>LR990651.1:29355188-30618144 GCA_905147715.2 Xestia xanthographa
ATCATTGTTCCAACAAATTAGTCAAGTGTTGGGCGAGACCATCGTAAGATCACAACATCTTGCAACTCGAAATAATATTGAGCCCTTGACTAAAGCCAAAGCACTCATAAAACCGTCCACCCATCTCAACAACCAAACCATGCTGCCTATCCATTAAATTATATCAAAAATTCAATATCACGAACTCTTTACGAAAAAGAAATCCGCTCTTAATCGATGGCTCTCGAAAAAAATCGTCAAAAGAAAATTGGTATCGTATGATCTCGACTGCACAGATAACTGAAGGGGCCCACAAAGGCAGCTATCGGAAGGAAAACGAAAGGGTAATGCGGGCATAAGATGCGCATCGACACACACGGCCTAATCACGACACTCCCCTCCACCCACCGCCCAACTTTTGCATATTGCCCAAATTGCCCCTACCTCCCTTAGCTTCGCCGCTAAGCGTACATTTTTGCTGGCCGGATAACTCTTTAGTTTACCGTTTTTTCAGCAGTTCCCACTGAATTTTCGACCTTATTACGTTTTGATAAGAATGTATCGTTATTTTCGCGTGTGTGCCAATGTTTTGTTTGTAGTGTAAGGGTGTCATGACGTTTGAGGGATGTTTCGACTCAGAGGACTTCTTAATTGTGAGCGTGCAGTTTTGCTATTGATTTTTTAATGTGTCTCTATGTATGATGGGATGGGGGTCTGCTAAGTACGTTTTCGTACATCCATTTAGTTATAAAGTATGGATGTATTGTTCTGAGGACAGAGGGAATGTTTGAGTGTTTGATCTTCGTTACTTTTCCAAATGAGAAGCAAACATTGAGCTTAAAACGTGCTTTTTCATAATTCATAAGGTCTAAACTGCCTTCTAAGTTTTTACGCTAATTGGTTAAACTACACCTCAGACTAGCAATTATCACAAAAAAGTGTAATTCACATAAACAAGGATTAAACAAAACACGCTCATTGGTAGTTCGTTAAAACGCTCAAAGTATATAATTATGGCACAAAATAGTACCAAAGACAAGCCGCTCTTTAGCAAACCTGTCTATAATGCCTTCCCAACCATAGAGTAAGATGTAGACTGGCATTTAAACTTGTGTTCTAAAAATAAAGCGCGAGAAACAAATTACTTAAATTAATGTCGTTTCATCGTTTATGATTTATCTTTTTGTTGTCTATGGATCTGAGTGGCATTACATGGATTTTTCCCGTTCTTAATAAAGTATGTCCTGTAATTAAAGACGTGATTATAGAAAAGGGTTTTTCCAAGAAGATATATATTAATTACTGAAAAAACCGGTGGTGGATTACGTGTGGTTACATGACAAATCGTCAATATGTTCAAAATAAAATAAAACCTTTAATAGTTCCTCAACTGTTGCCTATTTGCGTTGAAATATTTCAAGTGTCTGTACTGCATAGTTCGCTACTCTGCGACATTAATCTCTATCTTGTTAAATTATAATAATTGCATCAACATTTAATAACTGCGTTTCATTACACGCATTTACCTTTTCTCGTATTAAAAGGAATTATTTTCTAGAAATTGCTAACTCACTTTGAAAAAACATGGAGACTTGTAATTAATGTCAATTTTATTTATAATTACGCGTCGAGCGCCGCCAGATGGCGGTATTTGCGTAAAAACGAGACCGGCCCATGAGCTATGCGATAATATAAATATTTCTTACTATATTAGACTTTAGTATCTGTGCTACAATTTTATTATTTTAATCTATGACTACATTCTTCAAAACGTACTAATATGGAATAATCGCTTGTGCCTCCTTATTATTTAATAGAAGTACAAAATGTTGCCATATTAAAAAATGATTATCATTTACGGCATTTTTCTGTAATCTACTCGGTGGTCTTGGACTAAAAGTATCATAACATCACAAAAGGTCGTATCTACCACGGCTGTAGACAACCAATACGTCCTTTTACAACTGTAATTTCTTGGCATCAGTGTCTAACTGTCGTATGGAGTGATATGAGCCACAATTCAGCACAATTAGCTGCATTATTACAACAATGGTAACATTGCTGTGCATTGTGGGCCGTCCTTGCCACTATGGTGCGCACAATGGTGCAGGCCGCGCAGGTGACGATCTTACGATATAAATAGGTTAAGTTGACTTCCTTGATTACTGTAATGGCCGCAGGTTGACTGGCAAGGTTTATATTGTCTTGTATCAGTTGTGAGACGTAATTGTATGTAATGGTTTCGACTGAAATAGTTAGGGCTTCCTTTTCAATAAAATTCTCATTGAAATGATAGCGATGAGAAATGTGTGCTTACGTTCTGTTGAAATAGTTTACTAAATTGGTAAAAATGCAGGGCTATTGTAGCCTCTAGCGTCAATGATATTATATAGTAAAAAGAGGTAGATATCGCACTCGCACGCACAAATTGTTGAGGACAAAGTGACACAATTGTTGCACTTTGATAGCTAGCTATCTATTTCTATCTTATACGTTCCGTATTATCTATCGCTGTCGTAGTTTTAAATTACTCGCAACGATATCTGAACGCCATTGAGTATGAACATGGCGAATCTTCTTTATAATATCATTGTCTAGCGTGGAGATTACGGCCAATTCCTCCCATCATGGGAGAGGTTTACGTCCAGCAGTGGACGTTATGGGCTGTTGAAGTTGTAGCCTCAACAAGAAAAATCTTATGTCGACTTAAAGGCATTTTCACTTCTATCTTATTCTTTTATATAACCTAAGTAGGCACTAATTCAGTATAGTTATACTACCCTTAATAGACAAGAGAATTAACGATATTTGTCGAGCACAAAACAAAATATCGTTTTCCATTCTCTTTATCTTGCCATATTATTTGCTTACGAAGCCTGCATACGGGCGGCCAGCGAAGTATGGCTATGCTGGATGTTCGGGACTTTTTGTAAGCGCGCTTTTAGAAAAGGCGCACAGTTTGCATTTGGAATCGCATTGTTCGACGTTCAAAAGCTTAGATTTTTGGAAAATATTGTGGTGACAGATTTTCTTGATCGATACAAGGTATTTAGTATGGGTTAAATGAATTTAGATATTTAAATAAAGATTCAACATAAATGTTGACGTGATTTTTAGTTTTTTTTTTCTATTAAAAATAAAAAACAAAAGCCTCTATTATCAAACATTCACATTACATTTTTATTACCACACAGTGCCCGTTTCCAGTAACATTACATCTGTACTCATTCCCCCTTCTTCCATTCTATTTGCACAGCTCCTTAATGCTTTATTTCGTTTGTGTGCTTAGTCTAATTAGAAAACTCCGAATCTACTAATGGCTAATATCGAATTTTAGCTCCTTTTTGTTTTTCTATGTCTTCGTATTATCAAATTATGTTCTTTAGACAGCTCATATGAGTTCAGAATGGAAGTCAATTAAAAAGGAGCTTTAGGTAATTTACGTCGATTTTCAGTTACGACCTTTTTACTTGATGTTAGTCTATGATATTACTTTGACAGATCAAAAGTAAGTACTGCCAACATCTTAAAAAAATCTGTCAAACAGATTTCCCGCCTCAATTTTTTCGGAAGCTTCGTTCTAAAAGTTTGACGTATCGAAGTATCATTGTGACAGGCACAATTTCGTCAATCTCCGGCGCGTTCCGGCGAATCGGAACGTGTTCCGATTAACAAAGACGTGATTCAGAGACGGAACACTTTAGGAAGACATCGGAATATGCTTGGATTGACCCGGCTTCCGAATTAGTTCGATTAAGACTTGAATAGATTTGCAATGGAAAGCCTTGTTAGGAAAATTGTTTGTTTTGAGATTTTGATGGGATCGTAGCATGGTGTTTTTTGTTAGTTTCAGATTCTGCCTTTATTGATTTTCTAAAGAAACTTTTATGTTTCAGACCACTTAAATAATTTTAATAACTGATCTATCCGTAAAGTATTCTTCGGGTATCAGCTTTTAATAATCTTGCAATTCAAAAGTCAAACAAGACAGAGGTTGAACATGTATCTGTGATGAGTTAGCATTCCTCTTTATTTCTATTCCTACCCCCCAATTTAACCTAACACCTTATCGCACGAAAAGGTGGAAATTCTTGAAAAATAAATGTGATAGAAGCAAGCGATACGTAACTATAAATTAAAATAATTATCGCCTCTTTTCGGGGGTAGAATGCAAAGCCTTCGCGATCAGCTGTTCACCGCATACTGCACGAAGGCGCTAAATTCTGTTTTGTACTGATTGTAGTGATTTGTTTCTTTTTTTGGATAGTTTTTTCGTGCTGATATTAATCTTAATCTATTATGTGACACAATTGTTACCCAGTACTAAATGAACTAATTTTATTTTTGGATAGAATAATAACTAAATATTTTAATAATTTAAAATAGGTTTCTCACGGTATCTGTTAATTATCTAAATCCTACAAATTCTGCCTATTTATCACATGATGGTACTCTAAATCATGAGAAAAATAAGCTGAATTTATATTTGGTTACAAAAATCATTATTATTTAATCATTGCCTGAAACGTATTTAAATTCTACAAATAATAAGTACGTCATGTGAATATTATTCACATTCTCACCCAAAAATAGTTTAAATGCAGACATAATAATATAAAAGAAAACACCCCTACAACCGTTCTTGAAACAACAATTTTAATTGCAACACGAAGCGATATTTTATCCATGGTATGCATTTTTTCCGACCACCCCGACGTCGGGCCGTTACTCAAAATAATCTAGGCTAGATATCGCACACCCCACGTGATCTACTGCCTCTGCCACGGAAGAAACACGTTTCACTTGATATTTTTCTTTTAATCCCGAATGGCGTCTGTACGTAATTGGCGGTTATTTTCAAGTCGCGTGAGGTTGGTAGCATGCGATGTTATGTTGGTATTACTGGGTCCGTTCGTAATTTGAAAATGTGTGGTGAGAAGGTGTCTGACAAAATTGTAACACCTTTTTTACAACTGGGAGATTCACAAAGCGTTTCCACTACCGATCCTTTAGCATTATTTATCAAAAACATAAAAGTTCTAACACAACAACAAGTTCTACACAACAGACAGTAAACTCAAATCAAAAGTCCCGCTTCAGTCAACCCTCACGTGCAATACTCAAAGCCAATCAACCTTCAACAATCGGTATCCAATACCTTCCCCACGTACAGCTCCAGAGCGAACTTATCATCCAAATCAAAACAGCGACACCCCAATAACGCCGAGTCGAGACCACAACAGGCGAAACTTAGTTTTCCATTCGGTTTTATAACGCGAACGATAGACAGGCAATAAATGAGCTCCCACAACTTATAATTGCTTCATTTCGTTGTCGACTCGAACCGAGAACTATGCAGTTCGCATTCGGCTTGTCTGTGTCGTGTTTCCAAACGATAATTGGATTTGTCAATAAAAAGTATCACTGAATCGCATGACAGATCTATAATTATGATTTGGTTTAAAGCTTAAAATTTTCAGATTTGTGTCGTAGGTAATGTCAAAGTCAGCTCTTTGACGTTGACATTGACGTAAAGAATTGGAGACCTAATTAGTCTCGTATCATTTTTAACTTGAAAAGAAAAATCTGAAAGCTTTTCATTAAACCTATTCCTGAGATTAAAAGAGAACAAAAAACTGATATCCCACCGTCAATCCCGAGTCTTAAATTTCGCCGTCGCTCCACAAAATATCCTTCATTCAACGTTAATCACGTCTGTTACACGGTTCATTAAAAACTATCTACTATTTAATACTGACAGAATCTCCGCGCGTAAAGTTCCCCAACACGAACTGACAGCGTCGAAAAAGTAATAATCGAAATGATCACGATTCATCGCTATGTTTATCCGAACGCCACCGACGTATCATGTCAAAAGTGCATGGACAAGTTCCATGTCAGTGTTTGCCGGGTAAAATATACTCCAAAAACAAATTACCAAGCCAAACTCAACCCTAACACCTACACAATAATAGAAATAATAATGTGCTACAATCCGGCTTGTCCGTGCTTATTAATTTTTACCATTTTCACGCCGCGCGTTCGATATGACACTTGATTGATGATCGCGACGTTCATTGTCAATCAAACTGTTACTGTAAAAGCATTTGCCGAAATGTGAATATTTATGAATCACAAATGTTTGTCCCGTGCAATACGTTAAAATAATAATTTTCATCTGGCCGTTTTAATTCCGATAGATGCGATGACAGCTGAAGAGCACGTAATAAACGGATAGTAGGAATCTTTTTGAAACTCGCGTCCAACTGTTCAATCATTCGCGTCGTTTATCATCTTTTTTCGAAACGAAACGAAACTCGTCGCGTCAAACTAGACAGACTATAGATGACGTAAAAAGAAAAACCGCCGACCCGCCGTAGAAGCTTTCCGAACGTCTTTTTGTTCGTTCAGTTGGTATTGCTCGCGCGTTCGAATACGAAATTTGAATTTTCCCGCTTAAACGTCGGCCTAATAAATGTTTCCCGACGACTCGCGATTTTCGTAGGGTCACCACCTACAACCGAAGACTTAGGACATGATTTAAACGTTTAATTAATGTATGAATAGGTATAATTTATCGTTTTAGCCTTAGTGCTCTAATGCGGAAGTTCAGTGCGGTGTACTATAACAAAATGACTGACATTGAGGGGCACTGCAGGTAAATATAACAGAAGAACGGATGTTTTAATGGTCTGATAGGCATTAATCTTTTCTTTAAATAGGTGTGGTATAAGAAAGCATTAAAAGGTTTTAAGGCAGAATATATGCAATTCAGCATTAATAATCGGTAGTAATTGCTGCGATTATGCACAAACAGTACCAATTCTTTCTGAATCTCTCTTCCTGAGCAAACCGGGACGAATCCCATGAAACCCTGACAGATACTTCCCTTAAACTGTTTGACCACTTTGACAGATCGCCAACATGAACTCTTTCTGACATCAAAATGGCGTATTAGGTTTTTTTATTCTGTAGTCTGTCATCACTTCCTTTGTGATTGAGCGCTGCATTGACGCATTGTGCACCAAAATTGATTCTGTTTTGTTACTTTATTGAGTTTTAGACAATCGAAGTGGTCGCCATCTTTGTTGCTTTTTAATCGATCTTGGACAGATAAAAGAGGTTATGGTTTTCAGAAATAGAAATAAAAAGTGATCGTCCTTTGTAGCTCAATTTTGTGCATTGGCTTTTGGTTTGCTGTTCTCATTTCGTGCTTCTTCGTTTCGTTTCGTTTGAATGAGAGGTTTTCCTTTTGAGGTTTTAAAAAAAAACTTAGTTTCCAAGAACGCTATAGATGGCGTTGAACTTACTATGCCAAAGCCAAAACGCTTGAAAAAAAAACATTGTGTCACGTTACATACTCTCGTTGACTGACACTTTCATTTGCTTAACCTTCCGAATATAACCAACATTTCTCGCGCTTTGTTAAAATCAGTTTTTTTAGGTTCTTTTCCTTGCATTATCATACTTACTCCTAGCGCCATCTATCCAGCGACTAGGGAAAAGCTAAAATGAAAATCCCTCATTGACGCGGATTTTCATGCTGGTATTAGTAGTATGCTTTATCATTTTTGAAGAACACTCAAGTTCATCTTCATTCTAATATTTTCGAAGTATCATCACCGCCATAAATAAGTGTAGGTAAGCACATTACCACCATATAAAAGTAGGTGTAAGGTAGAATCGAGCACGTCTGATAAACCGCCGGGGACGCTGGCGGATTTATGGCCCAAGACTCGACCATTTGCATCGGAAGGAACACCGGTAAGAATGCGAGGCGACGCACGCAGGCCGTGTGTGTGTGGCTTGACAACTTTAGACTGAAAAATGAATTGCTTCACGGTGTTTTCTCTTTAAAGTGCAAATGACGATGCTAGGTGTAAAGTTAAAGGAACAATGAACCTCAGCACTAAAATAAATCGTCTCATTTCCCTGTCATCAAAGTACAATCAGCCAAATTAACAACTGACCACCTATTACCGAATAAACTACCAACTACAAATTAAAGTCTCAAAAAATCCCATCTGGAACTCAAAACAAAGTTGCTAACACATGTAAATCTCACCAAATTGTGCAAAAGGTCTTTTTTAAACGATCCGTAGGAGAGAGGTATTCGAGTTAATCGGCGTCACAGTGGGGTGATCACAGACCCCGGAGCCACGCTGTAATTATACTAAAAATGTGGTAGACTTCAATAAAAAGCTGAAACTGTGACGGGCGGCGGTCGAAAACATAATTGTCCATAGTAATGATTGTAGGTAATTGTGCGAGGGTTACCCTTAACCCTTCGCTGAAGGAAACACCCTTGGATGCTGGGTAAGATGCGGGCGGACGGCGTACGACCAACTCACAATCACGGTAACAAAAAAAACCAATGAAACAATTGACTATCGAATGTTTTTCATCTGTTTTCATAGCGTTTCGTGTAATAAAATATCCGATGATATCATTGCTTTTCAATCTCATAATTGAAATAACACCTTATTTATGAGAAAAAATGCGAAAAAGGCTGTTAATTTTTGTCAAAAAAACTCTAAACCTCCCACACCTTTCATTCCGCCCCGCTACCGCTCATAACATAAAACTAAGTTAATAGCGGTCAGTGCAGGTCCGAATTAAGACAATAATTACTCGCGGTGCCGTCCGCCCAAATTTTCGTTTTGGCTAATACTTTTTATGGTGACTGTACTATTGTGAACGGCGGGATACGTGATGTTTACATAGCCTTTATGGGGACATGAAAGATTACTAGAAAATTGACAGAACACAGGAAAATATCTCACCGTTTAAATGAAAATTTCAGGTAAAAGTTGATTGAAGGGAAAAAAGCAAGTACTACAAATATTTTGAAATAGAATCATATTAATATTTACAGTAATAAAATACATTCCTTAATTTTTATACACATAAAAATATCAATGTCAATAAAGAAGCGAAAAGATGCCGCGAAAAATCGAGTTGACGTATACTGTCATCCATTTTTTATAAGCACGTTCTCGTATGTCAAAATATTTCATTTGTTCTCATTTGTTATTCTATATTATTATAAGTATAATGATGTCTGAAGGTTATTTTTCAGTTTTTTTACAACATTCTATAAAGAGGCCTGGTTGTAATGTAAGATTATTTATGACAGCTCTTCAAGGTGTCGTCAAACTAAACTGACAATATTTACTGAAGTATTATCGTACTGGTATGTATTAAGATATCGATGTCAAGGTGTGATATTAATTAAAGTGATTTTAACCGTATTTTGGAGGCGATAAGAAATAAATTGAGCAATCAAGTTTTGATTTTTGCTTCTTTTTTCAAATTATTTCGTGTACCCATCCATAGCACCAACTAATAATAAATAATTATTATAATTCGTTTTTTGCTTAAATGCATTAAGGATAACACTAATGATAAATAACGTAATAAACAAATATTACATAATGTATCATTGTGGTCTAGACAAGAAAAAAATGATCGAAAAATTATATTGAAAAAAATAATAATTAACGTTAATTTATTTAATTACTCTACCCATTTATTAGTTTACGTAAGTACATAAGTGATTAATTTTAAAATAATACTATTTTTCCTGTCTGCTTATCTGCAATTATCACGAGGTATTAAGATGACTATCATAAAATACAAAAATAAATAAACAAAAAGGAAAATGTCTATGGAAAATTCTCGTGAAACTGTACTAACGACAAAAGTCTCGTTCAGAAATACTTCGTAATCTTTATTATTTACTTGACAGAAATAGGCACTGTTAAATATAAACTTATTATTTAAATAAATCTAATGTTAGATTTTAAGAAAATCTAACAACATTGGATGGGAAAACTCAAACCTAATAACCGGATTTCCACGAAATGTATGAAAGCTTTATGGTTTCATGATGACATGGTGGTCTACGGATATTTCAACAACAACCACACATCGATGACCGAGAAGTTTCATGCTGTGCTCATAGTGATATTAAATTAAGCAACAAGAAAATATAAAGATATGAATGCACTCTCCTTTTTAGCATATCGATGAGTTCTTATAACAATTGAGTCCGCCCAGAACACTAAGTCCACGTTTGTGTCTTTCTTTGGTGTTTATAGCATACTTTAGAATATTTTTATGTAAACTAATCAACGAGACACCAATAGGTACAGAAAAACAGCTCCATAAAACTAGAATCGGAAAAACAGCCATCTAAAGACACTCAAGACGTACCAGGGTCATGTGCCATGATTTCCGTCGCATCTATCTCGACGATACGCATCTTCACGCCCGAGTGCCGACGACACCCCACCTGACGGTCTGAGCTGAGGCAACAATTGATATCTTCCGAAGGTCGGGTAATAACATGCTCAGAGTTATCCGACCAACACACGAGAACACCCATACAATACTTGTGTAACTCCTATCTCAATGGGATAAGGTTGATATTGCCAGGGTTATGGTGGGAGGTGCAACAATAGTATGGCTTGTCTTGTTCGGTGCTGATTTTATGAATAGATCGTCAATTGTCGAACGGAAACGCGAACTAAAATTAGTTTTTAGAGTTCTGTTTTTAAATAATACGATTGAATACCAACTTCTTTTGATTTAGTCTATGGAACAGTTTTTTTTTTAATTGTTAATTCTTCTTGTTGTAGACTATTATTATAGTCGATTGCGGGGAAACTCGAAAATAATTGTTAAGCAATAAAATGATGTATCCACGTAATTAATTTTTGTGTTGCCAAGCGAATGTTGTATAAAGTTTAAAAGCTAGAACAAAGCAATTATATTTACACGTGTTTCAACTCTCAGAATAAAAATGAGATTGTTTTACGTCTGATTGTTCATGGAAGCAATTTGTATGAGAAACTTATAATTGTTAATAAATAAAACAAACTAGGCCTTCTCTTAAACATAGTTATTATCATCACAATAACGTGATGACACAATTTTAAATATTTATTTTATTATTACCATGTCTGACAGCGTCACCCATCTTTATCGTAAAAGATTGATCTACATAATTACAGAGTTAGATGCTTTTATTGTGCACACAGATAAAAAAAGATAATTATATGGCAATTAAATTCTTTAGAAAATATTTTTACTGGCGACATTTTTAATGTCGTAATGTTATTATTTTAATGTTGGTAGTTCCGTCTCAGGAATTACGAATGTGTTGTTACGTGTTCTGATTCTCTGTTCGAATGTTGAATGCATCTAACAATAACCAATCCATTTCTTCCTTAGATCGCCCAACTAGTAGAAGACGTACGACGTCTCCAAGCATCGCTTACAGCGCTTCAGGAAGCGCACGCACAGCAGCTGCAGCGGCTAGAAGAGCGGCTGGACGAGAAGAAGCAGCATATCGCCAGGCTTGAAGCGAGGCTCGACACCCAGAGGGACTATGATGATATCAAAAGAGAAATCAGGTGAGTATCCGTCGTTCTGATGAACAATTGGGACGACTTTGGGTTTATTTTTAGTTTTACAATGTTTTGGAAATACTACAGGAGTTACAAGCGAAAGATTCTCTGAAATTAAAACGAAAGAAAAAAAAAATGAAAAGAAAATGAGACAGGGCTTAAGTATAGGAACCTACACTACTTAGTAAGCAATAGCATAAAATATTTTACACTTGAAACAGCGGTAGAAATAAAGATGTAGGTACCTAATAGAAAAACCTCAACTGGTACCGAAGTGCTACGCAATCATATTAATATCTCAGTCACTAGAAATTACAAATTTAATAAATAAAAATAAAATTATTTAACCGTCTGCAAAATTAATCAAAACACAAAAAATCGTCTAAAGACTTTCCAAACTTCCAATGACTACATACCTAAAAGTAGATACTGCAGCATAGAAAATTAAAAAGTGTACAACTCAGCACGTGTTAATAAACTTGATAAGAAGCGTATCTCGGTCATTCACCTGCACAGATTAAATATTGTTTGTAGAACAAGCCTTGACTATGGTCGAGGTACTGGCGCGAATGATCTTGGTGCGACGCTCCTAAGAAACATTAATGCATTTCCTTGTTTGATTTGGTTTAGAAGAAATAAAACAAGCTTATTGCAGTTGTAATTAAATACGCGCAAGGAATGATAATGTTATGATATTGCAATTGAGAAAAGGGGAAATATTGTTTGAAACTTCATTTGACATGTCAAATGTCAAAATGACAATTTTGTTCTGTTTTCCTCATTCTTGACGTTTTTATCAATGTCACGTTTCAGGACTTTCAGGAAAACAATTGACACATAAACACTTCATATTACTTTTCTTTTAAACGTCTTCGAAGTCCAATATTATTGACAGTCAAACTATTCAAATGGTTTTCGAATGACAATTCGTCGCTTAAGTTCTAACACCGCGGAAGTCATTTTTTTGACAAAATACGTATTGTATGTCATTCGATAGAGAATCGCAAGGCGCATCGTTTGACGAATCAAACACGAGAGTTTGAACCAATGGTGAGTCGTTATTCAAAAAAGAAAAACACCGCGTGTGTCAGTGTTGTACAGAACGCCACAGCAACAGCGCGTAAGTCGGTTTTATTCCATAGTTAGACGTGTTACGACAAGTGCTCCGGATAATTTCATAAAAATATATTGAAATATTATATTGAATAAACCTAAATATGAACAGTTGTTTGAGGCTAAATAAAACGGATTTTTTGCTCTCCTGAAAAGTTGCGTATTTTGACTTCCGCGGTGTTAGAACTTAAGCGACGAATTGTATATCCCCAATCAAATCTAAACGGATACCATAATATCGCCTTAAACATTAAATCAACATAATAACACAGCATCACGCCTAAAACCCCCGAAGAGTAAGGCAGAGGTGTACCCAATAGGACACCAACATTTCCACTGTAACACCAATTTCCAACCATCAACTGGGCTCCAGGCTCCAGGCTCTAGGCTCCACGGCTGCTACTGAGAAATTCCTGAACGAACTAATAATATAAGTACTAACATATAGGCACTGTATAAGCCCAAAGGTATAAAACGAAAGGTTTTCCCTTCGCTTATCAAGACAGCAGAGATTAACTCTTTCGCCATAGAACAAACATAAAAGCTAGAAACGGTATGATAATCCAAGTTAACTTGATGACACTTGAGTACATACGTTCAATGTATCATTGTGTGTTCTGTGCGCTTTTGTTTGTTGAACGTACCTTTGACTGATAAGCAGGCGCCTGCAAGCACACCCCGTCTTTGTTTGATTAGTTCGTTAGTCGATTATGATATAGGATGATAGCTAAGTTGTACATAAGTAGGTAATATGTAACAACTTATGAAAACAACTACTATAAATAGGTAAGCTAACATAGCTTGAAGAAAAATTCAATGCAAATTCAATTCAAGTCAGTAAAGAGATGGCAAATACATTTCTGAAAACTTGGAGAACGTTTAACAGTTGAATAAAATACAAAATTATTATCATTTTTAGATCTATTGACAATATCACCATTCTAGAAATCGTTGCCAAAATCATTCCTGCAAAAATGTAATTTAGACTTGAATATTACGTATTTTCGCAAAATAACGCCTGATTCATAAGACACTAAGTCACCAAAAACTGCATCAATTCTTGACCAAAGAGTTCCCAAATCTATGTTTTTTTTTAAGACCTTGCCACACAGCACGACATGCCCTTTAACTGCTGTCACCCCGTTGTTTAGACAGCCTGCTCCAACAAGTACCAGTTAATTACCAACAGCCATCTTAAAGGATCTTTTATGGAGTTCCCAGTATTTAATGTTGTTTTTCAAACAAGGATTGAGTCCTCACTTTGAGATCTGACGCTCGTGGTTTTGGTACCGTTCGTGTGATATTTGAGATACTTCCTCTTTCCGTACTGGTGTTGTAAGTTTAAGTCAACATGTACCACTTATGTCATTGTCATGTCTTTTAAAATTTACGGTTTTTAGAAAACTCTTCAGCACTTAACTGGGTCTTACGTCCCTTAAGTATTTGAGCACTTCTCAACAGATAAAGTACTACTAACAAACATAACCATAAACTGAACAAACTTCACCAAAAAGTATGCATTGGTAAATGTCACATTCGACAGTAAACAGAATACACCCATCGGCTCCCAGAAAGTCACCGAGGAGGTCCGACCACACGTTTTTTTTCTTCTACCACAAATCGAAAACCACTTGTCCCGATGCTGTCCCACCTCGCACTCCTACGCTAAACGTTCGAGATAAGGAATTTAGCGGCCTCCCCTAAGTTTACACTATATATTGATACAAAAATCGCTCCCTGAGAACTTTAAAAGGTGCCTTTTTTATTTTTCCTGTCGCATCAGTGGGAAATATAAATAGAATTATCGAGGGATGTTAATATTTTGACGCGATAGTGGGATGAATGGGAAATTATTTCGGTTTGGAAACAATAGTTGTAGGAGGAAGTTCTTATGATGTTTATGTTAGGGTGTTAATTCCCAGCAATTTTTTTTGTATTATTCCGTAGTTTTGCATGGGGTGACCAAACTCCTCTGATATACCATTCCTTGGTTTTTCGTCATCTATAACACGTAAGAGTTTTAGAGCTCATCTGTGCATTACAAACATCACTGCAATTTGCCTCCTTGGTGACATCCTCTTAAACTGATTATTATCCCGCAGCTAAGTCAAAGCCTTTGGACTAAGCCATCTTCTCACAGCACCAACAACTCTGAGGCTTTCCTTAGTAACCTCAGCCGGTATTATTTCCCCAAGAACTCTACCAACATCCTTCATCTTTCTCCCAATTCCATATCGATGGCTCTGTTCCCACGTATCAAAGTAATCAGGCGATCAGTCAACATCCTCGGGAACAATCTATCACCTGCGCCTCTGATAACTGATAACGCTAATTAGCAGAAGGTACATGTCTACAAAGTTTCACACCAGGTGTTAGGTGCTTTCGTCATAGTTGGTACAGGATGTCGGAAGATTGGCGTTAGCACTTGGAGGCTTGATGGATAGAGATTTGAGGATCTATTTGTTACTGAAAGATGATTAGGAATAGGTGAAGAGGGATTTGGATGTTTATAGGAATGTTCAATGAATACGTGGTGTAAAAAAGAGCAACACAGACAGAAAATTTGCTTCGTAGTCAGTTTTCAGAGAACTGCGCCGGTTTACCCTTGTATTCTAAAACATTATGATTTGCGAAAGAAACTGTTGCGAATTTTCCGATCCGATGTTTCCTTTCAGACAGTTCCTTACTTAAAACAGACTTGTAACAATATATAGATGCATCTCCACCATACAATGGCAGTCCACATCACAAAGGCCCACTCAGTCTATAAATACATCGCACCAACATCCCAAAACCGATGTTTTGAGCAGTTTAATGTGCTCCACCAATACGGTGTCATACCGGCGGCGCCTTTGATCTACCGTCAAAGATCACATCACAGGCGCCGACATCACGACATAAAATCAAGACTGTGCAAACACGATAAAAAGCGTTTTTTAACTTTAATAAAATGTCGATCGATTACGGTTTACGACGGGAAATCGGAAATTGGAACGAGTTAAATATAACTTTATACATCAGCTGACTTGACTTGCACGTGATTATTTGCTGTTTAATCATGTTCGCGTATTTATAGGTGTTTTATTCTAAGATCTAAAGGTCATAGATGAACAAACAGCTACGCCTAGATATCAACTTGAAACGAAGCTAGTTTGAAACACTCACTGTTTTAAGCTTTCACGGTTTATAACTAAACTTACACTATCACTTACGGGATATCTTCCATGATCATCTAACGTGACCATGGCGCTTGCAACAGCGTCATTGGGAGCTTACAATAATTGAAAAAGTTTAGTTTGAAGCAGATTGGCTTTGAGTTTTTCCACACATTTTTCAAGCAAGATCGGAGTAAGCATGCTACAATAACATAGAAAAGATAGATGGAACACAATCGAACCCCAACAATAGCAAGAAAACAAAAATCCGTCCTCATCCCAATAAAGCACACATAACTGACACATTATCAGTCCACACGACACAATATCATAGAAAAATAAACGGAAAACACCCATTTCAATTATTGCTACCGTCACGCGAATGTCCGCCATTTGGTCTCTTTCCCATGATCGCTTTCCTTCGCACACAAAAGATATCTTCTAATCCTATAAGATCTATAATTCCCGATATAAACATAGAAGGCACCTGCACTGGTTTATTGCTTATTTATTCCGGTTCTCAAGCAAGGATTAAGTTATAGCCAGCCCCCGAAGATTAAAGCTTAATGGAGGGAGGCGATGGATTGATTTCTGAACGCGGTTCCCGCCAAATCTGCGCTTAACTTGGCTTGGGCGTCATTACGTTCGATTTATTTGTTGTCTGTGCTTCTTTGAGGATTTTGGTTAAGCTGTGGCTGGTTTTAAATTAAATTCGAAAATAGAATAACGGTTATTGTTCCGAAAAACGATGTGCTAGAAGATTTTTTTGACACGTTAAAGCTTAAAAAAGTTATGAATTCTAATCATGATCACACAATATCTCTTTGGGGTTTCGTTATAATTAAAACTCACTAAAACCCAAATACAGCTCGCTCAGTGTTGACACGTCAAAGATGAAATTTAAAGAAAGTCAAATAAAGAGTCTAGCTGGTTATCTGATGTTTAATTAACATCTAAGCACACAAGATTTACATAATTTCAAAGAAACATTCTCTTATATTATGTGTGGTGTGTTTGTCCCTATATATCAATATGAGAGCCTATCGTAGACACCTGTTCTCATTTGCTTAGGCGATGTTTGTCTTACATTTAACGCAAGTTTAGTCTAACACTGTCGCACACAAATTATCAACTAATTTACGTAGCCCGACGATTTCTGATGCCATAAAGAATGCCCGACGGGTCCTAAGCTTTTCACCGTGTTTGTTCTACATACATTTGTAGCTGGAATATCTGAGAGCGGGAAAACTAAGCTTGTGTCAATAAGAGTTTGTTTAGACATAGCCAATGGACGTTTCTGAGATTTTCAAGTCTGTGTGTAAAGGCGTTTGACCGATTGATCAGCGATTGGTCAGCTTGGCGGGGGCGGGGCATCGTTATCGGCGATCGAGTTGATACTATGCAGTGACGTCACGTTTATTGTCAGACATTGATGGGAACTAATAAACTGCGTGTTCAATATTTGAATACAATTGAATTTGTTACACGTGGAGACTGATTGTGAAGCGAGGTTTCAATGTCGCCATTTAAAAAAAATAACGTGTTGAATAAATTCACACCGATAAAAAATGATCATTTTAATGTTAATATGGATATAAAAACTGACGAATAGAAGAAACTGTGTCTAAATAATAAGTCTTGTTATCTACAAGATGATCGCGCAAAAGCTATCGGTAATCAAACCGCTAAGCTCCCCAATGACACGGCACAATAAAACAAGGTAAAGAACTCGACAGGAATTCCTAATTCGCTAATCAATATTGAAACATCCCTTTACTGAACAACCCCTTTGGAAATATGTCTTTGAAATATTCCCTTGAAAGGGTTGCACAGTGTAGGGGCGATCAATCGACATTTTGTCACAGATTTTGAAATATGATCGTCATTCGCGGGCTGTTTGTCTATGGAAGAGCGGGAAATTTTCTTGAAGAGTTTCTATAAATTTTTCTTTACAACATTTTAATTACAGTTCAAATCTATGGCTGCCTTTTTTCCTATACTTTGAATATCCTTTAATTATAAAGCGATACCTAGGTAAAGGATAACCAAATGTAAAACAGTTGCAAAAAAAATTGTAGCATTATTTTATGGAGCGAAAATCGGGCAAGATAGTTAAAAGTTTCCAAATCAATAAACAAACTAAATCTAAAACCAAAGTTAACCCTAACGACACCGATATCAGAATATTTAAAGCCTGAACACACACAATGTTTTAAAAGTTAAACCACTAATTAATTCAAAGTTAGGTAAGCGCACATCGGTTTCATTCGGCGTATCAAATATTCAGTGTGTACACGCCTTATACTGAAGGCTTTTGGCCGAAGACAAAGATGCTTTTAAGCTTTCGTTTAGGACACGAAAGGTGTTGAGCAGCTTACTTTAAAGATTTTGAGCTCATAAATAAGCTGCTCTAGATAATTTTGTAAGTTTTTTATAACATGAGAGCATAGACAAAACTTTCATCGGTAGGTTTCCAACAATGAAAAGCTAATCTAACGTCAAAAACAAACAGCGCAAATTGATTTTCCTATTCCAATTTCGAATATTCAAATGGAAGACCATATTCAAACTACAACTGCATCATCAAACCATAGACATAAAATAAAAAGATAAAAACCTTCGCACCCGACGCCACTCCACGCCACTAGACTAAGCTAGGATGTCGTCACTTCCCAACTGTGTCATCGCTGTTTATAATGTATCAGTTTTAAAACCATCGTAAACATTAGCCGACGGTCTTCCTTGTGGAGGTACTTACATTTTGTGGGAGTTTCAGAACTTTTCACCGTATATATTGTACACTTACCTCTACGAGGTTTTATAGGTGCTGAGTACCTTTTGCTATCCGATTTAGAGTGAAAGAAATTGTTGGTAAAGCAACAAAAGTATACAGCTCTTTGTCAAATGAACATCAGAAACAATTCCAATTTTGAATCATGCTTTGCATTCTCTTTTCAAATACTTTTTGCTGTTCCTGAAAATTGATACTGAATCGCTTACTATGGCGAATTTCACCAATAAGGCTAATACTGAACGGGATCACATCGAAACTGCGTTCAAGAGCAGTGAGTGCTACCATTGATGCATAATATTGTCACTGACATCCCTTGAACGCAGTTCAGTGCTTTCTGATCGAGTTCAGTTCCATTGCTGAATTTAGAAATAGGGTAAAAGTTTCGTATTGTTTCATCTCAAATAGCAATTTCCAGTATTAAATCGTTTAAACACTACTGAACAGAGGGAGCCAGTAGTCGACACTAGTTATCTATAGTCCCTGTGAGACGGGCGCTTCAGCGAACGCGACTAAGCTTCGAACAATACCAGTAACGTGCGATTATATGAAACGTTTTGATACTAGCGTTTCAATTGTTTTTAGTATTTGTAGGTAATGGAATCGGGATATATAACAGTTTTGAGATAATGTGAGCCAAACATTGTAAGAATGGACATATTAAAGAATTTGAAAACAGCTGAAAATATCAGAATACATAATAATTAAGGATATCTACTCAAAAAATAAATTAATGAAATCAGACTATTCGGATCGGAATAATTTTCATTGAGAGGTGAAAAACAAAACGCCGACAGCTTATTTCCTTTTTACAAAAGGTAAAAACTGCTAGAAAAGAAATGTACAGATTACAAAAGTAAGTAAGTAATGGCCGCTTTCGCTTATTACCTATGCATGTTAAGATCCCTTAAATTCAGTGTTTATTGCCGCAAAAACTGTATCATTACAGGGTATGACGCCATGTTGGAAAAAACGTCAAAGCTTCGATTACTTGCAGGTGCATCGCAGTCACGCTTTGTAACACATCTCAGAACTTGCAGTAAAAGTAACAATAAACAACACAGTAAATTCAGGACGTATTTTACTAAACTGGACGCCATCAGCACTAAAAGCAATGATATTATAAAGAAGATACGCCATGTTCATACTGAATGGCGTTCAGATATCGTTGCGAGTAATTTAAAACTACGACAGCGATAGATAATACGGAACGTATAAGATAGAAAGAGATAGCTAGCTATCAAAGTGCAACAATTGTGTCACTTTGTCCTCAACAATTTGTGCGTGCTAGTGCGATATCTACCTCTTTTTACTATATAATATCATTGACTAAAACGCGTCCAGGATCTGTCAACGTCAATATGTCATAGCAATGATGACACTGACAGCTCGTAAACTAAGTTTAAACGTGCTGAACGCGTTCAGTCTCTTTGGTAAACCTGCTCTAAAATCTATTGTGGTAAAGGGAAAAAATATCAAAGTAAATTCAGACACGACCAACATAATTTCTAACCAAAGTCGTATAATACACCTTCCAATTAGAGAATAAAGTTCGCAACACCTCCGAGATTCGGCACTACCGATCAACGATTTAATTGGCGATATATTAAATTGTAATTAAGGTGCAACCCTATTGTGTCGGAGGTAACACCGATGTGTCGCACCACTGGTCTACCAACGTCCCACCGTAGTCTACCAACCGATCACAGTCTTAAGGTAGAGTCGCACGATCAATTTAGTGTTCGACCAAAACATAGAGTAGTTGAACGATTTGTCGAAAGTTAAATCGTGTGTCGTAAGTTACCTTAACAATATGTTGTTGATAGTTTTATTGGTACCTTAGCTTCGGTCCCTTGTGGACTTAAGAAAAGAAGTCTGCTATGATTTTGGTCTTGTAATTCTAAAGAATTTCTCATTGTTAGAATTTTCGTATAACATTTTGTCATTGAGGAAATGTCGCTTTGTGAATTTTGTAAATAAACGCTTACACGTGTACCCGTGTAGGTTAGCGAGGTCAAAAATGGTTTAAAATTAGCATCGATAATTTACATTGTTATATTAATTTATTTCTCTCTTCCCAGTTCATAAAATCCTTCGAAAGTAATTACATTACAGCACGTGTATGTTAAAATGAGATAATTATAGAAGAATAATTAAATACCAACGGCAATTAATGTATCATAAGTACGTAATGCTCATTATTATTTTTTATTATAAAATAAATATCTAAACAATTAGATATAGACGCCATACACAACATTTTAGATTCTAAGCGTCAGTTCACACCGTAGCGCAATGAAATGTGTATCTTTTCGTGTAGTAAATAAAGTTATATTTTAAGTCGCTCTTTTAAAATGTGCGCGCAGCGTCGCGTCTCGGTGTGAATTGACCCTTAATCTGCACGTGGAGTAGAATTACCAAAACTCGTGATTAATATTTTTAATATAAACTATAAATGATAATTTTGAGAAATATTAAAGTCGTCAAAAATAGAAACAATGATCCATCTATAAATAAAACTGCTGTGTAGTTAAATGTTGTTTACTAGGCTTTCTGTCGTTGGTTTAAGAAGCGATATCTCACCTTCAACCAATGTATTATTAATAAATTCTAATCCTAGCGACCCATTAACTACCCCCTCAGGAACCAACCGTCAGCCACCTTAAATACACATAAAATAATACCAATAAATGAGCGGGCACAGGTACGGAGGGTCTTATCTCTCTAATGGCCATAAGATACCGTTCAAAGAGGCCCAATCTCAATAAATTTATTAAAGGAATATTGCCAATAGAGACCCAGCACATCCTATTAATTAAAATACTTAATTAATTCACCTGGAAATTGTTTAATCAATTCACTTTTGACCCAATTTATTGGGGTAAATCGAACTGTGAGCCTGTGACCCGACGTCTTGTGATAATTAAAAGCTTTATATTACAATCAGGTAATCTATAGGATTGTGTTTTAATTATGATTACGGTGTAAGAGAATTTTGGTGAGGTGGAAAAGGGATGCTCACGTAGACTACTTATTTAAACGTTTTTCCAATGTCCGCTGTTTGTAGAGCCCTGAAAAGTCCGGTTTCAGTCATCATCAATTTTACCTTTTTCTTTTTTTCAACGTAAACCACACTTTCAGGAATAATCCGATTTTCGTCAAATGCTGAGCTGCTTTTTGATCAATTCTAACAGTTTATTTTCCTTGTTCCAGCATGCTTCGAGCCCTCGACCTTGGCGGTGGGGAGCGATCTTTAGAGCGCAAGCCTGAAATTCGTTCGCCAAGCACCGCTCCTTCGCTCCGAGACCATTCGGCCGAGCGAGAGCGAAGCGCCGAGCGCAGGGAACGGGATACAGGTACGTCACTAGTATTGCCACGAGTATTTTGAGTGGGCGGTCAACTTGAACCGCGTAGAGCTTTGGGTTGAGATCCACTCAGTTTAGTCGTGTTGGTTGTAGACTGCCAGTACTCGGCCCGAATGATGACGTCATGTTCTGAAAAGTGTTTACAAAAAGTGACGTGTCTTCGCACCGGATGCTCGGTATCATCGTCGTCATAGAACATTGGAAATCGATCGCGGCCATCAGCTATGCACGTTCGATGTTTCAAACCTTGTGTATGTCCGTAGCTAGTTCGTGTTCGCTTCACTTTTCTGTCCGCAAAAAGATCAACAATTCGCAAAAAACGCGCGGAGTACGAGGAATATCCAGTTCCCACCACCTCAGCCATGCCGCTCACGGACGCGCGTAATCGTTTCAAACTTAGGCTTTAGAATTCGGAGCATGCCATGATGCCGACATGAGAGACGCCGCGCGCGCATTAAAGATTCGTACGCCGTTGCCGAATGATTGCGACGCTTACGAGCGTGCGTGCTAGCCCTCCCTCTCCTCTCGCCCCCCGCCCCTCCCCGCCTCCTCTCCTCGTGTTCCCGCGTAACCGTGCTCTCACCGCAGGTGTGGAGGAGTGGCCCAGCACGCCGCCGCCGCTCAACAACAACACGACGCACCACAACAACAACGGGCCCACGTTGCCGCTGCCACTGCCACCGCCGAGCCCCTTCCGCTTCGAGGAGCACCGCACCTACAGGTTCGCCGAAGACATGGGACCCCTGCCGCCCGGCGCTCTAGTCGGACGCCTCGGCGACTCCCTCATCCCCAAAGGCGACCCCATGGAGGCACGACTACAAGAGATGCTAAGATATAACATCGACAAATATGCGAATACGAACTTGGATACGTTGCATATAAGCCGGAGAGTGCGAGAGCTGCTGTCGGTCCACAACATTGGACAGAGGCTGTTCGCTAAGTACGTGCTGGGCCTGTCCCAAGGGACGGTGTCGGAACTGCTGTCGAAGCCGAAGCCCTGGGACAAGCTGACGGAGAAGGGGCGCGACTCGTACCGCAAGATGCATGCGTGGGCCTGCGACGAGGCTGCCATCATGCTGCTCAAGTCACTGATCCCTAAAAAAGGTACTTTTCTAAAACATTCACGTCTGTAGATGTTATAGCAGGATTTGCGTCCTATGTTGCGTATAGCGAGTAAATATCGTCGTGCGAATTTCCCTCGTCTGGCTTGATGTGAATACCACTGCATCAACGAATGAACTTTTATACTTTTCAGGCAGTAAACATATCTATCTATTTGACGACTTCAATTCTAAACAAGATTCAGTGGTATTCGCAGTTTTGCATGTTCTAGCTCTGAACGTACCAAAAGTGACAGCAACCGTTCAAAGACACTTCGCGACAAAATTATCTAAGTAATCACATTTGGTACGTCAGGCCATGATCATCAATTCCTTTGACACAAATCATCTGAACCGTTTGACGCGCCGGTTATCTTAGCTTGTCAAGTTTACCTGACAATACAACTCATCAATCATGGCAGCACTCGCCTACGAATACAAAAGATGTTTACATTTTCCGCGTCAATTACTTGATACGGGAATATTGATCAGTCATTACGTACTTTGTCAATCAACGCGTACGTTAGGAAAATTCGATTTTTTGTATTAACGGTTTAGAACGCACTCGAAGCTTCTTCATATAGTTCCGCACTTTTTTATTATTTTAACTCTTTTGTTTTATTTTTTTATTTTGTTCCTTTTAGACCTTTCCCTGAATCCTTTTCCTTTGTCCCTGTATCCTGTCGCGTGCGGAAATATCAGGAACTGCCCAGTTCGAGGAAGCGAGGGGCAAGTAATCATCTCCCACAGTTTTGATTATAAAATTATTCTTTTCTATATTTTTTCTAATTGACAACCTTTTGTGTACTGTCTCTAGCATTTTCCAAATAATAGATTTCTTTTTTCAAATAATTTCGTGCATGTTTTATTTAAGCTCGCGGGCGTCCATTGCAGGGAGACATTTTTCTAAATTGTTAAATCAAATTTCGTCAAAATTTTACATTTTACAAGAGCCAAATAATTTCGAAGCAACTTATCTGAAAATACGAGTCCATTTGTTACATAAATGTGGAAAAGCGGAGCGGACACGCGGTGCTAACTACGAACTTGCCGCCAAGCGATAGCGTTCACGTTCAGTTACATAGCATAGCAACTGCAACTGTCACTCGTTCGGCTTTGTATAGTTGCATGGCACAACTTTAACAAGTATATATACACTAAAGCTAAAGTTAACATATACGGACTAAACATTGCTTAGATATGAGCCATTCAATACATTTTACGTATTCACAACCATTTCTATATTCAAAGTGAGTGAGATTTAATTTTAGAACGATATTTATTTAAACACAAAAAGAACTAACCTTTGTATTGACAACCGCCATTCCTATCAATTTCTTTCAATTCTAACTTGAAATTTTTAAAACCAACACGTAATGCAACCACAATAGGAACAGAAATTCGGTGGAATTAAAAAGAACGTACTCATTGTAAGGCTGTGTACACATTAACGACAATGCACGACAAAGTATAAATCTGCGAATACAATGGACTCTTGTGTATTAGCCTTTGTCCCCATCGATAGGGATGAGCTCAAATAGATTGAATTTCAGATAATTCCCGGAAGGGTTACGGTTTTCTTATTTCGCTGCGATGTTATGCGGTTTTCGTTTTTTCTATTCTGGTTATTGCTGATTGGTGTTTTGGCCACGTTTATGGGGTTATTATGCAAGGAAGATGGATGCATTTTCCCTTTTTAGCGGATTTCGTTTGTTCGCGAAAATGTTAATCGCTGTAATTCGTCGGAATGAAAACAATAGCTTGGAGCGTTCTTTCAGTGCCTATATTTTTGTCGATGGATAAGGTATTATGGGACATTGGGTACATCCGAGGCTGGTAATAGGCAGTAATGACAGCTCATCCGTCACGCTACATGCGTAATCAATCTAGCCAGCAATCGTGGGAAGCAATTTCTTCCGATTGCGGATAGTTTTCCAAGTTTCAATCAGTACACACAATTAAACCTGCCTAACTTGAAGTTCAGGGATGTTTCTGTAGAAGAAAAACTTTTCTCGTAAACGTTACTATTTCATTCAATTATGTCTTAAGGTCTTTCTGACAATATCTCCAGAGCATGATGAAAATCCTGAAAGCAGATTTTCCTGGATTTGGCTTGTCTTGAAATGGAATTAGAATACCTATTGCTAATAATAAGAGCTGCAAGATAAATTGAAACGTTAAGTGGCCTAATTGTGTATCTAAATTTGAATCTGATTTTTTTTTTTTTCATAAGGTAGGTAGCTGTTTCGAGTCCTTTTCCAACGTAACTGTTGCTTCGGATCCTAGATTCAAATAACGTACAATAACGTCAATACTGTATTACTGTTACATAACCACTAACCAGCAACGTATCATTTCGCCGCAACGTTATGGGTGTCGGCCATTTCCCAGTTCCCACGATACACATGCATAATGTCCGACCGTCCGTCCGTTGCGAAACGATTGTTGTTCGACGTTCACACGCGACAGCGTTGTAGCAATGGTGGCTGGTAGGCCGTGTTTAAGAATAGAACCTTACCGCCATTTTGTGACGTTTAGCTGTCAAACTTCTGTTGTGTCGCGTTGGGCAAGATTTGCAACACGGTTCGTGACATTTGAGTAGCGTAGGATAGCCTAAGCTACTCAAATGTCACGTGTGCAATGACACCGTCAATTACACTGTAATTGACAATCAATTACAGTTCTATCGATCTATAGGTACAGGTGATTTCATAAAACAGAGTGATTATTAAGAAAGATAGTAAACGAACAGATTTTAAATCCAACATTATCAGTATTCTACGCGACACCTTTTCTTGTATCCCATTCTAAAAACCGTATGTATTAATTAGCAATCTATTGTTTAATCTAGCTAGTAAACGTTACTTTACATCCACGTACTCCCAAGTCGACACAACATAAAAATAATTGGATAAACGTCGCACGCGCCGTAACAATGGCGGATCAATTAAAACTGGCTTCACTAACTTCCCGCCCTTCGAAATACACCGCGCAAAAACCGTAAAGAGTATTTATTAAGGCCATACTCTATGTTCTATCATAGTTAGTTTTTGCATTTTGTTTATGGTTTATGTTTATGACGCAATAATATTGTAAAGGCTAGTTCTAATCATTATTATTTATGGGTATTAATTGTTTATTAACATATAGGTATATGTTAGTGTAGTCAATTCAATAGAAATGCATATTTTATGACTTAACGTAAATCAAACGTCCATATTTATAGTTTTATATCTGAAAATTACTTGCAAATCCGACAACGTTTCTTTCAATCAATAATAGAGAGAAAAAAACGAACTAATTTACAGCAAAACTTTTGTTATTCTATATTCCAAGCCCACGATTACACGGTCTAATTACAGGTAAATAGTGATGTACAAATTTTACGGTATTAAACCGATAGGTACCCGTATCTGACGTGACTGAATTCAATTTTCGAACGTGCACACAGCAAATAAATTGGTAAACTATCGTCGTACATCGAGGGTACACAAGACAATAATATTACATTATTTTTCACGGGCACTAAACTTCGATGTAAGTTGGCTACGTTCTTTATTCGTATAATCCTTTCATTCCAATTAAGTTTTATAATGGTGGCCGTAATTATTGCTCTTATTACTTGTACGGTTCAGTGACGAAATGCTATAACGTAGACGTCTACTTGTTTATGATCACTAAAATCGATTTAAAAGCTTATTGGTCGAGATAAGTATCGTGTTTCATATTGCCGCAATAAATCTTCAGCTCGCTCTTTTTCACGTGATTAAGTTAAAGCATTTTTTAAAATAAATATCGAATGACTTCTCTTCAAAAACGTTTAATTTCAACACTTCTACAACGAATGCTATAAAAAGAATTCAAAATTTTAAGAAATAAAAAGTTTTCCAAGTAATCAGGCCCATCTAATCTTTGACGTTGAAACGGTTGAATAGAAACCGTTAAAAAAAAACCGATAATGTTAGCATAATTGGAGCCGCTCTAAATCCAAATGTCAAAATCAATGGCACCAACATTCCAAAAAGTCGTTTGTAAATAGAGCGCGCCTTAATGTTCGGATACACGCAGAGAATTAGGAGAACCCAATATTTGGACGAAGTTCACCTCTCAAAAGCATTTCAAGCGTAGCGTGAAAATCTATTTTCAATGGGCCACTATCGGCCGGCACAGGACACCCGCCAAAGGCTTTATGCCCAAAGTTAAGCGTCCTCGATGCTCCTATACTGTAAACTCCCCTTGTAGAGCTCTTAGTTTAACGCTAAGCAAATTTTAATATTCAATTGTGCTTTTGCATGTTCGGGATTTGTTTTACAATAGGTGCTTCATACTTGAAGTTTTGAAACTGTAGTGGTTAAGTAAATATTTGTCCGATAGTAATTTCTGATCTAGTTATCACACTACGGTTCGTATCAAGCATGGAACGTTGTTATTTATTGTTCCCATAATACTGTAAGCAATTAAGCATAATTATCTGTATTAACCCAATAAAATAAAAAGCCAATAACTATCTCTAGGTCTAGACAATACTCTCTATGTGCCTGTCCATTTTAATGCCAATTATTCACAACAAGTAAAGTGGCTAGTCGCCACACATCTTGTCCAATAACCATTAAAGTTCAAATGTAAACTTTCCTTTTATTGCTAATAAGTTATCGATGTGGCACGTAGTAAGGCAGCCCACACGGGGGACTGTCAAAGGCGTTTAAAACTGTACGGAGTTGGAAACTCGGCAAGTGTATTAGCTAGCCGGCTAATGCGAGAGGACAGAACATCGAGCTCGCTCGGACACGACTCGCCGCCGTCTTCACTCTAGGACTTTAAACCGAACAGTATTCACGATTCATTGAATGCGTTCTATTTTAGAATTCAATTTACTGATATTTTATAGGTTTAAAAATATAGTGCAGCGTAGTTCTTTTGACGATTGAATTTGAAAATTGGACAATTATTGTGAAAAGGTTTTATCGTTCTTGAGGAAATTGTATTAAAATAACAAGATTGCGTTAAATCATTATTAATTCCGACTATGGCCACGCATAAAAAGAACCATGCCGCATGTATTATAAAAGGTTCCAAGTTTGATAGCAGCCTTTTTGGAATGAAATTTTACAATAAAGTACGCATTTTATAAGAAATTGAAAATTAAATGCCTCCTAACGTTGTTTGTCATCATGCCAAGTTTTGTTTGGGAATTCTTTCACATATTTAATGTTTGATACGTACGATGGTACCTAATTCTTAAATATATCCACAAATAACAAAATACATTAGTCAGAATGCCAAAATAATAAGTGTTTTCCTGTTCGAAAAAATAAATCTATAAAATTAATGTCAATGTGTAATTGCTGTAAAACAGGAAATATATTTTCAGGAAGAGTATTTGACAATTAGACAGATTACGTACAAGTTAATTGAACTGAAAACTGTAAATCTCGTTAATCCTGTTTACAAAACTATCAGGGAGGGTAAATCGATTCCTCTATAATATAAATACCCAAACGAGGGCGAATCAGGCAAAAGTAGCTACGAAACGAGACCATAACACATAAATCATAAACTTTGAAACACGAAAATTCGTGTTGATAATCACATAATAATTACGGACCCGATAAAACCCGCCGGGATCGAAGGGATCGGCTCGTAATGAGAATAAAATTGGCAACATATTTGTTCATTAATACCAATTGTAAATTAAACGTATAAAGTTTTGATAAATCGGTTCGTTGACGTGAATCTGAACAAAGAACAATTTGTAAGACATTGCAACGTAGCGCCATCTCGTAGCAAGTGGCGAAACTAAAAATGAATAAGTTTACTAGAAAAGTTTTTATTAAGGCTTTAAAGTGACATAAACTGGGTGCATCTTCCAAACACTTATGAAATTACGATGACTGAGACAAACATTTAATTTACGACGCAATTATCGCTAAAGTATTGTTACAAAGGACATTTCCAGCAAAAAGTTTCGCGACGGCCACTTAGAAAGCACCTTTGAAAAACTAAATGCTCGTTTAAGAACGTTTAAGCAGAAATAACTTGCAAAAAAGTGTGGTATGCACGCAGCAATGTGTACGTAACGCCATCTGTCGCCAAGTAGCGTAAAGCTAGTAGAGGTCAAGAAATTATTTTGCGAAGAATGTTCGTCGTCCCGCGGCCGCTTTGATGGCTTCCGACGAAGCAATCAGACCTCTTTACGGGCATATTTATGATTATAATACCGTGTCTCATTATATACTTTATGATTTTATACCTAAACGACTGTCCAAGATAATAATACCTAAGTAATTGTTACGGCCGAACGCGTAAACGACTTGACAAGCGAGACAAGTGTCTTCTGTCTTTGTCTAACTATTATAAGTACGTAATCCAAGCCAATAAAATCGTAGAGAATTTTCATAATTGAGTGGCCTGTTCTTAGTGACTAATAGATTTTAGTTGTTATTGTTCTTTTGTAGTAATTAATAACATAATAATAGAACCACAATTGGTTTTTACAAGCGAACAAATAATATTTCGTTAGTTAATTGTTTAATTATGCCTTCATAATTGTGATAATAAGAAATTTTAATTACCAAATAAACATTCTTGAAATCTAAATAGGAGAATGATCTTTTAATTTTCCGACTTGATTAATTCAATTGTTTTTTTTTACAAAAAGTTCGTTTTTATTTTTGGTAACGGAAATTGTAGATTAAAATTCAGACGATGGACAAATATTATACAGCCAGTAATGCCAAATAGCTGTCATTTTGAGCTGCGTATTGGAGAAAGTGTCAAAACTATTAAAACAAACCCAACGCGATGACATTACATTCAAACTGCACGTAATGTATTCATATAATGTGGACTCACTTCATAGTCCTTAACACAATTAGCTTTTAATAGCCAAACTAAAATAAGATGGCGCTAAATTATTGCAATCAAGAGCTCTTGTTGTATAGCGTTCCGTTGCAATTATTTTGTTTCGTTTTACATTTGAACAGACAAATATATTTTAATGTAGGTATATCAGTTGACACGTGAATTAACTTCAGAGAAATATCGGGGTTAACTATTTTCATCTACGATGTTACAAAGACATTTCACGAGCTTGCTTATTATATTGCTCGTCATTTTGTCTTGGGAAATTAATTGATAGGTTTCATTCAAACTTGTGGCTTTATTAGTGTTGGCAAGTTTATAACCCTACTTTGAAACTCATTAAGCTTATTCTAAACAGACTCCACATACCAACGGAAGCTTTCTAGCCATAAGTGTGAAGCACTTAGTTTGCATCCAAACATTTGTGAATGATACCTAGGTATAGGTAAACAAAATCAAAAATCGAACGCGTTCAAAATCTGCACAGATTAACCAAAAAGTCTTAATTCGTCAACAATACGTAGAAAAAAAAAACAAAAGAAGGGCATTCTCGTTCGTCAAGCAAGCGACCGAAGCGCGGGTAATTATTTTAATAAAGCCGCGGTTGCACCGACGGTCGTAAACACGTCGCGCGACCGTCGCGTCGCTACGTCAACGCCCACCGTTCACTTTCAAACGTTTCGATTTTCGCGCAAATGTGATCGAGAATGCACCCGAACTGTCGCTGTTCCGGCCAAAATAATGATGTGGTTTGTCTGAATTGATGAAGAGGCGCGAGGCGAGGCGTTCAGCGCCTGGATCTTTGTTGAATATTTGATTGATCTGGAGAATGTTGGGCGCTTTAATTGCGCGTTGCCAATGTTGCCATCCTTAATTGGCATCTATGTTTAGAATAGTGTTTAGCACTTAGTTGTTAGTGATCGCCGAGTTTTAGTGGCGCCTGCTCATATCTCTTCCGCATGACAATTTAGGTAGTTAGGACTAAATGCAATATCTTGCAGCTAAAATTGTTAGCAGAAGAAAAACAATCTTGACCAAACTTCAACAGAAACTACACAAGTACTTACTTACCTACTTCAGAGAAAAGATCAAAATTGTCTCGCGCCAAATCGCGGGCGCCATTTTGCGAACCGTTTTCACAACAGTTTAATAGGAAATTAAGTGCATCCTGACGTATTATTCGTCGTAATTAATTACACACGTTTCCTTAGCAAACCCCGAGTTATATATCAGGGATCTGTCTCACAAGATGGGTTGTTTAAACTGTCAGTTCGGACGCGATTTGTGACCGACCATTTTACATCTTTGCTCCCCGTCTTGCATAATTAGTAAGGATTAATGTGTAGCTATGAATGACTCGTCATTGTGCCGCGAAATAGTTTTAATCCTACACACTCGCAAATTAAATCAAGCTCTAGATTTATCTATAAAAGTCGCACAATTTATGACTGCGAATTGTGCAGCATGTTGAAAATATTTCCAGTTATTAAAAAATGCGACCGCAATTTCAAAATGGCGTTTTGACAGATACTCTACGTCAAAGCAACGCGCTTTAGTGGTGAAAAAATGTTTTGTAATGACTGCCAAGATCACATTTTGACCTTTTGTCACTTACCTATTTTTAATGCACCACATTTCCGCACTTACGATGCCAAAAGAACGTTTACACCTCAAAAACTGTAATGTTCTTTGAGGTATATTTATACCTGGAAAATTTTATGACTAAGGTCGTTCATGTCAAATGTTGATACATCTCAATTTTACTTCGTAAACGTGCTTTATTTTTTCAACACGATATCAATGAAACGATCAATTCGTTCTAATTCTTTGATCTTGGGAATGTTTGACAATGATTATGACATGAATGTTCTGTTTTATCATCAATTTTATTCTTAGACACTATCTGTGGAAAGTGTTGTAACTCATCGCTTCACTATAGAGTCCACAATCTTTCAAACAGTTATGGGGTATAGACTTGCCATCGATCTTTTTTTTTCAATTTTCACGCAACAAAAGCCCTCTCGTGTTTGCGTGCCGCGCCGCAATCAATCGCCGCCACAATCAATAAAGCAACTGTGCAAAATCAATGCATTAATACCTGTTATTAATGCGGCACACGTGAAAAATCGCTACATTGTCACGGCACTTTTGATGTTTTATCTGTGGAAAAAAACTGTTTGACATTTCGGAGATGGGGGCAAAGTATTTAAATTCGAAGCCATTGTTTCGTCATAAATTGAGCATTTGGCGGTTAAACGAAATTAAGTCAATTCAATAGCTAAACTATCGTAAACATCATTGTCGTGGAACTTGAAACTATTGAGACAAAATTCAGTGAAAATTGTAAGTAGGTAATAACTGTAAACAAAGACATGGCGCAGACCTTAAAATCAATTAAATACAGCACATGAAGCGGCAGACGCGATCGGCACTAACCGCGTTACTCCGCCTGTAGTTAACGGGAATTCGGTTATTTCGTTAAAAAACTTCGCTGCGCTATCGTTAAAAGTTATACAGATAAGCTCCAGGGAGACGCCAGGGTGTAGTCTGCAGTTTTTGTGCTGTCATCTCACTATGTACCACTACCTATAACAGCAAATGCGATGAAGTAGGTACCGACGTCATGTCTAGGTTCGGCTGAAAACTGTGGGTAATGAACGTTTGAAGAGGACATCTTTTCAGGACCAGACAGTTTTGCCGGTAGACAAAGAAGTTTCAAAATGCATTGTAAGTACCCAAAAGTAATCTTTATAAGTTCTGTAACTACAACTACGATATGACCAAGTTCTGTAACTACAATTACGATATGACTAAACTAATGAAGGAAGAACCATGACCCATTAACTGACAAAACCCAAGTTTCTAGTCGGTGGCTGATGAATTCCATCTATATTCCACGACGTAGTGATAGCACTCACTCAGTTTAATCTATATGGACGAGTCCCTGAGCGAGGCTGGCAAAATTGATTATTGAATCTAGTTACAAACTAGCGAGTACCGAGATTTTAACTCCCGAGGGAGTTTCAGCAAAGACTTTTTATTTTGTCCCACGTTGGTATATTGTAAATTTTTCTCAGTTTCATGAAGGAACGAAGCTTATATTCGACGTCTAGTCTAAACTGAGAATGTGATATAAATATGTAATAAATAAACTGAGGAATTTATATTATGACACGATGATTGTTTCAGAGATTAATCATATCGTAGACAAAGAAAATTCCCAGAACTAAGGTTTATACACATAAGCTCAATATTATGTAGGTAGATATTAAGTCGCTGAAATTATTACAGTCTGTTGACAAAACACAGGAATCATTCGAATAAATTGATCTATAAAAATGATTTAAATTCCAAACTCAACCTACGATGTAATCTCTTCCTAAACTAATAATAATTTAAACTTTACTACTGTGCCGTAAATCTTTAAAATTATTTCGCTATTATAACGCGACACATTTTAACTCGGTTTTACTACTGAATAATAAAAAACCTCACCCTCAATATTATAGTTCTAACGAAATCATGTCATTTTCGCGCTCGTGACGTCTACAGCGTTTAGCCATCAGCCAATCAAATGCACGCAATTTGAAATTCGGTAATTTTCGGCTCAATCAACGAACGTGATTGTCCATAATGTGTAACTGCTTGAACACCGACATATAAGCGGATCGCATGTTTACATAACATAGATTCAGCGAAGGTACGTAACAGAGCCACTTAAATATCTACTGTTAGATTTCTTGGGTGTGCGGAGCGCACAAACAAATCATTCGTAGAATTGTCTTACTCGTCCTTATCTTAATTTCATGAGCTCGCTTCCTCCGGCGCACGTAGCTCTAGATGTATGTGCCCTCGTCACATGCAGGACCATTCTGTTCTCTCTCGTGTGGAATCAATTGTGGTCGGTGCCCCCGTCGTGGCAGATTGCCATCTAGCACGCGATCCCGATCACCCAACCCTACGCACGCGACGTCGAACAAAAGAAACTTACCAATCGAAAATTATATCATTCCAGACTTCACCTCTTCATTCTCGACGTTATCGTGTTCAACATAACCAAAGATTTATGTTGTGTCGTTATCGAATAGTATTTGGAAGTTTTAGGGGCTGCTCATTGAAATACTTCCTACACATGCAATCCTATTTGTACCATTTCATTGTTGCACTACTTCGCACCTAATTTTAACTCAGATGCCCGTTTATGCAACTACTTATTTCTTTCGCATACAATTAACAATTCAAATGCAGTATTTTTTCTGTGCTCTGCAACACTTTCGAGCGGCCCTGACGTCCGCTGCCGACGACGACTCGAATGCAAATGAGCATCGATCGCCTGTGTGACGTATAGAGCGCGCACTTCTCACCCCTTTCTTGCGACTACCCGCCAACTTGATTTACAATCCCGGATACGAGTTCCCCGTTCGAATCCAGCCTATACGGTTAAATTACGAACGTTACTTTTTTCACTATGTCACAGTGACACTATAATTTAGGGCACCGCCCCTTTACTTTCCAAAGCCTTTGAATATTCATACGACTATAGCAATCAATAACGGCCACAAAGAAAATAGTTTTCGCGTGCACGCACGCGATATAATGTCGCATAAACAAATAATTTCTTCGTTTTTATTGTTATCCTTGAATTATGTTATTGCCACTCGAATTTACACAGCCCCTTTCCCGCCATCGGTCAGAAGCGATCAAACGGCGTCCGATAAATTTTAAACTTCCGTGACTGGACGACGTTAATTGAGCGCGTTTTTTAAAAATATCCATCAAAAATGCACATCTTAATGGCCAACAATAAAAACTGATATCGTTACATACTTTATAGTCTACCAGATAAGAAATACGAATGAAACTAGATCAATAAAAATGTAATATTTAGAGTAGCGGCGTCCCGTGGGCCGGCCATCGGCCATGTTGACGAGTTTGACGTGTGCACAAGATGGCGCGACCCGCGTTGCGTCACACGCCTGTGGAAATAACCTCAGTTTTTTGACAATATTTCGAAGCACGTCGCAGTAATTGCCCGCGTGCCGTTTACAGAATAACAAAATGTCTGCAACAAGATCAAAGGCATTAATAGACGTGTGTTGAAATTTATCGACGGCCCGTATGTCGAAGGATGAATATATACATACAAATCGCGTCGAGCCGTTTGTCTGTGATTTCAAAATTATCTACTATATTTGCGAGACGTTTATTTATAGAGTACTTTTATAGTTTTGGATTTACGTCCGTCCGTTTATACTGAACATTAAATTACTCGGTTCATAAGAGATAACTGCGTGATTCACATTTTGATTCGCTACGATATGTCAAGCGGTTTTGAAGTTATAAAATAAAAAGCGCGAAGACCGCCCCGAGGCAAGCCGCGACTTTAAAATAAACTAAATAATCAGCTTATCAGCTAGTCGATGGCGGACGAGACACCGGTGATGACTCACTGACGTGACATTCTAATTATTTTCCAATCGGTACTTATTGACATAACGGGTGTCTTTTATTTAATAACAAAATTTAATTTTGAAGGAGGCCTACTTCACCTTAGTAATACAGTTACCATTCTTAGAAATACAGAAATTACCTCATTCGCATTTATATACGGTCCTCACGAACTACAGATGACTAAATACATTTATATTGCTGTTTGAAAAGTTGTCGCTGCTAATTTGTTCAAATTAAAAATGTGACAGATCATGCGTTTCGATTTAAAATTAGAACGTCACCGTGATTCAATATTTTCCGTTTTACCTCAGAGTAAATGGGCTGATTTTGTATTTGCAGACCATAAAGTTTAAGTGGCAACTTACGCAAACATTAGAAACGTAATTAATTTATAAACGAATCACGTATGTAGAGTTATTGTCTAGAATTATGGTCACACAAGATCATAATCTGGGATATGTTTAAAAATATTTGTATCACGTTCGCTCAGTCATAAGTCGTTAAGTTCGTGAACAGCCGGTTTCACAAAAAAATATTGTCTATAGAAGGACATAACAGTCTTTATTGTATGATTTAGAACGTGAGAATCACCAGAAAGTGACAACATTGCCAATGAAATTTTCGAAAGTAAAAACAATACCATTTTACTTGAGGTTAAGAAAAAAGCCACATAAATATGGTGAAAGTTGAAAAAATCATTTCGACTGCCAAAACACTGAGATATGGCTCCATTATGTCTTGTCTTGATATTCAGTATTTAGAAATTCGACATTGGTAACCCTTTCTAATCGAGGAAGTCTCATGGTATGTAACTGTGAAGCTAATTTTAAACTTAAGTAAATATAAGTTAATGTATTTCGACAAAACATTTGTGGAAACAATGTCACAGTGCTTTATCTTAATTCATTTTTAACTCTCAATAAATAAAATACACTTTACGTTCCTATAAAAGCCCGTTGTGAGTTTTCGAAGAAAAACAATTGCAACGCACACCATTATGCTTTTTATTGTCAAATAATTAGAGACCAACTCGGCGCAACAACAGACAAATCTAAAATAAACCAAGTGGAAATACTTGTGAGGAAATTAGCGTACATATTGTCGGTTTTAAAATAAAATTTAAGGACGCAATTAAGTCTTTGTGATCCTTGAAAATTAATACGTCAACTCACAAACGATCCGTTTTCGGAGTCGTTAAAATACCGCAAAGCAAATAACATTATCGTTTTTCTTTAAACACTTGACGGATGTGGCCGATTTTTTAACGTACTCATTGGCATACAATATGTGCCTACGTACAGACACAACAAGAATATACTTATCTAAAGAGATGGCGTCCAATTATTATCATGTTCATAAGATAAAATAAATGAGGGCGCCGCGCTAACACCGCTCGGATTTAACACCAAAAATTCTTTGAACTCGAAATATACTGTAACAAATATTACCCGCAAGAGATCTCAGTATCCGAACATTATGCGCGCACTTTAATTCTATAATCATCTCGGCGAACGTCTAAAACTAATTACGCGACTTAATTAAACTAATTCTGTGCGTACATCACCATCTAAATAGTGTCGTTTCATTGTGAGAGCGGAGACAATATGTTGACAGGATGAATGACCACAGTATGGCGGGCGGGATTCACGCGTAACTTCACTTGTTTATGAGTGCGCGGGCGCAGTTTTAGGATTACTGAGCTTAGGCGATGAGTGCACGTTCCCATTCAGCGATTATCTCTAAAGCGCTGTGCATCGCTGTAGAGTTTTAATGAAGCGCCTAATTTCAATTGTACCAAATATAACTCGCGTATTTATTACTTGGCAACAGTTAAAGCTACTAACACGGATGTACGCAGCCCTACGTGTGTGTGCGCGGAACAATTTAGCGGCAATTAAAATTGTTGGTGTGCGGATTCGAATGCAAAACGATTGCAATACATTTTGTAGAAATATAGCTGTTTACATTGTATAATTAACAACATCACAACTTTTGTACCATATGCGCCACGCCATTGTTTCTGCTCCGATTTCACGGTTCAAACAAGCTATCATAACGCAAAAACCAATAAAACTAATTTTGTAATTCGCAAAGTCATAAAAAATTCGTGGAAATCTCGCACGACTCACGAGCAATCATGAATATTCAACCTAATTTTAGTAGAGATAGCTAGTTAGGCTGAACTCTAATTGATTTAAAGGTAACAATATTGTTTGTTTTTATTTCCAGTTGGGACGAAGGATGGCACCGGCGCAGTTTTTGGTCGGCCGGAGGGTGAGGGAGACGACAGGCTCACGCACGCAATCCTGAGTGAAGCGCATCTGATGAAGACGCCCGGTGGACCTCCCCACAACGATGACTCCAGAAGCAATGAGGACTCTAGCTCGCCAAGGACTCAGTGCCCCTCTCCTTTTTCCAATAAGGTAATTATGTCATCAGTATATTCAATAGTAATTACCAATAAATAATAACAGGAATAAACCACATAAATTCGTAACATGAAAGTTTACCCCAAAAAATATTACTACCATTTATGTCATCTCTTCAGGATGGGAGTCAAAACAGAAGACTCAAGAAGTACGAGAACGATGACATTCCTCAAGAGAAGGTGGCGCGCATATACCAGGAGGAGCTTGCCAAAATCATGACCAGAAGAGTAGAGGACATCCGCCGTGAAGGTTTCCCTGGGTAAGTCTTCATTTTATTCCCAAACTTAAGTAGTAAATATAATAGAACCTTATAGATATTAAAAATTGTAACGAGAACAGCATATCTAAAACTAACGAATAGCATGTTTCCTCCTTTTTTCAGCGGCGGCATGCCCCCACACATGGAGAGGCCACCGGAAGACATCCGCATGGCCCTGGAAGCGTACCACAGAGAACTTGCCAAGATCCAGCCGGGTGGCAACATTCCCAACCTCCACAGCTTGCCAGCCATGCCGCCCTTTCCGAACCTCCTCGCCTTGCAGCAGCAGGCGATGCAACAAGCACAGAACCAACAGATGAACGGCTCAGGAGCGGTCCAAGATCTCTCTTTGCCGAAAGATAAACACGCCAAAATAAATGGAATGACTGATAGTGATAAGGATAGATCAATGGATGCCGAAGAGGCTATAAGACACGCAGGGAGCGCATTCTCATTAGTAAGGCCAAAACTAGAGCCGGGACAGCAATCACAAACTGGATCGTCCGCGTCCAGCCCACTGGGAAACGCGATACTACCGCCTGCAATCACTCCAAATGAGGATTTCAGTAATTCAGCGGCAGCAAGCCCACTGCAGAGGATGGCTTCGATCACGAACAGCCTGATCTCCCAGCCGTCAAACCCTCCTCATCATCCACCCGTACAGAGGTCGATGAAAGCAGTTCTTCCACCAATCACACAGCAACAATTTGATCTCTTTAACAATTTGAACACAGAAGATATAGTAAGAAGAGTGAAAGAGGCTCTGAGCCAGTACTCCATTAGCCAAAGACTGTTCGGAGAATCCGTCCTTGGTCTATCACAAGGATCCGTGAGTGACTTGCTAGCGAGACCGAAGCCCTGGCACATGCTGACACAGAAGGGACGAGAGCCTTTCATTCGCATGAAGATGTTCTTAGAGGATGACAATGCAGTCCACAAGCTGGTTGCATCACAGTACAAAATCGCGCCGGAAAAACTAATGAGGACTGGAAACTACAGCGGAGCACCTCGTAAGTATCACCTCTGTACGACAACACATCTGCAGTTAATACTCAATGAGATGAGAATAGTAGTTTAATTGTATTTTTCTTCTTCTGTTCTTACAGCATGTCCGCCAAATATGAACAAACCCATGCCGCCAACACAGAAGATGATTTCCGACGCGACCTCCTTGCTGAGCAAGATGCAGCAGGAGCAGCTCCTGGGCGCGGGTCACCTGGGCCACCTGGGGCAGCCCACGCCGCTGCTCCTGACGCCGCCCGGCTTCCCGCCGCACCACGCCGTGACGCTGCCGCCGCAGCACCACGACAACAACAACAAGGAGCGCAAGCCGCCGCCGCCCCCGCCTCACCACCAGCCGCCCGTCATGCGCAGCCTGCACCAGCACATCTCGCCGAGCGTCTACGAGATGGCCGCGCTCACGCAAGACCTAGACACTCAAACGATTACGACCAAAATCAAGGAAGCACTACTGGCAAACAACATTGGCCAGAAAATCTTTGGCGAAGCTGTTCTAGGTCTATCACAGGGATCCGTCAGTGAATTGCTGTCAAAACCAAAACCCTGGCATATGCTCAGCATCAAGGGTAGGGAACCTTTCATTCGTATGCAGCTGTGGTTAAGCGACGCTCACAATATCGACCGCCTACAAGCTTTGAAAAATGAAAGACGGGAAGCGAGTAAACGACGACGGTCAAGTGGCCCCGGACAAGACAACTCGTCCGACACATCGTCCAATGATACGTCAGAGTTCTACCACTCGAGCTCGCCGGGCCCCACAGCCGGAGCGCCGTGTGCCAAGAAACAACGAGTACTGTTCTCCGAAGAGCAGAAGGAGGCACTCAGATTAGCATTCGCACTCGACCCTTACCCAAACATGCCAACGATCGAATTCCTCGCCGCAGAATTGGGTCTGTCCTCGAGAACCATCACCAACTGGTTCCACAACCACCGCATGCGGCTAAAACAACAAGCGCCTCATGGCTTACCCGCCGAACCTCCCGCGCGGGATCAGTCCTCGGCGCCTTTCGACCCAGTCCAGTTCCGTCTTCTCCTCAATCAGAGACTACTGGAACTTCAGAAGGAGAGGATGGGTCTCGCTGGCGTACCTCTGCCCTACCCGCCTTACTTCGCGGCCAACTCCAACCTAGCAGCGCTGATTGGTCGCGGGTTAATACCCCCCGAAGACCAGGTGAAGGACCAGTCCGGCGGCCTCGACCTTTCGATGCCGCTGAAACGAGAACCCGATGGTGATGACTTCGAGGACGACGACGTCGAGAGCAACCTCGGCTCCGAGGACTCGTTGGACGAGGAATCTAAGACTGAGCCGAAGGCGGCATCGACGCCGCACGCTACAGGTCGATCTAGCAGACGAAAGCCTGCAGCGCCGCAGTGGGTTAACCCCGACTGGCAGGAAGACAAGCCACGGAACCCCGACGAAGTGATAATTAATGGAGTATGTGTGATGAGAAGCGATGACTTCCGGAGAGAGGCGGAGGAGACCGTGCGCGTGGAGCCGTCGCCGGTGGCGCGCGAGGGCTCGCCGGACACGTCGCCCACGCCGCGCACGCCGCACACGCCGCACACGCCGCACACGCCGCTCACGCCGCACACGCCGCACACGCCGCGCCCGCCGCACACTCCTGAACACGTGATTCCTGAAGACAAAATTAAATCCGAGACCGACGACGGCTGGGAGTACTAAGACTTTACTTGCTCGTACTCTTGCCGAGTGTGATAAAACGGGTCCCGAACTGTGAGGTGTAGACTGTACCATATCACGTTCGAACGATTATTTATTGTGTGACAAGTGTCTGTCGGTGTCGGTCCGGTGGCGACAGGTGCGACGCTCAGTGCAAATGTTGCTGTGTAGCTAGTGTTTGTTGTAATTCGATTATAAGGCCAAAGACTTTGTAAATAATATCCTCGTAGCTTCTCGTGATACGCCAGGCGCGTCCCCTACCGGGACGAGGTAAACTTGCGATACAAAAAGATGCATTTTTGCTTTAATTTTTTAATGTAAACTCGTACCCTGATTAGGTACAAATATCTGAGTATTTTTAAGTTACGGCTTTTTAATTCGATTGTAAATAAATATACCAAATATGTGTCGAATATTGCCTGAGAACCAGACCCTGTATATAAGTAGGATAGAAACTATTCGTGTAAGATAACTCAGTTGCTGATAAAATTAGGAATAGGGAAGGTTCATTTAATTGTTAATGAAAAATTATAAAGTGCAATCAGATGTAAATTTAAGCTATGGTTTAACGAGCCCCAGTTGAAAAGTATTATTATGTTTATTAGAACCGGCGAGGTTTAAAATATTATAATCGGGTTATATAAGTTTAACATTTAAATTATTAATGTTTATTTTATACTATTGTATGTTTTTCTATTGCATTATTTTATAAAACGCCGCGGGACCGCTCAACTTTGTGATTTTAGCTGTCATTTTATAACGTTTAGTTATCTTATACCGTCAATTCTAATTCCGTACAATAGCTATATTGTTTGTTTCTTTTCATTTTTATATATTTTTTAGAAAATGTACAAATCAAGACACAAAATAATACGATTAAGCAAGTAATGTACTGCTTATGGTTTATAGTTTTATTTTATTTTAGCAATAAATTTGCTTTTAATTTTATTTTTTTTATTTTATTTTACCTCCTTATTTTTTATCCTTTTTTTTCTTAGGATATAAGTAAAAGAAAATGTAAATTTTAAAGGAACCATACTCCTTGCATCACGTTGTACATAGTTATATTCAGTTAAATGTAAATATCTAATTGAAATGCCACGTTAGAGTAAAAATAGTTAAGTAGGAAAATAGTTTAACCCAAAAAATTTAAACTTCGTAAAAGGGTAAATCATAAATAATCGAAATTATTGTCATTCTAAAAGTGTATCGAAATTGTAACGAAATTATGTCAGAATAGATTTAGGCCTCCAGGTTTCAATAAAAAAGAACAGTTTGGAATATTTCAATTTTACATGAAGAATATAAATTCTTTATAAAATACATCCATTTTTTAGAAATACCAACATACATATCGATGTTATATATAAATAGTAAGTTAGATAAGAAATAGCGTGTAATAGTCAATATTAAAAAAAACATAGGCTGTTTAACAGTTACAAAAACAGTTATTTTAACTCTCCAACTCCGTTGTAAGAAGTGAAGGAAATTTTTAACTTATTAAAAGATTGATTTTTAGAATCATTTCATAGCTTTTTGCTTTTAAAAGAATAATATACGTATATTATGAATATTATTGTTATTCGTTATGGAGGCCTCGAATATTTTTGATATTGACAGTAACTTACCATAATGCCTCCATGAATTTTTAACTTTTGATGTTGGCCAGACTGTTCACACTGGTGAAGTCCCGAGAAAGATTGCCACGCCTGAAAAAAAATAACTTTTATCATGTAAATACATTTAATTATCGAGAAAGATTACCACGCCTGAAAAAAAATAACTTTTATCATTTAAAACACGTTTAATTTAAAGTTTTTAATTGAATGAAGTCCTCATTCAATTAAAAACAGGTCATTGTATTTAAAAAGAAATATACAATAACAGGTTTAACTTTTATCGATTATGGTATGCAGAACCCATAGACACACGTTTTTCACTCGTTTATCAATAGGTAACAAAAACCACCTCCTTTTCAAGTCGGTTAAAAATGATACCAGTCTTTTTTTTATAAATTCAGAGATAACATAATTTCTGTTTTGTACGAATGTTCTATACAGCTATCAAATGTTTTGATTGGGATAGCTGATCTAAGAGGGTTTACAGCTGGGACATAAGCCGCGCCTAATAAGGCTAGTCTACGTCTTTATACACAGCTGTGAAATATAGAGGCAATAGATGAGTGAGTATTGTTCGTATCAAAATTTTCGAAGCATCTATCAATTAAGATACGCCATCTTGTATTTTATATTGTTACGTTGAGTGTTGCCAGGTTAGAATGTAAATAGTAATCCGGTAGTGAATAGATTATTATTATGCGTTATATCCATTATAATAATGAATAGTATTAAAAATTATAGCGATAATTATTATTGTTCATATCATAATATTAATTAATAATGATGCTGAAAACCATTGTCTTCTTTCCGAACAATTTCTAAAGTTATTAAAATTAAAAATAAAGAAATTGCTAATCAGATTTTGTTTTATTATGATTCTTATTTGGTATTACTATGGAGACCAGTCAAACAACATACCTGCTTCGTAGAACACAACACCACATGGCGAACTCCTCTGCACACCGTTACTCCTGAGCACGAGAGGAAGAAGCAGCCGAAGGGCGGGCGTTTTGAGGGACTATCTCTTGTTAACTTTGACATTCAAAAAGTGAATCAATTACTTTTGAATTTGAGAAGAATACAAATAAAAGAATTTACTAGTTAATTACTTAGGTGTAGGCCAGGGTTTTTACACCAAAAATGGCCATAGATGTGAAATGTGTAACAAGCTGTTTAGTACTACTACCGCGAGATTAAAAAAACAACAGATCTTAAAACTGCAATAGTAACGTACTACGCGTACGCCTACGCATGGTTTAAATACGGTGTCATCTTATGGGGCAACAGCACTGACGCGCCCACGCTATTTACCCTCCAAAAAAAACTAGTTAGAATCTTAGTAAATATTGAAGTCACCGATAGCTGTAAACCACATTTCCAGGAACTAAAGATTTTACCCCTACCCTGTCTCTATATATTTGAAGTTTGTAAGTTCGTGCGAAAGTATCCAGAATTCTTTACAAAAGAGAGGACATACAATCGAAAATTGTCTTAAGACATAAAAATAGGCTAAACTTACCAACATCGCGACTAAAAATGCACTCCAATAGTACCTTGGTCATGTGCATAAAAATTTATAATAAGTTACCCGAAATAATAAAGAATTCAGATAAATATAACACTTTTATCAATAAATTAAAGCTCTTCCTTGTAAGCAAATGCTACTATAGTATTAGCGAATACTTAAATGATAAATTATGAGTACTTCACAATTTGTTTCAATTATTCAATAAATACTCGTTAGAGCCACGCACACCTACTCATGATAATATAGAAAATAGATACACCATATAAATAAAAATAAATAAATAATAAGAAATTAAAAAAACAATAATTTATAATATGACATTAAATTATATATATTTAAACTAATTTACAATATCTAATAAATAAATCTACCTATATAATTTATAAAACAATAATTATTACCTTAAATTAAATTCTGCATTATTAAAGCAGTAGGTATTATATTATATTAACTGAAACAATCAGCCAGTAAGTAGTCTTCCTCCTCTCTCCTACTATAATCTATGCTGTGCCCGACAGGGTCCATAATTGTAACTAAGTATATCTATCTTCCTTCCACCTTATAAACATTATGGTATGCAAATAAAGAATTGAGAATTGAATTGAGAATACTAAGGTCTAAAACTCTAGTATCGTTAGGAGAGATGTAGGTAATCGGAGTCAGTTGGCAATGGTGGTCACCACAAAATAACAAAATCCAAACACGAGCAAGTGATGCCAGCATACCAACGCGCTAACTTTACGTCATTCCCGTGCGCGGGCGGGGACTCGGTTATTTCGCGCGACGCCCTGGTGAGAAACAGTTGTATGAAGATTTCGCACCATTTTGATCTAATTTTTCGAGTAGATACATTAGAAGGTAAGTCTTAAATTACTACATCTTTTTTTCTGTACGTGTGATATGTAAAAATCGTAACATTTTAGATCGCAATTCAAAACCCAGATTCTTGTTGTATCTTCAACTTTTTTTTTTTTCTTGATTTTTTATTTATTTATTTTATTCAACACATATTATCTCACTCACTTATTCTCCTTTTCGCCCATGTAGGTAATCGTAGTCAGGTGACTCCTAGTGACCCTCATTGCCCACATTACCTAACTTCGATGAAACAATGTATTTTTGTTTGTAGATGCCGAAAGTACAACCTAGGAAGAAAGATAAAGCTGTCGACTGCACTGGGTGGGACTCCGCTCGCAATTCATCATCATCATTTCAGCCGAAAGACGTCCAGTGCTGGACATAGGCCTCCCCCAAGTGTCGCCACATTGACCGGTCCCGTGCGACTCGCATCCAGCGGATTCCTGCAACCTTCACCAGGTCATCGGTCCACCTAGTGTGAGGCCTTCCAACGCAACGTCTTCCGGTTCGCGGTCGCCACTCCAGAACTTTTCGGCCCCATCGGCCATCCGTTCTGCGAGCAATGTGCCCTGCCCACTGCCACTTAAGTTTGGCAATTCTTCGGGCTACGTCGGTAACCTTTGTTCTCTTGCGGATGTCTTCATTTCTGATTCGATCGCGCAAGGAAACTCCGAGCATAGCCCTCTCCATTGCCCTTTGGGTGACTTTAAGCTTTCTGATGAGGCCCATTGTGAGCGACCACGTTTCGGTCCCGTATGTAATCACTGGCAACACACACTGGTCATAGACTTTCGTCTTGAGACACTGCGGTAGGTTGGACGAGAAGATACCGCGCAATTTCCCGAACGCTGCCCAACCGAGTCGGATTCGACGATTGACCTCTTTCTCGAAGTTAGACCTACCTAACTGGACCGTTTATCCCAGGTACACATAATCGTCTACAACTTCGAGAGTAGAGTCTCCGATCTTGATAGGAGTGGGTGTGACATGGCCATTTAACATGACCTTAGTCTTGTCCATATTCATTTTTAGACCCACTCTTCCGGAAGCTCTACTGAGGTCATCGAGCATTGTACTGAGGTCCTCCATGGTCTCAGCCATTACCACTATATCATCGGCAAACCGAAGGTGAGTGATGTACTCGCCATTGACGTTGATGCCTAGCCCTCTCCAGTCCAGAACCTTGAAGACATCCTCCAGTGCAGCGGTGAACAGTTTCGGAGATATGACGTCTCCCTGTCTCACACCTCGCTGCAGGAGGATAGGTTTCGAGGCTTGGTCCTGAAGTCGGACTGACATGGTGGCGTTTTTGTACAAACACTTCAACACCTCGATGTACCGATAGTCGATTTGGCACCGTTGGAGAGACTGCAGTACAGCCCAGGTCTCGATCGAATCGAAGGCTTTCTCGTAGTCCACAAACGCTAAACAGAGAGGCAGGTTATACTCTTCGGTCTTCTGTATAACTTGCCGCAACGTATGTATGTGGTCCACGGTGCTAAAGCCTTTTCGGAAACCGGCTTGTTCGAGTGGCTGGAAATCGTCAAACCTGCGCGCGAGACGATTCGTGATGACTCTAGAAAACAACTTGTAGACATGGCTTAGAAGTGAGATGGGCCTATAATTCTTCAGCCGGGCATTGTCACCCTTTTTGAAGAAGAGCACCACCACACCCCTGCACCACACCCCTGCACCATGCCTGTGGCGTTTTTCCCTCAAGTATAACGGAATTAAACAGCTTCTGAAGGGCCTTAAGTACCGGTTTTCCACCCGCCTTCAGGAGTTCGGCCGTAATTCCGTCGTCACCCGGTGCCTTGTTGTTTTTGAGCTGCTTCAGAGCCATCCTAATCTCGTACAGGCTGACGTCCGGGATGTCTTCGGTATAGTGTCGGGTCAGTCTAGCTCTTGGGTCGTTTGCTAGATCTACGACGGGTTTACTGGTTGACGTGTACAACTGTCCATAGAAGCTCTCGATCACCCTCAGAAGCTCCGGTTTGGCGGATAAGATCCTACCATCGTCGGTCTTCAGTTTCGTGAGCTGGCTCTGCCCAATAGCCAGATCCCTTGCAAATACCTTGGAGCCTTTATTCCGCTCAATCGCGTCTTTAATACGCTCGGTATTAAAGCGGCGGAGGTCGCTCTTCAAGGATTTAGAGATCCGTCTATTGAGCTGCCGGTATTTACACGCCTCGTCTGAAGACTGCAGGATCATCTCACGCCGCTCCTTCATGAGCTTGAGAGTGTGATCGGAGAGCCTCTTGTTCTGATCTGTACGACGCGCCTTGAAGAACTTAGACCCGGTCGTATGGACAGTTTCCACGAACCCATCGTTGTATTCGTCCACTGAGCTTCCTAGGCACTCGAAACGGTTCTGGAGTTCAAGCTGAAAGCTCTCGGGGTTTTGGATTTGGATCTGTGCTGGACGGAGCGTAGACTTCATCAGTCGATACCTTTCAAGCTTGATATTGATGTTCAATGTGCCTCTTACCATGCGGTGATCGCTCCCGGTTTTCACCGAATTGATCACAGAGACATCATTGAACATTTGCTTCTTGGTTGACATGATGAAGTCGATCTCATTTCTAGTTGCACCAGGGGTTTTGCCATAATCGCCACGCTTGGCAAGCGCGTTGGCGATCGCAGTGAGTGCAGTTCTTACATAAGACACAGAGAGCGCTGCTGCCCATTCTCTGGTAAGTCCCTTAGTCGCCTCTTACGACACCCACGGGAAGATATGGGATGGTGTTATTCTTTACGTCCGACACCACACGGACGCAATTACATACCGCTCGCAATTATATGAGCAATATGTGTTGATCACCATTGTCCACATGCTGATCACCATTGCCAACCGATGCTGACAATGGTGATCGATCGTACTTTTTTTTTAAATCTTTATATTTCGAGAATTGCTAAGCCAAAGTGATTAAAGTTGATCTCAATTGATAGTTAAATAAGTAAGGTTTATTTTAAGAGCAAAACAATACATAGTTGATAAATAGATAAGGTTTTATTTCAATTCTCGCTTAAGTGATCCTCATTACCTACATCTCCCCTACCTAAGCCTAAAAGTACCCAACTCTCCACTGCTGGCGTCCTGAAATATACAGGTTTATTGTATAAATCCAGATTTATCGGATAAAAAAGCCATAGATACAAAATGCTTCCGGTGCTTCTGGGTCTGATGAATAATTACCTAGAACCCCCTCAACCCTCCTCCGCTTCCGTCTTACGATATACAAGGTGAAAATCGACAATAAAAAAATACGAAAAACAACCTCAGTTCCCCCTGGGTTAGGCAGATTTGACCTAGGTACAGTACACAATCGTTTATTGTAATGATAAATGTTACTTAATTAAAATCCAGAATATTGGCCACGACATTGGCGGTACAAGCCTGAACACGTGAAACCTGCTTTCCGACAATCGCACCAGCATTCACACCTCTTTTTAAAATCACCAGATTACGGGCAAACCTGATATTGAAAAACTTATACCTATGCAAAATACTGGTTTCCACAGAAACTGATTTCAGGAAGAGTTTACGGCTCCGTATCGAAACGTCCTGTTGTCCTAAAAACAAATGAATGGGATTTGTAGTCACATCCTACATGTGAGGACCTACATGTGAGTTGTTTTAAAGAAATTAATATTGGAATGGGCCCGTACTGGTGGGCGGATGTCATACATACAGGGTGTAAACAACCTCATCACGAAGCCGTCAACCAAGCATTATGTATGTACATCAAATTAGCTAAGTAACTTTACGCAAAAATTATTACTGGAAAACGACTTTTTTTAGGGTGAAAAATCATGTTTTGTGGTAGAACTCAATGTAACGCACTCAAAACATTGTGCTGATGGATGGATTGAATAAGTAGTTCGGGGGTCATGGGGGTGTTTAAAAAAATGTAACAAAAAAACCTTGTAGTAAAAAAAAAAGCTTGTCAAAAAGTTGGAACCTTGACCCCCGATATCTCCGTAACTAGAAGGTTTCCAGGTATGGTGTAGAACAATAGTACATTTTGACGTTTTTCAATACACTTTTGAAGAAATAAAATAAAATAACGAATAATATTTTTGTCACGAACCATGAAACTATGATTTTAAATTTCTTTTTATTTCGCGCTTTGGTCTCGCCAGGTTGAAGGAGAGGCAATGGTATGAAGCCGTTAATCAACCTAATATAAAAAATAGATTAATTTGATATTTTTGAATTCAGAACACAAATCAATGTTAATTTGTGTATTAAAGTAACTAATACTTTTAAATAATCATGTTTATCTATGATATTCTATTTATAAACACAATTTAAGTATTCAAAAAATATTTATTCCGTTGTTACGATGCCAACCTGCAAGCTCAGCACATCGTACCGACCTAGCGACCGTTCGTATTACGACACCGCGCTTCACACGTCACCGACTATTGTCATCGCCTTTCTTTACCTAACTTCGGTGGGAACGGACACTGATATGTTAAACCTAATTCATAAGAAATCAATTTTATAATTTTAATCTGTAATTTGTGAATCTTCGAAATATATTCGTAACCTAAAAGGACTTAGTCATTGAAGAGTTTCCCGACACGCACCCCCACACATATTTGGCGCAGCCGGTGCTCGTTACAGACTTAAGGTTTGGTGATGTGAAAAACCTAAAAATCAGGAAAACGCCGCATCAACTGTCTGGACGAAGAACCTATTGGAGGCCTGTCAAGGAAGCTGTTGCTACGCAGATTGGGACATCCAAAAATCGATGAAACAACGCTCGCAAGCAATGCTACTCATGTAAGTACATAAGTCCTATTATTGGTTGCTATATTTCTAACGCAGGGTGGTACTATAATTTTCCAAAATTTTTCACCCACGTAGTAATAGGGACCTTAGTTTTAGTAGGCGCAATCAACTCCGCATCGCGCGAAGTGACGCCTTTCGTAATTTAGAAGATATAATAGAAAATTTAGAAACTATGACGGAATCGAGTAGTAGTTCTATACTCGACATGAATCAAATAGATTTATCAGATAAGATTTATAGATCACTTAGACTAGTTCCGGAATTTGACGGAAATCCAAATGTTTTAACTAGGTTTTTGAACTTGTGCGATCAATTAGTGCTCACTTATGTCAGTCCAGAACCTGGACGTCAGCTTTCGAACTTATCTTTGATCAATGGAATTTTAAACAAGATTACTGGTAATGCTGCACGTACTTTGGCAAGTAACGGAATTCCAAGTGACTGGAATGGTATAAGATCAACCTTAATTAATACATTTTCGGATCACAGAGGTGAATCGTCGTTGTATACTGATCTTTCTCTCTTAGTTCAAGGAACCGATTCGATACACGTTTTTTACGAAAAAGTTCAACACTTGTTATGCACAATTATTGCTACCATGATTACAATACCCAGAACACTGATGTTTCTAATACAGATACAAGTAACCCTAACATTTTTTTGATCGACCTTGACGTTGATAATCGTATTTTAGAAGATGGACAGAACCTTCAAAGTTCAAATTTTTACCCAACCTCGGAAGACAATGTCCAACTAAATTTGCACGGTAAACGCCATTTACCTTATATTCAAATAAATAATCCACCAATAAAACTTTTAATCGATACAGGCGCAAATGAGTCCTTTATAAGCCCGGAAGCGTACGAAAAATTTTACCCGCATATCCCCCTTGTTTATGACCCCTTTTTGGTCTCAAATACCCACGTGACTACCCAAAATTATTACTCTCTAACTGTGCCCTGTTTCGATGAATTTAAAGATACTATGCCTGTAAAATTATACCTATATAGATTTCATAATTTCTTCGATGGGTTGATAGGTTGCGAACAATTAAAAAAATGGAATGCAAAAATCGACCTTGCTACGCATACTTTAGAAACTAAATTTTGTCAAATTCCAATAGTTTTATATAATCCTGAATGCTTAAATTCTTATCAAATCACCGTACCTGCACAAACTACTCAGTTAATCAAGGTGCCTACTAATATTGCGCAAGGAGACATTTACATTGAAGAACAATCGATTTCTGCGTGCTTCATCAGCGAATGCTTAACATCCGCCGAAAATAATCATACTAATGTACAAATTTCAAATCCCACGGATAATGATATTGTAATTTCTATAACAAAACCTATCTTTGCACATATTTATAACGAACAAACAATGCCAGTAACTCGAGTAGATACGACCGTGAATACCGAGGTGCGAACTCAGCAAGTATTATCGCACCTGCGCATAGAACATTTAAATGCAGAAGAGACAGCCAATTTAATTAACCTTTGCAAAGAATATTCTGACGTATTTTATCTCGAAAATGAACCATTAACATTTAGCAATGAAATCAAACATCATATCAGAACCGTAGACGATAGCCCGGTATACAGCAAAAGTTACAGATACCCTTACGTACATAAGAAAGAAGTACAAACTCAAATAGAATCCATGTTACACCAAGGTATTATTCAACCATCTTCATCGCCTTGGAACGCTCCATTATGGATAGTACCAAAAAAAAGCGACGCATCTGGTAAGGTCAAATGGCGCTTAGTCATTGATTTCCGCCAACTCAATGCAAAAACGATTAATGATAAATATCTGATCCCGAACATTAATGATATTTTAGACAAGTTAGGCAGATGTTTATACTTTTCGACATTAGATTTAAAATCCGGATTTCTACAAATTCAGCTAAATCCGTCTGATATTCCAAAAACGGCATTTAGTGTAGAGCAAGGGCATTTTGAATATGTTAGAATGCCCATGGGATTAAAAAATTCTCCGGCTACGTTTCAACGTGTGATGGACAATGTCCTTCGCGGATTGCCTAATTGTACCACATATATGGACGATATTTTGGTATTTTCAACGTCCTTGCAAGAGCATATAGTTAATTTACGCGCCATATTTGAACGTCTTAGACATTCAAACTTAAAAATTCAGATGGATAAGTCGGAATTTCTCAAACATGAAACACCCTATCTTGGTCATATAATTACGACAGATGGTGTGAAGCCAAATCCGGATAAAATATCAGCTATTGTAAATTATCCAATTCCGAAAACTCCTAAGCAGATTAAGGCATTCTTGGGTTTACTTGGTTATTACAGACGTTTTATACCGAATTTCGCACGTGTCACTAAACCCTTCACGTCATGTCTTAAAAAAGGCGCTAAAATTAATTTGACTCCAGAGTACTTGACCTGCTTTGAACACTGTAAAACTCTTCTTACAAACGACCCTATTCTAACATATCCAGATTTTAGCAAAGAATTTATTTTAACCACAGACGCCTCGAACGTGGCTCTAGGAGCAATACTTTCTCAGGGACCTATAGGTTCTGACAAACCCATAGCCTACGCGTCTAGAACTTTGAACGACAGCGAAATAAATTACTCTACGATCGAGAAAGAGCTACTCGCAATAGTCTGGGCTACAAAATATTTCAGGCCTTACCTTTTCGGCAGAGAATTTAAAATAATAACGGATCACAAACCCTTAATTTGGCTTATGAATCTTAAAGAACCAGGATCTCGTCTCACGAGATGGCGTCTAAAGTTAGCAGAATATGATTATACTATTGTCCATAAAAAAGGTAAAATCAATACAAATGCGGATGCTCTGTCACGTATTCAAATCAACCAAAATGAAACTATGTCCTTGTGCGTTAATCATTCTGAAACGGCACACTCGGATACATCTTCTACATTAACTGCTGAAGGAAACAGCCCGATACATTCGTCATCAACCCTCACGGCTCATTCAGTTTTTGATGGAGGATCAAATGATCCGCAGCATCGGACGAACCTTTAAATAAATTTAAGAGGCAGTTACTCATAAATATAATAAATGGTAACCCTAAAAGTAGACCAACCACAACTCAACCATTTCAATCCTTTCAGAAAACTACTGTAGACATTAACGAACATAGCATTGAAGGCAGTCTTATTAACGCTGTAAAGTCTCACGTTGATCCAAAACTCCGGACAGCGATTCTTGTAAATCCTATCGAAAGAATGCTGAATATAATACCGATTTTACAGGAAACTTTCGAAAATTCATCGATGAACGTAGTTTTAGTCAAATATGAGGTACTAAACGTTAATGATCAGTCAAACCAACTTGAAATAATAAAAAAATACCACGAAGGCAAGACCAATCATCGCGGAATCAACGAAACCTACCTTTCGTTGTCACAACGTTATTTTTGGCCAAAAATTAAAACTGATATTACTAAATTTATAAACGAATGTAATATATGCAGATGTGCGAAATATGACCGAAATCCGATACGTCAGCAGTTCAGAGTTGTACCTCCATCAACTCAACTGTTCGAATTAGCACACGCAGACGTTCTGACTATTGACCATGACAAATACTTGACTATCATAGACTCGTTTTCTAAATACGCGCAGGCGTATCTTTTACCCGATTGTACTGCACCTAATATATTAAAAGCCCTTTTAACTTACAGTACTCATTATGGGTTTCCTTTAAATTTAACTACGGATCAAGGTACCGAATTTAGTAATCAAGTAGTGTCAGAATTTCTCCGTTTGCATAAAATAGAACACCATATGACTAGTGCATATGCACCAAATGAAAACGGTATCATAGAACGTTTCCACAGTACGCTTTTGGAACACTTACGGTTATTTAAAATTCAGCATAAAAACGAGCCCACCCGAAGTCTTATACCGTACGCGTTAATCGCCTACAATAGTTCTATCCACAGTTTAACCAAGTGTAGACCGTTTGATGTAATTTCTGGACATTTTGATCCTCGAAATCCTATTGATTTAAATATGACGGACCGATATCTTCAAACTTATATCCAAGAACATCGTAGTAGAATGGAAACGGTGTATAAAATTATTCATGACTCTGCACTATCCAATCGTATAGATATAATGACGCGGCGTAATGCTGATAGGGAACCTGTTTTAGATTGTGAACAAGATCATGTCATACATTTACGAAATCCAATGGCAAGTAGACAAAAATTGGCACCTCGATTTCTTCAGGACAAAGTACTTAAGAACTTACCTATACACATTTACACCGCAAAAAGTCGTGGCCCGGTCGCTAAATCACGGTTAAAAAGACCACCAAAGAAATGACAATGTTCATTTGTTACAGCGCTCCCTTCAACTATCAGATTAAACATTTACACACAAAGTTAGAAAGAGTTTCGGTGCATTTAGATACATCAGAGTTAAGAGAGGACTGATCAATACAATAGGCACAATCATCAAAAGTATTTCTGGAAATTTAGACAACGATGACACTCTGAAATTTGAAAATGCATTACGTATATTAAATAAAAACGATCAAACTATGTCACAATCATTTTACAAGCATATTACTTTATATATAGAAATGACAATTCAGCAAAACCAGATAATCCGCAATCTTTCAATTAATCAGAGAAAATTGGAAAAAGCTCTTTCTTATGTCATGAATATGACTAATAATGATAATGAGCGAATAATTCATTACGCTCATCTTGTGCAACTTTTCGCGATTTTGACCGAAAATGTACAAGAACTACTGAGTGAAATTAATAGAACAGAAACTATATTAGACTTTAGTCGAGATAAATCAGTTCATCATTCCATACTTTCTGTCAAAGATCTTAAAAATATGATAAGCCAACTAAAACATATTTAGAGTTCCAATGAAATCGTTGACTTAGATATTAGAAATTATTACGAAAACCTTAACTTAGTTCCATTTTTTTACCGAGTCCACAGTTGTAGTAGTCATAAAGTTTCCTATTACATTTACTACTGAGTATCAGTTATATGAACTGTGCCCCGTTGCAAATAACAATAGCGTTATTATAGTACCACTTGCACCCTATATAGCATCTAATTCTCAGGAATTTGTGTATATAGAGGCTGAATGCCCGAAGGTCAACTCTTGGCACCTATGCGAGCAGAGGATCGTCCACCAGATTATGTCAAAAACAGACTGTATTCAAAAACTCATACAATTTCAGGAGATAGATGTAACGTGCAAAACCACGCCTATCTCTCTGATCAAGGAAGTTCTGATTGAGCTAGACAGCTACCACTACATAATCGCTTTACCCAGTACGAAAGTAAAACTATCCTGTGGAAAAGAACGACATCAGATGTTACGAGGAAGCTTTTTGGTCACTGTTCCTCAAGGCTGCAAGATAAAAACCCCTGAGATCAGTATAATCAATTTGGATAACAAATTAGTTGGGCAACCATTAGAACTCATGGCTCTACCGCACTATGAGATATTGGCAAAGACACGCAGTTTCCATTTGCAGACTACAGATCTAAGTAGTCTTCGCAAAATTCAGGACCAAATTACCATGCAAGACGAAATATCTGTTGAAACATTAGACACGATTGGAATGTACCATACCACAATTCCATTTTATTCACTCATATTATTCGGTGCAGGCGCACTGAGCATTTGGTATTTCATTCATTGCCGCGGCCGTCGAGCTGCGAAAGTAAATGTTACAACTGAAACAGCTAATACCGAGCTGACAGAAGATGAAAGAAGAGCCGCAACTTTTGGCGTCAAGGTCACCAAATAGTTGCTCATCTGGCAGGGGAGGTGTTACGATGCCAACCTGCAAGCTCAGCACATCGTACCGACCTAGCGACCGTTCGTATTACGACACCGCGCTTCACACGTCACCGACTATTGTCATCGCCTTTCTTTACCTAACTTCGGTGGGAACGGACACTGATATGTTAAACCTAATTCATAAGAAATCAATTTTATAATTTTAATCTGTAATTTGTGAATCTTCGAAATATATTCGTAACCTAAAAGGACTTAGTCATTGAAGAGTTTCCCGACACGCACCCCCACACATATTTCCGTAAAGACGCGTAGTGCTTTCCAAAAATTCAAAAAAAAATCACCTCAGACTATCGACATTGAACCAATTTGGACTAAGTATAGGTATACTTATCTGTGGCAATTTTCATTCCCGCACACGTGCTGGAAAGTGGAAAAAATCGCACGTGTGTGAAATACATTGCATGTTGTACCTAATCGTAGTGCGTTAAGGACCAGTTTTCGAGGAAGTGTATTGAAATAGTACATTTTGATGCAAGTGAAGAAAGTTTGTTATTGCTTTCGAGGCGGAATTATAACACCCGAGCCGTAGGCGAGGGTGTTTTTGAGCCGAGAAGTGCAATAACAAATGTCCACGTGTATCAAACGACGTTTTTCAATACACTTTTGAAGAAATAAAATAAAATATAACGAAAAATATTTTTGTCACGAAATAAGAAACTTTGATTTTAATTTTCTTTTTTTTTCGCGCTCTGCTTTCACCAGGTTGAAGGAGAGGCAAAGGTATGAAGCCGTTAAACAGCCTAAAATAAAAATTAAATTTATTTTATGATTTTGAATTCAGAACACAAATAAATGTTAATTTGTGTATAAAAATAACTATTAGTTTTTAGTAATCATGTTTATCTATGATATTCTATTTATAAACACAAATTTAATATTAAAAAAATATTTATGCCGTAAAGACGCGTAAGTAGTGCTTTGCCGAAATTAAAAAAAAAAACATTCACCTCATACTATAGGCGTTGAACCAATTTGGACTAAGTATAGGTATAGTTATCTGTGGCAATTTTCATTCCCGCACACGTGCGGGAAAATAGAAAAAAACGCACGTCTGTGAAATACATTGCATGTTGTACCTAATCGTAGTGCGCTACGGACCAGTTTTCGAGGAAGTGTATTGAAATAGTACATTTTGATACAAGTGGAGAAAATTTGTTATTGCATTCGAGGCGGAATTATAACACACGAGCCGTAGGCGAGGGTGTTTTTGAGCCGAAAATTGCAATAACAAATGTCCACGTGTATCACACGACGTTTTTCAATACACTTTTGAAGAAATAAAATAAAATAACGAAAAATATTTTTGTCACGAACCATGAAACTATGATTTTCATTTTCTTTTTTTTTTTTTCGCGCTTTGGTCTCGCCAGGTTGAAAGAGAGGCAATGGTATGAAGCCGTTAAACAGCCTAGTATAAAAAATAGATTTATTTTATATTTTTGAATTCAGAACACAAATAAATGTTAATTTGTGTATAAAAGTAACTATTAGTTTTAAATAATCATGTTTATCTACTTATGATATTCTATTTATAAACACAATTGCCGTAAAGACGCGTAGTGCTTTGCAAAAATTAAAAAAAAAAAAAAAAACATTCACCTCAGTCTATAGGCATTGAACCAATTGGGACTAATTATAGGTATCTGTGGCAATTTTCATTCCCGCACACGTGCGGGAAAGTGGAAAAAATCGCACGCGTGTGAAATACATGGCATGTTGTACCTAATCGTAGTGCGTTAAGGACCAGTTTTCGAGGAAGTGTATTGAAAAATAATTTACACAAAGTGCCTAGATTCGAACGACCTGCAAGTCGAGGGTCGTATAATTGTTTGGCACGCTCTCGGGCCTGAACGGCTTGATGGATTTTAGCTTGAGAGGTGTCGTTAGATTCGTATTTACTGTGAGAGTGACACTGGGTATATCAAAATAACAAAAACAAAATGGCGGATTTTTGGCACCAAATTCAAATGTTTAGCACGCTCTGCTGCCAGAACGGCTCGATGGATTTTAGCTTGAGAGGTGTCGTTAGATTTGTATTTACTGTGAGAGTGACATTGGGTAGGTATATCAAAATAATAATAAAAAAATGGTGGATTTTTGGCGCCAAATTCAAATGTTTGGCACGCTCTGCAGCCTGAACGGCTCGATAAAGGGCGCATCATGAGGATTTTAAAATGGTATATATAAGTAAATAAGTGTAAAATAAAAAAAAAATATTAATTTAAAAAATTAAAAAAACCCGACTGCGTGAAAAACAAGTAATAATTTTAAATAAAAACTGAAAAGAAAAAAACAAGTTCAGGAAACAGGACATACTGACTGCAACAGTCGGGACTCATTAAATAATTTAGACTAAAATCATTACATCCAATATGGGTCCCGACTGTTGCAGTCAATATGTCCTGTTTCCTGAACTTGTTTTTTTCTTTTCAGTTTTTATTTAAAATTATTACCTAGTTATTTTTCACGCAGTCGGGTTTTTTTTAATTTTTTTATTATTATTTTTTTGTTCCGTTCTGCGGCGGTGAGCATTGCGAAGGGCGGCTGCAGATTATTGCAAGATCAATGCAAGAGTCAAAGTCTTCAATAATTATCAATTATTCTCCTGTACTTCTATTTGTATCATTCTTGCAATTGCCATATTAATTATTATGGCGTCTACGAAATGGGAAACCTCAAAAAAACAAGAAATTCATCAACGTAAAATCGTTTACTCATAAAAACAAACTTAAACATTATTTTTCAAAAGTTTTATTCAACTTCTTCTATGACTGGTCCATCGCTGCCACCTTGTCCGGTTCTAGAGCCAGTTGCATGTAATTTCTTCATGATAGGTGCAAACTCTCTGCTCAGCTCCTTATATTTGCTTTCGTATTCTTCCTTTTCGGCCAAAGATTTGCCCTCTAACCAGCGTAAAGTATCGTCGCATCTACGACGAATCTTCGCACAAGCCACCTCTCCAAGTTTGCGTCCTTGCTCCTCTGCCGCTTGCTTCACACTAAACACATAAGATTCTAACTTATTTCTGGAGGCTACACGATTTCTCTGCCTCTCATCATCATCCTTATATTTGTCAGCATCAGATAGCATTCTGTCAATCTCAGATTGAGATAAGCGACCTTTATCATTCTTAATGACTATGTTCTTGCTTTTCCCTGTACTATTTTCTTTAGCAGAAACGTTGAGTATGCCATTAGCGTCTATATCGAATGCAACATCTATTTGTGGCACCCCACGTGGTGCTTGAGGGATGCCAGTCAGATCGAATGTTCCTAACAAGTTGTTGTCCTTTGTCATTGCCCTTTCACCTTCGTAAACTTGAATAGTGACTGCTTGCTGGTTGTCCGAGTACGTAGTAAACGTTTGGGAATGTTTGCAAGGTATTTTGGCGTTGCGTTCAACTATAACCGTCATTACACCACCTGCAGTTTCGATACCCAATGATAAAGGAGCCACGTCAACTAGTAGAACATCTTGGATCTTAGAATGACGATCTCCACTCAGTATAGCAGCCTGCACTGCTGCTCCGTAAGCAACTGCTTCATCAGGATTTATAGATAAATTCAACTTTTTTCCGTTAAAGAAATTCTGCAGTAAGCTTTGTATTTTAGGAATACGAGTAGAACCTCCGACTAAGACGATATCATGTATGGAACTCTTATCTAGCTTGGCATCAGTCAAAGCTTTCTCAACGGGTTCTATGGTAGTGCGAAACAAATCAGAGTTTAATTCTTCGAATCGTGCTCTGGAAATTCGTGAGAAGAAGTCTATGCCTTCATATAAAGCATCAATCTCAATGCTCGCCTCCGTGCTAGAAGACAACGTTCGCTTAGCTCTCTCGGCCGCTGTTCGAAGACGTCGAAGTGACTTTGGATTGGAGTTCAAATCTTTCTTATGTTTCCTCTTGAATTCATCCGCAAGGAAATTAACAAGCCTGCTGTCAAAATCTTCACCACCAAGATGTGTGTCTCCGGCAGTTGCTTTGACTTCAAAGAGGGAGCCTTCATCAATTGTCAGTATTGATACATCGAATGTCCCTCCACCAAGATCAAAAATTAAAACGTTTCGCTCACCCTTGAGGTCTTTATCCAACCCATAAGCTAACGCAGCAGCCGTTGGTTCATTTATAATCCGAAGAACGTTCAGCCCAGCTATGGCTCCAGCGTCTTTAGTTGCTTGTCTTTGAGAATCATTGAAGTAGGCTGGCACAGTTATAACTGCTTTCTTAACTGACTTACCTAAATAGGCTTCAGCTATATCCTTCATCTTGATGAGTACCATGCTACTGATTTCTTCGGGGGTAAAACGTTTGCTTTTGCCTTTATATTCAACCTGTATTTTTGGTTTTCCTCCATCATTGACAACTTTAAATGGCCAGTGTCTGATGTCTTGTTGTATCTTAGGATCGTCATATTTTCGTCCAATGAGACGTTTGGCGTCAAAGATTGTATTACTTGGATTCAGAGCCACTTGATTTTTCGCACCATCTCCGATGAGTCGCTCGGTGTCTGTAAAAGCGACATATGAGGGAGTTGTTCGATTCCCTTGGTCATTAGCAATGATATCCACATTACCGTGCTGCCAGACGCCAACGCATGAATATGTTGTTCCTAAATCAATTCCAACAGCAGCCATTGTACAATTTCATGTATTTAAAATTCCGTTGCGTTTTGTGGTTTTTGTATTTTGACAATTAAATATTATGGCGTCATTTTACAAAATTCGAATGTATTGATGTCTTTTTTTTATTGAGTTGTTCCAGACAGTATTTAGACGGTGGAGGATCGACCATGGATCTATTTTGTACCTACTTACTAGTTAGAGAGCCCACGGCACTATACCTAGTTCGAAAAAACTCCCAGATGATACATTGTATGTACTTATAATTAGTCACGTTATTAATAGGGAAACACGAAATGACGATGCTGCAATGAAAAAACCTGGCGGCGCGACGACGCTATTAAAAAAAAAAACTGGTATGTTAAGAGTCCCAAGTTTCGTAAAATTATTCGTACATGACCGTGATACGCGTATTCAATCAGTACAAATCGAAAGCTTGCTGACAAAACTGATTTACATAAAACGCCGCATCCAGCTGCGCGGAGGGCGACCCTCAATCGCAGCAGCAAGTGCAGCAACCACCTTCTCAACTGTTGGGAAGATGCAGCAGTGGTTTTTCTTACACAGAAATTCAAAAGAGCGTTGGTTTTTTCAGAAGATCGATCACACTAAATAACTACCTATGTAAAAATCGTTTTTTTTTTAGCGTCGCCAGGTTTTTTCATTGCAGCATCGTGTTTTACGTGTTTTTACATTACGTGTTTCCCCATTTATAATAACGTGACTCATCTGGGAGCAAAGATATTCAAATAAGTCTTTTTAAATCTCTTTGTCTGGGATTCTTAATATTTGTCTTAACGAACTAGGTGTAGCGTCGCGGCGTCGTGAGCTCTCCAACTATACTTTCCAAACCATTGACTTGAGAAGTAGACAAACGCACCCAAAAAAAATTGTCAATGTCAAACTTATGTCAAACTACTCAAGTTCTCAACTTTATTGTCAAAATTTAAACTGTCAAGTCAATCACCTGTCAAGTGTCAAAGTGTCAATGCAAAAGCAAAACATTTTTTAAGCGCGTTGTTATTTTAATTATTTCGTTGTTCTAAGATGCAAATGGGCAAGGTTTTAGACTATTCAACGTCCTGATCTACCTAATTTTGCTGCTGGAATTGCCTTTAACCTCAAAATTACAAACTAAGAATAAATATTGTATGCTAATGTCACATAACCTATATTCCCACTTGTTTCAAGTTTATATTTAAAATAAACAATGCGATACGCACAATTAGTCGTGGGGCCTGCTGGGAGTGGTAAGGTAAGGATTTGCTAAGAAACTTAAGATTCATAGAAGACATTGTCTGTAGTGTAAATGAAATTCTTGGCATGTTGTGACTTGCAAGTTCTCCACAATTTAAGCGGGTTCCAGTCAGTAAAAAAAAAAAACCAATATCATCATCCTTTTCCCAAATATGTTGGGGTCGGCTTCCAGTCTAACCGAATGCAACTGTATAACAGTATTTCACATGGAACCTATCTGACCTCTACAACTCAGTTAGTGTTTGGTAATACGATACATCTGGGTAAGACTTTCGGGCCACTGACTACCTGTAACAACGGCTTAACATGCTTTCCGAGGCATGGAGGAAACTCGTCATGTATTGGCTGGTCACCCATCCACAGACCAACCTACAAACTCTTCATAATACAAACATTTGACAAGTTTTTATGAACCACTGCTTATTTGGTCTCCAAAACCCAGTTACTGGATACACAATTATAAACAGTTCCAAAACTAGAACCCTGACTACTGGATAAAGTCGGTTAAAATGTAGCATAAGTTACCCGAGTCATAATAAGAAATCGTTTGACACCTTATTCACCAAAATCAGATGAATAGTTTAGGTGCTACGGAGGAACATACATAAGTATAGACACACACACATACTGTTAAAATCGTAACCTTTCCTTTTGGCTTTGCCGTAGTCGGGTAATAACAATAACCACATTTTGTTTCAGTCCACATACTGCTCAACAATAGTCAAACATGCTAGTGATGCTAAGCGTATAGTTGAGGTAGTGAACCTGGACCCAGCTGCTGAACACTTTGACTACGAGCCTCTTGTGGATATCAGGGAGTTGATTCACCTGGATGATGCTATGGAGGATGAGGAGTTGCAATTTGGACCCAATGGTGGACTTGTATTTTGTATAGAGTAAGTTATTGTTCTTAGATGGCATTTTCTGCCATACCAGCGTAAATACTATGACAATAGTTCAATAAGTGGCAAAAATATTAGTGAAGCAGTAAGGCCCCGTTCCCACTATGTCGTGACGATTAATTTAACGTTAGTTTTTAGTTGGCAAAACTCGTAGACGACAGAAATCGTGTCGTCCTATATGTAAACACCTCCATATAAATACACAGGCCACGACACTTATAACTACACGATCGGCACGCCATAGTGGGAAAGGGGCCTGAAATAATATAATTAAAAAAAAAAATTACAAGGATTATATGTCTGAAAACAAGAGTACTTTATACTGAGTTCAGAATTATCAAGACAAAAACATTTCTGGGCAAAGGACTTTCCTCTACTCTTTCCATTTGTCACTAACCCGGGTGTCTTCCTTCCAGTTCATCCCACCATCTCCTTCGTGACCTGCCATAAGCCCTCCTCAGTGCCTGGGCACCAGTACCCTGCTTATTTATATAGTTTGTCCAGCATTCACCAGACATGTCCTATATAGCCTAGCCATAGCCTTTTGAGCTATTGTATAGTGGGCTGGTGTCCGCAACTCCACGTCATGCGCGGGACAAATACAAGAAGCGTCGGGCGTAGGTGACGTGCGGGCTCGGCGCCACTTCTCTGAAATTTCATACAAAATGTATAGAAGAGGTGAGGCGCGAGACATACTGAGAGGGCGCGGCGCGGGTGCCACTTCCTCGCCCTCGGCGCACCTGCAGTTAGCAGTGGCATGCCGACAGTGTACACAGGGGTGAACTAGACGGCGAAAGTGCGTGACGATATAGAATTTTAAACACTAGAATTCCCCAAATGCCGACCTTCGCCTTTCCGACACCGTTAGCGCGCCTATTCTGCGCCGCGCCCGCGCCACACCACCTCCCGTCGCCTCTTGTATTTGTCCCGCGCCTCAAAGCGCGTATTTTGCGTACGGTAGCCTTTTGAGCTAAAAAGGAAATCAGTACTATATTTGAATTACCACTCCTTATATAAAACGTGAATGTAGAATAGTAGTTCTAATACGACTTTTAGTTCTGGACCATTACAAGCACAGCCAAAGACTTATTTCACAACTCATATTTTCCAGAACACTGTTAGAAAACTGCGACTGGTTAGAAGAGCAGCTAGGAGACGTGGACGATGACTACCTCCTGTTTGACTGTCCCGGCCAGATCGAGCTGTACACACACCTGCCGGTCATGAGGAAGCTGGTCGATCTGCTGCAGAAGTGGAACTTCAGGATATGTGTCGTCTTCATGGTGGACTCACACTTCATGATTGATGGAGCTAAGTTTTTATCAGGTAAGGATGGAGACATTTAGGTAATGGTCGAATAAAGGAAATCCTAACCTTTTGATCGCGAGCATAAACACAGCTGTGTGCCTTTATGCTAAGCCACAATTTCACCTACCATTTTGTTACATATTTTTGACGTTTGGCATACAGGGCATGCGATTGCTTGTCACGTATATGTGACTAAGGTGGTCAGAAGGTTAAAGACCCAAAAGATCCCTTTGGCAACTGACAATGTGGCAAGCCTAGTTGGATATGGCAGGATGAGCTGGTCTCATTCAAATAAGAACAGGTCCTCAGCTTTAAATAGAGAGAAGACGAAAAGTATGGAGGCCTTTGCAGGCTTTTATTAGTAATTTGGTACTTATTCTTTTTAACACACTGCTAAGTTCATAAAATGCATACCTACAAATTGGCATGCCATAAAATGCGTCTCGCCAATCCATAACCCAGGCATAACCATATGCCCCAGTACCCGAGTGCCGAGTTCACTAAGCCACGCGCACGCCGTCCAACTGGGTTGTCGAAAGGCGAATGATTTATTGAACAATAATAAATTACAACTATTTTTTATACCTATTTAATTATTTGTTTTCCAAGGTATTTAAACACATAAGCCAAGAGAACCTTACATGATTTGTACCTACATATTTTTTACAAATGACTTAACACACGATTTTTAAACGAAAGAGGATGTTTCTATTAACATTTAAAAAAGACTTCACCCATTTCACAAAATTTAAACGCTCGAGTTTAGGTAAAAGACCGCAGCTTTGTGTATGTGTGCGTAGCTATCCACACTTACACAACGCGAACAATGCAGCGCGAGTATCGAGACGGACTAAACAATCTTGGGCCGTTACAATCGTAATGCACCTTGGTTTGAGATTTAGGCAAAAATGTAATTTATTTATTCAGTCTTTAATCTATTAAACCCTTCTAAACTAATAAAACACAAATATATGTTATGTAAATATGTTTTTACGTGTATGTTTCTATTACATATTTTTCAACACACTTGCTCGTAAAGTGAGCCTAATGTGTGCAATAATATTACACACTAGTGCATAATAGAATTATGCCTACAATGTTAATTTAGTAGGTACCTAACTGCAAATAATATGCGAGTACACAGAGCATTTTCAATTTAACCGGGTAATACAGTTTTTTTTTTGTAACAACAAAGAGGTTTTATGTCGCTGAAAACCCATTTACGTTTTTGGAATAAATAATTAATGTGTCCATAATTAAGACGGAAAAACATTTATTAATATCAAATTATTTATAATTTACAATAATTTATTATAGGTGAAATGTATTTGTATTTTATCACTAAAATTATAATTTCGAAGTAGGATTTATGGCTTTAAGTATCACCTTACATTTGGCGAGTGCAAAAAAAAACTTGCGCGCCATTTCCCATAATTTTCATATTTTGTTTGTATCGCATTTGTTGCTGCATGTTTGTTTTTTCCTTGCAAGTGTGTTGAAAAAGTGCGTATGAAACTCGTGAGCAACTTGCTCACTAGACATTCGGCTGATTTACGCCCTCGCCTGCGGCTCGGGCTGCAACTCACAGCCTCGTACTTGCAACTTAATTGCATCATAATTCATAATATACTATATTATTATACTTTTTATTATAAATGATAAATGATGTTTATTTTGCAAGTTGGTTTTTACAAACACTTTTACACGTCATTTTTTAAAACTAGATATTTAGTAGGTAGGTAGGTTGATAAACATGATAATCTTGATTTCGAAGCGCATACTCTTTCTGGTTCCTTAACTACTAAATACATTAAATTCAAGCGTTAACAGTATTTTTCAGTAACGAGGTTTTTTCATATTCTTACTTTTGATCGACTGATTATGCTCTCAGAGTTGAAAGATTTTTTTTAAGGATACCTACTCTGTGTAGGTGTGTGTATCTATGATATATCATGAATTGCATCTATTTGCTTTGTTCATAAACTTCTTCCGTGTCGATGGCCATCTAAATTGATTCCTCTCAAAAATTTACTACCGAGTTCCTTTAGTAGGTATTTAAAAAAAGAAGTACTTACTAACAAGTTTTAATTAAAATTAACAGTAAGTCAGTTTATTAGTATGTTGTTTTGTAGAAGATGTCAGGAATATACTATGACTTCACGTTCTCATGTAATGTTCCCTGATAATGCCAAAAGAATACGCGCTGACGTGAGCGAAGCCGCGGGCACAGCTAGTTGTAACTAAAACAATCAATTTTATTGAATCAGTCTTTCCACTAGGACGCTGCACGGCGTCTCTTCTAAAAGTACTATCCTCCTCTACTCGATTCACGCGATTTCTCATTCTAAAATGAAAACAAAAGAGCTATCAAATTTCGGAACCCAAATATTTTTCAAACCCAAGTGTTTTGAAACCCTTCAAATTTTAATTACGGTTCTATATTCCATGTCGATATAATTATATGTTAAGAAAAGAAAATTAATATGTCAGTGTCAGGTTGTATGTTGAACAAAATATGATTCGCGATCGTAGCAAATAATGGATTTGCGGAGTTATAATCAAATCATCAATGAAATAGTCTTTTGAAAATTTGAATTTCGCGGGCTACCCTTGCGCTTTCACCTTACGTGATCGATAACTATGTATATGAATTGCAAATAAAAATAATATCCACCTCGCTTCTGTTTTTTATTTTATTTTATTCTTTCCTTATATTGACACAATGATAATACAACCCTTACGCCCCATTGCTAAAACTGATAAAACAGAAATATAACTATTCATTTACAAATTACTAAAATAATACTTTACTTGATAATAAACGAAATTCTAACCTAATGAAAAAAAAATACAAAGAGAATCAAAATGTTGTAGTCGTAGTATAACAATGCGTTTACGATAGACACGCTCGAAAATCGGGACGCGGAAAAAAATGGCACAGGTCCTTCGTCGATGGGCGCTCGGGCCGTACTAATCGGTGCTCGCTTATGCGTCGTAATTTATTCTAATTTAGAGTGATGTTAAAAATTATTTTGTATCTGATTAAATGAATTGATTTTAATAAAACTTTGGAATTAGTTTAGTAAAAGAACATAGTTTATTTTTACATTTTTTTTTTCAATGTAATTACGCTTTATTCAAACCAAAAAATCACGACAAAATAGCAGTATAAAACGTAAAAATTGACCTAAGACTTTATTTTTTTACTAATTAATGTTATTAACCCGGCTGTACTCGCTAGGTATTTACGAACATTAACACTCGCTACCGGGTAATAAATACCACAGACTTGAAATGCCATTATTTTCGAAAACACGTTTAAGTTTTAATATTTGACAATGTATTTGTGTTATTGGTACTACTGTCTATAAATAAAACAAAAAATTAAAGTGTTAATGTTTAATTGTTTGTAATTAGAGCTTATCCTAAAAAAACAATTAAAAAATCTTTTTTTTTTGAGTAATCTTACAAAATCAACAATAATAAAAGAAAATCTTACATATTTGGCAAAAAGGACATTGATATCAAAAATAAACTAGGTACACTCGTAAAATACTAAAAAATAATGAAACTTCTAAAGTGAGTGAACATTGAGATAATCAACACTAAACAAACTGTTCTAAATGTCTTCCTGGAAACGTAACTACTTCACTCTATCACGGAACGTCGCTACCGGGTATTTTCTACCCATACTCACTTTACACGTCCTCCATTAACAAGCGCCACGCGCAAACTGGCTGCCCCGTGGAGTGGGGGCGTGTAAGCTATCGGCTCGAAGGTACTTAGAATCTTGGGTTGCCAGAATGCGTAGAAAAAAAAATACAACCAATTTTAGTGCCCTGTGGTATTTTTTACCCAGTAGCGAGTACTGCCGGGTTAATTATCGATATTCTAGTACATTATTTGTTGACAAAAGTATATGTCTGATGCTTTGTGTATTTATATGAGTGAAATTTAAAAATATTTATGATAGTATTAGGAGTCTGAAATTGACTGCGAAGATTTTTTAGTAAACTAGTTGTGGGAGATTAATCACTACATACTAAAAAAATAAGTTTTTGTAAATGTGTTACATTAAGTGTCAATAAGAAAAACTGATCTATTTTTAACATGTATTAAAAATGCCAGGGTGTTCTCTAAGATGGTAATTTAGGCGACTAAAGTCTTAGAAATTTGCGCGAAAACGTGAAATGGCTCTTAACTCCGACACCTAAATCGTTATTTACTTAAACCTCTTATGATTTTTTTTTATCCTACAAGTCTTCTCTAGCATAAAGCGATATATATCTCGCATAAGCGAGATTGGCCGGAGAGAGCCGCACGTAGGGAGGAGTGGAAGGCTATGGGGGAGGCCTTTGCCTAGCTGTGGGACAATAAACAAGTCTTCTCTCATCAAGACTGATTAAAAATGTATGGTGTTTTTTTTTTTCAGGCACAATGGCCGCACTTAGTGTTATGGTGAATTTGGAGCTCCCACACGTAAATATTCTCACTAAAATGGATTTGCTCAGCAAAAGTGCAAGAAGACAGATAGATGAGTAAGTATATAATAATTTATAACTTCTAGACCACTGGTGAAATATCTAGTTTGATACAAAATTCCTTTTTTAACTGACTTCAAAAAAGGAGAAGGTTATATAAATTAATGTTCGTTTATGTATTTTTTTTTAAGTTGGTTAAAAATATCATGGAACCTTGATTTCTCAGAATTCTAGAGGTTAGTGGAGCTATTTTTTTATTCAGATATGCCATCCCATCGGATTTCGCGCACGCACTTGTACACTTTAAAACCTCCGAATCTCTTTGTCTGGAGGACATTGTTATAACATCATTTCCGTTACTTCCAGTTACTTGGATCCAGACCCACATGTCTTACTAGCAGACATGAGAAACGCGAAATCAAAATGGCATGAAAAATATGCAAAACTAACAGAAGCTATTGGAGAAGTCATAGAGAATTTCAGCCTAGTTCGTTTCTACCCACTGAATATAAAGGACGAGGAAAGTGTGGAGAATATACTTATTACAATAGATAATATTATTCAGTATGGAGAAGACGCTGATGTGAAGATCAGGGACTTTGATGAAGAGGAGCCCGAAGATGATGAAAACTGTGATTAAATGATTTTGTTTTTAATATTCGGTGTTTGTTTTGAATGTCATGTTCCTTGTTGAATAATAAATAAATAAATATTGCTGGACATTACACACAGCGCCATCTAGTGCCACACTAAGCAACGAGGCTTGTGTCGTGGACACCAGATAGTTGATATACTACATAGATACTTTTTGTTTGTAAATACATACTTATTATTCATATAAACATCCATGACTCGGAAACAAATGGCCATGCTCATCACACAAACATTTGCTCCGACCGGGATTCGAACCCGGGACCCTAAGAACGTAAGGCAGCCTGACTAGCGCTGCGCCAATCGGGTCGTCAAAAAATGTTTCTGGAAAAATATCAATATTGGTGTCGATTCTGTTGTACACAAACTAAACTTAATTTAGACTATTGCTATCTTTTACTAAAAGACAATGCGAGAAAAGGACGGCTGTAGCTATGTCTGTTAGAGATGTCTAACTGGTTTATGCCTTGCGCTTCACCGTGTTTTTAGTCGACATGTTGTTAAGTGCACCCTTCATCATCATCAACATCAGCCTATTAATGTTCCCACTGCTGGGACACAGACCTTCTCTATGAGAGGAAATGGGCTATAAGCTTAATCCACCACGCGGACCCAGTGCGTATTGGTAGATGTCACTTGTCTTCGAATTTTTTGGTTCTAGGACATGCCGGCTTCCTCACGATGTTTTCCTTCACAGTTACCGCCGTCGCCGTGCACAATTCATTTGTATGGAAATATTAGTTCGAACTAAATTTGACAGCTCTAAATTACGTCCGTCTCTTTCTCGTTTTATTAGAGAGAAATAGATAGCAATAGCCTAAATTAAGTTTGTGCACAACAGAATCGACACCATTATCTACGTAAAAATAAAGTTTAATGTTATCATAATGACCTATTCTTTTAATCTTACACGAAGAATATAAAATCTTTTGGAGTGGGAGTTTAGCTTGTTAGTTATATGGATTAAAAAAATAAATCATTTTTTCTTAATATTAACCTTTATTTGACAAACATAAACATCATTATCCTAGATTACGCTACGTTATTGATACATACATAATACTACACTATGTAATATGCATTCATTAGTCTATAATTAACTAAACGCCTCTATAAGAGGACTGGGAACGAACGAGCATTCCTTTTCTTAAGCTTTTTAATAATTCACTAACTTGAAACTACCAGTATATATCAGGTAATACAAAAATTGAACTACATGTAAATATAAATTATCCTAAATACTACATAATAATACGATATTTAGGGCTCATGGCAAAATGTATGGAAGACTGATCTGAATAAAAAATACTGCAAATAATTTAATTGGTAATTATGTGTTTGAGCCGTTTGGGGTTGAAACACTGGTCCAAGGCCCACCTAGTTTTCCGAGAAATCGCCAAGCGGTTGGTCGACTCTTCACGTGACCAGAGGGCGGACCTATTTTTTGGCAATGCTGCCAGCCTTCTGGGCACTTTTCCTATTGACAGCGATGTGGACGATTTTTTCGACGCCCTATAACCCTTTTTGATACTTGTAAATATTTTTATTTCTACTAAAGAGTTGGTGTGTAAATAATTAGTATCTGTATGCGATGATTTTAAATAATTACAGATATAATCTTATTTGAACTATAACATAGCTTTGTAACCGGAAAAGGACAAGCATATTTATGATGATATACATCATGCAATGTAAGCTCTAATTAGTTCATTAGAGCTTACATGAAGTACATTTTATAATAATATTACTTAGCATGATGTACATTTATATAATTACTAGTATTTGCGTGGGTGCGCGAGCTGCGCGCAGCTCGCGTGTTGTCGTGTTCTTAAGAAGTATTCCTTACCATCATAAAATTTTGAGAATCTATAGGAATCCTTAAAATAATTGGAAAAACCGTTACAACTACCCCTAAATCAGTATGAAAACTCTTAAGAACCCCTAAAACATTCTAAAACCTAATTCAATAAAATAAAGTTAAAAAAAAGAATTCATTAGAAACGTTAAAAGACAAGTTACGCTTCACCCACTCGATCTTCGTTACGCTGCGGAGGTCGCCGGCTCGCTTCGCTCGCCACCTCCCCCCTTCTCTCCACTCGGTCTCGCAGGTCCGCTCCACTCAGGACTTACCACCACCGGACAGGTTTCGACGCCTACTATAATATTTGTTCAAACACATAATGGCTATCTCTGACCGTTACGAAGTTATAGCCCTTTTATTTTTAGGGGAGGTTGGGGAGAGGTGGAAAGGGTGTACAAATTTAAACGCTCCTCAATAATATTTTATAGTAAAAATCAAAAAGCCGCTACGTGTCCTAGTTTCCGAGATACGATGGGGGGAGGGGTGAAGGGGGAGAGTGGGGAGTTTTGAAAAATGATTTTGACTAACGCGTTGCCCCTTTATATGAATCTGAAAAATAAAATGTTCCAAGTCTCTCAACTTCCGAGATCCACCTAAAGGGGGGAGAAGGGGGAAAAAAGGGTCAATTTTGAAAACTGGTTTTTACTTTTCCGACCCTCCTCTATACGAATCCGTAAAAAACGAAAAATACGGGTCTCTTTGTTTCCGAGATACGATAGGGAGGGGGAGGAAAGGGGGCGAAAAGGGGAGGTTTGGGACTTTTCCCATACTCACGGGAGTTACTTGTTTACGAATCTGTCAAAATATACCCACCTCCCCATCCACCATCTGGGAGAACAATTATGTCAATGAGTCAGTGAGTCAGTGAGTGGTAATCGAGCTTTATATAGTATAATGAATCAGAACATTACATCACGCTTGCAACCTTTGAAGGGGTAGATAGAGATGTACCAATTGCACATTCACATTTAGCGAGCTATGTTTAAGTCCTATGTTATAAGTAGGCGAGCTTATTGCCATCAACTGGGCAAGAAACCTAACTCCGTATATTTCCATTAGGAACTTCTGAGTATTTTTCCTAAATTAAAGAGAAAGAGAAAAGTAATTCAAGATAACATTAAAACAATGGTGATAGAACACATCATGTGGAAACAGACATGTCCCAGAAGCAAAACTTCGAAGACACGAGGGACATTAACGACTCGCTCCTTACAGAGAGGCCGGAGTAATAGGAAGATTATGGACCGATTATTATCTAGCTAGTGATATAACAAGGTACAATTAAATGTTGCAATAAAAACATGTGGTACACTTAAACACAGTATGCTCGTTCATTCTTGGCAGTGAAACACTTCTGCGTTCTGGTTTCTTATTACTATCTTGAGTATATTAAAGCTATTGACAGGCTCGAATAAATCTATGGAGGAAATATCAACTTTTGTAAGGGACATTTAAATTCAACGTTTCTATGATATATTGATATTTGACATTTCCCCACGGTCGACATTGTTGTGGATTCAGCAGAAAATGAATTAGCCAAGTGCGATTTATTAATGAATTGTCGAGTGTCTTTGCATTAGGCGTTAACGCTGCGTACACTAAGGTAAGACACCACGTAAAATGTGAAGAAGTCATTGTATCGAAACTAAGTAGTCTTCACGAAGTGTCGGCACCTAACCTGCGGATAAATTTGGCGTATACCTAACGAGATTGAGCAGGTATTCTAACACTCGTACACTGGATCAACGGCAGATGCGAAGCCACTCTAGACATGCACTATTTTTGAAGTGAAAACTTATTTAGGCGCGTTGAGCATTTTTTGGGTGAAGGAAAAACATTGAACTCATCGTCACTTGACGTAATGTACGGTCACGCTTCGTAGCACTCGTAGCGTCCGCTACGGCGTAGCACCACATAGGCATGCGTAACTAGTGCTACGACTGGGGAGGGGCCTGTGTTCCTTTTGTTTTCACTTCTACCGGCCCCACGGCGGCCGGCGGTAAGACTGCCCCGATTGTTTTATTTTATACTCTTATCTTGAAGTTTACATGCGAGGTCCAATTTTTTTTTATTTTTAAACCAGAACACAAAAGTTAGTGACTTATGGCTGATTCGCAATAAAATGAGATCACCTGAATTTAATATTTTGTCTAAGATAGTAAAGTGGTTAATGCGACAATATTTCTGTTAAAACAAAGAAAAATGTAAGGCAAAACTTAAGGGCATTACTGATCTTTCATAGGCATTCATTATTTTATTATTCAGATTTTTTATCATAGCTGATATAACTTGCTACCTACATATATTTTTTTTATTGCAAATCAGCCATACAGGGTGTAAAAGACCTCATCACGAAGCCGTCAATCAAGCATTCTGTACATCAAACTAAGTAACTTTACGCAAAAATTTTTGCTGGGAAACGACTTTTGTTTGGTGAAAAATCACGTTTTAATACGGTAGGACTCAATGTAACGCACTCAAAACATTGTGCTGACGGATGTATTGAATAGTACGGTGTTTAAAGTAAAAATCATAAATTAAAAAAATTAAAACATTTTATTTAAAAAAAATGTGAAATAGTTGAAACTTTGACCCCCAATATCTCCGTAACTAGAAGGTTCCCAGGTATGGTGTAAAACTAAAAAATGATCGCAATGACGAGGAGAGCAAGTGCCTTTCGGCTTCGTTAAGAGTCTTTTTACACCCTTAATACTTTTACAATTAATATCATAAGTATACACATAATATTCTACAATAATATGTGGTTATAAAAAGCGGCCAAAATCTATATATGATACGTTTCAGACAAATATTCTAATTGATTAATTTTACAGTTAACTTTTACACAATGTTTCACAAATAAATGAAACAAATTCACTAATATCGAACCAGCCATGGTTATTTACAAAAATATTATATTCCCTTAGGATACCATTCTTTTAGTTAAAATAAAGTCTTATATTGGGTTACACAAAAAAGTATTACCTAATAATTTAGGGCATATAATTATAATTACTATAAATTCCCGCTAATAAAAACTTGTATATAATAGATACATGGATTAAAAGGATTATAATTTGAAATCACAACCGATTGTTAGAGTGCGTTAACTTAAAAACTACAGTTAAACTAGAAAAAATATGCGCTTTGGTAATCTTCGCGTTTCCGAATTCGCTCAAACCTCGAGCCCTCGGGCGAACATTCTAACTTTTATCTAGCCACGCGTTGTATTAGAGTATATTATGTAAAATTACGCGTTTGAATAAAAATATAAAGAGTGACAACACATTTTTGTCAGGCTTCTCTGGACGTCACAGATCGTATCTGTCACTCAAAAGTTGTGAAATATTACTCAAAAAATGTGAAATATTTTTGAAATTGAATAAACTTGTTAATTTATAATTTCGCAATCATGGTAATACAACAAAGGCAAGTTGCTTCTATGGTTGTAACTGTAACAGCTCTATATTAGATCTATCATCGAGCGCTCGTATTTCAGAAACTGGACGATGATTCCCGAAGCGCATACTATTCCTAAGATCACATCGCCTCATTTTAAGAAGACTTGAAGATTTTGCAACTGTATAAATGAAAAACTATTCCTATATAATTAAATTTTAAAAGTATAGTAAATGTTTTCTTTTTAAACATACATAGTATCCATATCCATAATGAAAAGCGTCCATTTATTATTTAATTATCTAAATATTTACAATCACATGCTTCAACGACATGCAAAGCGTATTATTAGTATTATATTACATTTGTGGTAAAACACAACATTAATGTTGCTACAGACATGTTTGTGACGGATAGTATGAAAAACCAGTAATAAAATCAGGATAGCTATCAATCAAGTCAGGAGAATCAATATAAATAATGTTCATATAATTAATTTAAACATAAGGAAAGAAAATACCTATTACTTCTGTTTGGTCTGAGATGAATTTAAATAATAAAAAATCAAGGTGCTGTAGTATCGATTGAAATGCCACTAAACACCTGCAAGCTTTGTATTTATTGACTTTGGGTAAACAAGACGTATGCTGCGCAAACGGCGCAGTGCTGCCAGAGCAAGACAGAAAGCTAACAAGGAAAGAGACAAAACATGCGCCGTTTGCGCTACACATCACTTTCATTGGACAAGGTCAGTTCCCGAGTGAGCCAATAACGATATTAAATCCCTCATTACAAAGGACAATCCTATAGACACTTTTCAGGCATTTTCCCAACTGAAAAATGATTTCCTGACAAAATCAACAGTAGAACACTAACATGTTCTCAAAAGAATATGAGATTTTGACAGATTTACTGATTCACTATCACTGATTCAGAAACTGATGCTAATCATTCTAGAACTGATCTACAATTAAATTGGCTTTAAAACTGTAAAAAGGGTGTATACTACTTAATTATACACCATTTTCACGAACGAATGTAAAATATACAACATATTAACATAAATGAGGCTTGTATACTTAAAACATTGCATTAAAGAACCGTAGTACAATTACACTAGGGGTAAACATAATAGTATATGTTAGAGTAAACACAATGCATTGATATAACCAATGTATATAGTCTGAGGTAAGTGTAGACTGTACAATTTACTGCCGATGCCAACTTTATTCTACTTCGTCAGTATTAGAGACAACACTCTTCATATCGTAGGCTGAAGATCACCATACATCGATGTATCAATTAAATATTCAATTTTTGGATATTGTCGTCACGGATATTTTTGAGTGAGCCTTTTGTTTCCAGTTTCAGCGTATATTAGGTATTTTTTTTAAGAGTTCGAACATACATTTCTATTGTTGGTATTCTGGGACTTCGTCTCTTTCCAGTTTAAACACTATGGCACAGTCAGTATAGGTCTCGTCATGTAAAAAGAACGCTGAGCGATCAAGTAAACATTATCAATTTTTTTAATTGTAGTCTGTTCCAACATACGTAGCTAGTAAAGTACAAATTATGATTCTGCAATAAACAATTACACTTTAAATAAAATAATATTAGACTAGTACTTTAGGATGCGACAATATCCGTGCGCAAACATATCTTTTTCACTGTCGCTCAGCGTTCTTTTTACGTGACGCGACCTTTACTTTGCATGACCTGACCCATCTTCAAACCTGTCAAGTAATGCCTCATCTTTTGAAGACATTTTGGTTTCTGACTATTTTGTTGATTCATCTATAATTGTTGATGCCGTAATGAAGTTAGCAGTAAATTATGATTAGTAGGCGTACATATGTACGCTGATGGTTCCTAAACAAAAATAATGTTCATTCACCTGCAATCGGCAGCGAACAGGCCTACACTCAAGTCAAGTAAGTCCGCTATAGGTCGTCCTGCGTGCCGGCGGACGCCCCGTACGGGAAGGGCCGTGCGTCCGTGATGCTGAACACGTAGGCCGCGCAGCCGAACTGCAGCAGCGCGCCGTGCGGCACCAGCGCAGAGCCCTCCCAGGCGCCCGCCGCGCCGCCCGCGCCGCCCGCGCAGCGACACAAGGGCTCCGGGGGGAGCGGGGCTGTTAGGTTGCCGTTTATTCTGTGGGGTAATAAACTTAGTAAAAACAAACAAAACATCAGAATTCATTAAAGTTTGGCTGAGAATCAGTACTTTTTGAACGTCAAAATCACCAGTCCTCCAGAACGGCCGCCAGCCCATCGCCATTTTATTGTTTCAGTAAGATGTGGCAGAATAAACTCCCCACCTACTCTTTGTTGGTTAAGATGTTAACAATAGGCCAATCTATTTTTCACTTCTCATGCTCTGAAAGTGCTTGTTTGTGCAAGATATAGGCTGCACAAAATCGAATTTTGTGCACAAGGGCATTAATGTCATGTCAATGTCAACTCATAAATGTATCTATATTAAGGCAAAGAAAATGAGCCATACAGCCAAACGCAATAAGAAGTTCATAGATAGAATTTGTTATTTTATAATATTTACTTTAATTTATTTGTTTTTTAAGACATAAAAAATTAAATTCAAGTACCTACAGTAGGTTATTTAATTAATTTAAGAAAATTGTTATAAAAAAAAAATAGTAGGCTGTATCTGATTCTCTCTCTGGTCTGCAGCCCAAGTCTAATATCAATGTCGTAAGATTTCAAAAAAAGAAAGCGGCGGGAAACAGCTCTTGTTTTTGCGTGTTTCTTAATTTCTTCTGTTATATATGTGGCCTCTTTGCTTCAACTTCATTCATTCTCTCATATATTTCTTTTTACATTGTCATTGTCATCTGGTTGTCACAGCGACTTAGAATGATTAAAATATTCAGTCTACTATGAAACTATTTTCTTAATTAGTAAATACATAACATTGGCGACGATAGAGGCAGAACTGGCGCGGCTTACTAGCCTGCGCGCAAATATACGCGGCCAGCTGACCAAGTTTGAACATACACTTGCAAAACTACAAAATCCTTCGGATTACGAAGTAAGTTCACGTTAGACAAGTCTTACAAATTATAAACAAAAATTTGAAAAAGTACAAAATGAAATTGAATTATTACAAACACATGATGCGGAAGCTGAAATTGAACAGCGGCATTCTACAGAAGAGTACATATTACAATTAAAGTTAAAGCTGCATGGCTTACGCCCTACATCACCGAACACACCGACGACTTACGTCACGGCTTCACGTGTAAGCACGCCGGATATGACACCAAGAATTAATTTCCAACCGTTACAGGAAAGAGAAAGTTTCAATAATTTTGTTCAGCGATTAAAAACCTACATGAAGCTAAATAATTGTCACAATTCACAAATCCAGACCCTCACGCTGCTTAGTTTATTGCCACCAGAATTACACCAGAAAGCTTACGACTTGTGCGCACCAAACGATCCTTGTGAACTGGAATTCGGCAGCTTGGTTCAAATATTACAACATTATATAGATCCAAAACCGAGCATTTGGGCTCGTCAACATAAATTTATTTCGCGATTTCAAGCCTTTGATGAAATAATCATGTCATACTCCTCAGACTTGAAACAATTAGCTCAAGATTGTGAGTTCACGTGCAAGAACTGTAAAAAGTCGATCTGTGATAATTTTCTTACCTTACAATTTATAAGAGGATTAAATGACACCGATATTCGAACCAAAATATTACAGGAAACAATGGTGACCGATTTTTCTGACTTACTAAATAAAGCAACTACGATTGAACTAGCAAAATCTGACAGCAGCTATATGTCACCAGCTCACTCTTCAAACCAAGGTCTTCTACATGTGAAAACTGTTCAAGCTGACCCCAAACACCGCAATCAACGGCCAGAGAATAAACCTTTCACGATTAAGGACTTACGAGGGAAATGCTTTCGATGTGGAAGCAAGGAACATCTAGCTAGCAAATGTCGCAGCATCAAGGATACTTGCAGCAAGTGCAAACGAGTAGGTCACCTTGCTCGCGTTTGCTTACAATCAACACCTAGGAACAACCAACTGGAGCCTGAGAACCTGGAGGAGCAGGACACGGACAACTCTTCAGATACAGTCGATGACACCACCCCTTGGGATATGAATTTAATTCGATCTAACAACACAGACAAATTTATGATAAATGTACGCATCAATGACTCGAAACTGAAAATGGAAGTAGATACAGGAGCTGCTCTGTCATCTATATCTTATAAAGATTTTAAAACATTGGACACTAGATGCAAAATTTATAAAACTAGTATCACAATGAGAACATATACAGGAGAAATCTTCGCACCCCTTGGAGTAGCCTACGTTACGTGTAAATACAAAGACCAAACACTTGAGGGAAAATTATACATTATCAAACAAGATGTTGACCCTATCTTCGGTCGAGCATGGATACGAGCAATCAATTTGAATCTGGCAAATATAAACGCAGTTAATGCTAAAGAACATCCAAAACTGGATAGGCTACTCTCTGAATACTCAAAGGTATTTGATGGCTCCCTTGGGTGCATATCTGATTACAAAGCTCATTTGACCCTAAAGGAAGAAGTGTCACCAATTTTTGTTAAGCCAAGACGTATACCATATGCTCTTAAAAATAAAGTTGATGATGAAATAGCGCGACTCTGCGAACAAGGAGTAATTACAAAGGTTGACAGCTCTGAGTGGGGAACACCAGTGGTTCCTATTATCAAACCAAATGGCAGTATACGCTTATGCGCGGATTATAAAGTCACCTTAAATAAAGTTATAAGGGATGAACAATACCCTATTCCGATCATAGAGGACATTCTAGTAGAGATGAACGGAGGTCAAATATTTTGCACACTTGATATCAGTCAAGCTTATCTAAACATGATGATGGACGAGGAGAGCGCTATAATGCAAACATTAAGTACCCATAAGGGTACGTTTAAAGTAAATAGACTTATCCCAAGTAACACAGGAAGCATTTTAACAAACGAAGAGTAAACTTATTTAGAACTTAAGGTCCATATAAACTCTTATTTGAGTTCACCGAGCATCTTGACGCTTTATATTGGTTTTTCAAAACCATTATCATGCTTTACAACGTATAACGGTTGCATAATGGCATAAGAAAATGCTTTTGTAAAGCCTTTAGTTTGAGTGCAGTAAACCACAAGGCAGCTGTATAGCTTTCAGCTGTATTTAGTGCGTTTGGATCTACAATAGCATTTTTAAGTAGTACGATAATGCCTATTGCCGCTTAATAGCATAAACTTGTACCATTATAATGCACCGCAAATCCGTTACGCAGCTTTGAGCTGTTTTTAGTGCCCTTTGTTGTGTAATAGCACTTTTAAGTGGTAAGTAAAAGCCTAGTACCGCTGAACAGCATCAACGTGAAACAATGTAATGCTTGCATTTATAGGGTTCAACTGAGTTCTGTTGTACAGCTAACAGGTATTTAATCAAATACACGTGAGTTATTGTAATGCGTAAAGCTGTATATACATTCATTTCACTGTATTCGTAAAACCATTTGTCGGCCATATTGGGGAAAAGCACATATTATATGATCAACAAAACAACAGCCATTTTTAGGGTGGATTTTTTATTTTTATTTCTTCTTGATTTTGAACTACGGTCGTCCGGGGTCCAACCATGCCTATGTCATTCGAATCTGTGTCTGATTTATCTCCATTATGGATAATTCAAGTCTGCTGGTTTACCGGTGAACCCATCTAGAGCTACTTTATAGACAATGGTAGTATAGTGGCACATCAAAAGTCTTTTCTCTGGCCTCTAGCTTAATAATTGTTCACGTGTGAGTATTGATACTACCGGTGGCATTCTTTAGCCTTTTATAGGCTCACCTGGCTGCTATAGATCGACACCATTTTGTAAATATTTTATAACCAAAAAATATTATCATTCGGACCTATTTATAAAAGCAATAGACCTATATCATAATAATATAACTTTATTTAATACTGCCCAACCAATACTATTATGTTAATTATGCAAAATTCGTTCTATACTAGAAATACACAATTGTTTTGGGCATTTCACACATATTTTTATATCACATTTTATATGAAAACCACAAAATAACGAAGGCGCGTGAAAATTTTCAATGAAACTAATATAGATATTTACAGTAAACTACATTGCGAATAATATTTACAGGCATAAAATAAGAAAAGAGTCAAAAACGTATCCAGTATTATAATTTTTGTTTTGATGCAAACAAATATGGTGTCATTCACTTAGTTTTGACCGTCTTCGTCCATAATATTAAATTACAACGTTTATTGTATTATAACATTTGTACCGTAGTATTAGAGATGTTTTTGCAATGATGTAGGGTTTATTTAAGTTCTAACTGTGAACACTTAAATAGCCTCAATCATTCTTTTAGAATAATCTAATGCTAGTCTAATGCTTTTGTAATGCAATTAACATCTTCATTATCAATAATATTGCTAATATAATGTTTCTGTAATGCGATTGGCAACTTCATTGACCGTAATAATGTTTCTGTAATGCGATTGGCAACTTCATTGACCGTAATAATGTTTCTATAATGCGATTCGCATCTTATTTGGTCACACTAATGCTAATGTAATGCGCCTGTATTGTAATTAAACAACTAATTGTGAACTTATTTATGACCTAAAGCCGTATAATTTGTGCCCAAATAAGCATTACAGTAGCCGTATAAACGTTTGTAATGCTATCATAGAACTAATTCAAAATGCGAAAACGATACAAAAATGCTGTAAGTCGGCCGATATACTGCTTTGATGTGTTACTTGGGATGTTTGGCGTCAAGGTTGCCCCGAATTTATGGCAAAAATTTATGGATCGTTTACTCCAAGGAGTAGCTGGAGTGAAATGTTTTTTCAATGACATAATTATTCAAGGACATTCAGAAGAAGAACTTCTTTCAAGACTAAATTTGGTATTACAAAAATTACAAGAAAAAATTTGAAACTCAATAAAGATAAATGTAATTTTTTTCAAGAGAGAATAGAATACTTGGGTCATGCCATTGATAAAAATGGACTGCACAAAAATATAAATAAGGTGAACGCTATTCTGGATACAAAACGTCCCAGCAACATCAACGAACTGCGGACATTTCTAGGAATGGCAAATTATTACAATAAGTTCATACCGAATTTAGCTTCAATTTCCAGCCCTCTTAATAACTTACTCAAAAAGGACATTAAATACGAATGGACGCACAAATGTAATGAGAGTTTCAAGAAAATTAAACAGGAAATCCTCAGTGACAGAGTTTTAATGCATTTTGACCCAGAAAAACCCTTGGTTCTCGCTACAGATGCTTCACCTTTTGGACTTGGAGCAGTTCTATCGCATCGGTTATCGGATGGATCGGATTGGCCTATTGCTTTTGCATCACGTTCATTGACGAGTAGTGAAAAAAAATACAGTCAGATAGACAAAGAAGCGACGTCCTTGTTCTGGGGATTAAAGACATTTTTTCACTACTGCTACGGAAGACAATTTATACTTATTACAGACCATAAACCGTTAACTACTATTTTCAATCCACACAAAACTTTACCGGCGATGAGCACAATGAGGCTCTTTCACTATGCACATTTTCTATCTGGTTTTGACTACACTATTGAATACAGAACATCAGATGATCATAGCAATGCAGATTATCTATCAAGATTTCCGGTGGATACAGTAGCAAATAACCTAATTGACGTACATTGCGAATTTCAATTAAATCAAATGAACACAATTGCCGTCGACCGTATAAAAATTGCCGAAAATACCCAACGCGATGATGAATACAACTATTTATTGGAAGCTTTAAAAAATGGTACCTCAGTGAGAAGGTACGGCTACAATGACAACGAATTGACCTTACAAGACGGTTGTATTATAAAAGGAACACGAGTAATGATTCCGGCAACCTTGAAACAGCAAGTTTTAGAAGAACTACACGCAGGACATCTTGGAATAGTAAAAATGAAATTATTGGCGCGTGGATACGTATTCTGGAGAAATTTGGATCAAGACATAGAAGACATAGTTAAAAGTTGTCGAGAATGTCGATTAAAGCAAAATCAACCTTCATGCGCAGTACTACATCATTGGGACTCACCATCAGGGCCATGGCAAAGGATCCATATCGATTTTGCTGGGCCGATTAAGGGTTATTCCTTATTCATAATAGTGGATGCTTTTACAAAATGGGTGGAAATTGTAGAAACGAAAACAACCACAAGCTCATGGTGTATCCGCCAACTTAAAGAACTTTTCGTGACATTTGGATTTCCGCTTACTTTAGTATCAGACAACGGTCGACAATTTGTTTCAAATGAATTTGAATCATTCCTTAGAGAAAGCGGGGTTGTTCACAAAACCACAGCCCCATACCATCCGGCCACGAACGGACAGGCAGAGCGATACGTACAAACAATTAAAAAGGCAATACATAGCATCAGGGCTGAGCCAGGCTCTCTACAAGACAAACTGCTGGGTATTAAGGAACGCCTACGGAGGACGCCGAGCAGCAATACAAATAAAAGCCCATATGAGCTCATGTTTGGCAGGGAGATAAGAAACACCCTAAGTGTTCATTTCAAGGCGAGGACGAGGGACGAAACACATCCGCCGACTGATGAGGCAAGGGTTCGCTCGTTTACTGTTGGGCAGAGAGTGCAAATACGCAGCTACACAAACGACCAAATTAAATGGGAATTCGGAACCGTTTTAAGGATATTAGGCCAATTGCACTATCAAATAGAGTGTGATTCTGGTCAGATTTGCAAAAGACATGTTGATCAAATGCTGGGTACATTAATACCAAGAGAAGAACAGTAACACCGAACGCCCTTCGGAACTTAACAACTAGACGATTTGGGACGGAGGTGTTATATATGTGGCCTCTTTGCTTCAACTTCATTCATTCTCTCATATATTTCTTTTTACATTGTCATTGTCATCTGGTTGTCACAGCGACTTAGAATGATTAAAATATTCAGTCTACTATGAAACTATTTTCTTAATTAGTAAATACATAACATCTTCAATTTATACTACTGTTTTATTTCCTCGCAATCGAAGTGAAAAGCAGAGTTTATAACTCGTCCACAAAACCATTTTTATCCTCGACATTACTATCAGCCCTCGCCTTCGGCTCGGGCTGCTAAAAATCTCGGATAAAAATGGTTCGTTTTGTGCACTTGTTGTAAAATCTACTATATTAGAATTTCAATTATTTAAAACTGTCGAAACAGGTTACAATATTTCTAATAGTGATAATCACAGGGTACCATAAAGGTACAATATTAGAGAGAATCCCTATATATTTCGACTACATTCTTCCGATAGCATATATCAGCGTAAATGGCTTTCAATGGTATCGATTCCGTTGTGCACAAAATAAACTTAATTTAGGCTATTGCTATCTTTTTGTCTCTATTAAAACGATAAAAAGACGTACATAATTTAGGGCTGTCAAATTTGATTGGAACTAATATTTCCATTGACTTTCCATAAAAAAAAAAAAAACTTTAAACTGGAGAGAGGCGAAGTCCCAAAATACCAACGATAGAAATGTATGTTCGAACTCTTAAAAAATATACCTAATAAACATTTATAGCTTTACTACGAAGCTGGAAACAAAAGGCTTCCTCAAAAGTATCCGTGATTTTTGTCAGTTCATAATAACTTCTATCAAGAAGAATTAGCAGTAAAAGTCACAGCCAGCGCACATGGTGAATGGAATACTGACAAAATAAAGCAACAGCTAGTGGACCCTATCAAGAGCACAGTGCAGAAGTTAAAACCTGCAGTGAAGAAGTCACCTAAAACACCGTCCGATTTGGCCCTGTTACTGGAACGACGGACGGTTTTACTAGCAGCTCCAGACCAAACTGGCATCAACATCGTAAACAGTCAGATAAGACATACTATCCGTAAACACCAGAGAAGAAGGAAGCATGACTTAATTATGGCAACCATAGAAGCACATATGGGGCCCAAAGTGCTCCGGAAACAATTTAGTTGTGATAACCTTCAGATGCACAGGCTTACTAAGCAAGACGGTCAACAAACATCTGATCGCTAGGAAATAATGGAGACTGTAGAGGAATTCTACACAGATCTCTATAGCTCACGTTCATCTGAGCCCAACGCTGCTGCTACAGGAGACCCACGAGCAACCCTGACCAGACACCTCACTGAAGATCTCCCCGAAGTTAGCATGTATGAAATAAAACACGCTCTCAAGCAAATCAAGAAAGGGAAGTCACCAGGAGAAGATGGTATTACGTACGAACAACTTCTTCTTGGGGGTCGACCAGTACTCAAACAACTGCAAGTACTTTATAATAAAGTGCTATTCGGGGGATAACTCCAGAATTGTGGAAGAATGCGGTCGTCATACTCTTGCATAAGAAAGGAGACAACACCAAGCTGAGCAACTACCGACCCATTTCGTTACTTAGCCACATATACAAACTTTTCACCAAAGTCATCACAAACCTTCTTACCACCAGACTAGACTCAGCACAACCAGTGGAACAGGCAGGGTTCAGGAGTGGGTTCTCAACAATAGACCACATCTTCACAGTACGACAAATAATTGAGAAGTACAACGAGTACAACCGACCTATAGTGATGGCGTTCATCGACTACGAAAAAGCGTTTGACTCGGTTGAACACTGGGCAGTCATTCACTCGCTGAAACGATGTCAGGTAGACACCAGATATGTAGAGGCAATAAAGGAAGTATACCGTGTGGCTACCTTACAAGTCAAACTTCACGAGCTTACGAATCCAGTACGCGTTGAAAGAGGGGTGAGGCAAGGAGATACGATATCACCTAAACTCTTCACAGCCTGCTTGGAAGATGTATTTAAGCTTCTCGACTGGTCTAATAGAGGCTTAAACATTAATGGTGAACGGCTAACCCATCTGCGGTTTGCCGACGATGTTGTCGTTTTTGCCAGCAACGTGGAGGATCTGCAGGCCATGGTACAAGATCTGTATGACGTGTCACTCAATGTCGGTCTAAAAAAGAACGCCGCAAAAACAAAAATAATGTGCTGTGATGACGACATTGATCACATTCTAGTGAATGGCCAGCAAATAGGAAAAGTCAAGGAGTACGTATACTTGGGACAGACTTTGAGTATAGCAATGTGCGGACAAGACCGCGAAATCAAGCGCCGTATCCAACTAGGGTGGGGTGCTTTCGGTAAGCTGTCCGACGTAAGAAAGAAGAAAGAAAGAAAAAATATTTATTTGCCGTAGGCACACGACATGCAAAACATCGGTACAAAGCTTATACTTAACACGTTTAACATAATAATATAACAGAACGTAACAGAAACAAGCAAAAAAAAAAAAGAAAGAAGTTGTCAGCTAGCACGTCGTGAGTGCGACAAACAGGTGAAACCACTCAGCATGATGCTGTGCTATGGGGAGCCCACAGCACAGCGCTGGTTTTCAGTGGTCACCCTTGAAAAACGTACGGACGTCAATACAGTGGTATCTTATTACATGAGTTACTAAAATAAAACAGCCAGTAGGTACATAGAATATAACAAAACACAGCGTAAAAAACATAAACAGTACAAAAAAACGGTAAGGTACTTTATCAAAGACTGCAGGTTAGTTAAATACAAATTAAAATATGACGAGGTTTTTGTCTCGCTCCGACCCCTCCCCCCCGCGCTTCGTCGTCATCACGTACAGTCCCCGGCACGTAACTTGGCAAGAGTCGTTAGATGCGCAGAAGTCGTTTTTTAGGTCTCTTTGGTGGTGGCGCGGGACGCGGGGTATGAAGTAGCGCCGATCCAAGCGCGCGATTGGCGCGTCAGTCGACCCCTGCCTCCCGCACCGCGTCTACATTCCGTTCGCTCCCGATTACACTTGCGGCCACGAAAGTTGTGCCCTTTGTTTTTGTTGACTTTTAGTTACGAGTTCAGTTTTAGTTTTAAATTAAGTTTTTGTTACGAGTTATTGTTATTGTTTTAAATTTAGTTTTTATTACGAGTTGTTGTTATTGTTTTAAAGGAGAATGCCCATTTTTCTACTGACCGCCGTTGCGCATCAAAACTTTTTGTATGATAGCATAAATTGAATATAAAAGAGGGGTGATGTCGTACTTTCTAAGGAAAAGAAAAATATCCATTTATTTCGTGGAGGTTTTAGTTGTTTTTTGATTTTCTGTTCAGTTTTGAGGTTAGTTTTGTAACGAACCTTCCACTAAAAGCAGCAGCCCATTACAACAGTATGACTTGAATTGACATAAGACACGAACAGTACGCAATGATAAGTTATTTATAAGCACAACAAACTCAACAACTATCGATGCACAAGTGAAAACAAAAGTTCGGTGTTGTTCTGTTTGTTTGACAAATTGACAGAGACAGTTCACATATCACATTGTGATAGTGTTACCAACAGTCAATTTAATCACTCTGACTGTCAACTAAAGAAAGATTTTTAATTAGCAAAGTAATATTATCTATAGGATGTGAACTAAGAAAATATGTTATTTAAATAAATTGTGCTTATTAAAAATATAAATAACGAGGATAAAGTCATAGTTGAATTTATTTTTAAAACTGAGTGACGGATTATGTCCCAGGTTTTAATAAATTGGCAACATTGATTTTACCAAAATACGCCATTTTAAAAAGTAAGCAATAAAATCCAATACTGTAGCTAATAAAATACAAAATAGTAACCCCACATACGATTTCGTTCAAGTGAACTAAGAGAAGTTAAAAAAATATTTTATAATTTATGAGTTTATTTTTATGGCCATACTCTTTTACTATAAAGCGACTCTGATTGTGGTCAATGTCCTTTAGTTTTTGTTATGTTTATTACATAATATGCCAGCTCAAGTGGTAGTTCTAATTTGATGCCAGGGGTAACAGTATTATTAACCGATAGTGACGACGAGAACCTATAATTTTTAATAATGATACTTTTTTTTCTTAATAAAAAAAAATGCATATTATATTTTATTTATAACACTTATTAAATGTCACGAATTCGTCTGCTTTGTTTAACTGCATGATTAAAAATAAATGATGGCAATAACCGCATAATGACAATCAATAATAAAAGTGACCAGTTTTTTGTTCCACTAAGTGCACGATGCGCGAACTTGCCCCCACTACGCCAAAACCTTGCCAACTTACGTGCCGGGAACTGTACTCAAGTCGAAGCGGGTGCCCATAAACCTAAAGCGTCGCATGTTCGAGCAGTGTGTCCTCCCAGTCATGACGTACGGGGCTGAAACTTGGACGCTCACCAAACACACTATCCACCGCATGCAAGTCACTCAGAGAGCTATGGAACGAGCCATGTCGGGCATCACTCTCTATGACCGGGTGAGAAATACCGAAATACGGAGACGAACGAGGCTCACGGACATAGCGGTAGTGAATGCAAAAAGAAAGTGGAAGTGGGCGGGCCATATATACCGTAGACTGGATGGAAGATGGGGAAAGAAAATGCTGGAGTGGAGACCACGGACGGGACGGAGGAACGTGGGAAGACAACCGACTAGGGGGACAGACGATCTCACTAAAGTGGCCGGAAGAAAGTGGATAGCCATGACACAATACCGCCAAAAGTGGAGAGATTTGGAAGAGACTTACACTCAGCATTGGGTGGCTAAGGGTTGAAGAAGAAGAATATTTCCATACAAATGAAGGGTGCACGTAAAAACATGTCGATTAAAAACACTGTGAAGCGCAAGGCATTAACTAGTTTAACATCTTTAACTTAGTTCATCATCGATTTGACCTCATCACAAAAGAAGTGCTAGTGCAGCTCCCAAGAAAAGCCATAGTATTTATTACAACACTCTTCAACAGCATGCTAAGAGTCCAATACTTTCCCAGATTTTGGAAAATCTCACAGATCCTGAAGGTCCACAAAATGGGAAAACCAGCTAATGAAGTAACCTCTTACAGACCTATCAGCCTACTACCGATCCTATCTAAGGTATTCGAGAAACTATTATTACACCGAATGCTACCCCTACTCCAGAAAAATAATGTCATCCCTAATCACCAGTTTGGCTTCAGGCAACACCATTCTACAGTGGAGCAAGTCCATAGGGTAGTGGATAAAATAAGAAAGACTTTAGAGGAGAAAGAGTATTGCTCTTCAGTCTTTCTTGACATACAACAGGCTTTTGACAAGGTCTGGCATAAAGGACTACTCTGCAAAATCAAGAATAGCCTCCCTCACAGTTACTATCTACTGCTAAAATCGTACCTGGCAGATAGACTCTTTCAGGTGAAGGAAGCCGACTCCACTTCCAAGTTCCGCCACAAGGATCAGTCCTGGGACCTGTACTGTATACCATATATACGTCTGACCTGCCAGAAGATGAGAGTGTCACTACAGCCACATTCGCAGATGATACGGCAATTTTAGCAAGCGACAAGAACCCTGTGCTCGCAACACAAAAGCTACAAACAATGTTACCAATTGGCTCCAAAAATGGAGGATAAAGGCTAGCGCATCAAAATCCGTACAAGTTACGTTTACACTGCGACAAGGAAATTGCCCTCCTGTACACCTGGGAAATAATACTCTACCTCATCAAGACAGTGTACGATACCTTGGACTACACCTAGACCGACGCCTTACATGGAGACACCATATCAAAACTAAGAGGCAAGAACTCAAACTTCGATACACTCGCCTCTCCTGGTTACTGGGCCGAAACAGCAAACTAAGTGTAGACAACAAACTACTCATATACAAGAGCGTTCTTAAACCTGTCTGGATGTATGGTATACAACTCTGGGGCAGCGCTTGCGACTCCAATATCATAATAATACAGCGGATGCAGAACATGATCCTCAGAAACCTATGCAATGTCCCATGGTACATCACCAATGCAGAAATACACCATCATCTGAAGATGAGCACGGTGAAGGAAGAGAGCCATAACACTACAGAGACATACAAAGGGAAGCTGGAAAGACACCCCAACAAATTGGCGGCTAATCTAACAACCAGAAGCTACAAAAAACGGCTAAAGCGGAAAGACATATTGACCATATAATCCACTTCTATGGTCTACTGATGAGGAGATGACCTCACTGGAGGACACACTCGAACTGCCACATCTTACAACTCATCTGCTCATAGCATAGCTGATTGCAGATTACAATATAAAAAAAAAAAAAAAAACTTAGTTCATAGCTATAGCCCTCCTTTTCTCGCACTGCCTTTTAGTAAAAGATATCAATAGCTTAAATTAAGTTTGGTTTGTGCACAACAGAATCGACACCAATATTGTTTTTTTACGAACACAACAAGAACCTAAATATTAATTTTCCTCATAAAATGTCTTATCCCTCACCTGAGCGGCTCCCTGATACGATGCCTCACAATATCCCTGAGCGCGGCGGCTCTGTCGTCAGCGGTGGGCGGGGCCTGGTCGGTGGGCGGCGCCTGGTCGGGGGGCGGGGCGCGCGGCTGCACGTCGCAGGCGTACAGGACGCCGTTCACGCAGCTGCCCCACTCCGAGTAGTTGATCAGCTCGAAGTGACGGCTCACCTAGGTAGGAAGTTTAGCTAACTTAACGTGACAGAGAAGAGGAGCTCATGGCTAAATCAACAGCCGCTCGGGTCGATCGTTAGGTTAAGCCGTGCTTGCCTAGGTTGGTCTGTGGATGGGTGACCACCCATTACATCCCGAGTTTCCTCTGTGCCTCGGAAAGCACGTTAAGCTATTGGTCCCGGCTGTCATTTTTTTAGATCTTTGACAGTCGTTAGGTAGTCAGTGGCCCAAAAAGTCTGACAACCAGTCTTACCAAGGGGTATCGTATTACCCGGTACTAATTGGGTTGTGGAGGTCAGATAGGCAGTCGCTCCATGTAAAATACTGGTATTCAGCTGCATCCGGTATAACTGGAAGCCGACCCCAACATAGTTGGGAAAAGGCTGGGCAGATGATGAAGGTGACACTAGTCGCGGGCTCCAACTCATTGGTGAGCGTGGTCAAATAGTACGCTGTCTCACCTGGCATCGTGCCCGACAGAGTCAGTTCAGTGAGATGCACGAATTCATAGTATAAAGCGCGCGTAAAAAAATACGAAAAGACCTTTAGAAAATCGAGTATTATGAAAAAAACCACTGTTTATTGAATTCTTAGTTGTGCTTTGTCGGTACAGACTTTGGTTTGGAAATTTGACACTTCTTTTATTACTAATTTACGTCCAAAGTTGCGTTAAAATTGGCAATAAAAACGAATTTTGGTAGCTCGTAAATTTTTATTGGCTTTTTATTTTACTATTCTGTTTCCGCACAGACAAAACTAATAATGAAACAACACAATATCATGTTAAACTTTGGATGTACAGTGTCAAACAGTAGAGTAATACCCTCCCGAAATTTCTATGAAAAAATGTCGACTAGTGTCACCCAAGTATGTGTAAAGCAATTCTATATCTAGTTAGAAGCTGCGATGGAACCTCGACTCTACATAAAGACCATGACACGACCGTACTGCGACGCCGCCGCCGCCTTGACTTGTCAGTGGAGGACGCAAAAACTAGTTTCGCTACGAGTCGGTGTCGGTTATGGTGCAACCGTAGACCTGACTGGGTTGGGTCGTGTCGTGATTCATGTAACATAGTGTAGCAACAGCAGAATGTTTTCCATTTTATAAATAAGCTCGTTTATTTTATGAGTGGTGTAGTAGTGTCACCTCGTCCATGAATATGACGGCGTGGTTGCGCGACACGTGCGTGCAGAGGGCGGGGTCCAGTCGCACGTCGCAGCCGCTGTCGGTGCCCACCGTCAGCGACGACAGGCGCATGGGGATAGGTCTGCCTAGGCCCTCGCCTACGCCGTTCCTGGAAAATACCAGTCATATGGTTGGCGTTAGTATAGTGTTATCTCTAATAAACTATAACGTTCTCATAATTGGAACAAAGGTTACTTTTCAGTGAGCGAGAGTGAGTTATGAATTGTCATCCATAGTTACAGTGTGAGTTGGGAGATGTTAATTTTTTTGTTTGTATGATAAGCGCAGGTCGGCCCGGGACAGCAGCTCGTGTAGTGTGACATACCTGTCCGGCCTAGTGATAGCGCAGAGCGTAGCTCTAACAGTGGCGTCGCTGAGCGAGTGTCCGGGCGAGCGCGGCGGCGCGGGCGCGGGCGGGGGGGGGGCGCCCCACACGGCGCGCGCGATGCGGGCGCGGTCGGCCCGGGACAGCAGCTCGTGTAGTGTGACATACCTGTCCGGCCTAGTGATAGCGCAGAGCGTAGCTCTAACAGTGGCGTCGCTGAGCGAGTGTCCGGGCGAGCGCGGCGGCGCGGGCGCGGGCGGGGGGGGGGCGCCCCACACGGCGCGCGCGATGCGGGCGCGGTCGGCCCGGGACAGCAGCTCGTGTAGTGTGACATACCTGTCCGGCCTAGTGATAGCGCAGAGCGTAGCTCTAACAGTGGCGTCGCTGAGCGAGTGTCCGGGCGAGCGCGGCGGCGCGGGCGCGGGCGGGGGGGGGGCGCCCCACACGGCGCGCGCGATGCGGGCGCGGTCGGCCCGGGACAGCAGCTCGTGTAGTGTGACATACCTGTCCGGCCTAGTGATAGCGCAGAGCGTAGCTCTAACAGTGGCGTCGCTGAGCGAGTGTCCGGGCGAGCGCGGCGGCGCGGGCGCGGGCGGGGGGGGGGCGCCCCACACGGCGCGCGCGATGCGGGCGCGGTCGGCCCGGGACAGCAGCTCGTGTAGTGTGACATACCTGTCCGGCCTAGTGATAGCGCAGAGCGTAGCTCTAACAGTGGCGTCGCTGAGCGAGTGTCCGGGCGAGCGCGGCGGCGCGGGCGCGGGCGGGGGGGGGGCGCCCCACACGGCGCGCGCGATGCGGGCGCGGTCGGCCCGGGACAGCAGCTCGTGTAGTGTGACATACCTGTCCGGCCTAGTGATAGCGCAGAGCGTAGCTCTAACAGTGGCGTCGCTGAGCGAGTGTCCGGGCGAGCGCGGCGGCGCGGGCGCGGGCGGGGGGGGGGCGCCCCACACGGCGCGCGCGATGCGGGCGCGGTCGGCCCGGGACAGCAGCTCGTGTAGTGTGACATACCTGTCCGGCCTAGTGATAGCGCAGAGCGTAGCTCTAACAGTGGCGTCGCTGAGCGAGTGTCCGGGCGAGCGCGGCGGCGCGGGCGCGGGCGGGGGGGGGGCGCCCCACACGGCGCGCGCGATGCGGGCGCGGTCGGCCCGGGACAGCAGCTCGTGTAGTGTGACATACCTGTCCGGCCTAGTGATAGCGCAGAGCGTAGCTCTAACAGTGGCGTCGCTGAGCGAGTGTCCGGGCGAGCGCGGCGGCGCGGGCGCGGGCGGGGGGGGGGCGCCCCACACGGCGCGCGCGATGCGGGCGCGGTCGGCCCGGGACAGCAGCTCGGACGGCAGCGCGCGCCGCAGCAGCCCCAGGCGCGACAGACGCGCGCGGTCCACGGAGCGCCACACGGCGGCGCGGGCGGCCCCCGACAGGCTGGAGCCGCGCCACAGGCCCCACGACTGCTCGCCGGCTAGCACCTGACCATAATGCGCTGTCATATTACTAATGCCACTTTCACATTAGACGTTAGCAACGCGACTGTAGCGCGACAGAAGCACATGCCTTCACATTACAAGAAAAGCCGCGCGTTAGAAGCGCGGTTGCCACGCGTTAGAAGTGCGGTTGCCGCGCCGCTTTAGATCAGTCTGGGGCACTACATTTCCAAAATGGATTATTTATTAAATATGAAATTCTGACAGCGCGACAGTCGCTCGTCGTTCACGCGACTATCGCGCTGTTAAAGTCGCCTATAATTATGTGAAAGCGGTCTAAGGCTCACTTGGGAACAAAAACTATATTTCAAACATTTCATAAGTGTGGATCATGCGCGCGCGTGATCCGAGCAAGTACCTACTCGCATCTGTTTCTGGCATACGCGCGGCGAACATAGCTCAGTCTGCCGAGAATACGCGAAGAGAATGGATCGTGACGACCAATTACAGGTGAATCATGTGATAAGAAAAAATGCAGTGCAGTCTTTAGGGACTGCCGATAGAATTGAAAACTAAGTAACTTGTGAATTGTATCGTCGAACTGTGTGTGCAATTTATTTTATTTGTGTTCATTTTATATTTTTTCCCTACTCCCCTCCCCCTCAGGCCCCACCCCAGTCGTAGCACACGCGCACGCCTATGTGGTGCTACACCGTAGCGGATCGGCTACAAGTGCTACGAAAAGCGTACGTGACGGTCTCGCGAGTTTCATGATTTTTGTTCATCCAAAAAGTGTTCAACGCGATTAAAAAAAAAAAAAAAAAACATTTATTTCAGGTCATTGACCCATATTAGAAACAACACACAACATTTTTGTAAATTTTAGTCTGCTGATTGAATGATAAGCAATAAAAAAAAAAAAAGTAAATTAAAGAAGTTTTCACTTCAAAAACGTCGAAGACATCGACGTTGGTGGCGAACAAAGTTGTACAGTCAGAGAGCTGCTAGTGCAAAATTAATGGCCGATTTTTTACGTTTGGCGATTCGCGGTCTCCACTAAAATATACGCTCTACGGCTCTACGGCTAATATGACCTGCCCATTGCCACTTTCAATTTACTTATTCTATCCATTTTTAACTTATTCTTTTATTTTCTTTTATTCTCTCATAAATTGGCTCCATAGCTCGCTGAGCGACCTTGAACTTATGGACTATCCGCACCGGAGTCATAACAGGTAGGACTCATTGATTAAACACCTTATAGACAATAGACAAATCTTAATTATGAACTTTACAAGTGCATCTTTCAGGTGAGACTCTGACCTCCAGACTAGACCCTTCACAATAAAGTATAAATTAACATGTCCATAATAATTTTAATTAGATAAAACACGTCCTGATTTTAATATCTTAAATAAACTAACAATAAAAATATTAGAAAAATAGTGATAAACAAAAAGTGTGTGTGTTTCTGTGTGTGTGAGTGAGATAGTGTGTGTGTGTGTGTGTGTGTGTGTGAATTATACCGTTATAACAAATAGTGACTCGATGCTCTCATAGTCCATGCCATTCAACCATGCAATAATTTTAATTTTTGCTTGGTTGTTTTTGAGCGATCTGATGTTTTGAACAGTGTCGGATATTTTATTGCATAGGCGTGGTGCTAGAAAGTTGTAATGTTTATTAGCGAATTTTGTGTTTGATCTAGGCACTGGACATCGCACTTTTCTTTTGCTGGATTTGGGTAATGTAGGAATAACCAGTCTATGGTATCTGCGTAAAACCTCATAAACAAAGAGTTTACGAACACTCATGACATTTATCTCATCATAAAGGTCTTTGATGGGGTAGCGGTAGGGAAATTTAAATGCGACTTTTAGCAGTGATCTCTGTGCACGCTCGAGAACAATCATATTTGTTTTACTGGCCCCACCCCAGGCACAGATGCAATAGTTGAGTACACTTTGACATAGAGCTAGGTATGTCTGTACCAGGAGATTTTTGCCGGCTGCTTCACGCAGATTTTTAAACGCGAATATTAGCTTTCTAGTCCGAGCTGCTACAGATAGTATGTGCTCATCCCAGTTTAGTTTATCGTCTATTATAATACCTAAGTACTTAATAGTCGTACCTTTAGATAAAGTGGGGCACGCACAACTTGACCCGAAATCGAGATTTGGATTTCTGTTACATGGGTATGTGTGGCTCTTTATTGCAAATGTATTCTTTGGGGCCCCTGATTTCGTGATACTGAAACATAGATATTTTGTTTTCGCAGCATTAAGGTTTAACAGGCTGTTTTGTAACCACTGCGTTATAGGCAGCCCTTTCTCAACAGTGGTTTTAATTGAGTCCCACGTTGCATCATGAAAGAGAATTACCGTATCATCTGCGAACATTATTAATTCAGTTCTGTCAATTTTAATTTTGCAGAGTTCGTTAATATAAAGCAAAAATAGGCTTGGTCCGAGCGTACTCCCTTGAGGTACGCCGTAAGTAATATTACTACTATTGCTATGCGCCCCTCCAATCTTAATGCTTTCTTTTCTTGCGGAAAGGTAGTTCTGGAACCACAGAAGTGGAATACCTCTGATACCTGCGTTCTGAAGGCGTGAAATTAAAATTGGGATGGAAACTGTATCTAATGCCTTCTGTAGGTCCAGGAATACCCCCACGCATTTTTCTCCTTTATCTAAATATGCCGTTATACTAGAAGTTAATCTAATCACAGCGTCAGTAGTGGAATGATTTGTCCTAAAGCCATATTGGTTATCGGATATGATGTTATTTTTTTCTAGGTATTTTGTTAGTCTCTTATTGACTACTTTCTCTAATATTTTAGATAAAACCGAAAGAAGAGATATAGGTCTATAGTTATTAGGTACATTACGATCACCAGTCTTGTAAATAGGTATCACTATAGCTTTTTTAAATGCAATGGGGAAGTCGCCCACTACTTAGGCTTAAATTACAGAGGTGACAAATAGGAGAGCTAACTCGTAGGCATAGTTGTTTTATTATTTTCGTGGAAATGTTGTCCGGTCCAATGGCGTTACTCATTTTTAGGTTTTTTATTATGTCTATTATTTCTGTGGGGTCAGTTGGGGCAAATGACATTGAATTAGGGGGCCCGTTACATTTTAAGGCTTCACTCGCAAGCGTGCAGTCACTGGTTTGTAGTTTATTCAGAGTAGCATTAGCAAGGTCCCTACCGATTGAAGTAAAATAATTGTTAATGTGATCTAATGAATCAATTGTGTTGTTAGAAATAGTAAGTAGTTCTTTTGGACATTCTTTCTTTTTGTTAAGATAACATATTTCTTTAATTATATTCCATGTTTCTTTAATATTTCCTCTATGTTTTTGCAGTTGGTGCTGGTAATATTGTTTTTTTAATAGTTTTATTAATCCATTACATTTATTTCGGTACGCGATGTAATATATCCGTAATTGTTCATCATTTAATTGTTTTTTCATTTTATTATGTAATTTATCTCTTTTCCTAATAGAATTCAATACTCCTGTAGTTATCCATGGCTTTAATTGTCTTGTTTTTCGCAGTATATGTATTAGGGAATCCAATCCCGCATCAAAATCTCGATCCCGCAAGCATGCGGGATCAAGGTCATCAATCCCGCGGATCCCGCGGGATTTGCGGCATTGCTTTTATTTACTATTATTTTTGTTTTGTGTAGTGAAATGAAAGACATCCATTTTCTGCTCTTAAAAAATGTTTCCACACTTCACTCGAGCTTTACTCTTTTTAAATTGACACTCATTTTTAACCGACTTCCAAAAAGGAGGAGGTTCTCAATTCGATCGGTATTTTTTTTTTTTTTTTTTTTTTTATGTATGTACAACGATTACGCTGAGATTTATGATCCGATTTACGTGATTCTTTTTTAGTTTGATGCGAAATAGTTGCCATTTGGTCCCATAAAAATTTTACTTAGTTTGGCCCAGTAGTTTTCATTTTATGAATATTTTTACTTCAGTCGTGTGGTATAATTTCATGTATGTTCACCGATTTCTCCCCCATTTGTGGAGCGATTTTCAAAATTATTTTTTTATTTGAAAGAATATACTCCTGAGATGGTTGCATTTTAATTTGGTGAAGATCTGATGCTGGTCTTCGGAGATATACAATGGAACTCTTCAAAACTAGACGGTAAATCGGTCGTGATTTTTGCAATCGCTTGGATGTTTATTGTTTATACAACGTCATGACGTAACATCACGCCTGTATGCTCTGAGGGGTACGCAGATGTGTACCATACACGTAAATTTCGACAGTTTAGATATGTTAAGTTCCATTTATTGGGGAGAAGCCTATTACCATGACATGTATTGTTAACAATGTAAAATAAATGCATAGCATATATTTGTATAGGCTATTACGACTAAAAATTGAAAAATAAAAAAACTTTTTGCAAAAAAAAATATAACCGACTTCAAAACACAAAAAGTGAAAAATAACTTTAGCTTCAGAAGTCGGTGACAAAAAAAAACTAAATGAATCAAAAAAGGTCACCGACTTCTGAAGCTAAAGTTATTTTTCACTTTTTGTGTTTTGAAGTCGGTTATATTTTTTAATATTAAAGTGTATTTTTCACTCCAAACGTGCTCTTAACAATTTGATAAAAAAAAGATTTGTCTCGCGTACGTTATGTAACCTTTTCACATCACAAGTAAGACGCTATGACGCAATAACTTTCTTTGACACTTGACCGCGCGCGAAGGTAAATCCCCGTGCACCGTAGGGAAATCCCTAGTCATAGAGTATTTGAACTGAACTGACATTGATTACGTTCCGTTCCGACTTCCGATCATGCGACACGAAATAGAAATTCAAAACTTATTTAGCTGTAAGTTAAGAACTGAATCAAAATTATTTTCCATACAAATTCTACATAAAAGTCACGAGTTCTATGGGAAAGTTGTTAAATCACTTATTAATAAGCTGTGCTGAGGTGTCTTATAAATAATAAGATAGTCGCCTGAGCCCATTTTTCTTAAATATATATTTTTTTCAATCCCGCAAATCTGCGGGATCCCGCGGGTGTAATCCCGCATTTCTGAACCCGCAAAAAAGGTGCGGGATCCCGCACTTGCGGGATCCCGCGTTTGCGGGATTGGATTCCCTAATATGTATGGTTTTTGTATTGTTATTGATAGCGCTTTGTAGGCATGATATTAGAGTGTCTGCTGCATCATTCACGTCTTTGGTATTGTAATAATCATCATTTATTGTTAATTTTTGTTCTTGGTCAATGTCATCTAAATTGGTTGTTGTTCTAGTTGTTGTAATACTGAATATTTGCTTTTTGATGTGTGCTTTTTCTATGTAAAGAAGTATAGGGGCGTGGTCAGTGAGCTCCTCAAAGACAACTGTCTGTACGTCATACAAGGTTTTTACCATAAAATGATCAATACAGGTCCGGACTAGTGTTGGAAGATTAATAGCTTGTTTGAAGCCATGTGAAGCCATTAGATTTAGCTAATTATGTGTGTGATTAGTCAATCTATCCGCTAGGATGTCTAAATTGATATCACCCGTGAAAATGACGTAGTAGACTTAGTTTTTAGGCTCAGTGGAATACCATCAAACAGTTTGAATAGGACCAGAGGTGAATATATACTCGAACTACTCTCGAGAGGACCGCCATTGACGATAATAGGTCCTGGGGTGACGTGTTCGTTGAACTTATATGATTGTCTGATGCCCCGCTTTCACCAACACTAAGTGACACCTAACTCGATGCCCGAGACCCGTTTTCAAACAAACAAAAAAACACACTAACACTAACTGAATGCCTAAGGCCCGTCTTTTAAAATTGTAATCTGATTCAGTATTAATTCAGCGAAAATCTGTTACTAGTTCAGAAATCTTAGGGGTTTCACCTCGGAATGAGATATAGTCAGCTATAAACTTGTATAAACCTTTATTTTTGTTTTCGTAGTAACCGTACGAGCATGCGTTATAGAGGTGATGTCCAAGTTCATCCTGAGACCAATGCGTATTGAAGAATTAACTAGGCCATCCAGCATCTGATGCAAGTCGTGCATAACCAGTATAACAATGTCATCTGCAAATCTCAAGTGAGATGTACTCGCCTTTGATGGCAATGCCACATCCGGGTCCCTCCCTGTTCAGCGTCTTAAACACATCCTCAAGTGCGTTGGTGAACAATTTCGGGGAAATTACGTCTCCTTGCCTTACCCCCCGACACAATGAGATATGCTCTGCTTGTTGGTTCTGAGTTTAGACGGTCATTGTGACGTTTTCATGAAGACTTCTTAGCACTTGGATGTATCGCCAGTCTACTTGGCATCGCTGCAGAGACCCCAGAACTGACCAGATCTCGATAGTCAATAGCTTTCTCATAGTTCACAAATGCAAGACACAGAGGCCGATTATACTCTTCGGACTTCTGTTTAATCTGCCGCACTGCGTCAATGTGGTTTATGGTGCTGTATCCTCCTCGTAACTCGGTTTGCTCCGGTGGCTGGAAATCGTCGCGTATTCGCGCTAGCTAGACGATTCGTGACGACACAGCGAAACAGCGTGAAACAGCTTAAACACATGGCTATGGAGCGAAATGGGTCTTCATATCTTTAATAGGGTCTTGTTCTCGTTCTCCACGTTTCTGGAGTTTTCACAGAGATCAGAACCGAGTTTAAAAGCTCCCAAAGCTCTCTTAATAGAGGACTCCCATGTGATTGGACGAACAGTTTCGACCCACGGTTTTGCCCAATCGCTTTTTAGGGTTCCGTACTCAAAGGGTAAAAACGGGATCATATTACTAAGATTCCACTGTCCGTCTGTCTGTCACCAGGCTGTATCTTATGAACCGTGATAGCTAAACAGTTGAAATTTTCACAGAACGTGTATTTCTGTTGCCGCTATAACAACAAATATTAAAAACAAATATTAAAAATTAAGCGTGAGAGAGCATCGAACGTCGCGTCGTACTAATTTTCGAATTGTTTTGTTGATTGTCTGTAGTTCTGCCGAAGTAATGGGTGGTTTTTCACGTCGTTCCATCATAAATTTCAGTCTCCTCCGAAAGTTTGAACTTCCTGCCCGAATGCCGCATTTTGCAAAAACGCGTCCCTTCTTCCCTAAGGATTTCCACCATTTGATCGAGCGCCTGGCCAACGTCATTCGCGGTTACCACGGCCGTGAATCGGTTCTCCAGGTCTGACTGGAATGCTTCAGATACTAGCATAGTTTGGAGCATATTTGGCGCCTAGACCTCATGAAACGGGTTAACTCCAACTTGAAGTTAATATTCAAAGTGCCATGAACAAGTCTGTGATCACTACCGGTATTGAACCGAGACATCTCTGAATACATGCTTTTTATCAGATAAGAGGGCGCCAAACGAATTTTTCGTCATAGTGTCGGGGCTTCGCTACCTCCACTTCTTTTGGGGCTGTTTCTTAAAGAAGGAATTCATCGAAAAGCGCCTCCTTCTCAAGGAAGTTGAGAAGCATTGCCCCCTATCATTTCTGCTGCCCAACCCGTAGGATCATAATACCCGTTCATTGTAATTCTGTACTCCCACTTTAGTGTTAAAATGCCCCAAGGTAACGCTAACGGCCTTAGTAGTGGAGCGATGTCCTGCGAGTGTGCCGAGGTCGGTGCGTAGACTTGAAAAACCTCGAGGATATTCCTCTCGGTTCGGTAAGCTTCACTATGAGGTACGCTACCCTGTTCGCGCGAGACACTGCAAACTTCTACCACGATTTCACAAAGGAATCAGGAACCTAACTCCGCCTTGGGATAGCTGCTCTCCACCTCGAAAATAATAAGGTGGCCAATTTCAAGGATTATCGTGTCCCCCTCTCTTCGAACTTCACTCAACCCAAAAACGGCAGCCTTTGAGGTAGAGCTGTATGAGGGGTACAGAGCGGCGAAGACTGCCCTCCGAGAGGCTGTCCTGCGGGTGCTGGAGACTCTCGACAGAGATCCATGAGGGCGCTCTTACTAGATGGTGCGGCGTCAGTACGCAGTCTCCGGCCTGAGCTCGTGGAGGACATCCCCCCCGCAGCTTCTGGCTCCGCCGCCTGCAGTGCGGAAGTGACTGGGGTAGACCTGAGAGTTGCGGTACGCAGGCTCAAAGCCAAAAATTTTGCCCCGGGACCCGACGGCTTGCCTGGTAAAGATGGGGAAGCTGGTCCTCATTCGTAAGCCGGGGGCGCCCTGCGGACTCTCCGTGCGCATACCGGCCCATCGTGCTGCTCGACGAGGTGGGCAAGCTCTTTGAAAGAGTCATTGCAAAGCGCCTCGCCGAGCACCTTGCGGGTCGGGGCCGGATCTTGCGGAACACCAGTATGGTTTCCGCAAGGGGCGCTTTACGGTGGACGACATCATGGGATGCAGTTTCTCGGGGTGGGGTCGTCTAGGCGGTGTCTATTGACAACAACAACAACAACAACAACACCATGCCCTCTTTAACACCATGCCCATGAGCTACATTAGGGAAGCACTCCGGGTGCCGACCTACCTCCGTCGTGTGGGCGGGGACTACCTGACGGATAGGGCCGTCATCTACCCCGGTCGCAACGGAGAGTGGAACCGGCGAGAGATGTCATACGGTGTTCCGTAGGGATCGGTCCTAGGGCCGTCCTAGTGGAACATCGGTTACGACTGGGTGAGCCAACCTCCCTACTACGCTGACGACACGCAAGTGCTGGCACAGGGGAGGCGCACGAGGCAGGGCGCCACAATAGTGGCGATAAGTCCCCTCTGTGAGGAGTGGCTTGAGAGCCTCACCTTCCGCCTGACGCAGGGCCTCACCGGACACAGTTGTTTCGGGAAGTTGACTGACCTTAGCGATGTACAATAGACGCACATTACGGCTCGACAAACATCTAGTCAAGTGCATCTTTGTTTCTTTTTTTTCGGATGGGGTATCATCATATGACTCCGCCCGCTCCGCCCAGAGCGGGGAGGAGTCATGTCAGACTTTTACTGACCAAAATTCATTCATGTTCCTTCTTAGCCCTTTATGTTCCGGGGCCAAGGTATCTCTTTCGAACGCTGAAACGCACGACATCTCTCGCCAGGTCCACTCTCCGCTGCGACCGGGGTAGATGACGGCCCTGTCCGTCAAGTAGTCCCCGACCAGTCAGCCTAGCCTTTAGTGAATGAACATGTGATGTTACATACCTGCTACCTCTGCCACGCCATCAACTTAGCATCATGAGCTATTCATCCATGACAGCCAGCAACTTCTCAATGTCACAATACAATCTCAGCTTCCGGCTACCACTGCCTAGCCCTTAGAGTTATGACAGCGCGATGTGACATACCTGCTGCAGCCTCTGCCACGCCAGCAGCTTGACGAGCCTCTCATCCAACTTCTTGAGCTGTTCATCCACGACAGCCAGCAACTCCTCGACGTTCCCTTCCGGTCTCAACTCTAGGCGCTCACTTTTGCCTAAAGAAAGAAAATTAATTATATTTGAGTAAAAAAAGACGGAGAGCAGCGGTGGCCCAGTGGTGGCGGCCCCGACTTACGAACAGTAAGTCGTGGATTCGAACCCAGACAGGCGCATTACTTTGTGTAATTTATTTCATCACCACTGCTCTCAAAACGGTGAAGGAAAACATCGTGAGGAAACCGGCACACAGTGGAACGAATGTATGGGAGAGGTTGGACATTGACATCTCCGAAAAAAAAGACTTAAATTATGCCAAACGAATGATGCCATCTTATTCGATTACCTAATGCCTTCAAAACTTGTTCTGATCAATTTCTTCATAACTCTCATATTTCGGGAGTAATTTGAGAAAATGTGATATTTTACTATGAAAATGAGTGTATCGAGCTCTCTCTCTCCTGATTCCGGCCTTGTTTCAAGTAGCAGTCTCTAATATCATAATGCTAATACTAAAAGCTATATTTAATACTAAGACACATGGTGCGCCAAATGTGCACTTTCTGGGATAAAAGGAAATGAAAATAAAAAAATTAAAAAAATGATTTTTCCCCATTTGTATTTACTTTAAACTGCAGACAGACGTATTTAGAGGTCATATATAAATATATTAGATATGTATATGTATTGTTTTTTTTTTAAAATCTTGTGTATTATTTACAAAAGAACAGATGAGAGTATGACTTTTTTCACATAATATTTTATTTATATATGTTTTACAATAACGATAAAAACACTGTATTTTAGATATAAGTTGATAAGAAAATAATAAATTACCTAGTTTAATTAATAGTACAATAAATAATTAAGATGTAAGCTCTAATTTACTAAGTAACACATTTTAAAACAATATCAACATTTAATTATCATCGTCATCATCATCATCATCATCAATTAATTCCAATTCGGAATCGATATGCGCTAAATCATTTATGTTAACAAATTCGATATCACTTTTCTCAGAATCCGTAAGCTCATAAAATTCCTTAAAAGAAGATTTTTTTACAAACTTATTTACTTTTGGACGAATGCTTGTAACAAGTGGATCAGAAGACAGTAAAAAATTGTGCAATATCTTCATTGCATGAGATACTGCTATGCTTTCGAGAATGCCCCTCTCTGTATTTTCGAAAATCTTTATTTTTAGCCTCAGATGCCTCTTCGGATAGAAAACCAATGGGTACAATTGACAAGTTCTGAACTATGTCTGGCCCATGCATTAAAATTTTATTAAGTGAAGAAGGCATGTAATACCATGTGTATAACTCCACGTAAAGCTTAGCAGTATCAAAGCAGAACTCTCGGAATTTAGTTACGTTGATTATCTCTCCTGATGAAATACACTGCAAGATCACACAGATTTTTCGTATAAGCATAGCGTCTATTCCGGTCAGTTCAGCAGATTTAGTGTAGTTTTCAAAAAATCTCCCCGAGGCTAGAAATAAAGATTTTCGAAAATACAGAGAGGGGCATTCTCGAAAGCATAGCAGTATCTCATGCAATGAAGATATTGCACAATTTTTTACTGTCTTCTGATCCACTTGTTACAAGCATTCGTCCAAAAGTAAATAAGTTTGTAAAAAAATCTTCTTTTAAGGAATTTTATGAGCTTACGGATTCTGAGAAAAGTGATATCGAATTTGTTAACATAAATGATTTAGCGCATATCGATTCCGAATTGGAATTAATTGATGATGATGATGATGATGACGATGATAATTAAATGTTGATATTGTTTTAAAATGTGTTACTTAGTAAATTAGAGCTTACATCTTAATTATTTATTGTACTATTAATTAAACTAGGTAATTTATTATTTTCTTATCAACTTATATCTAAAATACAGTGTTTTTATCGTTATTGTAAAACATATATAAATAAAATATTATGTGAAAAAAGTCATACTCTCATCTGTTCTTTTGTAAATAATACACAAGATTTTAAAAAAAAAACAATACATATACATATCTAATATATTTATATATGACCTCTAAATACGTCTGTCTGCAGTTTAAAGTAAATACAAATGGGGAAAAATCATTTTTTTAATTTTTTTATTTTCATTTCCTTTTATCCCAGAAAGTGCACATTTGGCGCACCATGTGTCTTAGTATTAAATATAGCTTTTAGTATTAGCATTATGATATTAGAGACTGCTACTTGAAACAAGGCCGGAATCAGGAGAGAGAGAGCTCGATACACTCATTTTCATAGTAAAATATCACATTTTCTCAAATTACTCCCGAAATATGAGAGTTATGAAGAAATTGATCAGAACAAGTTTTGAAGGCATTAGGTAATCGAATAAGATGGCATCATTCGTTTGGCATAATTTAACTCTTTTTTTTCGGAGATGTCAATGTCCAACCTCTCCCATACATTCGTTCCACTGTGCGGCATGTCCTAGAACCAAAAAATTCGAAGACATGTGACATCTACCAATCCGCACTGGGCCCGCGTGGTGGATTATAGCCCACTCCCTCGAATCTTGCTCATAATTTCACTACACTGTTGTTAGCATAACTTCTCTCCAATTTTTTATAGAAGTACCAATAAATAGTCTCCCGAGTAAAACGGCTGTGTTCAATTCGGACAGACAAATAGACAGACGAAATTATAAGAGTTCTGTTTTTGCCTCCACCAGATGACTTTGTATAACTTACCTCGTTTGTTAGGACTCTTGTCTTCCGATTGAGAGACCTTGCGCTTCTTCACTGTCGCTGTGAGGTACTCGAAGTCCGAGTCAGAAAGCTCACTCGAGGAGTCTGTGTGGCGCTCGGGCTGAGGATCGAATGGAACTGGTTAGAACGACGTGTGTCATGGGAGAAAGGGTAGTTATTTAGACGGGTGTTACGTATAGAAAACATTTTGTCAATAATTTTATATTTCTGTTTAAAATAAATAAGTACCGAGGCCCCGCCGTTGCGATATTACGTTCATAGTTCAGTGCGCCGTTCACTTGAATCATTCGCGCGCCTCGTTTGAACGACCAATCGGTCGGTTCAGTTCGCTTCCGCCCTCGTACCGAGCGCACGTATCATTGCGCCGTCGTGTCGCCGCCACAGGACCTCGGACTTTTTAACTACTAAATAACTCTTTCATTTAATTACCCGACTTAAAACACGTACTACGTTCTGTGCGCAACAACGGGCATAATGTATCATCAATGTCTTGCCCTTTTCCCCATTTATTTGTGGTCAGCGCATCATATCTTCTTCCTCCATACTTCTCTATTACTTGTCATCTCATTGGATGCATTCCTTTCTTGCCATATCATCCTTCATACAGTCCATACATCGTTTTTTGACGTGACAACGTCTTATAAATTGGTTTGCCGGGTGACACTTCAAGAAACTGCGTTACGCTCCCGCTCACGTTATGCGCTCACAATGAGAGCGAGTGAGAGCCCGCCTAAGAGCGAGAGAGACAGACATAAAAAGTTTATTTTACCACTCAAAGTCGTTGTCACGTAAAACTTTCGCCCGTATACCGACTTTACAGGCAACCAATTTTTTTTTTGTCTTATGTGTGTCACTCTTATATCGATCTACATTCATACTCAAAACTTTCCTCACAACATTTTTCCTATGCCATTGAGCTTTTTTACTCAATGTCATTGACCTTTTTTACCAGTCAACCGTTAGGTGTTGCAGAGACAAATAGTAGAAGATGCAATTGTTTCTTTGAGTATTATTTACAGTGGTGTCGATTCTGTTGTGCACAAAATAAACTTAATTTAGGCTATTGCTATCTTTAACTAAAAGGCAGTGCGAGAAAAGGACGGCTATAGCTATGAACTAAGTTAGAGATGTCAAACTAGTTTATGCCTTGCGCTTCACCGTATTTTTAGTCGACATGTTTTTACGTGGGCCCTTCATTTGTTTAGAAATATTAGTTCCAACTAAATTTGACATTTCTAAATTACGTCCGTCTCTTTCTCGTTTTATTAGAGAGAAAATGATAGCAATAGACTAAATTAAGTTTAGTTTGTGCACAACAGAATCGACACCAATGTCACACACATGATGACTTAAAAATGTGAACGGCAAAGAGGTATACAGACCAAGGTGGAAAGTTTCTTAAAATTCCATTAAAAAGGGTGGGACCTCCGACCGGATGGTGTGCCTGCCCGCTTAGCATGACCGTAGAAACGAAATAGAACCGACAAATCTTTTGTTTATCTGTCGCAATATGTACTGGCTACTAAATAAAAAATCACGACTCTTAGGTACTCCAAACTATTACTTTATAAATGCATTATAAAGCCCATATGGACATATGGCCTACAACTCTGGGGAACAGCATCAAAATCAAACATTGAAATAATACAGAGATTCCAGTCAAAGATACTAAGAAAAACCGGCCAAGTGCGAGTCGGACTCGCACACGAAGGGTTCCGTACCATTGACTATATTAAGTATTTGTTGTTATAGCGGCAACAGAAATACATCATCTGTGAAAATTTCAACTGTCTAGCTGTCACGGTTCATGAGATACAGCCTGGTGACAGACAGACGGACAGACAGCGAAGTCTTAGTAATAGGGTTTCGTTTTTACCCTTTGGGTACGGAACCCTAATAAAAACGAACGCACCTTGGTATGTCTCAAACACTAGACTCCAACACTCTGCATCAAAAGTGTTATAGAAGAAATCTCGGAAAGGACAAAAGCGTACAAGAAGCGACTCACTAATCATCCAAATATGCTGGCAGTCAATCTAATGAACACCCAAACAGTTGCTTGTAGACTAAAAAGAAAGATTCCTCAAGACCTTCTCTGAGGCACAAGAATAAACGGAGCAGTCACTGGACGGCTTTCGTGCAAGCCATTAATTAATTATAACCTTACACATATTGCTGAATATCTGCAAGATTAATAGATTGCAATAATGGAAAGAGAAAACAAAAAACTGTCATTTTGTTGGTTCAATGACATTGACAGATACACAAAAGATTTGTCTTTCATTTCTACAGCGGTCATGCTACGCGGGCTGGTGGGCCATTGACTAGAAACTCGACAGGAACTGCTGGGGTTGCTGATGGTTTACATGTTAATCTCTGCTTGCGCAGCAGGATTTTGCGTTATGCCATGTATGAAGCGTAGTTCGTACGTGGCGTCGTAGATACTGCCACACTGAACAAAGAGCTAAAGTATCTATAGTTGGTGCCAGTTAAGATCGCAATAGCGGGCATTGCCCTTTCCCTAATATCTCTTCGTACCAAAATAAAACAACCAATATTTAGAAAAAAATGTTGAAGATCACAATAGATGACTTTTCAAGACTTGAACAGGCCTATTTTTGGATTTCAAAGTTAAGAACTTTAATCAAATTTGGTGGGTCAATGACCGTTATTGCGATGTAAGGCGCGAGTCATATAGAAACGGCGTACGGTGAAGACGCGGCGCAGGCGCAGAGCAGGCGTGGAACAGATAAGGCACGGACGCGATTTAAATTATATCAAAGAGGCGAAGAGACGCCGCAACTAGTCATTATACAGGCTGACTTTATCGTGATAGAATCTTCCTCTTCAGACGACGAAGATGCACTTGCTTTGCTGCAACTCATTAACGTGCAGAGACACCGAAGATATTGGGTACACCCTGTGAGGAAAATGTCACAAGAGCATAGATATTTTAAAATAATGGAAAAATTATCCTACAGTGTACAAAATGTCACTAGAATATTTCCACATTCTATTGTCGAAAGTAAAACACGGTCTTCATTTTTCTGCACCTACTGTATAAACAAAAGTCGTGCTCCTAACGCGCCTCTCCAGTCGCGACTGCTAGCGACGCGGAACAGGCGACAAAACGACGTGCCTGCGCCACGCCGCTTGAGTATAATTCACATCGTGTCGCCTACCTACATTTTGTTTTGAAACGTTTTGAAGCGGCAAGATGCCTGCGTCGCGCCTTCACCTTACGCCGTTTCTGTATAATTCGCGCCTTAACTGGCAGCAACTATAGTAGTGGTCACCTTGAGACTGTGGTCGGAGCTGATGGCGTGCAGGTCGTCGGCCGCGTCCTCCTCGGTGACTCCCGGCAGGGTCTCGTCGCACTGCCCGCTGCTGTACTGCGGACACGTGAGGTTCATGCAGATCTTGTGCTTCGGAGCCCGCTCGTCATCGTCGCTGGAGTTGTAGCAACCGGTGGCTTTCTGCTTGTTCATTACTGAATTGGAATAAAGCGGAAGTTTAACCCTAGATCACTAAACAGATTTTCGAGTTACACAGTCACTAAACAGTAGTAATTTTGACTAACAAAACGAAACCTCAATATATTTCATGAAAAGACATTATTTTATTAATTTTAAAAAAGTAGGTAACATGAGAGTATTTATGTAATAAGGCTTCTTAAAAACTAGTAGAGACTTTGAAAATGTTATTCCTGGCAGTCTGAGCAGAGAGGAATGTTATGTTCGCCACAAATGGCCTTCCTGCAGGAAGGCCATTTGTGGTGTGTGGTGGTGGTGTTTGTCCTGCAGGAGTGGCATGACATTTTGGTCAACCTGTGCTTGAGAAGTACTTGCCACAACATAATCAATTTGCAGGATATCTTTGATACTGGTCATGATTGTTCAAAGCTTACCTTGACTCATTTTACTCGCGTACTCACTAAACATTAGTCCGTGAGACTAACAATTCGCCAAAAATAAAACTCAGGAAGTAAAATACGTGCAGACGCAATGCATGCGCACGCATGGGGCACTAAAACTTTGAATTAGGAAAGTACTGAGCGCGGTGGGTCGGGGGAGTATCGGGAACTTACCTAAACAGCGAATGCGTTGGAGCCATGTCGCCTGTGAGACTAATGTTTAGTGATCTAGGGTTAAACAAAGACAGTACATGTGTACAGATCTGCCAGGGAATTATAAACTTCGGCAATCATCGTCTACGACCTCGCTATGATAAGATCTTATTATAGAGCTACAGCAACCATGAAGTACTCCTGATTTCACTGATGGTCGACCAATTTTCGATCTTATTACTTATAAAAGTAATATGGGTGAAAATTTGTTTACTTGACTATTGTGCATTAAGCACATTTATGAACTTCACGTAATTCCTAAACGCTTTTGAGTGATAGATGATGAGTGGGGACCAGAGTAGGTTAACCCTCAGAGAAAAAAACTTTGTACAAGATCGCTAAGAACAAAATGTACTCTATGGTATTTCACTGTCATCATCATCATCTAGATAGCCTTTTCCCAACTATGTTGGGGTTGGCTTCCAGTCTAACCGAATGCAGCTGAATATCTGTACTTTACATGAAGCGACTGCCTATCTGACCTCCAAAACCCAATGGTAATACGATACCCCTTGGTAAGAATGGTTGGTATATGGTATTTCACTCTGTGGCGATCTTTTCGTAAACACGAAGGTTATCGAAGGATATACCTTTTCTGGGTTCCCTGTATCTGACTGATGTATTTTACTTGTTACATTCTCAGATATAATTTCGAAAGCAATATTAATCATCAATAAAGTTATTCTCACCGTTTCTACAGCGCACGTACTCTCGACGGCTCGGCAACAGTGGCGGCGGGTGTTCGTAGTGATGTCTCACCATGTCCGGAACTACGACACGACCGCGCATAGCAACCGGCACTTTGATACTGGAAGATCGGAAAATTAATTAGTTGAAGAATGGTAGGACATTTTAAAGCCGTTGATAATATATCAAGAACCAGATGTAGTTCTGTCAAATCATGAATGGTGTAGTTACTTGAACCAGAGCTCTTGCACTCCGTGTGTAGGCATGAGATAATTTCCTACCGCTTCGCGCATATTGAATATGCAAGCTCTCTAGGGCTGTCGCGCTCCAGCCGTGCAAATCAAATCAAATCAAATCAAAGCATTTATTTCAAGTAAGCCAGTTACAGGCACTTTTGAATTGTCGAAACAAAGATGAAAATTAAATGTAGCTACAGTCCCAGTCACAAGACATAAAAACTGTGAAAGTACTGTAGTTGCCCATTCCCTAGCGTAGATCTCTGATGGAGAAGAATGGGCAAGAAACTCCATGGACACTCTTTTAAATCAGAATATTGTTACAAAATCTTGGTTACATCATTCACGTTGAGATGGTATATTATGTGAGAACAATGTAGCAAGATGTGCACGGTAAAAGTGTCCACAGCAAAAAAACACAAACAAAAAAAAAATACAATTCAAAATAATTCATTCAAATAAGCCATGGCAACCAAGAGATGACCAGTCACAACTGACAGCGCCCGTTCACGGACATGACGCATGGATCAGCACCATTCAACTCAACCATTTTGAAGGGAACTAAATGATCCGACACATGCGCCACCATCAGCGAGACAATAGAGTGAGCATGACATACTCCAAACCGCCAGGGCACATTCAAGTCAAAAAAAGACGTAGGTTTCCAGTGAATGATAGCTTTCTAGTACATAGTACTCACACAATATGGGCTATGCATTTATATAATACTAAAGAGATTGATTCTATACAATGCAAAGATAGTTGTACAATCTTCAGCAGCTCCAACAATACAATTTAATGCTATCAATTTATGCGCCCCTGTCCATGTGGAGCAGGACCAGCATTGAGCCAAGCATTTTTATCAGCGATATAATCGCTCAACTTGTAATATGCTTGCTTACATAGTGTGCGTTTAATGCATGTTTTAAATTTCGTCTCATTCAGTTCAAGAATACTTTGTGGAATTTTATTATAGCATCTCAAACAGTACCCCATGAAAGATGAGTCTACTTTAGCGAGTCTGAAACCTGGCTGAACTAGTTGGTCCCTATTTCTAGTACTGTAATTATGTCTGTCACCCCTTTTACCAAAAAGGTGCAGATTTTTTCTGACGTACATTATGTTTTCGTAGATGTATTGACAATGTACCGTCATGATGCCAATATCCTTAAACAGTTCCCTTAGAGAATCGCGCCTACGAAGATTATATATGGCTCTGATGGCTCTTTTCTGCAGAATAAATATAGACTCAATATCAGCAGCCCGTCCCCACAGCAAAATGCCATAAGACATTATACTATGAAAGTAACTAAAATAAACCAGTCTAGCGGTATCTACATCAGTATACTGACGGATTTTTCTAATGGCAAAGGCTGCTGAACTTAGCCGCCCCGCAAGAGATGTCAAATGAGAACCCCATTGTAGCCTTGAATCAAGCGTAATCCCCAGGAAAACCGTTTTATCTACGAATTCAAGTTTCTCTTTATTCAATATTATATCACAATCACTACTTTTAACATTCGGTAAAGCAAATCTTATGCATTTGGTTTTTTTTTCATTTAATACCAAATTGTTTGCTGTGAACCAATTTTGGACCTGAAGTAGGGCATTATTCACGTCATCTAGATTTTGGGCCCGCCTATTTATCTTAAAAATTAGGGAAGTGTCATCAGCAAATAACACCATATTTTGAGGTTGGTTTTTCAGTAAATAGAGTAGATCATTTATATATACTAGAAAGAGGAAAGGACCCAATATTGAGCCTTGTGGAACCCCCATTTTTACTTTTAACCCCTGTGAATTAACACCATTTATTTGAACATGTTGTTGTCTATCATTCAAATAAGATTTTACCAAACTAAGTGCAAGTTTACCCAGTCCGTAATGCTCAAGTTTCAAAAGTAATGTGTCGTGATTTACGCAATCAAACGCTTTGGAGAGGTCACAAAAAATTCCTATGGCGTCTTGAGACTCTTCCCACGCAGTAAATATGTGCTTTAATAAGGTTACACCGGCGTCAGTTGTACAACGTCCCTTGGTGAAGCCATACTGTTGATCATGTAAGATTCTGTTGGTGTTAACTGCGTACGTATGCTGCGTTAATTTTTCGCGCCCTTTTGACCTTGCGTCGCGTACCTACCTACTCGTACTTCGTGTTTGTTAACTGACTGATTTATTGATCATTAATCATTACTAGTGAAAATGACAAGCCGGATAAACTGTTGCTGTTAATAAATGTAAAAAAAATTGTCTTTTTTATATAAATTTCACTGCTCCATGTCCATGCTTCCCATCAGAGTTTATTTTAAAATTACCTATTTGTTAGATTTTGCATTTATGCTGCTATCACATGAGTGTTTTAATACCTAATTATGTACAGTTGCATACAAGACTTGTATCTACATCCATGATATGAATCCTCCATATAAAAGGTTCTGAAACCATAGGGTGTTGTAGTGTTGTAAGAAGTCTATGTAAATTAATAGAAAGTTTAATTGCTGAGTATTTAATACATACAAACCATGTTTAAGTAATAATATAATTATTTACATTTTGGATTGTACAATTATTAAAATGCACAAAGCTTGTATCACTCATTTTTGTAAACAACAAAGTACATAATGCAATACTAATTTGAAACAAAAATGGCGGGATTCGACGTGAATTCGAATTAACCTATAAGTTTTTTTTTTAAATTACGGCGTTGTGGTAGTGAATCGCACGTGCTAGACAATTTTTTAAAACGAGTTGCATAATGAAATTTAGTACAACATTATAACACCCGTTTGGGTGTTATAATGGTTATTATGACACTGGCTGTTTTTATGTTGGCAATAAGCTAACGGTTTCAGATACTTTATAGAGGATTTATAGCATGGGTGTAGATAAAATTTATTAAGTAATCGTAATTTTACAGAAGGCAAGATATTATATACATATGAGACATTATAATAGAGTAAAACAATTGTAATTATAAAAGTTTTAATTAACATTTAAATAATAATACATTAATAGTTATTTATGCAACTGTTGTATAATGAGGGGTATTAAAACACGAATGTGGGTTTATCACACGAGGCGAAGCCGAGTGTGATAATAGTATCACATGAGTGTTTTAATACCTAATTATGTACAGTTGCATACAAGACTTTATCTACATCCATGATATGAATCCTCCAAAAAAGGTTCTGAAACCATAGGGTGTTGCAGTGTTCTAAGAAGTCTATGTAAATTCATGGAAAGTTTAATTGCTTGTATTTAATACTTACAAACCGTGTATAGGTAGTAATATAATTATTTACATTTTGGATTGTTCAATTATCAAAATTCACAAAGCTTGTATCACTCATTTTTGTAAACAACAAAGTACTTAGTGCAATACTAATATCCAAATGTCGAACAAAAATGGCGGGATACGGCGTGAATTCGAATTAACCTATAAGTTTTTTTTTTAATTACGGCGCTGTGGTAGTGAATCGCACGTGCTAGACGTTCGATTCACTACCACATTCGATGTTCTTTTTTTAAAACGAGTTGCATAATGAAATCCAGTACAACATTATAACACCCGTTTGGGTGTTATAATGGTTATTATGACACTGGCTGTTTTAATGTTGGCCATAAGCTAACTGTTTCAGATACCTTTATAGAGGATTTATAGCATGGGTGTAGATAAAATACAAAAATGTTGGTAGTATTTTATTTTGAGTACTTGAGGCAACCCTACCGACTGACCATTAAGCAGTGAGACACCGAATAATATACGCTAACGCGTGGCGTCAAGGCACAATTTAGATCGAGCGCACCCAGTTTAGGTATTTATAATGTCGGCTTTCTTCAAGATCAAAGAAGTGCAACTTCTGTACGCTAGTACTATTATCTATTCTGTGCTTGAACTTAGTATATAAGTAAAGAAAACCTTTTTTTAATTTAATCCTGATTAGATACTCCTTTGTAATGTCACAACTCACCGGAAAGCAGGCCGAGCCTTCCTAGCCCTTCTAATGAAGTTCTCCTTGACTTCCTGTTGGTCCACGGGGCCTGAGAACTTCTCCCACAGAGCCACTCGCTCCGTCGCTGATATCGAGTTCACTAGCTTCCAATCCTGAAGAATAACATTAGAGTTACAACTTAAAAACCCTTTTACGAGTCGCACGACCATTATAGTGACATAAAACAGTTTAGACAGGGCGAAATTCTCCAAGGGAAATCATCAAATGACTCGTCCCGCTCTGGGCGGAGCAGGAGGGAGTGTCAGACTTTTGCTGACTAAAACCCATCTATGTTCCTTCATCGCCCTTTGTGTTCCGGGGCCACGGTATCTCTTTCGAACAGTCCCGCAACCCCGGTCCAAGGCTTACCTTAGGAGAACTTCGCCGTTAGTTTGGAAACATCTCAAGACTTTTTTCGCTCCAAGACGTGTCAAACAAAGCCTAAGGACATCTAAGGAAATACTATGATATTTTTTTCTCTATGTGAGGTTAGGGCTCCAATATGTAAAGATGGTCTTTAATAGGCTCGTTTCTACCATCAATAAATTGCAAATCTATTTAGTCCGTCAGTTAGAGTATTGGAAAATAATGGACACGTATTTTTTGTTTTTGTAAATCAAAAGATAAAACGCATCAAAACTCGGGAGTGGGGGCTCGTGACGTCACAACGCACTAAAAATTATAGCACGGCGTGACGTATTGAGAATTTTAAAAGCGTCGTATCTTCGTCAATTTTGGTTTACGCAACAAAATAAAAAATACGTGTCAAATATTATTTGATAATCTAACTGATGGACTAATTAGATTTTTTCAGTCGACAAGCCAGCGTATTTTGTCCATTCTGCTAATAGTTTAAGAATATATTGAAGTATGTTGGGTACACACTCACAATGTATTGCTCCACATGATTGGGACACATCCAGCGACCAGTCGGCAGAGCAGTCAGAGGTGGGTCCAGGCAGTCCTGTAACACAAGCATACCCTGTTATAGTAGGGGTGTGAGGAACAATGAGTAGAGTTCCTCATTGGGGATGAGGAGAGAGTAGAGGATAGACCGGTGTTGTGTCTGGTGGGATACTGCCTGACAGTTGTTGTAGGGTGCGATACACGATTTTGCATGACGTCAGCATAGAACGTTCTTTTGTGACATCGTAGTTGCCAGATATGCAAAACAGAATAGGGAATATGCATGAAAAAACTCTTTTTATTTATGAAAAATGCCTTGTATTGGTGCATAAAAACATTGTGGTACACTTGTTTAAGTATCTAATACATCACTTATTTTACAATTTACTGTTTTATGTAGCATGTTTTTGGTGAAACGGAATGCACTGTCAAAACACACCGTCCTTGATAACGCCGGTATTGACGTCGTAGTTCATTGTGTCTGAAAAACACTTTAAAAAGTGCTTTATGTTTAACTAAAATTTTATTATAACATTGTTATTGCAATTTTTACTTGAATTAATAGCACTTACAAATTAGTAAAATTATTTTATTAAGGCCAAAAAAAAATGATGTAAACAAGGCAGATTGTGGATAATGATGTCACATCATGGCCGCGATAGCTACGGACGTTTCAACTTTTAATCTAACTTTTAATACATTTCTTGGGTTGCTAATACTGTATTTTATTGATTTAAGTGAAGAAAAAATTACGTGCATATTCCTTATTACTTACGAAGCTGTAAATGAACACCAACAATCATCCCAGGGCAAGATCTACATAGTTTTACAGTACTCTACTTCAACCCATTGTTGCTTTTTGATATTCCTTCTCGCAACTGTGTCCTGACTAACTGGTACCATTTAAGAAGCCATTGACCCACAGTAGCATTGCAGATGCTTTCTACTGTACCTGGTGGAACAGCAGGGGGCAGTAGTCGCACTGCAGCAGCGGCGCCTGCTTGCAGGTCCCCTGGCACACGAAGCAGCTCTTGGCAGGTATTGGCACGCAGCCCCATGCGTCCACAGTCACTAAGGAACCATTGCCGTTTTTGCCAAGATCTGTTGACAAAAACAGAGTTTTAAGAATTATCTTAATATCGGAATTTCATAAAAAAAAAGAAAATAGACAAATGACTTTGATGTTTTTGATTACCAAATTGAACTACAGAAAATTGCATGCAAGAATAACGAGGCTACTGGCGACGGACGGAACTCCAACGATTAAAAAAAAAATTCACTGCTCTGAATGAGGGATTTTCTTTTTAGCTCTTCCCTAGTCGCTGGATAGATGGCGCTAGGAGTAAGTATGATAATGCAAGGAACGGAACCTAAAAAAACTGATTTTAACAAAGCGCGAGAAATGTAGGTTATATTCGGAAGGTTAAGCAAATGAAAGTGTCAGTCAACGAGAGTATGTGACGTGACACAATGGTTTTTTTTCAAGCGTTTTGGCTTTGGCACCAACTATCATAGTAAGTTCAACGCCATCTATAGAGTTCTTGAAACTAAGTTTTTTTTTAAAACCTCAAAAAGTAAACCTCTCATTAAAATTTAATTAACTCTGCAAAGATCTTTTCTTTTAGAAATAATTTCATTTGACCCTGAATTTTATGTACACTATGGTCTACCTTTATCAGTTCCTGGAAAGATGCAAGGTATTCTCATCTCTCGGGGCAGTTCGAACTGCTTCGGATTCATGATCTTGGCAGCCTTCACGAGGATCTCCATGGGAGACAGGTCCTTCTCCAGTTCCTTCTTGATTTCTTCTTCTTCGCTGCTCTTCTTCTTGGCCGAGTTGGAGCGGTTGCGCAGGCTGGGCAAATTGAAATGTATTGCTTTTCTTAGGGATGCTATACCCATCATGTTTAGGTTGATCTGACTCAGCACAAGCCGGATGGCAAAATCAAACACATATAATATAATATCTTGGCGCCCGGCTGTGCAGAACAGAGGCGAATCAAACCGACCCTACTTGTTTTAGCCTTGGCCCTAGGTGTTTTTGAGATGATGGAATTTTCTCACTTATTTTGAAGATTTTTGGGTTGTTAATTGAACGTCATGATAAGCTATAAGCAAAAAGACACAAGGTACATTTATTAAATTCATTAAAAAAATACGATTTTGTGTGAAAATACGACTGCCGAAATTTTCAATGCCAGTTAGGCGACGCGGACGCACGCAAGAAATATTAAATAACTTTGGCTTGGAACATTGCAGGTAGTTTGAAAAGAAAACATTGCAAATGTAAGCAAGCTTCACTTTCGGTTTTGTATGATTCTATATCTGTGCGGACACAAACTCCGCGTCAAAACCAAAGCGATTGGTCGCGAGTATCGTCGTGCTCGTCACTCATTAGTTCGGAGAAAAGTAAAGCCGGTAAAGCCTTCTCTTTTGGCGCGACATGAACGCGACTGTTCAATGCGCCGTCTAAGGCGCGAATTATACAGAAACGGCGTAAGGCGAAGGCGCGGCGCAGGCATCTTGCCGCTTCAAAACGTTTCAATACAAAATGTAGGTAGGCGACACGATGTGAATTATACTCAAGCGGCGTGGCACACACAGGCACGTCGTTTCGTCGCCTGTTCCGCGTCGCTAGCAGTCGCGACTGGAGAGGCGTGCAAGCAGCACGACTTATGTTTATACAGTAGGTGCAGAAAAATGAAGACCGTGTTTTACTTTCGACAATAGAATGTGGAAACATTCTAGTGACATTTTATACACTGTAAACGAAATACAGAAAACAATCAGGATATTCGCATAATTTTTCCATTATTTTAAAATATCTATGCTCTTGTGACATTTTCCACACAGGGTGCACCCAATATCTTCGGTGTCTCTGCACGTTAATGAGTTGCAGCAAAGCAAGCGCATCTTCGTCGTCTGAAGAGGAAGACATTCTATCACGATAAAGTCAGCCTGTATAATGACTAGTTGCGGCGTCTCTTCGCCTCTTTGATATAATTTAAATCGCGTCCGTGCCTTATCTGTTCCACGCCTGCTCTGCGCCTGCGCCGCGTCTTCACCGTATGCCTTTTCTGTGTAATTCGCGCCTAAAGCTGATATTGTGTTTATAAACTTCCCCATTACCAAGCTTGCTAAATTTGGCAATATCTGAATTTCCCCATGGTTGCAGAACTTGCGTCTCCCTATGGTGCCTACCTAGCATTTTCGCAACCATTAGGATTGACTTGCAGTCTTACCAGAAGCAGCTGAATATCAGTATTCATAAATTACACTGAATTAGCAGAAAGTTAATTTACCTAGACTTCTTTTCAGTATCAGACTTGCTGTCAGCCGGGGACTGAGCTCGGCTGCTGCGAGAACTTGCCGGCTTGTTGTCATCGGAGGCCTTGCATTCCCTGCACAACCATAACCCAGCTGGTATGTCATTCTCATCCAGAGGAGGATCACTGAAAGTTAAACACATTCCATTTGTACTCAACGGTGCACTTAAACAGTTTGCAAAACAAATATTGGGGAAAAGGTCGTATATCACTTGTGTAATGTCTTTGTTAAAGGTTAATTTCTTTTTAAACATTATACTTCCTCTCTCTCTCAGAGAGGCCCAGCAATGAAAGTACAGGTCTCCCAAAGTGATAATGCGCATAGAAATCTTCGTCACTGTTCGGCAACGGTCGTATACCCGAGCGTCGGAAGACGATATGTATATAGAGTGGTTAAGTGCATTTTCTTCATGCATAATTAAGTAGAATTATGTGTTTTGTGCTAAAAGAAATAAATATTGATTTATCAGTACACGACCGAAGTTCGGAATGATTACGCCTGCAATGCTATTCGAATTACTGACGACACATTACGCCGAAATTACGTTACGTTATAGCATACAGCCGAACTTCGGTCGGGCGTACGTAAGTTCAGCTGCAATTCGGCGGCAACGTATTCTGTAGCACACATTATACGCGAACGAAGATCCGGGGCGGGGAACAACGGGAGGCAGGCATGCCCGCGCCCCGCGTTTGCGCAAGTTATAATTTCTGCCGCGTAAGTTCTGCACTTAAGGTGTGTCGTATCAGCCGAATATTTCGGAACGTAAAATCAGCCGCGGAACTTCGGTTACGTACCTTCGGCATATTGTGCTTGGACACTATGGGTTGGTTGTAAATATGTATGTTAGCCTATGTACAGACAGCTGCATTAATTAGGTATCTGTCACGCTTAAAGACACTCAATAAAATTGTTCAGTATCGCGGCGATATTTTCGTATAGAAATACGTTGAATCGCAGCGATTCTATCGCTCGTGGAGGCGGCCCCTTACAAACACGTTTTTTTTATAATTTTGTTGGATAAGAACCTACACTAGATAGGTCAGTGGTGTCAGTTTGACCATGAGCAGGCCTAACATAGTAGTGTTTCAATAGAATGATAGGCCACCTTATACTGATTTGGTTACCATGTGAGGGTTACTTCATATTTTACCCCAGATAATTATATTCCCTAGACTAGACAAGTCCTTGCATTTTATTGTATGAAAGACTTCTATCTATATATTGAACTAGCTGACGTCCCACGGTTTCACCCGCGTAGTTCCCGTTCCCGTGGCAGTACGGGAATAGAATATAGCCTATAGCACTCACGAATAATGTAGCTTTCTACCAGTGAAACAATTTTTAAAATTGGTTCATTACTTCCGGAGATTACCCCCTACATACAAACTTACAAACAAATGTTACCTCTTTATAATATTAGTATAGATGATATATTGAATGATATACATATATTGAATATACTGATGTTCCAAAGACTTCTATCTCTTTAAGGCGGCTCCCCGAGCAAATGACCTTGAGCGAGCAGTTTTTCGGAGCCTACTCCTCTTTATCCAAAAGAAATACCAACTAATAAAAAATACATTAAATTACTACATATCCTTGACTCCAAAATTGTCGTTTCATATTTTTTTTTAAGTTGCTTAATGTTTAATAAATCCCCTCACAACGAAACCATAGAAATGAGAAATAATGATTTATAAAATGCACATAATTGTCGTTTTATTTTTTCCAAAAGACGTAAGTTTGATTTTATAAAGAATAAAAACCACTCATTTCGCACAATTCGGCCTGCAGTGACTGACGTAACGACCAATTCGTAGTGCAAGCTGATTAGAACTTTATTCTAACAGTATTTCAAGCGAAGTTTGAACCACCACAAATAGAGTTGCTAATTTTGCTCGGGGTACCGCCTTAAACACTAACAATGATTTGATGCACCTTTCAGATTACTAGAAAATTGTGTTACATAAACAGCAATAAACTGATTTCTAAGCCAGGTGTTATGTTGTTTGGGATTCTAGAATTTTAGTTACCAAGCCATCTATAAAGTTGCTTACAGAAGAACATTTAGAAATTCTGTTTTGGTTTTCCTATTTATAATTTTATAGATTTGAAAATTGGCCATTGGTGCATAGCTTCTACTAGTCTGCACCAGATAAATAGGAAATAAAGGTCATTAACCCACATACATTTATTCAAATACACAAACCACAAACAGAAAAAAATAATTACATAAACTTGTCCCGAACCGACCTTTATCGTGATCCTTGACTTTTTCTAGTAATAAAAAACGATTCATAATGTCGAGCCTGATATGGAAAAACATCGTAAGCGACAAAATATAGGTACTTATTTCACTTTTTTATCGTAACATCAAGTTAAAATTATTTAAACCCTAACGCAAAGACCCCTAAACTCATATTTGCATAAAAGTCAAAATTATAACAGGAAATAAATAGTATCGCAAACAACAAAAGTTAACGTTTCAAATAGTAGAACAATCAGAATTATCGTAACCAACTTATCGTAAGTAATGCCATGTGACTTACGATAAAACAATAGTTTTAAGATCTGACTAAAATCTGTGTTGCATTTAGTTATCATTTATGCATTTTGTTTATTTGCAGGAAATAGGTACTATAATCTAATTGTTTGACTGCAATTGATTGATTATACGTAGATCCTAACGTGTTTTGCACATAACACAAAAACCGGACATGTCTGATTAACCAGTAAAAAATAAACAGTAAAATACCTCTCCTGTAAAATTGTATTTTTGTTGCTTACGATGTTCTTCCATAACAGGCTCGGATGTATTGTCGGGGTACCTACACAGAGTAATTAAGGAAAGAGCAATGACCTTTAATTCCAACTTATCTGGCACAGACTATAGTATACTGGTGTCCTGAAGTTAAACTAGTTTTCAGTCAGTGTGGCAGTCTTTTATGAACTTTTACACTGATAGTTAACTGAAATCAAAGTATTTGTTTCAAATAGGCCAGATAAGCGCTTTTGAATTGTCAAATAAATACATTTAAAAAAAAAAGAATAAGCTACAGTCCATCTCAAGGTATAGTAAGTGTGAAAGTCACTCAGGAGAAGCATGGGCAAGAAACTCCATAATAATTATTATGTTTAAATACTTGTCGGCTGCACAAACCTCCTCTCAGTAAGATAGCATCTATTTCTTCACCACTTTGTGAACAGTAGTGATGAAATTAACTACACACAAAAATGTGCACGCCTGGGATGAAACCTCAACTCACAAGTCAGGGCCGTTGCCACGTGTCACCACTGCTGCTGTATCAGATCAGTTAGGTACCTATTTATAATGTACTTTGCTCTTGTATTATTTTTGTCTTTTAAAACTCATCCCATTCAGCTATATTAATTTTCGTAATAAGTATACTTATTATGCATCCACCAAGTTACTTACTAGCACCCGAGGTGGAAGCTAGCGGGGCAGCGATCACAGCATATGAGATCGCCGCCTTCCCCACACGCGTCGCAAGAATCATGGTTGTGACCTTTACCAGGCCTCTTATAGTATGGATGCTGGGGTTTCTTCGGTTTCTGCACGTTCAAATCCTCGTCGGGCGGCTTTATCAGCGCGCGTATGAGCTAAAAGACATCCCAAAACCTTCGTGAGTATCCTTTTTTCCATACCAAGGGTGGTCATAAAAACTCAGCTAGCTTAAAATGGCGCCAGTTACCAAGATCAAGAAGCATTCAAACTTTTTATAAAACAATTTTAAACAACAAACCGGCATAAGCCCGCCCGAAGTATCGAGGTCGTAGCCAACGTTAGACATTGTTACACCTCACAGTATCTTCAATTGTTATTTATAATTAACACTAAAGACAAAATATATATTTGCAAGAGTGCACTGAAATTGAATAAATTATCAGTTTAACCACACAAAATTGGGTTTTATGGTTGCATTTTCATTAAAACTATATTGGATGCAGAAAGTATATGAATTTAGAGATACTAAGGAAAATTAGAGATAATTTAAAAAGAAATACGATATACAGAAAGCAAAGAACACCGACGACCGTCTACAAAAATGGCCGATAAGTATTTTCCAGGATTGGGAAACTATACATCTGGAGCATGACACACCACTGTCGTTCTAGTTTTGCGAACTTTCACGTGTGGTGGGAAGGGTATAGTAAAAAAATAATGCGAGCAATGTAACGTTTGTTATAATGGAACGTGATCAAAGCGTGCGTTTTGACAATGACACTAGAGGTGAATTGTATTTTGGAAAAAAACGTTTAATTTAGGTAATAACTAAACGCAGTATTTATGTTGAAAAATCTATTCAATTTATTTTAGATGACTTATATTCATACCATCTTTCTAGCTCTTTAGGCTGTAGGTTAAACGCTGCTGATGCAGAAATCTCAAGCGTTACAAATAAAACAAACCCATAGGGAACGTTTTTATATAAACCGGAAACAATCGTCGCATTCCGAATTACGCTGTAATCGATTTGAGCGTCCATAAACCCGTTCCCAATGAGGGATTTTCTTTTTAGCTCTTCCCTAGTCGCTGGATAGATGGCGCTAGGAGTAAGTATGATATTGCAAGGAACGAAGCCTAAAAAAACTGATTTTAACAAAGCCCGAGAAATGTTGGTTATATTCGGAAGGTTAAGCAAATGAAAGTGTCAGTCAACGAGAGTATGTGACGTGACACAATGGTTTTTTTTCAAGCGTTTTGGCTCTGGCATAATAACTTCAACGCCATCTGTAGAGTTCTTGGAAACTAAGTAATTTTTAAAACCGCAAAAGGAAAACCTCTCATTACCATAAGCGCGATATTGATGTCCCTTGAATCGTCATAGATGACGTCATGACATGCGCCATATTGCGATTACACCAATGATATTTAATTAAACAGATATGTTATGAGCGCGCAATCGTGAAGACTCGAAAACGTGTCAATTGGCCTGTTTTTCCTTTATTCTGTGTCACTGCGTGTATGTGAGCTGGCTCTCCCCCGCGGCACACTTTTTTCGGTGGTTTTGTAGGTGTATAACATATCTGTTTGTTAGAATATCATTGGATTACACCGACCATGCCCATGCCCCAAATAAATATCACCGTGAGTGCTGTCAAAAATGACAGTTCTGTTCACAGGTTGTGTTGTTTTGTTAATTGCTAAGAACTTATTAGCAGTAGCAATTAACTATACATTATATATAATTATCGGTGCATCTATGTAGATAGGTAATTTGTCATATTTTTTAAGGGGTAAATCTTTGCTGGGAGCAAAATACGTTATAAACACTTCGACGTCATCATTTTCATCACTGGACGAATCGTCGTTCTCTATCTCAAAATCTAAGTTGCTAACATATCTTCCATTTTCAAAAATAGGTCTTGTGAAAGGTTTCGGTTTGGGGTTATGTTCACTGAGAACGCGTTCACGAGCGTTCCAAATTGACAGCTCTTAGCTGTCATAATAATGATATTTAAATCGGAACACAAAATATAGATGTGAGTGCTGTGAGCGTATATTTTGTAATTCAGAATGCGGCCTATACACCAAGAATAGTACACGTATGAACCACCATCTAGACACATAAGGCTGATGCTCCAGGGTAGCACGCGAAATTAAAATTTTCTTACGTTTTTGGCAAATTGCAGGCCAGTGCTAGGTTGTATGTTGATTAAAATATTGGACGCGATTGTAAGACGTATGTAGTTATAGAATTATAATCATCAAAACCATCAATACAACCCTCCAAGTTCATAAAGGTCGAGAAACGATTTTTTCAAGGTCAAAGTCATTGCTAGACCTTTATGAACTTGGAGGGTTGTATTGATGGTTTTGATGATTATAATTCTGTAACTACATACGTCTTACAATCGCGTCCAATATTTTAATCAACATACAACCTTGCACTGGCTTGCAATTTGCCAAAAACGTAAGAAAATTTGAATTTCGCGGGCTGGTCGAAGCATTCACCTTGTTCCTACAAAAAGAGATATCACAAAAGTAAAAGAATATTTTGGTATTTGAATGGTACTCAAGATTACTGCATTACGTACAGAAATGGCATGCAGAAAGAACTGACCTGTTACAGCGATGTGGATCATGGTGGTGATCCTGACACTGGAAGGTCAACTTCAGGACTTGTATGTGTTTACGGAGGTCCAATTTCATGGAGAAGCAAATTACAGACATCAGTTGCGATCTCTAGCACAGAAGCCGAAATTGTAGCTGCTAGTGAAGCTGCAAGGGAAATAATATGGGATAAAAGATTGATTGAAGGCATAGAGCAATCAACGATGACTCCTGTTCTCCATGTGGATAACGAGTCTGCCACCAAGCTGGCTCTGAATCCGACATATGAGTTCCACAATAGAACCAAGCAGATACAAGCTACGACACTTCTTTAAACGAGAAGCCATAGCTTATGGGACTATGATGATTGCAAAGATTGGTACAGAAAACCAAATTGCTGATATGTTGGCACTGTATAAGCCAAGACTGGCTATGCTTTGTCAAGGGATTGGCCTGCATGTTTAAAGACTGCATTCATTTCCTAGCTTCAAGTGAAGATGTTAAGAGTTAGTATACTCTTCGAAAGTGACGCTATAGGGAACCTTCATGTGTAGAATGCCTATTGACAAGCTTCAAGAAAAAGAATAAGATGTCAGTCACTTCTTTATAAATATTCCTTTTTATAAATAAGTGTAAAATATAAAGTTATTTTATGGTTTCTAAGCCTCTTTTGGTTTTTATATAATAGCCACTAATTTGTTGGTCTATACTACAGTGTTAAATTGATCTTTTGACTGTACAAGGATCTTTTGGTGGGTGGTCAAAATCTGAACTAACGCCACTATTTTGTTTATTTTTAATCAATTTCAAAATTAAATTGCACATACCATACTTAAAAGCATATACACATGTGCATGTACTTTAATTTTTTATTTTATTTATGACCAGTATTTTCGTGGAGCCCACGATTTTGAACGAGAACAGCATGATTTTGTTGATAGGAGTGGCCGATTATTTTAACGACAGGAATCTGCACCCGTAACTGCTGTTTGCGACACAAAACAATACATCATAGCAGCGATCGCAAAATAAACTAGTTTTATATACTTAGAATATATATCTCAGTGTAAATCTATACTCTGTAATTATAATACGTAACGAATAAAATGGCCAAATCTGTTAAAAATATATTCACAACTTTATCGCGAAAGCATTAGGTTCAAGGTTGATTGGGAAAAAAGTCAGAAGGGTAAGCACAGCTTTGCCGTCTCTTCTGTTGGGGTCGGCTTCCAGTCTAACTGGATGAAGCTGAATACCAGTATTTTACATGGAGCAACTGCCTATCTGACCTCCACAACCCAGTTATTTAAAACCATACCACTTGGTATGACTGCCATGGATATCAGACTTTTTAGTCCAATATCTACCTGTAACGACTGTCAAAGATGTACAAATGACAGCCGGGACCAACGGCCAGCGCCAATGGGTGTACCGGTCTTGGCCGGTGTGACAGGGCTCGCACGCGCGTGCGTACGTCACGTCGCACGTCCCGTCACGCTACGCATCCGGTGTGACCGGGCCTTATACGTGCTTTCCGAGGCACGCAGGAAACTCGGTATGTAAGAATGGTCATCCATCCACAGTCCCAAACTTGGCAAGCATGGCTTAACCTGGAGATCGATCCGAGCGGCTGTTATTATTTAGCCACAAACTCCTCGTGTAGACTCGCCTTACTGTGAAGTCGGATTATAACATCAATAAGTAAAAGTAAAAAAACCGGCTCGTTCCGTTTTTTCTTTTTTTTAAACCACGGTTTTGACATTTGACAAGTACTGTCAAAAATCTACTAAATTAGTACAATAGTAGTATTTTTCAATTAATATATAGTTATTGTAAATTACCTACTATTTTTACCTGAAAATATTATTCGATACAAAAGTACAAAACATGAAGTAATAATTAATTAATAATTATATGGTTTCTGCAGAAATCGCATAATCTTCATTTCCATTCTTCTTGAAAAATATTGAGATAGTATGTCTTTTGAAGAAATTAATATTTATTTATATCATCGTTAGCTAGTCACATTATGTGAGACTGTTATATTCTCCTTAAAGTATATAGTGTTCTGTGGTTATATTTCTTCTGAATAACAGCGAAATGGGAGAAAACCATCTCACGTATATGGCAATAACCGTCTAGCGGAAGTTGCCATTTCTATGACGTCATGGGCGGAGTTTAGTTGAAGATCGAATTCGGATTCGGTTGGCGGGCGCGGCCATCTTGGTGAATTAGTGACCTGGCGATTCGGTTTTAGTTAGTGAAAAATCATTTGTCATCCACAATGTCGGAAAGGGAAGATAATGTGTATAAAGCTAAGTTAGCCGAGCAGGCTGAGCGCTATGACGGTGAGTACATATTTTCGTTGTATGTTCTGTAATAGGATGAAAAATCTATCGTATTTTCGCCGACAGTTGAAAGACGATTTGGTGATAGTTGAGGAAATTTCTAGATCAAAGTAGCCGATAAGCCTTCGTTCCGTAGATTTTTGCGGGGAAACGCGCGTAATACATTCAATTATATTACAATATCGGCGTACTAACAAATCAATGGCATTCGTTAGGCTTGGTCAGCGATCGATGCGTCATCCGCCGGTGGGATGTCCTTAGGGTTTTTAACGCTTTACAACCCATGAAAAACTATGCAATCACTGTAGAAACTTGCGTAGTAGAGTAATATCCCATTTTTCATTCGTGAAAACTGATGTCATTGGGAGTAAGAATCGATACTTTGGTAGATGTGCGAGGAAAAAAATTATCTCCTATTTTTCCCGTCCAGGGGAAGTAAAATGCGATCGATGTCATTGGATTCGGTCATGCATGTCGCACCTTTGGTAAATCTTTTGATTAGACTTATAGGAATGTTCTGGGTTTATCAGGCGGCGTAATTTTATGTCGCCTCCGATTTCACCTATTGTTCACGATTTAGTTGCACGGGAATCTTACCTGAGAGCTCTTTACGTTATCGCGTTCATCTTTTTTGAATCGGCGCGGTCATTGTAAAGGTTATCACTGGTTTCGTAAAAGCCTGTTCGTTATTTTACAGCTTTTACCCATTTTTCTGAGATGTGCAGTTCAATGACCTTTATTAGAATTATCATTGAAATTATACCAATTGCTATCTTATCATGCCTGTTACTGAATTCAGGCAGGTTATTTGACCTAATTATTTAATAAAATTGTAAAAATAATTCTGAAACATGATCAATTAACACTTTTCTTTACCTCGTTTTAATCATTATTATATCAATACATGTATGTCATTCATAAATAACAATAAGTCAGTAAATGACACATGCTGTCATGATTAAATTGAATAATTTGACTCATGCAAGACTTGCCTTGCATTTTTGTGTGTTCCAGAGGGTTCAGTAACTTGAATTTTTACTTTCATGACATAAACATTTAACATTATAATTAACCTAAAGGTTAACAGACCACACCCTTCTGTAAGGTGGAATAAAGAAATTTTAAAATATCACCTAGTGCAGCGAGTAAATAAATCAATAAGTCATCAGGCTTACAATTGACCCATTTTAATTCTGAACATGAATAAGATATAATGCTGAATTAGTAATAGTGAGCGAGCAGGCCACTTATGAAGAGGTTACTCATGCAATAGTCATGAAAAGCAAATAATATTGATTATCTGCTATGCATATGCAAATCCTTCAACATAATAGAACATCATTTCTTTTTCTGAAAGCACAAGGCAATCAAATTGGATTTACTAAAGATTTTGTTTTTGAAATGAAGATGAACCACCTATTTGGTCTGAAGGTAATTAAAAATGATAATTTTATGCTCTTGGAGAACTGTTATAATAATGAGGAGCTCCTATTCTCAGCTCATTTTCATAATGTTGCTAAGCGAGCTTGGGTTTTAATTACCACTTTCTATTACTCATGATGGTTTGAATTGAACTTGAAGATAATAAACCTCATGGTGGCCTGTAAAAGTACTATTATTTATTCCACACTTGGACAATCATAACTTTCATAGTTTTAAGTGAAATATTACAGTTATCTTTCCGTAATTGGATAAAATTACTACAATTTTGCAAAATAACCCAATCACACTTAAAATAATTGCTGTGTAGATAAGTGTGGTGATAAACTCATCCTTCAGGTTGTAACACCTGCCTTTAATTGTATGCACACACATTTTATTCAAAGTAGGGGGGGGGGGGGGGAGTGGATGCAAGGACAAGGTTTTTTTTTGTTAATTGTAACAAACCAGTTTCTATGAAACACTTTGTTGAGTCCCTATTTTGTGTCTGACCACTGTCAAGTGAGTTTTTATCAGTACATCCTGTCTGATTCGCTGTAATCCGGATAGTCGTACAATCGCACATGCAGAGCGCACTTGCGCGCCAGTAACACGTGAAGGCCTTCAAAGCTTACGCAAGGCTCAGTCAATACGAACTAGGTCTTTTTATCGGAAACTCCATCTATAAAATGGAAATGGTTCAGTTCTGTGGCACGTTCCATTTATTCAGTAACAACATTTTTAGCGCACGCATACTAATACCATTTTTTTGGATGCCATTGCGCAAATTGCCGGAAAAACTTAACGAATTAATAAAAGGATACCGTCCTAAATATTGGTGCAAAATGGACTGGGCGCAGCTGGCGTGGCCAGGTTCTTAAGATGGCGCCTGCACGACCGCAAACATATCCCTAAATAATTTCATAACTTGGGACCTCCCTTTTTGTTTTACGATCACTCAGTGCCGCCTGAATAATACAACAGTGTCCCAAGATTTTTCTGTTTGAACAGGCTTCAACCAAGTCTAGGATGTTATTTTATTTCAGTAACCCTGTTAACAATTCAAAGATATTCTGGGAGTGAAAGGAAAGCGCGATGTATCAGCTGTGTCGCGGAGTTGAGGAAAACCGCATGGGCCGCGAGGCGACGCTTTAGCACCTGTTACGTGCAGGCCTTGCCGCGATCGCTAAAATCGATTACAATGAACTCTGCAACGCTGCTCTAGCGCTATAATAGAAAAACCTTCGATTTCATTCCAGGATTTTCTTCTCCTTGAATGAGAAATGAGCTCTATATGCGTATGTTTCCTGGATTACGTCTGCATTGCATGTTCTAATGCGGCAGTAATATTACAGGACGATCGTAAACGTCAAAATTAAAGTACCTACATGGTGAAACATGAGTTTGGCTCGCTACTCGGTCTGTGCGACGCCCATTCCACTCGCCTACAATAAGCACAGACAAAGTTCCCATCGATAAAAGAATAATTTTATCTAAGTCGTCCGCCATTCCGAGATAGCGCAGAAGTTTGTAAAGAATCGACATTTAAGTATTTAGTCTCACTGTCGCCTTGCCATCAACTTATTTCTTATTTCTTCCGAATGGCTCAACAGTTTGAAACTTCTAAATGAGGCGTACTTGCGCTAATACTTTATCGATCCCGCTATGACTAACGTTTCGTCGCGGATATTTTTGCAATCTCCGTTCTTTGGGGACGAGCTACTTCAAAATACTTTCATCTTTTCAGCGTTTTATTTTAAAATCTGCTTGTTGAACATTTTAATGAGCTGTTAGAAACCCTGATTAATCATATCCTGATGACATGACATCATATCCTTATTTGTCGGTAAAAGAGATAACGGATTCATTAGAATCGTATCTTCTATACCCGTTACAAGAAGCTACCATTGCATTGTTACAATCACCAAGCACGTAATCGTTATTCACCTCTCAAAAATGTTAATAGCTTTCCGGTACCAATTCCTAATTGATTTTACTCAAGTCACTCTGTTTCAAAAGCTTCGTAAAGGGCACTTGGCTTATTTATCCACTTGAGATTATAAACTGTAACGATTTATTCAATCACACTAGACATCTGATGAACACGCCGCATTAATGTTTTAAGTCGCAAAATCCCGAACGTTCCAACCCTCTTCCCGTACAACAAAATCGATACTGACATAATTTCGTTCTGTATTCCAGAAATGGTTGAGGCGATGAAGAATGTAGCCTCACGAAACGTGTCCGACAATGAACTTACAGTGGAGGAGAGGAACCTGCTCTCCGTCGCCTACAAAAACGTGATAGGTGCCCGCCGCGCCTCGTGGCGGATCATATCCTCCATCGAACAGAAGGAGGAGACCAAGGTAAGACTGCAAACTGATTATGACTTTTCCACAGGGTGAAGATTACCGCAGCGCAAAAAGTCCCACTGCACGAGAAATCGTACTTATTCATACATCAACGCAGTTTCCCTGCCAATCTTGCTGACGGCCATTTTTTCTCCACACAGTATGTTCCATTACTTTTATAACACGTGCTCGGATTAGTTTAAAAAGCAATTTCACAGACCTCTGCCGTTTACGCAACCGTAAAGTAACGATCGTGTATTAGAGCGTATTTACGCGTCAATGTGACCGTCCCTTTACAGCGTCTGGAGTCTATCGATTGGTATGAGTGACGCGCGTGTTGGTCTGTGGTCGGGATGGGACGCGACTTAGTTTTTCTAACGAATAGGCAGTATATGCACCCATTAATACGACAATCTCTTGTAAATTGGCCCTAATTCTATTGGTAGAGAGAAAAGTGATTTATCTTTCATTCAACGTATTGTTACAATAGATAGGTATTCTTCTCTTTGCTTTCTAAAAGAATGGCGCCCGCAGCTGAGTAATAAAGTACTGCTAACTAAATCAATACCAACCCTGTGAGCTTTCATTACGTGTTAGTGATTCAGCCTCTGTGCGAAGGTCTCGGGTGATTGATGACATTATAGCATCAAGGAGAGCTTTTACCTTCTGCAGCTATAAGATACACTTAGAAAAGGCTTTCACTTGGTGCAATCAATAAATAGGTATACATGGTGCAGTTGGTTGGTTCCGCACGAGCCGCTCGCTTGATTCACCGGTTTTTTTTGCGATTCACGAGCTTCTATTGTCCCTAGCCCCGACATACTTAGGGGTTATAGTCTAGCCAGCGCCCAGCGGGCTACCCGCGACCCCATTTAGCGTAGTGGGCAAAACCGGGCGCTGCGCTGGGACACATGTTTGAACAGTATTTGAATAGCCATAACTTATTGTTCCATTTGAGCCTTGAAATATTGCATGGTGTTAGTATTTAAAGATTAATGCATTTGTATAGGATTTTGTTTAAAGGTGATAGAAGAAAGGTGTCTTGTAAAAAAATGAGGGCTGAGTTATCAGAGCTTCTCTTCTCTCTGACCTAATTAATGCATTTGAGGAGAGAATGTTTTTGTCCAACGGAATAATTGCATCTGCTAACAGTGAACTTAGTTCATTCCACTACGAAAGGTGATCGAGTGTTTGACGAATTGTGTCTCACGTGCCCAACTAGACGTACGGCGCGACTACCAATCTATGCCAACTATATAGAAATAGCAGATCGTAAAACTAATGTAAAGTCACACGCGGCGTTTCTCTGTCATGGCCAACTTTATAGCCACTTTCCACCTACATATTCCACCGAAACAGTGAGGACATACGTGTACTTGCATAAACGACTGATTCCTATCGAAGTTGCCACACTCTCGCTTTTAGTACTGCCCTAATGACCGATCGATATTGTATGAATGTTTGTGTCGAATAAAGTTAGCAACCTTCCTCCCACACATTGTAAAAAATATTTGTACAAAATAATGGTTCTTTGTGTCCTTTCACGTGTGTAGTCGCCATGTTCTGAATGACGTAGATAATTTACGATGTCTTACTCATGCAATTAAGGTTCAACGACCAATGATAACTTTCATAGTAACCTTGTTGGAACTCGACCAAAATCGTCCAGCTCTGCGATAATAGGATAACGGCCTGTCTGACCAGCCCGTCCTATTGTTGCGGGAAAACTTGGCATACAAAAGCCAAGACTTCGTGTTCCAATTTTTTTTCTTTATGCGGTGGTCATGTATTGATTTGAAAACCTGAATTCAAGGCAACGTACGAATGGTTAGCAAAAAGGTCACCGGTATGACGTGTCGTTATCTAGGGAAAACAGCGCATAGTCAACCCTGTACGAGTGAGTCATTTTCCTCATTACCTTGTAGGTATTTCGGCGTCATCTCAATTCCGTTTTTGTGTCGGTGTCGAAACTTCAAATACGAGACACTCGTGTACTCTTAATCACGTTTAGGGACTTTCCCGTGATTAGTTTATGCAAATAACAGTTGAATTTAAACTGCAATTAATTTTAAAAAGGCTTCAGGTGCTCTAAGGTTCATCAACAGACTAGAATGCAAATTGGATTTTAACCATTTGCTATATCGAGAAGTATGAATACATATAGATGCTATGATGTTTCCTGTGTCAATACGCATATCCCAGCATGAACCAATGTTCATGCTGGGATATTTGTATAGAGGTGTTTTCTTTGCAGTGGTGCAATTACAGGACCTGTAATTTCCTAACACTAAAGTAAATTGTTCAGAAAGTATCTGAGGATTTTACTTCATGACCAGAGGTTAATTACCATGATTTAAACATACTAAAGTGACGAACAGAAGTCAGTCAAACAGCAATGACCTCCAAGCTAATTGTTGCAATATTTAATTATGTCATTTTGCACTGTCAATAGACCGAAGAAGACTGGAAGGTCTGGTCTGGTCTGGTCTCTCGAAGGTTCTGTGAAGATCAGTTTCTGGATGCTGCATACTGTCGCGAACGGCAAACTGTATCAAGTGCTGTACTTTTCAGTCCCAAAATATGACGCCATGAAAAGGTTGCCAATAAGGTCATGCACGTTCATTACGTATCGACCGAGCCTTAAAAGTTGTGGGAATTTTTATTGAATACCGTATAAGTCATGCTAAACAGTTCATTAAACTTTTCATTGCATAGAAGCTAGCTCAAAGAAATCGAGCAGTTTCCAACAATAAAGTTTTTTCTCGTTTGGCCGTCTTGAATGTAATGAGAAATCTGGACTGGCAAAAAGCCATCGAAACCTGCATACAAAAAACTGGTTGCATTCCTTTAGCGAACTAGCAGCGATACCAAATAAGCCGAATTGTAAAATCGTAGCAGTAAACCGTAATTTCGTATTCATAATCTACTATAAACTTTCCATTATTATATTCTGACACGGAATCACGTAACCTGCATACAACTGGGTACAAAGTGGCATACGTTTGGAAGTCAACGAAGTCAACGTCATATTAAATCGATTTCGCCCATTTGCCCAAGTTCAAATGCTAATAGGTAGCTGTAATAACACTAATAGTATCTTTCTGGCACAAAACATACGTACCTAATAATTTGCAATCAATTGCATTTTTGCCTAATTGTAATAGTTGAACTCGAGTACCGTAAAGAAACCTGCTCAAACTTTATTACTTACAAGTTTCATTGCGTTCCTTGAGAGCACCTGCTTTCAAGCTCGATCCAATATGTTACGTAATAAGTTTCATGGACGCGGACAGTGCGATTTTTCAACCTTATTGATCAAATACGTCAAATGCATCGCAGCATCTTTGAGAAAGATGCATCATTCGCTTCTTTAGAAAACTTTCTCTTTGACACTCTCACAAGAACTTAAATTAAATTGCAACTCAGATTTATCGGATTTTAGTTTTTAGTACGTTGCTACAAAAATGAAGAGTGAAAATTAATGTTGTCTACAGAATTACACCTAAATGTCTGTGATAAACTCGTTAGCTTTTACAGTTTGGTTAAACTACAGACAGATTTACCGTAGCATGTCGTAGACTAAGCGTAGCTTTCAGTAACGGTATAGGATTCCGCAAGTGAAATTGGATCATTCGTCAAGGTTTTGTTTTTTGGTTTGAATAAAATAAACAAAGGTAGTTGCATCAGCGAGTGGTTTTCCCAAATAGTGTCGTGTCAGCGTTACTTGTGGGTGTAGGTTGGGTAAACTTGGATAAAAGGATGTGTTGTGTTGTGTAACGAATGGGCGTGTCACGAAACTAACCACATTTTTTTATTTTAACGGCTTCAAACTCATGTATCGCGTGGATATAGACTAATGTAGAGATATTAAATCTAATGATAATTTATTCATGAACATTACTAAACACGCGTCATGTCTGTCATTCTCGCTGTATAGGACAATGTCGAGCTACGTACACCCTTTGCATAACTGTGTTAGGTCCCAAGTGAGATAGGACAAGCCTATCAAAAAAATAATCACATTATCTAAGTACCTACCTATAGACGAAATATGAAAAAGTCTAAACCTAAAAAGCATTAATCGAGCAGCAGGTACGTGAACTATAAAGAGCGGGTCGAAAAACTAATCTAGTTAATCGAACACGATATCATTTGATGTGACGTAAAACCGTCAAATGTAATCGATTCCGTTTTGCGTTCAGTGTTACACTCGTTCGTGCACTCGCCAATTTAAATAAATCCAAAGAGTCGAGGCACAAAGGAATAACACTATCAGATGTATATTCATGTTTCTTTAGGCGAATCCACTTGTACGACATAAATAATTCACAAGCTTATCACTACAACTCATTAAGAAACTCGTTTCGAAAAAATATCGTAGGCTGGTATTGCCTATAATAAGTTAAACCGGAATAAATATTGTAATCACGTTCATCAACGTGTTACGAATTAAAATGCACACTGCATACGAAATCAGTCTATCTTGATATTGTGACGCGCTTATCAGTCAAAATGCTATTGGATTCTTCGTGAACATGGCATTTAACGTAGTTCACGCTAATCCCTGGGCGGGACATGCAGAGATATGTAGAGATAGTTGTCGACACGTTTGTAACACGTGAGGCTACGCAACCGAGATTATTGATTAATTGGTAGGTTCGCTCTCGTTTGTCATCCCAACCGCAGGGGTTATAATGATGACGATACTGTTCCCAATAGTTTCAATAAACAATTTAGTTTTCGAATGAAGATTAAACGGTTTGGAACTTTAAAGCTTAGGAACAAGGATGTTTAATAGAAATCATATTACAGATTCAATGGCATTCTTACAATTCATAGATCTGATCTTAGCATTGTGGTATCCGGCAGAGTAGAATAGAACCCATTACACTCAGGGGTGTCTTATAAGGCGACTAATGTCTGAGGTACCTTGCGCCTCCGTAGACCAGAGAATGGGCAGCAGCGTTTTCTGTTAGTCTTTCATCACTGCGATCTCCAATCCGCCTGCCAAGCGTGGAGATTACGGCAAATTCCTCCCATCATGGGAGAGGCTTATGTCCAGCAGTGGACGTTATGGGCTGTTGTTGTTATTGTTGTATAGATCTGCAATGGAATCATGTTTTATACACAAAAACGATTTTCTCGTATCGATTTTTCTTCGTCACGCCATTTTGACAGTATTGTTACAACATAATCATGTTTGTTTCAGGGGGCGGAAGATAAACTTAACATGATTAGGGCGTACCGCAGCCAGGTCGAGAAGGAGCTCCGTGACATCTGCTCAGACATCCTCAGCGTTCTGGACAAACACCTCATACCCAGCTCACAAACCGGCGAGTCCAAAGTCTTCTATTACAAAATGAAGGTAAGACAACACAACACTTGACTATTAACTAATGCGTCACCACGAAAATTGGACCCTAAACATAATTATTATCTTATGTTGAAATTGCTTGCAGCGCCTTCCAGTTGACTCACTATACGAATTGTCTTCATCCAACCTTTTCATTTTAACAGTTGGACAACGTAACTATTGTTAAAGACAACCTACGTCAAATTCTCCTGTTTAGCCATTTCATAAAACTGCCATAGAATGACAGTATCTTGTTTCTCTTTATAAACAGACAATAATTGAATGCGGTAGTCAATTTTTTCTTTAACAATTCGTTCATCAATCATCGTCTAATGATCTAATCTATTTAAACTTGCACCTTGTACATTTTACTATGTTTACAATAGTTCACAGCACTTATAAACTGCACTGATCTTTCACATGATTCAAGTTATCTGAAAATAGAAACATTACATATACAAAAAGAAAACTGTTTTATCAACCGCTTAATTAAGCCATAATGGCATGGAAACAAATCTTTTCCGATGATAATAACGGGATAAATGAAGTAGATATAAATCATGAGAATTACTAATTAACTCAAAGGCATTTACACGCCAACTTATTATAAGTCAGGCGGGGTACATGTTGCTAATTGCTGATATTACTAAAGTCAAGTCGACATGTTTGACTCACTGACCAAGTATCGACACTTCCTAAAGATTTGCGTCTTTAAACTTATTCGTGTCCCGTTGACGTAGACGTGTCGATTTTCGCGACAATAGGCTTGTCGACTGAAAAAATCTAATTGGTCCGTCAATTAGAATATAAAAAAAATGTGACCCGTATAATTAGATTATCAAAAAATATCTGACCCGTATAGTTAGAATATCAAAAAATATTTGACCCGTATTTTTTCTTTTGTTACGTAAACCAAAATCGACGAAGGTACGACGTCAATTGTTATTATGTATTTTTTATTGATTTACAAAAACAAAAAATACGTGTCCATTATTTTCCAATACTCTGACGGACTACATAGATTTGCAATATTTTGATACTGTCGTCATGCCTATTCTAAACAATGGGCTTGTAAGAATTCACATTCAGCAATGACGCACTTCCACTTAAGGGAAAGAAAGGTTTTTTGAGTGGTTTCGGCTACGGTTAAAAAACGTGCCAATTTTCTGTTGGTGTCGTAATGTAAATATCGAGTAACTTTGAATAGAAATTGACGCCCGTTTTTGTTAAGATTAGGTGACATCTTAAACGAAAATCCAATCATATTGCAATCATTTAGCCATTCAATTAGGTGTCCTAGTGATAGTGATGATGATCATAATTGTTTATTGATAGCATACGCATCATCGATAGTTCTGATAAACAGTACAGTTCCAAATATACAAAGATAAAAATGAAGATACGATCACACGAGGTGACCAGACCACGGCAATTTGATATTACGTTAGGTCACTGCAGCGCTCTGTGAAGTGGTCTATTACGACGATTGTGACGGACACTGCATTTATTAGGTACTTGTCAATTTACAATGCATGGATTTGAATGGCGCATCGAGTTTAAGAATAAGTTCTAACAGCCTCGTCTCTGTTTGTCATAATATTGACGGCCGAATAGATAATTTGTAGTCATGCAGTCAATCCCACTTTCCAGACACTGATTTTTGACAGGCAACGTATCCGTCAAAGTCCGGTGTCCGGTCGGCTTGATTATGACCTTTGGTGTAAATACTTGTTTGTTATATTGTTTCCTGATGTGTCTGTTGTGTACTCCAGGGCGACTACCACCGGTACCTGGCCGAGTTCGCGACCGGCAACGACCGCAAGGAGGCGGCCGAAAACTCGCTGGTCGCGTACAAAGCCGCCTCCGACATCGCCATGACGGAACTGCCACCTACCCACCCTATTCGTCTCGGCCTCGCGCTTAACTTCTCAGTAAGTACACTGCCTGACAAGTTACTAGATTGTAAGGAACAGCTGTTGACGAGGAGGACGGTGTTTGTGACTTAAGAGCCTATACTACCTCAGATTAGCAACTCTATTTGTGGTGGTTCAAATTTCGTTTGTAATACTGTGAGAATAAAGTTCTAATCAGCTTGCACTACAAAGCGGTTGTTACGTCAGTCACTGCGGCCGAATAGTGCGAAATGAGTGGTTTTTATTCTTTATAAAATCAAATGTTCGTCTTTTGGAAAAAGTAAAAAACATAAGACCTGCTTTATAGTTAGTTCAGTTAGTATGCAAAGTTTCATGATCTAATTTGAAGTACTTTTTGAATACCAGCGGTTTATTGTTCGATTTGGAGGTAACTTTGGGATTTTTTTCTATCGAGAAATTTTTGGGAAATCGTGTTTTCGCCAAACATAAGACCTAACATTAATCCTCAAATTTACTATATATTTATTTCAAAATTAATGCTGCAGTATTTTAGGCGTAACGGAGGATCATGCTAAGCCATTTGAGGTAGTATAGGCCCTTAATACATGCTGTTGTCAAGAATGCTCGGATTGGTGTTGCATTCAGGAGGGTTATAGATAATATGATTGAGCGACAAAGTTGTTGTATCTTAGCGGTAGATACACGATCGCCGTGACTTTCTTATTGGCACTGCCGACTTGGATGAAGTGCCTGGAAGTAATTAGTTAACAGAAAACAATAGCAGCTACGAGCATAAAAGAATCATAAAATTCAACGACTTGAATAATGATGTAAAAGGAACGGAATTGATATGACTGCTTTACGTGAAGACTTGATATATAAATAATCAACATCTTATCATAAATCAGTAAGAAGTACGACTGTACGAACCCCCATCTCAATTACCAATCGATAAAACACTTCATGAGAAAATAGCTGTTACATTTCCGAACCTGACCAAGGCAATACATTGTACGACGTTTGAAAGGAGTTACGACGCATAGCTCTCGAGTGACGCGCTCGTCGTGTGCACAAACATATTTACCGAGTTAATCACGGCGACGACGCGTCATCGTGATGTCACGCTGTAAAGAACATGACAACGGACTAATAACTAGGGATATGAGGACAGATTTACGAAGAAATATAAATTATGCTAAACTCACAAATTACGCGCTGAAAGTTCTAGGCTAAGAAGAATGGGTAATATTTTATAGCATAGCGCATATGAGATAAACTGCGACACCAAATTTTACTCGATGCAGAGTTAAAGAATCTCTGCCAAACTGACTTTAGGCGTCATATATTTCCTGTAACGTTTAGACACGCTTTTTATTGATTAAAAAACTAGTTGACCGTGCTAGCGCTTCCTAATTGAACCCTGACGCGTAGTCTTGTTTTTTTCAATTCAGGAAGGCTAGATCCGACATCTAAACCGGTATTAGTAGTAAAATAGACAAAAAAGGATGTTTTTATCCCAAAACACCCTGGATCAACTGGGCTTATCCGCCGTCAGTCCCAGCATAATATCGTTTCACTAGATAAAATGCGTACCTAACCTACATTGATCAGAAAAAAATAACAAAAACTACGTAACCATGTGGATAGATGAAATAAAATTTGCATGTCAGTCGTAAATCTTCCACAATTATTTGTCGTTCGGACATACCCTATTGCCTGAGTTTGAACTGCTCGTAAATACGTAATAAAGACGCAACGACTACGACTTTATGGGAATATTATGGTACTGTCTGCTTGCTTTGAACACCGCTATTATACGATTCATTATATTGATTTTGACACATGGGACCATCTGCAAAAGATCTTAGGAAAAATTCTAACCTAAATACGTGTGACTGCAAGTGTGCATAAAATATTAAGTATGTGCATAAATGAATATGTAATTATAAGAAATAATGAAATATAAATGTAGATGTGCCATCTGTGTTAAATGTCGTGTAATATATTCGCCATAGGAACGTTAGTGCTGCTGTTTGGCTAATTTATGCGGTAGTCAAAAATTTGACAGTTAACGACTGATTGTTTGCGCTCGATTCAGCGTTATTTTCGCGTAGTAGTAGTAAACTTCTACCGGTAGCGTTCAAATGCAGCTCAATAATGGCTCGTGCAAGGACACAAACGCGCACGCGCCCGTTAGCTGTAGATATCTTGCATAGCTAAGTAGATATCGTCTCGTCCGCCCTATAAAATTCAATACAGTTTTCTCGAAGTCCTTCCCGAGGTCTAAGGCTAGGGACGCTTGGACAATTTTACATTAGTATACTGTATCGTAATGTAACGCGGCGCGCCGCTGATTTAATGAGCACTGAATATATTGACGACCTTCAAATAATGTATGTATTTATGTATCATACGCGGTTTTCTCCGAACTGTGAAACTAAACTATCAACTCGCCGCTTTGTGTACGCTGACGTAATTGAAATGTAATAATACGAGATAAAGGATATTGTGACTATTTTAGGATCTGATTGTAACGTGTTTTCCTTTAAATTGAACGCAGCTTATTGCACGGCCATACCGTAACGAAATAAAACAATGAAAACTTGAAAGACAATACCCAGTTTATGGACCTGGTAGTAAACCTGTAAGCCCTTAATCAATCTTGTCAAACCCTAGGATCTTTAAGTAGAACTGCGTCATACATGTTCCTGCATCAGTAAAGTTACCGATTTAATCAAAACAGGACACGGATTAATAATCAATCTGGATGGCAGTTTAAATTTAACCGCTTCTTTTAAATATTTTTTTGAAAGCTATTAGAATGCGAATTATCCGGCGTCGCTGGTGATATCAATAATCCGTTGGCGCGTCACGCGATAACTTATCTCGTATTTATCTAGCCAACCGCTCGAGTTCAAGGTCGTCAAACATTCCGAATTTTTACGAATTTGAAATTAGTTTTTTATTCGCTACGTACGATTCTGGCTAGAATCAATACGTGATTTTCGATAACGTCAATTTGGGACACATTGAGATTGGATTGTTTCAATAATATCACTATCACATTTGCACATATTTAGATTTTGTCAGTTGGTATTAGGATATATTCATGATTCAATTCAAATGAAATGTTGTCACATACTTACTACTACATGATTTTTTGCAAGATTATAATATTGTTTTTCGATTCTAATGAGTTTGCCCTTTGACCCTAAGATAATTTAGTTCTAATCAAACTAACCGGTTATTAAAATTAAATATTATTATATGATTTAATTCTAGTCGTCCGTCCGATGCTTGGCGACAGTAACAACCTCGTAATATTAGTCTCTAATATTTGTCAATTGAATCTTCACTAATCTGCACTCGTATAGTATCACGCCAGTAATCCCTGTGTACCTATTAGTAGTCCAAAATTTCGTCGTTAATGTATTAAGTCCCATCCCCATGTAATTAGGGACGAGCCTACTGCCATCTAAAATCCAAACTTCGGGCAGCCACACCCCCAATAACACTTGTGACCAACAATGTAGTCTGTACAAGATTACTAATATGAACATTTTATCTGTGCAGGTATTCTATTACGAAATCCTGAACAGTCCGGACCGCGCGTGTCGGCTCGCGAAAGCCGCGTTTGACGACGCGATCGCCGAGCTGGACACGCTGTCGGAGGAGAGCTACAAGGACTCGACCCTCATCATGCAGCTTCTACGGGACAACCTCACGCTGTGGACCTCCGACATGCAGGGCGACGGAGAGTCGGGTCAGTAGCTAGTCAGCACCGCATGCCGAGCCTGTCCATAGTCACCTGCACAACCATCCTTATATCTTGTTTATGTTTAGTTAGTGCGCGGAACTAAGACGCAGGGCAAAAGCTGCCACTTCGAAGACTCGTCTACTTGCCATCTCCACATATCCATTACTAATCAGAGAATGTCTTCGCTCTTTTCGAAACCGCAGCATTGTTCTTCTATTTGACGTCCTTACGTGGACTACAATTACTTTCACAAAATTATAAGACGCAATAAGACATACTGCATGCTTTCAAAATCGATTTTACGTATGTTTCTAGCGTGATTCCTTGTGTATTTCGCTTGTAGTTTAATGGCTTCTATTAGATAGAGATCTTATCACACTTTAGTTTGATGATAGTGTAGCGATATCAGATTACAATCTGAGTATGATAAAAAACACGAGTTGCTATATCTTATGAGATACTCGTCTAGCTTTTTTGATAGCCACGCCTACATGGGAGGCTTTTCTTTCCGGCTACTGTGTGTGTTAAAGTGAATCTATCTAACTATTACTTTTGTCGCGTTCCAGGTGAGACAGAGCAGAAAGAACAACCGCAGGACGTGGAAGATCAGGACGTGTCGTAATACTTTTTAACATTCTATTTAAATATAATAAAAAAAATAACTATAGTATCACGTAAGACCCAGCCCCCAATGACAACCGGTTGTATGGTACTCCTCCACACAGCTCGCCCCCGACGTAAATTGTCAGTCCCAGCCCCGTTGTAACACAACACGCATATGTATACATGGTAACGTTTCGTTTATGTATCGTGTCAAATTATCTACGAGTTATATACATTCATATGTACTTCTTTTGATATATTTGTTTTCAATTACGAAAAAAAAATAATGTTTAAGAAAAACGTACTTTGGTATTGCATTTTAACTGTATGTGATGTATTTTCATAACTGTAACGAGTCGATGGATCTCTCGCCGTCGCCTAGCGCGCTCCGCTGCGCCTAGCTTGTCACTCACACTTCCGACTTCCGTGCGGCTACTTCTTAACGTGGGAATTGTAAATTTTCTAAGTATTTTATACCGTGTGTAAAATTAATGTATTTAAAAACTCTGTTGATACTTGAAACAAAAGCACCGTAGCGTCGAGGATGATTAATGAGATATACAAACAAATATAACGATATAATAGTTGGATACATTAGCGAGTTGCGTATCGTCACGTATGTCGGTATAGTGTTTACTTTGTATTCGCATCTCCGTGTTGATTCGGTCTGCACAAATAGTAGTTTTATACAATGGACGTTTAATCTCGTGGCTAGGTTGTTGTTTTGAGACTGTTGCTAGTTCGTGAGTGCGGCGGGCGCCTGCTGCCGGCCGCGCTGCGAGCGAGTCTTCCGCGCCCTCGCTGCATTTGTATACATTTGAATCATTTATTGATATATTTTAAACGATAAACGTAACATTATTAGGGTGGTAATGATGTAGTACTTGCAATATTTAGCTAAGTGATAGCGGCGTCACCCTGTTGGTCTTTGTGTATCTATCTCCTATGTATCGTCATGTATGTATTTATTGCAAACAGTTAAGTTGGTGTAACTTGTGACTACTGTGTAGTACACGCTCGCGAGTCGTCACTACACCGCTCGCGCCGCAACTCGTCAGGCTGAGCTTACATAGAATTAAAGACATGTCGATGTACCCGCGCTTCGTTCGTATTACAACATTTGGAGTATTCACATTTGAATTGCTTTAATTACTTACGAGTATTGTGATAGAGATTTTGTATATTTTAATTTATTTTTTTTAATTTCGCAAGTTCTCGAAAATTGCTGTAGCGCTACATCTCTTACGATTTTTACAGGACAAACAGTAGTTCTAAAAGTTGTGCTAGGTTAAGGTAATGCACTTGGGGAAATTATTTATTTGATGCGCGTCGCGGGCGGCCGCGACCGCGACAGTAATGCCTACTCGAAGACATTCCATCTTCACGATACCTGTTAACTAAATATCTGGCCGATGTTCGCTGAACTCCAAATTGTAGTGTGGCATAGCGGCGTGGAGCAAGTGCGTGCCCGAGTAAGATATTAGCGTTATTTTTATTTGAATTTGTAATATTGCATATATTTTGTTAATTTATCCACAAAAATACTAATGCAATTAGCCTTAGTGTTATGCAATATTGATTTATGTCCTCCAACTACATGGAAATTTATTGTAAATGACAGTGTAAATCTAATAATAAAAATTCAAAAGTCCATATTTTGCTTTTATTTATTTAACCATTTGAACCCTCTATGCAAAAGCATAAAAAACGTCTTCAACACGAAACCTACTAAGTCACTGGCAGTGCAGCTCACTATTCCCGACCTCCTGAATCGCCTGAAGAGACGCGAAATCCTGAAGCTATAGCCAACCACAATGAGCTACCGATTACAAAGTCAATCCCAGTGTGGTGAACTAACTGTATGACACTCACTGACAATACAACTGCTAACATAAAATTTGTGTGACTGACACTGGCCACCATCCAGGGATTTTAGTTTTGATAACACAAAAATTAAGTCGCTAATTTGTCGCCAAATATCAGAATTTGTCGGTCACTGGTTCAAAAGATATAAGGGTTTATAGGTGGCCGATCTGGAGAGAGTCTCCCCAGCTTGGCAACATTTATATCTCAAAAACTAGGGCACCTAGCGAAGGTCTGTTTTCTCCCATATTTACTCGCTAATTAGTCGCCAAGTTACAGATTCAGTCGGTGTGTCATTAAAAAGATATTAAAGAATTCAATTTCCCCATACAGTGGTACAACCAAGTACAAAATACTTAAAGTAGTTTTTAGACAGGTGTATCTATACGACGTCTGGAGGAATTCTATAACTTCAACCCACCAAAGGAAAGCAGTATTCATTACCTAAAAACAAGATCTACAATAAATATATGTAATTATTTAGGTATCGAACAAAATGTGTGCAGATAGATCGCTGCGTTCCGTTACATTTACACGGTAAGTAAGAAAGAGATGGATGTGCGTGTACAGACGAGCTACTTAGAACGAGTTGCCCGTGACGTACCTAAGTTAAAGTCAGCCAGTTTAAAGTGGAACTTAAAGAATAGTTAGGAACTCGAATGTTGTTATCTTTAGGTACCTACCTATTCCGCAAATACAAAAACGGGGAACAGAGCGAGCACCGGCGCGGCGGCGCGGGCGCGTCGGCGGTGTTCGCGCCGCTAAAAGTATTTAAAAAAAAATAGGTAAATTAACAAACTTGCTCTAAACTCTAAAGAATTTTTTCTTTAGTCATCCACCGGGAGTACAGCGAGAAGGTTTGTTTGTGTAAAATATTAAAAGAACAATTACGAATACGGGCTTTTAAGTGCTCCATCGCTGTCACTCGCGGACTGTCCTATATTTAAACACCACTGTCCTTCCAAACTGTTATGTCCCTTGTTCTGCCTCACTGTTCTGCCCTCGTGTGAAACAGACATTAATGTTGGCATGGTTAGTGCAAAGAGTAGAAATTATTTTTTGTTATTATTGTTGTGTTTATATTATCTAATTGTTACCTGAAATTCAAATAAGTAATAAATAATCACTGTTTGTAGAAATTTATCTAAATATTACTGCAATACTATTACAATGACTGTAACTTCATGTAGATAATTTTGCGGATATAAAACAACGTGGGTAGGTAATTGGGCTTTAATTTTTTTATTGAGAAACTAACTGACCCACGCAACTTCGTTTGCGTCACTTATGAGTGAAAAAGCTCACAAAAGGAATAAAGAATTTTTTAAATCGGATCAGTAGTACCGGAGAGTAGGTACTTACCCCTAACATCCAAATTCACAAAATTTATCTCTTCAGATTATTGATTAAGTAGGTATTTGTAACATTTTCTGTTAGTACAATAATTGGAAGGTAACTAATAAATAATTTTATATTTCGACAATGAAGTTTTATTATTCCAACCTAAATTAAGATAAAATAAAAACTCAACCCGTCCATACAAACTCTACCTACCACGACACAATACACACACACCCACAACGCAACACTGACAATCACCTCAAAATACACACATCAAACCAACTTTTTGGAAATTCATTTTTATAAAATAATTTGATTTAGATTTATATATTATTTCCGGCATCTAAATACAGTTCAATTTGTTGTATTTCTAAGGAACAATAAATAAACTTACCTATTAAACCTTGATTAGAGCCGTTAATGCTCATATTAGGTATAGTATTTACATCTTTGATTTAAGTATGTATTTTTTTGTAATGTATTTCAAGCAATGGGTTGATACTTACCTACATACTTACAATACGTTTTCAACGTTTAAGTATTACATTTTACTAAAGATAGGTACGATAATTTTAACGTATTTATTATTCTAACGTAAATTAGAGCTCAACATTGTAAATTGGTAAAACAGTTGCATGCGACTGTACATCTTGACACTAAATAGACCAAGAGCAAGGTTTAATGGTTTCAAAGAAGTTTAAGCCACTCTAACTTAATAATTAAAAACATTAAACATGTATTTAATAGAGAATTTATCTCTCTCGGTCATTTCTAAGGACTTTAGACCGACAAAACTAGAAGTATATTACACATATTAATAGAAATATTTTTTCTTGGCAATTTATCGTGAACTCTTCGATCTAGCTCTTGGACTATACCTTAATAATTGAACTCATTATATCTTCTGAACTAGGACCCGATTAAATCTGTAACTTGGCGACTAATTTCGACTAATTAGCCAGTAAATATGGGAGAAAACAGATCTTCGCTAGGTGCCCTAGTTTTTGAGTTATTAATGTGGCTCTGCTGGGGTAGGCTCTCTCCAGCAGGGCCAACAATAAGCCCTTATATCTTTTGAACCAATGACCGACCAAATCTGATATTTGGCGACTAATTAGCGAGTAAATATGGGAGAAAACAGATCTTCGCTAGGTGCCCTAGTTTTTGAGTTATTAATGTGGCTCTGCTGGGGTAGGCTCTCTCCAGCAGGGCCAACAATAAGCCCTTATATCTTTTGAACCAGTGACCGACCAAATCTGATATTTGGCGACTAATTAGCGACTAAACATTTTCTTGTTTTTGATATAACTTTCATTACAGCAGTAATTGAAAGCTGAAATTATCAGGAATTAATGTTAATGAATCATTTTAATTTCTTTAAAGTATGCCACGTTTCTTAATGTTTTGGGAAATGCGTATTTCATCGCTAAAGTACGACCAGTCTAAAATTAATCAATTTTGTTTTTATCTTCATATCGTATAATAGTTATTTATGCAACTGTTGTATAATGAGGGGTATTAAAACACGAATGTGGGTTTATCACACGAGGCGAAGCCGAGTGTGATAATAGTATCACATGAGTGTTTTAATACCTAATTATGTACAGTTGCATACAAGACTTTATCTACATCCATGATATGAATCCTCCATAAAAGGTTCTGAAACCATAGGGTGTTGCAGTGTTCTAAGAAGTCTATGTAAATTCATGGAAAGTTGAATTGCTTGTATTTAATACAAACAAACCGTGTATATTATGTAGTAATATAATTATTTACATTTTGGATTGTTCAATTATCAAAATTCACAAAGCTTGTGTCACTAATTTTTGTAAACAACAAAGTACATAATGCAATACTAATATCCAAATGTCGAACAAAAATGGCGGGATACGACGTGAATTCGAATTAACCTATAATTTTTTTTTTTTAATTACGGCGCTGTGGTAGTGCTAGACGTTTGATTCACTACCACATTCGATGTTCTTTTTTTAAAACGAGTTGCATAATGAAATTCAGTACAACATTATAACACCCGTTTGGGTGTTATAATGGTTATTATGACACTGGCTGTTTTAATGTTGGCCATAAGCTAACTGTTTCAGATACCTTTATAGAGGTTTTATAGCATGGGTGTAGATAAAGTTACATAACCTATTTTACTTGACGTGATAAGTGTTTGCCATGGGTATTTTTTACAGCTGTTTATTTGGTTATAAGTGTTTTGGTTTACTTGCAAATCCGTTTTTATCTGATTTTTGAAACCATTTAATTCCATTGGTTTACGACAACCAAATCAAAAACTAATGTTTAAACTAATTTAAACAAATTAAGGTCTCTTATTGGTATTTTTTTCAATCTTCTGCGTTGAGCCGTTTTCGAGATCTGGGAAATCCCAAAACGTTACCGCAGCAAAATCTTAAATAACTCAAGAACCATACCACACACAAATTTTGCTATTTACAAACATTTACTACGCAACAAAAGCTATCTAATCATGTATTTGGTTCCGGGCTGAACGAATTTTTGAAAATCGATTTTGCCAGGATAACGTTTCAAACGTTACTCCAGCAAAATCTGTTTTTCTCAAATATCTTTAAAACTACAATTCACACAAATTTTGCTACTATTAAACAAATTGCTCCTCATGATACACTAATTATTTTTTATGGTCTCATCTCTCAAATGCACAACATTTTGCCAGGGTTTTGCACACCTCATTGCCGATCGGCGCTAGCTGGGGAGTGGTGCTGGTGATGGGTTAAAAACAACAAAAAATAACATGACAAAAACGTGAAAATAGGCTCGAAAATAAAAAAATCCGGTGGAAGTGGAATATATTTATTAGGAAGCAAGTTAACAATTTTGCAGCATTTTTCTTACAATTAATGATTTCACATAAAATAATTTTCTGTAATAAATAGTTCCATCGTAAACCTCCAATGTGCGCAACTTGTTTTTTTTTATATAATGTGCCCGGCCGTCGACCTAGAGATAATTAAAACAACTATTATACTACACATAGTTCATTTACAATAAAAAAATGACGAAAAATGTTTGTTAAAAAATTTCGAGTTAATTTTTTTTCTTATAGTCTCCAAAATGTGAACCCATTATTTCGTAATGTTAACGATTGAAAATATTGTTGCCCTCCGAATCAGCCTATTTTTATATCGGTACGACCAATGACGTATTATATATAGACACGTCATGAACCAACATCGCGGCGCTTAAAAACGGCGAAAATACTAGAACTACTTAAAAGCGTGAAGAAAGAGAAAGAAAATATGACACCGAACGGCGGGATGCCTGTTGCGAGAGGGAGATAAATATACATCTTCAGTCACGTCACAAGATTTATTAAATTATAAACAAACGTAGCGTCGCGCGACAGGTTGGTGCGTAACTAAGCGCGATGTGGCCAATTGGCTTCATTTCATGTTGTCATTTTAGAGTGCGGACAACGTATCTATAGTTTATATATCATTGGGTACGACCAATTTTTTTGAATACACGTAGAGTATATATCTCAACAAAAAAAAACAAAATGTCTGCCATATAGCAGGACAGTGGATTGGACCCAAATATGTAGTATATTTGTATATTAAAATTATGTTATATTATAAGTACCTAGAATATTGCTAGTCCATGACCGGACACATGGTATTAATACCGGATCCTAACTCTTGTAATGAATCAGCTCTTATGGAAAAAAATAACACCTTTCAACTTTGATTTATGAGTATTAGATGAAAAGATCAATGCAAATTTTATATGCATGCACATGATCAGGCTGGCGTCATTTCGATCCCTTCAGAAATCTTTTTGTGAAACCCCATATAACAACGCACACTGGGGGTTGCGCTAGCGCCTCATCTAACTACACGGAACCGCTTAGAACCTTCATCTAGAGTGAGAGACAGAGCGTGATGCCGACCGCATCGCCGATGCTGCCGCGTGCGGTAGCACTCCCGCAATGTTTATCGCTTTAGGAATATTCTATTACCTTATAAGCAACGGCATCGAGATCAGGGCTGGCAGTCTCGACAGAGATAACGACAAAATCGCTAACTTTCTATTGCTCTATTGGGTTGCAATAACATGCTTGCGGGAAATCCAAGTCTCTACATCCAAGATGCGATTCTCGCAAGCATCGTTATTGCCTATTTATTCGTTAGTAATCAGCGATCAAAAGTTAGCGAATTTGTCGCTATCTCTGTCGAGACTGCCAGCCCAGATAGAATACGCTTGCGAGGTTGAGCTGATCCGAAGAGTTTGATCTTAAGGCCCGGACTCCACCAAAGCGGAGATGTGCGAAATGATGCGAAGAGTCTGGGCCTACACTACAGCTCGTCGTGCCATGCCGGCCGCCCAAACGCTTCGAATTCACTTTACATTGTCTACATTCGCGCGACTTAAAGATACTTTTATTAACTAATCGACGTCGGTTTAGGTTTAAGACCAAACGAGCGATGCACTTTGCACATTCTACCCCACTGTCAAAATATTTATGGAAATTTTGGCTGGTCCAAATCGACCTTCAGAAGTTGACCGTGGTTGACAATTTAGATTTGGAACCGAAAATTCTAATTTTAAAATATTGAAGATAACTTTTTTGAAGCATTGAGCTATTATTACTACGTATAGAGAAAACAGCGCGAAAAAAATCTGTGCGCAGTGCGAGGGGCGGCTAACCCGTATATATATACGTAGATGTTCTGTAGCGAGCAAGCAACTGAGTGAACTGCAGCCGGCCGACCGCATTTGAACGGAGCACAATTTTTTTCCCGCTGTATTCTCTATACGTAGTAGTAATAGCTCAGTTTTGAAGACAACCTTTATTCACTACAATAACACACTTACAATAATTCAATAAAATAAATATGATCTGCTAACATCACAAATGCTCTGTAAGTACATACGTTGAAGAATTAGACTGACTTTGCTACTAAATAAAAGTGTTAGCAGCTAGGTCTAAGCGTTTTTTGCAATATTACAGTTATCACAATCGTTATCTTTTTTTTTCAGATGGATATTCTCTCTTAAAAAGGTACCTTTTTTAGTTATTTATGCAACTGTTGTATAATGAGGGGTATTAAAACACAAATGTGGGTTTATCACACGAGGCGAAGCCGAGTGTGATAATAGTATCACATGAGTGTTTTAATACCTAATTATGTACAGTTGCATACAAGACTTTATCTATAGTTGGTGCCAGTTAACATCGGAATAGAGGTCATTAACACCTACCTACCAAGTTTTTTTCACAAAGCGATAACGACACTTACTAATTACCTAAATCGACCAATAAGCGATACTTTGCTACATCGCTAGAGTATCATAATACCAGTCGGCTAGACATACAGGGGTTGAAAATCTTGTGTTGTTCCAATTCGAATTTATTATTATTTTTTGTTAGAAAACTAATTTTATGCTTATAAATTTACGTGTGACGTAAATGCCCCCGCACCGTGACCATAATGTGCTGCACACCTGACGCGATGACCTCGTAAAACGAAAACGGCATAAGATCAGAATTATAAGTTTTTGTGATGTCATAATTATATTTAGATAGGTACTTATGGTTTTTCCGTCATAGGTGTCGTTTTCATGGTTTTCGGGGTCATTGATTACGAAAATGAGCTCAAAATGAAAATCCAAGATGGCGTCCAAGATTTTTTTGGTTTTTCCGTCATGGATGTCGTTTTCATGGTTTTCGGGGTCGTTGATTACGAAAATGAGCTCAAAATAAAAATCCAAGATGGCGTCCAAGATTTTTTTGGTTTTTCCGTCATGGATGTCGTTTTCATGGTTTTCGGGGTCGTTGATTACGAAAATGAGCTCAAAATGAAAATCCAAGATGGCGTCCAAGATTTTTTTGGTTTTTCCGTCATGGATGTCGTTTTCATTGTTTTCGGGGTCGTTGATTACGAAAATGAGCTCAAAATGAAAATCCAAGATGGCGTCCAAGATTTTTTTGGTTTTTCCGTCATGGGTGTCGTTTTCATGGTTTTCGGGGTCGTTGATTACGAAAATGAGCTCAAAATGAAAATCCAAGATGGCGTCCAAGATTTTTTTGGTTTTTCCGTCATGGGTGTCGTTTTCATGGTTTTCGGGGTCGTTGATTACGAAAATGAGCTCAAAATGAAAATCCAAGATGGCGTCCAAGATTTTTTTGGTTTTTCCGTCATGGATGTCGTTTTCATGGTTTTCGGGGTCGTTGATTACGAAAATGAGCTCAAAATGAAAATCCAAGATGGCGTCCAAGATATTTTTGGTTTTTCCGTCATGGATGTCGTTTTCATGATTTTCGGGGTCGTTGATAACGAAATGAGGTTAAAATGAAAAACCAAGATGGCGCCGAGAAAAAATTTCGGTTTTTCCGTTATGGCCGTCGTTTTCATGGTTAAAGGATAAAGAAAATGAGGTCAATAATTATTTATTTCAATTAGGTCACTCAAAGGCACTTTTGAATGACGAATAGTGAAATGGATTCACTGATTTACCGTGCCTTTGGTTAAATCTGATTTCAACAAATCATTTTCATTTTCATTATCAACGACCCCGAAACCCATGAAAACGACACTCATGACGGAAAAACCAAAACAAAAAAACACCTTCAAGTAATAATAGGCGTGATGTTATGTTTACTCTACAGAGTAAAACTCAGTGGCCATTAAGTCGCGCAAGAGTCCAATCGTGCAAGTGTCCTTCGCGCAAAAGTTCGTTCGCGCAAAAGTCCATGTGCGCATATGTCTTTTCGCGCAAGTGGGTGCGCGCAACAAGTGTTCTTTGCGCAAATGTCTTTCGCGCATAAGTCTCAGATCCTAATTTTAAGATGTATAATAATATATTTACTGTATTAAAATTGTCTCAGTAAGTTAAAATAGTGTTAAAAACTAAAATAAAGTATTTAAATCAATTAATTTCGTAGGTTACGTTTGCTCGATTTCTTATTTTTTAGGGTTGTGCACTGTGTTATGTATGTGGGACACTGTGGATGTATTATGAGACTCAAGCGATATCAGTTTTGCGACAGGTTTGTACGGATGGAGCGACAGTATCGCTAATATTTAGATATCGGCATGAAAGTCGGAGCAATGACCTCTATTCCGATGTTAACTGGCACCAACTATACATCCATGATATAAATCCTCCATAAAAGGTTCTGAAACCATAGGGTGTTGCAGTGTTCTAAGAAGTCTATGTAAATTCATGGAAAGTTTAATTGCTTGTATTTACTACAAACAAACCGTGTATAGGTAGTAATATAATTATTTACATTTTGGATTGTTCAATTATCAAAATTCACAAAGCTTGTATCACTCATTTTTGTAAACAACAAAGTACGTAATGCAATACTAATATCCAAATGTCGAACAAAAATGGCGGGATACGACGTGAATTCCTATTAACCTATAAGTTTTTTTTTTTAAATTACGGCGCTGTGGTAGTGAATCGCACGTGCTAGACAATGTTCTTTTTTTAAAACGAGTTGCATAATGAAATTCAGTACAACATTATAACACCCGTTTGGGTGTTATAATGGTTATTATGACACTGGCTGGTTTAATGTTGGCCATAAGCTAACTGTTTCAGATACCTTTATAGAGGATTTATAGCATGGGTGTAGATAAAAAATATAATGTATTTATGTTCAAACAAAACCGTCGTCGTAATAATTTATTGTTTTTCAAGGAGATTAAACTAATGCTGAAAGACAAAATAGAACTCATTCAGAATTGAATGCCGCTTGTTGTGCAGGGTTACACACTCGCATTCCGAATGCTGTTTATTTTGACAAAATTCATTCCGTTTATAAACAAAAGTTTTTGCGTTTATTTTATACATAGTCAAGCAGAGGACTATTTCGAATTTATAACAAAATCCTTCGGTTTGTGATAGAAAACTGTGTTACGCAATATGTACACAGGGTGTAAACCACCTTATCACGAAGCCGTCAACCAAACATGCTGTACATCAAACTAAGTAACTATAATAAGCAAAAATTATTGCTGGGAAACGACTGTTTTTTTTGGGGTGAAAAATCATGTTTTGTGGTAGAACTCAATGTAACGCACTCAAAACATTGTGCTGATGGATGGATTGAACAGTGCGGGGGTCGTGGCGGTGTTTAAAGTAAAAATCTTACATTAAAAACTTGTATTTAAAAACAAACTTGTCAAAAAGTTGGAACTTTAACCCCCAATATCTCAGTAACTAGAAGGTTCCCAGGTATGGTGTAGAACAAAAAAATGATCGCAATGACGGGGAGAACAAGTGCCTTTCGGCTTCGTTAAGACGTGTTTTACACCCTTTATAAAGTTGCAAATACAGTGACAAGGACAAATTATTTTTGATTCCTGTCTTTTTATGTGAAGAGATTTCATGGCTGCAGTTGCAGTTTGCATTAATTATAAACGATTACAAAAAAAAAGAAAAAGTTATAAAGTCGACTGTTTTTTCTGTTGACTATTGTTTACCTTCCCGTTTTCAGTACTTTAGTTTAAAGCCTCTGTGTAAGTATATTTTTTAGGTTCTCAGCAAAATATAAAGTTAAATCTCGTTTTAAAACATTTCTTTAGAATAATTTATAAAGAAGATAGTAAAAATAACAACATTTGAGCAAATCAAATAAAGATAGTTAGTAAAAAATATTCAGTAACTATGATTCACCCACCCTTAGAAAAATTTGATCAAATTAAATTGTTGGAAGATTTCTTTTGTGTTTACATTGAGTTCATTAGACCGTCATCGGTATAAATAAGATGGGCTTTTCAATACTAACCTACCTATGCTATTAGATTATTCTTATAGCTCACTATGAGAAATCAGTTGCCATTTTTTAATTGTTTATACATATTTTACATAGCTAGTTCGAAATACATTTATGTTTCTTTACATATTTTTTTCTGAAGAATAAAATATAAGACATGTTTACTATAAGCTGTCAAACAGCTATTTTTATTCCGCTGGGGTCACGGCACACGTACGTCCTTTTTGGCAATCTACGTGCGCAAAAAGTTTTAATTTTAGTTGATGCGATCTATTTACAGTATTTTTTTCCAAACACCCAGATAGTCAGGCAACTCACAACACGCCGTGTTTTGACATTTCGCGCGCTACTGAACGAAAGAACAAACAAGTCGCGAGATGTTTGCGCGCACACAGCGGTACGCTGCGTCGTCAGTCAATCGGTCCACTTGTTTCGAGGTGACCAATCGGTTCTTTCGAATGTGAAGTGATCAACTGGTGCCATGGAACAAACGCGTAAAGGTATGTGCATCAACAGTATTTAACTTTTAATTCGATTTTTGCCTTTAAAGTTACATAAAGGAACCATAGAACCAACTAGTAATTTCGTGAAAAAAAAGTTATTATTCTTGATTATTGGACCGCAACTATTTTTGTTGGTAGTTGTTGGTCTTGAAATTATTATGTATGTGTAGTGTAACTAAGTGACATTCTGGCAAATTACATTTTGGCTGCAGCAACTTGCAGTAACTATTTTTATGTGTCTTTTTAGACCTGGCGGAAGGAGTAAAGCGGAGTGAGCTGTCCGACATCTGGCGAAATGAACCTGTTTCTTCTTTAAAATTTGAAGCTGTATTAAAATATTTGACAGATACTTACTTTCTTTTTCGCTACAATTTGTTTTATTTACCTATAAATGGACACATCTTTGGAAAATTAGAATTTTTAGATGAAAAATACAGAAGACGGAACCCCCACGTGAATGTCTAAACTTTCATTTGGCTTATATTATATTGCTGATACTATAAGGTTTCTTAAATACAACAATGGAATGCTTTTTGCGCGAAATATCATGTAAAATAATATTGAGCGCATAAATTGATGAAAAGGACGTACGTGCGGCAGTGCCCCCGCCAAGACGCGCCTAAAACTAACTGAAAATTGAATAATCGGCCCCAGATTATTAAAGCAGTACACTCGTAAAACATTGCAAAATCCTACACTAAACTAAGACCATCAAATTACATCAATAAGAATAAAATTATAGATCTTACCATTTCTAACTTAAGATTATTAACAGTCATTACGAGTTGAAGTGAATTAGGCATAATTAGATCCATCACAAATTTGCCTAACGGGTCTGAATCTGATGGGACCCCACTATTGTAACAAGTATACATACAACATTCAAGAGATAAATGCTAATCTTAATATTGTTACATAAATGCCATACACAAGGTCTACAAAAATAATGCTTATCTAACAAATAACTTGAACTAATATTTTATTGCAATTAATGAGCATGTTGAAAGCTTAATGAACCAAGTGTTTGTTAGAACTTCAGATATAGCCTTCATTTAACAAATAATTCGCACACCAAAGAATAAAAACATCGTTCACACATGCTTCTTCATTTACGACTTCAACGTCATCTCTAGAGATTAGAACATTTAGAACAGACCCTGTGTCCCTGCTCGCTACCGACACTTGAAAGGCTAAACACATACACACGATACGACATCACTTCACAAAACTGCCGTCGCAATCTTGCGCCTTTATAGAAAACGATGCACTCAGTGTTTTCGGCAATGTACCACGAATACGACGTCACAGCGTGTGTGTTCTAACCTAAAGCCTCATTTTTATCAATCAGCAAAAATTACGACCCTGTTCGAACACCCGTGCCGGTTTAAATATTGCTACAAAGAAGCTAAGGCAAAAAAAAACTAAATAAAATTATACTAAAGTACTTAAAATTCAGAATCTTCGATAATATACCTACGTAAAGATTTTGAATTCAAGCGAAGGCAGTATTGGTCTGCATACATTGAGTAGTTAGACTAGTACGAAATAGCACGCTAAGATTACACATATGAGCTACTATATACTCTTTTAATATCGACATAGATTAAACAGACTATTCCCCTAATAAGTCCACCCTCCATGGTCCAGTAGTCCCTGCAAACGTTATGACTAAACACTGCTTACTCATTATAATTCGGTCTAACTTTAGTACAACCTTTCACCTTATTCTCGTTTAGTGGCACTAACCCTACAATAATATATATTTCATTATAACTAATCGGTAGTTCATTGAAAATGTAATCACACTCATTGGTAAAATTTTAAACATTTAAGTACGACTTAAACTGTCATTATTGGAATATAATTATAGTATTCATAAATTATGGTTTGATATTAACATTCCTCTATTATTAATAATTAATTATAATTTAATTAATTATAATGTATTATTATTAATATGCCTCTATTCGATTATTATGAGTCGTATAGTCATTTTAGTAAGTGCTATAATTTACTTTCAGCTTTTATTGATAGACTCAAATTCAAACATATTTTTTGCGGTATACTCATTTAAGTTTCAAAGCTACTTTTACACATTCATGTGAATCTGGATTATTATATTATCTGCCTTAAAACTATCCTTAAGTCTAGTATGTTAGGTGGTGACTAATATTTGTATTGTAAGAATAAAGTAGAGCTATAAATATTTAATTTGAAACACTACCTTTTCAAATGTAACATAATATTATACAGTAATTGGTAGTGCTAAGATAAATTGTCTAAGATTACATACTAATGAAACACGATTAACAGTTTGGGATCCTTCGAAGATTGACACTATAATGCCCGTTTCCAGTGACACTAGATCTTATGAACCAAATGAGTTTCTTATGAACTTTCGTTGGTAGCCGACTGTCTAAAATTCAACAGCGTGAGTTTATTTCTGCATACACTAGAGTGTGGTATAATATTCGTGACACGGGTATAAAACGCAAATAGTTTGCCAACAACTACCAACAAAGCTTGACTGAACAGCCACCGCATGAGATACCCAGCTCACAGATCAACGTTGTTCAAGTTAGAGCCGGAGTGTGTCGGCAGGTCATCTTGCACCAGCAGGGTTCCTATGGGGACCACAGCCTCATCTCTCTCGCGCAGCTTGCGCATCTCGTTGCGAAGCTTCTCTAGTACTGCGTAGTTGGGCTCGTTGTGGCGAGCCTGGTCCTGTAGCAACGTGATCTGTTGCTCTTCTAGCTTCTTCTCCTTGCAGCTCTTGACTGAGCGGGAGCCGTACAAGCGGAGTAACGAGCCCCAGGAACGGACGTGAGGGTGTAGTGCCTGACGGAGAAAAGGAGGCAGTTGTAATTGTTAGTTAGGGTTCCGCAACCAAAGTGACCGTCCGTCTATCACCAGGCTTCTCATGAACTGTGATAGCTAGACAGTTGAAATTTTCACAGATGATGTGTTTCTGTTGCAAATACTAAAAACAGAATAAATTTAATATGGGGGCTCCCACAACAAACGTGATTTCCATCATCAACGTCTGCATTAACCTTTTCCCAACTATGTTTGGGTCAGCTTCCAGTCAAACCGGATGCAGCTGAATACCAGTATTTCACATGGAGCGACTGCCTATTTGACCTTCACAACCCTGTTAGTACTGAGTAATACGATACCCCTTGGTAAGACATAACCATATACGAACATATTCTTCCCAGAAAAAAAAAAGTAGCTAGTACACGTTTTGTATATTACAAGTGAAATTAATAACTGAAACCCTGTTCCCGGGTGAATAATAATTACAAGAGCTCTAAGCACTCTAAGAGTTGAAAACTGGATTGCCTGGGATGAATAGGTTACTTGTGGTATGTCCTGACCTGTGGTGGTGTGCTTGCCCACCTTCATGGTTTTAGTTGGTGCCAGTTAAGATGAGAATAGCGGCCATTGACCCACACCTACATTTATTAAACTTCTTAACTTTGAAAACCAAAAATAAGCCTGTTCAAGTCTGGAATGGTCATCTATCGTGATCTTCAACATTTTTTGTAATGAAAAACGACGCATGGAATATTTGTTTTGGTTCGTACGAAGAGATATTAGGGAAAGGGCAATGACCGCTATTCTCATCTTTACTGGCACCTACTATAGCTAGCTCGATCTTCTAATATACACACAACATGGCTTTCTAAGTAAGTACAGTACCTGCAGTATGGACTGCGAAGCGCGTTGCTTGGCGGTTTTCTTGTTCTTGCTGACTACTGTGGCAGTGTGCTTCCCGACTTTCATTGTCAGTTCAATCTTCTGGTATTCCAGCTTTTTCATCTGTACGGATATAACTATGCATTAAATTGTGAGCGCAGACAAACTATACTCAATATTGGATATAGGAAACATAGCAATAGGCATCTATACACAGAGAGGGTCCCTAGGTGTATACGTAGACGAGTCACGTCAGTGTGTATGTGCCGGTCGCCGGCGCCGAAGTTCCTGAGCAGGCAGGTGCGCAGGATGGCGTGCGGGGAGGGCTCGCACGTGGCGGCGCAGAACTCCGTGATGCGCGGGTCCTCGATGTAGATATAGGTTGACTCACGTCAGTGTGTATGTGCCGGTCGCCGGCGCCGAAGTTCCTGAGCAGGCAGGTGCGCAGGATGGCGTGCGGGGAGGGCTCGCACGTGGCGGCGCAGAACTCCGTGATGCGCGGGTCCTCGATGTAGATATAGGTTGACTCACGTCAGTGTGTATGTGCCGGTCGCCGGCGCCGAAGTTCCTGAGCAGGCAGGTGCGCAGGATGGCGTGCGGGGAGGGCTCGCACGTGGCGGCGCAGAACTCCGTGATGCGCGGGTCCTCGATGTAGATATAGGTTGACTCACGTCAGTGTGTATGTGCCGGTCGCCGGCGCCGAAGTTCCTGAGCAGGCAGGTGCGCAGGATGGCGTGCGGGGAGGGCTCGCACGTGGCGGCGCAGAACTCCGTGATGCGCGGGTCCTCGATGTAGATATAGGTTGACTCACGTCAGTGTGTATGTGCCGGTCGCCGGCGCCGAAGTTCCTGAGCAGGCAGGTGCGCAGGATGGCGTGCGGGGAGGGCTCGCACGTGGCGGCGCAGAACTCCGTGATGCGCGGGTCCTCGATGTAGATATAGGTTGACTCACGTCAGTGTGTATGTGCCGGTCGCCGGCGCCGAAGTTCCTGAGCAGGCAGGTGCGCAGGATGGCGTGCGGGGAGGGCTCGCACGTGGCGGCGCAGAACTCCGTGATGCGCGGGTCCTCGATGTAGATATAGGTTGACTCACGTCAGTGTGTATGTGCCGGTCGCCGGCGCCGAAGTTCCTGAGCAGGCAGGTGCGCAGGATGGCGTGCGGGGAGGGCTCGCACGTGGCGGCGCAGAACTCCGTGATGCGCGGGTCCTCGATGTAGATATAGGTTGACTCACGTCAGTGTGTATGTGCCGGTCGCCGGCGCCGAAGTTCCTGAGCAGGCAGGTGCGCAGGATGGCGTGCGGGGAGGGCTCGCACGTGGCGGCGCAGAACTCCGTGATGCGCGGGTCCTCGATGTAGATATAGGTTGACTCACGTCAGTGTGTATGTGCCGGTCGCCGGCGCCGAAGTTCCTGAGCAGGCAGGTGCGCAGGATGGCGTGCGGGGAGGGCTCGCACGTGGCGGCGCAGAACTCCGTGATGCGCGGGTCCTCGATGTAGATATAGGTTGACTCACGTCAGTGTGTATGTGCCGGTCGCCGGCGCCGAAGTTCCTGAGCAGGCAGGTGCGCAGGATGGCGTGCGGGGAGGGCTCGCACGTGGCGGCGCAGAACTCCGTGATGCGCGGGTCCTCGATGCCCACGAAGTCGAAGAACTGCCAACACAACACAACACAACTGTTACTACAACTCGACATACGATGATGCTCCTACGCCATCATACGGTCGACTTAAGGTTTCAGCCCAGTTACACGACTCCGCTAGTATATCTAAAGAGCAATACAGTAATAAGTCCATATTTGAATTATGTTCTTTTTGCCGGGTGGGAGCGGAGTCATTTATGTCGGCTAAGACCATTAAGAACGAACAAGTTAGCGGAACGAACCAGTTGGTGGGCGGGGTTAAAATGCATGCTATTTCATCCGACATCACGAGCGAAAGGGATAGACGCTGTAAAGAGCAGAAGGAAGCTACTGCGCGTACACATACACACTCCTAACGCTGAGTGACGCATACATGCGCAATTTCATTGAAGACGGGACGACATTGTAGCGGTGGCGCGCGGCGCGGGTGCAATTGTGTAGTATCATCGTTGGCACGTGCTGGCGTATATGCGATTTATGTTTGAAGGACAACATAAACTCAAACTAATAGGTGTTGGAATTTACAACATAGGACAATCACTCAGTGAAACGTAATTATTATGCACCCAATTTAGTTGTTATTATGAAAGGACAAGCTCCTACATACATCCTATAATATTCCTAATAGGTAGACCCGCGACTTTGCGAGACGTGGCAATGAGTTCGCTTGCGAAAATGTAGGTAGGTAGTAATGTAGGTAGATATTGTTATTTAGTTTAAAAAATAATTTCATTGATATGACTTTATTTCTATACTTGTTTTTATAGGTTGTGCAACTATGTTACTACTTATGTTAAATACCTAGGTAATTACTTAGCCTAGCTAGTTACCTATAATTAAACCACAGGCGACTCCTGATTAGTACAGCCAGAGTCAGGATAATTGCTTTTTCGACAGCGTGACTTTGATGTGACTGTGAGTCTTGTTGTTGATTCATCAAATAAAAAAATATGTTATTTTGTAAATTGTTTATTGGCTGTTTATTTATTTACAATAGCGGTCTGTAAAGCGGTGTGTGTGTCTTATTATACATTTATCAACAATAGGCATTGTGCCGCTGACGTAGTATTGTAGTAAACTAGCGTAATGGATGTTGTTAAAATATGGAGCCAGTACCTATTTATTGTGTGGGTCAAGTAGAGATTTTTTAAATATAGGTACCTACCTACTCAGTAAAAAAAATATTTCGTTGCTATGGCTTCGTTATAGCTGTTGGATGATTCTCTGAAAATATTTCGTGTATGAATAGGTTGACCTTCTATCCAGACAAAGAGTAAAGTAGGTACCTAAGTAACCATTTTTATATTTGAAATTTCATTTAAAAATATGACGTAGGTACCTACCTTTTTTTTTTTTTCGGATGGGAAATCATCAAATAACTCCTCCCGCTCTGGGCGGAGCAGGAGGGAGTGTCAGACTTTTACTGACTAAAACCCATCCATGTTCCTTCATCGCCCTTTGTGTTCCGGGGCCACGGTATCTCTTTCGAACAGTCCCGCAACCCCGGCAGGCATCGGCCCTTACGGACCCCTTCCCTTTTGCTGACTCTCTTTGAGGCGCGCGTGGAACACGAACGCGCCGTCGACACGGCCTGTCGTCATGAGACGGACGGACGGCGGGCTAGCCCATAGCCCACCGTCCACAGGCCCGCGCCCACGGCGGCCGGGACGTTGAGAGGTTCTCTCCCTCTCACGTTCCGCCACCTCCTTCTCTAGCATTACTGCTTCGCAGAAGGAGGTGACGGCGTCCCATTCCGTCTCGCTCCGGACCATGGCTTGCACCAGGGCCGGACGCGAGAGGTCGCCGCCGCCGATCGCCGCTTCGAGGACAACGTAGGTACCTACCTTATTTGCAGTATTAATCCTTATCCAAATAAGTATGTCCATTATCTTGACAATTGAATTTAGATTAAAATTGTCTTTTACAGCTTAACATTTGATTGAATAGTTTAGAAATTATCACAGAATTAAAAAAAAGAAAAACACAAAAAGGTGAAAAATAACTTTTGCTTCAGAAGCCGGTGACAAAAACACCAAATCAATCAAAGTGTTTTTTATGTTTGTGTTTTTTTTAAGTCTGTTTTATTTTTTGCAAAAAATATTTTTACTTAGGTATTTATTTTTCCATTTTTAGTCGTTCCCAAACAAGCGGAGCTCGTGGCTAAATAATAACAGCCGCTCAGGTCGATCGTTAGGTTAAGCCGTGCTTGCCTAGGTTGGGCTGCGGATGGGTGACCACCCATTACATACCGAGTTTCGTCCGTGCCTCAGAAAGCACGTTATGCCGTTGGTCGGGCTGTCATTTGTAGATCTTTGACAGTCGTTAGGTAGTCAGAGGCCCTAAAAGTCTGACTGCCAGTCTTACCAAGGGGTATCGTATTACACGTTACTAACTGGGTTGTGGTGGTCAGATAGGCAGATACTCCATGTATACTGGTATTCAGCTGCATCCGGTAAAACTGGAAGCCGACCCCAACATAGTTGGGAAAAGGCTGATGGTGGTAGTCGTTCCCAAACAAGTCGCCATAAATATTTATTATACCTACATTATTAACAATACATGTTATGGTAACAGGCTTATCCACTATAAATGAAACATAACATTTATTTATCTACTTACAACGGTTGTATTTAAACCAATTACTGTAACTAAAACTAGAACTAAAAGAGTAAGAGATAACATTAAAATATAAAAAATAACAAAGTAAAGGTTCACACATTCATAAATTGCTCTCACAATACATCTGACATGCCAACAAAATCTCTGTCCATCCATCCGCAAACATAGGTAGGTACCTAACTTTCGAAATCTGGGAGTATTGTACAAATCTGCGTACTCTCTCAAAGCATACAGGCGTGATGTTACGTCATAAACAATAAAAATCCAAGCGACAATGACTACAGATTTCCTTCTATTTTTTTAAGAGTTCTATTGTATATCTCCGAAGATCAGCATCAGATCTTGGCCAAATTTAAATGGGACAAAAAAGAAATAAAAAAATAATTTTGAGAATCGGTCCACAAATGGGGGAGAAATCTGCTAACATTCATAATAAATAAAATCGAATTCAAACGCCACCCGTAAATCACTATCAAATCGGAATCCAAAGTCCAATGCCAGGGTCAGTAAAATTTGAAACAAATTCAAAATAATAAACACAAACTATCAATAAAGAAATATCGGTATCCAAAATTCAAGCCAGAGTTCAATGTTATAAAATAGTATACTCGTAATACGACAGCATGACGTGCCGGGCGGCAGCTAACCAAGTGAGCATGTGTGCACCCACAGACACTGCGCACACTCACGCGCCGCGTGCTTCCCCTCTTCCCCACTGACAGGGGTGGCAACTTGTAGCGAAATGCAATATGATTTACAACGAAAACGGGCGCGCGAAATTCTTTATGCAGACCTTTGGGAGTACGGGTATCATGAAAAATCTATTGGATGTATCTGTTCAAAATAAAAATATTTCAACTTTTGAATAAATTATCTATTCTTGTATGATTTTAGTTTTTCCATTTTCATACTACTTAGGTCATTTATTTACGCCCAAAGATGAGTTAAAATTAGTGTTAAAATATGAAAGATTCGACGGTCATAACTACCAAACCAATATTTTTTTTCCAATTCTGCTTCCATACAGGGCTAGATAATGAAAATACCAGTTGATACAATTTTTAATTTTGAACCTACACCGTCAAACAAATGAGTAATCACCAGACTACGTTTGTATGGAAGAATGACTGACTTGTGCAACCTTAAGGTTCGGACAAAGCGGACGCGGCTTTAACCTCCTGGATGCCAGCGTCATTTCTGACTATAATCACGCGACAAAGATTGTTGCTTCTGCTGCAGAAAAGGTAATAAAATGACATTTAAATCGTTATGTAATCCTGGATGCCAGCGACATACCTATATATAGGTATGTCGCTGGCATCCAGGAGGCTAAACACCGGATAGATAATGTACCGCAAAACGCGATGAAGAGGAACTAAAGGGTGAATCGAAACAAAACTTTTGAAAGTGATTGTAATCAATACTATAATAATAATATTATAAAGAGGTAACATTTGTTTGTAAGTTTGTATGTAGGGGGTAATCTCCGGAACTAATGAACCCAATTTCAAAAATTCTTTCACCATTAGAAAGCTACATTCACCCTGAGTAACATAGGCTATCTATCTTATCCCTATCTATTTTATCCCCGTACTCCCACGGGAACGGGAACTACGCGGGCGAATCCGCGTGACGTCCGCTAGTGTTGAATAAAATGATATGTTGCCAATAAGGTTTTTTTTTTTTTTTTCAATGGCGTCTCGCAGGTCAACTCACACTGAACTCTGTGTCGCTGGGGTCTGCGGGCGGCGGCCGACTTGGTACTCACACTGAACTCTGTGTCGCTGGGGTCTGCGGGCGGCGGCCTACTTGGTACTCACACTGAACTCTGTGTCGCTGGGGTCTGCGGGCGGCGGCCTACTTGGTACTCACACTGAACTCTGTGTCGCTGGGGTCTGCGGGCGGCGGCCTACTTGGTACTCACACTGAACTCTGTGTCGCTGGGGTCTGCGGGCGGCGGCCGACTTGGTACTCACACTGAACTCTGTGTCGCTGGGGTCTGCGGGCGGCGGCCTACTTGGTACTCACACTGAACTCTGTGTCGCTGGGGTCTGCGGGCGGCGGCCTACTTGGTACTCACACTGAACTCTGTGTCGCTGGGGTCTGCGGGCGGCGGCCTACTTGGTACTCACACTGAACTCTGTGTCGCTGGGGTCTGCGGGCGGCGGCCTACTTGGTACTCACACTGAACTCTGTGTCGCTGGGGTCTGCGGGCGGCGGCCGACTTGGTACTCACACTGAACTCTGTGTCGCTGGGGTCTGCGGGCGGCGGCCTACTTGGTACTCACACTGAACTCTGTGTCGCTGGGGTCTGCGGGCGGCGGCCTACTTGGTACTCACACTGAACTCTGTGTCGCTGGGGTCTGCGGGCGGCGGCCTACTTGGTACTCACACTGAACTCTGTGTCGCTGGGGTCTGCGGGCGGCGGCCTACTTGGTACTCACACTGAACTCTGTGTCGCTGGGGTCTGCGGGCGGCGGCCTACTTGGTACTCACACTGAACTCTGTGTCGCTGGGGTCTGCGGGCGGCGGCCTACTTGGTACTCACACTGAACTCTGTGTCGCTGGGGTCTGCGGGCGGCGGCCTACTTGGTACTCACACTGAACTCTGTGTCGCTGGGGTCTGCGGGCGCGTGGTGCGGCGCGTGTGCGTCCAGCTCGTCCTTCATCTCGGGGATGAGGATGTGTATGGAGCTGCGGGCGGCGGCGGACTTGGCCTGGCGCTTGCTGGAGCCGTGGCCCACGCCGTACTGCATGCCGCCGATGAACACGGTGGCCTGGTACGGCGTTGACGCGTTTTCTGTGTGAGACAACATTTATATTACGAGCTGGTCTATCTTTGGTTTAAAAATAATAAACTTTTAGTAGCGCAATAGCCGTGTGGTATCAGGCAGAGTTAGCCGTGTGGTATCCGGCAGAGTAGAATAGAACCAACCCATTACACTCACGGGTGTCGTATAAGGCGACTAATGTCTGAGGCAGAACACCTTGCGCCTCCGTAGACCAGAGAATGGGCAGCAGCGTTTTCTGTTAGTCTTTCATCACTGCGATCTCCAATCCGCCTGCCAAGCGTGGAGATTACGGCAAATTCCTCCCATCATGGGAGAGGCTTATGTCCAGCAGTAGACGTTATGGGCTGTTGTAGTAGTAGTAGTGTAGTAGTAGCGCCATCAGGATGGAATTTGGTATGGACAAATGTGCAGTCATGTATGTAAAGCGAGGGGAGATTATGGAATCCGAGGGACTTCAGCTCTCGGACTCCATACACCTAAGATCGCTTTCCTCATCCGAAAGCTGTAAGTATTTGGGTATGTCGGAAGCGTTAGGCATTAACGTAACTGACATGAAGCAATCGTTGAAGGAGCGCTTCTTCGGTCGCCTAAGGAAGGTATTAAATAGCCTTCTTTCAGGCGGGAACAAGGTGCGCGCCTTCAATGGTTGGGTTTTAATGTACTGTTTCGGCATACTCAAATGGACTCGGACCGAACTCGACGCCCTGGATTCGAAGAGTTCGTACACTGTTGACCGAAAGCCGGATGCATCACCCACGATCATCGGTGATGAGGCTGTACATCCCGCGGAAGTGCGGAGGTCGAGGCTTTTTAAACGCGAAGACCCTCCACAACCGCGAGGTGTGCAGTCTCAGAGAATATTTTTTTAAAGCCGAGGTGGGTATGCACTGAGATGTGGTCGCAGTGGACAAGGGACTCACCCCGCCGTCCATGGCTAAAGAGAACTGGCACAAACCAGAGGTACTTACCACCGATGACTAATATAAAGTAAAGAAGCAAGGAACTATGGCAAGGCAAAGAGCTTCACGGGCGCTTCTACCGGGCTCTTTATGGGCCCGATGTAGATTTTCTAGCGTCCGTGTCCTGGTTACGTTTCGGCGACCTCTTTGGGGAAACTGAAGGTTTTGTCTGTGCGATTATGGACGAAGTTATGTTGAGGAACAACTACCGGAAATATATTATGAAGGACGGGACGGTTGACGTGTATCGGGTATGCCACCGTCCGGGTGAGTCCATCAGACATATTATTTCTGGTTGTTCTCGTCTGGCTAACGGCGAGTACTTGCACAGGCACAACCAAGTAGCCAGGATTATACACCAGCAACTTAATGCCTTGAAATATAAACTTGTGGAATCTGAGGTACCGTACTACAAGTATGTGCCCGACCCAGTTCTCGAAAAAGACCATGTCACGCTGTGGCATCGGTCTATCATTACTGACAGGACTATTGTCGCCAATAAGCCTGACATAGTGATGATAGACCGACCAGCGCGCCGCGTAATGATAATTGATGTTACCATTCCGCATGAAGAGAACCTCGTGGAAGCTGAGAAAGAGAATTAAATAAAATATCTCGACTTGGCACACGAGGTTCGCGACATGTGGAATATGAGCTCAGTTATCATTGTGCCGATTGTCGTGACGGCCAATGGCCTTATAGCCAAGAGCTTCGGATGACCATCTATCGAAGCTCTCTTTAGGCGGTTGGATCAAGGGTCTGATTCAGAAGGCAGTACTCCTCGATACGGCTCGTATTGTGAGGAGGTTCCTGTCTCTGCAGCCCTAACCACCGGTGGCTTGGACCCGGCTCCCGACACCGGCGGACTACTATTTTTTTATATTTTTAAATGTTTTATAATGTTTTCTTTTTTTAAGAAATATTTAAAAATATAATCTAATATGATGTTAAAAGGAATAAAGAAAATAATAATAATAAAATCTTTTTTAGGGTTCCGTACCCAAAGGGTAAAAACGGAACCCTATTACTAAGACTTCGCTGTCTGTCCGTCTGTCTGTCACCAGGCTGTATCTCATGAACCGTGACAGCTAGACAGTTGAAATTTTCACAGATGATGTATTTCTGTTGCCGCTATAACAACAAATACTAAAAACAGAATAAAATTAATATTTAAGGGGGGCTCCCATACAACAAACGTGATTTATTTATAATAATTGGTACGGAACCCTTCGTGCGCGAGTCCGACTCGCACTTGGCCGGTTTTATTTCAGACATTTGTCCATAATATGTGTTAGTAAAACGACTTTAAAAACTACGTTAAAATAAAAAAAATAAAAAACCGGCCAAGTGCGAGTCGGACTCGCGCACGAAGGGTTCCGTACCAATTATTATAAAAAAACCGGCCAAGTGCGAGTCGGACTCGCGCACGAAGGGTTCCGTACCATTATTATCAAAAAAAGGGCAAAAAAATCACGTTTGTTGTATGGGAGCCCCCCTTAAATATTAATTTTATTCTGTTTTTAGGGTTCCGTACCCAAAGGGTAAAAACGGAACCCTATTACTAAGACTTCGCTGTCTGTCCGTCGGTCCGTCTGTCCGTCTGTCTGTCACCAGGCTGTATCTCAGGAACCGTGACAGCTAGACAGTTGAAATTTTCACAGATGATGTATTTCTGTTGCCGCTATAACAACAAATACTAAAAACATAATAAAATTAATATTTAAGGGGGGCTCCCATACAACAAACGTGATTTTTTTATAATAATTGGTACGGAACCCTTCGTGCGCGAGTCCGACTCGCACTTGGCCGGTTTTTTAGTATTTGTTGTTATAGCGGCAACAGAAATACATCATCTGTGAAAATTTCAACTGTCTAGCTGTCTCGGTTCATGAGATACAGCCTGGTGACAGACAGACGGACAGACGGACAGACAGCGAAGTCTTAGTAATAGGGTTCCGTTTTTACCCTTTGGGTACGGAACCCTAAAAACATTAAAATAAAATACATTAAATTACATTAAGCTAAAACTAAGCAAGCATTCGTTCATTTACCGAAATTGCTCCGTGGATGGATGACCATTAATTACATACTGTGATCTCTCCGTGCCTTCAAAAGCATTAAAGCTTTAAACCGTTGGTGCTAGCTGTCATTTGCAAATCTTAACAGTAGTCTGTCAGAAAAATCCATTAGCCAGAAGCCGAAAAGCCTGACAACCAGTTTGAGGTAGGGTTTTGTGTTACCAATAACTGTTGCAGAGGTCAGATCATTCCATGTAATAGTAGATTGTATGACAAGGGAGCAAAATAATATTTTTACGGCGAGGACGCTATTTTGAATCCAGAACGAAGTGAGAGATTCTTTAGTAGAATCCTGAACGTAGCGAGGGATTCAAAGTACGTCGCTCGAGCCAAAAATATATTTTGCGTCCGACTGATACAGTCTACTTTTCATCACCCACTATGAGAAAACAAAAGGCGCCTCATATTTTATTCACTGTCACTTCAAGAACTCATTTTTCAAAACAAAATCATGAATTTCTAACAATCCGTGAAAATTGACGAAAACGCGGGCTGTAGTTCGCGCGATTTTATTATTATTTTTTTTTTTTATTCAGCCGGCGGCGCGACTATGGGCCGTCGTACCAGCCAGTCTTTATTCAAACAATATTTGCGTTCGATTTCTTTGGCGCTGAACACTAAGATGTTCCAAATTCAAAAAGTGCGCGGCAAAGATAATTGCGGCGCACTTATAAAGAGGATTAAAAACTCATTACTGCCCGCTAAGTTTCATAAAGAAAGCACCACCATGGGTGCACTTAAAGACGAACCAAGTCGTCCTTTTCGAATAGATGGGATGAAAAATACTTTATAAAGCTGCACCTGATTAGGCTGGAAGCCAACTCCAAAATAGTTGAGAAAAGGCTAGGCAGCTGTTGACGTCTTATCTTCTGGTGTCGACTGGGTAGTGATTGGTTGGCTTGGTAAGACTGGTTGTAAGACTTTTGGGCTTCTGGCGCTTCTGCCTACCCGCAAAGATTGTCAAACCTGCGATCGTCTAGCGTGGCTGTTATTACTTGTCCAAGAATTCACTAAAGGCGATGAAGAACCCAAACATCAGAAAAACAAAGGGTAACGTAATGCAAATTCCTATATCTGAAGTATACTCACCAAGCTGCTTGAACTCGTACATGGGCTGCTTCTGCAGCGCGCGGCGAACGTACTCGTGGAACACGGACAGGTAGCTGCGCCCGTTCATGTTCATCACCCAGTCACGCTTGTTCGTCTTACCCGCTGCAATCATTTTATAAATTAGCCTAATACGCGTTAATCTAGAAAAACCGCATCGAAATCGGTTCACGCGTTTAAGAGCTACTGTGCCACAGACTGACGCAGACACACGACATACAGTACGATTCAAATTTAATGACGGCTCGGAAGTTAGCTGCGAGTGCAGGTACGCGCATGTACGGTCGAACAAGCTATTTGGTTTACATTTTACAATGGAATTTGTGGGTTAAACTGAAACCAAATAGCTTGTTCGACCGTACAGTCAAGTCGAAAATCATTTATACTCGTTTAATAGGGTGGCTAAGGCAAAGTAAATCTCAGATGGCGCCACCATAGTTGGTCTCAATCTGACCAATAAGGTTAAGCTATTTTGAATTTTAAATTGACATTCCCACATTTTCAACGAATGACGATGTTTGGGTGCCAACTATGCTAGCGCCATTAGTTCCACGTTAGCCTCCCCATTAGTTTTATAACTGAAACTTGTGTGAATATTTTAGTGCTGGCTGTATGGGACGTAAGTATTTATTTGTTAGTTTTTCTAGTACAGAGGGAGTGTTCAAGGAAAAATAAAATGAGTTTTATGAAAAATATAAGAAATAATGTATTTAAAATTTATTTTGAAAAAATTTATTTTTTATGACAACGAACAATGAATGGAACAGTAACAAAAAAAACTTAACAAAACAATAACAAATAAAAACAACAAAACAGTTAACAAATTACTATGAGCTCGACTACTACGTAAGCAGAAATTCGCGCACACACTAAAGACTGGCGCGTAGGGTGAGTGCAGGTGAGAGAGAGATCGCGCGGGGATGTCCCTCTACGTCCCACTGATACCTACACATTGCAATCTGCGCAGCGGACCGTACGATGTTCCGAGCCGACATTAAGTTTGAATCGTACTGTACAAAGTAGTCTAACTTATAATACCCTTCGTTTTGCGTCGGGGGTTAAAAAGTTATGGGCTTCGGTAATTCTCGTGTTGACTGCAACTACAAAGGTAGTATGTATACCTCAGCAGTGGACAACTTACCAGCATTCTCGTCGCCCGGGGCAGTCGGTTGGGCGGGGATGGTGATGAGCTTGGTGCCCTCTGGCAATGTGGGGTACTGCAGAGTCTTCCTCGCCTTCGTGTACTTGCGGCGGTCTGCCCAGCGTCTACCAGAACATTATCATATCACATCATCATCTTATTAATGTTCCCACTGCTGGGACACAGGCCTCCTCTCTATGAGACGGAATGGGCATATCATATCACATAGAGTTCTAGAATTCAAGAGAATATGAACAAATACAATACATATTGAACAATTTACTTGAATTTACTATAAGTATTATGTTTAAAGTTTAGTGTACACGTATAGTAGCAGTGTAAAGTTGAACAAACAAATATTTGGTATACTTATACTGCCAATATATTATGGTGGGTGTCCGGTAATAAAATTAATGGATAACCTTGAAATGGCTTAAAGTAGAACTTATGACCATTTAGAAAAAAATACGAAAAGAAATCTACACAACCTAGCACTGGCCTGTAAATTGCAAAAAACATAAGAAAATTTGAATTTCGCGGGCTACCCTGACGCTTCACCTTAATACAACGCCAGTAATTACTTACTTGAAATGCATGATATTAACAGTCTTGAACTTGAACAGGCGCTTGCAGTAGTCGTTGATCTGCTCGGCGTTGAGGTGCGCCGTCTTCCAGCTGGTGTTGATGGTCTCGACGCGCGGCGGCGGCATCACGAGGCCGCCCGGCAGTACCACCGGCTGCGGGTTCACTTGGCTATCTTCGGCCTCGTCAGACTGTGTGTTATCTCCCACGGCACCGCTTGTGCTAGCTGTTTCGTCATCAACTGTTACCATTTCTTCGGGCCTGTTTTCTTCTATCTTCACAACGGCTGATTCTTCAACGCTTTCTCTTTTACTTTCTCCGTGACCATTCACTGCCGTTTCTTGAGCATTTCCCCCAACTTTACCGTTAAAGAACGGACACATTGTTTGCTCTACAAGAACTTCTTGTTTGATCGACATGTCTTCACAATTAGACTCTATATTATCACCGACGACAGCGTGGCTATCCTGGTCGTTCGTCTCACATTTGACTTCGGGGGTGATAGGGATTGATTGTTGTTGATTATTGATAGGGTTATCAGCCCCAGAGTTGCCCCAGTTGCCGGAGCGAATCTGCTCAGCGATACGTTTGTCGATCTCCTTTTGTTTGTCCTCTTCTTCAATCGCTCGGCGGTAAGCGAAGCATGGTATGGCGCTTATTGGTATTTCGTGACGCTGCAAAGAAATGGGAGTGTCAGTCGGATCAAAAAAAACTGAATTTTGGTGTTTTAAGATTGTTTTATTTTTTTCAGAATTGATTCCCGCTGTGGGGAAAAATATATAGCGAACAATCGCGATTCCTTTTCATATTGACAATTCAACTAGTAGTCTGGTAAATGAATGATTGTGGTTGGAAAAGTTGAAAGCAGAAAATCTGACTTATGAACTTTGTTTGGACTAGTTAGAAGATAAACATATTAAAAGTCCTGACCCCGCCGAGGTGAGCCCGAGGGGGGGGGGGGGGGGGCAAAAAAAGGTCCCGTTTTTTGGTTTTTTGCTTATATCCCGAAAACGATGCGTCGTATAAAATTTTGTTGTACTACATAATAAAACCTCATAAAATTCTCTTCAACTTTGCTTTTCAAATTTTTTATCTATCTCTTATCGTTGAATTGGTATGAGCTCCGAAAAACGAACAATTTTTAAAAATTTGTCCAATTCTCTGTCCCGTTCGTTGTTTTTGGTTTGCATCTCGAAAACGGTGTGTCGCACGAATACTTGTTGTACTACACAATGAAATCTGATAAAATTCTCTACAACTTTGGAGATAGATAAAAAGTGTGAAAAACAAAGTTGTAGAGAATTTTATGAGGTTTTATTATGTAGTACAACAAAATTTTACGACGCATCGTTTTCGAGATATAAGCAAAAAACCAAAAAACGGGACCTTCTTTGCCCCCGCCCCCCCCCCCCTCCTCGGGCTCACCTCGGAGGGTCAGGACTTTTAATATGTTTATCTTCTAACTAGTCCAAACGAAGTTCATAAGTCAGATTTTCTGCTTTCGACTTTTCCAACCACATACCCCTTTTGAGCACTCATTTACCAGACTATAGATTATTTGCGTTGGAGATTCCTTGAACCCCCAATCCCAATAATCTTGAACACCCCAGATCTTTTGGTCCTTCTATACCAGTAGTTCCCAAGCCTCGAACATGGTCCGCGAAAAGTTAAAATGTTATTCGTACTTTTTTAACTTACACAGAAGATGCAAGCTCAACCCAACCTAATTGAACCTATCGAAGGCAAGGTATTTTTTTTTTAATCTACTAACTTATTCCTATTTCCGTATGAATTATTGCTACATTTTTTGAGCTCACTTCGATCGCTTTTGTATCTTTCACTATCTTAATTATACAGGTTTTCATCCCATTTTCTAATTTTTGTATTATGTGACATAAAGATTCACCGCCTAAATCATTATAATCCAGTCGATGTCCATGTTTATCTAGGACATTATGGGCCCCTGCTAACAATAAAGACACCAAAAAGATACCTGGTCCAAGGAAGGTTGGGAACCACTGTTCTATACAAACTTACCCTAGTATTTCCCTTGCCGAGGAAGTAGGGCTTGGAGAGCGTGACAACCCGGGTAGCACGATGCATGTAGATGGGCATACCGCTGATGTGGCGTACCATGATCCAGTCCAGAGGCAGCACCTCGAAGAAGTTAACGCCTTTCTCTGTAGAGCGGGAGGGTCAAGTACAGAAGTTAACACCTTTCTCTGTAGAGCGGGAAGGTCAAGTACAGAAATTAACACCTTTCTCTGTAGAGCGGGAGGGTCAAGTACAGAAGTTAACGTCTTTCTCTGTAGAGCGGGAGGGTCAAGTACAGAAGTTAACACCTTTCTCTGTAGAGCGGGAAGGTCAAGTACAGAAATTAACACCTTTCTCTGTAGAGCGGGAGGGTCAAGTACAGAAGTTAACGTCTTTCTCTGTAGAGCGGGAGGGTCAAGTACAGAAGTTAACGCCTTTCTCTGTAGAGCGGGAGGGTCAAGTACAGAAGTTAACGCCTTTCTCTGTAGAGCGGGAGGGTCAAGTACAGAAGTTAACGCCTTTCTCTGTAGAGCAGGAGGGTCAAGTACAGAATTTAGCGCCTTTCTCTGTAGTGCAGGAGCCTAGGGTCAAGTACAGAAGTTAACGCCTTTCTCTGTAGAGCAGGAGGGTCAAGTACAGAATTTAACGCCTTTCTCTGTAGTGCAGGAGCCTAGGGTCAAGTACAGAAGTTAACGCCTTTCTCTGTAGAGCAGGAGGGTCAAGTACAGAATTTAACGCCTTTCTCTGTAGTGCAGGAGCCTAGGGTCAAGTACAGAAGTTAACGCCTTTCTCTGTAAAGCAAGTGGGTCAAGTACAGAAGGGGTACGCACAACTTGACATACTTATTCGAGTAAAAGCACTGGGCTGCCATTGAAAATTAGCGTCAGGTGACGTGAGATGGCAACACTAAGTAGGTACAGTATTCCCAAATTAATAATGCACATGCAGATCTTCGCTAATTGTCGTATTCCTTGAAACACCCGAATCATTGAATCGTAAGAGCCCTAAACAATGCACTTGCATTTTGCACCTTGTTCGAAAGAAATAGGAGTCAATATCATGTGTACACAATCGAAAACAATTCGGGCGGTCGGCGGCGGTCGCCGGTCAGTCAAAGGTCCGTCAGTCGTCTTTACATATTGGTGGTGACTACACGTGTTCTCTCTGTGTGGAATTATATAGAGCTGCACACTCTTCTCGGTTTTGTTTTCAAAGGTGAATTTAATTTCAACTTTAATTATCTTATTCTAATATAAACAGTTTATTTTGTAATAATATTAATTGTAATATTCTTCTGGAATGATCAGTGCTGTAAATACTTTTAAACTGAGATTTTAATGATTAGATTTCTAAGATTTTAATGTAAACCTGTGTTTGAAAACCATTTTTTCTTCTTCTAATATAAACCTTGTGTTATTTAAACCTTCTTTTCTTCCATCATTACACCAGCTTCAGTAAGATACTTGAAAAGTACTATAAAATTTTCGAAGTAAATCAATCCAACAAAGATTGTAGCATATTCGCAATCGTGTGGTTTTCCTCGTTATTTACTTACATGGAATTATCGAATCAAATTTCGTTACTGATAAATCAATATTTATCTATTTTAGCACAAAACACATAATTCTACTAAATTATGCATGAAGAAAATGCACTTAACCACACTTAATACATATCGTCTTCCGACGCTCGGGCAATACGACCGTTGCCGAACAGTGACGAAGATTTCTATGGGCATTATCACTTTGGGAGAGCTGTACTAATCGTTGTTGCTATTTTATTTGTTCCTTTGTGTTTGTTTATTGTAATAAACACATTTTCATTCTGTCTTACATACATTGCAGTGCCTTCATTTCATCGTAGCTTAATTAAACATAGCTTTTATAAAAGGAATACGATAAGTATGGAAAACTGATAGTACAAACGCAAAGCAATAATTATCTCCGATGAAATAATGAACTATGTTAGCTGACGAAATGTAGTGACATGCCTGTATTTCTCTGAAGAGGAAAATGCCTACCTTCTAGAACGATCTTCTGTCTCGTGATGTAAGCCTTCTCCTTCTGCTTGGGGGCTCCTTTGAAATCATCCGGAAGATCCTCATCCAGCATTTTCTCGATTTCCTCTTCAGGGACACCTTTGGATACATCTATGAGTTGTACTACCATAACCTATCACACTGTTGTTGTACATATTTTCATAATAAAACCATGTAATATACAGATAAAATATATAAGAAAGTTTAATACTCCCTGATTTTCAAGCATAGGATTGCATGTAAGTTTTTAAAAAGAAACATTGATTAATAAATTATGTACTTCTTCAGGTAAAGAATGGGATTTCGCATAATCGCAATCAGAAAATAACTTAATTTTGGTTAAAAAATACTTAAATTAATATATACTTGCGTGCAAAAAAATCGGCCCACCCCTTTATTTTCTGTTTGAGAGACGATGTTTGACAATTTTTAATTAATAATTTAATTATTTTATAGTATGTGAAGGTATGCAGAAAGTTACCCATAGAGAGGAGGAATGATTTGCGCTAGCTTGCTTTGAGGGAAGAGTAGCATTTGGAGAAGGTTCATGGACTGTTTGGGGCGATATCTCTTTGGATGGAAAAACCAAACTTGAGCTCGTAACCGGGCCTCGTCTTAGCACTTTCGACTGCCCACCGCTACATTCAGGTGCTGGAACAACATGTTATGCCATACGCTGGTTTTGCAGGCGAAGGATTCATGCCCATGCAGGATGCCCAACTACATGTTGCCGCATCGCGAAATTCCTGTTATGGAGGTGCCAGCAAGGAGCCTTGACCTTAATCCCATAGAACACTTATGAGACGAGCTTAAAAGAAGGGTCAGGGCTAGGACTCATACTGCAGGAACTTAAAGAGGCTATCCAAGAGGTGTGAAACAGTATCCCTCAGGAATTCGTCGTAAAATTGATAAGGTAAAAAAAAAAACCGTATTGAAGCTACAATTAGGGCAAGAGGCGGCAATACGAGCTATTGAAACGAGTTTAATTGTTTTTTGCATGAAATCATTTTATTCTTTGTTTCTTCGGTGATTTAAAATTTGTGCTTTTGAAACCATTTTTAGTTTTAGGCCTTAACAAGTTAGAAAACAATCTTAAGCTACAATTTCCAATAAGGTTATTGATATCTTACTTTTTCATCTACCACACGGTATTAAAAATTATTTTTTATATGTTTTTTTTTTAATTATCGTGTTCCAAACGGAAGAGCACGGGATGGGTCGATTTTTTTGCACGCAAGTGTAGATGGAAACGGTAAGGCGCGTAGCACTGGACGGTATCACGGTAGGCAGAGTCGCGCGTCGGACGTGTCATGGTATCTACGTAGAGTCGAGGTGCGGGGCGGCCATGCTTCCATCCCTTCTTTAAACGTAACTACACACTAAACGAAATGATAAAACCGCGTCGAAGTAGGACGCGGGCGCATGAATGCCTCCGCGCCAGGGGCCCTACTCTCTAACGTCCGTCCGTCTTTATCCGTCACTCTCGCGCACGTCTGCAGATGAGTGCGAGTGATAGAGAAGGACGGACGGACGGACGTTAGAGAGTAGAGGCCCAGCACCTCGACGTCACCTCGCCTGACGAGACTCCTGTATGTGTGCGCGATTTATTCCTAAAAACCGGCCAAGTGCGAGTTGGACTCTCACTCACAGAGTTCCGTAGCATCAAACAATATAGTAACAATATTTTTAACGCCTATTCATAAGTAAATTTACACTCAACAGTAAAACTATCATTTGGTTTCTATTATATTAATGAAAAACAAAGTTTCTGCTGCACTTTGTCGAAAAAATCCCACATCTCAACTAAATATAAAAGCTTCAAACTAATTTTAGTTGAAAGTTGTTTTTACGTTCATAATTATCACGTGACATGGTCGGACGGACGGACAGACAGACGGACAGGGCGAATCCATAATAGTTCAGTTTTACCCATTTTGCTACAAAACCCTGAAAACGCTAAAAGCGCACCGCTTGCACGCCCTCGACTCCTATGGCTCAGTTACGCGGTGCGTCGTGAGTCTTATGCGGCGTGACGTCTGGCTGCGCGTTGCACGTTTTTCCCGTCCACGACGAGGCAGCCCGCTTTATCACAAACATATAAATATGGTAAATTTATATTGTCACTTACGGGATATCTTCCGTGATAAGTAACTAACTAGTAGTACTAGTAGTAGTCACTTTTTTGCCATATCTAAGAGGAGTAACGGACAAGATAGGTCGTTTACTGAGTAAATACTCGATAAAGACCGTGTTTACTCCTCATGAGAAAATTGCGCAAAGTCTGCGTTCCCCGAAGGATAAGATCCCGTTTGAACATCCTGGGGTGTATAAGATTGATTGCAGTTGCGGCAGTTCATACATCGGTCAAACATCAAGGAACACATACTCGTAAAAGCTGTAAAAAATAAGGATGAGCAAAAATCTGCCATAGCTGAGCATCTACTGCAGTCAGGGACCAATCACTGGATCGAATTTCATAAGCCACGGATTTTGTCTAAGGACAGACATTACTTACCTAGGCTGACAAGAGAGGCAATTGAAATAAGAAAACATAAAAATTTCAATCGAGAGGATGGCTTCAAATTGTCAAGTACGTGGAATCCAGTTTTGAGTATGCTCTCTGACTCCACAAAACCTAGTGATACTGTGAGTGTGTTTTGTCGTGAGTTCCAATAGTGCGCGTAGCAAAAGACAAAGAAAGAGGGTAGACAGATTTGTCTGCTCTTAACAATTTATTTTCCATCCACCCGCATTCCGCAGTCAACCCGCGATCATGGCGCTTGCAACAGCGTCGAAATATCGGGAGCTCAAAACAATTACTTATCACGGAAGATATCCCGTAAGTGACAATATAAGTTTAGTTTTAAACCGTGAAAGCTTAAAACAGTGTATAATATGGTAATGTACGATGTTGTCAACAAAGATGCGGGGCGCTACGCGGCGCGTGTGACATCGCGTGCGCGGTCGCGGGTATCTCTACGATTCACACGCCGCTCCTCCGTGAAGGAAGTATTGCATAAACTAACTGCTGTGCCGCAACGCTGCATACGCTGCCGCTAGAAACGCGGCATTTGAACCAAACGCGCTTAAAATAGCTTCTCCGTAAACGCTCGTAAATACATCACCACAATGATAATCTAGTAATCATATATGTTGTGAGCGTACAATCGTGAAGACTCGAAAATGGCCCAATTGGGTCGTATTGTCTTTAGTCTGCGTCGCGCATGGCGACGAGTCGTTCCCGCTGGTTAACACTATAACTACTGGGAATGAAGAGTTCTACTGGTTAACAGTGTTGACGAATGCGACATTTTTTTCCCAATACTTAATACCCTCGTCTTGCGAATAGTTCAGGTTAGTCAGGTTTAATTATAGTAAATATACAAAAAAAAAACTCAATTGATGTCTAATTTTTAATTATTGTAAATTAAGTTGATCTGTGATACAAATTACTCTAGTGTTCCCTCCTTATTTTTGTAAAATTAGATGATCTGCGATAAAAAACTATATTCATTTTTACTTTTCTTTAACCTGACTCCTGAGCTATTCGCGAGACGAGGAGGGTATTAAACTATTGGGAAAAACATGTCGCGTTCGTCAACAATGTTAACCAGTGGAACGCATCATTCCCAGTAGTTAATAGTGTTAACCACGGTGTATTAACCAGCGGGAATGACCGATATTTTTCATTTATTTTCCTAATATTCTGATATTTGGAGGATAAAAAAAGAAAGAGATGGGAAATACATTTTTGTCGTGAGTACGACAAGGACGCGTGCACTCCAGACATAGAATCTATATGTCTCTTTTTATCACTGTCTTTTTTAGGGTTCCGTAGTCCTGACAAGGAACCCTTATAGTTTCATCATGTCCTTCTGTCTGTCCGAGGTTTTGCTAAGAGACCGATAGTACTAGAAAGCTGTAATTTCGTAGGGGTATGTATTATCAATTACGCCGACAGTGGTAAAATAAAATTTTGTAAAATATTTTTTTTAGCTCCCCTACATATGAAGTGGGGATGATTTCTTTTTTGTCATCTGCAGTATTGTACTGCAGATGACAAAAAAGATGATGAGATGATGTTTGATTGCATGGCCCGAAACGCACTTGGTCAGTTATTTTCTTGCCGTGTTCAGATTAAGGAGTGAGCAATACCGCACTAAACCAAATCCCATTCTTTAACTGCATGGATACATTACATACATAGTTACAAGACCAATTTACTGAACCCAACAAGATATTCATACCATGCAAGAAGGAATTAACTCAAAGTCAACAACATCTACCCTCAGAGCTGTCCGATTCTTCTTCATTGCTGTCTTCATCATTGGACTTTACTTCATCAAGCACCTTGAATTCCTTCAGCCTCTCAACTTCATCAGGGTTCACGACGTTACCATAACTTTCTTCATTACCAAACTTGTCACCTCCATTGCCAATATTATTGTCTATGACGGTGGTAAGACTACATGAAGGTTCGCAATTATCTCTGGTGGAACGACATGACGCTTCACCATTGTTAAGCCTTTGCTTTTTGGTGGCTGGCAACTCCAATTGGGTCTCTTCGTTCATATTATTCTGTATAAAAATATTTGTTAGTTTTAAATTCTATTATGGTATTGATGAGTGGAGCCAAGATACTTCAGATTTAGGTAAATATTGAATTATCTATGACTGATTTATTTTAACATTAGAACAGGTTTTCAGCCATACATAAAAATTCTGTATAATGCTGTACATAGCACTACAAAGAGATTAAAACCTCTGAGACTCACTGGCTTAACTCATCTTACACAAGAGAAAAATGTTACTAGTACATAAATTGTGACACCAATATCATACTACCTATAAATACTAAATAAAAGAGAATAATCAACTAACAAATGACCAGTTATTGCTGCAAATACTGTGGAAGACTGTGACGGCAGACATTGTTACCAAAACAAGACATGCTTATGTAAATTTATTGCCTTTCATGTCACAAAGTATTGATTAAATATTTACTCTACTACTGAAAATGAGGACAGTTATATTATGAGTTCATTGAACAGTACCGTACCGAAGATTTAAAAATAAATTACTTATGTCAAAGAGTAAGAATGTATTGTATGGTAATACAATACATTCTAAACAGTATTTCAACAATAACAATAATAGCGCCAAGAAACACCTGAAGGCTTTTACCTTTGAGGTTATTCACATAAACTAAGCCCAAAAGTCGGAGTAAGATCGTCCACAACTAGCGATGGCACTGAAAATCCAATGTGCAACAACAGTTGGATTCCAACCATCGCTCGATGTAAACTTTCGTTAATTCTGTGACCGCGTGTAAGGCGAGCGCTACGGCGAAGATGTGGCAGAGTTGCGACAGACTAGGGACTCTGACACATTATACAGAGCCTAGTATGTAGCAAAACCGCTTTAAACACCCGCAGAGTACCATCTCGGGCAGCGCTGCTAGTGTATTCCTGTGTTCTCTGCAAAGACAACTTGAGACTTCTTACTTGCAAAAAGGTCAACTCCAATTCCTTGGGGCTAAGCACTGCAAGCTTGTCAAATGCAAAAAAGGTAAGTTACGGATTATCATTGAAAACTGACCGTTTTGCAAGTATGCAATAAATTGTGTTACTTACGTGACCAGTCATGCACTCAAAATAAAGTAGGTAGGTAAAAAAAAAAAATTCGTTACGATTTCGCCAATTCTGCGAGTGTTTAACTTAAAACCTAGTGTAACAATTAACGAGATAGAGCTTGTACATCAAAATATAAATAGAATTGATTTATTTAAAATATGCTTTACTAATTTATTATTTTGCAACTTTTCATTTTTGCACCACCACAGCCTTGCTTGTCTGTCGCTCTTGTCGAACGGAACCACAGATTATATAGAGAACTAACGATAACGAACGGAACGAAGTTGTTTGTTGCAGTGTTGCCAACTCAAGTACTTCAAAATTTGCTAGATTGGTGTAAAAAATATGCCAAAATTTCCTTCAACCTTCTTTTTAACCTTCTTCTTCTTCCATAAAAAATGCCAAAAAAAATCCAACAAAAAATGACAGTATTTATTAAGAAATTAAATCAGGGAAATAGAATATCAATGTCTTGTCCTATATTCATCAACATTAGCTGATGTGGAAGGCTGAGAGGTAGAGTCGTAACTCTCTTTGATTCCGATACAAAGTAGTACATTGTCTGGAACAATGTAAGACTATCAGCACTTTCCTGCTCTTTTTAGGCTGAATCTGACGTACAAAATAGCATTCAGGGTTCTCACCGCCAAACCGCCACGGAGTCGAGTATTGATTTCAATTTTTATTGCAAAAAAAAAGATTGTGATTTGCATTCTTTTTATATTTTATAAAATATTTCAAAAAAATATGCTATATGCAAAAAAAATATGCTAAACAAGAACAAAATATGCCAAATTTAGCATATTATATGCTAAATTGGCAACACTGGTTGTTTGCCAACATCTATCTCTCTATGTTTGCCAATCACCAGTGTTGCCAACTCAACTACTTCAAAATGTGCTAGATTGGTGTAAAAAATATGCCAAAAATAATGCTAATCTCTAGAAATGATTAAAAAAATGCAAATATAAATAATTGTCTTTATTTATTAAGAAATTAAATCAAGGGAATAGAATATTAATGTCTTGTAGAAGGCTGAGAGCTAGAGTCGTAACTCTCTTTGGTTCCAATACAAAGTAGTACTTGTCTGGAACAGTGTAAGAATTACAGCACTTTCCTGCTCTTTTTAGGCCGAATCTGATGTACAAGATGGCATTCAAGGTTCTCACCGCCAAACTGCCGCGGAGTTTAGTATCGATTTCATTTTTTATTTCAAGGAACATTATGATTTACATTCTATTCATGTTTTATAAAATATGTTTTAGTTCAACTGCTCTTGCGATCTTTAACTTAATGAAACTTGTAACAGAAAGAATAAACAATGGCAATCAACCAGTGTGTCTCTTTTTAGATATGAGCAAGGCCTTTGATTTTGTGAATCATTCGAAGCTCTTAAACAAACTGGACTTTTACGGTATAAGGGGAAAAGCTCATGAATGGTTATCTAGCTATTTAAAAAACAGGAAACAGTGTACCGAGATATCCAAAGTTGTAAAGAAAAATGACAAAATTTATAACAAAGAGAAATTTACTTCAATAGCAATAATAAATAAATGTGGTGTGCCTCAGGGTAGCATTCTCGGCCCCTTACTATTTTTGCTTTATATAAATGATCTTCCACAGGCGACTTTGCAGAAATGTATCCTTTTTGCAGATGATACTACAGTTATTATAAAATGTCACGATAAAAAAGATTACAAATCAGTCACCGAAAAGACCTTAGCAGATGTAATAAGTTGGATGGAAAGTAATAATTTGAATATAAACATTAGTAAGACGAAATTAATACAATTTAACTCCTATAATACCAAACAATTACCTTTAGATATTTTTTGCAAAGACGAAAAAGTACATCAAGTAGATGAATTAAAATTTTTAGGACTTAATGTAGTTAAACATCTAAATTGGAAATGCCATGTGGAACATGTTTGTCAGAAACTTGATAGGTTTGTGTTTGCATTGAAAAAGTTAAGGCAAAATGTATCTGTAGAAGCTGCTCTTTCGGCTTATCACGGCTATGTGTCATCTTTCCTAAGCTATGGACTTATAATGTGGGGTAACTCGACCGACTCTGACAGAGTTTTCAAGCTACAAAAACGTTGCATCCGGGTTATAAACAAAGCATAGTTCTTAGATAGTTGTAAACCTCTCTTCCAAAAATGTAACATTCTTCCACTACCCAGTATGTATATAAGAGACTAGCGGACGTCCCGCGGTTTCACCCGCGTAGTTCCCGTTCCCGTGGGAGTACGGGGATAAAATATAGCCTATGTTACTCGTGGATAATGTAGCTTTCGAATGGTGAAAGAATTTTTTAAATCGGTCCAGTAGTTTTTGAGCCTATTCATTACAAACAAACAAACAAAGTTTTCCTCTTTATAATATTAGTATAGATATCTGCATTTTTACCAAGAGTCACATGCATTACTTTAAGCAACGCAGTGAGGTTCTACCAAGACAAAAAAGGGCTAAGTTTCACAACCTATTGTATGAACCACCTAGTCATAAAGATATTTATAAAAAAAATGTGATTAATATGTGTATACTGATTTATAATAACATTCCAAATGAATTGAAATTGTTGCAGGGTATTTACCCTGCAACAATTTCAATTCTATCTATTCAAGAAATCTATTTAAAAAAAAAATACTGAGTGGCTACAAAACTGTTGTTTCTATAGCTATGGAATTTAAAAATTAATGTCAATAATGAATGAAAATTAATAATTGTTTACGTAGTAATTTTAGTTATATGTGTAATCATATTAAATCATGTGGAGTGACCGAGTCACGCCCCCTTAAAATTTGGGCCAATTAGGAAAGCGTCAACTTTGGCGCGCAAAATAACAATAACTCTCGTTTGGCGTGCGTCATCAGTGGCTGATTCGGTATCTTTTCATTTATTATTTCTATACAAAGTCAATGGGGTGGGGCTAGAGAGCGTTTCTATGTAGCGAGTGCAAGCAAAAAATTAGCTTAGTGGTGGTCAGGCGGGAGTGTCCTCGATAGTACATTGTCTGGAATAGTGTAAGAATAACATCACTTTCCTGCTCTTATTAGGTCGAATCTGACGTACAAAACAGCATTCAGGGTTCTTACCGCCAAACCGCCGCGGAGTAGAGTATCGATTTCAACTTTTATTTCAAGAAAGATTGTGATTTACATTATTTTCATGTTTTATAAAATATGTTAAAAAAATATGCTCTAAATGCTAAAAAAAATATGTTAGACAAGAACAAAATATGCCAAATTTAGCATATAATATGCTAAATTGGCAACACTTTTCACGACACGATTTCGATTCGATTGATTCATGAAGGTATGATTGATTGAACCACGTTTCGTTTTGAGTTGTTCGTTTACCACTTGTTATAATATGAACGCGTTATAATATAAACTAACAGCTCATGAAAATCGTTTAGTAAACTCAATTAATAATAGTTAACAACGAATAATGTGAATAAACAATAATTATAACGATTTAGTTGTAGCATCAAGGAGACCAAAATATACGGGGGAGTGACAAATGGAGTTGTGAAATGAAACGTATCATTAGTGTTTCCACCTAGAAAAAACTAGTTTTCGATGGTAAGAGTCAAAATGAAAATGAGGAATGTTTTATTGCATTTCTACTGGTAATATCCTTACCAATGCCAAGCCAAGGGACCTCGGCACCTCTCAATGCTAAGGGCACATCAACAAAAAAATATCTACTTCGAAGACACGACACGTATCGAATCGTTGTGTAGTGCTGGAAAAAAATAGGTAAGCAGATTTGAGTATTAAATATGCAATCTAGACTCTAATACGGTTCTGTGGACCGTAAAACTTGCCCAATGCCACAGATAATATAATACTTCCAATGCCTAGACTGCTACTACCACTACAATAAAAAATGTAAAATAGCCAATGAATATAGAATAAGGTCACCTAAATTTGACGTGTTTACATGACATGTGACACTTCTTTAAAAAGTGTTGCTATTAAAAAGGCTCTCTGAAATGTAAAGGATCCGTTCAGAACGGTTCAGAACATGGAGGTAAAAAGTTCAGATAGAGTTTGGCCAACGAAAGCTGTCCACGACATATTTTCAGAAGTTTTGATATGGCAATAATTTAGGACTGTCAAAATTGACATATTTACGGTTCATACTTGAGTCATCTTGTGTTTACGTGTTTCATAATTTTATTGGTTTTGTTTAAAATAATGCCGAAAACAATCAAAAGTTCGACGAGGAAGCTTCTATTTACCATGATTCTACGTTTCGTCAGCACATCTTAGACATATGCGGCAAGTCCTTCCGAAATCTTGGATTTATACGCAGTGTAAAGACTTTCATAATACGGCAGTGGTTAGAATCATGTACAATGCGCTGGTACGGAGCCGTCTTGAGACCAGTGCGATCGTGTGGAACCCCCATGAGGCCAAATATAGTATCATGGTGGAAAGAATCCAAAACAAATTCACTCGGTTTTTATTTTTTAAACAGTACGGCGTCTATCCCTTCTTCCCGCTCATGTACCCGAGTCTCTTTGTAATAGGGACCGGATGGTAGGGTACAGTAGGCTGGCGGTGCGGAGGGACGTCGCTCTGTGTAGCTTCGTGTTTCGGGTGCTGCGCGGCTGGCTGCACCACCCCGAGCTGTTAGTGGAGCTGGGGCTGCGCGCGCCACCTGGTTGCGGAGGTGCGCGTCGCCCCACGCCTACGCTACTGGAGCCATCCTCTAGGACTAACCTGAACAAGTTTGCCCCCTTGTCTCGCGCCATAAGACTGTTAAACATTATTTTAGATGAGGTAGATATATTTCACTGCAGTCTGATGAAGTTCACAGGAGTAGCACTGAAGTGCATCGAGAATGTTTAGATGTGTGTCAATTGTTTTTTCTTATTGTTTTTCTTTTTGTATGTGTATCTTAGTAGTAACATCGCATTGGCGTCATAGCTGTTAAGGTGTTATTTACGTAATTTTAAATAAATAAATAAATAAAAAATGGTTGACAAATTTAAAGACATAAAAAGTGATATGAACTACTACTACTACTACGACTGGATTCAATCATTTCATTTTTAGGTTAGTTTATTGAATTTCTAATGAAATACCTTGATACTTTTCGACTATTTATAACAAATCGCATTATTTTTCACGGTCTATCTACTTTTCAGGAAGTATTAACAACGAGGAGGCAAAACTTAAAATTGTGGAAGCAGTAAAGAAATTGAAAACTCGAAAAAAATGAAATGTCGACCTGTGAATCTCATTATTTTGTAAAGATATCTTCGATGACAGGTATTACTTTAGAAATTATAGATTTTTAACAGTTACTTCGAAGGGTTTAAACATTTATGATAATGTATGGATAGCTAAATTAAATAATAAACTCTACTATCTGTATTTTATTATGGTTTTTTACTTTAATGACTGATTATTAATATTATACTGTTATCATTGACATATATATTACTGCGTAAGGACTGGGTGGACCGCATGTTACAATGACGCCTCGAACGTGGTCCCAAAATGGTCTTCCCTATAGCGAACTAAACTAGAACGCGTTCGGCTGTCTTCGGGAGCGGTCGTAAATTTTACAAGCAAAAATGCCAAGTTGTGTCGTGAAGGGATGCGTGAACTACGACAAAAAGCACAATAAAATGAATGATAACATTTCTTATCACCGGTAAGTTAAAAAAAAATATTATATCAACTTCTAACATTATTTAAAACAATTTTCTTTCGTATTTGTCTCAACGTTTGGCAAAGACGACGCGAAGCCGCGTAAAAGTTAGACATAACTTTGCAGCGGCGCGCGTTTTAGCCGATGAAATGAAAAGATTTAATAATTCATATCATAAAATTAATTTTATATGTATAAAATAATTTTTATTGTTTATTACAAGCAAATTAAAATGTGTTTTTATGTACTTACTGGTAAAAATCTATAAGTACAGTGAATCCTTTTTTTCAAGTCGGTTAAAAATACCCGCTCTTACAAGGTTACGTCTAGGGGCAGACCACGCCGATTGACATCGTAGTTCATAGTAGTTCTAATAGATGGCGTTAGTGTTTCTGTATGGCGACCGCGTTCGGCGAACGTTCAGACGACCGTATCTTTACTATTTAAATCAATGACTGTTACATAATTTATTGTATTTGTATATACCATAATTATGAAGAATTTAAATTGAAGGGTCTAACAATCAAGGACAGTTTAATACTCCGGGGAAAAATCGTCCACATTCAGCAACAGTTTCCAATTTGGATAATTTTGATATTTCAGCTTTAAGAAACAAAATAAACGAATTTTAAGGACACTACCTCACAGGTGGCGTGGAAACGTGAACATAAAATTCTGAATTATTTGAAAATAATAAAAAGGCAGAATTAAAAGTACCTACTCTTTTATTTAATATTCTTCATTACACTCGAAAATTACAGCTCATTAAACATAAATACAAAAGACTACTTGCTGAATAATAAATAGTATCAACAACGTTTAACAACCACATTTCAATACTCCTTGATCAACGTCGATCTCACAACGATATTTCCGCATAAAATCCAAGCCCAAGATGCAATCGTCCACTATGTCGGCCACGATGACATTGTGCTTGTAAAATCTGTCACCCAATTTTAACTCCACCTCCTTCTTGCCTCGGACGATTATGTGCTGACCGGTAGCTGTTATTATCGTATACGGTCGTGGTTATCGAAGTAGTCCCCAAGAAACCGATTTGCTAGGTGAGAATTGACGACCGTGTGAGAAGCTCCAGTATCCAACGTCAATTTGCATGGTGTTCCGTTGACTTCGCCTTTGATGGTCAGGCTGTTCCCGTCATGTGCTTGCGAGATCAAGATTCTCGGGGCTCTTTTAATACCAGCCAGCACCCATTTATTCGTTTACACAGCATTTATTCGTTTCCCTGCTGTGGCTCGGCAGTCACTTCAGCCACCCTTCCCTGCTGATCTTCTCTCGGGGTGTTGCGCTTAGGACAGCTTGACCGAAGATGACCCCTTTCTCCACAAATGTAGCACCTAGGACTATACCCTTGCGGGCGGTCGCGTATAGGTGATGCTACAACTTCCCTGATGCGGTGCGTTCGGTGGTCCTGCCTCACTGCCTCTACTTCTAAGGCATGGGCCAAGGCGTCTTTCAGCGTCTCATGGTGCCCAAGTCTCACAGCGGCTCTAACTTCCAAGTCGCGTATTCCATCCACGAACGCTTGTACCAGATTCCCATCGATAAGTGCAGGGGCAGACTGGTATGCTTTCCGAACCAGCTTTTCAACTTCCAGCGCCCACTGCTGCAGGTTCTCGGTACTACGTTGAACACGATCCTTCATCATTCATCATCATTTCAGCCGAAAGACGTCCACTGCTGGACATAGGCCTCCCCCACGTGTCGCCACATTGACCGGTCCCGTGCGACTCGCATCCAGCGGATTCCTGCAACCTTCACCAGGTCATCGGTCCACCTAGTGGGAGGCCTTCCAACGCTACGTCTTCCGGTTCGCGGTCGCCACTCCAGAACTTTTCGGCCCCATCGGCCATCCGTTCTGCGAGCAATGTGCCCTGCCCACTGCCACTTAAGTTTGGCAATTCTTCGGGCTACGTCGGTAACCTTTGTTCTCTTGCGGATGTCTTCATTTCTGATTCGATCGCGCAAGGAAACTCCGAGCATAGCCCTCTCCATTGCCCTTTGGGTGACTTTAAGCCTTCTGATGAGGCCCATTGTGAGCGACCACGTTTCGGTCACGTATATAATCACTGGCAACACACACTGGTCATAGACTTTCGTCTTGAGACACTGCGGTAGGTTGGACGAGAAGATACCGCGCAATTTCCCGAACGCTGCCTAACCGAGTCGGATTCGACGATTGACCTCTTTCTCGAAGTTGGACCTACCTAACTGGACCGTTTGTCCCAGGTACACATAATCGTCTACAACTTCGAGTGTAGAGTCTCCGTTCTTGATAGGAGTGGGTGTGACATGGGCATTCAACATGACCTTAGTCTTGTCCATGTTCATTTTTAGACTCACTCTTCCGGAAGCTCTACTGAGGTCATCGAGCATTGTACTGAGGTCCTCCATGGTCTCAGCCATTACCACTATATCATCGGCAAACCGAAGGTGAGTGATGTACTCGCCATTGACGTTGATGCCTAGCCCTCTCCAGTCCAGAACCTTGAAGACATCCTCCAGTTCAGCGGTGAACAGTTTCGGAGATATGGCGTCTCCCTGTCTCACACCTCGCTGCAGGAGGATAGGTTTCGAGGCTTGGTCCTGAAGTCGGGCTGACATGGTGGCGTTTTTGTACAAACAATTCAACACCTCGATGTACCGATAATCGATTTGGCACCGTTGGAGAGACTGCAGTACAGCCCAGGTCTCGATTGAATCGAAGGCTTTCTCGTAGTCCACAAACGCTAAACAGAGAGGCAGGTTATACTCTTCGGTCTTCTGTATAACTTGCCGCAGCGTATGTATGTGGTCCACGGTGCTAAAGCCTTTTCGGAAACTGGCTTGTTCGGGTGGCTGGAAATCGTCAAACCTGCGCGCGAGACGATTCGTGATGACTCTAGAAAACAACTTGTAGACATGGCTTAGAAGTGAGATGGGCCTATAATTCTTCAGCCGGGCATTGTCACCCTTTTTTGAAGAAGAGTACCACCACACCCCTGCACCATGCCTGTGGCGTTTTTCCCTCAAGTATGACGGAATTAAACAGCTTCTAAAGGGCCTTAAGTACCGGTTTTCCACCCGCCTTCAGGAGTTCGGCCGTAATTCCGGCATCACCCGGTGCCTTGTTGTTTTTGAGCTGCTTCAGAGCCATCCTAATCTCGTACAGGCTGACGTCCGGGATGTCTTCGGTATAGTGTCGGGTCAGTCTAGCTCTAGGGTCGTTTGCTAGATCTACGACGGGTTTACTGGTTGACGTGTACAACTGTCCATAGAAGCTCTCGATTTCGACGATCCTTCAACTAAGCACGAAATACGTGCTCCAGGTGCGCGTCGCCGTATCTGGACTCTAACGCCTCCAGCAGCTGTTCGTAGGTCACATCCTTGCCAAGCGCTTCAATAATGTTGAGGGCCTGGTCTCGGAGGCCCAAGGTGAGCGCGGTCATGGCTTGAGATTTTGTCCATCCATTCGCTTTTATAACGGCCTCAAATTGAATTTTATACGCCGACCACGAAGATGTTCCATCGAATGGAGGCACCTTAAAGCCCCGCGCTGAAGGTGCAGGAACTACTGAAGCCACGGTCACGTCTCCAGTCTTCAGTTCTCCCAAAACCTTCTTCATCACTGCGATCTGCACTTCGGCCTCTGAGATGCGATTCTCGTGCTGGTGAACCTGATCCTTCATTACGTTCAGCTCTTTGCCGAAAGTTGAATGAAGATCCTTTATGAGGATCATCTGTTCTTCTTGACGACGAGCCTGCTCCTCCTTATCTCGTTGCAACTGCTCTTCCAACCGGCGAGCCTGCTCCCCTTGACGGCAAGCCTGCTCCTCCTTATCTCGTTGCAACTGCTCTTCCAACCGGCGAGCCTGCTCCTCTTGACGGCGACCCTGCTCCTCCTTTTCTCGTTGCAACTGCTCTTCCAACCGGCGAGCCTGCTCCTCTTGACGGCGAGCCTGCTCCTCCTTATCTCGTTGCAACTGTTCTTGTAACTGGCGAGCCTGATCCTCTTGACGGCGAGCCTGCTCCTCTTGACGGCGAGCCTGCTCCTCTTGACGGTGAGCCTGCTCCTGCAGCAGCGCCATTAAGGGCGCGCTCACATATTTTGGGCGTTTGACCAAAAATACGTACTTTTCCAAGCCCTTGATATTTGTTATATAAAGATAATGGCATAATATTTCAATGAAGAATCATAAATCTGGCTTTGTTTTAGTTCGTAGATTGATTAGAATTTTGTTATAATACACACATCAAAAGTGTCTAGGGATCAAGCATTTTTATGCGGATTTCTTGAGATTGAGATGTGGCTTTGTAATAAATTTATGATTTTATAAATTTATATGGATCCTTTTTGGTGCATTTCATAATTTGAATCAGGAACTCTCAATCAAATTCGAGTAAAAGATGAAAATAAGCTGTCAATATTTTCCCTATAAAAACATACAACGCATCGAAGACATTATTAGTGCTACTGTTTCCCTACTACTGATTAAAACCAACGTTATTATGGAGCGGCGACGTCATTTAAGCAGGGAAGAAATGCTCAGAGCCGTGGGAATGATAGAAGCTGGTTCCCGGCAACGTACTGTAGCTTTAGCTCTGAATACAAGTCAGAGTGTTATCAGTCGACTTTGGACACGTTACCGAAGCACTGGTACCGTGGCTGAGCGCCATGGAGGACGGTATCGCTGCACCACACGGAGACAAGACCGATACATTCAAATCTTAACTCGAAGAGCTCCAACAATAACCGCCATGATGTTAGCCGTGAGGCTTCATCACTCTTCAGGGAACTTAATTAGTGACCAAACAGTCAGAAACCGCTTGCATGAAGTGAACCTTCATTCCCGAAGACCGCTACGGGTACCACCTATAGCAATGCACAATCGTAGGATTCGATATCAATGGGCTCTTGAACACAGAAATTGGGCAGAAGAACAATGGCGTTTCGTGTGCTTTTCTGATGAGTCTCGTTTTGGTATGAGACCGGATACAAGACGTATACGACACTGGAGAACCCCTGGACGCCAACAGCGATTAAAATCCTGCCAGGAAGTCCATCCTTATAGTGGTGGAACCATCATGGTATGGGCGGGTATTTGGATCGGCGGAAGAACTGAGTTGATTTGGATCAGAGGCAACCTCAACGCTCAAATTTATGCTGAGACGATTGTATCAGACGTCATCGTTCCTCTACAAGTGCAAATCGGTCCCTTATTTCAGTTAATGCATGATAATGCACGACCGCACACCGCAAGAGTTGTAAGACAGACTCTCGCCGCAGCTAACATCAATGTCCTGCCCTGGCCTGCTCAGTCGCCAGACTTGAACCCGATTGAGCATGCATGGGATATGCTACAGAGAAGAGCTCTGCCGAATATGGAGGGTATCCAGTCGCAAGAAGACCTTTTTTTGTTGTTGCAACGAACATGGGCGGCCATTCCACAGCGTGATTTGGATGAACTCATTTTGAGTATGCCAAACCGATGTTCTTGTGTTGTTAGTGTTCGCGGTAGAAACACGGATTATTAATTGTTTAAGTTACCCAATAAAATTTTAAAGAAAACTGTGTTTTCAGTCATTTTTTCGAACTTTAATGTTAGTGGTTCAAATGTCAAAAATCCCTTTATTAGGAAAATGGCAAATTTCTTTATTAATGCAAAGGTGACTTGGTTTATCGTTACTGTGACAAACGAAAACACTTTATTTGATGAATCCTTAAAGAAAATTTTAATTAATATCAATCAGGAGAAAAGTTATTGCAAAAATATATGTTGATCCCTAGATACTTTTGATGTGTGTAGTTAATATTACGAGAAATAGCAATTTTCCGACAGCCAATTTCAAGCAAACGGTAAACATTAGGTTTTCTCCTGCCATTTGTATCAAACTGGTAATACGAAAAAATCTAAAAAAAAAAATTATGTACTTGTCATATAGTCCTCAAGGTTGTAGATTGATTAGAATATTGAAATAAAATTTGAATCGCAAAAAAGAAAAACGATATTCAAAAGCAATATTGATCTAAAATGTATGCAGTTTCAGCGTCCATTATATTCCAAATAAACTCAATTTTATCAAATAAATTAATATGATATAAAACTTCGATCTACAACGAATACGTTTTATTAGTTTTCGTTTGTCAATATAATAAGACAAAATTACAATAAATAAAATTGAAGAACTATAATTCTGCGTCAATTCAGCTCGCACCTCAGTCTCATGTCAGTCTCGTCTCTAATTTCCGTCAATAACAATCAACCATCGTCCGGAGATCAATATTATTATCGAGTCGTGTAGGCCGGTCGAAAAAATTTGATCCAGGAAGTAAAAATCAAAAATTTGCGAAAAAAATGTAACAGCCCTCTTAAAGCTGACAAGTCTGGCGCTACTGATGCGGGAGAAACTCCGGATGGACCAGCGACTGGCACTGACGTAGGTTTGACACCACCCGGTGTCTGTGTCGGAGAATATCCAAACCGCCTTTGGTCCATGTCCTGCTGTCGCTGACTCCTGGTATGGATACCTTCCGTGTTGTCCTTAGGTAGAACTGGGATAATTTATCCCTCACTTCTGACACCAAATTGTTACGAGCTGGGTACGGGATAAATTAATTACTACCGATGAAACAACTGAATAACTTTAATAATCACAAAACACTTCAAACTCAATCACTAATACACTACTGATCACTATTCACTTAGATATCGCACTTACTAGATCGATTCGATTCGCTCCGTACTGTAGCCAAAATAATACTCCCCGTTCCCGCAAACACGACTATTTATATGACGACCGAACGTTTGAGAAAGACCCATGACTTCCTAGAATCTTCTAGACAATTCATACTAGGTCACTGTCCTTCGAGAAACTTCCACAACTTTTGTACAAAGGAAAAAAATAGGTACTTTATGCCCTCGGCGTACGGTCGAAATTACAATGACAACTTCCTGATGTCTTTTATAGGTAGTTTGCGAATTTGTACCTACATCATTCGATACATACCTACTACTACCTACCTACTTAATTGTAGGTACCTACTATTAGAAGATACTTATATTGTAGGTATGGGTACGACGTAACAGTATGTATTTACAAACAAAAAGTATCTATGTACTATATCAACTATTTGGTGTCTACGACACAAGCCTCGTTGCTTAGTGTGGCACTAGGTGGCGCTGTGTGTAATGTCCAACAATATTTATTTATTTATTTAAATTTAGTATGTATTTTTTTTATGTCTTCTTCATTTAGTGAATGGCTTTCCTCATATTGTGCTTTGTTAATTCTAAAGTACTGATGAAATTTCTCTTCGTCACTCTCTAGTTCTTTAACAGGACGATGAAGTTCACCTTTTTTCTGTCGCCCTCTGTTTATGGGGCTAACCCAGTACCTCCTTTTACGTTTGAACGCTGCAAAGGTTCGATATGTACTGTTCAGAAAATACGTACGCCAGAGCGCGCCACGACACGACACAATAGTGTGCACAGTTACCGTGGCGCCAGCAAGCGCCACGCCACGTAAGTGTCTTTCCGGCTTAACACCCTTCCACCCGTGTACGCGAGACAATGTATTTTATCAATGGCATAGTCACAAACACTACAAAGACGATGAAATTCACATTGTCGCCCTCTGCTTAAGGGGTGAACCCAGTAGGGTTCACCCCTTAAGCAGAGGGTGAACCCTACTGGGTTCACCCCTTCTTGAGACTTCTTCTGAAACTTCTTGAGGACAAAAAACAGAAAAAAGAAGGTACTCCTTCTTTTCTGTTTTTTGTCCTCAAGAAGTTTAATTGCCAAGATAAATTGTAGGTCTTCATCAAAATCACTATCCGAATCCGAAGAAAACATGATGCACGTTTGAACGCTGCAAAGGTTCGATAAGTACTGTTCAGAAAAAACGCCAGAGCGCGCCACGTAAGTGTGTTTCCGGCAGAAACAATGCGGGCCATGTAGTATAGATTTAGTCAGTTCACACTTTATAATTACTAATTAGGGTTTTGTTATGGTAACATCATGTGTGAATGTTTTGACCATGGACTTAATATACAAACAGGACCGATAACTCTAAAAAATAATAGTTAGGAAAATGAACACTATTCCAACGCAATAAGGTTTTTAATTCTTTTACACCTTACACAGAGGCAATCCGGGCCGAGAGGGATAGTAATAACGGAGGCCGTTTGTCTCGTTCTTACATCTTGCCAGCATAAAAAAGTTTATAATTAAAATTTTTGGCTGGTTAACATGGACTTTTAAAAACTCGATTAAAACACTTGTATTTTAAACTTATTTTAACAATTGTAAATCAACAAATAATAATTGCATTTTTATCTTTGTTTAAATTCTTAAATAGAAAAGAAAACAAAAATTATTATTTTGCCTATTATTTATTTTGTTATGGTAACTCTGTAAAGCATCATATGTAATGGCGTCGGCGTGTTTACGCATTTTATGTTTCGTTAAGTTTGGTTGTTATGAAACCATTCTAAGGTGTAAAATGGTGAAAAAGTGTTGCGTTTATACTTGTAAAAGTGAATCATACAGTGGTTGCAGAATATCGTTCCACAGGTAAGCCAAAAATAACATTACTGTAAATCGAACAACTATGGTGACCATGAGTTCTTATAATCTGTCCATTGTGTGGTGGATTACGGTCCTAATTGTTGTACTATTATTACAGTTTCCCTAAAAACGATGAAATGCGACAAAAATGGCTCAGCAGTATACCTGTGAAGCAAAATATTACGAAAAATTCAGTCGTATGCAGTCGTCACTTCGAACCTTCCTGCTTTTATACTGCTAATTCCCGTCAATTATTAAAAGTCAACGCTATACCTACGATTTCTCCGTTGGTAAGATTATTTTACTATTATAAACATTAATTAAGTACTATACCCATTGTGATACTATGTAAGTATGTACAAGTACTAGAGAAGCTACGTGGTACCGGTGGGACCCCCTGTTGTAATTTTGATATTTTTTCAATATGGCGTCCCCATAGACTATCCCACTACATACACTAAGTTAATCGTTTTTATTTTTATTTGTTAAGACTGAGCATGCTTAACACTTCACGTTTATTTTACAGGCGATAAATAAAAAAATTGAAGTTCTCAGTAATGTACTGCTACAACAGCCGCAATCAGTCACATCTGAAGAGGAAATTCTACATCCTTCCATTCCTTTAGAAACACCTGTAATTGCTGGGACAAGTTCAAGCAATATAGAAGAACCTCCAAGTAAGAAGCTCTGTCCAAACGTAAAGGAAGTCGGTGTTCAAACAGCACCAATCAAATGTCTGAGCCCCGTAAACGATGTTTTAAAGAGAAAAGTAAAAGTATTAACACAAAGGCTAAATAGGCGTGACGAAAGATTGAAAAACTTACAATCGCTTTTATTGTTAGTTAAGAAAAAGTGTAAAAATTTTGAAGAGGTAGAACAAAATATAAAAAATAATTTTAACAACATCCATACACTATTGAATACAAATAAAAGCAAAAAAGGTCGAAAATATTCCGATGAAGTAAAAAAATTTGCTTTATCTTTATACTTTTATTCGTCAAAAGCATACCTATTTCTTAGAAATCACATTAGTTTACCACATCCGGTAACTTTGCGAAAAATGCTTGCCACTCATGAGTGTAACGTTGGCTTCATATCGGAAGTTTTTGAGTATTTAAAATTATCGGTTAAAGAATATGATCTTCAAAATGTAGCCCTAATATATGATGCAATGTCAATAAAATCTGAAGAGGTCTACGAAAAGTATAAAGACAAAAAATGGGGATATGTCGATTTGGTAGGCATTATCACTGACGAACCAGACCGGTTAGCTACTGAGGTATTGGTTTTGCAAATAGTCTCATATAAACGAAAATTCAAATGCCCCATTGGATATTTCTATATTTGTAAAATCTCAGCTTCCATACAGTCACAATTAATATTTACAGCTATATGTATGTTGCATGATATAGGTATAACAGTTCGAAGCCTAACATCTGATGGAACGAATGTTAATGTTACAACATATGACAATTTTGGCTGTAATTTCAGTGATACAAATATGATTACTAACTTTAAGCACCCCAAACAAGATAGCAGGATACACTGCATTTTTGATCCAGCTCATATGGTAAAACTTTGTAGGAATATTTTTGCAGAGACAAAGTTAAGTTCTCCTAACGGTGATATTGATTTTAAATTTGTGAAAGAATTACACATAATTATTACAAGAGGAAGAAGGTTTAAAACTCGCCAATAAGTTAAATGCTAATCATCTTAATTTCATGGGGGAAAAAATGAATGTTAAACTTGCAGCGCAGACATTAAGTTCTTCAGTCGCTGATGCCATCGACTTTTTAAGAACTAGTGGCAATGAAAATTTTCAGGGCAGTGAAGCAAGTACTGAATACATCAGAATGATTGATAGAATTTTTGATTTACTAAACGCAAAATCCCCCATTGGCACTGGTTTTAAGTCCCCGTTGCGACTTAGTAATGAAATGTTTTGGGCAAAAGCTTTTTCTGACACAAGAGAATATTTAAAAACACTCACTATTGATAATCAAAACATTCTATCAAGTCGTCGAAAGATGGCAGCATTTGGTTTGATTGTTGACACTTACAGCTGCCCAAATTTAGCAAAAGATCTTTTGGAAGGTATGGATCATAAGTTAGATTATTTTCTTCCATATAAATTCTCCCAAGACCATTTGGAAATGTTTTTTTCCTGTATTCGATTGCAGGATGGTGGAAATAATAACCCTAATGCTTTGCAATTCAGGTATGCTATGCGCAAACTTCTGTATCGAAATAGTGTCAAACCTAGCATAAACGCAAATTGCACAGACAATGATTTTGAACTATCGCCAATTTTAGAATTTCGTAGCAAAAAAAGAATTGTTGAGAAAAATCAAACGGATGATGACTCCCAAGATGAAAAAGTAGAGGTCTTATTCAATTACATGCAATCAATCAATATATCTGATTACAAAAATAATATCCTTTATTACATTGCTGGTCATTTTGTAAACAAAATGTTAAATAAACTTACTTGTCAATTCTGTCGCGACGCATTGATTGTTACTAAGGATAATTTAGATCACTCTTATTTTGTGGATATTACCAACTTCTCATCTTTTACGACATTTGTTGACAGGGGAGCCTTAAAGTACGTTTCCAGATTTGCCTTCGAGGTGATAAGGAGTTGCGAACAGTTATTTATGTCGGAAATGGCTAAGAAATCATTCCGACACACCAGCAAAAACGTAATTTTGATCATGTTAAAGCAACTGTTCGTTACCAAATTGAAACATTTGTTTTCTCCGGCCCACCCTGTACAATCTGCAAATGATGAAGAGCCACATGAATTACAATTGGTGAAAGCTTTGGCTAACTCATATTTGAATTTAAAAATATTTCATCAAACAAAATTAAATTCGTTACGAAATTTCGGCAGTAAAGTTGGACTTCGACAGAAACTTACTAAAACAATTTTATTTAGTCATGTTTAAAATTTACTCATTTATGTCTATATAGAATTTTTGAATTCTCATTGCTATATTTTCTTAATCTTATAAACTGAAGAAAATATAGCATTGCAAATGCAAAACTTCTTTATAAACATATTATTAGGGTTCCACATTAATTATGTATTTATACTTATTAAAACCATCAAGTTAACTCTACTAGAACGAAATGTATTAAAATTAGGCATTTTACATTTTCGTTCTGTTAGAGAGTTAACTTGATGGTTTTAATGAGTATAATGTATAAATACACACTTGCCATTACTGCAGTTAAAACTTTCAGTACCATACTACTGAGCTGCAAATTGCAAAAAAATGTGTGAACATTTGAATTTCGCGGACCACACTGAAGCTTCCACCTTAGGGTTTAAATTCATTATATTGGCGTTATAGAACAGTATTTACCTGTCAATTGTTCCACTATAACAAATATAGCATTAAAGTCAATAAATAAAAAAATACCTTGTACTACATTTGTATTATTTATTTCGTAACCATTATCCACCATCCCACCCATTCCATCCCTTTAGAATATCTTATTTAATTTCTTCGGTACCAGGAACGGTCTTAACTTGCCTTCCGAAGCACAGAGAAACTAGAGATTTTTTTTGCCACTTGGGTCTTGGGATTTCCATCCAAGTGGGGATACCGCCTATAGTTGTTCAATATGTGTAAGATCATAAAAATGGTAGGCGACGAAGCAAAAGGCCCAGGCGGAGATGGCGGGATGAATTAGACTCCGTTGATAAAGATTGGGTTCAAACAGCCATATCCAGATAAAAGTGGAAAGAGAGTAGGTAGTCGAGTAGAGAGGCCTTTGCCCTGCAGACGGGAAAATTGGGGTTTATAATTTATGTAGATTGCGAATTCCAATTTATCTCACATAGCCTAATATTATTGTCACCCTATTAAAAAGGGACAGCCAGCCTCCATACTACCTATCTCGCTCGGCTCGTTTTTTTGCTCCGAGTTATCGGTCCTGTTTGTATATTAAGTCCATGGTTTTGACTTCTGCTTCGGCAGGTATGATTTTGGAAGATTCTGATTTTTAACAATTTAATAAAATTAGATTTTGCACTTTCTTAAATTACTTTATTTAATACGTTTAAAATAAACAATTTTTAACCCTTTGCATTTGTATTTAAGTTTTTAGCCCTTTCTAGCTCTTTTGATGGCAAAATTGGCTAAATCTAGCTTTTTCTAGTTTGTCCGACTGCTCCTTTTCAAATTCAAAAACCAAGGTGGCAACACTGTGTTGAATACAGAATGCTCTGTATCACAGAGTACATTTCCGTCTATATAGATGCTCCTGTGGTACATTTTCTAATCTAAACTGCTTAGGTTCTGTGTTATGCAGCGCTGCCAATCGCGGGGAAAATCCCTGATTTGCGGGGAATTGAGGGTTAGTTCGGGGAGAGCGCGGGGAGTGTCAAAAATCGGGTAATTTCGGGGAATCCAGGTCAATTCTTTCCGTGGGCTAAAACAATTTTATGTCAGGTAATTAACAACTAAAAAACTGTCAACGATTATAGATTTATATATAAACCTTTTTTTTTGTAGGTACCTGAAATGCACTTTGTTTTAATTTAAATAATATGTATGAAGTATAGACTCTACTTATAGAGATAGAGTTAATTTTGTTATAAACTATAGTATTATATTAAAATTTTAGTGGTATATTAAATACATTTTGTCTAAAACAGTATTTTTGCAAAAATATAATTTTGTGGATTATGTGGTAAATTAATCTAAAAGAAGCGCGGAGTTGACAACACTAAGTCGGGGAATCAAGAAATTTTTATTGGCAGCACTGGTGTCATAGTCGTGTCCGGTGTCATAGTGTTCTGCACAGAGTACAGTAATAATACTAGAGAGTGTTCTCTGTGTTCTGTGTATAGTGTTCTGTGATGGATATGATGGGCTATGGTCATTGATGCCAGATCTACTGATTTAGCAGTAGATCTACCTGATGTAAAAAAAATCTACTGATCTACTGCCTTGATTGGAAATCTACCTGCTTTTTTCAAATCAGATCGTATCATTTTGTTATTGTCGTCGTGTCGTGTCATCTGGCCTACAAGCCTATATAACATGACATTTGTTCAACAAGTTTTGTGAATTCGCGGTATTTTTTTATCTGTAGTGTGTACAAGACTGTGACTGTGACGTCACATTTGTTTGAGTAAAACATGTACCTACTCAAATGGGACGTCACACGAGTTTTCGACGCACTGTATCGTCTTCATTTTTGTTTACGTGAAAAAAGAAAAAATACGTGTCGCATATTTTTTGGAAATCTGTCTGATGGACTAATTAGATTTTTTTTGTCATCTACCCTATTCAAGCTCAAGTCCTTTTTACGTCATGTATGGGTATGACTTTATTAATCTACTGATTTTTCCTTCGATCTACTGCTAAAACTTTGATTTTTCTATTGATTTCTTCAGATTCCATCTGGCAACACTGGCTATGGTTTACCTATGTTGTCAGTGCTGCCAACTTAGCGCTTTCAGCGCCAGATCTAGCGCTTTTTTTGTTCAATAGCGCGTTCTAGCGCCTAGCGCTAAATCTAGCGCTTTTTGAAATCATATTAAGATATGCATATTATCTACTACTATTTAATAAGTGATGTGCGTAACTGCGTACCACGGAACGAATCACTTAATTTTTTTGAACTTGCGTCACTTAAATGCTGATAATTATGTTTCATATGTTGGTATCGTAGTCTGACATACCTAGTTTGATTCAATAAAAAATGCATTGATTAATTTGAATTACTTATTAATTACTTCAAAATAATTAATTTGTCTTAAATAAGTACCGAATCATTCCGACGAAATACGTTTATACATAGGGATGTATAAACGTATTTCGTCGGAATGATTTGGTGCGCTGTATTCGGCGCTAAATTCAAACAAAATGCCCAATAATTTGAGACTAGGGAGTTTCAAAATACTGGGCGTATTGTTTGAATTTGGCGCTGAATACAGCGCTTTTTTGATAGCGACCATTTAGCGCTTTCTAGCGCTTTTTAAAGAGCTAATAGCGCGTTTTTGGTTAGACAGGTTGGCAGCACTGTATGTTGTGTAAGTAGTGTTGTGTGCGATTAGCACAGAATGTTATAAAACAGTTAAGTATTTACATTTATTGGACACCCATACCCTTGTTCCTGAGGGCCAGGGCACCACCAGGCGTGAAGATGCCTCAGCATTGTTGAATACAAATCATTAAGTAACATGAAGATATCAAGAAGACCCTTAATTAAAATTAAATATAATTTTACTGTAAAAGAATTGACCATTGCAATTCAGGATCATACACAGACGTTCTTGGTAAAACCACCTTAACTACTATAACACAAGAAGAAATAAAGCAAGTGGGAGAGAGAGAGAATCGAGGAATTTAATGGAGTGAGGGCTATTAATACTACAAAGAGTTTAAACGTGTTATTTTACCATGTTTATAGTAGTCTTATCAGTCTTAGATGGCTTTCAGATCTTGATAATGATATAATTTCCTCGTGCAGACGGAATCACACAATGAAGTGGGTTCAGGACCGAAAATCGAGGGAGACTTCATATGTAGATGGAACATGTTCACGTCACTCCAACATCAGAAAGAAGTAATTCAAAGTTGGTGAACTAAGCAAACCTTGGTTGAGTTCATCTGGTGTTCAAGGGCATGAATAAATGGCATCTTGACGAATGGCTTCTTTCTTTCTTTGGCCAATATTATGTAGTTAGTGAACCGGTGGCTATCATTGATAAATAAAATTTCAAAGAAACTTTGGTGGTGACAATTGTTATTAGTAAGTTTGTAATCTAATTAGCTAGTTTGTAAACTGGTGTGATGGTGTCGATTCTGTTGGGCACAAACTAAACTTAATTTAGGCTATTGCTATCTTTTTCTCTCTAATATAACAAGAGACGGACATAATTTAAAGCTGTCAAATTTAGTTGGAACTAATATTTCCCTACAAATGAAGGGTGCACGTAAAAACATGTCGAATAAACACAGAGACAAGCGCAAGGCATAAACTAGTTTGACATCTCTAACTTAGTTAATAGCTATAGCCGTCCTTTTCTTGCACTGACTTATAATAAAAGATAGCAATAGCCTAAATTAAGTTTAGTTTGTGCACAACAGAATCGACACCATTGTATCAGTTTGTAAACTGCTTCATTGGTCTAGTGGTTGCTTACGTGACTACTGAGCACAGGGTCCTGGGTTCAATCCTCAGTCAGGCATGATTATTTGGGTTTTACAATAACATGAGAGTCCAACATAAATGGATTTTAGTATGTATAAGTTTTGAATGTATAAATAAATAAAGTATCTAATGTGTAAGTTTTATTGTAATTTACAGAGATTAAGTTAATCTAGTTGTGTATTAAAATGTGTCTAAAAATAATATTAAATAACATAAAGACAGTCTGTTGATATTATTACGAGACAAGCATAATTAGTTTGTAATATTGTAAATGAGAAAAGTAAATAATATAAGTACTTATTTAAAATTTAAATCATGTTTTATTTTCCATTCATTATTTAAACTCAAACTCTAAATTAGTTCTGGTGTAATGATATAAATTTATTGTTATTTGCTTTCATTATTTTTATTAGAATAATTTGTTGAAATCTTATAATACAATTTATAATAAAAACTGTGCAACACAATAATATTATTTTAATTATTATTGTGTGCCTCTCGATATGTCTGGAGGGAAGAGTAGCTGCTGGGCCGGTGCACCCTAGGCGAGGCAGTATCCTTCTCCGGGGAATGAGAGGAAATGAGAATTTCCTCATAGCCCTTGGGGAACGTTACTGCTGCGGCTAATTATTCTGACATGGGTGGGGTTGGGGTCCTACCAGGACCAACGGTGCGTTCCTCTGCGAGACCTGTAAAGCAGAGGAGTGAGGGAGGATGCGTCCTCTGTCACCGTCGATCTTGTAATCCCATCATCGAAGTGTCGTGGATCACGTCTCGAGGCTTCGATAGAGACCGACGGTCTTGGCTTAAAACCGCCCGGACCGCGAGGTAGAAAACTTCTACTTATAAAAGTTCTGCTAAGCCTTCGTTTAAGCGGCCTTGTTCACTATATACCTACATTGTAGTCTTTGGCCTCCTTCAGAGTTTATTTCTATGATTCTATCATTAGCTAAGTAGGTACTTATGCTGCACTCCAAGATTTTTTTTTTTCGTTTCATCCTACAATACTCTAGTTTTGTTTATGTACCTACTTAAAGAAATATATACACACATCAAAAGTGTCTAGGGATCAAGCATTTTTATGCGGATTTCTTGAGATTGAGATGTGGCTTTGTAATAAATTTATGATTTTATAAATTTATATGGATCCTTTTTGGTGCATTTCATAATTTGAATCAGGAACTCTCAATCAAATTCGAGTAAAAGATGAAAATAAGCTGTCAATATTTTCCCTATAAAAACATACAACGCATTGAAGACATTATTAGTGCTACTGTTTCCCTACTACTGATTAAAACCAACGTTATTATGGAGCGGCGACGTCATATAAGCAGGGAAGAAATGCTCAGAGCCGTGGGCAACTATAGGTACTCTATGGCCGTGGGAATGATAGAAGCTGGTTCCCGGCAACGTACTGTAGCTTTAGCTCTGAATACAAGTCAGAGTGTTATCAGTCGACTTTGGACACGTTACCGAAGCACTGGTACCGTGGCTGAGCGCCATGGAGGACGGTATCGCTGCACCACACGGAGACAAGACCGATACATTCAAATCTTAACTCGAAGAGCTCCAACAATAACCGCCATGATGTTAGCCGTGAGGCTTCATCACTCTTCAGGGAACTTAATTAGCGACCAAACAGTCAGAAACCGCTTGCATGAAGTCAACCTTCATTCCCGAAGACCGCTACGGGTACCACCTATAGCAATGCACAATCGTAGGATTCGATATCAATGGGCTCTTGAACACAGAAATTGGGCAGAAGAACAATGGCGTTTCGTGTGCTTTTCTGATGAGTCTCGTTTTGGTATGAGACCGGATACAAGACGTATACGACACTGGAGAACCCCTGGACGCCAACAGCGATTAAAATCCTGCCAGGAAGTCCATCCTTATAGTGGTGGAACCATCATGGTATGGGCGGGTATTTGGATCGGCGGAAGAACTGAGTTGATTTGGATCAGAGGCAACCTCAACGCTCAAATTTATGCTGAGACGATTGTATCAGACGTCATCGTTCCTCTACAAGTGCAAATCGGTCCCTTATTTCAGTTAATGCATGATAATGCACGACCGCACACCGCAAGAGTTGTAAGACAGACTCTCGCCGCAGCTAACATCAATGTCCTGCCCTGGCCTGCTCAGTCGCCAGACTTGAACCCGATTGAGCATGCATGGGATATGCTACAGAGAAGAGCTCTGCCGAATATGGAGGGTATCCAGTCGCAAGAAGACCTTTTTTTGTTGTTGCAACGAACATGGGCGGCCATTCCACAGCGTGATTTGGATGAACTCATTTTGAGTACTTATGCCAAACCGATGTTCTTGTGTTGTTAGTGTTCGCGGTAGAAACACGGATTATTAATTGTTTAAGTTACCCAATAAAATTTTAAAGAAAACTGTGTTTTCAGTCATTTTTTCGAACTTTAATGTTAGTGGTTCAAATGTCAAAAATCCCTTTATTAGGAAAATGGCAAATTTCTTTATTAATGCAAAGGTGACTTGGTTTATCGTTACTGTGACAAACGAAAACACTTTATTTGATGAATCCTTAAAGAAAATTTGAATTAATATCAATCAGGAGAAAAGTTATTGCAAAAATATATGTTGATCCCTAGATACTTTTGATGTGTGTAGGTATTTATAGAAACGGTGAAAACACGTCACCTATCGCAGTTATCTCGCTGAAAGAGCATCGCAGAGGTCTGAAGTTTTTTGTAAAACCTAGATTTGAAATTTTCAAAATTTGTAAAAATACACAAAAAGAAAAACTAGGTTTACTTATATATTTTCGGGAGCTTTAGTCGGTATATACCGTATACGGTAGGTATCGCGTAAAAATAAGTCGTCGTGATTATTTATCGAAGAAAGATCGAAGAAAGTAAATATTAACTAGGTACTTATTTGTAAACAAAACCTAAGTAAGTAGAACTGACGATAATAGGAAAAAAAAAATACGGCGAGATATCGGCGATAACGTGTTTTTCACCGTTTCAATGCCGCGGCCATGGGGTTTTAGTATTACAGCTCATAAAATATAAACATAATATATTTTTCTATATTTTTAACCGACTTCCAAAAGGAGGAGGTTCTCAATTCGATTGGTATTTTTTTTTTTTATGTAAGTAGATTATATACCTAATCAAAGGTAAGTAGGTATCACTGATTACGCTGAGATTTATGATTCGATTTACGTGATTCTTTTTTAGTTTGATGCGGAATAGTTGCCATTTGGTCCCATAAAAATTTAACATACTTTGGCCTAGTGGTTTTCATTCTATGAACATTTTTACTTCAGTCGTGTGGTATAATTTCATGTATGTTCACCGATTTCTCCTCCATTTGTGGAGCGATTCTCAAAATTCTTTTTTATTTGAAAGAGTATACTCCTGAGATGGTCGCATTTAAATTTGGTGAAGACCTGATGCTGATCTTTGGAGATTTAGAATACAATGGAGCTCCTCAAAAGTAGATGGTAAATCGGTCGTGATTGCTGCAATGGCTTGGATGTTTATTGATACAACATCATGACGTAACATCACGCCTGTATGCTCTGAGGGGTACGCAGATGTGTACAATACCTACACCCAAATTTCGACTTTAGGTATGTTAAGTTGCATTTATTGGGGATAAGCATAGCTATTACCATTACATGTATTTTGTTAACAATTAACAATGTAAAATAAATGCATAGCAAATATTTGTATAGGTTAATACAACTAAAAATGGAAAAATAAAAAATCATTTTTGCAAAAAAAATAAAACCGACTTCAAAAAACACAAAAATGTGAAAAATAACTTTAGCTTCAGAAGTCGGTGACAAAAAAAACTAAATGAATCAAACAAAGGTCACCGACTTCTGAAGCTAAAGTTATTTTTCACATTTTTGTGTTTTTTGAAGTCAGTTTTTTTTTTTTTTTTTGCAAAAAAGTTTTTTTACAAATTCAATCTGATAATTATCTAAATTTCAGGTCTCTGCAACACTTAGTTTTAAAGATCTCCGATGGCGCGGCCACTTTCAAACCCTTCTAACTTTTCCCCCTATCTGTTTTAACCATCCACCAACTTTGACAAATTTAAGGTTTTGGGAATCAACTTTTACAAATTTTTACAAAATCTTGGCAGTTTTTTTGTAGGGTTAAGGGTAAGTTTGTATGTAGGGGGTAATCTCCGGAAGTAATGAACCAATTTTAAAAATTGTTTCACTGGTAGAAAGCTACATTATTCGTGAGTGCTATAGACTATATTTTATTCCCGTACTCCCACGGGAACGGGAACTACGCGGGTGAAACCGCGGGACGTCAGCTAGTTTTAAATAAAATCGCCATGTTGTTTCATAAATCACCTTTATTTTCCATAGAGTAATTAAAATGTTTTAGATCTACAATTTACCAAGTAAGTAGGTACTACACAAAAAGTCCTTAGATTTATTATTACCTGTAAGCACAGAGATTTAAACTCGAACAAAATACATCGAAATAATATTTTTACTTACAATCTATGAACATTATCACAGTGGTTTGCAGCAGTCGAGAGATTTGAAAAAAAGCTGCATAATATATACCTATTTATTTTACCCTCATATATTAGAAAATGTGACAACTTTAATTATTTTGTTTTAATGAAAACAAGACGATAAACAATCAACACAGAATAGTAAGCAAATGGAGTCACACAACATAATATGTGATTTTGGAAAAATAAGTATTATGAGTAAAGTTTGGTTTCTAACAATTTTTATTGTATCACTTTGTTGAAAGTCAATGATCTGGCTTTAATAAGTAATTTTCAAAGTTAATCGTTAAGTGGTGTCTTTGGGATTCATTACTTATGTAGACTCCTCGATGCCTCCAAATGCGATTTGGAAGTCTGCGATTGGACTCCATTATTTTACTACTCTGTAGCACGGTTCTATTTGTTGCTGTTGTTTTTATAGATATATAAAATTGGGGTTTGACGTCAAGATTATAGCCACATTTTTATTATGTTACTAAAAACACTACGCTTATATGAAGGTTACACAGTGAAATAGAACACACTCAGTGCTTTTGTTAGAGAACCTAGAAAATCGACGCTGACGAATTAATAGGTACATTTACCAAAAATATTATGTTGCCTATAATATCATAGACAACATAATATTTCTGGTAAATCATTGATCAAACGTCATAATTGATTGATTTTGTTTGATTGTTTACTTGTAGGGTATTAAAGGCAGTGTGAATCAGAATCAGCTCCCTATATCTATTTACTATTATCTACAGTGGAAGGAATGCACCAGCAAAGAAAGATACCGAAATAAGAAAATCAGGTATAACGACATTGACAGAGTTGAAGTATGAAAACTTTCATTTAAGGCGACGACAGGAGCTAAACGCGAGTTTTATAATGCAAAAAAGCATATGATTCACTGCAATAAACAAAACTAGAAAAAAATATGATATTCTTCAGGATATAAGCTGGTACGATAGTGTTTTGAAAACATAATACAACAAATTTTATTCGATAAAAAAATCACGAACTTATCTCAAAAAATTTCTTTCAACGAGTAAAAACCATACTAAAATACATGTGTATGGCCACGAAAAAGTGTTTATTTAAAAAAAAATACGTGGCTCGGACCAAAATTTTAAAAGAAAAATACGGTACCATTATTTCTAATAACGTTTACAGATTTATCGATATTAGGAGAGTTCCTGCCCAGCATAGTGTAATTAAAATAAAAAAAATATCGTTTCTAATTATGTAAATTTTCGATTAATATTTTAGGTTGATTTCAGCTTCCATAGAAAATCAAAATGGCTCTTGTTCATGTGACACTAAACTTTTTTTTTTTTTTATCAAATAAATTTAGTATCATATTGTTTGCTACATTGTACCTGTTTTATACTATAACGGCCTTGTTTTAAAACGAATAAACAGTCGATATCTGCCTAATATTAAAAAAAAATCATGGTTGAAAAAATGGCCCGTGTGTGATTCCCGTGTGTGACATAACACGAAATGCAAGTTAGTTTAAAATTTTCAAATCACAGCAACACTAAAAGTATTTTTTTATGTTGGGAAACTTTCCTAAGACCATAGAGAAACGTCAAACATCTGTCAGCCATTTCAGTATGAAGCATTTCGTGAAGTTGTTGGGAACGGGAATTTTGGTCACCTAGTTTTTGCGAGTTATTTTATGTGATTTGACAAGGTAAGTGTTAAAATTTAATCCGGTAAAGCCAAAATTACTGTAGAAAATGTTGTTATTTGTTGAATCAACTAGATTTCTGTGCATTTAGACTGTATTTAAAACTTTTAGTCTCAGATAACGGTTATATTTTCGCGTGTGTTTGTTCCCGCATGTTACGTGTGTTATGTTTTGTGTTACGTAACACACGAGAAAATACGTTAAGCCTAGTTCACATTGTAAAATAGTTGACACATTATACTGAGGACCTCGGTTACATAGGGTACCGGGTTTGTTTTCAACACGAGAGAGGTCATTAAGGACAACTATGCGTGTGAATGCGTTTGTTTGATTAGTATTGTGAGTGTGAACGGGAACTTAATACGGGGAGATAAAACCTATATATATCTGACCCAAATTGCATCAAGATCCATTCAGCTGTTCTGACGTAATTGAGTAACAAACATCCATCCAAACTTAACAACTTAGTAACTTTCGCGCGGGTGAACCCGCTGGCAGCAGCTAGTATTTTAGTAATGCATCTGAGTGGCGAAATAAGTAAAACGTTTGCATGATGGCGAATGTCATGCTTCATAACTGAATTGTATTTGCTAAGCTTTACCGGTGAAGGGAATTTACTTTTTCTTTTCAGATGCCAATGACGCCAGCTGAAAGTTAGAAATTATACAGGTAAAGGCTTAAACAAAGGGATCCTGAAAAATAAAAAAAAAACAAAAAACACTTTCATTAAATTATGTGTGTAAGTTCTAATAAAGATTTTTAGTATTCATTTGTGTTTTATTTGTAGTAATTATGTTTTAAAATCATTCAGGCAAAAGCCGCGAATAAAGAACTAGTTTTATTATTTTATCAATTATGTGCACTAGGCTTTACTATTTTCCGGTGTGTTATATTGTTTCAAGTGTGTTATTGTGTGTTACAGTTTCAAGTGTGTTATTAAACAATTTTTCGTGGCCTTACCCACATGCGATCATCCTGATTTTTTGGCAAATAATTCTAAGACCACCATATTAGCATCATAATGTTTTATTTTTTTAGTCCAATCAATAGATTTTTTGTAAATCGCAAAAAAACACTCATTTCGCACTATTTGACCCAGTGACTGAGGTAACAACCACTTTGTAGTGCAAGCTGATTAGAACTTTATTCTAACAGCATTTCAAACGAAGTTTGAACCACCACAGATAGAGTTGCTAATTTAGCTCCTGTAGTCGCCTTAAAGCTAATGCTAACTAAACACAGAAGACTTTTTAATAAAGTCAGAAAGAAAGAGAAGACGCTTTTATTTCTGTTCTTCTCTCTCTCTCACAGTCAATAACCTCACATAAGCGTAGTGTCACCTATGAGTGAAGCCACACGGACGTTGCCGATTGGTTGCGTCCGTCGGCACCGCACACGACGACGTGTCGCAACACAATGACGCCGCCCCGCACCGTGTAGCATGTCATTCTAGTACAGTGTGTAACAGAATATGCGCAATACCTTTTAAGCGATGATTCAAACTGGACAACTAAGGAACAAGGGAAGAAAAGAAAAATGATCTCTCAGAACTGCGTCAGTCGATGCGATATTCTGTATGGGATCAAAGTTCCTTAAGAACAGTGAATCACCACGTAAGAGGTATTAAGCTAATAGGGTAGATGACAAAAAAAAACTAATTAGTCCGTCAGATAGATTTCCAAAAAATATTGGAAAGTATATTTTTTCTTTTTTCACGTAAACAAGAAAAATAAGACGATACAGGGCGTCGAAAACTCAAAAAAAAAATCGGAGCAGTCTTTGGGGACTGCCCGTAGAAGTGAAAACAAAAAGTAAACAGGCCCCGCCCCAGTCGTAGCACTGGTTATGCCCCGCGCATGCCTATGTGGTGCTACGCTGTAGCGGATGCTACGAGTGCTACGAACGGCTACGAAGCGTGACCGCACGTTACGTTACGTGACGATGAGTTCAATGTTTTTCCTTCACCCAAAAAGTGCTCAACGCGCCTAAAGAAGTTTTCACTTCAAAAAACTCGAAAACGCAAGCAACTCATGATCTTTGACATGTTTTATCTTCGTCAAATTTTATTAATTTGATAAAACAAAAAACATGTTTCCAATATTTTTCGATAATCTAAGTGAGGAACTAAACAGAATCATGTTTGTTTTAGTCAGTCATGATCCCTATTCTGCCCTACCGTCGCCGTCTCCTGGGCTTGGGCGGCGGTGCCACAGTGACGTGCGCGGTTGCCAGCTCGTCGTGCGAGGCGCCAGCTTGTTGCTCCAGCTGCAGCAGGAGCTAGCTCTACCCAGTGTCAGCCTACCGTCGCCGTCTCCTGGGCTTGGGCGGCGGTGCCACAGTGACCTGCGCGGTTGCCAGCTCGTCGTGCGAGGCGCCAGCTTGTTGCTCCAGCTGCAGCAGGAGCTAGCTCTACCCAGTGTCAGCCTACCGTCGCCGTCTCCTGGGCTTGGGCGGCGGTGCCACAGTGACGTGCGCGGTTGCCAGCTCGTCGTGCGAGGCGCCAGCTTGTTGCTCCAGCTGCAGCAGGAGCTAGCTCTACCCAGTGTCAGCCTACCGTCGCCGTCTCCTGGGCTTGGGCGGCGGTGCCACAGTGACCTGCGCGGTTGCCAGCTCGTCGTGCGAGGCGCCAGCTTGTTGCTCCAGCTGCAGCAGGAGCTAGCTCTACCCAGTGTCAGCCTACCGTCGCCGTCTCCTGGGCTTGGGCGGCGGTGCCACAGTGACGTGCGCGGTTGCCAGCTTGTCGTGCGAGGCGCCAGCTTGTTGCTCCAGCTGCAGCAGGAGCTAGCTCTACCCAGTGTCAGCCTACCGTCGCCGTCTCCTGGGCTTGGGCGGCGGTGCCACAGTGACCTGCGCGGTTGCCAGCTCGTCGTGCGAGGCGCCAGCTTGTTGCTCCAGCTGCAGCAGGAGCTAGCTCTACCCAGTGTCAGCCTACCGTCGCCGTCTCCTGGGCTTGGGCGGCGGTGCCACAGTGACCTGCGCGGTTGCCAGCTCGTCGTGCGAGGCGCCAGCTTGTTGCTCCAGCTGCAGCAGGAGCTAGCTCTACCCAGTGTCAGCCTACCGTCGCCGTCTCCTGGGCTTGGGCGGCGGTGCCACAGTGACCTGCGCGGTTGCCAGCTCGTCGTGCGAGGCGCCAGCTTGTTGCTCCAGCTGCAGCAGGAGCTAGCTCTACCCAGTGTCAGCCTACCGTCGCCGTCTCCTGGGCTTGGGCGGCGGTGCCACAGTGACGTGCGCGGTTGCCAGCTCGTCGTGCGAGGCGCCAGCTTGTTGCTCCAGCTGCAGCAGGAGCTAGCTCTACCCAGTGTCAGCCTACCGTCGCCGTCTCCTGGGCTTGGGCGGCGGTGCCACAGTGACCTGCGCGGTTGCCAGCTCGTCGTGCGAGGCGCCAGCTTGTTGCTCCAGCTGCAGCAGGAGCTAGCTCTACCCAGTGTCAGCCTACCGTCGCCGTCTCCTGGGCTTGGGCGGCGGTGCCACAGTGACGTGCGCGGTTGCCAGCTCGTCGTGCGAGGCGCCAGCTTGTTCATCTGGTGTTCAAGGGCATGAATAAATGGCATCTTGACGAATGGCTTCTTTCTTTCTTTGGCCAATATTATGTAGTTAGTGAACCGGTGGCTATCATTGATAAATAAAATTTCAAAGAAACTTTGGTGGTGACAATTGTTATTAGTAAGTTTGTAATCTAATTAGCTAGTTTGTAAACTGGTGTGATGGTGTCGATTCTGTTGGGCACAAACTAAACTTAATTTAGGCTATTGCTATCTTTTTCTCTCTAATATAACAAGAGACGGACATAATTTAAAGCTGTCAAATTTAGTTGGAACTAATATTTCCCTACAAATGAAGGGTGCACGTAAAAACATGTCGAATAAACACAGAGACAAGCGCAAGGCATAAACTAGTTTGACATCTCTAACTTAGTTAATAGCTATAGCCGTCCTTTTCTTGCACTGACTTATAATAAAAGATAGCAATAGCCTAAATTAAGTTTAGTTTGTGCACAACAGAATCGACACCATTGTATCAGTTTGTAAACTGCTTCATTGGTCTAGTGGTTGCTTACGTGACTACTGAGCACAGGGTCCTGGGTTCAATCCTCAGTCAGGCATGATTATTTGGGTTTTACAATAACATGAGAGTCCAACATAAATGGATTTTAGTATGTATAAGTTTTGAATGTATAAATAAATAAAGTATCTAATGTGTAAGTTTTATTGTAATTTACAGAGATTAAGTTAATCTAGTTGTGTATTAAAATGTGTCTAAAAATAATATTAAATAACATAAAGACAGTCTGTTGATATTATTACGAGACAAGCATAATTAGTTTGTAATATTGTAAATGAGAAAAGTAAATAATATAAGTACTTATTTAAAATTTAAATCATGTTTTATTTTCCATTCATTATTTAAACTCAAACTCTAAATTAGTTCTGGTGTAATGATATAAATTTATTGTTATTTGCTTTCATTATTTTTATTAGAATAATTTGTTGAAATCTTATAATACAATTTATAATAAAAACTGTGCAACACAATAATATTATTTTAATTATTATTGTGTGCCTCTCGATATGTCTGGAGGGAAGAGTAGCTGCTGGGCCGGTGCACCCTAGGCGAGGCAGTATCCTTCTCCGGGGAATGAGAGGAAATGAGAATTTCCTCATAGCCCTTGGGGAACGTTACTGCTGCGGCTAATTATTCTGACATGGGTGGGGTTGGGGTCCTACCAGGACCAACGGTGCGTTCCTCTGCGAGACCTGTAAAGCAGAGGAGTGAGGGAGGATGCGTCCTCTGTCACCGTCGATCTTGTAATCCCATCATCGAAGTGTCGTGGATCACGTCTCGAGGCTTCGATAGAGACCGACGGTCTTGGCTTAAAACCGCCCGGACCGCGAGGTAGAAAACTTCTACTTATAAAAGTTCTGCTAAGCCTTCGTTTAAGCGGCCTTGTTCACTATATACCTACATTGTAGTCTTTGGCCTCCTTCAGAGTTTATTTCTATGATTCTATCATTAGCTAAGTAGGTACTTATGCTGCACTCCAAGATTTTTTTTTTCGTTTCATCCTACAATACTCTAGTTTTGTTTATGTACCTACTTAAAGAAATATATACACACATCAAAAGTGTCTAGGGATCAAGCATTTTTATGCGGATTTCTTGAGATTGAGATGTGGCTTTGTAATAAATTTATGATTTTATAAATTTATATGGATCCTTTTTGGTGCATTTCATAATTTGAATCAGGAACTCTCAATCAAATTCGAGTAAAAGATGAAAATAAGCTGTCAATATTTTCCCTATAAAAACATACAACGCATTGAAGACATTATTAGTGCTACTGTTTCCCTACTACTGATTAAAACCAACGTTATTATGGAGCGGCGACGTCATATAAGCAGGGAAGAAATGCTCAGAGCCGTGGGCAACTATAGGTACTCTATGGCCGTGGGAATGATAGAAGCTGGTTCCCGGCAACGTACTGTAGCTTTAGCTCTGAATACAAGTCAGAGTGTTATCAGTCGACTTTGGACACGTTACCGAAGCACTGGTACCGTGGCTGAGCGCCATGGAGGACGGTATCGCTGCACCACACGGAGACAAGACCGATACATTCAAATCTTAACTCGAAGAGCTCCAACAATAACCGCCATGATGTTAGCCGTGAGGCTTCATCACTCTTCAGGGAACTTAATTAGCGACCAAACAGTCAGAAACCGCTTGCATGAAGTCAACCTTCATTCCCGAAGACCGCTACGGGTACCACCTATAGCAATGCACAATCGTAGGATTCGATATCAATGGGCTCTTGAACACAGAAATTGGGCAGAAGAACAATGGCGTTTCGTGTGCTTTTCTGATGAGTCTCGTTTTGGTATGAGACCGGATACAAGACGTATACGACACTGGAGAACCCCTGGACGCCAACAGCGATTAAAATCCTGCCAGGAAGTCCATCCTTATAGTGGTAGAACCATCATGGTATGGGCGGGTATTTGGATCGGCGGAAGAACTGAGTTGATTTGGATCAGAGGCAACCTCAACGCTCAAATTTATGCTGAGACGATTGTATCAGACGTCATCGTTCCTCTACAAGTGCAAATCGGTCCCTTATTTCAGTTAATGCATGATAATGCACGACCGCACACCGCAAGAGTTGTAAGACAGACTCTCGCCGCAGCTAACATCAATGTCCTGCCCTGGCCTGCTCAGTCGCCAGACTTGAACCCGATTGAGCATGCATGGGATATGCTACAGAGAAGAGCTCTGCCGAATATGGAGGGTATCCAGTCGCAAGAAGACCTTTTTTTGTTGTTGCAACGAACATGGGCGGCCATTCCACAGCGTGATTTGGATGAACTCATTTTGAGTACTTATGCCAAACCGATGTTCTTGTGTTGTTAGTGTTCGCGGTAGAAACACGGATTATTAATTGTTTAAGTTACCCAATAAAATTTTAAAGAAAACTGTGTTTTCAGTCATTTTTTCGAACTTTAATGTTAGTGGTTCAAATGTCAAAAATCCCTTTATTAGGAAAATGGCAAATTTCTTTATTAATGCAAAGGTGACTTGGTTTATCGTTACTGTGACAAACGAAAACACTTTATTTGATGAATCCTTAAAGAAAATTTGAATTAATATCAATCAGGAGAAAAGTTATTGCAAAAATATATGTTGATCCCTAGATACTTTTGATGTGTGTATTTATAGAAACGGTGAAAACACGTCACCTATCGCAGTTATCTCGCTGAAAGAGCATCGCAGAGGTCTGAAGTTTTTTGTAAAACCTAGATTTGAAATTTTCAAAATTTGTAAAAATACACAAAAAGAAAAACTAGGTTTACTTATATATTTTCGGGAGCTTTAGTCGGTATATACCGTATACGGTAGGTATCGCGTAAAAATAAGTCGTCGTGATTATTTATCGAAGAAAGATCGAAGAAAGTAAATATTAACTAGGTACTTATTTGTAAACAAAACCTAAGTAAGTAGAACTGACGATAATAGGAAAAAAAAAATACGGCGAGATATCGGCGATAACGTGTTTTTCACCGTTTCAATGCCGCGGCCATGGGGTTTTAGTATTACAGCTCATAAAATATAAACCTAGTATATTTTTCTATATTTTTAACCGACTTCCAAAAGGAGGAGGTTCTCAATTCGATTGGTATTTTTTTTTTTTATGTAAGTAGATTATATACCTAATCAAAGGTAAGTAGGTATCACTGATTACGCTGAGATTTATGATTCGATTTACGTGATTCTTTTTTAGTTTGATGCGGAATAGTTGCCATTTGGTCCCATAAAAATTTAACATACTTTGGCCTAGTGGTTTTCATTCTATGAACATTTTTACTTCAGTCGTGTGGTATAATTTCATGTATGTTCACCGATTTCTCCTCCATTTGTGGAGCGATTCTCAAAATTCTTTTTTATTTGAAAGAGTATACTCCTGAGATGGTCGCATTTAAATTTGGTGAAGACCTGATGCTGATCTTTGGAGATTTAGAATACAATGGAGCTCCTCAAAAGTAGATGGTAAATCGGTCGTGATTGCTGCAATGGCTTGGATGTTTATTGATACAACATCATGACGTAACATCACGCCTGTATGCTCTGAGGGGTACGCAGATGTGTACAATACCTACACCCAAATTTCGACTTTAGGTATGTTAAGTTGCATTTATTGGGGATAAGCATAGCTATTACCATTACATGTATTTTGTTAACAATTAACAATGTAAAATAAATGCATAGCAAATATTTGTATAGGTTAATACAACTAAAAATGGAAAAATAAAAAATCATTTTTGCAAAAAAAATAAAACCGACTTCAAAAAACACAAAAATGTGAAAAATAACTTTAGCTTCAGAAGTCGGTGACAAAAAAAACTAAATGAATCAAACAAAGGTCACCGACTTCTGAAGCTAAAGTTATTTTTCACATTTTTGTGTTTTTTGAAGTCAGTTTTTTTTTTTTTTTTGCAAAAAAGTTTTTTTACAAATTCAATCTGATAATTATCTAAATTTCAGGTCTCTGCAACACTTAGTTTTAAAGATCTCCGATGGCGCGGCCACTTTCAAACCCTTCTAACTTTTCCCCCTATCTGTTTTAACCATCCACCAACTTTGACAAATTTAAGGTTTTGGGAATCAACTTTTACAAATTTTTACAAAATCTTGGCAGTTTTTTTGTAGGGTTAAGGGTAAGTTTGTATGTAGGGGGTAATCTCCGGAAGTAATGAACCAATTTTAAAAATTGTTTCACTGGTAGAAAGCTACATTATTCGTGAGTGCTATAGACTATATTTTATTCCCGTACTCCCACGGGAACGGGAACTACGCGGGTGAAACCGCGGGACGTCAGCTAGTTTTAAATAAAATCGCCATGTTGTTTCATAAATCACCTTTATTTTCCATAGAGTAATTAAAATGTTTTAGATCTACAATTTACCAAGTAAGTAGGTACTACACAAAAAGTCCTTAGATTTATTATTACCTGTAAGCACAGAGATTTAAACTCGAACAAAATACATCGAAATAATATTTTTACTTACAATCTATGAACATTATCACAGTGGTTTGCAGCAGTCGAGAGATTTGAAAAAAAGCTGCATAATATATACCTATTTATTTTACCCTCATATATTAGAAAATGTGACAACTTTAATTATTTTGTTTTAATGAAAACAAGACGATAAACAATCAACACAGAATAGTAAGCAAATGGAGTCACACAACATAATATGTGATTTTGGAAAAATAAGTATTATGAGTAAAGTTTGGTTTCTAACAATTTTTATTGTATCACTTTGTTGAAAGTCAATGATCTGGCTTTAATAAGTAATTTTCAAAGTTAATCGTTAAGTGGTGTCTTTGGGATTCATTACTTATGTAGACTCCTCGATGCCTCCAAATGCGATTTGGAAGTCTGCGATTGGACTCCATTATTTTACTACTCTGTAGCACGGTTCTATTTGTTGCTGTTGTTTTTATAGATATATAAAATTGGGGTTTGACGTCAAGATTATAGCCACATTTTTATTATGTTACTAAAAACACTACGCTTATATGAAGGTTACACAGTGAAATAGAACACACTCAGTGCTTTTGTTAGAGAACCTAGAAAATCGACGCTGACGAATTAATAGGTACATTTACCAAAAATATTATGTTGCCTATAATATCATAGACAACATAATATTTCTGGTAAATCATTGATCAAACGTCATAATTGATTGATTTTGTTTGATTGTTTACTTGTAGGGTATTAAAGGCAGTGTGAATCAGAATCAGCTCCCTATATCTATTTACTATTATCTACAGTGGAAGGAATGCACCAGCAAAGAAAGATACCGAAATAAGAAAATCAGGTATAACGACATTGACAGAGTTGAAGTATGAAAACTTTCATTTAAGGCGACGACAGGAGCTAAACGCGAGTTTTATAATGCAAAAAAGCATATGATTCACTGCAATAAACAAAACTAGAAAAAAATATGATATTCTTCAGGATATAAGCTGGTACGATAGTGTTTTGAAAACATAATACAACAAATTTTATTCGATAAAAAAATCACGAACTTATCTCAAAAAATTTCTTTCAACGAGTAAAAACCATACTAAAATACATGTGTATGGCCACGAAAAAGTGTTTATTTAAAAAAAAATACGTGGCTCGGACCAAAATTTTAAAAGAAAAATACGGTACCATTATTTCTAATAACGTTTACAGATTTATCGATATTAGGAGAGTTCCTGCCCAGCATAGTGTAATTAAAATAAAAAAAATATCGTTTCTAATTATGTAAATTTTCGATTAATATTTTAGGTTGATTTCAGCTTCCATAGAAAATCAAAATGGCTCTTGTTCATGTGACACTAAACTTTTTTTTTTTTTTATCAAATAAATTTAGTATCATATTGTTTGCTACATTGTACCTGTTTTATACTATAACGGCCTTGTTTTAAAACGAATAAACAGTCGATATCTGCCTAATATTAAAAAAAAATCATGGTTGAAAAAATGGCCCGTGTGTGATTCCCGTGTGTGACATAACACGAAATGCAAGTTAGTTTAAAATTTTCAAATCACAGCAACACTAAAAGTATTTTTTTATGTTGGGAAACTTTCCTAAGACCATAGAGAAACGTCAAACATCTGTCAGCCATTTCAGTATGAAGCATTTCGTGAAGTTGTTGGGAACGGGAATTTTGGTCACCTAGTTTTTGCGAGTTATTTTATGTGATTTGACAAGGTAAGTGTTAAAATTTAATCCGGTAAAGCCAAAATTACTGTAGAAAATGTTGTTATTTGTTGAATCAACTAGATTTCTGTGCATTTAGACTGTATTTAAAACTTTTAGTCTCAGATAACGGTTATATTTTCGCGTGTGTTTGTTCCCGCATGTTACGTGTGTTATGTTTTGTGTTACGTAACACACGAGAAAATACGTTAAGCCTAGTTCACATTGTAAAATAGTTGACACATTATACTGAGGACCTCGGTTACATAGGGTACCGGGTTTGTTTTCAACACGAGAGAGGTCATTAAGGACAACTATGCGTGTGAATGCGTTTGTTTGATTAGTATTGTGAGTGTGAACGGGAACTTAATACGGGGAGATAAAACCTATATATATCTGACCCAAATTGCATCAAGATCCATTCAGCTGTTCTGACGTAATTGAGTAACAAACATCCATCCAAACTTAACAACTTAGTAACTTTCGCGCGGGTGAACCCGCTGGCAGCAGCTAGTATTTTAGTAATGCATCTGAGTGGCGAAATAAGTAAAACGTTTGCATGATGGCGAATGTCATGCTTCATAACTGAATTGTATTTGCTAAGCTTTACCGGTGAAGGGAATTTACTTTTTCTTTTCAGATGCCAATGACGCCAGCTGAAAGTTAGAAATTATACAGGTAAAGGCTTAAACAAAGGGATCCTGAAAAATAAAAAAAAAACAAAAAACACTTTCATTAAATTATGTGTGTAAGTTCTAATAAAGATTTTTAGTATTCATTTGTGTTTTATTTGTAGTAATTATGTTTTAAAATCATTCAGGCAAAAGCCGCGAATAAAGAACTAGTTTTATTATTTTATCAATTATGTGCACTAGGCTTTACTATTTTCCGGTGTGTTATATTGTTTCAAGTGTGTTATTGTGTGTTACAGTTTCAAGTGTGTTATTAAACAATTTTTCGTGGCCTTACCCACATGCGATCATCCTGATTTTTTGGCAAATAATTCTAAGACCACCATATTAGCATCATAATGTTTTATTTTTTTAGTCCAATCAATAGATTTTTTGTAAATCGCAAAAAAACACTCATTTCGCACTATTTGACCCAGTGACTGAGGTAACAACCACTTTGTAGTGCAAGCTGATTAGAACTTTATTCTAACAGCATTTCAAACGAAGTTTGAACCACCACAGATAGAGTTGCTAATTTAGCTCCTGTAGTCGCCTTAAAGCTAATGCTAACTAAACACAGAAGACTTTTTAATAAAGTCAGAAAGAAAGAGAAGACGCTTTTATTTCTGTTCTTCTCTCTCTCTCACAGTCAATAACCTCACATAAGCGTAGTGTCACCTATGAGTGAAGCCACACGGACGTTGCCGATTGGTTGCGTCCGTCGGCACCGCACACGACGACGTGTCGCAACACAATGACGCCGCCCCGCACCGTGTAGCATGTCATTCTAGTACAGTGTGTAACAGAATATGCGCAATACCTTTTAAGCGATGATTCAAACTGGACAACTAAGGAACAAGGGAAGAAAAGAAAAATGATCTCTCAGAACTGCGTCAGTCGATGCGATATTCTGTATGGGATCAAAGTTCCTTAAGAACAGTGAATCACCACGTAAGAGGTATTAAGCTAATAGGGTAGATGACAAAAAAAAACTAATTAGTCCGTCAGATAGATTTCCAAAAAATATTGGAAAGTATATTTTTTCTTTTTTCACGTAAACAAGAAAAATAAGACGATACAGGGCGTCGAAAACTCAAAAAAAAAATCGGAGCAGTCTTTGGGGACTGCCCGTAGAAGTGAAAACAAAAAGTAAACAGGCCCCGCCCCAGTCGTAGCACTGGTTATGCCCCGCGCATGCCTATGTGGTGCTACGCTGTAGCGGATGCTACGAGTGCTACGAACGGCTACGAAGCGTGACCGCACGTTACGTTACGTGACGATGAGTTCAATGTTTTTCCTTCACCCAAAAAGTGCTCAACGCGCCTAAAGAAGTTTTCACTTCAAAAAACTCGAAAACGCAAGCAACTCATGATCTTTGACATGTTTTATCTTCGTCAAATTTTATTAATTTGATAAAACAAAAAACATGTTTCCAATATTTTTCGATAATCTAAGTGAGGAACTAAACAGAATCATGTTTGTTTTAGTCAGTCATGATCCCTATTCTGCCCTACCGTCGCCGTCTCCTGGGCTTGGGCGGCGGTGCCACAGTGACGTGCGCGGTTGCCAGCTCGTCGTGCGAGGCGCCAGCTTGTTGCTCCAGCTGCAGCAGGAGCTAGCTCTACCCAGTGTCAGCCTACCGTCGCCGTCTCCTGGGCTTGGGCGGCGGTGCCACAGTGACGTGCGCGGTTGCCAGCTCGTCGTGCGAGGCGCCAGCTTGTTGCTCCAGCTGCAGCAGGAGCTAGCTCTACCCAGTGTCAGCCTACCGTCGCCGTCTCCTGGGCTTGGGCGGCGGTGCCACAGTGACGTGCGCGGTTGCCAGCTCGTCGTGCGAGGCGCCAGCTTGTTGCTCCAGCTGCCCGCGCGCCTCTACGAAGAACATCACATCACGAAGTTGTTCTTTTAATTCGGCTACCTGAGGAGAGATTTCTAATTAAAACACGTTATTTTTCCTGTTTACGGTGTTTTTCCGTACATGGGTTCTATGGTTAGGGTAGCTTGTGTGTGTGAAATGCCCGCAATACCTTAATACTTTTTTCATCACCGTAATTCAGAATCTGACCTATAGTTGATGCCAGTTAAGATCGCAAAAGCGGTCATTGCCACCTACATTTATTAAAGTTCTTAACTTTGAAATCCAAAAATAAGCCTGTTCTAGTCTTGAATCGTCATCTATCGTGATCTTTAACATTTTTTTCAAAACCGATACATGGTTCATTTTTTTTGTTTCATAAGAAGAGATATTAGGGAAAGGCGGGGAAAGGGCAATGACCGCTATTGCGATCTCAACTGGCACCAAATATATTAATATGTCAAGCTATACAACAAGAAACACGCGTTAACGCCAGACGCCTTCAAAGTTATTGTTTCTCAACAAAATTAGAAATGTATAAACATTCCATTTTTACTTTGAAAACATAGGTTATGGAGCTGTGGCTATGGTGCGGCCATCGTACTTGAAAACAGTTGGATAAGTAAAGGAATCTAGTATAATTACTTCTTTGACGAAGGTCTCTTCCCGGATCTTGGCCCTGGCTTGCCATTCAGCCTGGCTGTTCGCGAGAGCCGCTGCCAGTCCTCGCTCTTCTGATAACTCACTCTGTAGTATTGATAGTCTGCGAAAAGAATGAGAGATGTGTAAACTATTCTGTATGTTGCTAGAGGTCATGCGTAAAAGACGTGAGTTTTATTTATTCAATACAACGGAAAGCGAAACTCGAATGTATTCGAATGGTTCTAATTTTTTATTGAAATACATTGACAATAAAGGGTGTAAAACACCTCTTAACAATAACGAAAGGCACTTAATCACCCCGTTATTGCGATATTTTTTTTGTTCTACACCATACCTGGGAACCTTCTAGTTACGGAGATATTGGGGGTCAAAGTTACAACAATTTGACAAGTTTTTTTTTAAATACAAGTTTTTAATGTAAGATGTTTACTTTTCATCCCATCTATTCGAAAAGGACGACTTGGTTCGCCTTTAAGTGCACCCAAAGGTGGTGTTTTCTATAAGAAACTTTTAGCGGGCAGTAATGAGTTTTTAATCCTCTTTATCTACACCCATGCTATAAATCCTCTATAAAAGTATCTGAAACAGTTAGCTTATGGCCAACATTAAAACAGCCAGTGACATAATAACCATTATAACACCCAAACGGGTGTTATAATGTTGTACTGAATTTCATTATGCAACTCGTTTTAAAAAAAGAACATTGTCTAGCATGTGCGATTCACTACCACAGCGCCGTAATTTAAAAAAAAACTTATAGGTTAATTCGAATGAGAGGTTTTCCTTTTGAGGTTTTAAAAAAAAACTTAGTTTCCAAGAAATCTATAGATGGCGTTGAACTTACTATGCCAAAGCCAAAACGCTTGAAAAAAAAACATTGTGTCACGTCACATACTCTCGTTGACTGACACTTTCATTTGCTTAACCTTCCGAATATAACCAACATTTCTCGCGCTTTGTTAAAATCAGTTTTTTTAGGTTCCGTTCCTTGCATTATCACACTTACTCCTAGCGCCATCTATCCAGCGACTAGGGAAGAGCTAAAAAGAAAATCCCTCATTCACGTCGTATCCCGCCATTTTTGTTCGATATTAGTATTGCATTATGTACTTTGTTGTTTACAAAAATGAGTGATACAAGCTTTGTGCATTTTAATAATTGTACAATCAAAATGTAAATAATTATAGGATAATTATATTATTACTTAAATAGGTACATGGTTTGTTTGTATTAATACTCAGCAATTAAACTTTCCATGAATTTACATAGACTTCTTACAACACTACAACACCCTATGGTTTCAGAACCTTTTATATGGAGGATTCATATCATGGATTTAGATAAAGTCTTGTATGCAACTGTACATAATTAGGTATTAAAACACTCATGTGATACTATTATCACACTCGGCTTCGCCTCGTGTTTTAATACCCCTCATTATACAACAGTTGCATAAATAACTATTATAGATGTTCCAAATTCAAAAAGTGCGCCGCAAAGATAATTGCGGCGCACTTTTTGAATTTGGTTAGTGTTCAGCGCCGAAAGAAATCGAACGCAAATATTGTTTGAATAAAGACTGGCTGGTACGACGGCCCAGTCGCGCCGCCGCCGCGCTGGCTGAATAAAAAAAAAGAAATCAAATTAAAAACGCGCGAACTACAGACCGCGTTTTCGTCAATTTTCATGAATTGTTAGAAATTCATGGTTTTGTTTTGAAAAATGAGTTCTTCAAGTGACAGTGAATAAAAAACACAATAAAGTGAAAAATAACTTTAGATCTTCAGAAGTCGGTGACCTTTGTTTGATTCATTTAGTTTTTTTTTGTCACCGACTTCTGAAGCTAAAGTTATTTTTAACGTTTTTGTGTTTTGTGAAGTCGTTTTTATTTTTTGCAAAAAAGTTTTTTTATTTTTCCATTTTTAGTTGTAATATCCTATCCAAATATTAGATATGCATTTATTTTACATGTTTAAATTAGACCACACGACTGAAGTAAAAATGTTCATAAAATGAAAACTACTGGGCCAAACTATGTTACATTTTTATAGGACCAAATGGCAACTATTCCGCATCAAACTAAAGAATAATCACGTCAATCGGCTCATAAATATCAGCGTAATCGGTGTAAATACATAAAAAAAACAGTCGAATTACCTCCTCCTTTTTGAAGTCGGTTAAAATTATGAGGCGCCTTTTATTTTCTCATAGTGGGTGATGAAAAGTAGAGTGTATCACTCGGGCGCAAAATATATTTTTGGTTCGGGCGACGTACTTTGAATCCCTCGCTACGTTCAGGATTCTATTAAAGAATCCCTCGCTACGCTCGGGATTCTACTCTAGAATCCCTCACTTCGCTCTGGATTCAAAAAAGCACCCTCGCCGTAAAAATATATATTTGCTCCCTTATGATACAATCTACTATTAAACACCTCCACGGCCCTCGTACTATCCAATCCATCCATCAGCACAATGTTTTGAGTGCGTTACATTGAGTTCTACCACAAAACATGATTTTTCACCCCAAAAAAAGTCGTTTCCCAGCAATAATTTTTGCGTAAAGTTACTTAGTTTGATGTACAGAATGCTTGGTTGACGGTTTCGTGAAGAGGTCTTTTACACCCTGTATAGTAGTGTTTGCTGAAAACATGGATAGCTACCGATGTCTGCCAGATTGAATACCCACACAGTATGTGTGCGCAAAAAGTTTACAGCAACAAAAACATATATAACATACAACTTTTGTTTTTTATGAATCTTTGTCATAGTAACTTACTTGTTAGTAACATGATTCAGTTTCCTCTCGAGAGTCTTGTTCTCCTTGGTGAGCGTGGAGACCTGTTCGCTCAGCTTGGAGGAACTGGCCTCGGCTTCGGATGCGCGGAACCGAAGCTTCTCCACCTCGTTTATGTGTTCTGCTTCTAGTCTGTTCAACAGGAAAATAAGAATTTACAGGGTAACCATTACGAGTAAGCTTTAGCTTCTAAAAGTTTTATTTTTTTAGTATCTTTAAAATGGCATGTTATAAAAGTACGAACAATACGGCCGATGCATCTTGGCGAGTCCGAACTTCGCGCAGAAGGTTCGTGCGGGGGTACACGGTAATATGTCTGTCACACGTTAGCATCGTTGTCGTATTCCGTGTCGCTGCCTCTGTTTTGAGCACAGTCCGTCACAAAAGTTTTCGTTGTTAATGTTATTATTATTGTTTAGTTTTTCTGTTTAGTGTTAAGTTTGTTCTACTTTTGTTATTTGCAAGTGTCAGTTGGCACTTACGTTATTCGTTAAATATGCCAACCAAAGCATTTATGGTAATTTTATTCGTACATTAGTTAATAAAAAAAAATGACAATAACAGTATTCTTAACGATTGTACATGCGCTAAAGTTCGCAGAGCCTGTGTTCAGACTCGCCAAGATACGTCAGCCGCATTATAACAAGGGCCGTATGTATAACAAAGGAAGTTTCAAGAGCATTTCAGAATGAACTTTACGGTGCTTAATATCCAAAGGTAAAGGGTACTCTAGCTTGCCAACGTAAGACTCCCAATCATCAGCATGTAAACTGTTGCGACTAACTTGTTCATCTTCTCCTCGTAGAACATCCGCTGACTATCCAGCTGCTGCGTCAGGATGTACGTGAACTCCAGCTGCGCCGAGTCCAGCTTCTCCCCTCCACACGCTGAATCTTCAGACGTGAACCCTCCTTCCGCGGCCACCAGCTTGCCGTCAGCTTTGTTCTGGACCAGGCGGTGGACGAAGTTGTCGCCTAGAAAGAAAATTTAGGGAGACTGGTAATTAGTGACCGATACACGTGATTGTATTCATAATAACAAACAACTTTTACTATGGGACCAAACCTTAAATCGAGAAAAAAAAATCTGCTGTTCTGTACATTTTGATCAGTTAGGCGAACATAAATTACTAAACAGCAGATTTTTTTTGCCGTGTGGTATCCGGCACAGTAGAATAGAACCAACCCATTACACTCACGGGTGTCGTATAAGGCGACTAATGTCTGAGGCAGAACACCTTGCGCCTCCGTAGACCAGAGAATGGGCAGCAGCGTTTTCTGTTAGTCTTTCATCACTGCGATCTCCAATCCGCCTGCCAAGCGTGGAGATTACGGCAAATTCTTTCCATCATGGGAGAGGCTTATGTCCAGCAGTGGACGTTTATGGGCTGTTGTAGTAGATTTTTTTTCGCGATTTATTAACTTATATTTATGTAAAATATTATAGATAGAAGATCTTTTAGAAGCCAAAACTGGGCACAGGATAGAAGGTAGACTGTTAAAGAATATGTAGTGGCATTAATTCCGCATACGTATGTAGTTTAAATAAAGAAACAATCTGGACTGAAAATCAACCACGAACTGAAATTGACATGCCCATTAAAGTCACCCCCTTCAGGGATGAGAAAGCGATCAAGTGACTGAAAAAAAGGACTTACCCGCATAATCCCAGACCCGGTTTGATCCCAACTGTAGAGCGTATGTGTGATTTGATGCTAAGAAATGTTTCGCTGCATGACCACCCTCGTACCTGGAGTTGGAATTAAACAAAAAGTTTTTAGTAAATGGTACAAAGCTTTGTGTAAAATATCGTAATTATTCGGGAAATTCAAATTACGAAGGAAATCTTATTTAAAATTTTATTAATATCAATGGGTAAGTTACGATTAACGACAAGACTAAAAAGTAAAGTGTAGTTCGATAGATCAAGTTTAGGAAGTCAACTGACCTGCCACATCCAACGTTGCCACATATGAGACAGATCCACAGCGTACCAGCTTCCAAACCCTCCATCAATCCTTCAGCCACACCGCTTATATTCTCTCGCGTCTCATCGCCATCCTCTTCTATTAGTGGGGGAAAATAGAACTTATTATTGTTCACTACTTCACTTAATTTAATGATTATTCCTTGCTCTAGGAGGTGATGATGCCATTATATCGTCAATGTATAATACAACAACTGGTTTGCGTTTGTGACCGGATATTTATATGAACGCAAATGAAGCAAAAGGAGTAAGTATGTAAGGATCGTAACAGGTGGCGGTTTGAAGATTCAATTAACCCCATGTGGAAATGGCGTGATTATATAGGGGATAAGTGAGTCACAAAACAGGCCAGTTGTAGATGTATTTAAAGAGCAGGAAACATAGATATTACCCCAATATCAAAGTCATTCAGGCACGGAAGTCGTGTTCTCCTTTTAAAAGTTAAAAGAGAATCGGACCTAGAATTGAACCCAGTTGAACGCCGTTCAACACCGTGCAGTTGTGTTGAAATAGTTTTTTACTTTTAATTAGCTAAATTTTATATTATACAGTTAGCTGTATAATATATTATAATAATAAAATAATAATAATATATAATAATATATTATAATATATTATATCATTACATGTTTAATTTAGATTAAACATGTAATGATATCCAACTCTACAATAATGTTGTTAGACAAACAATGATTGCATCATTGCATAACTTGCATCATCAAACACTTTAGACAGATCACAGAAAACAGTAGTGGCATTCTCAACGACATCTATATTATTGGAATATTTAATGTACAATAGGAAAAGTATGTAAGTCGGTTCTTGTGTCCTAGTCAGCCATCTATCATTCCACTTGAACATTATGAGAGACCTGCTAGTGCAGCCCTGTCGCACTGGAAGCACGTGGCCTGGCCGCGCGGCTCGGGAGTCTGCGCGCAGCGACACACGGGACAGCGCGCATCGCGCCAGCGCACGAGGCACTCCGCGTGGAAGGCGTGCGCGCACTGCACGCTCAGCACGCCCGCCACGCTCTCGTCCATGCGCTCTGAAACGTACAAATTAAACTGACTAAATCATTTATACAAATTAGGACGAGGATTTGCACTATTACAATGTAAAAAATTTCAAAAACAGCTTCCAAGAAGCTCGCCCTTTACTACTTCCTAGTTTAGAACTACTTCTACTACGCAACTAGTGACTAAAGTGAAGATTCATAGATAACTCCAGTCTGGGAGTGTAAATGTGGTGCTATTCCAGAAACAATGGGGCAATTAATACGGTGTCTTGTTTGTCCTGTTGTTTGCTCATTACAGGAACTGATAGCCGCTTACTGAAGGCGCTAAGGTTGCCATTAACACGCTGAGAAAAAGAAATGGTTGTAGAAGTGGTGAAACAAACGCAGCATCATGTTTTTTTGGTCAAGTCAAGTCAAACGTTAACAAACAATAGTACATTACTGCAGCGGCCAGCAACAGAGGCATTGATAGACAAACGTAAAAATGTGGGCCCAGGCGAAGCCGAGGCACAATACATAAGTCCGTCAATGCCTAGTTGTAGCCAAGGCTTGTATAGTACTTTATTTTTTAATTACTTTTCAAAATCAATGATGCACACAAACAACAAGAATTTTTTTTCTGTTTGAAGAGTTAATTTTTTTTTTTTTTCATTAAACCGCTTTCTATTTACAAGCCAATTCGAAATTTAAATAAAACCTTTGTTAAGAGTCCTATTACATTTTTTACGTAAATTCATGATTTTTGATGCAGTAATTCTCAGCAGCAGTAAGATATTTTAATTATTTGCTTAGGAATAACGATAGTGCCATTCTTTTTCTTGTAAGTTGGAGTTACACATTTTCATTTTTCTTTTCGTGTAATAAATATTTTACGAACTCAGTTTGCAAGAAAAACCGTCGACGATGGAACTTTAACGCTCAAATTCACATAGTTACATTCAATTCTTATAAAAGATAAATTGAATGTTTTACTTGTTTATTGGAGTTTTAGAATTTCTTTAAATTCCTTGAGTTTTCACAGAAAAAATCGTAAAGAAATAGTAATTTAAGCCATAAATGTCTTAATTCAGCGTCCATTATATTCCAAATAAACTCAATTGTATCAAACAAATTAATATGATATAAAACTTCGATCGATGAATAAGTTTCATTAGTTTTCGTTTATCAATATAATAAGACAAAAATACAATAAATAAAATTAAAGTACCTACTATAATTTTCAATTCAGCTCGCTCCTCAGTCTCATGTCAGTCTCGTCACTAATATTCGTCAATATCAATTGACAATCGTCCAAATATCGCTATTATTATCGACTCGTGTACGCCGACCGAAATAAATCCAGGAAATAAAAATCAAAAATTTGCCTAAAAAATGTAATAGGACTCTTAAGTTACGTCCGTTGCCATGTTACAGAATAAAAGATTGTTCCATTTTTAAATAACACATCAGATATGAGTTTACTATGTAATTTATTTGGCCGCTAAACACGACAGATATGGATTTTCATACAACTTTTGCTGGCCGCTGGTCGCATGTATCTGGCCAGTACAGCAATTTTGATTTATCTCAAAGAAGGTTGTCAAAATAATGCTCCAATTTCCAAGCATGTTTGAGAAATAGAACTTTTCCTTCTTCGATAGCAGTGCTATGAGTACTTTCAGCCAACTTACCAAGACACACGGGGTAGGTGAGCAGCTCCGTGTGCGAGGAAAGGGGGGGTGCCGTCTCAGCCATGTGGCACAGAGCATTGAGCTGCTCAAGTCGCTGTAGGGAAGTGCTCAGTGATCCACTAGTATCTTACCTAGACACACGGGGCAGCTGGGCAGCTCTGTGTGCGAGGGAGGGGGGGTTCCGTCCCGCGCCCACTCGACACGCGACACCCACGCCATGTGGCACAGCACATTGAGCTGCTCAAGTCGCTGTAGGGAAGTGCTCAGTGATCCACTAGTATCTTACCTAGACACACGGGGCAGCTGGGCAGCTCTGTGTGCGAGGGAGGGGGGGTTCCGTCCCGCGCCCACTCGACACGCGACACCCACGCCATGTGGCACAGCACATTGAGCTGCTCAAGTCGCTGTAGGGAAGTGCTCAGTGATCCACTAGTATCTTACCTAGACACACGGGGCAGCTGGGCAGCTCTGTGTGCGAGGGAGGGGGGGTTCCGTCCCGCGCCCACTCGACACGCGACACCCACGCCATGTGGCACAGCACATTGAGCTGCTCAAGTCGCTGTAGGGAAGTGCTCAGTGATCCACTAGTATCTTACCTAGACACACGGGGCAGCTGGGCAGCTCTGTGTGCGAGGGAGGGGGGGTTCCGTCCCGCGCCCACTCGACACGCGACACCCACGCCATGTGGCACAGCACATTGAGCTGCTCAAGTCGCTGTAGGGAAGTGCTCAGTGATCCACTAGTATCTTACCTAGACACACGGGGCAGCTGGGCAGCTCTGTGTGCGAGGGAGGGGGGGTTCCGTCCCGCGCCCACTCGACACGCGACACCCACGCCATGTGGCACAGCACATTGAGCTGCTCAAGTCGCTGTAGGGAAGTGCTCAGTGATCCACTAGTATCTTACCTAGACACACGGGGCAGCTGGGCAGCTCTGTGTGCGAGGGAGGGGGGGTTCCGTCCCGCGCCCACTCGACACGCGACACCCACGCCATGTGGCACAGCACATTGAGCTGCTCAAGTCGCTGTAGGGAAGTGCTCAGTGATCCACTAGTATCTTACCTAGACACACGGGGCAGGTGGGCAGCTCTGTGTGCGAGGGAGGGGGGGTTCCGTCCCGCGCCCACTCGACGCGCGACACCCACGCCATGTGGCACAGCGCATTAGGCTCGAGGCTACTGTATGGAACACCATCGAAAGTCTCGTGGAACTCCTGTGCCGCGTGACTGTTGCGGAATCTGCAACAAAAGCAAAATGGCTGATAAGAAATTTAAAAATCAGCAGGCAACCAGCTGTCGTTTCGGGGGTTTCTGTGGATAGTTGGGTACCCAAAGAAGTTAAAATTAACAAAAAAAAAAAACATCTAGCTAACTTTTGTGACTACTTATAAATGTATTTTTTTTAATTTTAAATGTAAATTTTAATTTAAATGTATTTGTAATAATTTCTAATGTAATTCATTTTTAATGTCATATTGTTAAAACGTTATGGACTAATGTCTGAAATAAAAAGTTTTTTTTTTTTTTAAATATTAGTATCTCTATCAACTCTTTTGTCAATGACATGATCTTAACTCCTTATCTTATCTTCCTGCAAAACTGTTAAAATAAGATGATCCCAATAGAATTAAAGTAATAACATCTACTTACGTAAACAAAGCCATGTAGTGATCAGGCGAGCCATCCCTCAGTACTCTGACATGTGCGATGTCCTGTTGACAGGCGGCTGCGAACGCTAGTAAATCTGTAGCCCCGAGAGCGCCTGGTACCGACAGCAGGCACAGGGTCTTAGCTTCTTCTGCTTCTTTCATTTCACTGAAACAGAAGTTAGTGATGAAGTCTGTCTTTTTGGTATTAAATCAATTGATATGAGCAGAGATCGGAATAGATACAAGTGCAGTTTTCCTAAATAAAATGCCACTACTAATTAGAACTTAAAAATATTCTGGGATTTTAGAGGGAAGTATTATCTACATGTTCATGCACTTCCATGAGGTCTGAGGTCTTATGAGTAACTTGAAGTATTTCTTACAAATGAAATTAAAACACTATGAGAAAGGAAGGAATTACACTTACAATCTTTTTCAAATAATTTGTGTGTTCAAGCCAATTTTGATTAAACTGTCCCCAGAAGGACTGTATTTCCACATTTATTAATATCCTATGCTGTTAATGCTGAAAGACATATAATCTGCCAGTCCACATCCAAAGCCAGTATTTTGCATATGGGTGGGAAAATCATTTGATCCAACCCAGTTCCCCGAGAAAGGCCAGCAATGCCTTGGTTTAGGTTACATACTTACTTCTCTTTATAAAGATGCAGCACTCCCTTAGTGACTTCAACAAGAGGGTTTCCACAAAAGAAGCTGATGGTGTCCTCATCCTCTGACACACTGTTCTCTGGAGGGGAACGCCTGGAGCTAGTGGGCAAAATCCCAGTATCTGTGTTGGGACCTGTGAGGACACTGGCATATGTCTCCACAGTTATGATCTTGGACTCTCGGGCTCCACGGTCTTTCTTCTTTTGTTCTTTAGCAGTTTCTGAGAAGGTCAAAGTAAAGAAATGGTTCATGTTGTTTTTAATTTACAGTTGAAATCCCCAACACGGCCCTCTGACTAAGATGTGGTTTAAAAGCAGAAACTGTATTGTTGGATATTTGAAATAGCTTAAGACCTTCATAATTGTGTGAAAACAATGTTATTATAGATAAAATAACATTGTATTCACACAATTAACTTAAGTTTGTAAGAATCCTAATTATTATAAAAACAAAGCCCTAATGTACTACCACAGATAATATGTACAACATTATTATGAAATCTAGACTAAGTAAAATTCAACATTTTGAGTACTTCTTGATCCTCAAAACACCACGTCAAGCTTACGTCGTCAATATGTTTATACTTACAAAATGAGATAAATATTGGTACAGCTGTTGCATTGTTTGTTTCAAACTTTTGGCAACCTAAGATTCAATCAATTGTCGATCATTTTAATATTTCTTACCCATTTCAGAAGGATTATCGCCCATTTCAGGCAGATCTTCGTCAATTTCAATACGTAGGACACACAAAGACACGGACATTTAACTATTCAATTATTTATCCAAAATAAAAAGAAACAAACTGCTCAAGCCTCTGGACATCACTTGTTTTTATCAAATTATCAAAATACTATTACAATCTATTGCGAAATTGGCATGATTTTGCAAACAAAGCAATAATAAACTCCAGACATTTCAGAAGCACAGCACATTTCAGCACAATCAAATGAGTATTTTTTGGGCAAATAAAAAAATAATCAATTTGAATGATCAAAGGGAAATCAAAGATGAGATAGCGCGAGCAAACAACGACATGAAAGAAAGAGATGCAAATGCAAATGTGCTAAAGATTAGAGAACATTTAAATCATTAATTTATCATTAACAATGCAGCAGCTTTTTGACATGAGTTGTTTGCCATTGACTTTGACAGATACTTGATTTGACAATTTGGCAGATTAAAAAAAACGTTGTAAAACAAACAGAAAATACAAATAATAAATTTTTTATTTTGGTTATAATTACAAACGTAATTATAACCAAAATAAAAAATCTCCCGTTTCGGGTACTTCTGGGCTGCGTTTAAGTCAATTATCCAGTTTAAAATTTAAACTGACTAAACGTCAAACACCCCGTTCAAGCACACCGCGAGGTGAAAAATTAAACTGACTAAAATTTAACTGCCCCGTTCACGGTCGTCCGCTGGTATAAGTTTTCGCCTGAATAAGATAAAATTTAGCGACCTTTTTACCTCGCTAAATTTTAGTCTGCTGTCAGATTGACATTGACATTGAGCTGTTTGTTGTTTCATTTGCTCGATTCGAGTCCTAGAAAACGAATATTTTTTCAATTTCAATTATTTTCGAAATTCATCGTCTCAGTGAATTTTATTTGTGGATTATGGACTTTTGAGTTGAATCGATAGTTGTTACTTGTTTGACAAGCTGAGCTGTCAATTGAATTTGATAGTTAAAATTGATGTAGGCCATACTAGACTTAAGACTCCGTTCAGCGAACCCTCGCCAGTTTAATTTTTATCTGGCGAAAATTTCGCCGGCTTACTTAAACGTACCCCTGGTTTCTAGAGAAACAAAATAAAGGTAATACAAGAAAAAGAATTAAATTATTCATTCAGGTTGTTCGACTCGCGCACAAATGTCAAATAGAAGGTTTACTGAACGTGTATCCGAATAGAGATTCCAAGAAAAAAAAAAAAAACGTTATTACCTATTTATTTCATTGTACATTGCGTATTCCGAAGATAGTAAAGACACTACAACTGATACGAAAAACGCAATTTGTATCAATGAGACAAAAGTCGATCTTATTGGATGGGAATTTGAAGTTGAAGAAAAAAATATTCAATATGGCTACAGATCATACGACGTGAGCTGTCAGCTGTAATAATTTTTGTTTCTTTGTGTTTATTACGCCTTTAAAAATGTTATGATCGCTACGTACTCGCGAATATGGGTGCGAAAGACTCAAAGCCATCGTTTATATCGTACGAGGATGCAGTGAAACGAGGTACGATAAGTGCAAGAAGTTGATCTAGTGCGTTGTAGGAATGTGATGAATATCGGTTTATTTTATTTGCAGTGTCTGATAGTGAGTTGAGACGTATACGCGAAGCGTTCAAGAGATGTGCCGGTGCGAACGGGACGGCCTTGAGCTTGGAGGCGTTCGTCCATGAAGTGCTGTGTGATGGAGTGCCGTACGAGGTGGCGGAGTGGCTGTACCAGGCGTGCGGAGGCACCAAGCGAGGCATCGCCTTCCGGGAGCTGCTGTGCGGGATCGTGGTGCTCACGAAGGGCAACATCGAAGAGAAAATCAAGTAAGTAGTCTGTTGTAAACAATTACATCACGGCAGTAATCAGATGATGTAGTGTTGTGTTGTTAGCGCCAAAATATTCACTCGCTAATTAGGTATTACGTAGCGAAGATTCGCAAGTATTTACTTAATTAATGAAGTTATCAGGTAGTTTGTATTTTATTAGTAATTATGTAAATAATGGGTTTAATTAACGGTGTTTATTGGCTGCTATATTGGTTCAAATGATATGGTTGAGCAAAGATTTAAATACATACAATGAGTTGTCAGTTTGTTGCTGTAATTTTCCAAGATTCTATTCATCTTGATACAATTGAATTGGTACTTGTGGAACTGACCGCAGGGGATCTTTGTAGTTAAACTTGTTAGTACGTACATAATATATATGATGATTTGACTTTGTAGCAGTTGTTCCCACAGTTTGATAATTCAAATTAAAAAATATGAATTTTATGGTATTCTTAATACAATAAAAGGTCTCAGTTTATGCACTTTTAAATCTGTAAATTAAAAGTAAAGATATATTCTTAAGATATGTTTATGCCCTCGTAAAAATAGACTCAAGGAATTAGTTTATTTATTGACATTAAACAAAGTATCTGTTTCTAATAAACACTTGCTAGAATACAATTTCATCAAGTGTCGTGGAATTTTGTTGGCCAATAAAGTATAAAATACTGTTGTTTCAGCACAAAAAAGATTATCCGATAGATAGGTATTGTAGACAAACTCATTGGTTTATAAATAATTAAAACAAAATACCTAGCCAAAAACATTGTATGAGAAACACAGTGTTTTTTATCACTAAGAAAAAATACAGTAGAATGTGTTAATTAATTATTATCATGATTATTCATGATGTGATAATATCACAAGTGTAAATGTGACAATGATTGACAGCTTAAGCCTTGTAAATAAAGCAGTGTTTACATTTTTAAGTTATAGCATCTGAAACTTTACAGTTTTTGTAAATAATTTCCTGTAATAATTTATACACTCAAATGGATTTCGATTTAAAGCAGAATGATTGAAAGCAGAACCTGAAATAGAAAATCAAGGAAAAATTACAAACTCTATAAAAATAACAACCGAAACATTGTTATGACGGAATTATGTGTGATTTTCCTCAATTTATTGAAACATTTCGATATGATTTTAGTCCTATTGTTAAGCTTTAAAATTAATCTATCTCGGACTTCCTGTTAGATCGTTTAATCACAGAATTTTGCTTATCTCCATCCAGATTACATTTGCAAGACATCACCAATTTTGCTTGCTTCACATAATTTTCTCGTGCTATTGTTAAATCATACTCTGAGCTAATCCTAAAACACATTGTTTTCTTAGATTTACTTTCTAAGTGTGGTATTGTTGATTTGTTTGGAAGTTTTGCGTGTCGATGAATTGTTCATATTGGTGTATTTTTAAAAGGTAATGTTTTGGCTAGTAATAAGATAGTGATTGGCTGAACTTGAGGTGCAAGTAATGGGATCGCGATTCATTGAATGATTGTGCATTATGTGCGAGGTATTGAATATTTTGTGTGCATGGTGTGTGAGTGATCAATTTTTATGATATTCATTTCATCTGAAATCTATGCTATAGATTATTTTTCAAGACACCAATTTGTCAAAAAAAAAAAACACTGGAAATAGTGTTGTGTTTTTTTCACCAATTTGATTCTAAATGATACTGTTTATTTCAAATTATTTATCGCAGCGTACTTGCTGCCAGACAAAGCACAATAGCAGTACCTATAAGAATATGTCACGCACAATAGTCCACTTTAGGACTAACTGCGGAAACCAAAACCCATAACATAGATAGAACCTATAAGAATAAACATTAATTGTCATCAATATAAAAGTTGCTTTGCTTATTCCAAGTTTTGTTGAAATTGTCAACATCTAAATCTAATACTATTGCCCTAAAAATCTTTTCATCATTATCATCTTTAGCCTATATTTACTTCGCCATCTAAACTTCCCAATGGAGATTCTCTATAGATCTACGTGTGTCACAGCTATCTTCCTAGAAATCGCATCTTTGGTGTGGCATCTTTAGATTACCGTACTAAACAAAAAGATCATTACAAACCCATTCAATTTTAGGTTCCTCTGGACGCTCTATGTGAACAATCAAGGCGACAATGGCACGTACATATACAAAAAGGATTTCGCGCGGAATCTCCACCTGGAATACACATCCCTCCCCCTCACTGGGTCCCAGAGGAATGCTGAGATCCTCCTCAGCCTCTTCGGGCCGGCGGATAAGGTCACCTTCGACCAGTTCAGGTCGTGGCTGCTGATACACAAAGATGCGACGGTCCTGTCCAAATGGCTGCTCTCAGAAGTGAATGTAGCCCAGGATCTGGAGACGCCGACCTTCTATCAGAGTTTAGCTGGAGTAACGCATTTGGAGGAAAGGGTGAGTGGATATATTGTAGCTTATTTTTGTTGAGATAAGGTTGAGTTTACCATTTAAATGTTCGGTGGTCGTAGGTCTTCAACGAAAGTACATAGAATATGCCCGAAGATTAGTTCCTTATATAGAGTATAATAAAAACAAAATTCTTGCGCTATACGGTAATGAAGGTTTCATATCAATCAATCGCGACTTTGTAACATTCCAATTTCCAAGTACCTATACCTACATAATCACTCGATACTGCAATACTAGCTATGTCTCAAAACAGTGTCAAATAGCTCTTGTCATCACAAAAGTCACGATCAGCATCAGTGTAAGATAAGCTCGTCCCAAATCGCATGATAGTTGGAATCTATTCTCAACTCGATTGTTGACTATCGATAACGCGGAACAATTTGTCGAATAAGTACATACAGTTCAACTGATGTAGAGATACGTTATCAATCGAATCGCTAGACATCTTGTTGTGAGAAATGAAATGTCTTTCGGAACTGGGCGAAGCAGATAATAAGGGTTATAATATTATGAAAGTCGGTCTGTATATAAGCAGTAAATGATAACGTGACGGTTGACAGGAATGACAGGGGGATACTTGAAGAAAAAAACATGTTGCGTCGACCTTAGGTAACATGGGATAAGAGCAGGAAGATGATATGAAAGTCGGTTTGTCCGGTCGTCAAAAGCCCGAAAGTCTGACAGCCAGTCTTACTACAGGCGTTACCCAGTAACTGGGCTGAGGAGCTCTGATAGACAGCGGCTCTATGAAAATACTGGCATACAGCTGCACGCGGTTAGGGTTGAAAGCCGTACAAAACATATCTGGGAAAAGGCTCGACGAACGATGGTGATGAAAGTCGGTCGGAGTTACACTAGAATATAATAGGTTTGAATGTATTACAGGGTGAGGAAGAAGAATACAGCGGGCCTAAAAAGGCCACTTTAGCAGAATCATAAAGTATTTCACTTTAAAAAAATTAAATCTTTAAAACGGACTTTATAGTCATGACCATAAAGTCCATTTTAAGAATTTACATTTAGCAGAATCATAATTTAATTCACTAAAAAATTAAATCCTTAAAACGGACTTTATGAGCATGACTATAAAGTCTATTTTAAGAATTTACATTTCTTAACGTGATTCATATTAGGATTCTGATAAAGCGGCCATTTTAGACCCCCAGTTTGGACCGAACTCAAAATAATGTACCTACTTAGTGAGCAAAGGGCATGAGGATTGTGACGTGGCCTAATATTATAATGTAGTATTGAAGATCATAAGCAGATTCATGTCGGAGAAATAGATAGATGTATGTTATCCTTTCGCAAGCATGCTGGTACAAATACTTTTGAAATAAGCTGTGCCTTTGTACAGTTATGTTATAATGTTTCCTTATGTTCTCTCTTGTGTGCACATAAATGACGAAAAAAATAAATAGATAAGTAATAATATCTATTTACGCACTGATATAAATAAACGTGTCAGGATTATGCTGCATCTAATAATCTTCATCGGGCCAAACATCTATACTAATCTATACTAATATTATAAAGAGGAAAACTTTGTTTGTTTGTTTGTAATGAATAGGCTCAAAAACTACTGGACCGATTTAAAAAATTCTTTCACCATTCGAAAGCTACATTATCCACGAGAAACATAGGCTATATTTTATCCCCGTACTCCCACATGAACGGGAACTACGCGGGTGAAACCGCGGGACGTCCGCTAGTAATATTATAAAGAGGAAAACTTTGTTTGTTTGTAATGAATAGGCTCAAAAACTACTGGACCGATTTCAAAAAGTCTTTCAACATTAGAAAGCTACATTCACCCTGAGTAACATAGGCTATATTTTATCCCCGTACTCCCACGGGAACGGGAACTACGCGGGTGAAACCGCGGGACGTCCGCTAGTATTTAATAAAAAAAAACCAGTGACACGCTATGAAGAAGAATCAATAGTCACTTATTCAAATTAATCTGAAAATCAGCACTTGTTGAACAAATCTACCACCTAGCTCCGTTTTGAGAGCAGTGGTGATGAAATAAATTACATAAAGTAAAGGGTCCGCCTGGTTCGAACCATGACCTTCGGCAGAGAAGTCGGGGCTGCTACCACTAGACCACCAGTGCTCAGTGTGCTCACATCGTAATAACACCTTGCAGAACAAATAATCTTTTTAAGTACAATTTGCGTAGGTAGTTTTATCTTATTTTACGCTCTGATTAAAGCAAATCAATGTGCACAATTTAATTTGTTTAATAGACCTTTGAAGTATTACACGCATGAGTCGATTCTACTAATGATTACTGTTCAAAATGCTTGATCCCAAATTGAAGTTTAATCACTTGGATCGTCTTGTACGAATAAAACCTTTTTGGATACACGAGTTTTGGTTCCCGAAGTTTCAGTAAGGCTTTTATGTCTTTAGGAAATATTGCTTTTAAACTGAATGTTCCTCAGCCTCGCCTGACTTTGTTTAATCAGCATATAACGTTCCCATTGCTGAAATATAGACCTCATTCCAGAGGGGATATGGCGTTTTCCTTTTACAACTCAAGCTTCCAGTAAGGATTTTATTTCTTGAAGGAATTGGAGGACTAAATCGAATAGTTTTGTTTAGTAGGGAAGTAGGCACAAGTCTAGAGACTGCCGAACCTAAACCATTTCAACAAAATCGTCTGCATCCTTATCTCTGTGCTGTTTGATTTTAGTATTGTTTATCTTATCAAAATCACAAATATCTCTTCAGATAAAAATCGCTTAAAGACAAATGTTTTTATTATTAAACCTAGTTGATAAAATGCATTTTGCGCACCACTTAGTGACAAATTCAGAATTATCTGAATAGGTACGTGCATGCACCTGTCCATGTAAATGAGACATGTTTGTGGTATTTATGTTCAAGTTTGTAAAATAATATCTGAGGATCGGGTAGCGACAGCAGCTTTTTAGAGATGTCTTCATTTTTTTACGAATCGACTTGTTGACCTAATAAATGTCATCATAACCTTAATCCTGACATTATTATTGGCAATTTGGCATCCCAATATCCAGCACTCGCAATGTCAGAAACAATTTTCAAAGGGATGACATCGCAGAATGTTTAATTCTCAAAGGAATTAATGTAGCGTAAGGCTTCTGGGTAAAGGGTAATTACAAAACCGCAATTAGAGCACAACTTGTGCCCATTTGATAGCAATAGGGAATATGCATGAAATACAAAACTCTTTATAATCATTAAAAATGCCTTGTATTGGCCCAAAAAAACATTGTGGTACACTTGTTTAAGTTGCTAATACATCACTTATTTTACTGTTTTATGTAGTTTTTGGTGAAACGGAACGCACTCTCAAAACGCGTCGTCCTCGATAAAGCCGGTAGTGACGTCAAAGTCTATGTGTCTAAAAACACTTTTATTTATTTTTTTATCTAAGGAAAAACAAACAGTAGCATAATAAGAATTCATAACAAAAATTTACATATTAAATTTTTAAACAATTATGCTACCCACAACGTTCTCCACAACGTTCGTTCGTTCGGTCGTTTATTTGAAAAGTGCTTATAGTTTCACCGAGATGTTATTATAATATTGTTATTGCAATTTTTACTTGATTATAGCACATAAAATTAGTAAAATTATTCAATTAAAGGCAAACAATTGATGTAAACAAGGCAGATTGTGGTAAATGACGTCACATCATGGCCGCGACAGCGACGGACGTTTGAACTGTCATAGAAAATTGCAGGAGAATATTATTTTTAAGCGACAAGCCGAATATTAATAGTACTGTACTTTATTGATATAAGTGAAGAAAAAAATACGTGCATATTCCCTATTGGCCTGCCCCGTATGTCATGGGACTTAAACATACCTGGTGAAATGTGGGTGGACTAAACACCTCAATGTAATTCCTCGACACATGACAACCATGGACACCCCACCCCGCATCACAAGTTTATTCCATTTCTCTCATTACGTATCATAAGGAAATCTTTAAAGCCCCCGTAGGGAAACCCCGAGCACAGTAATATCAGTATCGCAAATTCGCAATATAAGTTGCAGTATCGAAACTAGTTGGATTTAATGCGCAACCACAAAGATTAGTTACGAGCTTATGACACACTTTTAACTTGCATTATTATTTTGTAAACAGTCTAGTATTGATATCCTCATGTTTATCTTTTGTTGTAATAGAGGATTAGTCACTTGTTGATGTAATGTTAGTTTTTCTAGGTTTACCGTATAAGGACCATGTTGTTTTTCAGCTACATCTATGGCGCTAGCCATCATTCTTGGGTAAAAAATATTTAACAACTTTAAAAGCTATGACTTGCATAAGTATACTCTTTTTCGTTTAATCTCGAGTAAAAGATGGCAACATTCTTAGGGCCCACCGACATCCGGTGATACGCAGTGTAGGGCGGCTTCTGGAGACGGCGATGGAAGTCTGTAGCCGATTTCATGGAGTTGGAAATTAAACGGGCCGCATTGTTGCTGCAAGTAGGTCCTCATCGGAAGAGAACCTTTGACGAGTACAGGATAATACGCCTTTAGGAGAAGAAATGGGCTAAAATCCACCTAGCGGGCCCTGTGTGGGTCGGTAGATGCCATAGTCTTCGAATTTTTGGTTTTAGGACATGTCGATTTCCTCACGATATTTTCCTTTATCGTTTTGAGAACAGTGGAGGTTAGTGGTTATGAATTAAATTACAAAATAATAATCAAACAAATCTGGAGAGTGAAGCGTGGGAATATGGAACCCTAATAGGTTTGAACAAAATTCACCAACACTTTCATAAAAATAATTTATTAAAAATAGGTCGCGGATTTCTAAGGCCCGTCATAGGTTTTTCCTTCCGACATATGGAGGTAGGCGCGTCAAGTACTGCCCTGGCTTGCGCGTAGCTGTATGGACGCTGGAGCCGAGGAGCAGGATGCAGGACCCGCAGGGTAGGTGGTAGCGGTGCCGGATGCCCGTAGAGGCGTCGCCGTCGTTGGATGCCGGATGCCGGTGGAACCGACTCGTCAGTTGCGAGTGTCGGCACCAGGTGACGCAGCAACGGCACACACGGGTTAACCCCGGAGGAAGAAAATCCCGAACTTTGGTCCCTGGAATTTATGTCCAGTGGTAAGCGTAGGGTTCTCTGCTTATCCCTCCCTGACGGTGACCACAGCAGCGTAAGCGCAAGCGTAGGGATGGGTACTATTGCGCTTAGGGCGTATGTGTGTAGAGGTCACCTTCAGAAGCGGAGTTTACAGAGAAAAAGAGAAAAGAGAAAAAAAAAGGTGTGAAGCACTTTTAAATTAATATTTACACATACCTACATAAAACATTGATGTAGCAATTAAGGTTTGAGTACAATAGTTGAAATAGTAGCTAACATGATGTCTATGAAAAAGATGATGAAATAATTTTGCACATCATTGACCTTGACATGACATTTAGAAACAAGCACTGCGTGAATTTGTCAACACTTAGCCACTTACCCGATATGGGGAATTACACACTGAAGTTATGGTTCCTTTATAGAACTTTTTAAAAAGTAAAATTATTAAAAAAAGTTTTGGAAATTCAGTAGTCCAATCAAAGTATAATTCGCGAGGCTGCGCATATGTCGTCTAATATGTGTGTAGACTGACCGCGCGTAAATGACGACTGGCCTCTGCAGGCATGCGAGCGTGGTCGACGCTCGCGGCGCGCGGAGAATGATGGAGTGGGAAAAGAAACTGGTTTTAGGAACGCGAGCGAGCGAGACAAAAGTACAGGCGCGATCAGGTGATTTGGTCGGCTGGTAAACGATATTAAAATGACTTCTGTTTTATTTGTTTACGTTTTATCAATTATGAACTAACAACGTTACAATACCCCCGCGCGCAATCAAGGATTTTTGTCATCTCTTAAAATGAATAAAAATCCGCATCAGGAACTTGAGTTACTATAGGTTTACCTTTTATAAGTCATCTTTCATACTTCTCGCTAACATAAACTAGCAGCAGTTATTGTATTTTAACGATACCAACATAACTGACGCACTATAACATAAAAATATAGGTATCTTGTTTTTCTCTAACTAGATACCTTACCAATAAGTGTTCCAATAGAAGGTGGAATATATGCGAGGGGGAATGCAAATCTTGATTCGTAAAATCAAAACTAAATGTGAAAAATTCAAAATAATATTATATCAAAATATAGAGGAGAGAAAAAGAAATGCCATTTGATTTTATTTTTGATAATAAGGTACTAGGTATAGGGTAGTTTTTAATTCTAAGAGTTATTGTTATATTTAGAGTAAGCAATTTATGTAAGTTACTATTAGACTAGACTTGTGTACGTAAGCCTTATTGTGGCCTTCCTGAAAAGGGTAACACATTGCCCATAGTCTTCCTTAAATTTATCATCACATGGAATGCGGCTAAGCCGGAGATATAAATGATTAAGGAAATTTTGAGTACGCAGCAATGTATTGCAGTAATGACGTCGATTCTAAAATGACGTTAACCTTCTCAAGAACATCCAGCACACCATTCAGGTCGTGCGTTAGTTCAAGAGACTAGTGTGAATATCCCCTGTAGGAAATAATAGTCCACACTTAGTTACTAGTTTGCGCAACTCCTGCACTGTGGCAGCTGGTGATTCACCCTTAATAGCAACTTCATACTCGGACTTTTGAAGCGACATGAACTTCACGGGATAAGCCATTATAACAATAATTTAAATTGGTAGAAAAGAGGAAAAAAAAAAATTTTTTTTTTTTTTTTTTTTTTTTTTAGAAGTGTGGGTAAGTGTTGAACAATTCCATATAGTGAAATAAACAAATAAGTACTAAATACTCCGTCTGTTACAATTTTAAGTTAAATTTAAGTAACGTATTGTTGTTTTTTCCACTTATGTAAAGCTAGCAAAAAAAAAACTAAGAAATCTGGTAACTAAAAATAAAAAATGCAAAGTAATGAAATTTGCAACTAATGTGTACGCAGAACTAAATAAAACTAGCTAAAGTGAGAAAAAAAACTTTGTCAAAAAAAAACTTTTTTTCTGACTGTACTTAAGAATTAGCAACGCCAATAAGTAACGGTTAAAAGATATTGAGTTGAAAATTTAATGTAATGAAAAAAAAAATGCAACTTATATCGTGCGCTGACTGTACAACAAGACAGTTACAAGTTTTTGAGCATGACTGTACTTATTAAGCACTCCGAAACTTAATAAATTTCTGTAACGTACACTTTAGTTACGATGCAACAAAAAAACAAGAAAAGCGTAAAAAATAAAAAAAAATATTTTGCAACTGGTGTGAGGGTACAAGTCAATTACAAAAAAAAAATAAACTAACGATCCTAATTTTGGCGTTTAACAACAAAAAATCACAAAGATTAAAATAATACAAAACTAAATTTAATCACCCTGTATACAAAACCAAAAAAAAAAATGTAGACACTTTACAGTAATTTAAGTGTCGACATAAGACAAAGATGATAATGTCTATAAGTTAGCCTGTACTTACACCCGGCACTCAAACCCTTCAACCAGCACACAGCATAAACTGCTTACCGGAAGAAAAAACAGGAATGAGGGTAGTACTTCCCCGGGGCGAGCCGTTACTATAAGCTCTACTACTACAAGAATGTTGAACATACGGTATTCATGAAAAAATAAAAAACTAAGTAAAAAATATGTTGAGCACCCGGTGTATATAAAAAAAACACCCTGTATATCAGGCAAATTAAAAACAAAACTAAACTTAACTCTTCACACCAGTTGCTGCACACGAAATAAAAAAAAGAACAAAGCGTTATTACAAAAAACAACGAAACACAAAACACACAAAACACCGAAAAACACCACTACCTCCATAAAACAGAAAAAAAACGTATGACCATGAAAAAACCACGATATGGGCGCCAATGAAGCGTGGGAATATGGAACCCTAATAGGTTTGAACAAAATTCACCAACACTTTCATAAAAATAATTTATTAAAAATAGGTCGCGGATTTCTAAGGCCCGTCATAGGTTTTTCCTTCCGACATATGGAGGTAGGCGCGTCAAGTACTGCCCTGGCTTGCGCGTAGCTGTATGGACGCTGGAGCCGAGGAGCAGGATGCAGGACCCGCAGGGTAGGTGGTAGCGGTGCCGGATGCCCGTAGAGGCGTCGCCGTCGTTGGATGCCGGATGCCGGTGGAACCGACTCGTCAGTTGCGAGTGTCGGCACCAGGTGACGCAGCAACGGCACACACGGGTTAACCCCGGAGGAAGAAAATCCCGAACTTTGGTCCCTGGAATTTATGTCCAGTGGTAAGCGTAGGGTTCTCTGCTTATCCCTCCCTGACGGTGACCACAGCAGCGTAAGCGCAAGCGTAGGGATGGGTACTATTGCGCTTAGGGCGTATGTGTGTAGAGGTCACCTTCAGAAGCGGAGTTTACAGAGAAAAAGAGAAAAGAGGAAAAAAAAGGTGTGAAGCACTTTTAAATTAATATTTACACATACCTACATAAAACATTGATGTAGCAATTAAGGTTTGAGTACAATAGTTGAAATAGTAGCTAACATGATGTCTATGAAAAAGATGATGAAATAATTTTGCACATCATTGACCTTGACATGACATTTAGAAACAAGCACTGCGTGAATTTGTCAACACTTAGCCACTTACCCGATATGGGGAATTACACACTGAAGTTATGGTTCCTTTATAGAACTTTTTAAAAAGTAAAATTATTAAAAAAAGTTTTGGAAATTCAGTAGTCCAATCAAAGTATAATTCGCGAGGCTGCGCATATGTCGTCTAATATGTGTGTAGACTGACCGCGCGTAAATGACGACTGGCCTCTGCAGGCATGCGAGCGTGGTCGACGCTCGCGGCGCGCGGAGAATGATGGAGTGGGAAAAGAAACTGGTTTTAGGAACGCGAGCGAGCGAGACAAAAGTACAGGCGCGATCAGGTGATTTGGTCGGCTGGTAAACGATATTAAAATGACTTCTGTTTTATTTGTTTACGTTTTATCAATTATGAACTAACAACGTTACAAGAGGAAATTTCTTCTGAAGTTCAATGTGGACATCCGTTAAAAAGTATAATTAGGTATTCGTGATATCACCAGTAGTACCTGCTATCAAAATATTCGTTGTTTACCGCCAATGTTTTTACAGGGCCTGTCACTTTATGTACTATCTGTTGAGGACGTTATCTTACTAGTTCATTTTATACGATATCTTGCATGTAAATAATGTACTCAAATACGTGCATTTTGTTCTCGTATATTCGGTTTGACGACGTAGTTGTGAAACAGCAATGGAATATTGTTTAAAAACGTTTTCCTTTATGGTTATTTTTATTATAACAAAGTAAAACAATGAAGTCGTTACTGTATGGTATTCAAAACTAGTCATAACAGGCTCTATGCGGTGACTGGGTTGTGGGTGGAGGTTGATAGGCAATATTTTCATGTAAAATACTGGTGAGCTTAGGGTTACCATATCTCAGGATTTGTCCTGAGATTTCAGGATTTTTGGACTCTTCTCAGGATTGCGGCTGGATTTTGCAAATCTCATGAAATCTCAGGATTTTTTGAATTTTCAATAAAATACAGCTTACATTTTAAAGATCTCTCTAATAAAAAGTTAAACAAACTAAAAATAACCTTCCTTTGGTAATAATTGCACAATTAAAATCAGTAAGTACTTATTTATCCAAGTAGGTACTTAATCAGTTTTAAGTAAGGTTTTTTCTTTAATTATGGATTTATAAAATGCCCCACATGTTAAGCTCTTCAAATTATATTGAATACCACGCCCCCCCGCGCTTCGAGTGCGATGTGCAACGCGTGAGTGAGGTCCACAGTGTAGGTATATAAACGATAAAATTACGACTTTTTAAAATTGTTAAACTTAACAATTTAAAAAAGTTTGAGAATCTTTGAAACTAAAAAATCTCAGGATTTTTCAATGGAAATCAGGCTTTTTCTCCGGACTTTTGATTTTTTCATCTGGTAACCCTAGGTGAGCTGCATCTGGTTAGACTGGTAGACAACCTATCAACCCGATTCTTAGGAAAAGGCTAGGCAGATGTGATGATATATGTACTTATGTAAAACTATGTAACGTGTACATTTTCTTTGTACATACCTAATGGCCTTTGTCATCATAATTATGTTACCAGTAATGGTTTCCACAGCCCTCCCCATCAGGTGGCCCTATATTGATTAGCTCTAGGTCGTTTGAATACATCGGCTCCCCGCGACCTTGCCTAGGGCGCCACTTAGAGCATGGCACTTCGCTCGTATTGTATCAGTACCACGCTGTGTTTGGCGTTCTTAACGATACTCACAGTAGAATACAGATAAAGCAAATTTCCTTGTATGAATTTACAGAAATTACTCGACAAGTTGTGTGGTAATCGGATGTCATGGTATCATGTGATTAGGGATGTCAGATGTCCGGTTTTCGACCGGACAATCCGGTTTTCTTTATGCTTGTCCGGTTACAAAATTCTTGGTAAACCGGACAACAGATTGTCCGGTAAGATAAAAATCGTTCATTATTTCTAGCGAACAGCGCGAGCGTGTCGTAGGACCAATTAATTGAGTTGTGGTCAATATATCCATGGAAGCAGCAAACTCCTGCTGAAGGCATTTACGAAGAACTAGCGGCACTCCAAAGTGTTTTCTCTTCACTGGAAGGGAATTCGCTTAATATGTGGTGCAACATTTTTAACAACGAAGCAGCGCCAAATTTGTTGAAAATCGTACAGTATACGGTATCTTCAGCGTCATGGGAAATGTATGGACCGATGAAAGAAACCGTCTCGCCGTACATACTGTAAAAAGTGAATTGTGGGTTTTCTTTAATATAATGTTAGTTGCACTGAATTTAAAGATGCCATCTCAGGCAATAAGACTTTATTAAAAGCAGTCAGGTCGAGTTCTAAATATATAAAAAAGTAGAAAGGCGTTTAGTAAGTAAGTTTCCAGTACACAAAGTACATTTAACTATTAAGAAATAAAAAAAATTAAAACTTGTCCGGTTTTTTCTTTGAACACATCTGGCATCCCTACATGTGATGCGGAGAAATGAGGAAAATATCGTTAGCTAGAAAAGTTATCAGTATGAATGTGTACGTCTATAGAGGTAGGGGAAGACGAAAGAAACGATTGGCAGACAGTGAAAGATGATATGGCTAAAAGAAGAGAAGTGTATAGGGATGAGAGCCATTAAGAGCAGGGAAATGATGAGCCACTTTCTAATACTTACCTAATTGTATAAACAAGAGTGAGTCCTGAACACAATTCGCAAGTTAAGAGCCTGTATTTGCTGTTTTGGTGATATTGGGCGATCTAGATCTCGGTATCTATAAGACCTAAGAGTTCGCTATTTGGACACCATTAAACTTGGACTTATAATCATTAAATCTGTTGAAGCGAAAACACGATTGGATAAAAAAATCACGATAGAAAAAAAAGACAAAAAAAACTCGTTTTGCACTTATTTTGTGTTGGATCTCTGAAACCCTACGGAAGTTAATGATGATTTTTAGCCTAATAGATAGGTAACAATATTATCTAACATCGTGTTGACTTAATTTTTTATTTAGACGAAAATTTGATTTTATAAAGAATAAAAACCACTCATTTCGCACTATTCGGCCGCAGTGACTGACGTAACAACCGCTTTGTAGTGCAAGCTGATTAGAACGTTATTTTAACAGTATTACAGACGAAGTTTGAACCACCACAAATAGAGTTGCTAATCTGAGGTAGTATAGGCTCTTAAAGTCTTAAGTAATAGAGGTCGATCTCGAACACTTATATTTCAGTCAGATATTTTTATAAAATTGAAATATCCAGTAGGTCATAATAAGACTGGCAGCATTGCCACGTTGAATGGCAATGCTAATTCTTTGGCCAAAGAATGAGGCGAAGAGCAGGTGAGAGATTTAAAGTTAAGAAAGTAAACAGAATTCAAACTGAACCGTTTTTTTAGCTTTACCAAAGTCAACAGGAAATGATAATCGAACAATTTTATTGAGTTTCTTGCTCACATTGGTGGTAACAACTAAAATCGATTAATCTAGCTTAAATAATATTTGCATAACAGTATATTATCTAGCGGTTGCACAAACAATAATGAACTAATTAACGCTTTGTTTGTTTTGATTCAGGTCAAGCGATTATTTGCTCATATGAACATTTATGATTGTGGTTATGATAAACATAATGATTACAATCTAAACAAAGAGTTAATTTTGAAGGAATTTAAAGTATTTGTAAGTTAATTTAGGAACAGATAGTGTAATCCAGATAACCTGCAATACTTGATAATATTTGTGATAAAGGCGTGGTAATGAAAGTGCAATGTAATTGCCGTATTGTAGGTATAGCCAGATAGGTAGATTTCAAAAGAATTTGTGATACGGATTTGTTTAAATTTAAAACGGGTAATCTTGCTAGAAAGTGTGTCGTTAATCTTGTGGTTGTAATAAGCGTACCACTGACGATGAGGTCTTGTATTCGGTTCCCACTTCCCAGGTTGAGCAAAATATTCTAGGAATTTGTTTCAGGCATTTCTCAGTAGAAGCCTAGGAGATACGTACACCTTTACCCAACCAAATAACAGTGGAATGTTGTGTTGTAAAATGATCAATAACTCCCAGGATTTGTAGTTTATAGCCCACGCACGCATACGGTTACTTCATCCAGTTCGAGATTGAATAACTTCTCTCTATCATCAACTAATGAAAACCTACCTGACCTATCTACGCAATAAGTTAAAGGACCACCAACCAAAGGAAGTTGCCTATTACCGTGTTCACGGACAACGGGACTGAAGCTGCTGCTATTTATGAGTCGTTGTATGTAATCTTTGAACCCGGCAGACAGTCCACGAGGCAATCAAAAGAACGCATTCAGTATATACCAGCATACTTTAAGGGCTATATATCCCTCAAATGGCTTAGCATGATCTTCCGTTACGCCTAATATATATATATAATACTGCAGCATTAATTTTGAAATAAATATATGGTAAAGTTGAGGATGAATGCTGTCCTATGTGTGACGAAAACACGATTCCATAATCTTTTCTCGATAGAAAAAAAAATTCAAAGTTACCTCCAAATCGAACAATAAACCACTGGTATTCAAAAAGTACTTCGAATTAGATCATGAAACTTTGCATATTAACTGAACTAACTATAAAGCAGGTCTTATATGTTTTATTTTTTTAGTCCAATCGATAGATTTTTTGTCAAAAAACCACTCATTTCGCACTATTCGTCCGCAGTGACTGACGTAACAACCGCTTTGTAGTGCAAGCTGATTAGAACTTTATTCTAACAGTATTTCAAACGAAGTTTGAACAACCACAAATAGAGTTGCTAATTTTAGGGTTAGAAGGGCCTTAAGCGACAGTCATTGGAATTATTCGTCTTTTACACTAAATGGTGCAATATTTCCTCATGATTTAATTGTCTACGGAGAGTATTCCGTGTAAGTTCAGTAGTTTCATTTAACTGTTTTCCTTATGGCTACCGCAAAAGTATCATACATTCGCCAAATCTTTCCGCGACCAGGTGAATCTCGGCGTCCAGAGCGCTACAGTACTGCCAAAAACTCTTCCCTTTTTTGAGGACTCTACTACAAGTATACTCCCTGCAACCCAAACAAAACCTTTTCGCTTAAATGAAAAAAAAAAACAACATACCTACCTACTATCTTCAAGTTCGAACTGCTGTATGGATCAGAATGATTACCATTATGACGTACCCAATTCAAGTTATTGCAGTCCAGACTCACTAATTCATAGAGGGGCCTTTCACAAATGGCGCCACTGTAATCTAGCGATACCTCGTTTATCAATGGCGGTATAAACTCAGGGGGCAGTTTAATCGTCAAGTATCGGATTATATCAAAATCATAGATTGTACGAATATCTTGATTAAAATCAATCAAAAGATTCGTATGAACGATAAATATAGCATGTGTGACCCGCTTTATCTCGAACAATTACTGTCGTATCGTATATGTGTATCGAGGTTTTAAGTAGTTCAGTATCACACATTCGCACCATTAGCGCTTTTAGCGCTTTCAAAGCGAGTTCAACAGCATATGACGTGAAAGTTAAGCGCTTTTTTTCATTTGCGGCTTTTAGTCCGACTGAAAATCTTTTTAAGTGGTTTTCCCCCACAGTGGATGATGTTGCTAGTTTTTCTGCCGTTTTTTTGTTGCCACTGAAAATAGTTTCACAGCGCTGTAAGGTCGAAGTTCGTTTGCAGTGGAGTCACGTCCGGAAATTCAATTACTTGTACAATTTATTTTACGAGGAGTAAGGGTCACTGAATAGTTGCGTCAAATGCGATGGTGTTTGATCTTATTGAATACGAAGTGTACCCTTCACAGTAGGCATTTTCACAGATCTTTTTTTTGCTCTGATTTCAGGAGAAATGACAAACACCCGTGTTCACGATGGGCTTCTCTTCGACATAAATGTTAGAAAGTTTCAGCCCCTATTTCGTTTTTCCTTTTTAAGTTACTCTCTTGTACCAATAAAAAATATTGCAAAATGTCAAGCTTCATAACCCTGCTGTGTTAGCTGTACGATGTGAGTGCTTTTAAGATTTTTATGTTGTCGGTCTATCTGCTTAAAAGCCTTCCATTTTAGAATAGAGCAGCTAGATAAATGTCCTTACTTAAACCAGAACACATAATTATTTGTCAATGACATTATTTATCCTTATTTGGGCCTTCACTTACCTATGATTACGAATATTTTGTGATTGCAAATGTAACTAGCAAATTATATGGCCGAATCGAAATTACGGCTGCAATTACATCCAGCTTGATTATTTGAATAACATGTTATGCAACTAGTATTGAGACTTAAAATGGAGGGCAATATTGTAATGTTTTTGATACTGAATGTATGGTTTCTTAGTTTTCCTTGATTAAAGTAAAGCACTATTACCTGTGTGCTGTATTCAGATGCTACTAATGGGTGTAAAAATACCCTTGACGAAGCCGAAAGGTGCTGTGACAGAAGCCATGCCTGCTGCATGTTGCATGCTGCATGCTTGCTGCATGTTGCATGCATGCTTGCATACTGCATGCATGCTGCTTGCAGTTACATTGCGATCACGAAATTGCAAAATTCGTGATTGGAAAACTCAATAACACTTCCTAGTTACTTATTCTAATGATTTAAACTTTTCTCATAATAAAACTACAAAAATACTAAAAACAAAATAATGTTATCAATTTGTCTAGTATTACCATTATTAGCACTCTACGTACCTATCCATGGAGTGTGGTTGTCTGATAAAAATGTTCGCTCTTGAAACTGGGTGTTAATTCGACGCTATAGTTTAATGATGACATCTGTTACACAATAGTTGCGATACGCTATCTGAGGCGCTTAGCGTTCAGTGTCGGTCTTTCAACCTAAAAACGAGAATATCTAATTTTTATAGTTGTGGTGATATTTTTAATGCCTTTTGTTTTCATGATACTGAGGATTAACCCTGGTAAAATAATGAAATCGACTTTCTTGTTGGCGCTACTGCTAGAATTATTGAATCTTTATTAGCACGAGCCTAGTCGTTTCGAAATATATCAATGGACTTACTTGAATTTATAGTCTAAGTTCATACCTTCCATTAGCCGAACTTTAAGTAACATCTCCATTCTTTTGTCCACCAGCTAATCTCAGTACAACCCCCTGTATGTATGTAGTAATGGGTATTATACATGTCCTTGCGAGTTCTTTTATTTGTTGGGATCGTTTGTATTGATCATCTTCAATCACTACTTAGTTCATAAATAAGTCATACAATTACAATTCTATTCAAGTCTGCCTGGTAACTTATCCTACTTCTATCCAACTTTGCTCGTTATAAGTTATAGTTATATCCAAGGTCGCTAACATAGTGGAAAGTATAATTTTCCGTGGCAGGGCGGCATGAATAAGGAAACTTAGAACGTCTATAGTTAATGTACGAAACTTTTTACATAAACATAAGACAATGACTTTTCCTCAACCATTTACATGTCAAAGGAAAACTTAACACGTTAAATATTAGAATATTCTGATGATTTGTTACAGTCGATTGACCTATCTAAATCTACACATCATATTTTATGAAATACAGTCGGTTTTCGTGTCCGTATGTGTGCCCGGATTGTTCCTATAATCTACGCTGTAGATTGTGATCATTTTCTTTAATTTATTTCATTACCGTCATTCGGGGTGATAATAAAATGATGCATAAAATTACACAGAAACACACAGATTACGAGGAAGAAGAAGATTTGTGGCATAATAAATTAATATTTTAATGTTGTTGTGTATAATATAGAAATCTCGATGTTTTGCCAAAAAACAAAACCGTGCGAAGCAGGGAAGTAGACGCTTTAAACAGGTGGTCCTGCTCGATTGATATGAAATGAAACCTATACCGTATATTTTGATAACATTACATACATAGCACATTAAGTGTTTCCTTATAAGGAGTTGGCATGCAAACCAAAACTAAACTAAACAAGGCTCGTTTACGTACAATATCAGACACACTTCCATTATTTTCTCAGTTTCAAGTATCTTTTTGTTTTAAATAAATTTTACTTCGTCGAATGGCCGTATCAAAAGTCTAGAAAATTTCGTGGAAATCCATTCAGTGTAAGAAAACAAACGATGGAGGGTGACTGGTCTATTGTAAATCTTACAAAAAAAGAACTTATTTCCTGCTTAAATCTTTGTACTAACTTACACCCTCTTTCCAGGACATAATAGAGCTAGAGAAATGTTTCTGGACCCTCCGCAACGCGGCCCCCACCGGCCAGTTAGACGCCGAGAGCCTATCACCACTGCTGTCTCCACCGCTGCCGGCTGCCGCGGTTGCCGGCACCTTCCTGGCGTTCGATGAGAACAGGGACGGACATGTGGACTTCAAGGAGCTGTGCTGTGGACTCAGTGCAGCTTGCCGGGGACCTAGGACTGAGAGGCTGAAGTGTGAGTAGATTTTGTCACTACTTGATGCTATTTTGTTTTTAGGATGAAAAAGTTTTAAAGTGTTCTTAGGAGCGAAGAGGTGTGCAAGATTCGACCAATCACAGGAGACGCGGGAGACGCTATGTCCATTTCAACCAAGGTGATTGGTCGGTTTCCGCTCGTTTCCTCTTCGCTTCGCTCGTCTTCGCTCCGGTCGGCTCCGCTTTGGTGTAGTCCGGGCCTATGGCGTTTTCTTAAGTTACATAGAAATATAGAATACAGTTCTGTCGCTGCGATCTGTCATTGCGTCGGAGCGATGTTATACCCCGTTTGATGGGATTTTGATTGATAATAAATTGTGTCTGTCAGCCATCGGCCTGACAATTTAGTAATTGGTTTCCATTGTAATAGTAGTTTACAATAAGGTTCATGTTCAGTGAAATGTGTTTTTAACATACCAACTTACTATATAAAATAGTAGATTTTGCAATTTCTCCCCAGATTCTGATTTGGTTATTTCCTAACAGGAAAAGCCCCTTTAACCATAAACTAGATGCTTCCGACAACTTAACAATTATTTGAAAATTAGTACTTAGTTGTTTCATTGTGCATTCTCGTTCAATTTGTCTGCATTAACTTCCTGGCATTGTTCATTAGAGTTGAGTTGATATCTTGAGAAAACAGCATAAGAAAACCTCTTTTTGCTCCATTCAAAAATATGGGACAGAAACAACAATATTGCCTACGCATTTTACAATAACATGTTAATATACAACAGTAATAGTTTAAAGCTTAGGTACTCTGTCCTTTGTGTCCTTGTTTTTCTCCCAGAGATAATGTTATTAGCTATCATTTTAGACACATGCATACATTTTTTATTGATATGCGCGGTATTTCTTGGAAGGTTGTAGACTTGTAGTATTGGTAGAAATTAGAGAATGCCTGTACTATGGCTCTTTTGCCAATATGGTCAGCGATTGTAATTTCACCAGTATTCATTTCCTCTAAATCAAAACATGATGAGTGATATGTTTCACGACTAAAATATTGTACAATCGAATCGAACATCAGCACATTAATACATGCCCCCCAAAAAATCTGAATGCAATCAATCCAAACATATTCCTAAGTTTTAGGCCCTTATCAACAACAACTCTTGTATGTACTTCATATAGTACCTTCAGGTCCTCATTACATATACATAACTCTTATAAGATAACGTTATTTTACCTATTACGTAAGCAAACCTTTAAACCAAAAAGTGAGTGAATATACAATATCAGTAAGAAAAAACCGGCTTGTTCGCGTTGTTCTTTCCTTATCTCGCGGTATGAAAGTTTGCGAGCGTCTGCGCCCGCGCCGTTTGACGATAAAAATAAATGTCTAAGTAAATAATATACGTATGATATTATGGTAAACTGGTCGTGGTTTTTGATAAAATTTACGGTAAGGGGATCCACTCGCAAAATTCAGTTCAATTGATTCTAGATCAACTAGCGCAGACAAAATATCATGCTGAGAATATTTTAAAAAAGTCTGCTGTTTCGTAACATTTTGACCTAGTAGGATAGGCAGCGTTTATGAAGCAGCTGATGTTATTCAGGTACTTGGTAAAAAAAATGGAGGTTTTTTTCGGACAGTAATGTTTGCGGTTTTGCTCAAACTTGTCGTTGAAAACCCAAACAAACATACTTACTTACTTTTTTTTCGGATTTTTCTTTAAGACACGCCAAAATCCAGATTCTTCACGATGTTTTCCTTCACCGTTTTGAGAGTAGCGTATAAGATTAAAACAAACATCACACCTACTGCTAGCTTTCATAATGTAGGTACCGTATCTCTGAAGTTCAATGTTAATGACGATAATATTTAATTAACACTCCTAAATGGCTATCTCTTGTTTACGTTGTGACGCCATGGCATGAAATGCAAGTGCCTGTACGTTTGCCTCACATAACGATCGATTGAACGGGGTACCTAATGATTTATTCATTCGATGGAAAATCGATAGCGAGTTACAGTTTGAGCTACATTAAATATGTATACTTACAACGGATTCTCAGGTCACGATCTGATGTCATAATGTTTGTGAAATTATATTACTTTTGTGATAATTTGGTATCTAAGTAGCGCAAATAAAAATGCGGTGACAGACACGCACAGTCTAAACTGCTTGCACACGAGTTGTTTGTAAGTATACCGTCAAACCGTACAACATTGCCCAAATTGTTGAAATTTTTTGATTACTTAAACTTTAAATGTTTAAAAAAATATATATTTTTAAAAGTTTGCCCATTTGCAGAAACTTTTGCAACTTCGGTATTTTCTACCATAAGAACATATGGTTTAGGGATCAGTATAGAAGAATAATCAATCTATCATATTTAAACGTTCATATTGCCTGTCACATGTGAGTGGGCAAAGTAGCAACGATTTTTTCGTACCGTGAACTTGTAAAAAGTACAAAAAATATGGCCCGCGAAAATAAGTGTTTATGTGCTAAAAATCTTAATTTGTATAGCGCGCTGTACGAATTAAGATTTTTAGCACATAAACACTTATTTTCTTGATATTACTTATTATATCCTATGCAAAGAACTGTTTATTTAAATGTCGTGTAGCACAATCACACATTTTTTTTTTTTTTTTTTTTTAATATTTAAAGTTTAATCAAACATTTTCAGTAATTTGGGCAAAGTTGTACGGTTTGACGGTAACGAAGGCGAGCATTAGGCAAGGGTTTTTGAAAAATCATTCCTAAAAGGGGCTAAATAGGGGTTGTTAAGGGATGGAAGTAAGGCGTCTATTAGATCTTTCTTATGAGATAATAATTACCTACAGCAGTTTTCTAGACTTGAGGTTAGTAAAATGACAAGACGCTAATTCGTGTTTCGAGTGTTAATTAAATTGTTATCGAATCACAAGCATAGGTAACTCGGTTATATGCATCATTTCTTAGTAATTCATGCGGGTGGAAACTTTTAGTACCTACGGGAAAAAAATGGCATTGCACAAAAAATACTTGCAAGTGGTTGAGGGTCCTAATAATGACGCAGCAGTTTTTGAGATTTGAAAAGCCGTTTTTATACAGACAATTGTATTAGGATATTTTACCTTGTCATACCTTTGACCTAGAACAATATAGGTACACATAATACATAAACAACAAACATCTAAAATGCGGGAAGGAAGGAAAACAAAAATACTCAGTGACGTAGAGTACTTAATTGTATGTAAGAGCAATATTCCACGAAGGGCGAACTTTTCCCGAGTCGGTTTATACGCAATAGCTTTGACGTAGACCGTAGTAATAATATAATTTAGTAGCAATGTGTCAGTACTTCTGGATACGGAGCGCATTGTTAGGAGGTATCTCTCAAGCGGCCTGACCACCGGTAGCTTGTACCCTGTTCCTGATACTGGTGGGCTAATATTAAAAAAATTTAAATAATATTATAATAGTAGTTTTCTTTTAATACAATTTGTATTCCCACAAAGAATACTTGTATTGTCATTATAAAATCTCAAAAGTTGCATTGCAATACTTACTATTAGCTGCCTCAGGTTCGTGAGCGCTCAATGGCGAATTCCTTTTAATTACCATAATGTTTGTCGTAACAGGCAATTTAAGATTGACAGTGCAAAATGGTTATAATCACCAGATGTCCCAAATAGAACTCACAGAGAGGCGGCTAAAAGGCCAAACACATGTTTATGTGAATTAATCAATGTCAGGCATGGACATCAATGTATTTAGGCCATAGTCATCGTATCATTCATTCAATTTGAAAAATAAAATTGTCCGGAAAAGAACTGGAGTTACCAATATAGCTTGCAGACTAAGCAAGCTGAAGTAGCCAGTGGGCTGGCAATGTCTATCGAAGGACCAATGGCAGGTGGAGCAAACGACTCCTGGAGTAGATATCATGTATCGGCAAGCATTGTGTGGTACGACAGCCCAGCGAGATGTTCCGGTGACCTTAAAAAGGTGACTGACTGAGGACAAGGTGTTCTGAAGAAATTTAGGAAAAGTGTATGTCTACGTCTAGCGGGCCTGAAGGCATCTAAGAACCCGAAACCTGCCGGGTTCCCTTCAGGAACAAGGGACTCTATACTTACTTGTCTAGCAGAGGACTGCGATCGGATTTGTTGATCGAACGTTCCATTCCACAAACGGCAACTATTAAACATTGCTTATGACGGTAGCGTCATGAGCAATGTTTAATAGTTGCCGTTATAGTAGTATAACACACTTATCAATGCTAAAAACGTTACTATAAAAATAAACGGTAATCATATTACAAAAACATCTATTCTAATTCGGCACGGAAGTAAAGTTTAAAACAAGAAGGGTCCTTGACACAGCTGACATAACGAACAAAAGCGACGTAAAAAGCGTAGTTTCCTTCGTTCAGACCATGCCCCTCCAGGTCATTAGATCAAGGTGATATGCACACGTCACCACTAGGTTTTGCATTCGGTTTATTTTGCAGTAGTAGAGATATGCTTTACATACGCATGTTTAATGCATAATGTCCAATTAAAAGCTATAATTTGCATTTTGACGTCTTGGAGTGGCTAAAGTCGAATTTTATACATAAGTAGTTTTTTCTTACTTAGCTGTCCCATTTGGCGGCTTGTCACACGCTGTTTGCAAAAAAGCTAGTGAACATCGAGCATTAAGTGCAAGAAGGGTTGTGTGTAGCATAGCAGTGGGACATTAATAGCATGGGCATTATATAACTATAGTAATAGGGCATACTGGTGTCGATTCTGTTGTGCACAAACTAAACTTAATTTAGGCTATTGCTATCTTTTTCTCTCTAATAAAAGGAGAAAGAGACGGACGTAATTTAGAGCTATCAAATTTAGTTGGAACTAATATTTCTATACAAATGAAGGGTGCACGTAAAAACATGTCTACTAAAAACACGGTGAAGCGCAAGGCATAAACTAGTTTGACATCTCTAACTTAGTTCATAGCTATAGCCGTCCTTTTCTCGCACTGCCTTTTAGTAAAAGATAGCAATAGCCTAAATTAAATTTAGTTTGTGCACGACAGAATCGACAACACTTCTACAGAAAAAAACTGTATAAAAATTCAACAGATCTTTCAGCCTCACATGAAATCAGCCTACAGTTTTCCTTTGCAATTTTATAAGGAAGAAGAGAACTGCAGTGCCTAGAACTATTATTCAGCTTTCTTGTAAGTACTCCCAAATGGATGTTTAACAGACACCATCATCAACAGCATTCTGTTTCCTTCCACCCACTGCTGAGTCTCTTCTCTTTTGAGTAATGCTTCCCTATTATGCGCGTTGCTCAACCAGGTTTTACCCGCGATCTTCTGATGTGTTATAAAAAAGAGTTTAAAACACCTCTTAACGAAGCCGAAAGGCACTTGTTCTCCTCGTGATTGCGATATTTTTTTTGTTCTACACCATACCTGGGAACCTTCTAGTTACGGAGATATTGGGGGTCAAAGTTCCAACTTTTTGACAAGTTATTTTTTTATTTATTTAAGTTTTTAATGTAAGATTTTTACTTTAAACACATCCACGACCCCCGTACTATTCAATCCATCTATCAGCAAAATGTTTTGAGTGCGTTACATTGAGTTCTACCACAAAACATCATTTTTCACCCCAAAAAAAAAGTCGTTTCCCAGCAATAATTTTTGCGTAGAGTTACTTAGTTTTATGTAGAGCATGCTTGATTGACGGCTTCGTGATGAGGTCTTTTACACCCTGTATTATCCACTCGTCTGACTGCAGGGGGTCTAAAATGCCGCTTTAGCAGAATCGTAATATGAATCACGTTAATAATTTAAAATTCTTAAAATAGACTTTATGACTATAAGCATAAAGTCCATTTTAAGAATTTCAATTTTTTAACGTGATTCATACTAGCGTGCGTGGATTCTGTTATAGCGGCCATTTTAGACCCGCTGGTCTAAAACGTAAAATAATCAATTCATAGCTCAGCCTGTAAAACTTAGACCATTGACCACATAAGTAAAAGTCCCTTACACTTGAAGCATACAAATCGACTTCCGACTTCCTCACAGGATGACTGTGTCAGCAGTCGCTGGTATTCTAAAAACAGTTGACGACGCAGGACTGTCAACGGACTTCCCGGCGACTGTCCTCATAGTTATTGGCTTATACTTCCGCGTTGGCACAGTCTTCGTAGATTTATTTATTTATTTGTTTTGCTTACATAATTTTTTAGAATGAGTGTGATCGCACTAGTGTAATTCAAAGGAAGATTCATCATCAGCCTATTAATGTTCCCACTGCTGGGAAACAGGCCTCCTCTCTATGAGAGGGAATGGGCTATAATCCACCACGCGGGCCCAGTGCGGGTTGGTAGATGTCACGTGTCTTTGAATTTTTTGGTTCTAGGACACGCCGGTTTCCTCACGATGTTTTCCTTCACCGTTTTGAGAGCAGCATTGATGAAATAAATTACATAAAGTAATGCGCCTGCCTGGGTTCGAACCCACGACTTACTGTTCGTAAGTCGGGGCCGCCACCACTGGGTCACCGCTGCTCCAAAGGAGGATTAGATCAAGTTAATGTCAACCACTTTAGTTGACATCTTCGGACATAACTTTGGGAAAAAGCTATGTGTCTTGGCAAGGTGACGGTCGGGGCTGCGCGCGAAGGTCCTTCAGGGTCCTCTACTCATTGTAGTAGTAGGAACCGTGGAGTTTTAGTCTATAGGAGTCCGACATAACCCTACGTTCTAAAGAGAAAGGAGTAAATGATGCCGTGACAAGTACAGTGGAGAATGGAAGAAGAAGTAGAATGAGACAAGGGCACAAAGATGACGTTAACCTTTTTTTTTTTTTTTTTTTTTTTTCGGATGGGAAATCATCAAATAACTCCTCCCGCTCTGGGCGGAGCAGGAGGGAGTGTCAGACTTTTACTGACTAAAACCCATCCATGTTCCTTCATCGCCCTTTGTGTTCCGGGGCCACGGTATCTCTTTCGAACAGTCCCGCAACCCCGGCAGGCATCGGTCCCTACGGACCCCTTCCCTTTTGCTGACTCTCTTTGAGGCGCGCGTGGAACACGAACGCGCCATCGACACGGCCTGTCGTCATGAGACGGATGGACGGCGAGCTAGCCCATTAGCACCTTATTTTTGGTAATAACGGAACGGAAGATGACGTTAACCTTTCGTTCCGTTATTACCAAAAATAAGGTGGCAAGGTGCTACTTTGTCGTATCGTCGGCGTCGCTGTCCTAGTCGTAAAATATTAACAACATTGTTTTCTTGTCCAATTTTATGGCTCACTCATTAAATGATCTTGACTTAATGTCTCAAGACGCGCACTCTGTTTTTGTCAAGAATAGGATAGACGACAAAAAAAAAAAATTAGTCCGTCAGTTAGATTATCAAAAAATATTTGATCCGTGTGTTTTCTTTTGTTACATAAACCAAAATTGACGAAGATTATGACGCTTTTAAAATTCTCAATATGTCACGGCTTGGTATAATTTTAAGCTAGTTTACGAGCCCCCACTCCCGAGTTTTGATGCGTTTTATCTTCGTCAATATTCACTGATTTACAAAAACATAAAATACGTGACCATTAATTTCCAATACTCTAACTGACGGACTAAATATATTTGCAATTTTGTGATACTGTCGTCATGCCTATTATCCTTCAAGAATAACTTAATTATTTGTCCCTACTAAGGGATGAAATCCAATTACCATTTCCACATGTTTAGTATCTTTGTCTTTCTAATAACGAATCTTATCTTAGATAATATTATCATTTGGAGTAAGTCAACGACATCTGGTCTCACGGAATGAGGGAAAGAATTCGGACGTAATTTGGCCCGACAAAGATATTACCGCAGAGATAATTTAACCTGATTTCGAGGTCAAGTTAATTAAGATTTGTCTCAGACCTTACTTTGATGAGATGTTTCCTTCTGCTTCTTGTCAAGGTCAGCGGTCAATGTCAGTCTTATCATTGTTTTTGGCAAATTAAACTTAGTTTTATCTCGGAATTAACTTAGTTTTGTCCAGGACTCTTGGAAGACTACATTAGGAACTATTCTCGGTTTCGGTTTCCGGGTCCCGGGTTTTACTACGAAACCGAAACCCGTGTCCCGCATGCCCTAGCCACATTATGCGTAGGATACTTTTGATCCCGATACTACGTGCCTGTGGAATAATTGACAATTACCTAGCCTTAAAATTAACAATTATGCTAAAGTTGACAATTAGCCTTAAAATTTGTTCTCACAATAAAATAATAAGTCCTCGCATAAAAATCTTTGCGTCATAAGGGACACAGTACTGTTGTGCACACAATTGAAGTGAAATGTCCAGACGACTACGACGACGCGAAGGTCGTCTCAGCATTGTTCATCTTTCGCGCCGCGACTAATTGCGTTTTAAATGAGACGCTCGCGAAGCACGTGCTTCGCGACTAGGAGATTGGAGAGCCGACTTCACTGCTACGAAATAAAGGTCCTTTCAAAGTCCTACGGTGGAATCTACGTACCTAGTACCGATGACAGTTACGTGTTCAAAACCAGCTCTTGCTCCTAAGGAATAAAGGCGCTGCCAATGTCTTACCACCTCGTCAAGCCTTCACTTGTTCGTTTATGCATTTCCGACTTATTGTTAAGTAGTTGATTCGTCTTTGTGCGGGTCATGGTGACAGGTATATTCAATAAGGTGTTAAATAAACGATTAAGATTATATCTGGTATGGTAGAGCTCTTTGTTTGAGGATTGATTCGGGGAAGTACTAAAACCAAATCTATAACCTACCTACCGCCCCTATTCAAGCCTGACTTCACCCACTGCATGGTATAGGCCTCTCATTGTTTGTGCTAATCTCCACGCTTCTATGCCAGCCTCATCAAGGTTTCACCTGCGACGGCAACGTCGGCCCATCTCGCCGCCCTTATTAGCATAATTATATTGAGTAGGTTGTCGTTTACAACACCAAAAGTTAGCTTATGAAATTGTTTCTGCTTATGACATAACCCTCTCTTAGACAGCAAAATTTATGTCTCTGAAGAATTGGGGCAGACGGCTAGTCTTAGTTCAAGACTTCAAACATGATGGTATTAAGCCGACCCAAATACGTATTCAGAATAAGTAATTTCATTATGAATTTCCAGACTGTTCTCTGACTGTGACTGATCTGATTTTCATTCATAAGGCGTCTCACGTCATACGTTATATCCTTGTTCGATTTTTTTAGACATAATAAATGGTCATGTTTTGTGGAGCGTAACCGATATTTACGCTCTCGCATTTAGTTTTTTTTTTTCAAATTGTTCAATAATAAGGTTAAGTTGTTCCCACAATAGTGCACTTTCTACGAGACTTTCTAAACTTCCCACGTTCCCACTGCTGGGGCATAGGTTACCATGGTAGGAAGTGGGCCGTGCGTGATCCACCATGCGAACCTAGTGCCCATGGTTTTGTTTCTAGAACATGACTGTTTCTTAGCGATGTTTTATAAAGAAAAGAAGACAACAGCGGTAACAAAACATCACTCCTGTTATGATTAGGCAATGCCTACACTCTCCCCCCCATTTGGCCAGTTATGTTTAAGTCCCATGTTTTATGGGGCGAGCCTAACGCCATCAACCCGGCACATTCTAAACTCCGGGATGCCACTGCAATATTTCTCATGGAATAACCCAATATTCAGACAACGGTGGTGATTAAGTAATTGCAAAAACTATTCCAGAAGCTTCTAGCCTAATTGTCGTCTTGTACACAATTAGGGTAAGTACTTAATTGAACTCTTGGCATTTAAGTATACATTGCCCGTGCTAATTAAACGTCAATATGTCGTGCAGGTGACATGACGAGTTGCTGTCGTGAACATAAATATTTAAACGTGGGCTATGCACTACAATACGTCTGTCACTCGAAGAGGAAACTTGGTCTTGTTGTCGTCATCATCGTTGACGGCATTAGGGCAATGGTTGGCCGACTTGTCGACTCATTTCAGAGAGATCTCCCCCCCTGTCGCAGGTTCGCTGTAAGAAATTTCTAATGAAATTATCAGTACATAAGATCTTTGTATAACTGGTGAATAAACTCGTTTAAATTTGGAGGTCGACTTGATTCGAGAATCGCAGTATAGTTGAGGCATGGCCGCAGGGTCAGGTCAGAATATTTTATGGATTCAAAACAAATCACCAAGTCTAAATATAACTAGCTATCTTTCGCAATCTTACCCCTTAGCTTACCACCCGAACTGGTTACAGTCTCTTATCATAAGAAGCGTGGTCTGGTCTTCATACAAAAGGAAGCTGGAAGCATTGCCTCCGTTCAAAAATAAAATGTAAAGTAATTTATTCAAATTAGGCTGAAAAATCAGTACTTTCTAAACGTCAATATTACACAAGATAGTCTCCAAAAACGCCCCGCCCTATAGTGTTTTAGCTGGGAAGAAAAAGTGGCGGAAGAAACGACACATCTTTCTGTTAGGTTAGAGGAACCACCATTTCCATAGTTGTTCTTGAATAACCTCGGAAAAACTTCTCTACTGCAAAAACCTTGGATGTAGTTAGGTCATGACAATGATGTTTTTTTTTAAACAACATAATATTACAAATATGTGCAGAGAGGAACTCGAATTGTCTATTCTATTCAAAATAAAACTCACACATGAAGTTTACTTCCATAAATACTAAAGATAAAATCTAGGAACAGATGCTTCAACTGACAAAATTCCCTCGCTATTAATTAGATAATTTATATTAATATAATTCAGCACAGATAATGATTATCGCCACTATCTAGACTGAGCCGGTATTGTGAATATCTCGCACATTATTATTGATTCCTAGGACCTTGGTTTTGAATCTGCTAAAAGGTTATTAGAACAGCAATAAGATATTATGTTTATGGGCATCTTAATAATGTTATGTAAACGTCATCTGGTGTACTTGGGGTAGGATAGTGATATAACGGATCCTACACACACATGTTCTCGTCGTCATTGAATCGACCGTTCGAGAAAAAGTAGCTAAATAGCTTAGCTATAATTGTGCGGTGTCGACCCGAACAGGATTCCGAATATATAAATAATTCCTGTCAAATCGAAGTGGCGACCCCCAAAAAGTGTGCAACAAGCACCCTTTAGGTTTTAAAATTTCTGATTGTTTAATTGACGATGAGACAGTGGCTTCAGAAAGTTAGTTGATATTTTTCACTTCAGGTGTTTCATCGCATCATTAACATCTGAATTCACAGAAACTAATCTCTACAACTCCTGCGGATACCCTGCGACATTTGTGCTTTAGACAAGCATACCCTAGAAGAGGACTACCCTGAGACATTTGTGCTTTAGAAAAGCATACCCTAGTAGAGGACTGTTCTTATCAGTTGCATGTTTTTAATTCATGTTGATTCATTCTAGTATCGTAACCCTTAGGTTTCCCAATGTAAATATGCTTATGATTAATAACTGATAAAATATAAGTCTGTGCAGCTGCAGGTGCACTTAATCTGTTGCCAACTGGTCACCTGTGTAAAACTGTGTTGGAGTAGCACAAATTTAATAATGTCCAACCGAAGGTTGATGTCTGGATGAAGCCGATTAATCGGCTGTCGCCACAACTTTCGGCTGAAAACGAAAGTTTAATATAAATAACCCTAAGAAATTCAATTCAAGATGGCAAAAAAATTAATTATACACAATTACTTTTAAATTAAACGTTTATGTTGACTGTATATAAACAACTAAACAAGACGATTAAGGCGACTCAGGAGCTAAACGCGAGTTTTATAATGCAAAAAAGCATATGATTCTGTTCGCGACGAACGTCACCAATCCAACACATAGAGTGTTGATTAATAGTTAAAAAATAGTGTAGAGTCAGTGTATGGGCAATACAGTGATATAACAAGTGCCATCAGTGAATTTAGAATAGTTTACATAGTAATTTTCAGTCGCGCTAGACACATATAGGCTCGCAAGTGGAGTTTTTTAGTGTAATTTAACGCTTTGGCGAGGTCCAGGTAGCCTAGGTTGCGACCTAGGCCTGGATATAGTATTTTTTTATAACTTAGCTTATAGTTGAACCACTTAGACGAGAGTATGACGGTCTAGCGCGGCCATATTCGACAAAAACAAGAAAAAATTGTCTTACAGATTTTCAGTTGAAGGATCGCTACAGGCTGAAAGATACAGACACGAAAAAATAAGTAACAGCTTTAGATGGGCTATATACTCGTCTAGTATATGGCAATTATATACTTACAGTCACAGCAACAGCTTTCGTGTAATTCAGCCTGTAAGACCCTTCATCCAGACACTTTTGGAAAAGCTGTCCGGTTTTATGGAAATAATTTCCACATTTTAATAAAGATTTTCGTTGTTTTTATGTCTGTACATAAATAACGTTATGTGGAATTGTGGCGATGTATATAATGTGTTTAAACATAAGCTCAAAATTGTAATTTGCAGAAAGATTGTACATTTCCATAATCAAATTTTCATTAAAGTTTTCCGAAATCAGAAAGCGAAATCAGGGTCCTCGTTACAGTAAAGTTCTGGAGTACCTTAGTAAACTCGACTTTTCTTAGAATCGTAGTCATCAGTACGGCAATTAAATATGTATAAGTAAACAGTGAAAAAGTAGTGCGCGAATTAATCCTGAAATCGCTTCCTGTACAGTCATGAAAGTTAAATAAGTGTCTTATTTTCCCAGTAACCCCTATCCCCCCTCGTTAGGTCAACGCCCTGAGATAGCGAAGAATGATCAGCTACAGCTACAGTTAATTAGGTGTAGGACGTCAGCGCCGTCTGGCGGCGAAGTATAGTACAAGCGTGCGCCCGGTAGTAATAGGGTATAAGCAGAGCACCAGGTACACGTATCCACGCCATCAGCGGATAACGCCCGTCCGGCACAGATTCACTGCAATAAACAAAACCAGAAAAATATATGATATTCTTCAGGATATATGCTAGTACGATAGTGTTTTGAAAACAGAATACAACAAATTTTACTCGATAAAAAAAATCACGAACTTATCTCTAAAAATTTCTTTTAACGAGTAAAAATCATACCAAGATACATGCGATAATTCTGGCAAATAATTCTACAAGCAACATATTAGAATGATAGTGTTTTATTTTTTTAGTCCAATCAATAGATTTTTTGTAAATCGCAAAAAACCACTAATTTCGCACTATTCGACCCGCTGTGACTGACGTAACAACCACTTTGTAGTGCAAGCTGATTAGAACTTTATTCCAACAGCATTTCAAACGAAGTTTGAACCGCAACAAATAGAGTTGCTAATTTAGCTCCTGTAATCGCCTTAAAACTACCGTGTAACTTGTCATAAGTACCATCACATGGAAAAGTGTGACCGCGTGATCTCGTGTGCATTCATAACAGTTCGTTCAATTTCGGCGCTCTCGGCTTCGAAGTTGCGTATTCATAGCTCTGATATATGTGCTCGTATGTGACGGTAGAGAGGTAGCGCCACAATATAAATACTCCAAAAGTTCAGCTTTAACTTGAATTGCTGAAACAACAAAAATCATAGAAAGATTTACCTAGTTATTCTTATTTTGCTTTCCTTTTGTCCTCCAAACACCCGCTTCATGAATAATTACATGTGCGCTTATAGCGCCTTATCTCTCGATACTATTAATAGATAAGGAAGTACAGAAATAAGTTTATCTAGACAAGCGAGATATCTAGAGAATGAAGAACAAAAAAAAATGAAATGAATTTCGATGATTCTATCTTGTCTTTTCTGAATTTGTGTCATCTTGTTTTCTTGCCCTTGTCAAAAAGAGAGATCAACAATCGCACAAGCTGTTGACATGTGTTATACCTCAAACATAACAAACATACGAATAGTGTGATAATTCAACCAGAATAAAGAAAAAGCGTATAATATAAATTTTTGTGAAGTTTTGCCGGCCCGGTTGGCGCAGTGGCAGAGCGATTGGCTGCTGCGCTGCGTGACGCGGGTTCGATCCCCCCACGAAACAAATTGTATGACTTTCTATTACTACTAGTTCTCCCAATAGATGGTTACAATAAAATACACTCATCGAATATCTCTTTAAACATCAAACATGAAAACCCTGCAATATCTCAAAAGCTAAAGTTCCCATAAACTAAGTCCATCATCCTCTTCCAGTTTGCTTCAAGATCTTCGACCTGGACAGCGATGGAGTCCTCAACAAGAAGGAGCTGATCGACATGGTGGGCATACTCTGCACAGTCGCCAACGAGAGCTTGAAGAACCAGAGCTCCCGGGCTTCCACACCTTCAGACAGCAATGACTCCGAAGGAATGGAGAAAGGATTCGACCCTGAAGTAATCCTGGTGAATTTGAGGGATAAGCTCGTGACTGTGCCGAAGAATGGAAGGAAGCCGGTGTTCCAACTGGGCCCTAATGGTGATAATAAGGAGGAGATTAGTGTTTTGAAGGAGGTGAGTTTATAGTAATCATTGTCAATGAGGTTTTACGAGGTTCACGTTACACGTATGTCTGTGCTCATAGCAGTAATGAGACCCCGATATTTCCGGTTGTCATGCGCGTACGTACTGATCAAAACCTAGATTGACAGCATGGGGTTATCTTTAGTCACTGACTGGCCGATTTTCTAAAGTCTAAATTGGTATGGAACGCGCGACCGTTAGAACCACCTAATCCGCCATCGTGAGAACATGTTCTCACGGTGACCCACGCACGCACATCGAGTGAACTTTGACTAAACCATTAGATTCATCGTCATCCAACACCATCATCACGATCAAGAACGACAGCTGGAAGGTCAACGAGTGTAGCTCGCAGTCTAAGGTTTACGCTGCACATATCTTTACTGCTGAACTATTATCAACCTCAGAAGCCATAGAACCCATTTCGGCTGAGGCGCATTCTACATTGTAATTAGGCCGCAACTGAAATTACTAAAAGCAAGCTTAAGCGCTGACATAGTTTAGGTCTCTAAAATACTGTTAATCAACAGCCTCTTCCTTCTCTTTCTAGCAACAACAGCAACAGCAAGAACAAGAAGAAAAAGAGCAACAAGAAGATAACGAAGGTCTAATAGCCAGCGACATGGCGCTCACTCTAGAAGACTTCCTGATCTGGAGCGTGGAGAGCGCGGAGGCGCTGGTGACGCCCTTCATGGAGCTGGTGGTGGAGGTGTGCCACATCGTGCTGGGGCTGCGGCCGCAGTGCAAGCACCAGGAGCGGGACATCGGTGAGTCTACTCGTACATGACATGGCGCTCACTCTAGAAGATCTGGAGCGTGGAGAGCGCGGAGGCGCTGGTGACGCCCTTCATGGAGCTGGTGGTGGAGGTGTGCCACATCGTGCTGGGGCTGCGGCCGCAGTGCAAGCACCAGGAGCGGGACATCGGTGAGTCTACTCGTACATGACATGGCGCTCACTCTAGAAGATCTGGAGCGTGGAGAGCGCGGAGGCGCTGGTGACGCCCTTCATGGAGCTGGTGGTGGAGGTGTGCCACATCGTGCTGGGGCTGCGGCCGCAGTGCAAGCACCAGGAGCGGGACATCGGTGAGTCTACTCGTACATGACATGGCGCTCACTCTAGAAGATCTGGAGCGTGGAGAGCGCGGAGGCGCTGGTGACGCCCTTCATGGAGCTGGTGGTGGAGGTGTGCCACATCGTGCTGGGGCTGCGGCCGCAGTGCAAGCACCAGGAGCGGGACATCGGTGAGTCTACTCGTACATGACATGGCGCTCACTCTAGAAGATCTGGAGCGTGGAGAGCGCGGAGGCGCTGGTGACGCCCTTCATGGAGCTGGTGGTGGAGGTGTGCCACATCGTGCTGGGGCTGCGGCCGCAGTGCAAGCACCAGGAGCGGGACATCGGTGAGTCTACTCGTACATGACATGGCGCTCACTCTAGAAGATCTGGAGCGTGGAGAGCGCGGAGGCGCTGGTGACGCCCTTCATGGAGCTGGTGGTGGAGGTGTGCCACATCGTGCTGGGGCTGCGGCCGCAGTGCAAGCACCAGGAGCGGGACATCGGTGAGTCTACTCGTACATGACATGGCGCTCACTCTAGAAGATCTGGAGCGTGGAGAGCGCGGAGGCGCTGGTGACGCCCTTCATGGAGCTGGTGGTGGAGGTGTGCCACATCGTGCTGGGGCTGCGGCCGCAGTGCAAGCACCAGGAGCGGGACATCGGTGAGTCTACTCGTACATGACATGGCGCTCACTCTAGAAGATCTGGAGCGTGGAGAGTGCGGAGGCGCTGGTGACGCCCTTCATGGAGCTGGTGGTGGAGGTGTGCCACATCGTGCTGGGGCTGCGGCCGCAGTGCAAGCACCAGGAGCGGGACATCGGTGAGTCTACTCGTACATGACATGGCGCTCACTCTAGAAGAAACTAAAGTCTAGAATCACAATGCTTGGGGTGGCACCTTTCACATTCCCTTTCGGTTATACTGAGGCAAGGAGACCCAGTTTGGTCATCTTCGTTGTGAAAGGATAAGTCAGCTAGACTATGCGTCACCGAGTGACAGCTGTCCAGTATGTAGTGCCGCGCGCCGGGCGTATGGAATAGCAATATCATATTTTTAACGCAGTTCGGAGAGGCTCCTCTCGTCAACCCCAATCTTCAAACTTTACATAAGTCTCTCTCTGGTCAAACTGAAGCGAATCCCGCACCAGATACGGGATGAACAACTCTTTTGCCGATGTTAAAACTGGAGTGGAATTACTAAGTAGTGAATGCTTAGTCATTGAAACAATCGACACGTGCAGTCGCATCCTGTGGCCCGCGCGGTATTTGCCTTTGTTCTGAACTTGTGACCAGCAAAGCTTATAGGTTTTATCCAGTTCTTTCACCAATTATTCAAAAATCTTGTCATTTGAAGTACCCTTGAAACTACAAGTAGTCTTATAATCATACATATTATCAAAAGATAATCTTGATTTAATTACATGCGTCATATAAGCTACTGCATGTTCTAGAAACCATCAATTTCTGCATATTTAAATCATTTGATGTCCTCACCGTACTTCAGTCTAGCAAAAAAGTGGGTTAATCTATTGATTTAAACTTTTGCCAGTCTCCAAAAGACCGCGAGAACAATAAAACGTAATACAACAATCGAATGATTACATAACAGAACTATAATTAATTCAATCTTCATTCAAGTAGAGCCTGTAATCACAAATGTATTGCTATAATTAGCTTACTTTATACATTACAGAGTTATTGCACAAATATACTTACAATCAACATTGTTATACAATACTGATTAACAAATAGAACATTGTACAGAAATATTAAACTTAAGACCATTTGAATAAAATTCATTTTAAAATGACGGAAAAGGTTTTGCAATAAAAGTTAAATTTTATCTCACAGAGTTAAGGTTGAAAATCTTAAAACATTTAAATTTATTTTGGCGCCTGTGCCTTTCCATAGCGTCGTCGCTACTGCAATTATCAAAATGCTTGTAAACATTGTTATCTATGTATACCAGAGGCGCGCTACACTTGACTTTAGCAGACGATGGGCGGCTTATCGGACATGTAAACTAGAATTTTAATATTATATATTGTTAAGCGCCGGATTGACATTGTGATAATGATTTTTTATTATGTTCTTTTAAATTAAATAGCTTTTTAACCGACTTCCAAAAAGGTAGTGAGGAGGTGGTTTTATTTAGCAAGCAGCTATGTCAAACATGTGATTTTGCCGGTCTCGGAAAAACGCATAAAAAAAAAACCGGAGCAGTCTGGGGACTGCCGATAGAAGTGAAAACAAAAAGTACACCCGCCCCAGTCGTAGCACTGGTTATGTATGCCCCGCGCATGCCTATGTGGTGCTACGCCGTAGCGGATGCTACGAGTGCTACGAAAGGCTGAGAAGCATGACCGCACGTTACGTTACGTGACGATGAGTTCAATGTTTTTCCTTTCATCAAAAAGTGCTCAACGCGCCTAAAGAAGTTTTCACTTCAAAAACTCTTGTTGTGTATGTTATACGAGTTTCATCAAATCGAATAGAATTAAAAATTCCATGATGCTGAAGTTTAATTTAAACCAGTCAGAAACCCTGTAATGATAGACGTAAGATAGATAAATTAATAAACCTTTCTCCTATTTTAATGGAAGGTCCGAAATACCGCGGTCTTATAAAGATACTTCATCATCATTCTCTCTCTTGCCCTTATCCCAATAGGGGGAATATGCATAAATTGTCCCTTTTTTTATTTCGATGTTAAAGTACTATAAAAATAATGACAAAAAGCGAAAACAAGACATAAATCGGCCAAACAATACAAAAGTTATAACCATATTTTAAACTTTTGTTTCTATCTCTTTTTAGATAAACGGAATTTGGCATGGATTTTGTACGTCATTCGCTGTATCAGATCTCTTTGTCTAATCAGCAGTTTCAAATGCTAATAACTTAGTATTTTTTTATAGATATTAAAAAAATAATTTCACTTTGCTATTTCTGATGTTAATACGCTTTGTTTAGAGTCATAAAAAAAAACATGCATATACCCTATTGTAATCGGTCGTCTTCTTTCATACTTCTCTATTGTTCGTCACCTCATCAGACACTTCTTTTCTTGCCATATCATTCTTTACACAGTCCATCCATCGTTTCTTTGGTCTTCCTCTACTCATATATCCATCCACATTCATACTCAAAACTTTCCTCACGATATTTTCCTCATCCCTCCGCATCACATGCCCATACCACGACAACCGATTACCACACAACGTTTCAGTCACCGGCGCCACTTTCAGAACTTGTAAAGGACATACTTATCTTCCCAAAATCCCCTACCTACCGTTTAAAATACTTGGTAATTCTTTCCACCAACAAATTAACGTGAAACTCTCACAAAGTACTCATGTTTTAGTGTTAAATGCTCAACACGGTTTGTTATTTGTGATAACAGCGTACCTATACTAAGTATTAGGTACTAAAACATAAGACTTTACATGAGTACATGATGTTGATAACTAGAGAACAACTTGCTACTGATGACTTTACATTGATTGTGTATTGTTTAACTCACGTTTCTGTTTGAATTGTTAGTTTACAAGGGGAACTAATAAGTATGAGATTTACTTAAAATGTCACTTACTGGATATCTTCCGTGATAATTGTTTATTTTTGAGCTCCCGATATATCGACGCTGTTGCAAGTGCCATGAATGCGGGTGGATGGAAACAATTGTTAGGAGCAGACAAATTTGTTAAAACAGTGTACCTATGAGATTTACTGACTAATCGGAATGTATTTGAAATTGTTTTAAATCATCATAATTTGAGACAAAAAGTTGACGTTACGAACAGTCACCAGCATATCAAGGTACCCGAAAGTGTCAAATTTTCCTATTTAACCTTGAACCTAATATTTTAGCGATAAAGTTGAAAATCTATTAAAGAAATTTGACAGATTGTAGTAGCTTGATGTGTGTCTGTACTATTATCCTCTGATTGATTTTACGAAACCTGCTAACCGGTTCGCTGAGGAGGAAATAAGACAAAGGCTATATAACTCTATCTCTCTCTTCGCAATTCTATGGTAGTCTTTCCAAAAAAAAAATCTATCCTCTTCTTCTGTTTACCCAAATACGGCACAGCCAACCTAACCTTCTGCGGGTTATGATTATCATTTATATCTCGATCAAAATGATGTTTTCATTAGGAAAACAAAAATATTTCTAAAACGTTTTGTGCAATAATAAAAAACAATACTCATTATAATAACTATCCATTATTTATATATCTTGATATTGTAATTATTCGAAATCGCAAATGGAGTAATAGATCTTTTACCTGTAATCGACAACAAACTAATGGGGTAGATGAAACATCAATCAATTGAGATACTTTTTAAGAGCTGTCAAAACGCGGTTCTCTCATAGACTTTGTATGGCAATAGCCAACTGTGACGTCACTATTTATTGATTTAAAAGCAACTAAAAATCGAATTTGGCAATTAATTGAAAATAAATCGGGTTTTCAGGCCCAAAATATGTGTTTTTTTTAGAGATAGGTGTCTTGGAATTATTGTTTCATGTTGTCATCTACCCTATTGACAGAAAAGAGACCTTCTTCAAAGAAAACTTAAAGCTTGGTCCTGTTTAACTGAACTGTCACTTAAAACTCTTCATACCAACATTTCCGCTCCATCTTGTAACAATTCGCATGTCTGTACCCGTCCTTAACAGATAACGCGTGTTGTTTGAATGTAATTACATTAATTGTCGAGATAGGTGCGTAACTGAGTCGCACGCTTACGCCGCTACCACAGTGTAAAGATAAGCAGTAAACTAATCAGGCTTTCTTGTGAAATTGATCGCCATTCTAACTATCCAATTAGCAATATCGTAAAAGAGTTGTGAAGTTTTGGTGTACAATAAAGTATATTCTATTTAATACTATTTATCGTATATACCAAACGGGGGCTTTATACACAAAACTAAACTATTTGTCTCGATGCGACACACATTGCGCTGAAAATGAAGCTCCATAGACTTAGCGGCCCATAAAAATTAATATTCATATTTCGAAAAAAAAAAATACGCCTGTTACCTGAAGTATGCTTAGAATTCGTGTTTAACGCTATGCATTTTGAAAAGCGTGCGTGTGTGAGCGAGTCCGACCATTTGTTCTTATTGCAAATACTGTATGTTAATAATAATATGAGTACTGTGACATTACGACTCACTGCTAATGACGCATTCATTTGTTTTCATGTTACCATCATAATTGTGATGGATGACATTGCGACGATTGTATTGTGCGTTAGCTTATGAATTCATGGCCGTTATTTCGAACAGTAGTAGAAACCTTGATGATTAAGGCCTCAAATTGTCTCCTGGTCTGTGAGATGAGAACTAAAAAAAACAGAAAAATATTGTTTTTTAGTTTTTGGAAATTATTTTACCAACTACGATTAAGACTAAGGACCTACCACCAAATGTTGCGACGCTGGTGTCGCTCAATTTCGTCGACGCTGCATCTCTTACGAGTTGTATAAAAATTGATGGCTACCACTATTGATAGATACCAAACTTACATTAAGAAACCAGAATAAGGTGTCTAAAAAGTTTAGATTTTTAAAGCACCATCTACAGAAAATTTCTCGGCATCTGATTGGTTTAGTCAGGGATCTGCTTGCGTTAGGCATTGCTCAATTTTACGTTAGTGGAGATGGGCATTACAAAATAAAACATATCGTAAAAAAAATACTGAATTTTGGTCTTCCTAGACTCTTCATCTTATTTTAGCCATCATCAACATTCATACTCAAAACATACCCAGAATCATTATAGTATTATGCTATACTTACGCTTCATATTCACCATTCATAATACTATTTATCATGCATTTTATTTGTTTATATATCTACACTCAGCAAATCGATTTAAATACGATTCTTTAACTTGGAAACAGCTGAAATAAAATATTATTATAATTTTCATGTTGTGATATTTACGTCAAGCGTCAAATTGTCAAACTGTCAGTTAGTTTTTTAATTCTCTTTCTGCTCAGTCTATGGTCTAGCTCTATGATTTCTCTTTTTGGTTTGTATAATTTAAATTATTTTTATCAATATGTGTTTAGCCATTATATTTTGTAGATTATTACGATTGTTTACTAAATAACTTAATATTAAATTATATTATAAAATTATTTACGCACTCATGGATATGTCCTGGCCGACTACACTTGTCAGTTGAGATGATGGCGACACTAAGAAAACTAAGATTTGAAAAAGGAAGACGACTTTGGGAGAAACGAGCTGACGGACGGGGGAAAGGACGACTCGGAAATCTGATTTGAGGGTATCAGAGAGCAGCTTGGTTTTGGCGGTGAGATTCTTAAACTGTCCAGGGGATCCAACGAAAGTTTCTCCTGGGACTTCTACTCCCACGTACCCCACTCCCACTACGTGCCTGTCCGTCTACTGGTCTCGCAGGGCTGTCCTACGTCTGGCCCTGAGTTCTGCACTGTCTTGCTGCTGAGCTGTCCTAGTGAACTCTGAGATCTGCGCTGCCGCCGTTTCTACTGCTTCAGAGCACAACTTCAAGGTTACTCCGGTATCGATCTGCTACCCTGACGCCTGTTCCCGTTCTTACAGTGTGGTAAACTCATTATTGTCCATCTAAGTGCATAAACTTTAAAACTGAGTGCGTGCTAGGTAGTTTTTTATAACTAGCTGTATTTTTTATCTTTCCTAAATTAAAATTGTATTTGAACAAGTCTGCTTATCCTTTTATTTTAATAGGATCAAGTAGATTTGTTACATCATATGGCAAAATATTCAATTGCCCGATAACGAACGCAAATACACGGGACTCGTAGCAAATTAAGAGCGTATAGGCCGTGCAAATATTTGGCCCCGTTATTTTATGGAGCTGATTGATCAGTTAATATTGCCTATCTAGCTTGATGGTGAAGTGCTGCGGTCGTTTAAGGAACGTTGTGCTCTGACATATGTGGCTTTTATGTAACGAATATTATAGAGTATCTAGAATTTAATGTATAGTTTGTAAAAGAAAAAAAACCGGCCAAGTGCGAGTCGGACTCGCACACGAAGGGTTCCGTACCATTGACTATATTTAGTATTTGTTGTTATAGTGGCAACAGAAATACATCATCTGTGAAAATTTCAACTGTCTAGCTATCACGGTTCATGAGATACAGCCTGGTGACAGACAGACGGACAGACAGCGAAGTCTTAGTAATAGGGTTCCGTTTTTACCCTTTGGGTACGGAACCCTAAAAAGTACATTTGGGCGTTTTCACCTGGTTCAGTAGCTTACCACCACTATTTGAGATATTTTTGAGTAGTAGGTAGTTTGCCTAAGTCCCTAAAACGATATCGGTTATATAAATTAACTAGCAACATATACGGGTGAGATTTATTATTGAAGAACAAAAAAAAACTAGCTAAATTTTATATCATACAAACCTTGTCCTGCCAATTACGAAGATAAATAAAAATATCGGTTGGGCCTACACGCAGTAATCTATAAAATGAAAAAGGTATTTACAAGACATGTGAGTGTCAACGCCGGGACGCCCTAAAAGGACATTCACTGACGTTACAGTTGATCAGGTGCGTGTATGATCACTTTGATCAATAGGTGCGTGTATGATCAGCATGGTCAATAGGTGCGTGTATGATCACTATGATCAATAGGTGCGTGTATGATCACTATGATCAATAGGTGCGTGTATGATCACTATGATCAATAGGTGCGTGTATGATCACTATGATCAATAGGTGCGTGTATGATCACTATGATCAATAGGTGCGTGTATGATCACTATGATCAATAGGTGCGTGTATGATCACTATGATCAATAGGTGCGTGTATGATCACTTTGATCAATAGGTGCGTGTATGATCACTTTGATCAATAGGTGCGTGTATGATCACTATGATCAATAGGTGCGTGTATGATCACTATGATCAATAGGTGCGTGTATGATCACTATGATCAATAGGTGCGTGTATGATCAGATGTAGGAACGCGGACGAGGCAAAACGAGTATATAAGCATCGTAGCATTCGGTGGTTTCTGCCTACTCCCATGCGAAAAAGGCGTGAGTTTACAACTAGATAGATTTCCTGCAACCAATTGGCACGTTTTATCGCTCGCACACAATACGTGGCCAATTTCTGACGTACTCAATTACTTGGCGCTTGTGAATGACGCCCACAATTAATCGGTTGATGCACCAACAAAATATTATATCGATGAATTACTGCGTGAAACTGTTTCCTTTTGTAATATTGGATTTTATTTTATTTTATGTCATTCCTTCAGTATTTTGATGTTTATTTTTGCGGTAGGTTATATACAGGTATACCCGATACGATATTCAACAAAATTCAGACAAAGCAGTATTGATTGATGACATAACCTACTACTACCTACCTACCTACCTACAGTTAAAATGGTCATTGATGAAGTGATCGATTTTGACTGAATTATTTTGGCAGGTTTCGCGCCCCTCAAAACGGCTATTCTAAAAAAAAACTATTTGTTTATCTTGGATATCCAACAAAAGATATCTTGACCAGTGTGGTCATGATTAATGATTTACTATTTGGGTCTATAAACCAAAATAGCTTATACATATAGGATTGGACAGCAGATTTAGAGATTGGAGACAGAATCAAGCTTGTTGTACTATTTGTTATTCAATTGAGACTCATGCCTCACAGAACTTTTAATTAATATTGTTCTGTTTATGATGATATTTTATTCTGTTTTGTAGTCCTCGGTTGGCTCCGTCGCTCAGGCCAGCGCGGCTACTCAGTGGGCCAGTTCTGGTACCTCGTGGCCGCCGAGTGGTGGGGCAACTGGCTGGCGTACACCTCGGGAGCCAGCACCGACAACTGTTGCCGCGCGCCGCAGAGGCACATCGACGAGGCCATCGTGTGTGACGAGAGCTTCACCAGCAACTCTACAGGTGGGTCCAGAGGCAAGTTTCCGCTTTACCTAACACTCTACATTGCTAAAAAAGTGCTTTTTGGGACCATCGATTGAAATCGGGATTCGAAGTGATAATTATTTCTAGGTTCAGTTGCTTAGAGATAGAAAATCTTCTCCCCGAAACCGTCTCTAATTCGCCTAAAAATAAATTTACTTTGACTTTGAACTCAGTTCAAAGTCCTATTTGATGATGATGACATGAGTTGACTTCAAACTTTGAAGTCAACTCATGTATTTGCAAATATGGATATTAAATACGACGGAATACAATTGAGTATCACCCACATTGGCATGCATATTAATTAAAATATAAAAACTATAATTTCAACAAATAATCTGAAAATCTTAAAATAATACTATTGCACAACTGTGTTTACTAAATCATTAAAGTAGAACAAAAATAAAACATGTTTTTTTAAACAATATAACAAACATACACGTATTTAGTAAGAGAGACATCTTTTATCACTGTGTAGGTACCTCAATATCCATATTTGTATAGAGGTTGATACTAAGACTGCGTGTACTGTTACATAATCTTTCAGAGATCTGAATAACATACAACACCAAATAGGTTCTTACTACTAAAAGCTTCATCAACTTTTCACATAAGTTTCTAACAGGTCTCTCCACATATTCCAGAGTCTATGGGTTCTCTGCTATGGCGCGCTGAGACGGCTTCAGTGGGCAGTGCGGGCAGCAGTAGCGGGGTCAGCAGTGCTGCAGCTCAACGCGGTCACAGACATCCGGGGCCTGTCGATAACAAGAGGTTATTGGCGCCTAACTTGCTCAAGGTAAACAAAATAACAGTGTTTAAGTAAAATACTGTTCATTGAATAGGGAGTAAACGCACGAATTATGATGAAACAATTAATTATTATTTTCTCACAGTAGGTGTAAAAAGTAGAGTATCCTCCTCTGGGCTAAAGGTGTTTTTGCCTTGGGCTAGCTTGAATCCCTCGCTGCATTCAGGATTCCAGTATTAACTCCCTCGCTTCGCTCGTGAGTTAAACTCTAAACTCCCTAGCTGCGCTCGGGAGTTAAATCCCGACTCCTTCATTGCGCTCGAGATTCAATATGACGCCCGTGACATAAGACACAACTTTAGCCCCTCGGTGCATAATCTACTATTAAAGTAATTTATATAAACTTTTCAGGTTCGCACTCTAACGGGTGAGGGCGGGCACCTGAGGCGCGACGTGACGCTGGCACAGCACCGCGACTTCGAGCTCGTGCCCGACGCGCTGTGGCGGGCGCTCGCACTGTGGTACGGCGGACCGGACCCCTTGCCTAGACAGGTCAGTTACGGCGCGACGTGACGCTGGCACAGCACCGCGACTTCGAGCTCGTGCCCGACGCGCTGTGGCGGGCGCTCGCACTGTGGTACGGCGGACCGGACCCCTTGCCTAGACAGGTCAGTTACGGCGCGACGTGACGCTGGCACAGCACCGCGACTTCGAGCTCGTGCCCGACGCGCTGTGGCGGGCGCTCGCACTGTGGTACGGCGGACCGGACCCCTTGCCTAGACAGGTCAGTTACGGCGCGACGTGACGCTGGCACAGCACCGCGACTTCGAGCTCGTGCCCGACGCGCTGTGGCGGGCGCTCGCACTGTGGTACGGCGGACCGGACCCCTTGCCTAGACAGGTCAGTTACGGCGCGACGTGACGCTGGCACAGCACCGCGACTTCGAGCTCGTGCCCGACGCGCTGTGGCGGGCGCTCGCACTGTGGTACGGCGGACCGGACCCCTTGCCTAGACAGGTCAGTTACGGCGCGACGTGACGCTGGCACAGCACCGCGACTTCGAGCTCGTGCCCGACGCGCTGTGGCGGGCGCTCGCACTGTGGTACGGCGGACCGGACCCCTTGCCTAGACAGGTCAGTTACGGCGCGACGTGACGCTGGCACAGCACCGCGACTTCGAGCTCGTGCCCGACGCGCTGTGGCGGGCGCTCGCACTGTGGTACGGCGGACCGGACCCCTTGCCTAGACAGGTCAGTTACGGCGCGACGTGACGCTGGCACAGCACCGCGACTTCGAGCTCGTGCCCGACGCGCTGTGGCGGGCGCTCGCACTGTGGTACGGCGGACCGGACCCCTTGCCTAGACAGGTCAGTTACGGCGCGACGTGACGCTGGCACAGCACCGCGACTTCGAGCTCGTGCCCGACGCGCTGTGGCGGGCGCTCGCACTGTGGTACGGCGGACCGGACCCCTTGCCTAGACAGGTCAGTTACGGCGCGACGTGACGCTGGCACAGCACCGCGACTTCGAGCTCGTGCCCGACGCGCTGTGGCGGGCGCTCGCACTGTGGTACGGCGGACCGGACCCCTTGCCTAGACAGGTCAGTTACGGCGCGACGTGACGCTGGCACAGCACCGCGACTTCGAGCTCGTGCCCGACGCGCTGTGGCGGGCGCTCGCACTGTGGTACGGCGGACCGGACCCCTTGCCTAGACAGGTCAGTTACGGCGCGACGTGACGCTGGCACAGCACCGCGACTTCGAGCTCGTGCCCGACGCGCTGTGGCGGGCGCTCGCACTGTGGTACGGCGGACCGGACCCCTTGCCTAGACAGGTCACAACACGGTTCTTGTACTAAATAGGTTTGCGTCTCGACCGCATATCTCATTCAAAGCTGGCGTAACTGTTCGACCCGAATCAATCCGTAAAGAGCGGATAAGTCTATGATTGAGGACCGCCAATTTCATCCTTAACTGAGCTAAATGGACTAACGTCTTTGAGAAGGACTTCGAGATTGACTGAATGTGGGAGACTGGAATGTGGGAGAGGTCTGGGTCTAGCAGTAGACTTATTTGCCGAATTAAACCCAGCAAAATATTTTCGTCTTAAACCTATCATGTAGCACAAATAAACGTATTTATTTGTTTCAGGTTATCCGCCCACCGAATTCTGACGTCGAATTGGAGTTGTATCCTCTACATCTGAAGCTTTTACGTCATGTTCAGAGCCCACAAAGTACGTATAAATATTTTTTTTAAGGTGGACGTATTAAGGTGACACAACGCACGGGCTCGAACTCATTATTGGGCGTGACCAAAGTCACGCTGTCTCACCTGGCATCGTGCCCGACAGAGATAGTATCAGTGATGAGCAGTTAGACGCTAGTCTTCACGCACGTCTTGTTCGTACGCACACACACAGCGTTCCGAACCGTTCCGAACAAAAACGAAGTTACACCATGCACAAATGCTATTCGACGCCGCTCAACACTCGCCAACAATCTAAATATCTGTAAATGGAATAGAAATGACTTTTTCTGCTTTTTTTTGTTTCCTACACCTTTATGAACGTGTAGGGTTGTATTGATGATTTTGATGATTATAATTCTGTAACTACATACGTCTTACAGCTGCGACCTAGCACGGGCCTGCAAATTGCAAAAAACGTGAGAAAATTTGAATTTCGCGGGCTACCCTGGAGCATTCACCTTAAATGCACTAAAAAAAAAATTTTAAAAAACCTTTCCTGTAAAACTTTTACTATCAACTTATAACGTCATTACACAATTCGCGAGATTAGTGGCAACTATAATATTGTATAACTATATTGTTTGTTATTGTTGGCCTGGGGTCACGATGTCCTGGACGCTTTCCGCCAGGTCTGCTAATCCCTCGAGAGAAATAAATGGCTGTGAAGCCAGCAGAGTCTGGACGTTGGTCGGCAGACGACTGCTTTATATTGTCATCGTGGTACTGTGGATTTCCTTGGCCTGATAAAATTTAGGATTTCCTTTTCAGAGCGTATCACGTCGGGGTCACCAATTTAGTGGTTGTTGTACACTAATAAATTATAATATCGTGAAGGTTTTATGTACATAAAGTTTCTAAATAAGTAGGTCGCTACACCATATTATAGGGCATATAGGGTGTGCTATTCGATGGCGCGACCACGGCGTTTTTTTTTTTAAATAACTATGCAATTATTTTGTGAAAATATGTAAAATTTGGTTTAAATTTCCCAAAATCATGAATTTGTCAAAGTTATGGTTAAAAAGTTATAAGGAGCTTTGAACGTGGCCACGCCATCGAAACACGGAGAACCGCGCGGCCACGGAAATCTTAAAAAGTAAGCGTTGCAGATACCTGAAATTTAGGTAAATAACAGATTGAATTTGTAAAAAAAATGAAAAAATATCCTAGGTTTATAATTTTAGGAGCTGTAAGACTAAAACCCCATGGCTGCGCCATAGAAACGGTGAAAAACACGTTATCGCCGATATCTCGTTGAAAAAGCATCGCAGAGGTCTGAAGTTTTTGTAAAACCTAGATTTGAATTTGTCAAAATACACATAAATCCTAGGTTTATATTTCAGGAGCTGTAGTATGGTATCGCTTATAACCTTCAAAACGTTCTGAATGTGAAATTTAAAATTGAAATGAATTAATTTAATTTTAAATTCAAATTTTTACAAAATCTTGACATAGTTTTTTTTTTTTTAAATATGCTGTGGTCGCACCAACGTAACGCACACATTATAGGAGCATTGCAATAAAAATGCACGCACGGTCTCTTCAACTTCAGCGAAAAACAAATGACACGTCACCCACGTCATGCATGAAATAAAAAGGACAGAAATATAGTTCTTGTTCTTCTACCAAACAAAGGACATGTCAATATCGCGTCTCCCCTTCCCGCACCGCACCGGGGGAAACATTATTCAGTGAGATGCACGAAAATTCATAGTAAAAGGCGCGCGTAAAGCAATACGAAAAGGCCTTTGGGAAATCGAATTTAATGAAAAAAACCACTGCATAAATCATTTACAAATAAAATTTATTGAATTCTTCGATAATTGTGCTGTGTCGGTACGGACTTTGTTTTGGAAATTTGACACTTGTTTTATTACTAATTTACACCCAAAGTTACGTTAAAATTGGCAATAAAAACGAATCTTTGGTAGCTCGTAACTTTTGAATGGCTTTTTATTTTACTATTCTGTTTCCGCACAGACACAATTAATAATGAGACAAAACGATATCATGTTTAACTTTAGATGTACACACAGCAAACTAGTTAGGTTTGCAGAGCACACCAATATAATGCTGGTGTGCGTAAAGTCAACTGGTGTATTACTTCGCCTCACGTCTCACAATAAGTCAGCAAACACGCGTGTGTGTAGCTAATCTTCGCTAAGATTGGCCGCCGTGATTGAAAACGATTAGGACTATTTTTCGAATTCAAATTCAAATTCTTTATTTCAGACATGAGTCCATAGTGTTAGTAGCAACAAAATAACTTAATAACTAGTGTTAGTAATAAAGTGATATACTTAAAATTTTTAATTGGTATGGATCTTCACCCAGTGGCGTAGCAGAGGGGAGTCCCACCGATCTGAGAACACGCTCAGGAGACTATTGGTGGCAGTGCGTAGCCGGCCGGCTATGGAGGCGGTCCTTTTTCTTAGAATGGCGTAAAAATCGTCTGTGCGCGCCTCCGCAAACATAGTGGACGCACTGCAACGCCACGACAGCCCCAACAGTATCCTAAACGCGTTATTGTATTGGACACGCAGATCGCTGTATGTCCTCTGCGTAAAGCGGGTCCAAAGACTGCACGTGTAGAATGACTGACAGAAAGCTTTGAAAAGAGTGACTTTAACTTGATTTGTACAACGTGCAAATCTTCGAACCAGCATGTTACATCGAACAGCCAACGACCTGCGTTCCCTCTCTATGTCCATGTTGTCCTTAAGATCCTCAGTGACCCAATGACCCAAGTACTTAAATTTAGTCACCCATGTTAAAGGAGTGCCACAGAGCGAAACACCGGGAACATCAGAATAGTTTATGGCACTCGCGTTAAACATAATAAGTTCGCTTTTTTTAACATTGTACTTGAGCCCATGGGACACTGCATAGGACTCACAAATAGCCACCAGTTTCCTCAAAGCGCCAATCGATGGGCTCAGCAGCACCATGCCATCCGCATAACTAATATTGTTCAAACAAACGTCATCAATATGACATCCAACTCTGGTGCTACTAAGCTCACCGACCAGCCGGTTCATGTACAAGTTAAAGAGGCGTGGTGAGCTCAACCCCCCTTGCCTCACCCCGCACTCCAGCTCGTACACATCCGATTGAGCCTCCGCCCATCTGACACTATTCCTCTGGTGGTAGTACCAATAGCGAAACAAGGATGTAATTTCATCAAGTAATGTTGTATCGCTCCTCAACTTATCCCATAGTACCTCGTATGACACCAGGTCGAACGCCTTTGACAGGTCCAAAAAACAAGCAAAGACAGGTGTTTTTCGGGAAGTATAATATTGAACAGTTTGCTTGAGGCACAGAATGGCACTTTCCGTGGATAACCCAGATTTAAAGCCAAATTGCGCGTCATGAAGTTTAACGTGTTTAGCCAACTGTTGATCAAGCAAACTGTCCAAGACTTTGGCAACTATCGTGGCTAACGAAATAGGCCTGTAATTGGACACGTCAGAGGCGTCCCCTGTCCTGTCTTTAATAATCGGAACCACCACTGTACGCATAAGGTCATGCGGCAAATAACGGTGACTGAGACATAAATTAAAAAGAAGAGCAAGAACCCTATACAGGTATGGCCCCGCATGTTTCAGGTGCTCGACGCTAAGGCCGTCGTGGCCAGGCGATTTACCTCTTGTCATTTTTTTAATAACAGTAGCCACCTGTTTAGCTGTAAATATGACGGCAAGCTCACCGGACCCCGACGGTTTCCCCTCATCATCGAACACCCGCTGGTCTATTTGCAAGAGAGACTGAACCTTAAAATGTCTTTGAAAAAGGTTGGCAATATCTTTTGGTTCACTCAGACCCGCCACACTTGCAGGGAGACTCGGCTTGCTATTTAATTTGTTAGTGGACTTCCAGAATTTGGAAAAGTCATTTTTCGAATGACTTTTAGCTAAAATATCTAATTTAATTTGTTGTTGATTATTTTGAATACATTTTAATTTAGTTTTAAATTTTCTTCGTGTTTCGCGCATTTTCTCATAAATAGACCCCTGAGTGGGTGCACCATGCAATAGCCATGTTTGGTAATAAGTACGAGCCTCCCTATGAGCGTCGCTGACATATTTGTTCCAGCCTGTGACATATTTATGTCTCTTGATGCGATTACTGCCAACATAAGTATACTGTGCACCCTCTTGAAGAGTAGATACAATTTCCAAATACAAATTATTTATTAATAAGTTATGATCCATATTATTACACATTTTATGAGAACACGTGATACATTGATCGGGAAAATCTATCAATTTTAGTTTATCATTGCAATACTTATAATAATTATTAATTTGATCACTGTTTCTTTCACCCCAGCGCACTTTATTACTAAGAGAATTCTGAGCTGGTAATTTCTGATTAATTTTCGTTAAATTACATTCAAACAAAACAGGATAATGATCAGACTGGTAAACCCCATATGAGACTGCTGCTTTAGTAATTAAGTTTTTGGCTGCGCTTGTAATCAAACAATGATCTAACCAACGACGCGAGCCGCTCGCTTGACAAAAAAAGGTATGTGTATCTTTCGGCAGGAGCTCATAGTCCGCGCAAAACCATGTCTGGTCATTACAAACTGAAGTAAGTTCATCAAAAAACCGCGAGCCAGGGTTGGCATTAAAATCCCCCAGTATAATTACACACTCAATACTACTACTTTCAATTATAGCTACAATCTCACTGAAAGTTTGTGTAAACAAAGTCAAATTGTCACTCTTACCGTTATCGTAGGGCATATACACTGAAAATATCAACATAGGCCGGCTTTCGTATTCAACTTTTATCGCAACTAATCGATCACTGAAACACTTCACTGTTGATACAGACGGAAACACAGATTTTTTCCACAGCAGTGCCACTCCACCGTATGGTCTTCCTGTGATCACTTTGACAGACGTGTCAATGGCTGACTTGCCGTTGTACGCGAAGTCGTCGTCTAGGTTTCCCAGAAATCCCACATCGTGTGGCTAAATCCAAGTCTCTTGGAGTGCAATGATGTCAGCACTCTTGCATAAGTTTCTCACACATTCTAATGACCTATTCACACCTTTACAATTAAAAGTAGATAACGTTATTTTACTTTTATCGTTAAGAGCCATTATTCATAGGAGTCTTGTTGATAGATGGGAGCTGAGTCTTATCGGAATCCTTATCCTTTTTAAAAAACACAAATCGTCTAAAACGTATTCCTTCAGGCCAAAGGCTGTCATCTAAAAAGGTGTCTAATTTATTTTTGGAGACAAATATCTTAAACGCATTATACGTCCTTTCTGTTTTCATATTAATTTTCTCCAGCTTTACGGTTAGCTGAGTCTTAGTTTTAATATAATCACAAATATCGGCTTCACTAGTGTGTTTGTCAACATTCGAAACAAAAAGCGGGATAAATGATTCCGCTGCTTTAAAGTTCCCCATTGCAGCTGACTGGGCCTTGCCTATCCTATCAGTGAATCGATTCTTTAACCTTTTGTTTTGAACAACTGTACATTGTCCATCATGTTCCATTTCTTTCCATTCACCCTTGCTTACTACTTCAGCCATAGTCAGTTGTTTACTCGAAAAATCGTTAGCATTCATAACATTCTTATCCAACAAAGTTGAGTTTACTGGAGCCAATGCGACAGAGTCGCGCGCAACTCCGTTCGAGTTACAGAGTGAACGATATTGCAAAGAAATGTTTACGTCCGGCAAGCTGTCATCTATGCCGCCGGTGCCTGTTTCCACAGTGGTGGCGCGGGGGCATGATGCAGATGGCGTTATCGGCGGCAGTGGCTCGGTACTTGTTTCAACGGCGCGGGCGGTGCCGGCGGCGGTGATGACTCAGAAACGTGCGACAGTCCGAACGGTCCGCTATCCAACAGATACCCTCCTCTACGCATATTAATGTTCGAATTAATATATGACACAGGGCTATTAACGGACATTCTATCCTTCTTTTGTTTACTTTCAAAGTCTTCTTTCGTCACATAATTTACTTTTATCTGCTTTATTTCTTCACGCAAAAACACTAAGTCCTTTAATAACTTCGTAACATCGATGTGGTCAAAACAAACGGGTGGTAATTTCTCCAAGTTGTAAGCAACAAAAACCGGTAATTGATCAGGCTCAGCTGTTTTCAATACCGTTAGCATATCTTCGAGATCCTTTTCTTTTTTCTGTTTACGTCTTGATATAAGCTTAAGTTTTGTTTTCAGAGATGAAAACAATAACTTTTTTGCACTGTCAATGTCTTCTTCAGAGAACGCCGATACACAAATTCTTATTAAGCTTTCATTATCCATCACATCAAGTTTATTCCGAATAAATGCTAGCACCTCACATATTACGATGTTACAATTTACACACTTGAGCGTGTTTACACAGCTCTCGGGCATTTTAATAACTTTATTTCGCAGCGACCGCTCGGGAGTGCGCGCGCGCGAGGACTTTGTAGGCAAAGAATAATAAGCATAAATTTCACGTTGTTGCTAACTGGTCTTGTGGCATAGGTGTATAAGCAATGGGCTGGTAAAACAAATGTCGTAGGATCGAATCCCGCCACCGTCATTGACTTTTTGCATTTTTTAAAACTTTTGTTGTCATTTTGTTGAATTTTTATTTTTATATTTTAACTGATAATAAGAAAAAAATATGGAAGTGAAAATTAAACAATTTGTAATAAGAAATCAACAATATTTATTGCCTAGGTTTCTATAATAATTATAATTACAAATTATAAAGTTTTGTGCATGACAAATATTCTAAGTCGGACAGGAAATAACGTTATTTTTCATATTCAAGAGAGTAATTTAATTATAGTGATATGAATAAACATGTTAGTAAGAAAGATATTAAGATACAGGTATCCTAAATTGTTATCTCACTAACAATAACATCACTCACATAAAACAAATTACCCCTTGATATTTTTATTAATAGCCGATTGGTGCGCCTTTACTATCGGTATGCAACGCGCACACTTGGTAGCATCAGGTTATGTAAAACGTTCAAGTAACCTTCACTGGTATTGCGACCCCCTACCTGCACTAATTCACCAGGACCCATTGATGACATTCATCCCCAAAATCCCAAAGTAAAGCAGCCACTAGACCTGCATGGAAGAATATTTTTTTTTATTATAGCGTTCACCATCTTTTCGCCACAATATTTTGCGGCCGTCTCTGTCTGACTTAAAACATTTTGAAATCCAAATATTCTCTTGCGAAGCGTACCCGGTTTTGTCTGTGAATATCTGACAGTAATATTTTCTTGGCTGGCCTACGACATTTCACACCAGCTGCACGCAAGTGGTTCCGTACAGTTTGTAATTTCACGTCATGTTTAGTCGCCGTTAAACGAGTAGTGAAGAAGGGCTCAGCGATATGTGTTGCAACTATATCACGGTGCCGCGCATTGCCATCTGTGTATGCTATGGATTAGCCTTCGGTCCCGGTCGGCAAGGATCAATGCTCCCCGAATCTGAATATCGATGGACCCACAATTGCACAGTCCTTCTCTGTGAACAATAATAAAATATTGTTACAAAAAACAACAATCAATAACATGTGGATTATATAAACATTATTATTAATCTTCTAAACATATTAATAACATTTTGTTGCTTACCGATATCTTTACACGCCTCGCAATTTCACTAATTGAAACGTTTTGCTCACGCAAAATAAACTCAAAGTCAAACTCAAACTCAAAGCATTTATTTCAATTAGACCATTACGGCACTTTTGAAAGTCAAAAATACAAAAAAGAAAATCAAAGCTACAGTCCCAGTCACAATATATAATAATAATCTCAGCTCTTAAAAGTGTAGTTAAGTGATTCATAATGATTAACAAATAAAAGCACTGCTCAAAACACGCAGGGTATAATGTCTAAAAACGTAACGTAAGCCCGATAGTCAATAACATTATGACGATGAACTTAAACTACTAACTTTCACATGATTTGTAATTTTTAGAGGGTAGACCTCAAATAAATTCTAACTCAAATATAAAGAAGACTTGCCAATATTTAAGCAATGAACTGAACAAACAAATGTAAAACTTTTCATTAAAACATACAAAAACACCGATGTGTTGGCAGTCGGATTTGCACTTACGGCGCTAGGCGCTGGCGGCGTAAGATACCGTTTACCGCACGCTCGACCATTGCGCCACGGAGAAGATTGTTAAGTTGGCTAAATTTATGCTTCATATTCCATGCAACATCAAGTGACAAGAAATTGCAAGTGTGTGGGTGGACAAAGGGTTATTGTAAAGCACAAACACTAATAAATAGGCGAAGCCAGACAGCCGTTGACTTTACGCACACCAATAACTTTGTTAGTGTGCCCTGCAAACCGAACTAGTTTGCAGTGTGTACCATGTCAAACAGTGGAGTAATACCCCCCCGAAATTTGTATGGAAAACATGTTGTGCAGTTCAACCTTAAGATTGCCCACGATTTCCGAATGATCTTGTATTTTTGTAATTTGTAAGTCAGTATCTGGTTGTATTTCATCATCAGCCTACAACCTGATACTACTTTTTTCAATTTCCGTGTCAATTGAAGTTTCCGGAGCTAACTTAGTGCTTTTGTTGTGATCTAATAAAAATGGTTGTTTTCCTAGGAGTGGCCCCGTTGTCGGGTGGCGGCGGCGGTGCAGGCGCGTCGCTGTACAGCAGCGTGCCGCTGGCGCCCGCGCCGCCCGACCGGCAGCTCGCCTACACCGCGGCCTTCTCCCGCCTCGCTACTGTCCGCCAGGTGGGTACTCAGCAATACATCATGTCGTCGCTGTACAGCAGCGTGCCGCTGGCGCCCGCGCCGCCCGACCGGCAGCTCGCCTACACCGCGGCCTTCTCCCGCCTCGCTACTGTCCGCCAGGTGGGTACTCAGCAATACATCATGTCGTCGCTGTACAGCAGCGTGCCGCTGGCGCCCGCGCCGCCCGACCGGCAGCTCGCCTACACCGCGGCCTTCTCCCGCCTCGCTACTGTCCGCCAGGTGGGTACTCAGCAATACATCATGTCGTCGCTGTACAGCAGCGTGCCGCTGGCGCCCGCGCCGCCCGACCGGCAGCTCGCCTACACCGCGGCCTTCTCCCGCCTCGCTACTGTCCGCCAGGTGGGTACTCAGCAATACATCATGTCGTCGCTGTACAGCAGCGTGCCGCTGGCGCCCGCGCCGCCCGACCGGCAGCTCGCCTACACCGCGGCCTTCTCCCGCCTCGCTACTGTCCGCCAGGTGGGTACTCAGCAATACATCATGTCGTCGCTGTACAGCAGCGTGCCGCTGGCGCCCGCGCCGCCCGACCGGCAGCTCGCCTACACCGCGGCCTTCTCCCGCCTCGCTACTGTCCGCCAGGTGGGTACTCAGCAATACATCATGTCGTCGCTGTACAGCAGCGTGCCGCTGGCGCCCGCGCCGCCCGACCGGCAGCTCGCCTACACCGCGGCCTTCTCCCGCCTCGCTACTGTCCGCCAGGTGGGTACTCAGCAATACATCATGTCGTCGCTGTACAGCAGCGTGCCGCTGGCGCCCGCGCCGCCCGACCGGCAGCTCGCCTACACCGCGGCCTTCTCCCGCCTCGCTACTGTCCGCCAGGTGGGTACTCAGCAATACATCATGTCGTCGCTGTACAGCAGCGTGCCGCTGGCGCCCGCGCCGCCCGACCGGCAGCTCGCCTACACCGCGGCCTTCTCCCGCCTCGCTACTGTCCGCCAGGTGGGTACTCAGCAATACATCATGTCGTCGCTGTACAGCAGCGTGCCGCTGGCGCCCGCGCCGCCCGACCGGCAGCTCGCCTACACCGCGGCCTTCTCCCGCCTCGCTACTGTCCGCCAGGTGGGTACTCAGCAATACATCATGTCGTCGCTTTTTGCCTTTTTAATGTTTTTTTCTGTTTATTATACGTCTTTTTCATTATCAGCGACCCCAAAAACCACGAAAACAACACCCATGAAAAAAAAGCCGAATGTTTTCGTCGGCGCCATCTTGGATTATCATTTTCACCTTGTTTTCATTATCAGCGACCCCAAAAACCACGAAAACGACACCCATGAAGAAAAAGCCGAATGTTTTCGTCGGCGCCATCTTGGATTATCATTTTCACCTTGTTTTCATTATCAGCGACCCCAAAAACCACGAAAACGACACCCATGAAGAAAAAGCCGAATGTTTTCGTTGGCGCCATCTTGGATTATCATTTTCACCTTATTTTCATTATCAGCGACCCCAAAAACCACGAAAACGACACCCATGAAGAAAAAACCGAATGTTTTCGTCGGTGCCATCTTGGATTTGCATTCTGACCTCATTTTCATTATCAGCGACCCCAAAAACCACGAAAACTACACCCATGAAGAAAAAACCGAATGTTTTCGTCGGCGCCATCTTGGATTTTCATTATGACCTCATTTTCATTATCAGCGACCCCAAAAACCACGAAAACGACACCCATGAATAAAACACCGAATGCTTTTGTCGGCGCCATCTTGGATTTTCATTTTGACCTCATTTTCATTATCAGCGACCCCAAAAACCACGAAAACGACTCCCATGAAGAAAAAGCCGAAAAATTTCGTCGGCGCCATCTTGCATTTTCATTTTGACCTCATTTTCATTATCAGCGACCCCCAAAAACCACGAAAACGACACCGATACACACATACGATTTTAGTTCTGAATTCTGACACCCGAGCACCGGTGCTCGGGTGTCCGACCAACCCGCCATCAGTCTAGGCTAGGTGGATCATTACCTTAATTAAAACTATTTTTGTCACCGTCTAGGTGTGCGAATTCCTCTGCGCCGCGCTGGGCCTGGCCCGCGAGGACATGCGCGTGTGGTCACTGGGCAACACGGCCGTACTGCTGGACGACGAGCGGCCCACGCTGCACGAGCTGGGCCTGGACGAGCGGGCGCGCCTGCTGCTGGAGGTGCGCAACTCCGACCTCACCTGGCCGGAGGAGATAGGAGCGCTCAGGTACTGTATACACCTGTGTGACGACACCCAGCCCACTGCTGGACGACGAGCGGCCCACGCTGCACGAGCTGGGCGCTCAGGTACAACCGTGTTACCTTACTCCGTCTATGTGATGCCTATGTAACGACAGCCAACCCACTGGCGGCACGGCTCGGCAAGTAGATCCTTGGGATTCCTACATGTAAGCGCACATTAACGGTAAAATGGTATAATACACATGTAAACGGGTATTTATCGCGAATTTTACCTTTAATGTCTTCCCGCGACCACGGCTGGTGCAATCCGGTCGAAACGTCGGGCTTATATTAAAGGTAAAATTCGCGATAAATACCCGTTTACATGTGTATTATAATATGTTCTGATCGTGAAAGTTTAAAAAACCGGCCAAGTGCGAGTCGGACTCGCACACGAAGGGTTCCGTACCATTGACTATATTTAGTTTTTGTTGTTATAGCGGCAACAGAAATACATCATCTGTGAAAATTTCAACTGTCTAGCTGTCACGGTTCATGAGATACAGCCTGATGACAGACAGACGGACAGATGGACAGACGGACAGACAGCGAAGTCTTAGTAATAGGGTTCCGTTTTTACCCTTTGGGTACGGCACCCTAAAAAAGGTAAAATGGTATTTAGTAAAGTATGTAGTAGTAAATGCGAGATGTCGATTGTCAACGTTAAGCTAATCTAGAAGTGATCAGGACGCGGATATATCAGCAGATATTGAGACAACAGCCCGTCTTGCCTCGATATCTCGAAGAATGCCGAAGCTACCCGAGGAGTGTGTTCCGAAGGCTGCCGAGACGGCATGTCTGAGCTTATTATTATTGTATATGTACTATGCAGGTCGCTAGTAAACTTAACTTATCTTTCAAGCTGGAACCAATCAAACACATTTACTAATATTCATTGAAATCGGTTGTGTGGTTTCGGAGATTAGCGTGTACGAACATTACTATAATGCGGTGTGATGCCAATCGTACGGGAAGAAAGGGTGAAAGTAACCAAACTTCTATATTGCAACTGTAGACAGAGAGCTCTCAAATGGTGTTTGTCTCTCTTTCTTACTGCTAATCAGTCAGCTGGGAATAATCATGCCAAAATAACAATATTATGCTTATCAATAGGAAAAATATTCATTTTCCTACACAATTCCCCAAAACAGTGTACATTTAAAAATATGTGTATGAATTATTTCACGATTGTTAAGGTGAAGACAGTGACCATGAAGGTTCGTGACAGTTTCTCTTCAAAGATATGAAACCCCTTTTACTGCGGTAAAGTGTCCTTTTCGTTAGTGTTGTTTCATCGTATATTTATTACGGAAATAATGTGTGATTTCAGTGTTTGGTTGTAAGCACGTGTTTTACGGAAGTGCGCAAATATGAACAACGAATTGTTATTGTTTGACGATATAATAAGTGCTTGTTGCGAGGTGGAAGGACTATGGCCAACTGTGGATTTAGTAGACTAAATATTTGTAAATACATACTTATTATACTACTATTACTATTTCCGTTCTCCCCTGTCAAACGTCACGGCATCATTACCCTTTTTATTTCACCATTTCTCTTACACTCCATCCATCTTTCAAACAAGAATTATGTTAGTGGCAAAAAATTTAATTGTTGGTTACCTAATAACCTTTTTTTTTCCATTGATCATTTATTATTGTTTCAGTATGAGCAGTGGATCAAGTCGAGCCACGGAGCGTCGAGAAACATTAATAGCTCCCAACCTGCCTGGAGCCACCGGTCTACACAACTTAGGGAATACTTGCTTCATGAATGCGGCCTTACAGTCTGTGAGTATCTTACATTTGTGATAGTTTGTTCAGTTTGGCTATAAGAGTATAGGAAGACCAAAGAAACGATGGAAGAACTGTGTGAAGGATGATATGCTTAAAAAGGAGGTGACTGCTGACATGATGATTATTAGAGAAGTATTGAAGAAGAGGATACTGTAGCAACGCTAACTAAACTGGGATAATATAACGCTAATATAATAATATAATGAGCGCTGTCAGTTGGGACTGGTCAGCTCTTCGTTGCCACGGCTTATTTGAATTAATAATTTTATTTTTGAATTGTTTTTGTATTGTTTTTACTATGGACACCTTTAACGTGCACATCTTGCCACATTGTTCTCACATAATGTACCATCTTAACATGGATGATATAACCAAGGTTTTGTAAAAATATTCTGATTTAACAGAGTGTCCATGGAGTTTCTTGCCCGTTCTTCTCCATATAGATCTACGCTAGGGAATGGGCAATTACAGTACTTTCTCAATTTCTATATCTTGTGACTGGGACCGTAGCTACATTTAATTTTCATCTTTGTTTCGACAATTCAAAAGTGCCTGTAACTGACCTACTTGAAATAAATGCTTTGATTTTGATAAATTCAAACCCATGTGATATCTACCGACTCGTGCTGTGTGGTGCATTACGGACCTGTGTCCCAAGTACTGGCACATTATACGCTGCTTATGTCACATGTAGTATTGTATGTTCTAGGTATGGAACACGGGTCCCTTGACGAGGTACTTCAACTCGGGCATGCACCTGTACGAAGTGAACACAACCAACCCGCTCGGCACCAAAGGAGTGCTAGCGTTAAGATACGGAGAACTTTGCAAAGAGGTATTTATTCATTTTTGTTATTTCTTAAAAGTGTTTGTGAAAGATTATGTTATTATAGAACTTGTCATGTCAAAGGAGCTATGCCATCTTACAGCGTTTAGCGATCTTGGAGGTCTATTTAATATTTGTTGAACTTTGGGACGATCTTTCATTCGTTGCTATTGCCGCCCCGCTCCTTTGACTCGCGCCGACAAATTATCTCTAGTCGGGCAGCTCGTACAACACATGAACCCGCAGGTGTGCTCTGGCGGGCGGGGCCAGTACACTACACAGTACATACTACACAGTTACCTTCCCCAGGTGCAGTATATATAATCTTTTATTTAGTTAAATTTTGTTTGAAGAGTATTTACAGTACACCACTGACTACCCCCTCCCCTTCTTATCTTAGTCCATCCAAAGGTTGTCTGGAAGAAATCGCTGTTAGCGATAAGACCGCCGTTGTAACCATAGATTAAGCAATATTGTAAGCAGTATTTTTAAGATTTTGGTGTACAATAAAGTATATTCTATTCTATTCTATTCTACATACTACACAGTTACCTTCCCCAGGTGTGGTCGTGCTCTGCGCGCTCGGTGGCCCCGCTGCGCGTACGCTGGTGCGTGTCGCGCTGGCGGGCGGGGCCAGTACTCTACACAGTACATACTACACAGTTACCTTCCCCAGGTGTGGTCGTGCTCTGCGCGCTCGGTGGCCCCGCTGCGCGTACGCTGGTGCGTGTCGCGCTGGCGGGCGGGGCCAGTACTCTACACAGTTACCTTCCCCAGGTGTGGTCGTGCTCTGCGCGCTCGGTGGCCCCGCTGCGCGTACGCTGGTGCGTGTCGCGCTGGCGGGCGGGGCCAGTACACTACACAGTACATACTACACAGTTACCTTCCCCAGGTGTGGTCGTGCTCTGCGCGCTCGGTGGCCCCGCTGCGCGTACGCTGGTGCGTGTCGCGCTGGCGGGCGGGGCCAGTACTCTACACAGTACATACTACACAGTTACCTTCCCCAGGTGTGGTCGTGCTCTGCGCGCTCGGTGGCCCCGCTGCGCGTACGCTGGTGCGTGTCGCGCTGGCGGGCGGGGCCAGTACACTACACAGTACATACTACACAGTTACCTTCCCCAGGTGTGGTCGTGCTCTGCGCGCTCGGTGGCCCCGCTGCGCGTACGCTGGTGCGTGTCGCGCTGGCGGGCGGGGCCAGTACTCTACACAGTACATACTACACAGTTACCTTCCCCAGGTGTGGTCGTGCTCTGCGCGCTCGGTGGCCCCGCTGCGCGTACGCTGGTGCGTGTCGCGCTGGCGGGCGGGGCCAGTACACTACACAGTACATACTACACAGTTACCTTCCCCAGGTGTGGTCGTGCTCTGCGCGCTCGGTGGCCCCGCTGCGCGTACGCTGGTGCGTGTCGCGCTGGCGGGCGGGGCCAGTACTCTACACAGTACATACTACACAGTTACCTTCCCCAGGTGTGGTCGTGCTCTGCGCGCTCGGTGGCCCCGCTGCGCGTACGCTGGTGCGTGTCGCGCTGGCGGGCGGGGCCAGTACTCTGCACAGTACATACTACACAGTTACCTTCCCCAGGTGTGGTCGTGCTCTGCGCGCTCGGTGGCCCCGCTGCGCGTACGCTGGTGCGTGTCGCGCTGGCGGGCGGGGCCAGTACACTACACAGTACATACTACACAGTTACCTTCCCCAGGTGTGGTCGTGCTCTGCGCGCTCGGTGGCCCCGCTGCGCGTACGCTGGTGCGTGTCGCGCTGGGCGCGCGCGCTGGCGGGCGGGGCCAGTACACTACACAGTACATACTACACAGTTACCTTCCCCAGGTGTGGTCGTGCTCTGCGCGCTCGGTGGCCCCGCTGCGCGTACGATGGTGCGTGTCGCGCTGGCGGGCGGGGCCAGTACTCTACACAGTACATACTACACAGTTACCTTCCCCAGGTGTGGTCGTGCTCTGCGCGCTCGGTGGCCCCGCTGCGCGTACGCTGGTGCGTGTCGCGCTGGCGGGCGGGGCCAGTACACTACACAGTACATACTACACAGTTACCTTCCCCAGGTGTGGTCGTGCTCTGCGCGCTCGGTGGCCCCGCTGCGCGTACGCTGGTGCGTGTCGCGCTGGCGGGCGGGGCCAGTACTCTACACAGTACATACTACACAGTTACCTTCCCCAGGTGTGGTCGTGCTCTGCGCGCTCGGTGGCCCCGCTGCGCGTACGCTGGTGCGTGTCGCGCTGGCGGGCGGGGCCAGTACTCTACACAGTACATACTACACAGTTACCTTCCCCAGATGTGGTCGTGCTCTGCGCGCTCGGTGGCCCCGCTGCGCGTACGCTGGTGCGTGTCGCGCTGGCGGGCGGGGCCAGTACACTACACAGTACATACTACACAGTTACCTTCCCCAGGTGTGGTCGTGCTCTGCGCGCTCGGTGGCCCCGCTGCGCGTACGCTGGTGCGTGTCGCGCTGGCGGGCGGGGCCAGTACTCTACACAGTACATACTACACAGTTACCTTCCCCAGGTGTGGTCGTGCTCTGCGCGCTCGGTGGCCCCGCTGCGCGTACGCTGGTGCGTGTCGCGCTGGCGGGCGGGGCCAGTACTCTACACAGTACATACTACACAGTTACCTTCCCCAGGTGTGGTCGTGCTCTGCGCGCTCGGTGGCCCCGCTGCGCGTACGCTGGTGCGTGTCGCGCTGGCGGGCGGGGCCAGTACTCTACACAGTACATACTACACAGTTACCTTCCCCAGGTGTGGTCGTGCTCTGCGCGCTCGGTGGCCCCGCTGCGCGTACGCTGGTGCGTGTCGCGCTGGCGGGCGGGGCCAGTACTCTACACAGTACATACTACACAGTTACCTTCCCCAGGTGTGGTCGTGCTCTGCGCGCTCGGTGGCCCCGCTGCGCGTACGCTGGTGCGTGTCGCGCTGGGCGCGCGCGCTGGCGGGCGGGGCCAGTACACTACACAGTACATACTACACAGTTACCTTCCCCAGGTGTGGTCGTGCTCTGCGCGCTCGGTGGCCCCGCTGCGCGTACGCTGGTGCGTGTCGCGCTGGCGGGCGGGGCCAGTACTCTACACAGTACATACTACACAGTTACCTTCCCCAGGTGTGGTCGTGCTCTGCGCGCTCGGTGGCCCCGCTGCGCGTACGCTGGTGCGTGTCGCGCTGGGCGCGCGCGCTGGCGGGCGGGGCCAGTACACTACACAGTACATACTACACAGTTACCTTCCCCAGGTGTGGTCGTGCTCTGCGCGCTCGGTGGCCCCGCTGCGCGTACGCTGGTGCGTGTCGCGCTGGGCGCGCGCGCTGGCGGGCGGGGCCAGTACACTACACAGTACATACTACACAGTTACCTTCCCCAGGTGTGGTCGTGCTCTGCGCGCTCGGTGGCCCCGCTGCGCGTACGCTGGTGCGTGTCGCGCTGGCGGGCGGGGCCAGTACACTACACAGTACATACTACACAGTTACCTTCCCCAGGTGTGGTCGTGCTCTGCGCGCTCGGTGGCCCCGCTGCGCGTACGCTGGTGCGTGTCGCGCTGGGCGCGCGCGCTGGCGGGCGGGGCCAGTACACTACACAGTACATACTACACAGTTACCTTCCCCAGGTGTGGTCGTGCTCTGCGCGCTCGGTGGCCCCGCTGCGCGTACGCTGGTGCGTGTCGCGCTGGCGGGCGGGGCCAGTACTCTACACAGTACATACTACACAGTTACCTTCCCCAGGTGTGGTCGTGCTCTGCGCGCTCGGTGGCCCCGCTGCGCGTACGCTGGTGCGTGTCGCGCTGGCGGGCGGGGCCAGTACTCTACACAGTACATACTACACAGTTACCTTCCCCAGGTGTGGTCGTGCTCTGCGCGCTCGGTGGCCCCGCTGCGCGTACGCTGGTGCGTGTCGCGCTGGCGGGCGGGGCCAGTACTCTACACAGTACATACTACACAGTTACCTTCCCCAGGTGTGGTCGTGCTCTGCGCGCTCGGTGGCCCCGCTGCGCGTACGCTGGTGCGTGTCGCGCTGGGCGCGCGCGCTGGCGGGCGGGGCCAGTACACTACACAGTACATACTACACAGTTACCTTCCCCAGGTGTGGTCGTGCTCTGCGCGCTCGGTGGCCCCGCTGCGCGTACGCTGGTGCGTGTCGCGCTGGGCGCGCGCGCTGGCGGGCGGGGCCAGTACACTACACAGTACATACTACACAGTTACCTTCCCCAGGTGTGGTCGTGCTCTGCGCGCTCGGTGGCCCCGCTGCGCGTACGCTGGTGCGTGTCGCGCTGGCGGGCGGGGCCAGTACACTACACAGTACATACTACACAGTTACCTTCCCCAGGTGTGGTCGTGCTCTGCGCGCTCGGTGGCCCCGCTGCGCGTACGCTGGTGCGTGTCGCGCTGGGCGCGCGCGCTGGCGGGCGGGGCCAGTACACTACACAGTACATACTACACAGGTACCTTCCCCAGGTGTGGTCGTGCTCTGCGCGCTCGGTGGCCCCGCTGCGCGTACGCTGGTGCGTGTCGCGCTGGCGGGCGGGGCCAGTACTCTACACAGTACATACTACACAGTTACCTTCCCCAGGTGTGGTCGTGCTCTGCGCGCTCGGTGGCCCCGCTGCGCGTACGCTGGTGCGTGTCGCGCTGGCGGGCGGGGCCAGTACTCTACACAGTACATACTACACAGTTACCTTCCCCAGGTGTGGTCGTGCTCTGCGCGCTCGGTGGCCCCGCTGCGCGTACGCTGGTGCGTGTCGCGCTGGCGGGCGGGGCCAGTACTCTACACAGTACATACTACACAGTTACCTTCCCCAGGTGTGGTCGTGCTCTGCGCGCTCGGTGGCCCCGCTGCGCGTACGCTGGTGCGTGTCGCGCTGGGCGCGCGCGCTGGCGGGCGGCGGGCAGCACGACGCGCAGGAGCTGCTGGCGTGGCTGCTGGACGCGCTGCACGAGGACCTCAACCGGGCCCAGCCACACGCGCAGCCCGCACTGACGCACAATGATGACTCCGATGGAAGGCCCGACCAGGTGACAACCGACATAATCATGTCAATTATAATAATAGATTATACAAGTCAAAAAAAGGGAATTTAATTCGAGGGAGGGATTTAAGTTGCATCCGGAGAGCAACGAAGGATTCTAGAGAACTAGAATCCCGAGCGTAGCAAGGGATTTTAAAGTAGAATCCTGAGCGGAGCGAGGGATACAAGAACTAAGAGAATATATTTTTTTCACGAGTTGTTTATTCTACTTTTCACTATTGACTGCGAGAAAAAAAAAGTGTGGTATTTATATTTCTCGTGGGTTAACAACAACTTGGGTCGATCTTCAAGGTTAAGCGTCGCTTACCAAGGTCGATCTATGGATGGGCGACTACAAATTAATTTCATACAGAGTTTTCTCCGTGCCTCGGAAAGTACGTTAAGTTCTTGTCGGCACGTTTTATTAATTTTTTGTATCATAATTTGTAAAATTTGTGCTTGTTCCAAATTCAAATATTTTTATTTACTCAGTGACTTTCATTCATGGCGACATGAATATGACGGTATTTAAATTGTCCAAGGCGGGCTATAATAATAATAATAATAAGTAACAACAATAATAATAAGTAATAACAACTTCTGGATAAAATGGTTCACAAGGTCGCACGCTCGCCTGGCGACCCTGTTCCAGTCAGCCTTAGAGTCTGGGTCGCTGCCAGAGTTCCTGACAACAGGCATAACCCACCTGCTCCATAAATCGGGTAGTACTGCGGAACCCAAAAATTATAGACCGATCACCTGTCTCCCGACAGTCTATAAAGTTCTTACATCCATTTTGAGAACTAAAATTAGCAAACACATAGATGACAATTCTGTCATGTCCGCTTCTCAGAATGGATGTAGGAACGGGTCCCGTGGTACTAAGGAGCTACTCCTCATTGATATGGCCATTAGTCACCAGGTTCGCCGTTCCCGAAAGGATCTGTCGACATGCTGGATAGACTATAAGAAGGCCTATGACTCGGTGCCACATACATGGCTCATGAGGGTGCTAGAGTTGTATAAAGTTGATGCAACTCTGCGCACCTTCCTGATGTCGTGTATGGGGCAATGGAGGACAGTCCTTCGCTATCCAGGATGTCGGCAGATTCAGAGGAATAGCGAGCCGATAAGGATAGAGCGAGGTATATTTCAGGGCGATAGTTTGAGTCCACTTTGGTTCTGCTTAGCCTTGAATCCTCTTAGCACACTGCTGGAGGATTCAGGTTTAGGCTATCGGTTGCGGAAAGATGGTCAGGTTATATCTCACCTCCTTTACATGGATGACCTAAAACTGTTTGCCCCCAACGATTTGCAACTGATGGAGTTACTGAAGGTAACTGACACTTTCAGTAGCGCCATCAGGATGGAATTTGGTGTGGACAAATGTGCGGTCATGCATGTAAAACGAGGGGAGATTGTGGAATCTGTGGGAACCCAGCTCTCAGATTCCATAACTCTTCGATCCCTCTCAGCAACCGAAACCTATAAGTATTTGGGTATGTCGGAAGCGCTGGGCGTCAATGTTGCTGACATGAAGCAATCGTTGAAGGAGCGCTTCTTTGGCCGCCTGAAAAAAGTATTTAATAGTCTTTTATCAGGTGGCAATAAGGTGCGTGCCTTCAACGGTTGGGTCATGCCGGTTTTGATGTACTCTTTCGGCATACTTAAATGGACTCAAACAGAACTAGACGCCTTGGATACGAAGGTCCGTAAATTGTTGACGGCGTATCGGATGCATCACCCACGTTCTTCGGTTATGAGACTGTATATCCCGCGGAAGTGTGGGGGTCGAGGCTTTTTAAATGCTAAGACTCTCCACAATCGCGAGATATGCAGCCTCAGGGAATATTTCCTAGGAACCGATGTGGGAATGCATCGAGATGTCGTCACGGTGGACAAGGGCCTCACCCCGCTTTCCTTGGCTAAAGAGAACTGGCGCAAACCTCCAGTGCTTGACACTAACGATCGCAGGGAGGTATGGCAGAGTAAGGAGCTTCACGGACGCTTTTTCCGCGCTCTCCATGGGCCCGATGTAGACCTACCAGCGTCCGTAGCCTGGCTACGTTCCGGGGACCTATTTGGAGAAACCGAAGGTTTTGTCTGTGCAATAATGGATGAAGTTATGATGACGAATAACTACCGTAGATTTATTGTGAAGGATGGCACGGTTGACATATGTCGGGCATGCCACCGTCCAGGCGAAACAATCCGTCACATTATCTCCGGGTGTTCTCGTCTAGCTAACGGAGAGTACCTGCATAGACACAACCTTGTAGCCAGGATTATCCATCAGCAACTTGCTCTTAAATACAACCTTGTGGAATCGGAAGGTATGTGCCCGACCCAGTTCTCGATAATGGCTGTATCACATTGTACTGGGATCAATCCATCATCACTGACAGGACTATTGTAGCCAATAAGCCTGATATAGTGGTGGTGGATCGATCAGAGCGGCGCGCAATGATTGTTGACATAACGGTCCCGCATGATGAGAACCTCGTGAAAGCAGAGAAAGATAAACAAATCAAGTATCTTGACTTGGCTCGCGAGGTTGTTGACATGTGGGAAGTGGACTCAGCAATCATTGTGCCGATAGTCGTATCAGCCCATGGCTTAATTGCCAAGAGCCTCGATCAATACCTGAGGAGGCTCTCGTTAGGCAGCTGGATCAAGGGCTTGATTCAGAAAGCGGTACTCCTGGACACGGCTCGTATTGTTAGGAGGTTCCTCTCTCTGGAGCCCTGACCGCCGGTAGCTTGGACCCTGTTCCCGATACCGGTGGGCTCCAATTTTTTATATTTTTAAATGTTTTTTATATATTTTTTAATTAATATTTAAAAATGTAACAAATTTGTTTAAAAATGAATAAAGGAAATAATAATAATAATCATTTTATTGTCAGGCGACTAAGGCCCATAGATAAAATACACAAAATAATAATTAGCAACAATAATAAACTAATACATATTGCAAAACCAAGAGAATTAAACTAATGAACACGAAGAGACGGCGTCATGTTGCGCTGCGTGGTGTCGCGTAGCCTTCCGCGGAATCGCCGATACATGACACCCTTCGGCCAAAACTCTTCCTTGAGGAAGGTCTCAATATGATGAGTCAGAACTCGCATCACGAACGACTTAAAATTCGTGTTGTGGCTCGACTCTAACTTCTCGACCCTCAACGTCCAGCTGGTCTTCGCTCGGACATACTCCACGATCTCCTCAACCTTCGTGGTGTGATGTAGCCGGGACACATAGAGCTGCGTCGTTGGTATCGCCGGACGCAGCATATTGGGTCCTGCCAGCGCGGTTCCGCACTGGTTCCGACTAGGAGGCTTCTTCCTCTTCTTCCTCTCCACCTTCACGAAGCCATCCTCGTCACACGTGGCCGTTGCTGGGCCATGGTGTTTCGAATCCCTGTTGGCAGGTTCGCAGCAGCTCTTATTTCCCCCTTCTTGTGCTTCTTGGGCTATAACAATGTTGTCAATGCTTGTCTGTCGGGCAGGTGGTGGCCGCAGAGGCGTGGCAGCAGCACACGCTGCGCAACGCGTCCATCATGACGGAGCTGTTCTACGGGCAGCTCAAGTCCAAGGTGGTGTGCGACACGTGCGCTCGCGAGTCCGTCCGCTTCGACGCCTTCAACATGCTCAGCCTGCCGCTGCCCATGGAGTCCTATGTGTGCTGCGAGCTCAGGGGTATGTCTACATTCTGGCTACATACTGGTTACGCAAAATACTGAATTCTGTCGTGACTGTGTTGTGAGATAATAGTACTTAATATTCCACTACCCGCAGATTCTTAGTTTAATAATATCTACAAATCGTAAATATTATACTATATTAAATTATACATAATTAAGTTATTTATGTTTGCAGTGATGCTGCTAGACGGCTCGGTGCCTATCAAGTACGGCGTGAGAGTCAACTCAGAAGGAACGTATCTGGATCTCAAGAAGAAGCTGTCAGAACTGTGTGGACTAGCGCCTGAATCGTAAGTATAAACTGTCATCCATTAACTTACGATCAAAAAATTCACAACAATGCCGCTTTAAAAATATTTTGACCTAAAATCTTTTTGAAAGTTTTTTATAAATCTCGTAATTATACACACGTGCGGTGAAATTTATTAAAGTATATCTGTAAGTCGGGCTCTGGGTCTCTGACATTAACTTGTGTAACTACAAAAGCTGCCAGTGGAAATTGCCCGTAATGAACGTACTATTGTTTAATTACTACACTACTATTACAACAGCCCCTAACGTCCACAGCTGGACATAAGCCTCTCCCATGATGGGAGGATTTGCCGTAATCTCCACGCTTGGCAGGCGGATTGGAGATCGCAGTGATGAAAGACTAACAGAAAATTCTCAGGTCTACGGAGGCGCAAGGTGTTCTGCCTCAGACATTAGTCGCTTTATACGACACCCGTGAGTGTAATGGGTTGGTTCTATTCTACTCTGCTCCGGCAGAGTAGAATAGAACCAATTACACTACCACACGGCTAATTGTTTAATTACGACGGAACAATCGGTAGTCGTGCGGTGATCCTGGCGTACTGACGTCACAGCACTGCACAGCCACCGAGTGCATCGTCTCAATCAAACAGCAGTTCTTTAGCATGTAGTGTTCTAAAACACTACTAATTCAATGGGGAGGCTAACTGTGGAACTAATGGCGCTAGTATAGTTGGCACCCAAACATCGTCATTGCTTGAAAATGTGGAAATTTAATTTTATATTTCAAAATAGCTTAACCTGAGACCTACTATGGTGGCGCCATCTGAGATTTACTTTGCATTAGCCACCCCATTGAACAGAATCGTATATTATTGGAATTTAAGTTAAACAATACCGCAAAACATGGTTATTGTGCCAATTTAGCGACTGTATGTGTTAAACTGAACTTGTTTGTAGAATGTTGATCGTCGAGCTGTCAGGAGCGACAATCGGACGCGTGTTCGACGACAACTCGAAGATATCGGCCGCCAGCGCCACGGAGCTGTACGCGTACGAGATACCGCACGACGACTGCGACACCGACACCAGCGACTGCGACGAGCTGCCGCACCTAACTAACGGTGAGATGTCGCCGAACTAGCACCCTGCTGGAGGCTTTACACTCTAGACACCCACAGGATATAATAGTCCGAATAAGCAGACGACAACCTCCTATGTTGACTTGCGAGATGCCACATATTATAAAAAAACATGCGGGGCTGTCTTTAAGGACTGCCGTTAGAAGCATTTTGACCCCAACCCCGTCAGGCCCCGTAGCCCAGGTCGCACGGCTAAGTGGTGCTACGCTGTAGAGGATTGGCTACGAGTGCTACGAAGTGTGAGGTGACGATCGTTCAATGTTTTTCCTTCACCCAAAAAGTGCACAACGCGCCTAGAAGTTTTCACTTCAAAAATAAAAGCCCGCTCGGTGCGTTTTCATGTTGAGAATTTGAGAGGTTACCGTTGATGACTGGTGGTTCTTTTGTAGTCCATAATCTTAAACAGTATTTATTAGACACAAAATGGTCCTATATAGACAATATCAACTGCCGTAATTTTACAATGTTATATTATGATGGCACCGCTTTCGTGGAGGACACGTGATTGACAGAAGATGCGTCTGCGTCTATTTAGTCCAATTTTACCCTGCCACACCTAATTTTTTAGTCAATTACTCCGTTTGGCTCGAACAGAGTTATTGTGTGGAGTCCTATTAAGAAGCCTAACAACAAGACCGTAGTGTCGATTCGTTATTTTAAAATGTATTTATCGTTCCCTCGTTAGGCTGGAGCGAGTCCCAGCAGCAGTGGGCGGAGGTGAGTGTGGGCGGCGGCAATAGTTCCTCACTCTGCATGCCAGCACTCTTCTGCTTCAAGGTTAGCTACGCGCATCGCACACACATGCACACCCACACACCCACACACACGAGGAGGATATGCAACTTGGGCTTTCTGATGCAGCGTCTAGCAGCGTGGAAAAGAGTGTTCCGCTTTCTTTCAAGAGTTTTGTCTTCCTGACAAGCTATAAATACGTTTGCTTTGATTAAGTATCACGAATGAATACCATTAACTCCCACGTCGAAGATTTTGAAACGATATCATTATATGCTGCGTCCATCCCAAATGAATTGGGATAAGCCCAAGAGAATAATGATAATGAACCATATAACATTAATCAATTTATATTCCTAAATAGTCATTTGATTCTACAAAAAAAAAATAAAAAAAAATTGTTCATATCAGTGACGCATGCATCAGAAAGCCATAAATATACAAAAACAAAGATTACACTGCCGTAGCGATTAATTAAAATTGTCTGTCTTTATATAAAAACGTTTTTTATCTGCATTTGGAAAGAACCCATAATACAAATGAAAATGGGGATAGCAAAAAAAGGGGTAGAAAACTGCTGATTAATAAAACAAAAAGTTTAACAGTGAAGTTTACTTCATTTATGGGGATTTTGATAAAGAATAATTAGAAAGATTTTGACCTTTAACACATTATTTTGCTCCTCATAGTCTACATACCATTAAATTAGTATATTTTGATTGTATTAAGGATATCTCTTACTTAGTAATTCTAAATAATGTTGTTAAAAAATACCTAAAACTAAATCACAGTAGTGTGTGCAGTGAAAACGTTTTTATGTCCCCGTTTGGTGATGGCATGTAAGTGTAAGTGAAATATTCGACTTCCTTACAGAACATAACACATGTAAATAGGAACATACTGTATTATATATGACGTCGTAATGTGAAGTACTTAACTGTGTACATATGTTTGTGCTGATTCTGTTGGACACCAACTAAACTTGGGAGTATTGTTGTTCCTTACTAACAGGTAGAGGGTAAAAGAGACGGGGATAGTTGTGAGCGGTAAATAATGTTCTGTTATGTTTTGGGGCATCTTACAGTTTATTTTGAACTAAAATCTGTGACATTTTTAAAGTTTGGTAGGTATTCGAAGGAGTTCCAATACAGGTTCAGTGAAATATTCCCGTCATCTTGTACAGTCTTAATTTAACGTTAGTTGACAGCTCGTATATACTTCCGTCTCTTTCTTCTCCCACCTGTGTAAAAGAGATATCAATAGTCTTTAGTTGGTGCCCAATAGAATGTGGCCGTTGTTCGTTTATCTGTGTTGAGATAGCATCTCGTGACGGAGAGTTGACGGATCAGGTAACAGATGACACTAGATACTGCACTGTAACGCCATTATTAGTTATTTTCTCATATTTCTTGTTGGATTTTAATGTAGAAAGTGATGATTTACCATAGTTTTATGAGAGTTTTTCAAAATCAATTAGTTTATTGTATGTGAATCATATATCGATTTATCAGATTCTATTTTATAATATTATGAATAAATATTCAGTAACCATTTGACTTAAAAATGGTTGAACAGTTTACCATACTTTGACTATACTATGATCCGCTATAACTTTTTTTTTATAAACAAATGGAACTAGGAACATCATCTATCAAGATCATAAATATTTGCTAATGAGTCACACCAACACATCAAAATATTTACTATAAACGTACGTGTTGTTACTATAAACATCTAAAACGACGTGCAAATAAATAAATAATAGTTTTTGTTTCATTGAAACTGGTCCAGGATATCCAAAGTTACAGTGTTGTAAAGTTTCACCGCTTTTTTAACTTTGCGTTTCCTCGCGAGCTACTGCGATGACGTCGCGTCGTGGTGTCATGTCCGATTGCGGGTGATGCGGAGTGTTTATGTTCATATAATTTGATTTGTAAAGTGGCTTGCATTTATTATTTCAAGTGTTAGTGTTTAAGAGCCTATACTACCTCAAATTAGCAACTCTATTTGTGGTGGTTCAAATTTCGTTTGAAATTCTGTTAGAATAACGTTCTAATCAGCTTGCTCAACAAAGTGGTTGTAACGTCAATCACTGCAGGCCGAATAGTGCGAAATGAGTGGTTTTTATTCTTTATAAAATCAAAATTTCGTCTTTTGGAAAAAATAAAAAAACATAAGACCTGCATTATAGTTAGTTCAGTTAGTATGGAAAGTTTCATGATCTAATTTGAAGTACTTTTTGAATACCAGCGGTTTATTGTTCGATTTGGAGGTAAGTTTGGCATTTTTTTCTATAGAGAAAATTTTCTGGAATCGTGTTTTCGCCAAACATAGGACCTAACATTAATCCTCAACTTTACCATATATTTATTTCAAAATGAATGCTGCAGTACTTTAGGTGTAACAGAGGATCATGCTCAGCCATTTGAGGTAGTATAGGCCTTTAAATATTATTTGTATTAACCGTTCAATAGCCTTGAATGTCCCACTGCTGGGCAAAGCCCTCCCTCATCTCAGGTACTCTTCTCTTGCACCATTTCGGACCGGTTATTAAACTAATTAATTAAAATTATTCGCAGCGCACGACATGACGCCACATATCAGCGCGTTCGCTTAGTCGGATTTTGCCGTGGAGGCCGTACTTTAACGTTTAATATCTGTAATTTTTGACAAAAAAAAAAAAAAAAAACAATTGTATTTTCTCGAGTTACCTATTTTTTGACATGCTGATAGTAAAAAACGTTGGTGTGACTCATTGTACCGTTTTTTTTATATTGTTACCACATCCAATCCAAATCATTCGACATGAGAATCACCTACAACGGAATCATTGGCTTTCCGAATCCGTTTGTCAGCTAGGTATCACATCAGCTAAATGCTCTGTGTTTGTAGATTGTCCATATGTATATAAAATGTTTGGTAGCGGTCACTTTTGTACAAATTCGCTTCTATTTTATTTTCCAAATTCTTTATAAATATTTTTTTTTTGTTGCTGGCAGACCCTCTGTCCAAAGTCTTTGCTTTTATTCCAAAAAGTGCAGATTTTACCATTTCAGATAAAAAAAAACTTAATGTCCAGAATAAAAAAGGTGGACTTAAAAATGGTTAACTAATTTTAATGAAATCTGTGAAGTGGGCAGTAATGGTAGGTATCTTAATCGTTCAGCAAACTGTTCTAAGGAGACTTAGGAGAGGGTCCTTAACCTTTCAGTAAAAATATTGATAAATGTTGATCCAAAATGGCTCTTATTGCAAAGCTTCAAGCCATAAATTGGTAAATCACTTCCAGTCACCTCGCAAGGTTGGTTCGGGCGCTCCCAAGGTTAGGAAAACACACCCAGAAGTGTACATTATAATCGAACAACGGTTTCAGCGCTCGAGATCGGAAATTCTTATGTCCCAGAGTCCCCCCGCGACGCTGTACACGCACGGCGTGTTCCCGGCCGCGCCGCGCCCGCACAGCGTCCGGTTCGGCGAGTCGCTCTCCGACATGTGCTGCGTGAACGATACCAAACATGTGCCCGGCGGCAAGATACAGTACTTGGTGGCTGTTCACAGGTGAGTTCTTGGTTTTTAGTTCTTGTGTTAATGTTTGCTAATGCTTTCTGGCATACTGCTTGAGACCCGGTATATTGATCACAGGAAGCCTTCCTGAATTATATGGCGTATAATTTTTTAATTATGTTGCCTTTAATCAAACGTTAGTGGAGAATTAAAACTAAGCCGTGGTCATAGAGGAACAAGGTCTAGAGACGGGATAGTTGGGCTTACCCTTCTGCCCAAGTGCACTGGCCATTTGGTAATTCGCAGTTGACATTGTTCATTTGCCGATCGACGCCATTCAGTATCGTTGTATCGCTAACAGGTGCTATCTAAAATAGTTAATTATGCAGTTTTCGATCGTAAAAAACGATCTGCCACAAAGTCTGCAAAACCATGCTGTTTCGTATCATGTTTGTAATTCAGGTATCAGTTGCTTATTAGTATTTTCACTAACTTGAATAGTTTTCTTGTGTAAGAATGAACAGAAAAAAAAAATTAGTTGTAATAAAAAAAACTAATTATTATTATAAGTAAACGTAGAATTCAAAAAATTCAATTAAAAAAAAAATCAAAATAGTTTATTTCTTTAACAAGATTACAACACTTAGTTTGTGATTGGAGCCTTCTTTTAAGCAAACATTGCCTGTATTAGAAGACTCCGCTCTTCCATAACAAAAAAAAAGGAAAATATTAATAACATTTATCATAGGTAAGTAGACAAAATTGGCTTATGTATAGTTTTGTGTATGTGAGTGAGTGTGTGTGTGTGCGCGCGTGTAACGTACTCACGTTGAGCGCTCAACGTGAGTACCGAGCCACAGAGCCACAATTTATTTGTGAAATTAGACAAGTATAAGAATAGTAGATTGTATGACGATACAAATGGGATAACTATTAAAACTAATGAGGTGAAGGAGATGAGATTGAGTCGCGCCCGATACGCTGTCCGTGACGTACTGACTGTTTTTACATAAAATATTGAAGGCATGGAGCGCGGTGTCGCGATTACGCTGACATGTTCATTATTGTTCGGTGATTGACCCGAACATGCTCCCGAGGGAGAAAAGATGAGGTTAGTAAGGAGGTATAGTTAAATGGGTCATGAAATTAATATTAACAAGGTGAAAACAATGTTCAACTTATATTAAAATAGAAATGTAGGGTTAGTAATGTTAAAAGATGAGATGAGAGTAACATTACAAATTAAACAGAATCGCTACAGTGCAAATCAGGAAGAGAAAACACGCGAAAGATCGGTGAAGAACCTCTATCTTCCTTTTTTTGTAAGCACTCACTCGATAGCGCTAGTCGCTTAGGATCACTTTTCACTGATTTACTACTAGATTGCCCATTTTCCCTAATTTCACTACACTCAATCACAACACTTTCTGTAACGGTGTGTCGAGGTGGCAACGCAGTCGCCGCCGCTGCTGTCGTCGACCGCTCTACTGTAGAAGTGGAGCGTTTTCCCTTACGTTGCCTTTTCCACCAACGTTTAAAACAGTAAGCTGCCACCAAAAGCAAGATTCCCGATATGATGGAATATATAGCCGTATATTGGTGGATGTCGTGGTAGGAGATATTGGTGTTCAAAGGTTCACTGTGCTTCATGATCTCAAGACTTCTCTTAATAGCTTCAAATTGCCTGAGGTTCTCTGAGTTATTGGGATTAAGCTCATATGAGATTTCTGGCATCGTGATATTTATTAAATGATTGATTGGTGATATTTCTGGCGAGATAATCTTTGTCGTCGTGCTAATCTTACTAGACAATCTTTTGTTTGAATACACCATAAAATCTTCTGTTTTTATTAAACAGCCTTCCCCAACACGCAACAGACCAGCACCTGATAACCTAACTGCCTTAACTTGATTTTCACACAGAAGTTTAACGTTGCATTCATTGCAGCATAAATAATAATATTTGTTTTCCGATGTTAGCTCTCTCCAGTCATTCTTGCACGAGGTAGTTTTAGTTTTACAAGTTCTTGTGTCTGGGATAGTCTCACAAATGCTGTGATCATCTTTCATGTGGTGAATAGGCCTTCTGATGTGACACAGAATAGTCACAGGGTTTTGTAATACGCAAGACTGTAGATCCGTGTCTGTGATAGTTAAAAACGAATCTTTTCTCATGTTAATGGCTGCTAATTCAGAGATAGTTTCGATCTTCATCATCATGTTATCTTTCACAATGCGTGGAACCGGGATAAGATTAAATACCTCGTAAAGATCCCTTTCAACCAGGGGTATTTTTATTTCTATAATTAGGTATTTTCCTGAGTATTTGGCTCTTACTTTGAGCAAGCTGTAAATATCTTTAAGATTAAAGTTGTCGACAGGAACTACCAAGTCTCCAGATATTTGTGCTGATATTATGCTTAGCTCTGATCTGAGTTGCTTCGGGGATATCAAATGAAAATCTAATTTTCCACTATAAATATCAGTTACTGTATCCAAAATAGAGTCCTGGATTCGTCGAAGGGTATACATCAAGTTGTTGGCGGTGAAAGCCGAGGTTATGAAGTCTGTGATGAGAGTTATGTTTTGCACTTGCTGAGAGAGATTTTTATAAGAATCTTGGAGATAATTAAGCTTTTGATTTATTATTTTGTGGTGTTTGTTTATAGTATTCTCCATCCTTTTCATGAGATTAAATTCAGCTTCTACGACCGACGTTTGGTTTTTCCAGAGGTTGTATAAATGGTTTTCATTATGCTTTAAAAGGTCAATATCCCTCTCATATTTTTCTGCAAATCGTTGGTCCAACACTCCGAATAAACTATTTGCAACATAGCCTACTCCGTCTATCAAGCTGCGTCGCCGACGTTTCTTATTAGTCATATACGAGTCATTTATCATAACAATATTATCGTAATGTTTAATTTCTTCGAACTCGTGCTCGAGTTGTAACATGACGCCGTCGCAAGGTGTTTGGGATCTATTCGTAGAGCATAAGGTTTCAAGATACTTGATATACTTTAATAATGCCGCCGTTCCTTCTTGATAAGGTTTTGTGTCATAATAGACTATTAACTGCCAATCATCTCTAACTAAATGCATATTCGATATTTTATCGAAGTAGATATTGGAATAAAGACAAGACCAGCAGTGGGATGGTAGAGTATAATATTCGTTCGTGGTACAATATTTTTACACGCAAGTTACAACTGTATTAGAACATCAACAAACCGTAACTAAGCTAATTTAAAACCAGTGACAGACATGTGAATACGATTATTCTCACAGGCCAGTGCATACATAAATATATGCGACCTCCAATACGCCCCCTTAATCTATTACACATGCGTATGATTACTTCTGTACTTGTCAATACTCGGTACATAAAACTAAATAAATCACTAACACTTCTGTGTTCGACTGTACTACGCTGTATCCAAAAGTATAACACAAAAACAGAAGAAATCTAACAATATAAAGTATGCATAATAAAATCTAAATTATCTATTACACAAAGCACTTCTACAAAACCTAAAACATCAAAACATTTAACTACTCATCGCCCCCTTAATAGAATAATTTGACAGGGATAAATCCTTTAAAAAATCTCTAAGCTTCGGGCTGTGAACGCTTTTAGTTAAAATGTCCGCTATCATCTTATCAGTTGACATGTACCTTATTTCAATTTTGTTTGCCAGTACACACTCACGAATAAAATGATACTTAATGTCAATATGCTTTGTCCTATTATGCATCATTTTGTTAGCTGCGATTTTATGCGCCGACTGATTGTCATTGTAAATTACTACCGCTTTACTATCGACAGATGTCAAACTGTTAAGTAAACTACGTAAATAAAGAGCTTCCTTCGAAGCTTGACTCAATCCTACGTACTCTGCCTCTGTGGTAGACAAGGATACTGTCGCTTGCTTCCTACTCTCCCATGACACTATATTTTTACCTATCTTGAAAATTAATCCTGTGAAAGACTTTCTATCAAGTGCCCCTCCCCAATCTGCATCAACGTAGCCCCGTAAGTCTAAATCTCCCGACTTCCTAAAAATGAGACAAAGGTTAGACGTACCTTTTAAATACCTTAGAACCCGTTTCGCACATTTAAAGTGTATTTCATCATAGCACGAATTGAATTGTGAAAGTACACTTACCGCATGTGCTATGTCTGGTCGCGTATTACAGGCCAAATAGTTTAGACACCCTATCAAGCTTTGATACGGCAGATCACTATGGGAATTTGTCGATCTTTCTAATTTGATACCGACTTCCATTGGGGTTAAAACTGGCTTAGCGTCTGTCATGTTAAAGTCATTCAAAATGTCCGAAATGAACTGTTGCTGATCTAGACAAATAACATCTTTGTCTCTCCTCAGCCTCATGCCTAAAACATGCCTAGCCGGCCCTAAATCTTTCACTTTAAACTTGTCAAGCAAATTGGTTTTTAATTTTTGCTTTTCTTGTTCACAATTTCCAAAAATAAACAGGTCATCTACGTAAATAACGACAATCAACTTCTTATTGTTTTTAAGCTGCTTTTGATACAAACACGGTTCTATTTTTGATTGTACAAAGCCTAAATTCAACATTTCTTTATCTAATTCCTTGAACCAAGCATTTGAAGCTTGTTTCAATCCATACAAAGAACGCTGCAGTTTGCATACTTTGGTTTCTTGACCTTTGACTACTGCTCCTTTTGGTTGGAGCATGTAAATGTCCTCTTTAATTTTGCCGTACAAAAAGGCAGTCGTGACATCCCACTGATCAATAAACCAACCGTATTCAACAGCTAGCGAGAACAACAATCTTAGAGTAGAGCTTCTAACTACAGGAGAATAAGTCTCAGTATAATCTACACCACATACCTGAGTGAAGCCTTTTGCTACAAGTCTAGCCTTGTACTTCGTTACCTTGCCATCGCTATCTTTCTTTATTTTGAACACCCATTTGCATTGGATAGGCTTCTTATCAGCTGGAAGATCCACCAACGTCCAAGTCTGGTTCTCCTTTAGTGACATAAGTTCATTATCTATCGCTTTTTGCCATAAATCACCATCTGGTCTCGCCAAAGCTTCATTAATAGTCAATGGATCACCATCAAGATTGCTCTCCTTGGCATACATAACATTGCATCCGTACCGATCGACTTGTCTGCGTTCTCTTACAGGATACCTTCTTTCTGATTCAGGTCTCACTTCTTCTTCAGTGAATACGTCATCAGGTACTTGCTCTGGTACTACAGGTTCAGGTGCTATCTCCTCCGATACTTCTATGTTCTCGTCTACAGTATCACAATACATATCATCGTTTGTCTCCAAGCGTTCAGATCTGCTTGTAGACCCGTTGGGTAAACTGGAAGGAACAGAATCTTTATTCAGGTTTATGATTACTTCCGATTTTTCTCCGTTTTCCTTTTGGAGAAAGACGTTTTCCAGAAATTTGACATCTCTGGCAGTCGTCACTTCACCTGTCTTAGGATTCATCAGACGATAACCCTTCTGATTATCTGGATATCCAATAAAAATCATCGGTTCCGTCTTCATGTCCAGTTTGCGTCTCTTTTGTTTTGGTATCAATCTATATGCCAAACAACCAAAGATTTTCAGATGACTCACATCCACATCTTTTCCAGTCCAAAGCTTCTCTGGTACCGCATTATTCAATGCTTTCGTGGGACTTCTGTTCTTTAAGTAAACAACAGTATTTACAGCCTCGGCCCAATACTTTTTGCTCAGGTTCGATTCTGAGAGTAATGTTCTTGCCTTTTCTATTATAGTCCGATTCGCTCTTTCTGCGACAGAATTTTGTTCCGGCGTGTACGGTACAGTCGTCTGGTGTTTTATGCCTGCAGACTTCAAAAATGATTTAAATTTACCATTACAGTACTCTGCGCCGTTGTCAGATCTCAGACATTTAATAGATTTACATGTCTCATTCTCAACTTCCGCCTTGTATTCACGGAACTTATCGAAAGTTTCACTTTTGTTCTTCAAAAAATAAACATGAGTCTTTCGAGTATAATCGTCGATAAATAGAAGAACATACCTCGAACCACCGAACGACGGCTCCTCGATTGGTCCACAAACGTCGCTAAAAACCAACTGTAAGACCTCGTTTGCTCTCGTACCTTGCTTTTTAAAGGGACTTTTGCATGTCTTTCCTTCAATACATGGAATACACGGCTCGCATAAATCGGTACTCTTAAATTCCATACCGCTTACTAAAACTTTCATTTTATTCATATAATTACGCGATAAATGAGCTAATCTTTTATGCCAAATGTTCGAAATATTTTCATTTTGTTTTGACAATGTCACATTGACGACGTTATTTTGATTTTCTGTCAACTCATAAATTCCGCCGACCTCTTGACATCTTGCAACAATTCCATTTTTATTTTGAATCATGCAACCTCCTTTGTCAAAATTCATGCAATAATTCTTCTTAGTCAAATCGCTTACCGAAATTAGGTTCATGGATAAATCAGGAACATGTAAAACGTTTTCTAAAATTAATTTTTCGTTTTCGCCGACTCGTGGCTCAGCATTTCCTCGTCCTTTCACCAATAACTTCTCTCCGTTTGCTACTGCGATCTTCATGTTGCCCTTTACTTGTGTGTAAGACAACAATTTGTTTTTATCATGGGTCATATGATTTGAGCACCCACTGTCTAAATACCACTTATCTTTGTTTATCGCCCCTTTCGTATTCAGGCAGATATTCGCGGTTTTGATCCGCTCCTTGCATTCGGACGCCTTGTGTCCTTGCTTGTGGCACTTAAAACACTTGTAGATAAACTTCTGCTTACGATCATTAGTTTTAGTGTTAGATCTTGCATCGTTCTGCACTTTACGTGTAACTAAAACTTTTTCGTTCTCTGTGTTCAACTTACTCTGTCTACTTCCTTCTTGTAACAATTTCATTTTAATCTGCTCTAACGTGATTTCTTGTCCACTATTATCTACAGCCATAATGAGAGGGCTGTACTCAGCGGTCAATCCACCCAGCAAAATCGATATGATCCAATCATCAGGGATTTGAGCATCAATATCGGACAATTGTTGTGTCAGGAATGTAATTTTGGATATGTAGCTTTCCATAGAATCAAAATTTTCTAACTTACAGTTGAAAAGCTCTCGCTGAATATGTATACGTCTTCCCCAACCTTTGTCTTCATACGCTTTCCGTAAGTTATTCCAGGCTTCTTTCGCAGTCTTCGCATTGTAGACGTGGGTAAAGCACTCTGGTTCTAACAACAAGCATATTGTCGTTCGTGCCTGCCGGTCTACATCAGCATTTACTACATCTGTAGAAATTACTCCCCACCAGTTTTTATTCTCCAAGTAATTTCGCACTAGGAATTTCCAGTTTGGGTAGTCGGACGAATTTTTCAGCTTCTTAATACCACTTATGCCAATTTCAGCTGACATAATTGAGATTTCGTAAGTTTCACAAGCACACAATTAATATTTAAACCACTCAACTTATTAATTATGCTCTAGCATTTGTGCTTCTGGGTCCTGGGCCCATAACCTATTGGAATAAAGACAAGACCAGCAGTGGGATGGTAGAGTATAATATTCGTTCGTGGTACAATATTTTTACACGCAAGTTACAACTGTATTAGAACATCAACAAACCGTAACTAAGCTAATTTAAAACCAGTGACAGACATGTGAATACGATTATTCTCACAGGCCAGTGCATACATAAATATATGCGACCTCCAATAGTAGACACTATTATTTGTCAGCAGGGTGGAGTTGTAGGATGCTTGAGCGGTGTTTATTAGTGCCAGCAAGAATAATGTCAAAGATAAAACCATAGCTGAGAATGAGATGGGACGTTTTTTCTTCGCCCTTGGAAATTTATTGTCAATTTTTGGGGCACTTGGCTCTTGATCATTTTTATTTGTTGGCAGTAGGGACAGTTTTACAACTGGGCGTTTTAAGAGCCCGTTTTTGGTTTTAAGTGTGACGACCCTTACGTGTCCGTCACTTCCAGGATGCAGCGCTACTACGCGACCTAGACTCCATTTTCCTGGCGGAAGGTTATCGTCCTTTATAATAACGATATCGTTAAGATTAAGATCCTTTTGACGCTGTTGCCATTTGGACCTCGTAGAAAGCTGTGAGAGGTAGTCAGTCTTCCACTTATTCCAAATATCTTGATAGATTTTTTGCGTCAAGTGCCACCGTGTTCTGAGATCATGCTCTGTTTCGAAAATCGTTAAGTTCGGGCCGCTTGCTAAGAAGTGAGCCGGGGTCAAGAAGTCCAGATCCTCTGGATCTTCTGTCAGGGGGCACAGTGGTCTGGAGTTCAAACAAGCCTCGAGTTGGGATAGTAGGGTATTATATTCCTCGTAGGTTAATTTTTAATCTCCCACAACACGCTTCAAATGATGTTTTAGGCTCTTCACTGCAGCTTCCCAGAGTCCACCAGCAGATGGTCACGATGGGGCGTTAAAATGCCACTCAATATTCATTTCAGAGATTGTCGATGTTACTTCTTGGTCAGACAAAATGTGGGAGATTTCGGCAAACTCTTGTTTTAAAATTTTGTTGGCTCCTATGAAGTTGGTTCCCTGATCACTGTAGATGTGCCCAGGAACTCCTCTTCTAGCGGACATTCGCCGAAGCGCGGCAATAAATGCTGACGCTGTGAGATCTGAGACGATTTCTAAATGTATGGCTTTAGTTACCATACAAACAAAAACTGCGACATATCCTTTACAGGTTTTAATGCCACGACCTTTGTTTGCCTTAATAAGGATGTGTCCGGTATAATCTATTCCAGTGTGGTAAAAAGGTCGGTTAGGAATCAATCGTGCTGGAGGTAGGTCACCCATGATTTGATGTTGTGGTATGGGATTATTTCTTTTACATTTGACACACATTCTTAATCGTTTCTTTGTGACTCGGTTTCCTCCAAGAATCCAATATTTTTGTCTTATAAATCCAGTAGTCATTTTGACTCCACCGTGAAATACAAGTTTGTGGGATTCATCTATGATAAGGTCAGCCAATTTCGATTGATTCGGGATTATGATGGGATGCTTCATTTCGGGATCAAGATTCGAATGTTTAAGTCTGCCACCGACACGGAGGATTTGATTAGTGTCTAGTATGGGATTGAGATTAAGAATTTGGCTTTTCTTATTCAGTGGTTCATTATTTTTCAGCCTCGATATTTCTTCGTCGAAATATTCGTTTTGAACGTGCTTAATTAACATTTCTCTTGCTGCCTTTATATTTTGCAGAGTAAGAAAACATGTGCGTTTTTTCTTGTAAACAACAATGTCGATGAACTTGTTTATGTAGGCTAATATTCGAGTAACTTTCCTTAACGTGCTGTGTTTTGCTAATAGTTGATTAATTATTAAATTTTCGGGATTAACAATGACCGTATTTACTTCCTTGTTTTTTCTGAGTTCTTCTGTAGTAATACTCGTATAAATAGGCATCTTGTGAGATTCTTTAGGCTTATATTGTGACAACCAGTCGGGCCCTTGCCACCACAGCGAGAAATTGGCTAATTGCGCAGCAGGTAAACTGCGGCTTGCGCAATCTGCGGGGTTTTCTTTGGATTTCACGTAACTCCATTTATCTTTCGGGATTGTTTCAGTAATAATCCTTACTCGATTCGCAACAAAGGGTTTCCATTTCTCCGGTTCGCCACTTAACCAACCTAGAACGGCCATTGAATCAATCCAACCATAAACATGCACCTTGTAGCTCGATAGGGATAAGATGATTTTTCGCATAAGTTTTGATAACAAGAGAGCGCCGCAGAGTTCCAACCGCGGGATCGATTGTGGTTTTTTCAGCGGTATTACCTTTGATTTCCCTGCAATAAGGGTCACGTGGGTTTCATTTTCTCTCTGTACTTTACAATAGACGACGCAAGCGTATGCTTTTGTGCTAGCGTCGCAAAAGCCATGGAGTTCGATGATATCTTTTTCTTGAGTTTGAATCCAACGTGGTATTTTGAATTGAGATATATGAGATAGATCGGCTTTAGTGGTATTCCACTCTAACGCGATTTCTTGAGGAACAGGGTGATCCCAACCCATGTCTGATTTCCATATTTCTTGGAACAAGATCTTAAGTTTTATTGTGACTGGTGCTAGCCAGCCCAAAGGGTCAAAAATTTTAGATATTTGAGATAAGAATTGTCTTTTTGTAAGGATGTCTTGAGAGGTAAATTCAATAGGATGGAAGATAAATTGATCATTTTTGGGTTCCCAAAAATTTTTTGGCTTAAAGTCAAAGTCTTCCTGTTGAGGTGCATCAGAACTATCTATTATTTCTGGCAAGTTTGATCGCCATTTTCTAAGATTAAACCCGCCAGATTTGAGAAGGTTGATCATCTCTTCCTTAAGCTGTTTAGCTGCTCTCTCTGAATGTTCACCATGCATAAGATCGTCCATGTAAAACGAGTGTTCTAAGATGTCAGGAGCGCAACTTTGGGGATAATTTTTCCTTTCCTTCAGAGTCATCATGGCCAAAAAAGGTGCGGCTTTTGTGCCATAAGTAACAGTCGCTAACTGGTACTCTTTTAATGGTTGAGATTGATGGTTCCGCCAGATAATTTTCTGAAATTTCTGGTCTTCGGGATGTAGCCAGATTTTGCGAAACATTTTTTCTATATCTGCTGTAAAAGCGTATCTAAATTGTCTCCATTTTAAGATAAGGCTCTGAAGGTCTTGTTGTAAATTGGGTCCTCGGCACATAAGATCATTGAGGCTGTATCCACTCGAGGTTTTTGCCGAGGCATTAAAAACCACTCGCAATTTGGTTGTTGATGAGTCAGATCGTTGGACGCAATGGTGCGATAAGTAGCAGGCCGGCTGTACGTGTGACGCAACGGGTGTCATATGTCCGAGCTCTAGGTATTCAGAAATAAACATTTTATAGTCACGCGCCAGTACGGGTTGCTTACTTAATTTCCGCTCTATTTGGAAAAATTGAGCAATCGATTTTGTTTTCGACTCGCCTATGTTTTTCTCAAAATTTTCTTTGAAGGGTATTTTAACGACGTAGCTTCCGTCTTCTCGTCTGGAGGTTGAAGATTGGTAAAACTCGATGCATTTTTGATCTTCTTCTGATATCGCTGGAGATTCATGTATGTCCTCCACTTCCCAAAATTGCTGTATCTCTTCGATATTATTTAGGATTACATTGCAATGGTATGTTTTGTAAGTGCCGCTTAAGATCCATCCCAACTGGGTTTGTTGGGCAATGGGCAACATACCTTCTGACCGGCAGATACCGTCCATAAGGATAGTGGAATAGATATCTGCCCCAAATAAGATATCAATAGGCCTACTTTTGTAAAATTCGGGATCTGCTAGAGTTATTTGGTTAAGAGTAGGCCAGTCTGGCTTAGGTAAGGTACAGCTGGGTAAGTTATTTATGAGTCTATTCATTATATACACGTCCGTTTCAAAGGTAAAATCGCTAAGCAACGACGAACATTTGATGGTAATCATGCCCTTACAGTTGTTTTCCTTGTTTCCTATTCCAGAGATATAACCGTTACATTTTCGTCGCGGTAGTCTTAACAACTGAGCTGCGCTTTCCCTAATAATGGATGTCTGTGACCCTTGATCTAAAAGAACTCTCATTTTTTGATAAGATCCATCCGCTGCTTGTACGTTAATTATTGCTGTGGCAAGCAATATTTCTGAGGGTTCTTTAAGAAGCGATGCAACTGTATTACTTTCTTGCTGCTGAGATGGCGATTTCATACTCGTGGCTGCATTTGTGTCAGATCGACGTGACGTAAAACATTCATGCAAAATGGTATTGTGTTCTTTATTGCATTCTTTGCATCTTATTTCGGAAAGGCATTTTTTACCTTCGTGATAATGTAAGCAGTTATTACAAAGGTTCAAGTTAGCAACAGCATTTTTACGTTCATTAGGTTGCAATTCCAATAATTTTTGACATGCATGAATTCGATGATCGTCGGAGTTGCAAATAGGGCATTGCTTACGATGGTTAATTTTGCGTTTGGACTTTGACGATTGCGACACTTGATTGGTTGAATAATTCGTTTTAGGATTGTTATAATTTCGTTTATAATTGGAACCTTTAGAAAATGATGGTTTGTTATTGATGTTGGATTGAGATGGGGATGATTTCTGCGTAGAATTTTCAAGCTTCTTACGTGAAGTTTCCAGCATCATAAACTTAGTTTCCAAAAAATTAAGGAAATCTTCCAAGACGGGTAACTCTCGCGGAGATTTTAAGGCTTGTAGATAATCCTCGTATGTATCCGAGTCCAATTTTTGAGACAATATACATACCAGCCCGCTTAGCATGAACGCCGTAGACACGAAAGAGACTCGACAAATCTTTTGTTCATCTGTCATTTTGTCGACTCAATGACAGATGAACAAAAGATTTGTCGTTTCTCTTTCGTGTCTACGGCGTTCATGCTAAGCGGGCAGGAAAGGGTCCCAGGAAGACACATCGACTCCCAGATTCTTGATAGCATTCACGCTCTCGTACGTAGTGTCGTGAATGCGTTTTATATGATTTGATGATTGTTGCTGGTTTGTAGGGATATTCATGAGATTGTTAAGATAAGAAGTGAAGATCAGTCGTTTATTATTATAACGATGGTTCAGGATATTCCAGCATACAGGATAATTGTCGGAGCTTATTTGGAGATGTTGGATCAATTTTTCAGGTTCACCTTTGATTTTACTCTTTAGGAACTGCATCTTTTGTGCATTCGACAAAGAGGGGTCGTTGTGCACTGCTTCGGTAAAAAGATCTTTGAACGAAATCCACTTATTGTAGTTTCCCTCAAAGGTGTTTATCTCCATTTTTGGGGTTGATTTTTCAATATGTGCAACGGACCACATTTTCTTATTGATGTCTTTCTTGATTTTGTTATAATAATTCTCATAATGAGTAAATTGCTCTTCATACTCGGGGTTTGATCCACCATACTCGTTGTTCAGCTCCCAATGAAGCGAGTCGATAGCTGCCCAACGAGATTGTATGGTCTTCAGGATGTCTTCAAACTCCCATTTGTCCGTGATGAGATCAAGGTTGATATTGGAAGATGTTCTCAAGAAAGCTTTAAAATTCGTAGCTTGCTTTTTAAACAGACCTTCGGCTTTACTCTCTTCTGGAGTAGAGGTTTTAGCAGCAGCGTGAGATGCGAGGTTGGAGGTTTGTGCTTCCGCAGTAGGTTTGAAAGTAGGAGGTTTCAATACAGGGGTTTGCGGTCTGTTTGCGAGAGGGTTATAGCTTTGAATAGTAGTTTTAATGTTGTTATATTTTTCCTTCATTTGATCGTATTGATTAGTACTGAAATATGTATGAGATTGATCACCAAAAGATATCAACGTCATATGATTATTATGGAACTCTGTAAAGTATTGTTCCAAGGTAGCTAATCGACGACGTAGGTAGTCTGAGGTCTTGCGCTCTGCACCATCCTTCTTGAAATTGGTGAAGAGCTTGTCTACGGCTTCAATTAGTTGTTGTTGGGTTGCTAGAATGTCCATGTTCGACATTATAAAGGTAAAAAAGAGACCTTACTTGTACTGTAGGCTTCTTTGAGATCAAATGTCCTTGCGATGGCAGCAAGAACAAACCTGAAGTAACAGCGCGAAGAGATGACGCGATGCTTTCGTAAAAACCAGGTTCAAACAGGATCAGCAGGATGGCTGTTCACTAGGGTCTGGTAATAAGTTCCAAGCGAGACACTCACACAGTTCAGGTAGTAGACACACGCGTGATGGTCCCGCTCCGATGGCTCGAAGGACCAATGTTTGGGATTGGGGTGAGATAAAGATAAACTAAGATTGAAGATAATCAAGATAACTATATTTTAGTACTTAATACAAATGGGATAACTATTAAAACTAATGAGGTGAGATGAGATTGAGTCTCGCCCGATACGCTGTCCGTGACGTACTGACTGTTTTTACATAAAATATTGAAGGCATGGAGCGCGGTGTCGCGATTACGCTGACATGTTCATTATTGTTCGGTGATTGACCCGAACAACATTAAAAACTCGTTTAGAAACCGTTTGACAGATGACTCTAGTTCAGCATGCATTCTGCTAAAAGTAACATCTTACAATCCTAACATAAGTTACTTGTCATCTAATCTGCCATAACAGAAGTCACACTAATTTTACTTTGATTTAAATTACGCGTATAACTGACATCGCAAAAAGTATTTATTTTTTTAGTAAATAAAGAGTTTTGAGTTATAAATAGTATTTATTATTATTATTATATTGTGAGCTGGCCCTAACTTGCGAAGAACCGACAACCGTTGGGGTAAACGTGTTCTTGAGCGGAGACCGCGGCTCTGCAAACGTAGTGTAGGACGCCCTCCTACCAGGTGGGATGAGGATCTGCGAAACACTGCAGGCAGATGCTGGATGCGGCTAGCTGAAGACAGGGCACCATGGCGCTCATTAGAGGAGAGCTATGTCCAGCAGTGGACTATTATAGTCTGATGATGATTTTTATTCCCTTTATTCAGTACATTACATGTCTTTTACATTTTTAAATATTTCTATGCAAAATACTATAAAAAAACATTTAAAAATATAAAAAGCAGTAGCCCACCAGCGCTGAGAACAGGGTCCGAGCTGCCGGCGGTCAGGGCTCTTGAGAGAGGAACCTCCTAACAATACGTGCCGTGTCCAGAAGTACTGCTTTCTGAATCAAGCCCTTGATCCAGCTGCCAAGCGAGAGCCTCCTAAGATGTTGGTCGAGGCTCTTGGCTATTAAGCCATTGGCCGACACGACTATCGGCACAATGACTGCTGTACCCACGTCCCACATGTCGACAACCTCGCGAGCCAGATCTAGATACTTGAATTGTTTATCTTTCTCTGCTTTCACGAGGTTCTCGTCATGCGGGATCGTTATATCAACAATCATTGTGCGACGCTCCAATCGATCTATCACCACAATGTCAGGCCTATTGGCAACAACAGTCCTGTCAGTGGTGATAGGTCGATCCCAATACAACGTGATATGACCATTGTCGAGAACTGGGTCGGGCGCATACTTATAGTATGGCACTTCTGATTCCACAAGGTTGTATTTCAAAGCAAGTTGCTGGTGGATAATCCTGGCAACAAGGTTGTGTCTATGCAAATACTCTCCATTAGCCAGACTAGAACACCCAGAAATAATGTGTCGGATCGATTCTCCCGGACGGTGGCATGCCCGACATGTGTCAACCGTGCCATGATGATTATTATTATTATTATTTTCCCAGAAATCACAGTCAATATTATGTGATAGCATGTCTATGACCTCATTTAACATTACTTTAGAAAAAATGGCACGTTGATACATAAAGGTTCGCCAACCCTGCACTACACTAACTCAAAAGGGTTTGCCATTGGTGCCCATTCCCTTGTTTACAAACTAAACCAAATTTAAGTTCAGTGCATCGTTTTCTTTCTATTTCATTAAGAAAAGGACAGAAGATAAATTTTAGTTATGTTCTGTCAAATTAATCAGCGCCATATAAGTTTTAGACGCGATTAAAAAGTTGACTACTAAAATTACATCAAATTACGTCAGGTGCTGACTAATTTGACAGGATTAAACTAATATTTATCTTCTGCCCTTTTCATAATGAAATAGAAAGAAAAAGATGCATTTAACTTAAATTTAGTTTAGTTTGTGAACAAGGGAATCAGCACCATTGTCTTGTAATTAAGTGCTGTAGTGATTTAATATATAGCTATTTCTCTTACAATTCGAGACTTTAACTTTTACCATAAACTATATCCTATTATTACGAGAAAGGAGTGTTAGGTCACCATAGCGCGAAGCACTACTTTTTACAGTCCTTTTGAGCCTTCTCTCTATAATGTCCCAGTTATCGAGGAGCTGGATGGCCTCGACATTAACATGATGATGAAGCCGATGTTCATGAGCTTCTGCATATTTTTGGCTTATACTGTTTTGTGTTTTGTGACATATTGGTGTATGACGTACTGTTGATGTTGTTCGACTGTGGTCTGATAACTAGAATAAGAGCTCTTGTTTACGGCCGGTTTCTACTCGCAGCCCTGTCGCAGTTATGAATGCAGCACTGTGAACTACCGTTCATGAAAGTTAAGCACACTCGGAGCAAATTTTTAGAAATATTTAACTGAAACGAATACTCAGCAGCATGCATCGGTCTTTACACACCAAAATTGTTTGTCCCCAGAAAGCAGTGTCGCTCCGACGCGTACTTCCTCCCGTGGCAGCGCAGTAGATCTTCAGTGTTCGGCGTGCCCGTACTGGTGGGCGTACGCGACGCCTTGTCCGGGCGGCAGCTGTACGCGCGCGTGTGGCAGCAGGTGGCGCGGCTACTGAGTGCGCGGCCGCCGCAGCATGACCAACACAACCATGCTACTGACTGGTGAGTACTAGTGGCGTACGCGACGCCTTGTCCGGGCGGCAGCTGTACGCGCGCGTGTGGCAGCAGGTGGCGCGGCTACTGAGTGCGCGGCCGCCGCAGCATGACCAACACAACCATGCTACTGACTGGTGAGTACTAGTGGCGTACGCGACGCCTTGTCCGGATTTATTTAAATATAAATGTAATGTTCGTTTTGTAGAAAGAATAGGTGATAAGTAGCACCCTGTTCGGCTTGTTCCAGTGACGACAGCCTGGGCTACGAGTTCCCGTTCCGAGTGCGGGTGGTGCGCGCGGGCGGCGCGTGGTGCGCGCGCTGCGCGTGGCCGGCGCTGTGCAGGGGGTGTGCGCTGCCTTCTGATGACACACCGCTACTATTTGATACTAGTAACTATCACTTTTTCTGCGTTTTCCCTTCGCAATTGGCTTGTTAAAAAAAAATACGTCATTTTTTAATGTAATAAAATCTTTATCATAAATGATATTAATGATAGAAGCGAAAAACTCTCAATTATTTTTTGTTTAATTATTATAGACAATTTAACATTTATAAAATTTTGAATTTAGTCACGTGACTTAAAACGCGCCAAAATCGATCGCCATGTTGGCTACGTCACAATGTTAAAGGAATTATACTACAAATGTCACTTACGGGATATGTTCCGTGATTATTTTTATTTTTGAGCTCCCGATATTTCGACGCTGTTGCAAGCGCCATGATCGCGGGTTAACTGGAGATTGCGGGTGGCTGGAAAAAATTGTTAGGAGCAGACAAATCTGTCTACCCTCTTTCTTTGTCTTTTGCTACGCGCACTACTGGAACTCGACACTAAGTCACGGCAAAAAACACTCACAGTATCACTAGGTTTTGTGGAGTCCTTATTATGTTGCTGGCTGCTACTTTTGAGCATATTCAATACTGGATTCCACGTACTTGACAATTTGAAGCCATCCTCTCGATTGAAATTTTTATGTCTTCTTATTTCAATTGCTTCTCTTGTCAGCCTTTGAAAGTAATGTTTGTCTGTTGACAAAATACGCGGCTTGTGGAATTCAATCCAGTGATTGGGTCCTGACCGCAGTAGATGTTCAGCTATGGCCTATTTCTGCTCATCATTGTTTTTCACAGCCTTTATGTGCTCTTTGATGCGGCATGAGACAGTTCGCTTCGTATGACCGATGTATGAACTGCCGCAACTGCAGTCGATTTTATACACCCCAGGATGTTCGTACGGGATCTTATCCTTCGGGGAACGCAGAGTTTGTGCAACTTTCTTGTGAGGAGTAAACACGGTCTTAATCGAGTATTTACTAAGTAAACGACCTATCTTGTCCGTTACTCCTCTAAGGTATGGCAAGAAAGTTGGTTGGCGCTCCACCGTAGATCGGGCGGCTCGCATCTTTTCTGGTCTCACTTCTCCAACGTTGGTTTTGTAGCCATTCTTATGCAAAACCTTTTGAACGTGGGATAATTCACTAGCAAGATGTTCCGAGTCACACAGATAAAATGCACGATTTGTGAGTGAGGTGACTACGGACTTAAGGTGACAGGGGTGATGATGTGAGGTGGCATGTAAGTAGCGGTCCGTATGAGTCGACTTTCTGTACACTGAATGGCTGAGGGTCCCATCACTCCTTGCAAAGACTTTCACATCAAGAAATGCTAACGTCCGATCTCTCTCCACTTCCGCTGTGAAACGTATGGCCGAATGGATATTGTTCAGATGGTTCAAACATCTCTCAACTTCTGGTATTCCACCTCTGAAGATGCAGAATACGTCGTCCACATACCGCTTCCAAACCTTGATAGGCACCGGACATGTTGAAATAGCCAGGTCTTCGATGTGTTCCATCCACAAATTAGCAACCACAGGTGCCACTGGACTACCCATGGCTACACCATCAATTTGTATATAAAACTGGCCTTTGAATAAGAAGAAGTTGTTGGACAGGCAGTGTTCCAGCAATTTGGCATAATCCATCGGGATATCGTGATCTGCAAACTTTCTTCTTATAACTTCCATACATTCCAGTACGGGAACATTGGTGAAGAGAGATTCGACGTCAAAACTGACCATAATCTCATCATCCTCGACCCTGGTCTGCTTCAACAAACTCACAAAATGGCGGGAGTCCTTGACGAAAGATGTAGTATGGCCCACCAGTTTCTGTAGCGTGTCTGAGACGTGTCTCGCTAAGTCACTAGTTGGAGAATCAATCTGACTAACTATTGGACGCAATGGGACATCCTTCTTATGAATTTTGGGTAATCCGTAAAACTTTGGTGGCTGCGAAACCTTAGGCCTGAGGAGCTTGCTTAGAACTTCATCAGAGAAGACATCGTGGCAGTCTTTAATAACCTGGATAGTACGTCGCGAGACCCTCGCCGTTGGGTTATAATTTACAGGTTTGTACGTTTTGTTGTCACTGAGCAGAGATCCCATCTTCTCGTCATACTCAGAAACATTCAGCACAATCGTCGCATTACCTTTGTCCGCCTTCAAAACGAGGATGTCCAAATCTCCACGGAGTTCACGTAATGTAGAGCGTTCATCAGGCGTGATGTTGCTGCTAGGAGGTTTAGCATGCCGTAATACTACGGCAACATCTTGTCTTAGGGCGTCTGCGTCATAGGGTGGTAATTTATTTTTGCATATTGTTTCCTCGATTCTGCCAATAACATCTTCGAAAGGCACACGCAACGGAGTGGGAGCAAAGTTTAACCCTTTCTTTAGTACGCATAGTGCAGTCTCACTAAGTTCTCTGCTCGATCTGTTGATCACCGTTTGTACTTCGGAATTATTACCATCAAAACTCTTCGAGTTTTTATTCCATAGTAGGGCCTCAAACTTCCTTTGTTGTTTTGAGGCACTCAGTTCACGAGAACGTTGTGCCTGCAGGTATGTAATCTGGAACTCGACAATATCGGGAGCTCAAAAATAAAAATAATCACGGAAGATATCCCGTAAGTGACATTTGTAGTATAGTTATGAACCGTGAAAGCTTAAAACAGTGGTTAAAGGAATTGCTCAACAATACAGTGTGAATTTTCGTGAACTTTCAGCATTAGATTTTATAATGAAAAATATGTCACGGCAGCCGTTTTTATACGATAAATTTGTAGTTAATATCTACAATAACGTGTTGAGGTCGGTAAAACGACATATCAGTTTATTGCCAAATATGTGTAATATTTAATACTACACCCTCTAAAAAAAAATAGGTAACATAAATGCACTGGAAATATTGTACATACATAAAGAAGATTCTCGTTTACTAATAAAACTCAAAAAATCAAAATGAAAACAGTAACATTCTATCTGCGTTCTTTTTTTTCCGTCATTATTCATACATAATTTTCATACAAAACACAATCATGGTCTTGACAATATTACTAAAAAATACCATGATGCCACCAACATAACACTTCTTTTAACAGTGCTGACCGCAAACCCAAGTTTCGTCATCACGATTAAAAAGTTGCATTCAGCCTAATCGATACTCGCAATGAGATCAAGTCTGGAAAAAAAAGAGTTGATACTGAATACTGAAAACTCCTTGGTATAATTTCTAATAATTATTATAAACTATCATTTTTAATCAGGTAATTTAGTAATTATTCGATGCTTTTGATTGATTTCAAGAGAAGGAGATTATAATAATGAGAAATATAAGTACAGAAATCTCTAATATAAAAAAAAAAAAAACAAAATTCTTGCGGCTACGGCTAAATTCGCGTCGATTTTATTGTTTCCAAATTAAACTAGGAATGCGCTCACAATTCACAACTGAGTATTTTTATTTACTAGGTACATCATATAATTATTGTGAATTTTGTTTTGTAATAACTGAAGGTTGGATATAGTGCGTCAAGGATCTTGGTAGGCATAGTTTTGATTGATCCACCAAAGATAAATAAATATTATGAACTCTAAAACCTGAACAGATTTTTACAATACCTACCAAGATCCTTGGCGCACTATTTCCAACTAACCCATAGAAAAAAAACGTGTGCGTCTCGGGACGCTAGACTGAAATGATAACTTTAATTAATTTATGTTGAACTACCTATTTGATATTGAAATTGTTTAAAAATAAACAAATTAGTGGCGTTAGTTCAGATTTTGTCCACGCGCCAAAAGATCCTTGTACAGTCAGTTTTTTTGAATAAAATCGGATTGGGTTTTTAGACATACGTCAAAATAAAAAGTAATTTAAATCAAAAGCACTAAGGAGTACTTATTTATATCAACTTCGTAGCAAATCACCGCCAAAATAACTTTCTAGCCCTTTTTAACCCCATGAATTTCAATAAAATACGAAACGTCATCTTCCACCAATTCTGTTAAAAAAGGTTTATGCAAAATTTGAAGAAGATTGGACCAAGGAATCACGTTGTCCCATACAAATTTTGCCCCCCTTTTTCACCCCTTAGGGGTAGAATTTCGGAAAATGCTTTCTTATCGGATGCCTACGTCATACAAAGCAAACACCCTCTTAGTTTCAGGTCTCTACGATCAGCGGTTTAGGCTGTGCGTTGATCCGTCAGTGAGTCATTCAGAAAATATACTTCTTTCCCGAACTCCTTCGTTACCTACCGTTCCGAATCCAGTCACCCTCCCAGAAGAAGTTATTACTTCAATAAATAGTAAAATTAAATACAATGTAATGAGAGGTTTTCCTTTTGAGGTTTTAAAAAAAAACTTAGTTTCCAAGAACTCTATAGATGGCGTTGAAGTTACTATGCCAGAGCCAAAACGCTTGAAAAAAAACCATTGTGTCACGTCACATAACTCTCGTTGACTGACACTTTCATTTGCTTAACCTTCCGAATATAACCAACATTTCTCGCGCTTTGTTAAAATCAGTTTTTTTAGGTTCCGTTCCTTGCATTATCATACTTACACCTAGCGCCATCTATCCAGCGACTAGGGAAGAGCTAAAAAGAAAATCCCTCATTTTGAACAACGAGTGCATTTCTAATTTAAAATTTGTTTTCGGAAAAATCGGCGCGAATTTAGCCATAGATCAATCTGTGCTGTTTACTGTTGGGTTGGTTTGAATACCTACAATGTACAAAAAACTATTAAGATATAAATATGTATTGTTTTTACGCTTATAACAAAATTATTTTAACTTCCATTCGTCGAATATTAAAATCCTTAATTTAATTACTCGAGTTAATCCAAATTTACAAAAAAAGAATCGATTGGAATAATCGCTTTCACACATCACATAGATTTAAAAAAAAAATGTCGACATGTCATGTCGTCAACGTCAATAACAAATAAAAATTCAGTAGTGGTAATAAATATTACGTATTATTGGTCATGTGTTAGTAAATTACGCTAAGATCTGGGTATTTTCATGTTGTATAAAATATTTGGAATGAAATTTTTCATATTTGTTATCGAATCTATACGCGTCTGTGTGATAATGTGAAAAATAAAAATGTAACCACGCAAGATTGCCGCGAAACTTCGACTTTAGATTTCAAAATTCATTATTACCATTACTTATTTAAATAGAACTATGGATGAATTCGTCACATAATTAAATGACGAGTTAATTATTCTTAAGGGCCCGTGCACAAAATTAAGCCATTTTGAACATTTTTGATCACTACTTGTGGGAAAGGCAAGAAGAATTTGAACCTGATTTATTTTTATTATAAGAGACAGGTTCTTCATCTTGTCGACTGCTTGAACAATTTTTTAAAATAATGTATATATTAATGGCAATCACCCATATTCAAAACCCCTTTTCCGCAAAAGTAACGAGCGAGTGATGTTTGTGGTTCGCTGAACAAAGAACTACAAAATATTCTGAACATTAAAAAATATGAATAACATCATTATATGGTCTACTCGTAACATAGCAAGAAACATTATTGATTTCAATACGAAATATAGCAGAAAAAAAATGTTGAAAAAACGTAATTTGTGGAAAACGTCGCCGTCGGGACAAATAAGTATTTTTTTCTATACCTTAGAAACACTTTAAAGAAAATTAAAAAAATAATTCTTAATCTCAAGGTAGCTTTTTAATTGAATATGAATTTTAATTTATAAATAAACAATAACTTCATTTCGTAAATTAATGGCAAAGAGAGCTATATTATCGACCGCGCAAACCCGCTCCCGTCAGTAACGAAAGGGCTCTCCCAGCGTGAGCACGTATCACTTTGCTTCGCAAGCGCTCCCGAGTTATTACGTGAATATATTTCCCAGATATACGCAGACTACCACATTTCGATCCAGTATTTATATTCAAATTATTAAACTTTTTGGTTGTATTAAGATAAGAGTTTTTTTTGACGTTGGTTGTTTATTAAGATTTATTTCGTCTTCATATTATTTAAAGTTCAGTTTCTTTGTTTGTACTTAATATGTTGTATGTAAGGGTAATAATCTGCGGAACTACTGATCCGATTCCGAAAATTCTTTCATTTAGGGGATTTCACTACTTCATATTATTATTGGTTTTCATGGTAACCTATGGTACCTACAATTTGATTTTGAAATAAAGATAATTTTCTATTTAGGAAGTGCGATTTGGTAGAAATCGTCACGTAAGAAAATGCTGTATGTTGTTGTGTGTGTGTGTGTGTGTGTAGTAGGAGGTATACAAGAAGGGTATGGCGGGGTCGAGTGAGCGAGCGATATTTTTCTTCAAAGGTGTCGATTTCGTGGGTTTTGGGGTTGGTGATTACGAAAATGAGGTCAAAATGAAAATCCAAGAGTGCGCCTAGAAAAATTATTGTTTTTCCGTCATGGGTGTCGTTTTCATGGTTTTTGGGGATTCCTGGTTACGAAAATGAGGTCAAAATGAAAATCCAAGATGGCGCCGAGGAAAATTTTTGATTTTCCGTCATGGGTGTCGTTTTCATGGTTTTTGGGGTTGCTGGTTACGAAAATGAGGTCAAAATGAAAATCCAAGATGGCGCCAAGGGTAATTTTTGATTTTTCGTCATGGGTGTCGTTTTCATGGTTTTTGGGGTTGCTGGTTACGAAAATGGGGTCAAAATGAAAATCCAAGATGGCGCCGAGGAAAATTTTTGATTTTCCGTCATGGGTGTCGTTTTCATGGTTTTTGGGGTTGCTGGTTACGAAAATGAGGTCAAAATGAAAATCCAAGATGGCGCCAAGGGTAATTTTTGATTTTTCGTCATGGGTGTCGTTTTCATGGTTTTTGGGGTTGCTGGTTACAAAAATGAAGTCAAAATGAAAATCCAAGATGACACCGAGGAATTTTTTTGAATTTCCGTCATGGGTGTCGTTTTCATGGTTTTTGGGGTTGCTGGTTACGAAAATGAGGTCAAAATGAAAATTCAAGATGGCGCTGAGGAATTTTTTTTTATTTTCCGTCATGGGTGTACTTTTCATGGTTTTTAGGGTTGCTGATTACGAAGATGAGGTCAAAATGAAAATCCAAGATGGCGCCAAGGGTAATTTTTGATTTTCCGTCATGGGTGTCGTTTTTATGGTTTTTAGGGTTGCTGATTACGAAAATGAGGTGAAACTAAAAATCCAGGAAGGCGCCCAAAAAAAATTTCGTTTTTTCTGTCATGGGTGTCGTTTTCATGGTTTTGGGGGTTGCTGGTTACGAAAATGAGGTCGAATGCAAATCCAACATGGCGTCGAGAAAAAATTTCGGTTTTTCCAACGTAGGTGTCATTTTCATGGTTTTTGAAGTCGCTGATTATTTTATTTTTTTTGCTTCCTGGCTGCCATCTTGGATTTTCATTTTGACCTCATTTTCGTAACCAGCAACCCCAAAAACCATGAAAACGACACCCATGACGGAAAATCAAAAATTTTCCTCGGCGCCATCTTGGATTTGCATTTCGACTTCATTTTCGTAACCACCAACCCCAAAAACGACGAAAACGACACCCATGACGGAAAACAAAAAAATTCGTCGGCGCCATCTTGGATTTGCATTTCGACTTCAGTTTCGTAATCAGCAACCCCAAAGACTATGAAAACTACACCCATGACGGTAAATCAAAACTTTTCTCGACGCCTCTAGGATTTTTATTTTGACCTCATTTTCGTTATCAGTGATCAAGTAAACCATGAAAACGACAACCATGACTTAATAACCAAAAATTTTCCCTGGCGCCACCTTGGATTTACATTTTGACCTCATTTTCGTAACCAGCAACCCCAAAAACCATGAAAACGACATCCATGACGGAAAATCAAAAATTTTCTTCGGCGCCATCTTGGATTTGCATTTCGACTTCATTTTCGTAACCAGCAACCCCAAAAACGGCGAAAACGACACCCATGACGGAAAACAAAAAAATTTCCTCGGCGCCATCTTGGATTTGCATTTCGACTTCAGTTTCGTAATCAGCAACCCCAAATACCATGAAAACGACACCCATGAAGGAAAACAAAAAATTTTCCTCGGCGCCATCTTGGATTTGCATTTCGACTTCAGTTTCGTAATCAGCAACCCCAAAGACCATGAAAACGACACCCATGACGGAAAATCAAAAAATTTTCTCGGCGCCTCTTGGATTTTTATTTCGACCTCCTTTTCATTATCAGTGATCAAGTAAACCATGAAAACGACAACCATGACTTAATAACCAAAAATTTTCCCTGGCGCCATCTTGGATTTTCATTTTGACCTCATTTTCGTAATCAGCGACCCCGAAAACCATAAAATGACACCCATGATGGAAAAAACAGAAGTTTTCCTCGGCGCCATCTTGGATTTTCATTTTGATCTCATTTCGTTATCAGCGACTCCTTAACCATGAACATGACATCCATGACAGAAAAACCAAAAGAAAAAATCACCTTCAAGTATAAATAACAGGGGTTTGTTATGTTTACTCTACAGAGTGAACCTCAGTGGTTAAGTCGCGCTAAAGTCCAGTCGCGCAAGAGTCCATTCGCGCAAGTGTCTTGGCGCGCAAATGTCCGTTCGCGCATAAGTCTAATCGCGCAAAAGTCCATTCGCGCAAGTGTCCAGGCGCGCAAAAGTCCGTTCGCGCATAAGTCCAATCGCGCAAAAGTCCATGCGCGCATTTGTCTTTTCGCGCAAGTGTCTTTCGCGCTAAAGTCCCAGATTCAGAAAAATTAACTTGTCCTTTAAAAAGTTTGTACGGAACCCTCAGTGCGCGAGTCCAACTCGCACTTTTATTTATCATTTTGTAAAATGTTTATATGTATCTAAATTCTTCTAATACAAAATTAAACCATTTCTATTTTGATTGTCATAAATATACAGTAGACACACATTCCAGACTTTTATTTCTAAACCGTACTGACTTTATAAATATGTAACATAAAATAATATCGTCTACAGGATCAAAATGGTTTAAGCGATCACTACGCTCGATCTGCACCCGTGTGTGCGTGTATCTCCATGAACAATGCACACTAACATAGGATCGCAACGAATTTGCCTAAACTCTAGCGACTGAACTTTGTGCACGGACTCTTAACATAGTAGAGCTTGGATGTCCCAAAACTACTTTTTTATGATTTCTAGCCTCGGCTTTCAAAATGGCGATGACCGTATTTACGCACTTGGATTTTATTATGGTAAATTAAGAATCTTGCGTGCTAAATAACTTTTAATGGTGTTGACATATTATCCTTTTATCCAACTCTCTTAATTAACGCACACTCATAGTATTTGAGAAGTAGAATATTAATAATAACAAGAAATCATCGATGCTAGGTCAAAACACTGTATCAGCTGTATGGTACGATGAGTAAGTATTAACATTGTGACGTCACACACGCGCTCGGGTTTATTCGGGAACTGTCGGCGTGTTTTCGGTACGGAGTTGGAGAATGTATTTTTAATCTAATATAACTTTCAAACTAGAGTGAAAAAAAAAATTAAAAATTGTTTGTTATAAAACTTATATATGATCTTTCCATTTATGACAAAAAAAAAAAAATAGTATAATACTCAATTCGTCGCCCTCTTCGGCCAGCTACGGACGAAAAAGAAGAATGAAAATGTTTTGTACAATATCTGTACAACAATAGTAGATTTTACAACAAGTGCACAAAACGAACCATTTTTATCCGAGATTTTTAGCAGCCCGAGCCGAAGGCGAGGGCTGATAGTAATGTCGAGGATAAAAATGGTTTTGTGGACGAGTTATAAACTCTGCTTTTCACTTCGATTGCGAGGAAATAAAACTGTAGTATAAATTGAAGAAATTAATAAACACGCAAAAACAAGAGCTGTTTCCCGCCGCTTTCTTTTTTTGAAATCTTACGACCGACATTGATATTAGACTTGGGCTGCAGACCTATACAGCCTACTATTAAATATTTTTTTTTATAATAATTTTCTTAAATTAATTAAATAACCTACCGTAGGTACTTGAATTTAATTTTTTATGTCTTTTATGTCTTAAAAAACACATAAGGCAAATAAATTAAAGTAAATATTACAAAATAACAAATTCTATCTATGAACTTCTTATTGCGTTTGGCTGTATGGCTCATTTTCTTTGCCTTAATATAGATACATTTATGAGTAGATACATTAATGCCCTTGTGCACAAAATTCGATTTTGTGCAGCCTATATCCTGCACAAACAAGCACTTTCAGAGCATGAGAAGTGAAATAGTAGATTTTACAACAAGTGCACAAAACGAACCATTGGCGAGGGCTGATAGTAATGTCGAGGATAAAAATGGTTTTGTGGACGAGTTATAAACTCTGCTTTTCACTTCGATTGCGAGGAAATAAAACAGTAGTATAAATTGAAGAAATTAATAAACACGCAAAAACAAGAGCTGTTTCCCGCCGCTTTCTTTTTTTGAAATCTTACGACATTGATATTAGAGTTGGGCTGCAGACCTATACAGCCTACTATTTTTTTTTTTAATAATAATTTTCTCAAATTAATCCAATAACCTACCGTAGGTACTTGAATTTAATTTTTTATATCTTTTATGTCTTAAAAAACACATAAGGCAAATAAATTAAAGTAAATATTATAAAATAATAAATTCTATCTATGAACTTCTTATTGCGTTTGGCTGTATGGCTCATTTTCTTTGCCTTAATATAGATACATTTATGAGTAGATACATTAATGCCCTTGTGCACAAAATTCGATTTTGTGCAGCCTATATCCTGCACAAACAAGCACTTTCAGAGCATGAGAAGTGAAAACGTTATTTTTCATCAGGTAAAGCTCGCCGGCGCAGTAAGCGCACGAGCGCGGCTCGCTCGCTGGACGGCGACATCCCCAACACCAACTCGCCCATCGCTAAGAACAAGCTCAACCGCCACGCCTCCGCACGGCTCTCCACTGATATTTCGGTGAGTATTACTTTTACCAGGCTTACACTGAGGTTTCTGAATAGCGAAAACAACAACAAAAAAACCGGCCAAGTGCGAGTCGGACTCGCGGATGACGGGTTCGGTACCATCGTACTAGGGGAGGCCCCTATATTTTTATTATTTGTTAGCGGACAACAGAAATACATCATCTGTGAATCTTATTTGTAGAACATCAGGGTTTATGACCAAATCTGTGACGTAGGCTAGTTTCGACTAAACTTAAAACTACAAATCAAACGAATTGTTTCTTTGGAGTGCAATTTATGATTATCGGTTTATTTGTGAGTTTGGCGACAGCGGTTCCTATAGTAGTTTTGGTGCATTGCATCTCCACTGTTTTTTGTGTTCCGTGCAAAATACAATATTTTTACCTAAAATAACGCTTAGTTCATGCGAAATCAACCATATAAAATTAAGATAAAGTTTATTTTGGATTGATTTTATCGTTACCTAGTTTTCAGCCGATAGAAGTGAAAACAGGCTGTGCCCTTTTTTTTCATTAGTTGTGTACTCTACTTTTTACCATTGACTGCGAGAAATAAATAGAAGCAGATATAAATTAATTAATCAGCCGGCAGCGCGACTATGGGCCGTTGTACCAGCCAGTCTTTATTTATACAATATTTGCGTTCGATTTCTTGGGCGCTGAACACTAAGATGTTCTAAATTCAAAAAGTGCGCGGCAAAGATAATTGCGGTGCACTTATAAAGAGGATTAAAAACTCATTGCTGCCCGCTAAAAGTTTCTTAATATGTGAAATTCAAAAAGTGCGCGGCAAAGATAATTGCGGTGCACTTATAAAGAGGATTAAAAACTCATTGCTGCCCGCTAAAAGTTTCTTAATATGTGAAATTCAAAAAGTGCGCGGCAAAGATAATTGCGGTGCACTTATAAAGAGGATTAAAAACTCATTGCTGCCCGCTAAAAGATCCTAATATGTGAAATTCAAAAAGTGCGCGGCATAGATAATTGCGGTGCACTTATAAAGAGGATTAAAAACTCATTGCTGCCCGCTAAAAGTTTCTTAATATGTGAAATTCAAAAAGTGCGCGGCAAAGATAATAGGCATGATGACAAATTTTGAAAAACTGTCCTATAATGTTCGGAAAAGTAAATTATTTAAAATCAATTTCATATTTTTGGCCACAGTTAAGGTTTAATAGTTAAAAAAGAACATTTTAGTTTTTCGATTTAAAATTCCCACCGAAACGCTTGCCAGTGTCATGGCGTCGCTGGTGACGTCACACCTGACTAGTGCAAAACGTCAACACAACAAAGCTAGAGGTTTCGTACTAGGGCATGCAAAAACCGGGTTGATTAAGAAAACCGACTTTTTCGGGTTTTTGTTTTACAAAACCGGTGAAACCGGATAATTCGGTTTTTTCGGGTTTTTTTGTTTTTTTTTTTTAAAGAAATGAAAAAAATGTGTATAAAGAAATCAAAATGCTGAAGTCTAATCAAAATATGTATTTTTAAACTTAATCTTATTTATTTGTATAATAATGAGCATATTTTTGGACTGTAATAAGCTACAACTACTAAGTTTAAATTAAATAAATAAATAAAAATAGCCTTTATTTCACTGACTTCCTTTTACAATATAGTTTTTTAACTGAACTTAAATAATGTTTTGTCTTTGTCAGGTTGTCCCTTTGACAAAGGCCTCCTCCAGGCCGCGCCAGGCCTCTCGACTCTGTGTCAACCTCCTTCACCCCTGTGGTAGGTCGTCTTCCCACCTCTTGAACTGTCTGCCCCCGCGTCTTTTTCCATCGCGTGGGTACCACTCAGTTACTCTTCTCGTCCACTTTTCAATTCTAGTTCGCATTGTGTGCCCCGTCCATCTCCACTTCAGTCTCCTGACTCTGTTGGCTACATCTGCCACACCTGTTTGCTTTCGTATGTCTTCAAGTCTACACTTGTCTCTGATACGGATACCAAGCATGCTCCTCTCCATCCCTTGTTGGCAGACTTTTAGTTTTTGCATGCTTAACTTTGTTAAGGACCATGTTTGGCATCCATAAGTGAGTACCGGCAGTATGCAGCTGTCATAGATGTTTTTCTTATCCCGTATTGGTATGGACTTGCTCTTCACAACTTCCTTGAGGGACCAGTAGCGGGACCAGGTGTTGTTTACCCTTCTTTGTATTTCTTTTGACTAACTACTAAGTTATTACAATACTTTATACATAACAATTAACATAGAATAAAGCTTATTTTTAGGAAAATAAAAAAAATACGAACAAAATTTGTTAGACTAGACGTACGCAAAGGTATTATAATCACAGAATATTAATTAACAATTTAACTGTCATAAAATACTCACAGGCAAAATCAACAGTACGTAAAAAGAGATCAAAACAATAATTTAAATATTACTTAGAAGTCTTAATCATAAAACATATGAGTCTACTGCACTTGTGCTTGGTGTTGGTTCTGTTGCTGTAGATTTGGCATTTTCTTTTAAATCTATTAAGTGTTTACTGCGCAAGTAGTTTCGTAAGCTTGATGTAGAACTGCCTGCCGCTTTTAATATTCTATTTCATATTCATTCTCTGCATTTGGCAGTGCTTCCGTCCGTGGCACGTAAAAAATAAAAAACCGGCCAAGAGCGTGTCGGGCCACGCTCAGTGTAGGGTTCCGTAGTTTCCTGTCCGTCACAATAAGTGTTCCCACTTATGAGTTTAAAGAATCAGACAAAAAGAAACAGAAATCAGACAAAAAGTTGTACAAAATAATTTCTGGAAAATTATTTTGTACAACTTTTTGTCTTTTTTGTACAAAAACTGTTGTTTCCATCAAGTCGTTTCTCATCAAGGGCTTTCATCAAGGATTTTCCTAGAAAGCCCTTATAAAGCTCTACTTTTCAGATTTTTTTTTCATATTTTCTAAACTTATGGTTCAAAAGTTAGAGGGGGGGACACACATTGTTTTTTACTTTTGGAGCGATTATTTCCGAAATTATTGACATTATCAAAAAATGATTTTAGGAAACCCCTATTCATTTTTAAATACCTTTTCAACAATATATCACACATTAGGGTTGAAATAAAAAAAAAAATCACTTCCCACTTTACATATAGGGGGGCTACCCTAATAAAACATTTTTTTCTAATTTTTATTTTACCACTTTGTCGGCGTGATTGATATACATATTGGTACCAAATTTCAGCTTTCTAGTGCTAACGGTCACAGAGATTAAGCGAGGACGGACAGACGGACGGACGGACGGACAGACATGGCGAAACTATAAGGGTTCCTAGTTGACTACGGAACCCTAAAAACCATACTGATGATTTATCACCAGCAGAATTTTTCTTTCCCACGTATTTTGTCTTCGCTGTATCGAAAAAAATCATGAAGAGGGCTGGCGATGTAGATGATGCATCTACATCGCCAGCCCTCTTCATGATTTTTCTTTCTGTAAATATTAAGTGCCACTGCAGCAAACGTTCATGATCATACTCTTGAAAATAAATAACGGATAACTGGAACGAAAGGACGTAGTTTATTTAAATGCACTTTAGGTGCAGAAACCTAACGACTAAATTGAAGACAGTAAGCAAAAAATATTACCACATTACCCACTGTAAAAACTTCTCTACTACTTACTTACTAAAAAAAACGTATTCTTTGTAAGTTTACTTACCTTTGTATTAATTTTATATTTTTAACACTCATTATCCAAAAACCATTCAAATTTACTTCGTTAGTAACATACGCAATCACAACATTTAAGATATCAAAGTTTAAATGTAACAATGTGCTTATGTGATCCTGATCAGCTCAAACTACTTCAAACATAAATAGGATCTTTTATAGGTACATTACATATTTATAAAAAATAAGAACGTGCCGCTGCCGGCTGCTATAACCAATGATATTGTAAAGAAGATACGCCATGTTCATACTGAATGGCGTTCAGATAATTATCGTTGCGAGTAATTTAAAACTACGACAGCGATAGATAATACGGAACGTATAAGATAGAAAGAGATAGCTAGCTATCAAAGTGCAACAATTGTATCACTTTGTCCTCAACAATTTGTGCGTGCTAGTGCGATATCTACCTCTTTTTACTATATAATATCATTGGCTATAACCTAATTAATTAAAGCTTACATTTAAACAAAACATCCCTGCTGTGATTATATTACCGGTATTTGTTCATTCACTTCATGTAATATTAGCAATGGACAGGACAAGGATCTAAATTAATGTGGCCGAAAATTGAACTAACGCCGCCTCAACGTCCTGTCCACGTTTGTCAGTGATAAATTTCTTATTTTGTTTGGGAAATTTAAAGTATTATTAAATCAATAACTTAGGAGAAAAGAAACCGAAAAAGCCGGTTTTGTTAGCCTAAAAAACCGGAGTTTCAAAACAGTCGGTTATCCGGTTTTTTCGGTTATCCGGGTATCCGGTTTGCATGCCCTATTTCGTACGTCTATACATTTAAATAATTTGCGAATTGCGATTATTAAAATGAATTCGAAAAAGTACAGGTGTTGTGCGGTCCCGCAGTGCGGGAACACATAAATACAAACCCCAAATAAGTTATTTATGTCCGTAGTCCCAACTTTGGAAAGTTTGGATTTAATCCAATAACACTCGAACTCGATAGATGTCCGTTAGGCTCTTCGTTTCTGCGATGCATAAACATCAAAAAAGCTATGGTATGTTTACAGTCTCCTAGTGAAGCTACACAATCATGACATTCGACTGAATTTACTGTCTCTTGCTGTTCATCTATTAATAAAGTTACTGCATACTGCATACAACTTAGCATGTACTTTATGTTCTGGGCAGATTTTTCTTACCACTGTGCACAGATTTTCTTCGCGTTTAAGTTGTACTTACGTAGCTTACAGAGTCATCGCCATAGGGTACCTTATAAGACCATAAATAAACAAATAAACATACGGTTCAATTTAAAACAATATGACAAAAGTGCATTTCAAAGACATACTTTTATCATACTACTAAACCTATTTGGTTTGTTAGAATACTTACTCAAAATATTGTGATTTTAAAATGATTACTTAAATTACATTTATAAAATGTGTTGGTTGTAGTAATAATAAAAGTACTTGTACAATGATATTCTAATAAACAGAGAGGTATGTTATACACCTACAAAACCACAGAAAAAACTGTTCCGCGCAGCAGCGGCACGCGAACACTTTTTATTCAGTCTACATTTCAACTGATACAAAAGGGATAGCTTGATAAAACCAATAAGAAAAAAAGAGACAGATAGTGTTGGTCTATGTCTGTAGTGCACGCGTCCTTGTCGTACTCACGACAAAAATGCGTTTCCCATCTCGGTCTTTTTTTATCCTCCATTATCAGAATATTAGGAAAATAAATGAAAAATATTAATAAATCAAAGTATATTGCGTAGTGACATGTGGTATGAGATGCCTTGTGTTTACTTCGGTATCATGATTGGTCCCACAATTTTTATCTAAATTCGTAGCAGCGTATCGCTCGTCGCCATGCGTGTTGCAGACTAAAGGCAAAACGGGTCAATTGGGCCGTTTTCGATGCAAAAAAAAACTCCCAACATCATCACATCGATTTTAGTCAATTTAGCACCGTTTGCCTTACTATACCCTTGTTCCATGATCCGTGTATCATAAGATAAATCACAAAACCACAGAAATTCGACCATTTGTTTACCTAAATTTCCCGCGTGTTGTCAAAAGTGACGTCATGCGCTGTGATTGGTGTTCAACTTAATATGGCGGACATAGGAATTTTGTAGATTTTAATTATCGTATAATTTATCAATCCCGCTCTTAATAATAAAAATAATGCGTGTTTCGTATTCCACAATTCAAGTGTTAATAAATAAATACAATATTTTAGTAATTTTCAATTACTGTCATCATGCCTATTGCGGCGCACTTATAAAGAGGATTAAAAACTCATTGCTGCCCGCTAAAAGTTTCTTAATATGTGAAATTCAAAAAGTGCGCGGCAAAGATAATTGCGGCGCGCTTATAAAGAGGATTAAAAACTCATTACTGCCCGCTAAAAGTTTCTTATAGAAAACACCACCTTTGGGTGCACTTAAAGGCGAACAAAGTCGTCCTTTTCGAATAGATGGGATGAAATAGTACATTGTTACCCTAGGGGTGAAAGTAACTTATTTTGTCCCGAGACGGGGTTTGGTGCCCGCGAAGCGAGGGCGCTAATAGTTCGAGGGACTAAATAAGTCTTTAACCCGAGGTAAACACTGTGCTTTTCATTACGAATACAAGGAAAGTGAAAACAAAAACATTCAATCAACAAATGAAGATCGGATTGCCACTTTCCCGCCTATTTTGCTTTTTTTTCTGTGGCCGGCCAGCTATTCAGCCATTACCTATTTTTCATTTTCATCATCGAAAAAATAGTAAATATTTTTCCCAAATCTATGCTATTTTAAGAGCCATTTCACAAAATTTAAACGCTCGAGTTTATCTATCATCAGGCTATCCACACTTACACAACGCGAACAGTGCAGCGCGAGTGTCGAGACGGACTAAACAATCTTGGGCCGTTATAATTGTAATGCACCTTGGTTTGAGATTTAAATCAAAATCAAATCAAATCAAAAATGTTTATTTGTCAGGACATGGTACATATAGATGTTACAATATTGGTTCCAGCATATCCTGCCATAATATGGCGTACAAATATTTTTATACAAAAACAAAGCTTATGTCACTAACCCAGAATCAGAATGTATAATAATTGTTAAAGTATATTTAGGCAAAAAGATAATTTATTTATTCAGTCTTTAATCTATTAAACCCTTCTTAACTAATAAAACACAAATATATGTTATGTAAATATGTTTTTTATGAGTATGTTTCTATTACATATTTTTCAACACATTTGCTCGTAAAGTGAGCCTTATTACATCGTTATTAAGGCCATAAACCGAACTATTACACACACGTGCATAATAATATTACACACTAGTGCATAATAGAATTATGCCTACAATGTTAAGTTAGTAGGTACCTAACTGCAAATAATATTACTCGCATATTATTCTTCTCACAGAGCATTTTCAATTTAACAGGGTAATACAGTTTTTTTTTTTTAGCAACAAAGAGGTTTTTTGTTGCTGAAAATCCATTTACATTTTTGGAATAAATAATTAATGTGTCCATAATTAAGACGGAAATACATTTATTCATATCAAATTATTTATAATTTACAATAATTTGTTATAGGTGAAATGTATTTGTATTTTATCACTAAAATTATAATTTCGAAGTAGGCTGTATGGCTATAAGTATCACCTTACATTTGGCGGGTGCAAAAAAAATAACTTGCTTACCATTTCCCATAATTTTCATATTTTGTTTGTATCGCATTTGTTGCTGTGAGGTAAATAATTAACGATTTTTGCAATACATGTTTGTTTTTTCCTCGCAAGTGTGTTGAAAAAGTGCGTATGAAACTCGTGAGCAACGTGCTCACTAGACACTCGGCTGATTTACGCCCTCGCCTACGGCTCGGGCTGCAACCTACAGCCAGCCTCGTGTATAATGAACAACTTAGCTCACTTGTATTACAATATACTATTTCAACACAATTGCTCGTAAAGTGAGCCTTATTACATCGTTCTTAGGGCCATAAACCGAACTATTACTCACACGTGCTTAATAATATTACACACTAGTGTATAATAGAATTATCCCTACAAAGATAAGTTAGTACCTAACTCAATGATATTCTATTAAGTACACAGATATGTTGTGAGCGCGCAATCGTGAAGACTCGAAAACGAGCCAATTGGCCTGTTTTGCCTTTATTCTGCGTCACTGCGTGTATGTGAGCTGGCTCTACCCCGCGGCACACTTTTTTCTGTGGTTTTGTAGGTGTATAACATATCTGTGTATTAGAATATCATTGACCTAACTGCTAATAATATGCGAGTAAACAGAGCATTTTCAATTTAACCGGGTAATACAGTTTTTTTTTAGCAACAAATTTTTGGAATAAATAATTAATGTGTCCATAATTAAGACAAAAAAAACATTTATTATTATCAAATTATTTAATTCACAATACTCTGTTATAGGTAAAATTTATTTGTATTTTATGACTAAAATTATAATTTTGAAATAGGCTGTATGGCTATAAGTAATCAATCACCTTACATTTGGCGCGTGCAAAAAAAAAAACTTGCGCGCCATTTCGCATAATTTTCGTATTTTGTTTACGTATCGCATTTGTTGCTGCATGTTTGTTTTTTCTTCGCAAGTGTGTTGAAAAAGTGCGTATGAAACTCGTGAGCAACTTGCTCATTAGACACTCGGCTGATTTACGCCCTCGCCTGCGGCTCGGGCTGCAACTCACAGCCTCGTGTATAATGAGCAACTTACTTGTATCATAATATACTATATTATTATTATATTTAGTAGGTAGGTAGGTTGATAAACATGATAATCTTCATTTCGAAGCGCTTTCTGGTTCCTTAACTAAATACATTAAATTCAAGCGTTTACATTCTTTTCAGTAACGAGGTTTTTCCATATTCTTACTTTTGATCGACTGATTATGCTCTCAGAGTTGAAAGAATTATTTTAAGGTTACCTACTCTGTGTAGGTGTACCTATGATATATCATGAATTGCATCTATTTGCTTTGTTCATAAATTTCTTCAAGGTCGATGGCCATCTAAATTGATTCCCCTCAAAAAATTACTACGAGTTCCTTTAGTAGGTATTTAAAAAGAAGAAGTACTTACTAACAAGTTTTAATTAAAATGAACAGTAAGTCAGTTTATTAGTATGTTGTTTTGTAGAAGATGTCAGGAATATACTACGACTTCACGTTCTCATGTAATGTTCCCTGTTAATGCCAAAAGAATACGCGCTGACGTGAGCGAAGCCGCGGGCTCAGCTAGTTATACCTAAAACAATCAATTTTATTGAATCAGACTTTCCACTACCCTGCACGGCGTCTCTTCTAAAAGTACTATCCTCCTCTACTCGAGTCACGCGATTTCTCATTCTAAAATGAAAACAAAATAGCTATCAAATTTCGGACCCCAAATATTTTTAAAGGAGTGTTAAGTGTTTTCAAACCCTTCAAATTGTAGTTACGGTTCTATATTCCATGTCGATATAATTATATGTTAAAAAAAGAAAATTTATATGGCAGTGTCAGGTTGTATGTTGAACAAAATATGATTCGCGATCGTAGCAAATAATGGATTTGCGGAGATATAATCAAATCATCAATGAAATAGTCTTTAGAAAATTTGAATTTCGCGGGCTACCCTTGCGCTTTCACCTTACGTGATCGATAACTATGTATATGAATTGCAAATAAAAATAATATCCACCTCGCTTCTGTTTCTTTTTTCTTTTTATTCTTTCCTTATATTGCCACAATGATAATACAACCCTTACCCATTGCTGAAACTAATAAAACAGAAATATAACTATTCATTTACAAACTACTAAAATAAAACTTTACTTGATTATAAACGAAATTCTAACCTAATGAAAAAAAAATACAAAAAGAATCAAAATGTTGTAGTCGTAGTATAACAATGCGTTTACGATAGATACGCTCGAAAATCGGGACGCGGAAAAAAATGGCACAGAGCCGGCAGTCTCGACAGAGATAACGACAAAATCGTTAACTTTCAATCGCTGATTACTAACGAATAAAATCGGTTGCCATAATGATTTTTGTGAAAATCGCATCTTAGATGTAAAGACTTGCGTTACTGGCAAGCATCATTATTGCAACCGAATTAATTCGTTAGTAATTAGCAATCAAAAGTTAGCGAATTTGTCGCTATCTATGTCGAGACTGCCTGCCCAGGTCCTTCGTCGATGGGCGCTCGGGCCGTACTAATCGGTGCTCGCTTATGCGTCGTAATTTATTCTAATTTAGAGTGATGTTAAAAATTTTATTGTATCTGATTAAATGAATTGATTTTAATAAAACTTTGGAATTAGTTTAGTAAAAGAACATAGTTTATTTTTACTTTTTTTTTTCAATGTAATTACGCTTTAATCAAACCAAAAAATCACGATAAAATAGCAGTATAAAACGTAAAAATTGACCTAAGACTTTATTTTTTTACTAATTAATGTTATTAATTATCGATATTCTAGTACATTATGTGTCGACAAAAGTATATGTCTGATGCTTTGTGTATTTTTTGAGTGAAATTTATAAATATTTATGATAGAATTAGGAGTGTGAAATTGACTCTGCGAAGATTTTTTAGTAAACTAGTTGTGGGAGACTAATCACTACATAGTAAACAAATAAGTTTTTGTAACTCAAACTCAAAACTCAAACTCAAAGCATTTATTTCAATTAGACCATTACGGCACTTTTGAAAGTCAAAAATACAAAAAAGAAAATCAAAGCTACAGTCCCAGTCACAAGGCATAATAACTTGAGAAAGTACTGTAGTTGCCCATTCCCTAGCGTAGATCTCTATGGAGAAGAATGGGCAAGAAACTCCATGGACACTCTTTTAAAATCAAAATATTGTTACAAAATCTTGGTTACATCATTAACCTCTCGGTACCCGCGCGAAATAACGGTATATCTCCCTGTCGCACCATGCCGCAACACTTAGTTACGTCATCGCATGCGTCATCGGACACCGATAACGAAAACACTTATCGTTCGAGTTCCAAGAGCCCTTATCTCGAACCGTAAACATTGTCGTCTTTGTTATGAATCAGACTGCGTTTTATAATATAAACAACACTTGTGAAACCACTTCAGTATTATAAACAAAGGATATGAGATAGATGACATATGAGAATTTGCCTCGCTAAGACCTGTGGGCATATTTTATTTAATTTTGGTAAAACTACTGATTCAATTTACACGAAACTTTAGAACCAATGTAACAAATACACAAGTAACCTAATACATAATTCATATAAGAGTCTTACTGATACATTCTAATCAGATTTCAACTAGATTGTAACTAAAAATTCTTATACGGCGAACTGTCATTTTATTGTCATTGACCTCGATTTGAAAACACTTGAAATCTATATAAATATGAATATATATGCTTATTCTTATATTAAATAATGAATTATGATTATTACTTACCTTGTTTTTGCTGTTTCCAAGACCATATTTCATTTTAGAACAGTCAAATTCACATTTTCAATTGTTTACTCCACATTGACAAAAAAAACGGTCGACGAAAATTTTGTTGGCTCACAAAATAATTTTGGTTCATTGTTCTACCTAAGTATCTTGCTACAAAGTAGCATTATACATTAATAAGGTAATAAACATTCACTTCACAACGTTTTCAAGCACATAACTAAACAAAAACATAATAAATCACTCGCGTGGCACTAAATGTTTACCTAAACTGACGTTTCAACGACTAACGCGCTTCTATATTTTTTTTTTTTAAAGTTGCCCGTTATAAGTTACTAGTGTTTGGCATCGTTCGAATCGACTACTGTCAGGCACCAGAGGTAAAAATTGCCTAACGATTTCGAACCATAGGTTAAGTAAAAATAAGGTTTGAAGTTGTTCGTACGAGGTGAATGAATTCATGCCAGCGGGGCTCAACGGTATGTTCGTTATCTGGAACGAATCACGGCACTCCGGTACCGAGAGGTTAATTTTGAGATTATACATATATGTGAGAACGATGTAGAAAGACGTGCACACTAAGAGCATCCAGAGTGAAAGATTAGATTAAAAATGTATGAATAAAGTAATTAAAATGAACCTTGGCAGCTAAGAGATGACCAGTCCCAACTGACAGCGCCCGTTCACAGACATGACGCATGAACCGGCGCCATTCAACTCAACCATATTGAAGGGAACTAAATGACCCGACACACCCGCCACCATCAGCGAGATATTTAAGTGAGCATGACATTCTCTCAGTCACCAAGGCATATTCAAGTCAATGAAAGATAAATAAATGTAAATGGTGGCTGAACAGTACAAAGTACTCACACATGTGCTATGCAATTATATAATACTAAGAACTGGAATCTATACTATGCAAGTATATTTTTACAATCTTCTGCAGCTTTCACAATACATTAACATGGGAATCAATTCTTCATCTTCTACTTTACGTGTCGATGGACTCAAATAATGCCCGACCAGTACAAACAATTAGTTTGCCCCCCCCACCTATGGTTGTGGAGCAGGACCAGCATTTAGCCAAGCATTTTTATCATCAATGTAATCCCCCAACTTATAATATGCTTGCCTACATAGTGTGCGTTTTATACAAGATTTAAATTTCGTCTCATTCAGTTGAAGAATGTGGGGAGGTATTTTATTGTAACATTTCAAACAGTACCCCATGAAAGATGAATCCACTTTAGCAAGCCTGAAACCTGGCTGAACTAGTTGGTCCCTATTTCTAGTGTTATAGTGGTGTCTGTCCCCTCTTACTGAATAAATGCCGATTTTTTCTAACGTACATGATGTTCTCATAGATGTATTGACAAGGTACTGTCATGATATTAATTTCCTTAAACAGTTCTCTTAGAGAATCGCGTCTACGTAATTCATAAATGGCTCTGATGGCTCTTTTCTGCAGAATAAATATAGACTCGATGTCTGCAGCCCGTCCCCATAGTAAAATACCGTATGACATAATACTATGAAAATAACTAAAATAGACCAGCCTCGCGGTATTAACATCAGTAAATTGACGGATTTTTCTAACAGCATATGCTGCTGAGCTTAGCCGTCCTGCAAGAGATGTTAGATGAGGACCCCATTGTAACCTTGAGTCGAGCGTGATTCCCAAGAAAACCGTTTTATCGAAAAATTCTAGTTTCTCTTGATTCAATATTATGTCACAATCACTACTTTTGACATTTCGTATAGCAAATCTAATGCATTTAGTTTTTTTCCCATTAAGTACTAAATTATTAGCGGTAAACCAATCGTGGACCTGCAGTAGGGCGTTATTTACGTCATCAAGATTAGTGGCACGTCTGTTTTTTTTAAATATTAAAGAAGTATCGTCAGCAAACAACACCATATGTGGATGGTTGTTAAATAGATGGGGTAGGTCATTAATACATACTAAAAAGAGGAAGGGACCCAATATCGAACCTTGTGGTACACCCATTTTTACTTTTAAACCCATTGAGTTGACTCCATTTATTTGTACCTGCTGCTGTCTATCATTCAAATACGATTTTATTAAACTGAGCGCAAGTTTACCTAAACCGTAATGCTGAAGTTTCAAGATCAGGGTTTCGTGATTTACGCAATCAAATGCCTTCGAAAGGTCACAAAAGATTCCTATGGCATCTTGTGCCTCTTCCCACGCAGTAAATATGTGTTTTAATAAAGTGACACCGGCGTCAGTTGAACAACGTCCTTTGGTGAAACCATACTGTTGCTCGTGTAATATTTTATTAGTGTTAAAATGGTTAAGCATTTGACTGAGCATTATCTTTTCAAACACCTTGCTGAAAACCGGCAACACGGATACGGGCCTATAGTTATTGGTGTCTTTACTGTCCCCGGATTTAAAAAGCGGTATTACCTTACTGAATTTCATTAGATCCGGGAAGACCCCTTGATCCACGCACAAATTAAATATTGAGGCTAAATACGGCGCTACAGTCTCAATAATTGAGGTACAAGCTTTGATAGACATACCCCATAGATCTTCCGTTAATTTGATCTTAATTTGCTTAAAACCTTTTATGACTGTTATGGGGTTTATATGCTGAAATTTAAATTCATTTGGACAGGCTGAAACGTTCGCTTTCAATAAATCAATAGAGAGCAAGGGAGAGGAATTTAAGGTTTCTGTAGTTTTAAGTGGGATACTGGTAAAGAAATTTACAAATTCTTGAGCAACTTCATTGTTGGAGCTCACAAGGCCACGCGATGTCTCTAGTGTGAAGTCATTACCTTGTTTTTTATTTCTATTTGTTTCACTGTTGATGATTTTCCAAACCGTTTTTATTTTGTTGTCGGCTGATTTAATCTTGTTGCTAATGAATAAGGATTTGGCTACCTAGCAAGTGTTTTTAAAAATTTTCGAGTAAGTAGCAACATATTTATTAAAAGCTTCAGTGTTGATGTAAGGCTTAAGGCCGTACAGCTCAAACAATCGTTCCCTACTTTTCCGAATACCCTGTGTTGCCCAGTCACTGAAAATAAACTTTGGGCCAATAGTTTTAGATTTCTTTTTTAAAGTATTATTCAGTGAGCTCGGTCTTACATAGAGGACGGACGTGCCTCTCGCGATCGCGTGTTCTAGATAGCAAAGTGCATACGCATCACAACAGTGTGGCCGATCCGTGCGTCATCAGTTCGCTCGGAGTGGTCGCGATGACCCAGATACTGTTTGTGCGAAACATGCCTGATCATCATATCATTTGTTAAGGCGAAGACATCTTTCACCGACATGGCTTCGCAAACGCAGACAATAAAATTAACTACCAATTTGGAACATGAGCTGTTTAAGTACTACAGCGAAGAAAAGGCAAAACGACAAGAATTACAATGTCAAGTAACGGAGCTAAAAACCGAAATGGAAAACCTACGGGAAATTTTGAAACACCAAAGTGATCAAGAGAAAAATAAGGCCACTGAAAAGGCTAACCAAGAAAGTTCACCCAAACCTATCGAATATGAGACGGATGAGGAGGAACTAGCCAGAGAAACGGAGTGGATTAGGATAGAAAATAAAAGAAAAAAACGGAAACTGAACCGTACGCTGACTCCCCCCTCCCAAAACAATGCTAATAAGGAACAAGGGAACATAAATCCCAAAAAAACACCAAAGCCACCCCCAATAAATGTGCAGGGTGTTAAAGATTACCAGTCATTCTATGACTCAATAGCCAGTACTCAGGGCGACACGTTCACCATAAACATGATGAACGGGGATAGCGTCAAAGTAAATGCAACCAATGAAGATGCCTACAGGGAGATTACGAAGCTACTAACTTCAAATAATTTACTCTGGCACACGTATGAGAACAAACAAACCAGACCGATACGAGTGATGGCCAAAAAGCTGCATCATACATGCCAGCCAGAAAGAATTGTAGAGTACCTGAAAAACAAGGGCTACAAAATTGAAAATGCTGTAAGTAAATTGAGTTGGAAGATAAAAGAACCACTCAACATGTTTATGTTGACATTTGAAAAAGATGAAGATATAAACAAAGTTCATGGAATCACCAATATTCTAGGGTGCAAAGTTGAAATCCACCCACTTAGAGTATCTAAGCTAGTTCCTCAGTGCAAAAGATGCCAGGCCTATGGACACACCCAGAAGTACTGTTCGAAAGAACCAAGGTGCGTCAAGTGCACGGGCAAACACCTCACAAGAGACTGCGTGAAACCAGCACAAGATAAACCAAAATGTGTCCACTGTGGTGAGCCACATCCAGCCAACTATAGAGGGTGTATAGTAGCAAAGGAGATGCAGGTATTAAAAAGTAAATACACTAAAAAGCAAACTGCATCCCAACCAAATAAGCATACCGAACCATCAGCTACCAAAGAAGCTCATGAAAAGAAGGGAATGACCCACCAACCACCCAAGCCGTCCTCGTACTCTCAAGTAGTCAAAAACAATAAGGAGACAAGTTCGGAATCAAAGCTCGACCAAATTTTAAGTCTATTGTCAACATTTGATGAACGGCTTAAAAAACTAGAAATGAGTGCCAAAAAGGCTCCTATTCATCTGCGAAAATGATTAATAACCTCAAGATCATGGCTTGGAATGCTAATGGACTGCTGCAACACCAACATGAGTTACAAGTAGTCCTAGATACAGAAAACATAGACATATGTTTAATTTCAGAATCACACTTTACACGACAATCATTTGTAAAATTTCAAGGCTACAAGATATATCATGCCCTGCATCCTGATAACGCCGCGAGGGGAGGCAGCGCCGTCATAATTAGAGAAAACATACATCATTATGAACAGACCAAATGTGAAGATCAGGAAATGCAAGTGATCGGTGTAACTATTAAAATGAAAAGATACGACTCGGTTACTATAGCAGCTATATACATCCCCCCAAAATACGCACTAAAAAAAGAGCAATACAAGACAATCTTAGCTCTACTTGGAAATAGATTTATATTAGGTGGAGACTTTAATGCCAAGAATACTTATTGGGGCTCCAGACTAACTACAACAAAAGGCAGAGAGCTATTAAGTGCCATACAAGAAACCAAATCAGAGGTTCTATCAACTGGAAAACCGACATATTGGCCAACAGACTTAAGAAAAATTCCAGACTTAATTGACTTTTTTATATATAAAGGGCTATCCCCTGACTTCATAAGTGCCGAAGAAGGATTTAATATGAACTCTGATCACTCACCCATAATCTTATACACTAGTGAACATGTCAAACAGAGAGAAGGCAATCCGTTTCTCGTGAACAAGTTCACAGACTGGGAATCCTTTAAAATAGACTTAGAAAATAAAATAGACTTAAATGTATTTATAAATGATAATTACCAACTTAATTTAGAATTACGCAAATTTATTGTAGATGTCCAACAAACTGCATGGGCTAATACACCCGAGAAAAAAAGAACTGTTAAGGTTAATACTTATCCAAAAGAAATAACAGATCTGATCAGAGAAAAGAGAACCTTGAGAAAAAAGTGGCAGCGAAACAGGTTTCCCCAAGATAAGACACTGTTAAATAGAATAACTAAACAAATTAGGAAGGCAATCAAGAAAGTTCGGGACGAAAATTTAACTATGCATCTTCTTCAACTGACTAATGATCGATCGACAGATTATTCACTATGGAAAGCCACAAGGAACCAAAACAACCTATTGCTCACATACCGCCAATAAAAGAACTAAATGGACAATGGGCAATAAGTAACGAACAAAAAGCATTAAGGTTTGCCCAACACTTAGAGGACACTTTTACACAAACCGAGAGCGCTGACCAAGATCTTCACTGGGAACAACTACAACAAGTAGACCAAGAGATAAAACTGGTAACACCAAAAGAAGTATCTAAAGAAATCAGAGATCACATCAGCCCGAAAAAATCCCCTGGTTATGACCTTATCACAGGGGAAATCCTAAAGAATTTGCCAAGAAAAGCCCTGGTAAAACTTACTAAGATACTCAATGCTTCTTTTAGACTAAAGCATGTTCCAGACCTATGGAAGGTTGCAGAAGTGATCATGATCCCCAAATCGGGGAAACCACCTCAAGATGCATCATCATACAGGCCTATCTCCTTGCTACCAGTGATGTCAAAGCTTTTTGAAAAACTACTTTTAAAACGACTGAAACCTATTATAGAAAATAGTAACATTATACCAGACTATCAATTTGGATTCAGAGAAAAACATTCAACAATAGATCAGGTGCATAGAATTACAACAGTAATTGAAGAAGCTCTTGAAGATAGAAAAGTATGTACTACTGTATTTTTAGATGTAGCCCAGGCTTTTGACAAAGTTTGGCACAAGGGATTGATTTATAAACTAAGAACTATGTTGCCAAAACAGTTCGCAGATATATTAGAATCATATATAACTGGTAGAGTCTTTAGAGTAAGGCAAGAAAACGCCTATTCTGAACTAAAAGAAATAAAAGCTGGTGTACCACAAGGAAGTGTTCTAGGCCCGGTCCTGTACCTATTGTACACATGTGATATACCAGAACTAGAAAATGCAACTATTGCTACTTTTGCTGATGATACCGCAATAATGTCCACAGCATCTAGTCACAACGAAGCTGTGGTGAAAGTACAAACAGCGATAAATCAATTCTATGATTGGACCAAAAAGTGGAAGATCAAGTTGAATGAAACAAAATCCATTCACATTGACTTCACTAACAAGAAACCAGAACACAACCCAGTGTACATAAACAACAAAATTGTACCGTACGTAAACACTGCCAAATATCTTGGTATGACCTTAGACGCAAAGCTTCGCTGGAAAGCCCATGTCAAAAAGAAACGAGAAGAATTAGAAATTCGTTACAGAAGCATGAACTGGCTACTAGGAAGGCATTCCACGTTGTCAGTTCCTAACAAAATCCTGCTCTATAAATCAGTCCTTATGCCAGTATGGACCTATGGTATACAACTATGGGGTTGCACCAAAGAAAGCAATATAGAAATTATACAAAAGTTCCAGAACAAAGTACTCAAGAACATCGTGAATGCGCCTTGGTATATAAGAATTGACGACATCCATCGGGACCTGAATATAGAGTTCGTAAACAGTATAATCCAAAAATATGCAGAAGCTCATGAACATCGGCTTCATCATCATGTTAATGTCGAGGCCATCCAGCTCCTCGATAACACGGACATAGTGAGAAGGCTCAAAAGGACTAAACCTTTTGAGTTAGTGTAGTGTAATATAATTGTGACTTTACCGTGAGTGTAATATAGTACCTAGCTATTTAAATGGACACAAGAACAAAGTGACTTCGCCTTAATAGACGCTAAGTAAACGCAATGGACGTGCTCTTAGATATAATTATACTTTTAGCAAATTAAGTTAGATTAAAATTGCTTATTAGCCTTATTAGGCTAGATTGTAATAAATAAAAATTAAAAAAAAAAAAAAAAAAAAAAAAGTATTATTAAATTCGGTGTGCACTACCGAAAAGAATTCTTCATAAAATACATTTGCATTGTTTCTAATATGATGTAAATGTGTTACATTAAGTGTCAATAAGAAAAACTGATCTATTTTTAACATGTATTAAAAAATGCTCTAAGATGGTAATTTAGGCGACTAAAGTCTTAGAAATTTGCGCGAAAACGTGAAATGGCTCTTAAAGAAATAGTTGAAACTTAATTAAAATAAAGTTATTTAAAAAATATATATATTCTCTAATTAATCCTTAACTTTATGTTATTTAAATTTTACATCGTGGCTGTATAGAAAGTTGGAACATGGTTCAATAGAAAAATGAACTTTTTTTTTTATCATTTGACAGCTGTCAGTTGAAAACGATTCTCCCTAGGGCTGAAAAGTATTACTTTCAACCCGCTCCTCAGGCAACTTTAGACCTACTTTCCGAGTATGAGTAATGAAAAATATATTTTTGGCTCGGGCGACGTACTTTGAATCCCTCGCTACGTTCAGGATTCTACTAAAGAATTTATTTACTAAGTGAATAAAAGAGTTTTTCACACCACCTGCTCGAAAATGTCAAATTATATGTCAAGCAACCTTAACCTAAAGTGAGTCATTAGTGGCCGGGGGCACAGCCGGTCAATAATGTTGTACTGGATTTAATTATGACCCGCTGGCCAATAATGTGATTGAATTTGGAATCTCACATGCTCAGCTAAATTGGCAGTATAGTACTAACAAACACCCTTTGGTGCTAGAAAGAGGAAAGCTATTCTCGATACCCTTACTACGCGTGGATGATATTCTCGATTTCCTACAAAATCATAACGACTGCTTCTTCATATCGTTGCCACGTTTTCGAAGACATAATATTGTAAGAAGAATTAGATAACTACGAACCATTTTTTAAAAGGAATGGAATAACATTAAAACTGGCATTAATAATAACAATTACCGTACCGCGCCGTAATACCGTAATAGTAATGGGCTGTAACATTAGTTAATTATTCTTACTGTTTGTTTATTTAATAAATACTTTGTTTTTCGTACTATGGCTATTATTTTCTCACAGTAGGTGTAAAAAGTAGAGTATCCTCCTCTGGGCTAAAGGTGTCTTTGCCTTGGGCTAGCTTGAATCCCTCGCTGCGTTCAGGATTCTTATATTAACTCCCTCGCTTCGCTCGTGAGTTAAACTTTTAACTCCCTCGCTGCGCTCGGGAGTTAAATCCCGAATCCTTCATTGCGCTCGAGATTTAATATGACGCCCGTGACATAAGACACAACTTTAGCCCCTCGGTGCATAATCTACTATTATTCGCTGTTATCGATGAATAAAATGCCCTTTTCCACTGGATTACAAGAAGTAGTTTCGTAGTGAAAGTAGTGGAAGTTTGGCATGGATACGAGTGGATTTCAATAAAATCGATGTTGATCAATACTTGTGTGCAGGGTGAGACGGAGTGCGGCGAGGTACGCGCGGCAGAACTAGGCGCACTGCTGGCGGGTGCGCGACGTGCCGGCGTCATGCTGGCCATCGACTGGGACCCCACGGCGCTGCATCTGCGGTACCAGTCCACACGGGAGAAGGTACACACTACTGCACACTATAAGCTCTAACACACCGGCGTCATGCTGGCCATCGACTGGGACCCCACGGCGCTGCATCTGCGGTACCAGTCCACACGGGAGAAGGTACACACTACTGCACACTATAAGCTCTAACACACCGGCGTCATGCTGGCCATCGACTGGGACCCCACGGCGCTGCATCTGCGGTACCAGTCCACACGGGAGAAGGTACACACTACTGCACACTATAAGCTCTAATATGAGTAAACAAGACTGACTGTTTTGAGAGTTCAAAACGTGAAGTAAAACATCGTTAGAAAGTCGGCCATGTCCTGGAATCCAAAATATTCAAAGATATGTGATAAACACCAACCCGCACAAAGACTGCGTTGTGGATCGAGACACTTCACCGCGTAGCGTAGGTGAAGTAAAACAAGCAAACCGATAGCGGTTTGAACCTATACTCTGAGGGAACGCAGTCTGCGTGATGGCGGCACCAGACGTACATGTTTTTATAAACCCGACTGCGTAAAAAATAACTAATAACTTTATAAAAACTGAAAAGAATAAAACAAGTTCAGGGGACAGGACATATTGACTGCAAGTCGGGATCCATATTGGATGTAATGATTTTTGTCTAGATTATTTAGGGCCAAGTTCACCAACAGTAAAACAACCGACTAGCGACTGTTTCGTAATCGGCCCGCTAAACGTAAGCAGTTGTTTAAGAGTCCGTGCACAAAGTTCACTCGCTAGAGTTTAGGCAAATTCGTTGGGATCCTATGTTAGTGTGCATTGCTCATGCAGATACACGCACACACGGGTGAAGATCGAGCGTAGTGATCGCTTAAACCATTTTGATCCTGTAGACGATATTATTTTATGATACATAATTATAAAGTCAGTACGGTTTAGAAATAATATACAGTAGACAATTTATCACAATCAAAATAAAAATGGTTTAATTTTGTATTAGAACAATTTAGATGCATCTAAACATTTTACAAAATGAAAAATAAAAGTGCGAGTTGGACTCGCGCACTGAGGGTTCCGTACCAACTTTTTAAAGGACAAACTTAATTTTTCTGGATCTGGGACTTTTGCGCGAAAGACACTTGCGCGAAAAGACAAATGCGCGCATTGACTTTTGCGACTTTGGACTTATGCGCGAACGGACTTTTGCGCGCCTGGACTCTTGCGCGAATGGACTTTTGCGCGATTAGACTTATGCGCGAACGGACATTTGCGCGCCAAGACACTTGCGCGAATGGACTCTTGCGCGAAAGGACACTTGCGCGACTGGACTTTAGCGCGACTTAATGGCCACTGAGGTTCACTCTGTAGAGTAAACATAACATACCCCTGTTATTTATACTTGAAGGTGGTTTTTTCTTTTGGTTTTTCTGTCATGGATGTCATTTTCATGGTTAAGGAGTCGCTGATAACGAAATGAGGTCAAAATGAAAATCCAAGATGGCGCCGAGGAAAACTTCTGTTTTTTCCATCATGGGTGTAATTTTTATGGTTTTCGGGGTCGCCAATTACGAAAATGAGGTCAAAATGAAAATCCAAGATGGCGCCAGGAAAAATTTTTGGTTATTAAGTCATGGTTGTCGTTTTCATAGTTTACTTGGTCACTGATAATGAAAATGAGGTCAAAATAAAAATCCAAGAGGCGCCGAGAAAAATTTTTGATTTTCCGTCATGGGTGTCGTTTTCATGGTTTATGGGGTTGCTGATTACAAAAATGAGGTCAAAATAAAAATCCAAGAGGCGCCGAGGAAAATTTTTGATTTTCCGTCATGGGTGTCGTTTTCATGGTTTTTGGGGTTGCTGGTTATGAAAATGAAGTCGAAATGCAAATCCAAGATGGCGCCGAGGAATATTTTTGATTTTCCGTCATGGGTGTCGTTTTCATGGTTTTTGGGATTGCTGGTTACGGAACTAAGTCGAAATGCAAATCCAAGATGGCGCCGAGAAAAATTTTTGATTTTCCGTCATGGGTGTCGTTTTCGTGGTTTTTGGGGTTGGTGGTTACGAAAATGAAGTCGAAATGCAAATCCAAGATGGCGCCGAGGAAAATTTTTATTTTCCGTCATGGGTGTCGTTTTCATGGTTTTTGGGGCTGCTGATTACAAAAATGAGGTCAAAATAAAAATCCAAGATGGCACCCAGGAAGCAAAAAAAAAAAAATAATCAGCGACTTCAAAAACCATGAAAATGACACCTACGTTGGAAAAACCGATTTTTTTTCTCGGCGCCATGTTGAATTTGCATTCGACCTCATTTTCGTAACCAGCAACCCCAAAAACCATGAAAACGACACCCATTACGGAAAATCAAAAATTTTCCTCGGCGCCATCTTGGATTTTCATTTTGACCTCATTTTCGTAACCAGCAACCCCAAAAACCATGAAAACGACACCCATTACGGAAAATCAAAAATTTTTCTCGGCGCCATCTTGGATTTTCATTTTGACCTCAATTTCGTAACTAGCAACCCCAAAAACCATGAAAACGACACCCATGACGGAAAAACCAATTTTTTTTTCTGGCGCCTTCTTAGATTTTCATTTTGACCTCATTTTCGTAACCAGCAACCCCAAACACCATGAAAACGACACCCATGACGGAAAATCAAAAATTTTCCTCGGCGCCATCTTGGATTTTCATTTTGACTTCAGTTTCGTAACCAGCAACCCCAAAAACTATGAAAACGACATCCATGACGGTAAAACAGAATTTTTTCTCGGCGATGTCTTGGATTTTCATTTTGACCTCAGTTTCGTAACCAGCAACCCCAAAAACCATGAAAACGACACCCATGAGGATAAAACCGAAAATTTTCGTTGGCGCCATCTTGGATTTTCATTTTGACCTCATTTTCGTTATAACCAACCCCAAAACCCACGAAAACGACACCTAAGAAGAAAAATATCGCTCGCTCGCTCACACGACCCCGCCATACCCTTCTTGTCTACCTCCTACTACACACAAACACACACACACAACAACATACGGCATTTTCTTCGTGACGATTTCTACCAAATCGCACTTCCAAAATATATCTTTATTTCAAAATCAAATTGTAGGTACCATAGGTTACCATGAAAACTAATAATAATATGAAGTAGTGAAATCCCCTAAATTAAGAGTACGCAGGATGCTCGGTCGAACTCAACGGTAGGCGTGGCCTAAACGTTTGCTATTTCATCAAGCGGCGCGCGAGAAAGGGATAGCGCCAGCGATGAAGAGTACGAAACTATTGCGCACACACAGAAACGATCGCGTCTCTATACCGTATCCGTCGTGCTGCACACTTGCGCAAGCTCATTGACCGACGGCCTGTTGGTCTAGTGGTTAGTGACCCTGACTGCTATGCCGGAGGTCGTGGGTTCGATTCCCACCCAGGACAAATGTTTGTGTGATGAGTACGATCATTTTGTTCTGTGTCTGGGTGTAATTTATCTATAATATGTATGTATTTAGAAATATATAAGTATGTTTATCAGTTGTCTAGTACCCATAACACAGGCTCTGCTTAGCTTGGGACTAGATGGCGTTGTGTGATAGTTGTGGAATATTATTATTATCCATTGGTAACCTTATCGAAGTTGATAACGCGCAAGTAAATCATGTATTTTTAATTATGGTACCTCAGATTGAAGAAATAGGCAGATAGAACATGCGCGACAAACAAGGTGGCTCCGGTTTTTATTTATGTGTGCGCGGCAGACAAGAGGCGCCGTGTAGGGACACGCGCGTCTGTGTGCGTTTACGGTTGCCAGATATTGAGAAATACTCCCATATTTTTGTTCAGTTAAATTGTTCCCAAATATTGTACTACTATTTTTTTAAATTGGAAACGCGATTTTGCTTTATGGTTATACCCAGATAGCAAAAGCGTGTAGTATTTGAACAGAACAATAATAAGAGCATAAAAATTAAATATGCGTAATTATTAACTATTTAATTAATTTATATCAGACAACATAACACTTTATATCGCTTTTTAGTAATTTTTTGTTCAATAAACTATTTATGCAAATGTATTTTAATTAAAAAAGATAAACAATTTGTTATAACAATCAACATATTAATTACAATAATTATTATTTTACACACATTAAACCTTAACAGCCTTTGTTCTGCACCAATTATTGTACTACTAATTTTTTAAATTGGAAACGTGATTTTACTTTCCGGTTATACCCATATAGCAAAAGCGCGTAGTATTTGAACAGAATAATAATAAGGGAATAAAAGTTAAATAAGTATGCGTAATTACTTACTATTTAAGCAAATGTATTTACCTAAACTTTTAACCTAAACTTTAAAATGTAGCATGTCACATGGCAAAGGCTAATTGTTGCAATTAAACACTAAAAGTAATAATAAAATACTTCATAAACCCCAATAAGTCTTGAAATATTAAAATTTTAAAGCGCAGTACACCGCGCGCGGAACGAAAAGTAAACGTACATCAAATCATAAAACAATCCAGCGGCGCGAGCGCGGCATATCCTTACAAGTACCAAATAGTTTAAAGGCATGCTCTCCGTCCCTCTTTCTCACGCAAAAATACGAATACAGCCCCGCGCGCGGGGGTGCCCTCCCGAGACCCGAAGTCTTTACGACCCGGACGGAACTAACTAGTGACCTCGTGTCATTACGACTGCGCAGGTGTATTGACCCATTTCATCGATTTGTCCCGTGACGTGATCGGCGCTCGCGCCACTCGTAGTGATAATTTGGATCGCAGTGTTAGTGGACTGTTACTGTGATGTAGTATGTGTAAGTCAGCTGTTGTGAGGTTTTAAATACTGCATACTAATTTAATAATGTTTTTGAGTTGCGTAGTACAATTAGTATCGTTAGTAATGCCGGAGGTTAAAATATTCGTCATGAAATTAAATGCACCCTTTAGATACAATATTTCCTTATACGCAATTACGTATGTATAAATTAATCGATATTTTTTATGCACAATAATGTGTATTGTGCATAAAAAATATCGATTATTTTTTTCCCCTAATTCAGGGTAATTTTCCCGTCATAAACTAGCAACACAGACGACTTACTGTTGAGGTTTTGTGTTTCAAGTGAGCCGAAAATATTTGATGGAAAATAAATACCAAAAAAATAAAAATAACAAGAGTTACCTGTGGAAAGATATTCCATCTTGTTTTCTTAGTTTTTGTGAACAACTTTTGCAGTGTTTAAACACACAAGACGGCATGTTTTGACCTAAAATGACAAATCACTAGTGACGTGTGAGCGAGACGATGCGTAGCTTGGTACTGTCGCGAGTTTGTATTTGCTTTTGATTTTGTATTTGTTTTGGTGGAACCACTCGCGTGTTCTGAGCGTTCCATCTGCCTATTTCTTTAATCTGAGTATGGTACCTATAAGGTGTAGTGTAGCCAAATGAAATGACGGCTCGGTCCAACCCAGTCAACAGTAAAAAAAACAATAACGAAATAATAACAACAAAAACTTTACAGAATGATACCTAACAAACTATAATATGCTCGACTGTCCGATCAGGATCACACGCGTTTGTGTTCTGTACAGATAGACGTATCTAACACAGTGAATTCATTGAGCTGCGGGTGAAAGACTGAGCGCACAGAGCACTCTATCTCTTTCACCTCGTCTGCCGCTTCGCCATCGATCGTCGATACCTAAAAATGTGTTTCTTCGCACCTAGATACCTATACGGCGCGGTGCAATTCCGAGCCACCAATTCATTTGGCTATACCTATGCTTATATACATAAACTCACGACTTTTCCCCGTAGGAGTAGGCAGAAAGTAAGATCGCCACCTACTACGATTACATAATAATTGTTTTGCCTCGTCCACGTTCATACCTACATCAAGTCTTGAAGAACGCCGCGCGTCGCCGCGCGCCGCGCCGCCGCGCCGGCGCCGCCCGGTTGCGTTTATTACGATAGGTACCTTCTAGTGATGTTGCGAATGTCTGATTTTTGACATTTGCGAATGCGGATGCGAATACTTATTCAATTTCAATATTCGCGAATGAGAATGCGAATATTGACTTTCAAATAAACGTACGCAAAATGATAGATAGGTTTGACATAATTATCATGTCAGACATATTTAAAAAGAACATAATACCGAATATTCACACCGACTATACTTACGGAGACATAATGCCGCTGCAATAACTTTTGCCCGTCGCGAGTCTGATAAAAGTAATAAAATGCTAGGTTTGGTAAGAAGGGACTGTATTATGGTTCCTAGCTTTGTCACTGACATATGACGGGGCCCCCCCTGTAGGGGGCCGAAGCCTGCCGGGGTCGCGGGACTTATCTCATTACCGTGACCCCGGAACGTAAAGGGCTATTGAAGGACACCGTGAATTTTAGTCAGTACGAGTCTGACAGTCCCTCCGGCCCTGCCCGGGATGGGAGGACTCATTTGATGATTATTTTTACCACGAAAAAAAAAAAAGCTTTGTCGCTGGCATGCCGCGGCCCGCGGGCTTGCCGCACAAATGAGCCGCCAGCTTTGTGTGACCATCGTACATCGCGGCACAGCTGCTCGGCAAAAGCCGGCGACAGTGCCGGCGCGGCGGCGGCACTGTGTGTAGGAGCCATTAGAGTACCTACATACTAATTCATCAAATAAAAATCATGTTATTTAGTTATATTTTTTATTGATAATTGTTCCTTCAAAATAGCGTTTGTAAAGTGTAAAAGCAATCTCTTCTTTATTGCTAGCTCAGGTTTAGCTGGATACATAGTTTGTTTGGAAATCATTCTATCTTTATAAAAAAAAATGTATCGCCGAAATATAGCTATGTTTATGGCACCGGAATATAATAAGATCCGCGAGTTTATAAATTACCTAGTCAATTTATAAACTTTCGTAGGATTCTAAACGAGAGATAAATTGTATTATTTTACGTTCACATTTTCGCAAATTTATCAATTTGCAGCGTCTCGTGGTAAATTTAAAAACTAACGGTTCGACCAATCACAGAAGAGCTTTTAATTTTACGCTTCAATACGGCAAATAGGTAACACACTGCTCTCTGATTAGTCGATATTGCCTGTGGCAATGCTTGTGTCCATTGGCGGTGGAGAAGAAGGAGAATGAGCATGTGACTTATTCAACCAATCAGAGCGCACATGGTTTTCGGTTATTGCTTGCTTATTATTTTACGCGTGAGTTCGGTAAGTTTATCAAATTGCGAAAATGTGTGCGTAAAATAATACAATTTATCTCTCGTTTAGAATCCTACGAAAGTTTATAAACTGACTAGGAAATTTATAAACTCGCGGATCTTATTATATTCTGGTGACATATACACACGGATCCACATCAAGCTATTCAAAACCAGTTTATCATGGTCTCGCTTAGTATGATCTTTCCGCACATTCAACGGTCAGTTTATACTGGTTATACATAGCTTATTGTGTAGCCGTGTGTAAACAAAGTTGGAAGAAGAAGCCAGGACGGGTCGCTAGTATTGTATAATTATCGTTGTAAAAAAACTTTTTGTAAAAACGGGAACCGACTTCAAAAACAGACACAAAAAGAAATCGGTGGCTGTGTTTTTTATTTTCTCGACTTTTGCCACCGACATCCGAAAGAAAAGTTATTTTACGTTTTTTGTGTCTGTTTTTGAAGTCGGTTCCCTTTTTAAACGACTTAAAAAAAAGTAGGTTCTCAATTCGACGATTATCTCGCATTTGGCTGAACCGATTTTGATGCGGTTTAGTTCAGAATAGTGTTTGTCACATTCCGGAGAAGGTTTTAGTATAAAACAATAATGGATATCCCATGACGTTGCTCGCAGGGATCCGTTTTTGCTTTTTCGGATTGTAGATTTTCAAAGTCGATTGTATGTTTGTCCGCAATTATCTCGCGTTTGACTGAACCGATTTTGATGCTGTTATCAGAAAAATGTTCGTTATATTCCGGAAAAGATTTTAGTATACAACAATAATAGATACTTATCCTGTGAGTTTGCCCGCATGAACCCGTTTATGTTGCTTACTTGGATTATAGATTTTCAAAGACGCCGATTATACGAAGATTTCTGTTGAATATCCTACTAACTACTAATAACTAAAAAGGGTAAAATAAAAAAAAACTTAGTAGAAAAGGGAACCGACTTCAAAACTAAACACAAAAAAGCGTAAAATAACTTTTCTTTCGGAAGTCGGTGGCAAAAGTCGATAAAATAAATTAAAACAAAGCCACCGACTACCGAAAGAAAAGTTATTTTACGCTTTTTTAATTAGTAGTAGTAGGATATTCAAAAAAATCTTCGTATTATCGGCGGACAAACATACATACGTACAAACATACAGGTCGAATTGAGAACCTACTTTTTTTTTAAGTCAGTTAAAAAATAACACTGTGGGTCATAATTAAAACCTAGGTAGTAGTAAAAGCTAGGTAGTGCTAAAGTCAATGAACTCAACACAGTATGCACTGCAAGTATAAATAATAAAAACACTTCACTGACGTCAACTCAAGGTCAACTGTAAAACGCGAAGTAAATCGTTCAATTTAATCCAATACCTACAGAGTCCAAAATTCAATGCCAGGGGTCAATAAGATAAGGCGAAACCAAAACAATACACGCGCGAATACTTATGATAATGCGATAACAATAATAAGATGCAAAAGATAAAATTTGCACAGGTAACGGAAGTCGACATACACGGCACGCACAACCTCATTACGCAATTGCAGTTGACAACTACAACTGGCGAAAGCGAAATATTAGGAAAAAAATACCCCCCGCGCGTTTGCGTCGCTCCGCCCGCGCGCCCACTTCCCGCGGCCCCCGCGGGGGATGTGTGTTGAAGTGAAATGCACAATCATTGTTGTTAGAAACGGGCGCGTAAAAATTGATGAGTAGTGTTATATATGTGGCCTCTTTGCTTCAACTTCATTCATTCTCTCATATATTTCTTTTTACATTGTCATTGTCATCTGGTTGTCACAGCGACTTACAATGATTAAAATATTCAGTCTACTATGAAACTATTTTCTTAATTAGTAAATACATAACATTGGCGACGATGGAGGCAGAACTGGCGCGACTTACTCGCCTGCGCGCAAATATACGCGGCCAGCTGACCAAGTTTGAACATACACTTGCAAAACTACAAAATCCTTCGGATTACGAAGTAAGTTCACGTTTGACAAGTCTTACAAAATATGAACAAAAATTTGAAAAAGTACAAAATGAAATTGAATTATTACAAACACATGATGCGGAAGCTGAAATTGAACAGCGGCATTCTACAGAAGAGTACATATTACAATTAAAGTTAAAGCTGCATGGCTTACGACTTACGTCACGGCTTCACGTGTAAGCACGCCGGATACGACACAGAGAAAGTTTCAATAATTTTGTTCAGCGATTAAAAACCTACATGAAGCTAAATAATTGTCACAATTCACAAATCCAGACCCTCACGCTGCTTAGTTTATTGCCACCAGAATTACACCAGAAAGCTCAAGTCGTAACTTGTGCGCACCAAACGATCCTTGTGAACTGGAATTCGGCAGCTTGGTTCAAATATTACAACATTATATAGATCCAAAACCGAGCATTTGGGCTCGTCAACATAAATTTATTTCGCGACTTCAAGCCTTTGATGAAACAATCATGTCATACTCCTCAGACTTGAAACATTTAGCTCAAGATTGTGAGTTCACGTGCAAGAACTGTAAAAAGTCGATCTGTGATAATTTTCTTACCTTACAATTTATAAGAGGATTAAATGACACCGATATTCGAACCAAAATATTACAGGAAACAATGGTGACCGATTTTTCTGACTTACTAAATAAAGCAACTACGATTGAACTAGCAAAATCTGACAGCAGCTGCCACCAGCTCATGTCACCAGCTCACTCTTCAAACCAAGGTCTTCTTCATGTGAAAACTGTTCAAGCTGACCCCAAACACCGCAATCAACGGCCAGAGAATAAACCTTTCACGATTAAGGACTTACGAGGGAAATGCTTTCGATGTGGAAGCAAGGAACATCTAGCTAGCAAATGTCGCAGCATCAAGGATACTTGCAGCAAGTGCAAACGAGTAGGTCACCTTGCTCGCGTTTGCTTACAATCAACACCTAGGAACAACCAACTGGAGCCTGAGAACCTGGAGGAGCAGGACACGGACAACTCTTCAGATACAGTCGATGACACCACCCCTTGGGATATGAATTTAATTCGATCTAACAACACAGACAAATTTATGATAAATGTACGCATCAATGACTCGAAACTGAAAATGGAAGTAGATACAGGAGCTGCTCTGTCATCTATATCTTATAAAGATTTTAAAACATTGGACACTAGATGCAAAATTTATAAAACTAGTATCACAATGAGAACATATACAGGAGAAATCTTCGCACCCCTTGGAGTAGCCTACGTTACGTGTAAATACAAAGACCAAACACTTGAGGGAAAATTATACATTATCAAACAAGATGTTGACCCTATCTTCGGTCGAGCATGGATACGAGCAATCAATTTGAATCTGGCAAATATAAACGCAGTTAATGCTAAAGAACATCCAAAACTGGATAGGCTACTCTCTGAATACTCAAAGGTATTTGATGGCTCCCTTGGGTGCATACCTGATTACAAAGCTCATTTGACTCTAAAGGAAGAAGTGTCACCAATTTTTGTTAAGCCAAGACGTATACCATATGCTCTTAAAAATAAAGTTGATGATGAAATAGCGCGACTCTGCGAACAAGGAGTAATTACAAAGGTTGACAGCTCTGAGTGGGGAACACCAGTGGTTCCTATTATCAAACCAAATGGCAGTATACGCTTATGCGCGGATTATAAAGTCACCTTAAATAAAGTTATAAGGGATGAACAATACCCTATTCCGATCATAGAGGACATTCTAGTAGAGATGAACGGAGGTCAAATATTTTGCACACTTGATATCAGTCAAGCTTATCTAAACATGATGATGGACGAGGAGAGCGCTATAATGCAGACATTAAGTACCCATAAGGGTACGTTTATAGTACACACATCAAAAGTGTCTAGGGATCAAGCATTTTTATGCGGATTTCTTGAGATTGAGATGTGGCTTTGTAATAAATTTATGATTTTATAAATTTATATGGATCCTTTTTGGTGCATTTCATAATTTGAATCAGGAACTCTCAATCAAATTCGAGTAAAAGATGAAAATAAGCTGTCAATATTTTCCCTATAAAAACATACAACGCATTGAAGACATTATTAGTGCTACTGTTTCCCTACTACTGATTAAAACCAACGTTATTATGGAGCGGCGACGTCATTTAAGCAGGGAAGAAATGACCAGAGCCGTGGGAATGATAGAAGCTGGTTCCCGGCAACGTACTGTAGCTTTAGCTCTGAATACAAGTCAGAGTGTTATCAGTCGACTTTGGACACGTTACCGAAGCACTGGTACCGTGGCTGAGCGCCATGGAGGACGGTATCGCTGCACCACACGGAGACAAGACCGATACATTCAAATCTTAACTCGAAGAGCTCCAACAATAACCGCCATGATGTTAGCCGTGAGGCTTCATCACTCTTCAGGGAACTTAATTAGCGACCAAACAGTCAGAAACCGCTTGCATGAAGTGAACCTTCATTCCCGAAGACCGCTACGGGTACCACCTATAGCAATGCACAATCGTAGGATTCGATATCAATGGGCTCTTGAACACAGAAATTGGGCAGAAGAACAATGGCGTTTCGTGTGCTTTTCTGATGAGTCTCGTTTTGGTATGAGACCGGATACAAGACGTATACGACACTGGAGAACCCCTGGACGCCAACAGCGATTAAAATCCTGCCAGGAAGTCCATCCTTATAGTGGTGGAACCATCATGGTATGGGCGGGTATTTGGATCGGCGGAAGAACTGAGTTGATTTGGATCAGAGGCAACCTCAACGCTCAAATTTATGCTGAGACGATTGTATCAGACGTCATCGTTCCTCTACAAGTGCAAATCGGTCCCTTATTTCAGTTAATGCATGATAATGCACGACCGCACACCGCAAGAGTTGTAAGACAGACTCTCGCCGCAGCTAACATCAATGTCCTGCCCTGGCCTGCTCAGTCGCCAGACTTGAACCCGATTGAGCATGCATGGGATATGCTACAGAGAAGAGCTCTGCCGAATATGGAGGGTATCCAGTCGCAAGAAGACCTTTTTTTGTTGTTGCAACGAACATGGGCGGCCATTCCACAGCGTGATTTGGATGAACTCATTTTGAGTATGCCAAACCGATGTTCTTGTGTTGTTAGTGTTCGCGGTAGAAACACGGATTATTAATTGTTTAAGTTACCCAATAAAATTTTAAAGAAAACTGTGTTTTCAGTCATTTTTTCGAACTTTAATGTTAGTGGTTCAAATGTCAAAAATCCCTTTATTAGGAAAATGGCAAATTTCTTTATTAATGCAAAGGTGACTTGGTTTATCGTTACTGTGACAAACGAAAACACTTTATTTGATGAATCCTTAAAGAAAATTTTAATTAATATCAATCAGGAGAAAAGTTATTGCAAAAATATATGTTGATCCCTAGATACTTTTGATGTGTGTAAATAGACTTATGTTTGGCGTCAAGGTTGCCCCGAATTTATGGCAAAAATTTATGGATCGTTTACTCCAAGGAGTAGCTGGAGTGAAATGTTTTTTCGATGACATAATTATTCAAGGACATTCAGAAGAAGAACTTCTTTCAAGACTAAATTTGGTATTACAAAAATTACAAGAAAAAAATTTGAAACTCAATAAAGATAAATGTCATTGTTTTCAAGAGAGAATAGAATACTTGGGTCATCATACCATTGATAAAAATGGACTGCACACAAATATAAATAAGGTGAACGCTATTCTGGATACAAAACGTCCCAGCAACATCAACGAACTGCGGACATTTCTAGGAATGGCAAATTATTACAATAAGTTCATACCGAATTTAGCTTCAATTTCCAGCCCTCTTAATAACTTACTCAAAAAGGACATTCATTAAATACGAATGGACGCACAAATGTAATGAGAGTTTCAAGAAAATTAAACAGGAAATCCTCAGTGACAGAGTTTTAATGCATTTTGACCCAGAAAACCCCTTGGTTCTCGCTACAGATGCTTCACCTTTTGGACTTGGAGCAGTTCTATCGCATCGGTTATCGGATGGATCGGATCGGCCTATTGCTTTTGCATCACGTTCATTGATGAGTAGTGAAAAAAAATACAGTCAGATAGACAAAGAAGCGACGTCCTTGTTCTGGGGATTAAAGAAATTTTTTCACTACTGCTACGGAAGAAAATTCATACTTATTACAGACCATAAACCGTTAACTACTATTTTCAATCCACACAAAACTTTACCGGCGATGAGCACAATGAGGCTCTTTCACTATGCACATTTTCTATCTGGTTTTGACTACACTATTGAATACAGAACATCAGATGATCATAGCAATGCAGATTATCTATCAAGATTTCCGGTGGATACAGTAGCAAATAACTTAATTGACGTACATTGCGCATTTCAATTAAATCAAATGAACACAATTGCCGTCGACCGTATAAAAATTGCCGAAAATACCCAACGCGATGATGAATACAACCATTTATTGGAAGCTTTAAAAAATGGTACCTCAGTGAGAAGGTACGGCTACAATGACAACGAATTGACCTTACAAGACGGTTGTATTATAAAAGGAACACGAGTAATGATTCCGGCAACCTTGAGACAGCAAGTTTTAGAAGAACTACATGCAGGACATCTTGGAATAGTAAAAATGAAATTACTGGCGCGTGGATACGTATTCTGGAGAAATTTGGATCAAGACATAGAAGACATAGTTAAAAGTTGTCGAGAATGTCGATTAAAGCAAAATCAACCTTCATGCGCAGTACTACATCATTGGGACTTACCATCAGGGCCATGGCAAAGGATCCATATCGATTTTGCTGGGCCGATTAAGGGTTATTCCTTATTCATAATAGTGGATGCTTTTACAAAATGGGTGGAAATTGTAGAAACGAAAACAACCACAAGCTCATGGTGTATCCGCCAACTTAAAGAACTTTTCGTGACATTTGGATTTCCGCTTACTTTAGTATCAGACAACGGTCGACAATTTGTTTCAAATGAATTTGAATCATTCCTTAGAGAAAGCGGGGTTGTTCACAAAACCACAGCCCCATACCATCCGGCCACGAACGGACAGGCAGAGCGATACGTACAAACAATTAAAAAGGCAATACATAGCATCAGGGCTGAGCCAGGCTCTCTACAAGACAAACTGCTGGGTATTAAGGAACGCCTACGGAGGACGCCGAGCAGCAATACAAATAAAAGCCCATATGAGCTCATGTTTGGCAGGGAGATAAGAAACACCCTAAGTGTTCATTTCAAGGCGAGGACGAGGGACGAAACACATCCGCCGACTGATAAGGCAAGGGTTCGCTCGTTTACTGTTGGGCAGAGAGTGCAAATACGCAGCTACACAAACGACCAAATTAAATGGGAATTCGGAACCGTTTTAAGGATATTAGGCCAATTGCACTATCAAATAGAGTGTGATTCTGGTCAGATTTGCAAAAGACATGTTGATCAAATGCTGGGTACATTAATACCAAGAGAAGAACAGTAACACTGAACGCCCTTCGGAACTTAACAACTAGACGATTTGGGACGGAGGTGTTATATATGTGGCCTCTTTGCTTCAACTTCATTCATTCTCTCATAATATTTCTTTTTACATTGTCATTGTCATCTGGTTGTCACAGCGACTTAGAATGATTAAAATATTCAGTCTACTATGAAACTATTTTCTTAATTAGTAAATACATAACAAGTAGGCTTCTAGAATGTGTTCTTGTGACAAAATAACTGAATTTTTTGATTCGAGGTAAAGTTATATAAATTCTTGAATAAATAAACTACGCCTGTACCAATTTGGTTTTAGAGATTTCATACTCCTTCTGTTATTTAATTACGTCCAAAGTTGCGTTAAATTACGGGTAGAAATATGGAACTTTTGAGGCTGATAACTTTAAAATGACTAAATATTTTTAAATTCTGTTTTGGTACATGCATAGATCTTATCAAGACAAAACAGTATTATGCTCGTCTTGGAACAAAAAATGTCAAACAATGGAGTAATCATGCTAAAAAAATTGTATGGAGAAATGCGTGGGTTGTGTAGCCTTAAAGAATATTCGGAATCGGATCAGTAGTTCCGCAGATTATTACTCTTACATACAACATATTAAGTACAAACAAAGAAACTTTAATTTTAAATAATATGAAGACGAAATAAATCTTAATAAACAACCATTGTCAAAAAATACTCTCATGTAATACTTACTGGATCAAAATGTGGTAGTCTACGTATATCTCGAAAATATAATATTTACGTAATAACTCGCGAGCGCTTACGAAGCAAAGTGATACGTGCTCACGCTGGGAGAGCCCGGTGGTCGATTATATAGTTCACTTTGCATTTAATTTACGAATTGAAGTTATTGTTTATTTATAAATTAAAATTCAGATTCTAATAAAGGGCTACTTTGAGATTAATGAGTAATTTTTAAATTTTCTTTAAAGTGTTTCTAAGGTATAGAAAAAAATACTTATTTGTCCCGACGTTTTCCACAAATTACGTTTTTTCAATATTTTTTTTCTGCTACATCTCGTATTGAAATCAATAATGTTTCTTGCTATGTTACGAGTAGACCATATAATGATGTTATTCATATTTTTTAATGTTCAGAATATTTTGTAGTTCTTTGTTCAGCGAACCACAAACATCACTCGCTCTTTACTTTTGCGGAAAAGGGGTTTTGAATATTGCCATTAATATATACATTATTTTAAAAATTGTTGAAGCAGTCGACAAGAATAAGAACCTGTCTCTTATAATAATAAATAAGGTTCAAATTATTCTTGCCTTTCCCACAAATAGTGATCAAAAATGTTCAAAATGTCTTAATTTTGTGCACGGACCCTTAAACATGACGTGGAAATTTTAGTGTTCACCACAACTTATTCTAGCTCGGTTATGTAAACGTGCGTTTTAGGAATGAAAGACCGAATGATTATAATACAGTCAAATAAGGTGGGTAACTAAGGTGTAAAATGACATGCGAATATTTCGCGAATAATTCTCGTACTTTAGCAGCTTAACGTATCAAGGCTACCACTCAACACTTCGTGGATAGCACTGCTATCCGGACGTTTTAGCCAATAACCGCTGCTGGATAGTATATATCCTCGCGCACTTGCCGCAAAAAATGTGGCGACACTTGGGGGAGGCCTATGTCCAGTAGTGGACGTCTTTCGGCTGAAATGATGATGATGATGATGACTTGCCGCAAAAAATGAAATATAAATGCCTATATAAATGCCTATGCCTACTAATGCCTGTATGAATGCCTAAAGCATTAAGGGGCTACCCCATGGCACACTAGCGCCACTTTAGTAAAAAAATCAGAACTCGTTAAATACACAAGTAATATAAAATCTGATAGACAAAATCAATCTTTTGGTCTTGTAAATTATTTACGTCTGCCTATCTCATTGAAACATAGCTCGCTGTCGTTACAGATACAAAATGGAAAAAAAACGGCCGTTTTTAGCAATTTTTCTAACTGTAACTACAGTGTAGTATATTTTAATGAATTAAATAGACGTCAATAATCTAGAACTCTAAAGCATTGATTTTGTCTATCAGATTTTATATTAATTGTGTATTTAACGAGTTCTGATTTTTTTACTAAAGTGGCGCTAGTGTGCCATGGGGTAGCCCCTTAAGTCCGCTTCTGTACTTTGTGCTTGATGTGTTAAATAAATAAATAAATTACGACAGGAACTAAAAATATGACATAATAAAAAAAACCCTGAAAATGATGACTGTTTATTTAATAATCATATATTTTCGTTAAATAAAAAAAAAAAATGACTCAAATCATAAAAAGAAAATCCTTAGGGATCGAATTCGAAGTCATAAGATTGTAACCCAGCGCTGTGCCCCGAGACTTGTTGTAAATCGTCGCGAATATGTAGATCTTATGCTGCTTCAACCGGTCGGTAATGTTCGGGATTGTTCGTGCCGGGTTGACAACTATAGTTGGTGCCAGTTAACATCGGAATAGAGGTCATTGCTCCGACTTTCATCCCGATATCTAAATATTAGCGATACTGTCGCTCCATCCGTACAAACCTGTCGCAAAACTGATATCGCTTGAGTCTCATAATACATCCACAGTGTCCCACATACATAACGCAGTGCACAACCCAAAAAAATAAGAAATCGAGCAAACGTACCCTACGAAATTAATTGATTTAAATACTTTATTTTCGTTTTTAACACTATTTTAACTTACTGAGACAATTTTAATAAAGTAGATATATTATTTTATTATACATCTTAAAATTAGGATCTGAGACTTTTGCGCGAAAGACATTTGCGCAAAGAACAGTTGTTGCGCGCACCCACTTGCGCGAAAAGACATATGCGCACATGGACTTTTGCGCGAACGAACTTTTGCGCGAATGGACTTATGCGCGTAAGGAATCTTGCGCGAATGGACACTTGCACGATTGGTGTCTTGCGCGACTTAATGGCCACTGAAGTTTACTCTGTAGAGTAAACATAACATCACGCCTATTATTACTTGAAGGTGTTTTTTTTTTGGTTTTTCCGTCATGAGTGTCGTTTTCATGGTTTTCGGGGTCGCTAATAATGAAAATGAAAATGATTTGTTGAAATCAGATTTAACCAAAGGCAAGGTAAATCATTGAATCCATTTCACTATTCGTCATTCAAAAGTGCCTTTGAATGACCTAATTAAAATAAATAATTATTGACCTCATTTTCTTTATCCTTTAACCATGAAAACGACAGCCATAACGGAAAAACCAAAAAATTTTCTCGGCGCCATCTTGGTTTTTCATTTTAACCTCATTTCGTTATCAACGACCCCTGAAAATCATGAAAACGACATTCATGATTAAAAAACCAAAAATTTTCCTCGGCGTCATCTAGGATTTTCGTTTGGATCTCATTTTCATATTCAGGGACCCCGAAAACCATGAAAACGACACCCATGACGGAAATACCAAAAAAATCCTGGACGCCATCTTGGATTTTCATTTTGACCTCATTTTCGTAATCAACGACCCCGAAAACCATGAAAACGAAATCCCTGACGGAAAAACCAAAAAAATCTTGGACGCCATCTTGGATTTTAATTTTAACCTCATTTCGTTATCAACGACCCCTGAAAATCATGAAAACGACACTCATGATTAAAAAACCAAAAAATTTCCTCGGCGTCATCTAGGATTTTCGTTTGGACCTCATTTTCATATTCAGGGACCCCGAAAACCATGAAAACGACATCCATGACGGAAATACCAAAAAAATCTTGGACGCCATCTTGGATTTTCATTTTGAGCTCATTTTCGTTATCAACGACCCCGAAAACCATGAAAACGACACCCATGACGGAAAAACCATAAGTATCTAAATATAATTATGACATCACAAAAAACTATTTCATCACAAAAAAATATAATTCTAATCTTATGCCGTTTTCGTTTTACGAGGTCATCGCGTCAGGTGTGCAGCACATTATGGTCACGGTGCGGGGGCGTTTACGTCACACGTAAATGTATGAGCATAAAATTAGTTTTCTAGCAAAAAATAATAATAAATTCGAATTGGAACAACACAAGATTCTCAACCCCTGTATGTCTAGCCGACTGGTATTATGATACTCTAGCGATGTAGCAAAGTATCGCTTATTGGTCGATTTAGGTAACTAGTAAGTGTTGTTATCGCTTTGTGATCAAAAACTTGGTAGGTAGGTGTTAATGACCTCTATTCCGATGTTAACTGGCACCAACTATAGACAGTTGGCGACGCGTCGCCACGGCATGCTTTGCCACGGCATTTTTTGTTTTTACCCGCGCCTATAGATGTTTTACATCAAAAACTGTTTAGTGGAGATAGCTTGTTCGACTTTAAGATTGGAACTAAGGACTCTTAAGATTAGAACTAAGCATAGGTTCGCCACCTATGCTAAAATTTTGACTTCCTACGAAGAATTCCTACTCCTTTCTTGTACAGTTATTCAAATTATAAACCGTATTATTTTTTTCATGTGCAGGCGTGGGTAGAACACTGGTCGGTAGCAGCCTGTCGACAAGAAGCTGCCCGCGCCATCGACCTGGCGAGCTGCCTGCGGGCCTTCACGAGCTGCGAGCGCCTGGAGCAGCGCTACCACTGCGCGCACTGCCGCAGCGCGCAGCCCGCCACCAAGAAGCTGCAGATGTGGCGCCTGCCGCCTATACTGGTATGTGTGTATCTGTGTATCTGCTGGGTACAACATATCTACCTTCACGAGCTGCGAGCGCCTGGAGCAGCGCTACCACTGCGCGCACTGCCGCAGCGCGCAGCCCGCCACCAAGAAGCTGCAGATGTGGCGCCTGCCGCCTATACTGGTATGTGTGTATCTGTGTATCTGCTGGGTACAACATATCTACCTTCACGAGCTGCGAGCGCCTGGAGCAGCGCTACCACTGCGCGCACTGCCGCAGCGCGCAGCCCGCCACCAAGAAGCTGCAGATGTGGCGCCTGCCGCCTATACTGGTATGTGTGTATCTGTGTATCTGCTGGGTACAACATATCTACCTTCACGAGCTGCGAGCGCCTGGAGCAGCGCTACCACTGCGCGCACTGCCGCAGCGCGCAGCCCGCCACCAAGAAGCTGCAGATGTGGCGCCTGCCGCCTATACTGGTATGTGTGTATCTGTGTATCTGCTGGGTACAACATATCTACCTTCACGAGCTGCGAGCGCCTGGAGCAGCGCTACCACTGCAGATGTGGCGCCTGCCGCCTGTACTGGTATGTGTGTATCTGTGTATCTGCTGGGTACAACATATCTACCTTCACGAGCTGCGAGCGCCTGGAGCAGCGCTACCACTGCAGATGTGGCGCCTGCCGCCTATACTGGTATGTGTGTATCTGTGTATCTGCTGGGTACAACATATCTACCTTCACGAGCTGCGAGCGCCTGGAGCAGCGCTACCACTGCAGATGTGGCGCCTGCCGCCTATACTGGTATGTGTGTATCTGTGTATCTGCTGGGTACAACATATCTACCTTCACGAGCTGCGAGCGCCTGGAGCAGCGCTACCACTGCAGATGTGGCGCCTGCCGCCTATACTGGTATGTGTGTATCTGTGTATCTGCTGGGTACAACATATCTACCTTCACGAGCTGCGAGCGCCTGGAGCAGCGCTACCACTGCAGATGTGGCGCCTGCCGCCTATACTGGTATGTGTGTATCTGTGTATCTGCTGGGTACAACATATCTACCTTCACGAGCTGCGAGCGCCTGGAGCAGCGCTACCACTGCAGATGTGGCGCCTGCCGCCTATACTGGTATGTGTGTATCTGTGTATCTGCTGGGTACAACATATCTACCTTCACGAGCTGCGAGCGCCTGGAGCAGCGCTACCACTGCAGATGTGGCGCCTGCCGCCTATACTGGTATGTGTGTATCTGTGTATCTGCTGGGTACAACATATCTACCTTCACGAGCTGCGAGCGCCTGGAGCAGCGCTACCACTGCAGATGTGGCGCCTGCCGCCTATACTGGTATGTGTGTATCTGTGTATCTGCTGGGTACAACATATCTACCTTCACGAGCTGCGAGCGCCTGGAGCAGCGCTACCACTGCAGATGTGGCGCCTGCCGCCTATACTGGTATGTGTGTATCTGTGTATCTGCTGGGTACAACATATTGTTACGTCGTACTCGTACCTACAATCAAAAGTAGGTAGGTAGATACTAGTAGGTAGGTACGTAGGACGAGTCTCGAAGATGTAGGTATAGGAATGGTCATTGTGATTTCGACCGTACGCCGAGGGAATAAAGTTCCTACTTCTTTATTTTGTACAAAGGCCAATGACCGACTGTAATTGTCTAGAAATTCGAGTAACTCTTGGATGTTTCTGGAAGGATTGGTCACCAGTATAAATAGCGGACCTGTTCGCGGGAGCGGCAGTATTATTTTGGCTACAGTACGGGACGAATCGAAGTGAACTTGTGAGTGCGATATCTAAGCGAATAGTGATCAGTAGTGTACTTGTGATTGAGTTTGAAGTGTTTTGTAATTATTAAAGTTATTCAGTTGTTTCATCGGTAGTAATTAATTTATCCCATACCCAGCTCGTAACAATATCTTTTAACTATGGCGATATTCAACGTTTCATCTTTCTTGGACCGCACCGATCAGGTATTACCTGTATACTATAGAGGTAATACCCGATCGCGTGATACTCTAGCCCATGCCACACTTGTGTTCTCCCCTAACATATGAGCTGTACCGCTGGCGGCGCTCGTGACACAGCTCCCTCCCGCGCAGGTGCCGCGCGGCGGGCCGAACAAGCGCCGCCGTTATATCTTCTCGTTGTGCACCACACTCCCATGACCTCCGCGTCGTACCATGCCGTGAACACTGTATAAAAGCCAAAATATAAGTCTTACTACAAAACAACAAATACTCAATCGTACATTCTCTTTCGCAGATAGTCCACCTAAAACGTTTCCAATACGTGAACAACAAATGGATAAAGTCCCAGAAAGTAGTGAACTTCCCGTTCCAAGACTTCGACCCCACGGCCTACCTAGCGTCAGTACCACAAGAGACCATCCTGCGACACACGGAGATCCTCAACCTCAAGCCGAGGTCATCCGTGTTCGTCGACGACACCATCTCGGAGTCGGAAAGCGAAGACGACGAGAATGCACAGCCGAAAGTTCAGACGAGGCCGAAACTTGAGAGGAAACGAAAAAGCTCCGTGGAGGTGAGTTTTTGTTATTTTAATGTTTTATTCTTGCTTTTTTTCTCGATTTCATTTGAAGCAATAAAGGCTTGGAGGCAAATTTAAATACAGCTGATTACAAGCCGCAAGTACTGAACTAGAAAATGATTAGTTTGGTATATCTTGTTCTTTTTTATATTTATTTTATAATGGTAAGACTACACACTGGATAGGTATATGAGTAGAGGACGACCAAAAAAAACGATGAATGGAATGTGTTAAGAATGATATGGCAAAAAAAAGAAGTGTTTGATGAGATGACGAACAATAGAGAAGAATGAAAGAAGAAGACATGCTGCGCCGACCACAAATCAATTGGGATAAAGGCAAGAAAATGATGGTGGTAAGACTAGACTTTCATGATCGATACCATCACATGTTGTCCGCGCGTGAGCTCCAGACACACGCCGCCCAGGTGGAACAGGTCGTCCACCTCCGTTTGTTTTTTATATTGACCTTGTAGTCATCATCATCATCATATCAGCCGAAAGACGTCCACTGCTGGACATAGGCCTGCCCCAAAGGGGGGGTTTGCCATAATCGCCACGCTTGGCAGGCGGGTTGGCGATCGCAGTACGGTTGTTACAAAAGCACAGAAAACGCTGCTGCCCATTCTCTGGTAAGTCCCTTAGTCGCCTCTTACGACACCCACGGGAAGATATGGGGATGGTGCTATTATTTATGTCCGACACCATACGGACCTTGTAGTATCTATCCCTTTTCAATGCTATGCTTTAATGAGGAGACACAGGCAAAGATAATCTAAGATGGCGCCACCATAGTTTGTCTCAATCTGACCAATGAGGTTAAGCTATTTTTTAACACCCTTGCTCGTAAAGCTGATGTAATTCCACCGGTTTTAAATATGTAAAGCGGGTCATAAAAACGCGTGTGTTACCAAAGCAAATAGTTAAGTTATAGTCCATACAAATTCCATAACAGTATTATTTGCCATTTCAAATATGGAACTGATCGCCGCTGCACGACTCCAGCTAGTGAGCAGCGCACTGTTGCTATTCAAATTTCGAAGTAATCGCCGCGCGGCGCCAGTCAGTAGGCAGCGCTATTAAAATGGCGGGAAAGCAACAGTGTGCATTCACAGATTGAGTTTATTTAAAATAAAAATAAAAACAGTTTATTCGGTAATTTAAAAACTTGGCTGCATGCTCTAGCGTCTTTACCAACATTTTCACGCGGCCACGGCAGAAAATAATCCTCGCGCCATTTTTCTCAAATTTTCTTTTCTTTGTACTTGTATTGTGAAATGTTTTTTTTTCTGTTTCCTCGCAAATGTGTTAAAAAACGTCGTACGATATACTTGCGTATTGGTTATAACATGCTCGGCTCAATTACGCCCTCGCCTTCGGCTCGGGCTGAAATTCCGCCTTGCATGTTATGACCATCTTAACGCACTAATATCGTAATGTACTATTGAAATATAAAATGACATTACCACATTTTCAACCAATGACGATGTTGGGAACCAGCTATGCTAGCGCCATTAGTTCCACAGTCTGTTTCTCCATTGGTATATTAAATATGCGTGACGTATATGAATATTGATCGTTTCTTCGTTTATTTAGATGCGACGGAGAGAGAGGCTGGAGTCGACGAGTTTGGTGACGACGCCGGTGACGGATGACAATCTGATAGACTACCACCAGCATCATCTACTGAAGGATCAGGATCCTTTCGATTTGAAGTACAGATTATATGCTGTTGTGGTGAGTGACATTTACATGTTTTTACTATTTTATTGGGTTTTTTGCGATCTGCCCTTGCTTCGTACGGTTGTTTCATGGTTTCACAAAACATTTAGCTTTCTTTATCTAAGTTGAAGAATGACCACAAATAACGGCTAAATCTGTTTTGCCGTTTTGTCTAATGTTGTGTAGATTTGGTACGAAACCCTTCATGCGCGAATCCGACTTGCATTTGGCCGGTTTTTAACATTAAATTTAGTGACAGAAACGAATCGCTCCAAAACCGACGCCACGTAGTGTTGATAATCTGAAATAAACTGCCCTACCCCTAGAGTGTAATCTAAGGTCGCTTGGCGCGGAGGGGCTCGGCGGCCCGTGAGCTGAGGAGCAGGCGGGTGTAACGCTCGCCGCCGCAGCTGAGGCCGCCGCAAGCCGAAGTGATGCTGGCGAGTTTTAAAACCATCTGCGACGACAAGCTCGCGTGGGACCGCCGGAGCTGTGACAGAAAGCGTGCCTGCTGCTTGCTTGCTGCCTGCATGTCGTATACTTGGGATCCTGCCGTTTTGCCGAAAAGATTTTGCCAAAATTTCATTACCCAAACAAATTTTAGCAACTTTTTTTTATACCATTGCAATATTTCGAATGATTTTAGTACGCATATTTTTATTTGGTCAAATTTTTACATAGTAAAATATTACCAAGTATAATGTCATTATGGCATTTGGTCTTAATCAAATGATTTAGTACAGCAAACAATCTTCAGACAATAAACGTTTGGTGAAATGATTTTTTAAGACAAAAAATATTAAAGCAAAAATAAGTTTTTTTGTGCCGCGGCAGCGGCCGGCGAGTGCCAGAAACGACTTGCATTAATAGAAAAAAGAGATTGTTTTTAGTCAGTTACCCGGAACTCAACTATTTAGATTCGGTTAATTTCTTCTTTAAACAAAATGGGTAGGTTAGGTAAAAACTGTGACCTCAGACCCAGACCCAGGAACGACGACATGATTTAGAAAAAAATATATGGAAAAAAACGCTACTAACTAAAAAAAAGAGTACCTAGTTAATATTCTTAATATATCGTAACAATGTCAAGAAACTTCCGCTACAAAACACAGTGATAGTGTTTTGCTTGACTAACCCACATTGAGCGACATTTATGATTTACCTCCTACCCACTTAGCAGTTCCCATTTTTGTCATTGAAGCATTTGACTGAATAGGAAAGGGTGAATTGAAAACTGACGATACTAAATATTTGGCTTATTTGATTTTGCGTAAAAACTGTTATTCCAACTGAAATATTTGACTAAATAAAAAATGTTAAAAGTACTAGTTGGTAAACAAGTTATAGTTTAAACGTTCATTTCCCAAACATTAGGTTTGCGTTACAATATTTTGTGAATAGATTTTTTGCTAATTAATAATAATTTGGCAAATGAAATACGCGAAAAATTTTTTGGGAAGTGAAAATTTGTCAAATTCCTTTCGGTCAAACAAGGGAGACCCCGTATACTTGCTTGCATGCTGCATGTTTGCTGCATGCATGGTGTATGCTTGTTTGCATGTTTCTTACAGGGACTATGAATTTTCTATAATGTGATAGATGAGCCTTTCAATTTTTATGGATATGAAATGTTTGCCAAAAGACGATTCAGACTGAACTTTCTGCGATATGATAGTTCTACGTTTTAATTTTTATGGATATGAAAGGACAAGGGCAATGTTGTGCCTACCTCTCAATAGCAATAAGATACTCATGAATTAATACATACTTTTATGCAGAATAAAACTTAGTATTACGACTAAGGTTAAACATGTGTACTTTCAGAGTTGTAATACCTATTAAAAAAAAATAAAAATAATTAAGATCCATAAAGGATATACCAGACTAAGACGACTTTAATACGTCGTATCTCCAAAAGTACTAATATTTGACCATAATTTTATTAGTCACTAAGGTTCTGCTTAAAAATCGGTATATCAAATGTTACTAAGGAAGGGTGGGCCCAGACCCCATACACTTGTTTCCCACTTTCCTTTATGCCTAAAGATGATTCTGACTTACAAAGTTATGAGTTTTGAATGTATGATAAATGAGTGTCTGCCAATCGATTTTCTACTAAATGAAGTTTATGCTATCCGCTGTTATGCAAAGTAATATTATGACATAAAAAGTTCTGATATTATGACATAAAAAGTTCTGTTACAAAGGGTAGACCTCTTAAATACACGTATGAAAAAAACAGGCCTGGTTTACGGTTTGATTTGCTGGCTGCATGGTGATGATCATAGTTTATATGATTGTAGATAGTGCTCGATCATTGATCGATCATCGATTTAGAGTTATTTATTTCGTTATGGACAATTATTGTACATTAGCGGACGTCCCGCGGTTTCACCCGCGTAGTTCCCGTTCCAGTGGGAGTACGGGGATAAAATATAGCCTATGTTACTTGTGGATAATGTAGCTTTCAAATGGTGAAAGAATTTTTTAAATCGGTCCAGTAGTTTTTGAGCCTATTCATTACAACCAAACAAACAACCAAACAAACAAAGCTTTCCTCTTTATAATATTAGTATAGATAGGCGGACTTAATGCCACAAGGCATTCTCTACCAGTCAACCTTTGGGTTAAATAGGACAACATTGTCATAAAGTACAAAATAATGTCTAAAAAATAGCAGTACAAAAACAGTAACAGTATAGTTATCAGCATGCATGCCTGATTACGATCGCCGGCCGACCATCGATTCATGTCAGTGTTTTTAATGTTGATGGCCCAAAATTTCACAACGGGGTGGATGACACACCAATCAATTGAGATACTTTTTAAGAGCTGTCAAAACAAATAGCAAAGCTGGCAATAGCAAACTGACGTCACTGTTTTTTCAACTCAATGACTCAACTATTTATTGATTTTACAGCAACTAAAAATCGAATTTAGCATTTAATTGAAAATAAATCGGGGTTTCAGGCCCAAAATAAAGTGTTTTTTTTAGAGATTGGTGTCTTGGAATTATTGTTTTATGGTGTCATCTAACCTACTGTTAGATGGCTCAAGGTCGATGGCTCAAGACGGCTCAGGTGGCAACATAAAGTGTGTCTTGACGACGCTGATCGACTTTATATGGTTGTCACTTTTTGCTAGTTTGAATAGTGAGTGATGAATATTGTTTTCCGTCGGCAGTCTCACTCGGGGCAGATGTCGGGCGGGCACTACGTGGCGTACTGCCGCAACCCGGGCGGCGCGTGGCTGTGCTACAACGACAGCTCGTGCCGCGAGCTCAGCGGGCCCGCGCCGCCCATCGACCCCGCCGCCGCCTACCTGCTGTTCTACGAGCGGCAGGGGCTCGACTATGAGAGGTAACCAGGGCAACACACAACATCCACTGCTACAACGACAGCTCGTGCCGCGAGCTCAGCGGGCCCGCGCCGCCCATCGACCCCGCCGCCGCCTACCTGCTGTTCTACGAGCGGCAGGGGCTCGACTATGAGAGGTAACCAGGGCAACACACAACATCCACTGCTACAACGACAGCTCGTGCCGCGAGCTCAGCGGGCCCGCGCCGCCCATCGACCCCGCCGCCGCCTACCTGCTGTTCTACGAGCGGCAGGGGCTCGACTATGAGAGGTAACCAGGGCAACACACAACATCCACTGCTACAACGACAGCTCGTGCCGCGAGCTCAGCGGGCCCGCGCCGCCCATCGACCCCGCCGCCGCCTACCTGCTGTTCTACGAGCGGCAGGGGCTCGACTATGAGAGGTAACCAGGGCAACACACAACATCCACTGCTACAACGACAGCTCGTGCCGCGAGCTCAGCGGGCCCGCGCCGCCCATCGACCCCGCCGCCGCCTACCTGCTGTTCTACGAGCGGCAGGGGCTCGACTATGAGAGGTAACCAGGGCAACACACAACATCCACTGCTACAACGACAGCTCGTGCCGCGAGCTCAGCGGGCCCGCGCCGCCCATCGACCCCGCCGCCGCCTACCTGCTGTTCTACGAGCGGCAGGGGCTCGACTATGAGAGGTAACCAGGGCAACACACAACATCCACTGCTACAACGACAGCTCGTGCCGCGAGCTCAGCGGGCCCGCGCCGCCCATCGACCCCGCCGCCGCCTACCTGCTGTTCTACGAGCGGCAGGGGCTCGACTATGAGAGGTAACCAGGGCAACACACAACATCCACTGCTACAACGACAGCTCGTGCCGCGAGCTCAGCGGGCCCGCGCCGCCCATCGACCCCGCCGCCGCCTACCTGCTGTTCTACGAGCGGCAGGGGCTCGACTATGAGAGGTAACCAGGGCAACACACAACATCCACTGCTACAACGACAGCTCGTGCCGCGAGCTCAGCGGGCCCGCGCCGCCCATCGACCCCGCCGCCGCCTACCTGCTGTTCTACGAGCGGCAGGGGCTCGACTATGAGAGGTAACCAGGGCAACACACAACATCCACTGCTACAACGACAGCTCGTGCCGCGAGCTCAGCGGGCCCGCGCCGCCCATCGACCCCGCCGCCGCCTACCTGCTGTTCTACGAGCGGCAGGGGCTCGACTATGAGAGGTAACCAGGGCAACACACAACATCCACTGCTACAACGACAGCTCGTGCCGCGAGCTCAGCGGGCCCGCGCCGCCCATCGACCCCGCCGCCGCCTACCTGCTGTTCTACGAGCGGCAGGGGCTCGACTATGAGAGGTAACCAGGGCAACACACAACATCACTCCCAAAACATGGCCGCATAAAGGAATTTTGTACAACGCCCTCCGCGTGTGCTCAAACTCTCATTCTTTCACGAATCTATATGACACTGACAGCGCTCTTCACCCGTGCGACCGCGTATATGAGCTACCGATGGTCACACGACCACACTCACGTACGCGTCTGCGTCGATACGTGACTGAAATTGCAGAAACCAGTACTACGTCATAGATTTGGAACATTGTCACGTAACTCGTGATGAGTGATGCGAGTGTAAGCTTATGCAGCGGGCTTAATAACCCTTTTCTGATATTGTGTATTCATAGTAACCAAATGCGACGAAACCACCTCTACGATTATAATACACATGACACACATTCATACACAAATTCGCGACAATACCCGTTTAGGGTATTGTCGCGAATTTTTACCTTTAATATAAGCCCGACGTTTCGGCCGGATTGCACCAGCCGTGGTCACGGGAAGACTGAAGTATTGGAGGTACCGCCACAGCAAAGCGAAGGTGTATTCAACTACCTTCACTTGATCTTCTTCTTCTTAAATACCCGTTTACATGTTGTAACAGATCTACTTGCTCCTATTTAAAATAAATGGATAAGCAGACTTGTTCAATTAAATTTTAATAGAGGGGAAAGATAAAAAATACAGCTAGTTATAAAAAACTACCTAGCACGCACTCAGTTTTAAAGTTTATGCACTTAGATGGACAATAATGAGTTTACCACACTGTAAGAACGGGATCAGGCGTCAGGGTAGCAGGTCGATACCGGAGTAACCTTGAAGTTGAGCTCTGAAGCAGTAGAAACGGCGGCAGCGCAGATCTCAGAGTTCACTAGGACAGCTCAGCAGCAAGACAGTGCAGAACTCAGGGCCAGACGTAGGACAGCCCTGCGAGACCAGTAGACGGACAGGCACGTAGTTAGCCTCCGAACATCGGGAGTACCTGAGACTTCCCCAGGAGAAACTTTCGTTGGATCCCCTGGGCAGTTTAAGAATCTCACCGCCAAAACCAAGCTGCTCTCTGATACTCCTCAAATCAGATTTCAGAGTCCACTTTTTTCGCCGTCCGTCAGCTCGTTTCTCCAAAGTAGTCTTCCTTTTTCAAATCTTAGTTTTCTTAGTGTCGCCATCATCTCAACTGACAAGTGTAGTCGGCCAGGACATATCCATGAGTGCGTAAATAATTTTATAATATAATTTAATATTAAGTTATTTAGTAAACAATCGTAATAATCTACAAAATATAATGGCTAAACACATATTGATAAAAATAATTTAAATTATACAAACCAAAAAGAGAAATCATAGAGCTAGACCATAGACTGAGCAGAAAGAGAATTAAAAAACTAACTGACAGTTTGACAATTTGACGCTTGACGTAAATATCACAACATGAAAATTATAATAATATTTTATTTCAGCTATTTCCAAGTTAAAGAATCGTATTTAAATCGATTTGCTGAGTGTAGATATATAAACAAATAAAATGCATGATAAATAGTATTATGAATGGTGAATATGAAGCGTAAGTATAGCATAATACTATAATGTGTATTATAATGTGTTTTGATCGTGAAAGTTTAAAAAAGGCAATCACCTCTGCGATCATGAAGTTTAGAGGTATGAAGACCAGGCTGTAAAGTTTGATGTACTTCATTGATGAAAAGACCAGACCAGATTCTCGACCAGATGAATTTCACGTCTGGTTGGCTATGCGATTGCTGTCGTGTGGTTGTATTCGGCATTTACTAGAAATGTGTGGTCATATTTAAGGATCTGGTGTACTCCATCAAACTGAACAACTTTCTCTACGGGACCATCATCATAATTGCGACCTTTCTGATACATGCTGTAGATGCTAATATTTTAATGTCGCGTGCACGATGCAGGATTTTAATTAGTATCTTGTCGTCATAGAAATCGCTACAAGATTAGTTTAAAAATAATATTGTATCTGTTCTCAGGTATCTCCCCGACATAGCGGGTAAGGAGCCAGTGATAAGAGACGCTGAAGTGTTAGATCCAGACGAGAACGACCTCAAAAAGATGTGCACTATCATGTAGGACAATGTGATATCTAGCGGAGGCTCACACCAGGCCAACAGGGCGCTTACCCGACTGCGGCGGAGAGGCGAGTTGTGTGTTACACGCCGGTGAAGGGACGTCGGCTCTGAGTCGTGACGCGACGGTGGACATGTATGGTCATCTACACGTCACTAGGTAACACTTAAACTACAGCGCTGCAAGAGTCTTGGTACTTGTAAACATTTATATTCTTTTTTAATGTTGTTATCGTAAAAAAAGCTGGCGGCTCTAGCGCCGACTTCCGCTAACAGTCACGTGCCAAAAGACTCTTGTACACACTTACACTACTTAGTAAATGTTAAATTAATGTTGTTACCAAAGATGTTCGGTTGACTGTGTATCTTTGTAGTTCGTCCAGTGTTCATGAGCTTGCATTTAAAGCGTGTTTATTTTGCCCAAAAATATGTAAGCGCGCTTGAAAATTATTAATATTTGAGGTTTCGCTCAAAGTAATATGTGTTTTTACGAAAGTAGTTAGGGTCTACATTCTATTGTACGTCAAAACACGTCGCGTCACCAGTCCGAGCCGGTAGTAAGGAGGTGGCTTATAAAGATATGCAGTTATGAATATTAGGCCTGAAGATTCGGTGTATAGTTTTGGAAATTAAAATATTACTATAAAGAATATACTACAATTTTATTATGCGTAATGAAATATTATGTGGTCTGTCTCAAAATATTACAGACAATACAACCGCGATGGGACCACAGAGAAACGCTCAAATTGTTATTAATTTCTTGGCTTAATTACCTATGATTGATAATAATTACTTACGAATATATCATTTATAATTTTTTCATTGATTAATACTAATTATAAAAGGTTGTTTAAAAGTGTTCTTTATTATTGATTGTTAACAGCGATGGTACTCAAAAATGAGGTAATAAAAGAGAGATAGCGCGATTTGACTATAAAAGCGTTAGAAAGAGAGCGAAAATCTCAAGTGACATCAACAAATAATATCTATACATCTTATCATAGACGGCTATAACCCAACACCAAAACTTCTGTACACAAATAAGATAATTTGTAAGAGGAGAACAATGAAACAAATTATTTTTTGTAATAATTTATGTAAATTATGGTGATATTGATTTTATAATTATGTGGATGCCATGATAATGCAGGAAATTTTGCAGAAAGACAGATTATAGATATACGTATACTTTCGCTGCTTTTCTTTACTTATTGTTATTGCTTATACGTCGCAAAGATTGACGCCAATCCATACACACTATGACGCATTGCGTTATGGTCAAATATTGCCTGGAACTGCTTAAAAATGTGAGTATTATGAACTTTTTATACTTACATGCAATGCTGGTTTACTCAGATTCTTTTAACGACGCAAAATCTATTTGTCTTCGAATAGAAATCGCGTGGCATTGCAGCATTCAAAGGATGTAGGGAGCGAAGTATTCTGTATTCTATAATCTGTGTTCTCTGCTCCAGGGAAATGTTACAGTGTTGTTAGTTATTGATTGCGTAGTTGTAATGCATTCCTATTGTTGGTTCATTTTGTGCGTCGAGACAACATGCGGGTCTGCACATGGTTCGAAGCTTTACAGCTAATGTGGAGGGGGATTGATCAGCATTCCTAAGAAATATAACTTTATATTTTATACTAGCTGACCCGCGCAACTTCGTCTGCGTCACATTATATGTATAGCTTATAACATATCATTTTGTGCATTCAATTACCAACAAAAACCTTTTAAAATCAATATTGCTTACCTCCCATAACATATGGCGTGATAATATGTAGCCTAAAGCCTTCTTTGGTTTACAAAGAACATTTTTGCTGAATTTCAATCCAATCTATCCAGTAGTTTTGGCGTGAAGCCGTACCATACACACAGACAAACAGACAAAAATTCTAAAAAGTCACTTTTTGTCATCAGTCACGTTTTTCTAACAAAATCCACTTATTTTTTCTCGAAAATTCTCAATGTACAGTTTTTCTTTCGTTACTGTTTTATTATATGTATAGATGTACTAAACAAAGGATTGCGTAGGCCAGTTCTTACGTTTGTATTCAGGTTTCAAAGGTCTGATCGAGTAAATCAGTTACCTCGTTAGTTATGTGATCGCAAACGCTGCTGCTGCACATAGATCCTGGGTTCGATTCCTAGGTCGTGCAAAGTGTTTTGGGTTTTTTCGTCAATAATTTCTCAGTAGCAGCCACGGAGTCTGGATTTTTGGTCAGTTTATATATTGGTAGCAGAAGTTATAGCCAGAAGTTATAGCTATAGTTATATCTTTGTTAAAGCGAATCTGCTGTCAAATCTTATGAAACCTATACTGTGATTGGCTTAGCAAATTCAAAGATAGGTATCGGAAACCGAGAGGAATCTTTTAGACTTATGATAGTTGAGCTATCAATGCTGATAAATCTCCTTCCACCTATAAATATTATGTTTTTATTATTGAAAAAAGGTTTGCAACGCCTCCCTCTGTAAATATAATTCGTTGGTGAGATATACCAGTGCTGTCATTTCATGAACGAATCTAGTGTTTAATCAGTGAGTCAGGGCAAGTGTGATATTGTTTTCTGTTATATAAAATTTATTAGTTTTATTAGTGTCTTTGCCTAATAAGTGTTTTTGGGTGTACTGTAATGTGTAACTGTAAATATGATCCTTAATGATCTTGGTGTGAACTGTAAACTTGTTAGTCAACGGTCGCCATGTTGAATTCTTTGTGACGTCATAATGACTTTGAAGAGACACACAGCCTATTTTAAAACTGTCTTTGGTTTGTTCTGTCCAAAACTCAGTGATTTTTATTGTCTTTACAATAAGGTCCCTATTGGTTTGCTGCTCTCAGAGTTCTATTGGGACTGTAGGTTTGTCCCATAACTATATTGGTCCATAAGGGTCGGCGGTATTTAAGTCACGTTTACATATCCCTCTCAGCTTCATACAAGATCATAGGGATGATATTTTCACCGGTTGCTATGGCAACGCGTTGCCAAGCCCCAAGTTATGTTGTAACCTACTCATAGTGCGTCCTGGTTCTTTTGGCGATTAAACGACTTGCTAGGATGCCTCTGCTGGGGAACATTATTTTAAAAAGTCGGTTTGGTGAAATGTTACATGTAACATGAAATGTAACACAACTACTAGGCGAATTTGTTTCTACGTTTGTTACAATAACCTAATTAATTTGTATTAAAAATTAAAATGGTGGTGTGAGTCCCGCCCCACAAGAACCATGTCGCACTACCCGTCGGCGTCCCGGCGAACAGAGCGAGCGTCGGCGTCGCCTATTGCGTTATATGGAGACTGAAGTGATGTAATATATAAACGTGATGTGCTATATTTTACTCATTGGAATATTTTGTATTTAATTATTAATTACTGTAGATAGTGTACGTTACTTTGTGTTTTGTACCAGATAACTTGGAGCTCCTAGTTTCGAAAATGTTCGCATTGAATATTTCAGCAATATTCACAACTGAAATATTCAATTTATGAAGGTCATAGATTCGAGATCAAAATATTTTCAATACAAAATACTTACAAAAACTTTGATGTTTTTTTTTATGAATCGGAAAGACGTTGTATCTTTTAACGTATACTTTATCTATCTATCTTTATCTTGTACGAAAAATAAATTCGGCTTTTCATTAGTTTCATTCTTTAAGCTTGCTAATCCCTGTTAAGTTGGTACAAAACATAAGAAACGTTTTAATAAAATAATATATTCTTCTAGCGCGAAAACTATTTAGTGTTATTCAACGTGTTATTGGTGTTTTATGTTAACAGCGATTAGTTATTAACTGAAAACGGCCGATAAATCCATTGTCCTTCACACATGCACAAATATTGCAAGTTACTACTTATAAAGTAATTGCAATATATAAAGCATATGCATGTATCTTTGTGTTTGTGTGAACGACAAGGGAAAACGCGAGCTTTAGCATCCAAAAAGCTCACTATAATTATCATTTTTATAATTATTATAATTATCGTACGGCTTAGGGCACAATTTCGTGATGCTTAATAAATTCTAGTGAGATACGATATATAAGTATTAGACACATATGATTAAGTAATATATTATTATTATTGATATTATGAGCCGGTGTGCACGATCCTAGTTAATCCTCTATTATTATACAATTTATTTGAATTAATTTAATGAAAGTAGCTTTTATAACGCGACATTATGATTTAGCGATGTTAGCTACCGTTGAGGGTAGTTCAACATTATTGTAAGTCGAGGGCTAGTAGTGTGGTCCTCGCTGATTTAGTCGATATTGTTATTTATTCGATCGTGTGCACCAAATTAATCGTTATTTTGGTGAATTTGTAGTATTGTGGTCACAGTTATGTCAAAGTAAATGAATATGCTCTTATGATATTATGGCGGTATAGCCATAAGATGTATCTGTGATTACAGTAGTACCGATTGACTTGCACCCCAGTAGGTGCGCACGCAGGGAAAGTTACATAATATGTATTGTCAAGGTATCGTTGAAGCCGTTGCGTGTACCGTCGTGTGCCATCAATCGATTCGCTTTCCACTTGTATACCAAAGCACTGTTCTTTCTCAAGCTTTACGTTCATACTACTCTGTCACACATAGCCGCCGTGTCCGTACAGTCGGGGTCTTTTCCGCCTGGCCATTTTATTTTTTTTTTCGCTTAAAATATGTGGAGGCGTCGAGCCACGCCCCCTTAAAGTCTGGGCCTATTAGGAAAGCCTCAACTTTGGCGCGCAAAATAACAATAACTCTCGTTTGGCGTGCGTCGTCAGTGCGCTCGGCCGATTCGGTTTCTTTTCATTCATTATTTCTACACAAAGTCAACGGGGCGGGGCTAGAGAGCGTTTCTATGTTGCGAGTGCAAGCAAAAATAAGCTTAGTGGTGGTAAGGCGGGAGTGTCCTCGATAGTACATACAGCGACTCTCGCTTGTGTTGTTGTACGGCGCTGAATGTAACTAGTACTACTGTACCAATAGCACGGCTGTGATGGGTGTTATATCAAAATTGTAATCCAATTAAGTATTTTGAATATCCCTGTGCAATAAAGAATTTCTTTTGTATGTATTGTTGTCTTTTATTTTATTTTGTGTTCAGTTTACCAAAGAAGTGTGAGACATTCTCATGCTTAGCTTAGCAATCCTAAGAAATGCTTAAATAAAAACGTATTGTGAATTTTCATCACTAGATGGACATAATGGCGGCAGCGGCAGGTCACGGGAACAATTTGCGACTTCCGTAAACCCCTTACAGTTGAGGGGAATGCTTTTGGCCGCCCGGGGCCGATAAGAAATTCGCTGCTCCCTTTATTTTCGTCACTACTCATAAAGGCAGTGTTTTATACAATTTCAATAAACAATAGTCTCTTGAGACATTGACAATCGATTAAATTGAACGGCCAAATCTCGTGAGCATCATAATAACCTTTACGCATAAGGCTAACTGATATAGATGCTGAAATATATTTTGGCGTTTAAAGTTAAAAGTGCGTTTGGTATATACTTTGAAAATGATGTGTGAACGTTAGTGTTAATTAGTTCGTAATATTTGAAAGTCTTTGGTGTTAATCGACTTTTGTCACTGACCTATCAGGTATAGCTACATCTACCTATCTACTAAGTATCGTTTGGTAATGAGCAAGGTAACCATTTGTTAACATATGCCGCAGCAAATAAAATAAATAAATCGAAAATACTTTATTTGTGACACATTAGTACAAAAATGTATGCTGCGCCGGAACCAAATCAATTGGGTTAGGTCAGGAGAGAAAAAAATAATAATACAAAAAATATTTATTACTCCTCAAACATAGTGTCATACATAAATTGAGGCAGCCCCAATAAGTTACAATAGTACTTGTGTCGGGGCTGTCTCGCTCTTCCCATAAGTGGTATCCTAATAATAAAAATGAAGTCAAGTAATGGAATAAAAATACAATAAAAAGGAATAAAATAAAATAAATGATAATTAATTAATTACTTAATAAAGCAGCTTAGCTGCTATCCTTGTGTTTTGTGCGTGCGTGTGTGTATTTGTGTATGTGTGTATGTGTATTTGTATGTGTGTGTGTGTGTTTCATCCACCAAGTTTCTGAACGCACCTTTTCGACGTTTGACAGATGACGTTTCAGTTGTCAGTGCGATGACGTTTGCTTGTCAGTGCCATTTTGATTGGGAAGAAATTTTGGTTCCGCTGCCTTGTTTTTTTGATGCACGCTGTTTTCGTGTAATTATTGATTGAAACTTTGAGTTAATGTTAATCCGATACCATCTTGATCGGTGTTTGATATTTTGTTGATAATTGAGTGAAAATTGAGAGATCTCGCCACTTTGGGTCGTGACCGCGAGTAATTTGTTGGTTATGTAGCCGGCCTTTGTCATTTGGACGCCGGTAACTTCCTAAATTCAGTGCTGGACTATTGTACATCCCCGATTGGGTTAGCAAACCGGGATAAAATTCAGTTGGACATTGATGAAAAGTGCCACGTGTGTGATCAGAAGGTTTGACCAGGGAGTCGACGGTACGCGCTGTGGGGCGTCCTTTGGTTACTGTCGAATCTACATGACTTTACATACACAACACAAGCACATTTACACTTACACCCCACCCAGATACGACGTGACCAGGGACTACGTCACATCACCAGTACCAACGTGATGGTAAGTGTATCTAATAGGTGTTTTCCCTTTGTCGATTGGACAAATATTATTTTGATTAGGGCTCCGCGTAATCGCGGACATCGTGAGTCTGTTTGTGCAGTCTCACACAGTGTGTTTATGCGATATATAATCCAGATAATTATCCAGCATCACTTAATGTTCTTTTACAATCGTATAACCGCATGGGATATATTTCACACTTATGATTCAGTATATTGTAGATGTAGGTGGTTTGTGTAACATATTGACGTCCAGCAAATGCTGATCGCACCACTGGAGAGTAGGCCACAATATCTCTGCGCCTTCTGCTCTGAGTATCTGGGTCAAAAGGAAGACATTTATGCAGAGTTAAGGTCACATTTAGAACATAAAGCTTTTTAGTTGAAAGCAAGTTGCTGACTTTATAGAGGTCTGTTGTGGGGAACCTAAACGGTTTAAAATACATCACCTTGATAAGTGATCGCTGAGCTCTTTCCAGATCGAGGAATTTCATTTTGGAAGCTCCACCCCAAATCGGAATGCAGTAAGTTATTACGGATTGCGCCAGAGCTATATAGACCTTGTTTATAAGTTGGGCGGACATAACATGACGTAAAGTTTTGAAGACCCAAATGAGCTTCCTGATCCTTTTCATGAGGATCTCAATGTGAGGGTGCCACAACAGTCTTTGGTCAACAAGTATGCCTAAATATTTTGTGGATCTGACTTGTTGTATATTCTGGCAGCCACAGTTACTTATATAGTTATAGATGGAATAATTTGGACAGACATGAATAGTGATGCCAAAGTCAGTTCCATGTTGTGATCTTTGGCTTGGGGAAAAACAAATAAAATTAGTTTTGTTGGTATTAAGGGTTAAAAGGTTTGCTCTAAGGCAGGCAGCTATCTTAATCAGACCCTGTTCAGCGACAGTTTTCACAAGGCTCCATGAGTTTCCCGAAAAAACAACCGCAGTGTCGTCTGCGTAAGAGAAGATTTTCTCTTCAATGATCTGCATATTGCAAAGGCTGTTAATATAAATTAAAAATAATATCTACACTCAGTAAGAATAAGTACATCCACGTCGAATTTCATGAGAGCCAAATTCATCTGCAAGTCGTCAAAGTTACTGTAAATACTCCTCATGTTCTGAGTTACTACTGTCAAGCACGTATTTTCGAGTTTCACCAACGAGGAGATATCTTCGATGTTTACTAAAGCCGAGTTCGCAATTTCAATCTCGTCTAATTCATCAAGTGTATTTAAGTTAGGTACTATCCATTTTCGTATGAAAAGTCTAATAAATATAACTCACGGGGTAATGTTAAATATAAATGCTGAGGTGAATCCACATTGATCAGAAATATTGTATGAATATAAGTTTTTGTTTATAGAGCACGGGTGTATGTGTGAATGTGCGATGTAAGCGAGAAATTGATGAGTGTTCGGTACAAAGTTTGTATGAGGTGTTATGTATTGATAATTGATGAGCATGCTTTACAGTAAACATGTTATAAGTATAAAAAATTAAATCTAAAAGTTTTTAAAAAACCATATGAAATATACCTTAAAAATAGACAAACAAATGAAATAACTGTAATTAGTCATGCACTTTGAAGTAAGCTATGCACCTGTGATTCACTCTTCACTAGAACCACCTTTAGTGGAGCGCCTGGGGCGTTAAAAACATGAAAACCTAGGATTTCTGTTACAGTGAATGAAATTTTATAATTCAAAGTGGAATGTTTAGCTTATAATATATACAAAAAAGTTTACCTATTAAAAAATTGTGATCTCGATTAGAAAAAAAAAATATGAAATTACTATCATTTTTATAGTTTAAACGATACAATAACTTATAATATTAGGCTGTAGAACATTTTTCTACACCAAAATTAAATTAATTTATATATTCATATAGAGATATTAATTAGGAAAAAGAAATAAATGAAGGAAAATGAAAGAAAAAAACATTTTTCTATGAAACATCACAGCCAAAGTAACATGCAAAGGTGATAGAAATGATCGTGGTCGTACAGCTGATATTATAGCATGTGCGATAGATTTACATTTCTTTTCATAACAAGGAATTGCTTCTGTATATTTTTTTTTATCTTTCAGTATTATTTGTGATAGTAAAAAATTTAAAGATTTTGGAATAGATTCATCAATATCTTCAAGCATTCTGTCACTTGGTGTATACTTTTCATTATCGTAAACTTGAGCTCTTATATCCCTCCTAATAATCTCACTAGCTGCTTCTAATATATGTAACTCCTGTTCTTCTTTACTATTATTTTGTTGATTGTACCAACTTTCTTTTAATACATTCTGATTAGTTTTTTTAAAACATATAATAGTATTAGTTCCAAATTTACTTGATAAAACAATATCATCATGATAGCGGTCTATTAGTCGTTTTCTAATAGTTTTTTCATCCGGAGTATACTGTGAGGTGATGGTATCTTTCAACTCTTGCATAGAAAATTGGCAGTCGTCATTCTCTTCTATATATTTGTATATTTGCTCCATTGCTGCATCTATCATCGAAATTCTCGAACCAACTTTCTTCTCAGCAGAGCTCAGATGAATGGAATTCTTAAGAGAATTATAACAATCAGCATGATATTTTGCTTGGACTGTTTGTAAATCTGCTATACCAGCAATTCTTTTATGAATTTCTCGACAATAATCATTCTTCTGTGCAGCTATAAAGTGTACAATGGAGTCACTTAAAGTTGGAGTATTAATATATGAGATTTGTCTTCGTCGTTTTTTATTTAATTTTGCTTCTTTTTCTTTATTAGCTTCTTGGCCACAGATGATGAAACAGTTTTTTTCCCACTCAAAGCTCGATAAATCAGTGCTACTTCGGAGTTTCTTTTTCGGAGGCGAAAATGGAGTTTCATTAGACCTCTTCTTATATATTTCAATATATTTTTTATGGATATATTTTTGGCGACAACCTGTATGAGCGTAAATGAATTCAGTTTCAAGATAAGGTAACAAGCCATCCTTTCGTTCGCTTGAAGCAGCTCGTAACGTTGTCATTCCTTTATTTATTTTTTTAATAACACCTAAATCTGAATTGGTTTCGGAAGATGAACCCAATTTTTCACAGATAAGGCAGCTGTGCTCATTACTTGTACTACTGGTCCTTGATTCATCCATTGTTAGAAAACTGTGATAGAAAACAATTGAATACATGAAATGATTAATTTATTACATTTTTTTTTCTTTTACTTAAATTAATCGTTAATTATCTATGTACCTATTATTTAATTTATTATTTAATAATCATTATGGTCATATTATAACCATCATGATCATATAATAAACTGCAGATTTTTAATGAGATTACTTACCAAATGAACAAATAAAAAATCTAACATAGAAATTCGATAGAAAAACAATAAAACTTTTATCAGAAATAAACAACAAAATACACAACTTTTACTCTCAAATATATACAACATGCGCAGAACACGTGTCATTTATAACTAAAAAGTAGTTTTTTTTTTTTTTTTTTCGTTCTACTACCTGTCCAAGGTCGTTATGACCCTTCATACGCTCCAAGATTTAAAAAAAATATTCATTTATGTCTATTTAGGTATTATTCAACGTATAGATACGAAAAAAAAATTACTTCAAATAAAATTACATGCTCAAGTATTAATTTTTTATAGTTTTTGTTTAAATAATAAAAAAATCAAAAGCACAAAAAAATTTTGGGTAAACTTTACACTTCATAGTATAAAAAAGAAAACCCCCCCTCGACCATTTAAATTCATTCACTGTAACAAAAGTCTGAGGTCAAAACCCCCAGACACTCCACTACTTAGCATTCTCGTCTTTCTTCAGAAAAACTCGACCAAAAGTAGTCCAGCAGAATTTATACTGCTTTGATTTAGCTAGGTCCCGGGCTAAGAAAAATAGGCGGGCGTTGCGTGGAGTGAGTTGTTCTGAGATAAATACAGGAGTGTCGCCGTTACTAGTGATAGCAAGATGCTTAGCTTGGAGTTTCGTTTTGTTTTTTATGTTAAAGGACTTAGGGCAGATTCGACCAAATGCCATGTTATATCAGAGTAACTAATCCTTGTATAATTTTACTCATTGGTTTTACTCTCATTTAACTTCGTTTGCGTTTTTCCATCACAAATGTAGAGTAGCCAATACTGCATATTGTTACTCTAGAGTTGATGAATGAATGATGAATGATTTTGTAAGCCAACTAAAATGGAAACACAATTGTATAGATAGCGGAACGCAAGATTCTATGTCCATATAATTTGGCCGGTATATTTTGGAGTTATCTGTCAAATTTATTTACACGAGTTGTCATACTTGTCATTAGTTGTCAATGTCATAGTTGAGTTTGAGTGCAGTTGAGTGAGGTTATCTTTAGAGTTTTGTATTAATATTGTGATATTTAAAAATAAATAAATAATAATAACACATAGTCGCTTGTTTGGACAATCGAAACCTTATGGCAAAGTCACGGTCTTCATAATTATCGAAGTAATTGTTCCTTTCTCTAATCCATCGCGGACGCCTTGGAATGTATTCTTCATCACTGTCAGAATCTTCGATCATATTTCGTAAACGTTGCATTATTAAAATATCCTTACAAATAACGAAACTACAAGAAATTATCAACATGTGCTCAACTGTGAACAACAGACAATGAATTTTTTCAACAAAGCATACGAAAACAGATGGTAGAATGCAGCGGCCGCCATTATATTACTCTGTGATAACTTGTTTACTCGGTGTATTTTGGCGGTATAGCGATTTACTCTCGGACCTTTAATTATACCGGGATTAACATTTGGTAAAACGAAAAGTTCTACAACTCTAGAGTAAATAGTGATTTTATTCCCGGGAAAAGACTTATCCAAGTTTGGTCGAATCCGTCCTTAGTGTGTTTCAACAGATCCTGTTTTAGAATGGCAGAGTCCAGTTCCACTATGATGGGGGGGCTATTTACCCCCTCCTTCTTCCCCTGAGATCTGAAGATATCCTTGATATCCCGCTTACTCATATCGAGATTGATATTCTTAGCCAAACTGAGTACCATATTTATCAAATCATCTCTGGTTTCCGGGTTTTTCGGTACATTCTTTATTTCGACATTATTTTTGCGCGAGCAGCGTTGCAGGTCCTCAATTCTATCCTCCAACACAATGATAATTATAATCTTTGTCTTTCTTTGCCTGTAGGCTGTAGTTCTAACTGAGTAACTGGCTATTCTGGAACTCATCATTTTGTTTAGTCAAAAACGCGATAGATGTTTCGATGTTTGTGTTTGTATGTTGAATCTCTTTTAGATTAGCAGTGATGTTTTTCAATTCGGATTGCTGGGTATTTATGAAAGACTGAAACAACTCTCTCATTTCCTCCTTGAATTTGCAAAATTCCGAGGGTAGATCTTCTTCCCTTAATCTTTTGCGTTGAGCGACGAAGTTAGGAGGGGTGACATCCAAACCCATTTCACTGTCACAGTCACAGATGTTTCCGTCAGAAGAGGATAGAGGATGGTTCATATTGATGTTATTGTATTTCCAAGTTACCAGGATATGATGAGTGTCAAAGTTTACTTGCAAATTAGCAGGTGAAAGGTCAGTGTGCGCGTGTGTGCGCGTGTACCTCCGCTGATTTGTCGAGAGCTGTCGTCAGCTTGTTAGTTAGGGATAAGTTTGCCTCGCCGGTATATTGATGACACAGATAATGGGTGAATTGTACTCAAGTATTTGTTTACGTACGAAAACCTCTGTGCTTATGCTGCTTTATTTTGTCACTTGTATTTAATTGATGAAATTGACTTTTATTAATTTGAAATTTAAAACAATACAGTCTTCTACACGTCTGCACTTTACGGCGGTCCGGGGAAAGAGGATGAATGATCATTAGGACATCAGTACAAAAAAAAAAATTAAAACTAGCGGACGTCACGCGGTTTCACCCGCGTAGTTCCCGTTTCCGTGGTAGTACGGGGATAAAATATAGCCTATGTTACTTAAGGTGAATGTAGCTTTCTATTGGTGAATTTTTGAAATCGGCGCAGTAGTTTTTTCATTACAAACACATAAAAATACAAATCTTTCCTCTTTATAATATTAATATAGATAACATCATTAAGTTTCGTCTATACTTAAAATAGAAATCTTCAAAATAATGGGTTTGATTAAAACCAGACTATTGATTTACAATGAGGTAGACATTTGACAAAAATAGATAAGACTATGAGAAACAATCTTATTGTACTAATTACTGGCTAGTTACAATTAAGCTTAATAATTAAAAACGCGGTGCATATCTATTCATGTATTTTAAATATGATCATCATCATCATCACATCATCAGCCTATTAATTTTCCCACTGCTGGTGCTGACACAGACCTCCTCTCAATGAGAGGGAATGTGCTATAATCCACCTCGCGGACCTACTGCGGTTTGGTAGATGTCACAAGTCTTCGAATTTTGGTTCTAGGACTGCATGCCGGTTTCCTCACGATGTTTTCCTTCACCGTTTTGAGAGCAGTGGTGATGAAATAAATTACACAAAGTAATGCGCCTGTCTGGGTTCGAACCCACGACTTACTGTTCGTAAGTCGGGGCCGCCACCACTGGGCCACCGCTGCTCAAATATGATATCCGAATATAATTATGTTAAATGTAGACGTAAACAACTAAAATCGACATGTAGCTTAATTCCTACTCTTACACGGTAACTCTACAAAAGTTAATTCTAGCCGTGGAACTTGGAAGGGGCCTGGGCGTCAAGTCTGCTATATTACAATAGTGTCAGAATGGTCCATCATTGATTTTTAATTATTGATTTTGACAAGTTTGGTAATCTACTAATATGATGGCGTCATTATGACTTTCCAACTCCACTGAAAGAAATGGCATAGAATGGTAATCTCGTACATAATGACAAATGAATGACTGGTGCTATTTACGAACTTCTTACTACTTCAGATTGCAATAACAATAATAAATAATATGTAAAAATATACATAAATGAAATCTGGCGGGTTTTATAATAGTGGCAATACGACAATGTCATAACACAATTCTATTACGAGACCATTGACCAACCAATGATCGACCATTATGAATTTAGTAGATTACGAACTTTTAGCAAAATGACAATGGGATGGTGGGATCGTGTTGGAATGACGAATTTATTAAAAATAGCAGATTTGGGCCCCTGGTGACCTCTAGAACAGCCAGGCATCAGTCTCTCACAAAGGTGGATTACATACAGCTGAGACATTTTTGGCACATATTAACTTTATTTTGGCTTTGACAAAAGAGGATAAATGATAAATAATAATAATAATAATTCATCGTCTTTCTCTTGTGTCTGCATTTCGTTTCTATTATTTTCATTTAGTTTTGGACCTTCCTGTGAGGGGTTCATTGATGTAGAAGCGATTGAATTATTGTAATGATTAGTTGCGCATGCGTTAAAGTTACTCATGATTTTATTCATTGTTTTAGTAATCAATGAAGGCGTGAAGACCTGTTCGTTGGTTCGGAGTTTCCGTATCTCACCCTTGCAAAATTCGGTAAATTTGTTTTGCTTTGTAGTTGTTTCGGAATGCAAGGAGTTCTTTGCTTCCGCAGCATATTCATTAGCAGTAGGTTGATCCTTTGCTCTATCTCTGTGTTGGATTTTTGTTTCGTTGGATATTCCAACAGACGCTTCTTGAGTAAGTGACTGACAGCCATTTATCAATTCGAATGCTTGATGAGATAGGACCGCGACTTCGTCCACAATTTCATTTCGCTCAGTCACTTTTGATCTTTTACTATGAGCTTTTCTATCAGCATCCGGAGCTTTTCGTTTCTTTGCTGTAGTATTTGCAGATTTGAGGTTTTTTTTGGTTAACGCGAAACATTCTACATAGCTCTTAATTCGCATCTTAGTAATTATTGCTCCTTTTCGCGAGGTTCTTCGCGGTCCGCATGGCTTTTCCTCTAAAATAAAATTTCAACGTTATATTAAAAAAATATGGTGGTATTGGCACGCTGTTTATACAGGTGTAAACAGACTCTTCACGAAGCCATCAACCAAGTATTATGAACATCAAACTAAGTAACCCTACGCAAAAAAGTTTGCGCGGAAAAAAAAATCATGACAAAATTATTTTTCGTTCTTTTATTTTATTTCTTCAAAAGTGTATTGAAAAACATCGTTTGATATACGTGGACATTTGTTATTGCAGTTCTCGGATCAATAACACCCTCGCCTACGGCTCGTGTGTTAATTTCGCTTCGAATGCAGTAACAAACTTTCTCCACTTGTATCAAAATGTAGAACTAGGTACTTAGGTACCATTTTTTTGGGGTGAAAAAGCAGACTTATCGGTAGGACTCAATGTAACGCACTTTAGAACATGTGGATGAATTGAATAGTATGGGGGTCGTGAAGGTGTTTAAAGTAAAAATCTTACATTATAAACATGTAAGTATTAGAAAAAGAACTTGTACATAAGTTGGAACTTTGACCCCCAATATCTCCTAGAAGGTTCCCAGGTATGGTCTAGACTCTAGAACAAAAAAAAATATCGCAATGACGGGGAGAACAACAAGTGCCTTTCGGCTTCGTTTAGTCTTTTTACATTCACTTTAATCTTCTTTAGCTCAGAAAAAGACAGTAAAAGCAGGGCCTTGTAAGTATTTGAAATCGTCGTTCAATCTCTTTTGCGATATTAAATAACTCCCTCCATCCATGGGCGTCGCCTGGGAGGGGCAGTTAGCCCCCTCCTCGAGATTTTTAGGGTTCCGTAGTCAACTAGGAACCCTTATAGTTTCGCCATGTCTGTCCGTCCGTCCGTCTGTCCGTCCTCGCTTAATCTCTGTGACCGTTAGCACTAGAAAGCTGAAATTTGGTACCAATATGTATATTAATCACGCCGACAAAGTGGTAAAATAAAAATTGGATGGAAATTGGAAATGTTTTATTAGGGTAGCCCCCCTATATGTAAAGTAGGAATTGTTTTTTTTTTTTTAATTTCAACCCTAACGTGTGATATATTGTTGGAAATGTATTTAAAAATGAATAGGGGTTTCCTAAAATAATTTTTTGATAATGTCAATAATTTCGGAAATAATCGCTCCAAAAGTAAAAAACAAATGTGTCTCCCCCCCCCCTCTAACTTTTGAACCATAAGTTTAGAAAATATGAAAAAAAATCTGAAAAGTAGAACTTTATAAGGACTTTCTAGGAAAATCATTTTGAACTTGATGGAAACAACAGTTTTTGTACAAAAAAGACAAAAAGTTGTACAATATTGTGACGGACGGGAAACTACGGAACCCTACACTGAGCGTGGCCCGACACGCTCTTGCCCGGTTTTTTTTTAGGTTATAGGTACATAAGAACGTAATAATATTTAGTGGACAGTACAATAAATTATGTACTCGTAATACTGTTATAAACTTGTTTATTTTCTTATATAATTATTATTTTCTTTGAACCAACGCGTGCCATCCGTAGGTTAGTAGGTAAAGAGGTGCATTTTCTGTCTCTGGTTTGACCGTATTGGATTTTTGCATAAACGATCGCTACAATTCGACATTTAAAGCTGAAATAAATTAGGATCCTCTCGCCACTAGCACAGTAGTATTATGATACAGTATTCCGACTTCATAGAAACGGACGAAACGCGAGCTATACCTACGCGCCTCGATCTAAGGGTGCACTTGGGGCGCAGACAGTCACGGCCTGTACCGCAGTGTCGAACGGACGGTGTGTTGTTTTTTTAACAATAACCGCGCGATTTTTTTTCTAAAAATCAGTTAATATGACGAGTAGGAAATATTGTGCTGTTTTTGGTTGTATGAATTCGTCAATAACGCATCCAGACATAAGTTTTTTTAAATTACCTGGAAACTCTGAAAGGTAAGACTATAATAGTACATTTTGATACAAGTGGAGAAAGTTTGTTATTGCATGCGAGGCGGAATTATAACACCCGAGCCGTTGGCGAGGGTGTTTTTGAGCCGAGAATTGCAATAACAAATGTCCACGTGTATCAAACGACGTTTTTCAATACACTTTTGAAGAAATAAAACAAAATAACAAAAAATATTTTTGTCACGAACTATGAAACTATGATTTTAATTTTTTTTTCTCGAGCTTTGGTTTCGCCAGGTTGAAGGAGAGGCAAAGGTATGAAGCCGTTACACAGCCTAATATAAAAAAATGATTTATTTTATATTTTTGAATTCAGAACACAAATACTTAGATGTCAATTTGTGTATAAAAGTAACTATTGGTTTTTAATAATCATGTTTATCTATGATATTCTATTTATTAACACAATTTGAACATTCAAAAAGTATTTATGCCGCAAAGACGCGTAGTGCTTTGCCGAAATAAAAAAAAACATTCACCTCAGACTATAGGCACAGGTTGCAAAATAGATTAGTAGATTGAAGGTCGAAAACTCGAAACTCTTTATGTACCTTGTCATGCAGCTTAGATTATCTTAGTTCTATATCTTTTCTGAACCCTAATAAATTTATCCGGAGTGCTGCTTTTTTCGAGCTCGCTTCGGTTGCTTATATTATGGCGCAAATTCTTTTCAAACGATAATTTTTTGAGAGAGAGTACCTATACCTATACCACAAAGATGGTCCCATTTAAATTTTGAAAATAAATTCCATCCATAAAAAATAGGAGTTGATTGATGTTTTTCCTATTGAATTTTCAATGGTGAACTGATTCATCAGAACTACTAGAAACACGAATACTAAGAGAAAGTCCTATATTAATGTAAGTAACTTTGAGGTGGCGCCAAACAAATAATCAAGAAAGATCAATCAAGCTACCATAATTTTACCACTGCGTAGATCGCCCCGGAGGACACCGTGGAGGTTTGCTCCGCTTGGGCGGAGCACCGCCATGTCCTCGTAGTGGCGATCGGCGGCGGCGACCTCTGGCGTCCAGCCCTGGTTCAATCCATGGTCCGGAGCGAGAGGGAATGGGAAGCCGTCACTTCCTTCCTTCTGCGAAGCAGTCATGCTAGCGAAGGAGGTGGCGGAACGTGAGAGTGAGGGGACCTCACGTCCCAGCCGCCGCAGGCCTGTGGACGGCGAGTAATGGGCTAGCTCGCCGTCCGTCCGTCTTATGCGGCTGCCACACTATGCTCCTTGCGCTGCTCATCGCTATGCTCCTCGCGCTGCCGCGATTTGCCGCGATGTTGCCCTCTGCCCACACACTGCTCTACTCGCGCAATTAATCGCGACGCTCCTCACTTGTCATTTGCCCTTGTTGGACAATGGACGATGAAACTGGCAGCGTGCGCGCGATATGCATTTTTAGTATAAATAGCTAATTATATCAACTTCCCATACCACTCGTCGAGTGTGTGGCGGCCGCATTACAAAGAGATGTCGGCACAAAGGAAGGGGCCCCTTCCTGTGTGCTGACATCTCTTGGCTCTCATCGGCAAGGGCCGATGCCTGCCGGCGCTGCGAGACTTCGAAAGAGATACCGCGGCTCTGGAACACAAAGGGCTAAGAAGGAACATGGATGGGTTTTAGTCAGTAAAAATCTGACACTCTCTTCCGCTCCGCCCAGAGCAGATCATTTGATGATTTCTCATCCGAAAAAAAAATCAACCACAATTTTAACTTACACTTAATTCAAGGCTGCTCAACCACAGGTCCGCGGGCCACGCATTTCAAGTGGACTACCCACAACGGCTATCTGATGGCATTCTTTTGAGAACAAACTTCAGACATTCAAATCCGATTAAAGCAGTATTTTGCTTGTTATGAACCCAATCTCAACAAGCCAATAGTTAAAGAGATCAAAACACCATTATTGATACAATTTTACTTAAGCAGTGGCGTTTGTTACCCTTAGGCCAGGAGGGCCATGACCCGGGCGGCAGATTGAGAGGGGCTCAAGTCGCTTTTCTTATTTCCTAGCGTGCTACTCCGTATTTACATGATACAAGCACTGTAAGCCCGTCGCCGTCGTCCTGTAGCTAGAAAATCCAACAGTTTCGAGACGAAGTGCTAAAAGTCTCTTGGTTATTCTCGAAGTTTCATACAAAAGTATATTAATTAATAGATTGTTTTCACACAAAAAAATAACTATGCGTAGCTTTAAGATTGGCTGTATAGTAGAATTTACTTGTGCTTTTAGTGCAGACTCAAAGTTACTAACATAAATTTTGGAGCGTTTACTACGAATAGGTACCTACCTACTGCACTAAAATATGGAGGAAGAAGCCATGCAGCGCCGACCCAAAATATGGAGGAAGAAGCCATGCAGCGCCGGCCCAAAATATGGAAGAAGAAGCCATGCAGCGCCGGCCCAAAATATGGAGGAAGAAGCCATGCAGCGCCGACCCAAAATATGGAAGAAGAAGCCATGCAGCGCCGACCCAAAATATGGAGGAAGAAGCCATGCAGCGCCGGCCCAAAATATGGAAGAAGAAGCCATGCAGCGCCGGCCCAAAATATGGAGGAAGAAGCCATGCAGCGCCGACCCAAAATATGGAAGAAGAAGCCATGCAGCGCCGACCCAAAATATGGAAGAAGAAGCCATGCAGCGCCGGCCCAAAATATGGAAGAAGAAGCCATGCAGCGCCGACCCAAAATATGGAAGAAGAAGCCATGCAGCGCCGACCCAAAATATGGAAGAAGAAGCCATGCAGCGCCGGCCCAAAATATGGAAGAAGAAGCCATGCAGCGCCGGCCCAAAATATGGAAGAAGAAGCCATGCAGCGCCGGCCCAAAATAAATTGGGAGATGGGCATGAGAATGATGAGATGAATATAACTTAGAACAGGACCTAGTTTAGAGTAAAAGGTTTTATTTTTTTTCGCATTTCAACTTACCTGTTTTTGTCAGTATAATTTTATGTTAAAAAGTTTTTTCGAATAACTCAAAAAATAAGTAAGTATCTAACTTCTTCGTCAAGAAAATATAATCAATCTAAGGATTCTGAGGTGCCGACTTTTTTGAGATATTGAATTTTATATTTTTTGAAGAACTACAGTTGCATTCGTTTTTATAACCCCTAATAACCCCTAATAACCCCTAGCTCTAAAGCTGGCGACGCCCTTGACTTCATCTATCTCGACTTCTGGATGTAGGTACCAGTATATTTACCTTTATATTTATCTTCATTATGCAGTATGTCTAGAATATAACGTTGTGCGTCGTAATAGAAACCTGCAAAAAAAGTATTATTCTATAGAGACGGAGAATCACAAAGAACACCTACTCTCTTCCAGAAATCATTTCCCGAATTAGTTTTTAATTTCACGAAGCTTTCCCTTCTTTTTACACGACAGCCCAAAAAAAGGAGTGTTATGCTTTCAGGGTTCATGTACGTATACCTATGTAAGTATGTATGTTTGTGAGTTTCTCTATTCCACCATAACTTCTAAACGCCTAAACCGATTTCGATGTAGGTACGTAAGTGGTATCGTTAGAATTCTTGTTCCCCGGGTAACATAAGCTAGTGAAAAAAAAAAAGTATACTGCAATATTGGTATCAATATCAAATGCAAGGGCTCATCATGAGGATTTTAAAATGGTATATTTGTATATCATGACCATAATTTTAATTAAAAAAATGGGTTATTTATTTATCCATACTAGATACACGCGATAACTAGGTAGGTTTGTCAACTTTAAAGTGATAAATGTACACTAAAATAAATAAAATGCGAAATTCTCCATATTATTATAATCGTAATTAAATTTAAACCCGACTGCGTAAAAACTGTAAAAAAAGAACAAAATAATAAATTACACGGAACATATTGACTGCAACAGTCGGTAGATGGGGACCCATTAAATAATCTAGACCAAAATGAAATATGGGTCCCGAACTCCCGACTGTTGCAGTCAATAATATGTTCCGTATTAGAATTTATAATTTTCTTGTTTTTTTCTTTTCAGTTTTTATTTAAAGTTATTGGTTACTTTTTACGTAGTCGGTTTTTTTTTTGTTTTTAGTCTGCACTGGGGCCTAAAATGTTATATTATAAATTATTTGTTATTTATTTTAAATTTTAAAATTCTTAAAATGGTCTCTATGACCATAACCATTAGGCCATTTTCATTTTAAGAATTTTAAATTGAGATTTGTGTTCAGGGGGCCTAAAATCGCTGCTTTATGAGAATCATAATATGAATCACGTTAAAAAATTAAAATTCTTAAAATGGTCTTTAAGACCATAACCATTAGACCATTTGATTTTAAGAATTTTAAATTTTTAACGTGATTCATATTATGATTCTGATAAAGCAGCGATTTTAGGCCCCCTGAGCTCAAAACTCATAAACAATTCTTACCAGTTCTATATTTCACAACGGACAGGACGGTTCTCCAATTCAACTTCTTGTGCAAATTCAAACGGTATGTATTAAGGTCAATTTCTCTGGGTACTGGGGGTAGTAATGGGATTCCCTTAAAATAGGCGAATGTTACGTTGACTTTCGGATCATTTGGTCCACGGCTTTGGACCCATCCACTTGATACACACCAATAGTCAGATATATCTTTGAGAGGAGATTCCAAAACTTGTACCACGCTGTATTCAAATGCATTCATCTAGAAATAAAAGAAACAAAACTATAACCAGTTATTACAAGTTTAGTCAGCTGGTGAACTCGGACAGTCAAGGTCACTCAAATAATTTTTATCGCAATTTCTAGGAGCAATCGTACGATAATAAGTGGATACTCATATGAAACTACACACAACATAACGCCTTGTATTCCCGAAGGGTAGGGGTAGGGGGGTAGGGGTGGTCAGGTAGAGGTGCACAGTTAATGGCCTATTTAACGACCCAATTGGCGCAGCGGTAGTGAGGCTGCCTTATCTTCTTAGGGTCCCGGGTTCGAATCCCGGTCGGAGCAGATGTTTGTGTGATGAGCATGGACATTTGTTTCCGAGTCATGGATGTTTATATGTATAATACATATGTATTTACAAAACAAAAAGTAAGTATCTATGTAGTATGTCAACTATCTGGTGTCCACGACACAAGCCTCGTTGCTTAGTGTGGCACTAGATGGCGCTGTGTGTACTGTCTAGCAATATTTATTTATTATTATTTAATTGGCCAGTTACTTTAGTAAATTACTAAAATTAGTCAGTAACTTTTCGTCTCCGGGTTCGGTCGGTCGGCATTCTTGCCCGTTTTTTTTTTTCGGATGGGAAATCATCAAATAACTCCTCCCGCTCTGGGCGGAGCAGGAGGGAGTGTCAGACTTTTACTGACTAAAACTCATCCATGTTCCTTCATCGCCCTTTGTGTTCCGGGGCCACGATATCTCTTTCGAACAGTCCCGCAACCCCGGGGCATTCTTGCTCCTTGTAATTTATTTTAATAAACTTACTCCATCTCTAAGTAAATCAAGGACTTAGTTTGCGATTCCCATAACGCCGACAATAGCACTGCGGCATATGTTCTTTTTAACCTGACGAAAAAAGTTGACATAAAGACTGCTTTAGTAGCATACCACGGTTTAGTCGCATCGGTCTTGAGATTTGGAATCATTTTTTGGGGTAATTGCAGCTTAAGAGATAACATATTTAAAGCCCAGAAACGTTGTGTTAGAGCTATGTGTAGTCTTAAACCTAGAGATAGCTGTGAACCTCTGTTTAAGTCTTTGAAAATTCTTACTTTTCCGTCGTTGTATATTCTAGAAATAGCAATTTTTGTAAAAAAAAAATAAAGCATTATTTGCTAAGTTCTCGGATGCCAAGAAAGGTCCCGTGAGAAGTCAATACAAAAACCTCTTAATTACCGGTGGTTTTAAAACAGCACTACTGAGGAAGAGTATTTTCTGCATGGGTCCAATAATATTTAATAAACTACCAGACGGCATAAAAAATGACACTCTTCAACAATTTAAAAATAAACTCAAAGCGTTTTTGATCCAGAAATGTTATTATTCAATAAGTGATTTTTTGAATGACCCTATGTGTGACAGTTCAATAATCCTATAGTTTTTTACATTAGGTACATATTATCAACCTTGTTTGTACCTGTTGTAATCATTTTCTATTTCATAATACTCATATTATTCTTTAAATACTTTTTTGATGCAGAAGATCTGTTATTGGCTATGTGATTATCTTATTTGTTTTATTTTTCTATTTTGATCCTGTTTGACATTCCAGCAATTTAATATTATTGACATTATTTAATTTTAATACTTTGTGCTTAATAATTTCTTGATACTGACATTATTTGAAGTATCAAATACAAAAAAAATGTCAATCAAAATGTTAGTATCAATAAATTATCAAGCTTATAGTAATAAGCTTGATAATTTATTGATACTAACATTATTTGTTAAATTTTGCATGCCAAAACTCAGGCAGAATGTACCCGGCTCACTATATTTTCTAACAACTTTATTGTACAAATACCTACATTCTATGCGAATAAATGATTTGATTTGATTTGATTTGATTTGAATAGTTAACCGACCTACGTGCGCGAAATAATGGCTGAAGACAATACTGTCTCAGGTCGGGCATATGTGTTAGTGTTATTGCACTCAGCGTGCACTATGGACACTCATAGAAGCGCCGCCTAACGTTATTGCACTCAGGCCGTACACTCAGTCCAACGAGGCACTCACCAACCAGAGGCATCAAGATATCAACCTGCAGTTATAGTTTAGGTACCCACAAAGCACTGCAAAGTTTTCTAACAAGTAAATCAAATATTTCGAAATTTTGATGTGTATGTGTGATAATGTGTGACACTGCCTCATTGGTCAAGTAGTCGCAAGCGCGACTACTAAGCATGAGATCATAGGTTCGATTCCCAGGTCGGGAAAAGTGTTGAGTTTTTCTATGGCATACAATTAACGAACCACCAGATTTAGCAAAATGTAACGGCAAAAAATCGCTTTTGATTGCCAAAATTAGTAAATGATCACCATAATTAATCCCCATTTTATCATGAAATTTAAACAAATTAATTTTTATAGTTAATGTTTTTAGTTAATGAAATTGAACTGTTCATAAATATTATGCTCTTGCATCCGAGTCGAGGGAGACCCGGTCGACGGACCCCGCTACTTCTGAATGGTTTTTATAAATCCGTGTCGGGGTGCCCCAAGTCGGCCTAGGCAAAACTAGTTTGTCATCAACCACCTCATTAAAATTTGGTGCTCAATTTACTAAATGGAGACAGTGTTTTTTAGGCCCTCTTCGATGTTGCATAAATATTATTCATATTACACCAAAAAAAAGTAACCATTTTACTATAGTTATAAACGAAAGATTACATAAAAACGAAACCGGAATCTTAAAATCATAATTAATAAGTTATATTATGATATTTTTTGCGAGTCAAATCATTCCTGTTGTGGTCAATGTCATTTGACAGAAAATACTTACGTAAATAGGGGCGTTGTTTTCCGTTTACAAAAAAAAGTACGGTATCCATTGGTAATAATATCTGCTTTAATTATAATAGAAATAGAATATAATATAAAAAGAAATAGTATTAAACTGTGAGCTTTATAATGCTATTTTTAAATGTTTCCGCTAAAATCTTTTAGATGGTATAGAAAATCATCATGGCACGGAACGTTGTAAATCCGTCTTTTTGGTGGTTGACACTTGACAGACAACTTCATTTGCCATTTACTCTTTCTGTTTATTTCGATTTTCGTGAAACTGTTTCTGCGATTTTTTCGCATTTAATAAAAACTATTTTATGAAAATGGTATCTGCTGGTCGTTGTGTCAATTGTGCAGTAAGATATCAACGCAATGTGCGAATACAATTACATAAATTGCAATAAGCGTCCTCTGTTGCTCAGTAGCTGTACCACTACTTCTCTACTGAGAGTTGTTTGTTTGTCGATTTTTGCTATCGATATTTTTTCACGTTAAGTCGTAAATAATAAGTATCAAAAACGTAATTTTACTGTTCTGGTAGTCATGTTATGTCATTCAAGTGCCATTAAGGGAATAAATGTTATTGGTTCGCGTATATTTCTTTAAAATTAGTTAAAAAAGCTATCACAGATATACTCGCTCCGCGATACATGTTCACCGGTATATCATTGTTGTCGGGAAGGGAACAAGTGCGTAGCACATGCAGTGTTGCGCAGGACAAGCCGCTCCGAGCGAGTGGTGCGATTAATCGCCAACTACATAACTATCGGAACTACATACTCGTTTCTCGCTGCTCGCCAACGCATTTCTAGTTTCCAGCTCTACTCACTTCTCGCTCATCGTTGGTGGTGGGACATCTGCCTAATGTCATAAGTAATAGTGGGCGAGCCTATTGCCATCAACCGGGTACAAATCCAGACTCCGCGGCTGATATTGAGATAATCCTGATGGAAAAATCCAATAACACTTTACCCGACCTGGTAATCGAACCCATCATGCTCAACAGTCGCGTTTGCGGCCACTGGACCAACGAGGCAGTCTCAATGTAATACAAATATTTAATTAATCTTACCAAGCGTAATCGATAAGATTTATCGATAATTTAATGCCATCCTAAACTGTATCATAGGTGGGTACTAGTGGGATCTACAAAAAATATATATTTGTGTTTTTTCTATTCATAGCTAGATAGCGCTACTGACGTACGACATCAAAATTATTGTATGACATTAGTCCCAATGTCCGCCCTATGTATAGTCTTTTTAAATCTCTTTGGATTCACGTTTTCATTTTCGAATTTCTCATCATTCCGGTTAGACATGGCTTAGCTAATATTACCACTGTAATCTAGAGATTATAAGGAAGAAATCTATATACGTTTCATTAATATCTGCTACAATCTTAGTGGGTGGCCTGTTCTCCAAACAAAAAAAAATGTCTCCGGTGATCAATTGATATTTTAGGTGTTATATGTTGGTGGCCACAAAGTTATTTTTGGTGGTCATTATGTTTTCCCCCTTTTTCTATCAGGAATTGCTCAGTCACAGCCACGGAGTGTGGGTTTGTGCATGGTTGGTGACAAGAGACTCGCCCGGATATCACATGAGACTTTACAATAACATCCATTTATTTTCAGGCTACTTCGGCCCATTATACGTATACCTTACAGACTCAGGCCTACACCACACTTGACGAAAATTCGCCCCTATTTACGTATTTTCTGTCAAATGACATTGACCACAACAGGAATGATTTGACTCGCAAAAAAATATCATAACTTATTTATTATGATTGATTCCGGTTTCGTTTCTATGTAATCTTTCGTATTAGACTATAATAAAATGGTTACTTTTTTTTGGTGTAATATGAATAATATTTATGCACATCGAAGAGGGCCTAAAAAAACTGTCTCCTTTGGCTTCGTTGTTTGGCAGATGTTGACATGTTTAATTATTATTATGTTGTTGGATTAGGACTAGTTAGGATTAGGAAGGATGTTAATTAGAGGCAAATATTGACTTTTTCATTACCTATGTAGTTACCTAAAATAAAACCTTATGTAAATAAGTTATTGCAGACTCGATCGTAAAGTAAATAATATTGAAACGGTTCCGAAATGCGTGGTTTTAATTTTTAACTAAACAGGGAACGATGTTATTTTAAAGCTTTTTCCCGTATAGTTTCGGTTATTTGAGTGACCAACGACGACATTATGAAGTCATAGTGTGTTCTGGACTAATATTGTTTGGGGTTATAGGTACCTACTGTACTTATTTCTAAATTAACATTCGAGTAGATTTTGTAATGAAGAATTATGACATTGTAATGATTATGTTATCATAGCTTTCTTTCTTATTCTTTACTAGCTGTTGCCCGCGGCTTCGCCCGCATGAAGTTCGGTAACTGTCCCACTGAATCATAATAAAGGGATAAATAGTGTCCTACATGTTATTAATCCAGGTTACAAACTAAATATGTGCCAAATTTCATAATCATCACAATTTATTATTATCATCAAAATTACCATCACAACCACCATCATTATCACAATCACAATCACTATCACAATCACTATCACTATCACTATCACTATCACAATCACAATCACAATCACAATCACAATCACAATCACAATCACAATCACAATCACTATCACTATCACAATCACTATCACAATCACTATCACAATCACTATCACAATCACTATCACAATCACTATCACAATCACTATCACAATCACTATCACAATCACTATCACAATCACTATCACAATCACTATCACAATCACTATCACAATCACTATCACAATCACTATCACAATCACAATCACTATCACAATCACTATCACAATCACTATCACAATCACTATCACAATCACTATCACAATCACTATCACAATCACTATCACAATCACTATCACAATCACTATCACAATCACTATCACAATCACTATCACAATCACTATCACAATCACTATCACAATCACTATCACAATCACTATCACAATCACTATCACAATCACTATCACAATCATTATCACAATCACTATCACAATCACTATCACTATCACTATCACCAGCACTATCACAATCACTATCACAATCACTATCACAATCACTATCACAATCACTATCACAATCACTATCACAATCACTATCACAATCACAATCACTATCACAATCACTATCACAATCACTATCACAATCACTATCACAATCACTATCACAATCACTATCACAATCACTATCACAATCACTATCACAATCACTATCACAATCACTATCACAATCACTATCACAATCACTATCACAATCACTATCACAATCACTATCACAATCACTATCACAATCACTATCACAATCATTATCACAATCACTATCACAATCACTATCACTATCACTATCACCAGCACTATCACAATCACTATCACAATCACAACCACCATCACAATCACAACCATCATCACCATCACAATCACTATCACAATCACTATCACAATCACTATCACAATCACCATCATCGTTATCACAATCTTTATCATCGTAATCGCAGCCATTATCATTGTAATCACAATCATCATCACCATCACAATCACGATCACAACCACTATCACAATCACTATCATCATTATCGCAATCATTATCATCGTAATCACAATCACCATGATCACAATCGCCATCACTATCACAACCACAATCATTATCACAATTACCATCACTATCACAATCACCATCACTATCACAATCACCATCACATTCACAATCACACTCACCATCACATTCACATTCACAATCGCTATCCTCGTTATCACAATCATTATCATCGTAATCACAATCATCTTCGTCATTATCACAATCACCATCTCTGTCACAGTCACAATCACCATCACCATCGCTATCACCATCACAATCACCGTCACTATCACAATCACCATCAACATCACAATCACCATCAAAATCACTATCACAATCACCATCATCGTTATCACAATCATTATCGTCGTAATCACAATCATTATTATCGTAATAACAATCATTATCATCTCAATCACAATCATCATGATCACAATCGCCGTCACTATCACAAAATCAAGTTAAAACAATCACAATTATCATCACAATCAGTTTCGCAATCACTGTCCTCGTTATCACAATCATTATCATCGTAATCACAATGATCTTCATCATTATCACCGTCGCTGTCACAATCAAAATCACCATCACCATCGCTATCACTATCACAATCACAATCACCGTCACTATCATAATGACCATCACTAACACAATCACCATCACCATCACAATCACTCTCACAATCACTATCCTCGTTATCACAATCATTATCATCGTAATCACAATCATCTACATCATTATCACCGTCACTGTCACAATCACCATCACCATCGCTATCACCATCACAATCACCGTCACTATCACAATCACTATCACAATCACCATCACAATCACCATCAAAATCACTACCACAACATTTTCGTAATCAGCACCCCTGATAATCTCGGTATCGACACCCATATTGATTTTTAGACATTTCAACCCCATCGCACCCCAACAGGGAATGATGTTATTTTCCACATTAAATTTTAAAATAATACACCCAACCCAATTCACCATACAAACAATACCTATCTTGAATTTCAGGCTTTGTTACCCCATTTCCCCCTTTAGGGGTTGAATTCTGAAAAAACCTGAAACACAAACGTTAACTCATTTATCGATAGGAGTACTCCTGTTAAGTTTAGAATAAAGTAGTCTAACTAATCTTATTTCCCCATGTAATCTTTGGACTGCCGTTCCAACCACTAAGGGGGTGAATTTTGTAAAATCCTTTCTTAATGCACCCCTACACCTCACCCCTACACCTCATAAAGAACCTTTGTGCCAAATTTGGAATCTCTAGACTCAGCGGTTTGCCGGGTGGCAAAGTATAAAAATCTATGCACAGCCCTGTGCATTGATTTTTATACTTTGCCACCCCATTTCCCCCTCTCAGGGGTTGAATTCTGAAAAAACCTGAAACCCGTTTCTACTCATTTATCAATAGGAGCACTCCTGTGAAGTTTCGAATAAAATAGTCTAACAAATCTTGTTTTACTCATACAAACTTTGGATCCCCGTTTAACCCCTTTAGGGGTTGAATTTTAAAAAATCCTTTCTTAGTGCACCCCTGGACCACATAAGGAACCTACTTGCCAAATTTGGAATCTGTAGACCCAGCGGTCTGGGCTGTGCGTTGATAGATGAGTCAGTCAGTCAATCAGTCAGTCAGTCAGTCAGTCAGTTTCTTCTTTTATATATTTAGATTGTTCACAAAATTAAAAAACGTTGTACATACTAATTGCAATAATTCAGCTTAATATGCTTATGTACAATGGTGATCTTAGCACAGAATTGGGTGTGTCGTACCTAGCTCTTTACCTATTCCAAATAGAATGAGGTTACCTTTGACCTTGAATGATACACAAAGTCAACACTGTGTTGTTGGTGTAGGCAATGATATTATATAGTAAATAAAAAGAGGTGGATATCGCACTAGCACGCACAAATTGTTGAGGACAAAGTGACACAATTGTTGCACTTTGATAGCTAGCTATCTCTTTCTATCTTATCGCTGTCGTAGTTTTAAATTACTCGCAACGATATCTGAACGCCATTCAGTATGAACATGGCGTGTCTTCTTTATAATATAATTGGGTGTAGGCCTATAGTGGCCGCAAGTGCAAGCGCTTCTGCTGACCGGCTGCTATTGGGTTTTACTGTCAAGAACTTTTCAGAAGCAGCCCAAGCCTGTTACCACCACTTCTTATAGCAGTATAACTTGACTGTCATTTAGTGTGGAAAAGGAATGGATATATACAAGACATCTCGCTCCATCTCTTGCTCACGCTGAATCACTACAAAGTCCCCCGCCGCGTCTGTCTGTCCCTATGTATGCTTAGATCTTTAAAACTCCGCAACGGATTTTGATGCGGGTTTTTTTAATAGATAGAGTGATTCAAGAGGAAGGTTTTAGTATATAATTTGTCAAGCGGGCGAAGCCGCGGGTATCAGCTAGTTTAGATTAAATCATTCTGCCAAAATAAGTGATGGTCCCCCAGAGTCTGGAACTCCGGATTATTGCTTGGTTTATGGCTAAACATAACTGATAAAAACCGGCCAAATGCGAGTCGGACTCGCACACGAAGGGTTCGACGCTGTCACGGTTCATGAGATACAGCCTGGTGACAGACAGACGGACAGACGGACAGACGGACGGACAGACAGCGAAGTCTTAGTAATAGGGTTCCGTTTTTACCCTTTGGGTACGGAACCCTAAAAAGTGGGTGTTCCTACAGGTCTGTAAGTATACTTCTGCATTACCATTCGGGTATTACAGGCGCGATGTTATCATGTAAAAAAAAACTTTATTGCAAAATGAAAATCTTACCTTGTTCGTTTTCCTGTCACTCACTATATTAAATTGACCAATATATAATTTTTTTCTGAGATCAGTACCTGGAAACGGTACGAATATAAGTAATAATTGATGCCCGGACAAAATACTGCGCACTTGCCGATCTAGATGTGAATGAAATGAAAACGAGTAGCAGACCTCATTCATTCGTTCGTTCGTTTCGTTTATTTTTATTATCGTACCTACATAAATAGGTATTTACGTCAGAAACCCGACGACGCCGACGCGACGCGAAGCCCATTTTTATCGACTCATGCGTAGTTCTAGAGAGAACTACGCATGAGTCGATAAAAATGGGCTGGATGGAGACAGAGAGCTGTCTAAATGTGGGAACACAACAGAGATAGCGATACATAGAGTATCTGCGTCACAGCAGTCACCTTGAATCAAATCTGTAGTTTTTCCCCGCTGAGCGCGAAATTCAAACGTCGCGTCGGTCGCGTTGCTGAATTGAACGTTCCTTTTCACCTAAACATCAACGCCCAGCCTATTTCCTTACACTGAAAGCCCACAATGTTGAACTTCTACGATGTAGACAAGGCATAGGCATAGGATAGTAATGTGGCAGCTTTTATAACCTATCGAGTTTCGCAGGCGTGGTGTAATTATAAAAAAAAAAAAAAACTTCAAATGCGCAAGGGCTTCAGGAAATATTTCGAAAACCTGGGAGAGTAGTGTACCTACATGGCGCCACCTCATCACCACTTACTGTCCTATAATTATCATAGATCCGTGACAACATTTTGTTTAAGTACAATGGTTCGCTGTCACGAAATCACGACAATTAAGTATAATTAAGTTACCTCGTAGGCCTGACATTTGTGGTGCTCCATAAGTTACCACAGTTTTCAATAACGTGAGGGGACAAAGTTATGTTAGTTTGATTTTCTATATTTTAACGTTTTATAGGTAAAACGTCTCTCCCACGTACAAAACAAACTCAGACATGTACGAACGCCAGCATATTAAGTTACCCGAAACTGTTTGTAACCAATTATAATCCTTAAGCGTTTTAAGGGCAAACAATTATAATCCTTAAGCGTCAGCAATAGAGTTAACAACTTATCATTGGGTGTCAACTTATTGTGGTCAAAGTGACGTCACGTTGCTTTGCGCGATGCGAGAACATTCGTATGGGTGCAGGCGAGACGGTATCGACTTCCCGAAAGCTTCCATCCGAACGCCCGCCGCCGCCGGTCGTTCGGAGCAATTCGGCTAAATTCGGCTTGCTTGATGTTCAACCTACGGCGCGCGACGAAACTATCCGACGCGTCGACGCGATGACCGACGAGTGAGTGAGGTGTAAAGAAAGATATGTGCTTAGTGCGAGATTTGTTATTTTCGTTCACCACATTCGAGCGCGTTAACGTTTAGGCATATTTGTATGGCGCTGGGGTAGCGCCATCTAGCGTAATATGTCAGAACTAGGTAGTGTGAGTGCCGCATCGACAATCGTTAACTTGCGAGTGTGAGATCCTAGAATACATTCATTCGTTTTCGCGTTAATTCACCGTAACTTGTGTTGCGTAAATTAATAACCGGCCAAAATAAGTTGACATTCGTATTTTGTGTTCTTAATATAAGCGACTGCCTATTCAATTAGTGGTGGTTATAGAACGAAGTTAGACGACATTACTTATCTGTGGTCAATGGTCATTAGTTTTGTTTGTGTTTACGAAAGTTTGTGTTAGTTTTGAATATTATTGTTAAAAATAAAGACTAGCCCGTCTCAATTTGAAATGCTGGTGACATAAATGGAGCAGTTAGTGTAATTTATATCTTTTGGTGTGTAGTGAGTGACCTTGATCCATCTGTGAAGTTTGTAAAACTAAGTTTGTTACTTTTTAGGCATGGAGATATAAGCAAATGATCTTATAATGCCCGAGTGGTTTGTGGTGGTGTTTCTATCTTTGTTTACGTAACCGTGTTTACTTTTTTGTGGCGTTATATTACGCTTATCTTGTGCTTTTGCGGTCTCAAACATTGTCCAAACAAAATAATACTTACGAGATTCCATGGTAAGTTTCATTCACAATACGAAATTAAATTAAATTACTTTGTTATTTCACCACTCTCATGATGCTCTCACCACAAAATCTTAAGTGAAAACTTTTCACGCTCGCGTTTCGTATTCGAGCTGTCAAAACTGTCAAAATTGTAACTTGCACTCGCGATAGCATGCAAACGTTAGCGATGTGCTCCAAACGGACCTCATTTTCATAGAGGCATTCTATTGTCATTACCGACGACGTTAATGGTAACGTAAACTCGGTTTACGCGGTCGACACATTACTTGAATTTTAGTAAAAAACTCGCACTTAGCACACTGATACATTCGGATACGAAATGATTATTATGAAGAGTGATTGATTCAAACGGAATGATTCATATCTTTTGTATCTATCACTATCACTCTTATTCGACCGATCCGCAAGTGTGAGGCCGTGCGTTCAGGAAATAAATTTACATTTTTATCGGTGGATCCATGTATATATGAGTACTGACAACAAGTGTGAAGAAATAATTTGAAATTCATTTACTTAGTGGTAAAGTGACTATATTGTACGAATAAAGCGAAGACAAGGTGAGGTTTTTTTTTTCAATGTTGGCACGATTTCTATGTTTAAGAATCTGGTTATTCCAAACATTTTGTCGTCAAAGAATCTGTTATGATGTGTGGGATAGAACTTCATGTATAAGAGTGGTACATAGGCGGACTTAATAGAACTTGTGTTATCGTGATTCCAGGGGTAATTCAGTAGTTCTTTTTCAGCCCTTTTTCGTGTATTGTGTTAACAAAATATCTATAACGTAGAACGTTGTGAAAAATGTATTTGAAGTGCAATTTTATTTATCTAGCTAGTTATATTGCACTTCAAATACTGGAATGGAATGGGCTAGCCCATTCTTAGTCATGGTCCGTTCCTTACCATTTATTCTAAACCGGACCATACCAGTGAAGAATGTGCGATTCCTCTCGTGCGTCGCTTACGTTACCATGTTTGTTTGGGCTGTTAAAACTAATACTAGCAACTATTTTTCTGATCGAAATATCTGACTTAGGGACAACAGTAATAATATCGATCGTTATGTTTACTATTAAAATGACCTTGACCGACCGCGTTACAGTTCACAGCTAGACTACTGACATGTTGTTTTATTTTTAGTTTATTTTGTTTGGTGACTGCCTCGTTGTGTTGGTATAGTGGTTGCTCTACTGCTAAGCGTGAGACCATGGGTTCGACTCCTAGGTCGGCTAGTGTTAATGGATTTTTCTTTCAGGAAATTCTCAGTAGCGGCCGGTAATCTTGACTTACGTTCGGTTGATGGCAATAGGGTCGTCCCCTACTACGTGGGCCTGAACTATAACTGGTGAAATGTAGGCGTACTGGTAACTCTACCTAATACTTCGAGGGAAAACCGGTGTAATGTTATGTTTATTTAATTTCCAGATGAATACAATTGGCGAGTATAAATACCATGTCGTAAAATTCTTGGAAAATCCTTTCAAAGAGACAGAAAGAGTGAGCTGTGGATACGTCTGCGTACCGAAGTCCTGGGTCACATGGTGCAGTCCTGAAGATAACATAGTCAGGGTTTGGTACCCCACTCAAGATCCATCGAACATTATAGAAAAAAAAGTTAGGAAAAGAGAAAAGAAGTCGGACCAGTGGGAGTCCTTCCTCTCCGTTCTGAAATATAGCACTGGTAAGATATTATGCATCATTTTGTGTATGGTACAGAGGAAATCGTTAGAATCAAAAATAGGTACTCTGTGGTTAGAATAAACCTGCTTTGCCAAGCTGACGATGGTCGCGCACGGTCGGTCGTGACGTCAGCGAGAACAAAGTACGGGTGTCGGTCTGCGTCGGCGTCGTCAGTCGGCAACGGACGCAGTGTGGTGCTATATGGAACACAATGTATAGTCGTACACGTGACCGACGTACACGACCGACGTCAGCGCTGGAGGAATTCAACCCTTAAGGGGCTGACTACACCTAATTGATGTTATTCAAGCAGTTTTTTAGCCGTGTGGTATCCGGCAGAGTAGAATAGAACCAACCCATTACACTCACGGGTGTCGTATAAGGCGACTAATGTCTGAGGCAGAACACCTTGCGCCTCCGTAGACCAGAGAATGGGCAGCAGCGTTTTCTGTTAGTCTTTCATCACTGCGATCTCCAATCCGCCTGCCAAGCGTGGAGATTACGGCAAATTCCTTCCATCATGGGAGAGGCTTATGTCCAGCAGTGGACGTAATGGGCTGTTTTTGTGAAGCAGTTTCTTAAGAATAGTACATTGTTACCCTAGGGGTGAAAGTAACTTATTTAGTCCCGAGACGGGGTTTGGTGCCCGAGCGAAGCGAGGGCGCTAATAGTTCGAGGGACTAAATAAGTCTTTAACCCGAGGTAAACACTGTGCTTTTCATTACGAATACAAGGAAAGTAAAAACAAAACATACAACTCGAAAAAACTAATGAAGATCGGAATTCGAATGGGGTAGACGACACACCAATCAATTGAGATACTTTTTAAGAGCTGTCAAAACGCGGTTCTCTAATAGACTTTGTATGGCAATAGCCTACTGTGACGTCACTGTTTATTCAACTCAATGACTCGACTATTTATTGATTTCAAAGCAACTAAAAATCGCAATTAATTGAAAATTAAATCGGGTTTTCAGGCCCAAAATAAAGTGTTTTTTTAGAGAAAGGTGTCTTGGAATTATTGTTTTATGGTGTCATCTACCCTATTGCCGCTTTCCCACCTATTTTGCTTTTTTTTTCTGTGGCCGGCCAGCTATTCAGCCAATACCTATTTTTCATTTTCATCATCGAAAAATGGTGAATATTTTTCCCAAATCTATGTTATTTTAAAGAAATAGTTGAAACTTAATTATAATAAAGATATTTAAAATATATAATATATTCTTTAATTAATAACTTAACTTTATGTTATTTCAATTTTACATCGTGGCTGTATAGAAAGTTGGAACATGGTTCAATAGAAAAATGAACCATTTTTTTTTTATAATTTGACAGCTGTCAGTTGAAAACGATTCTCCCTAGGGCTGAAAAGTATTACTTTCAACCCGCTCCTCAGGCAACTTCAGACCTACTTTCAGAGTATGAGTAATGAAATAGTACATTTTGATACAAGTGGAGAAAGTTTGTTATTGCAATCGAGGCGGAATTATAACTCCCGAGCCGTAGGCGAGGGTGTTTTTGAGCCGAGAATTGCAATAACAAATGTCCATGTATATCAAACGACGTTTTTCAATACACTTTTGAAGAAATAAAATAAAATAACGAATAATTTTTTTGTCACGAAGTATGAAACTATGATTTAAATTTTCTTTTTTTTTCGCGCTTTGGTCTCGCCAGGTTGAAAGAGAGGCAATGGTATGAAGCCGCTAGACAGCCTAATATAAAAAATAGATTTATTTTATATTTTTTAATTCAGAACACAAATAAATGTTAATTTGTGTATAAAAGTAACTATTAGTTTCAAATAATCATGTTTATCTATGATATTCTATTTATAAACACAATTTGAATATTAATAAAAATATTTATGCCGTAAAGACGCGTAGTGCTTTGCAAAAATTAAAAAAAAAACGTTCACCTCAGACTATAGGCATTAAACCAATTTGGACTAAGTATACTATAGTTATCTGTGGCAATTTTCATTCCTGCACACGTGCGGGAAAGTGGAAAAAATCGCACACGTGTGAAATAAATTGCATGTTGTACCTAATCGTAGTGCGTTAAGGACCAGTTTTCGAGGAAGTGTATTGAAAAAACTATTTGTTCTAGCACATTAAAAAAAATGTTAGTATTCATGATATTTCAAAGACCGTGGACGGACTCGATACATAATTGGAAGAAGAAGAAGTTGGCAGATTCGTCTCAAAACTAAGTTGTTATAGTTTTTCTTGTTTATCTCTCTTAACTTTATATATTTTGTATGTATATATATATATATTTTTTTTAAATATATTTATTTACTGTTATATGTTTTAGCCATATATATTTTCTAGTCTTTTTTTCTGGTAAGTATTGCACCTACTCTGTATTATCTCTGCATCACCCTAAGGTAGACTGGTAGAAAATGCCCAAGGCATTAAATCCGCCTTTGTACAGTTTTTTACTTGTGCATAAAGTTTTAATAAATAAATAAATAATTGGACGAAATCGGCTCGATAGAAAATAATTACAAATAGACAGTGTGCGCGCATTTTGGTGTTGACATCCCCTTAATGTTAGTTGAAAACGTGTACATAGGTTCCTTATCTCGACAAACTCCTAAGATCATTATCAATTTTGCGTCTGATGAAACCGTCTGTCCGTCACAAGATTCTAGATCCGTTAGCGTTGAAATTTTTTGTCGGTTATTAAAAATAGATATTGCACTTTTGTATGAAACAGCTGTCACAGAATTATTTTTTGTTTCTTCTGAATTCTTGGTTATAGTTTGCACATCGATGTCCCTTCTTCTTTTTCTTCTTGACAGCCTGAGCAGATCGGTCGTGGTCATCACGTTGCGACAGGTGTTATTCGCCTCACGATCATTCGCCGTTTCTCCTTATCGACCAACATCCGTTTGCACTCGTGCAAGGAACCGACCACAGCACACTCAATTTGTTACTTACACCGACCAATTACAATATTTATAACAATTATTTACAAAATATTTCATCTACTATTGTTGAGTGTAAAAATAAATAGAATATTGTGTCATAGGATACCCAAACACAACAAACAGCTCTGGACTATTTATTATTTCAGCGAAGATTATCGCCAATTATTGACGAACTGACGAATATTTCATTCGGCTGTCTGTGTGATGTGCCAGCTTGCGTAATACTGGTATTTTATTGTTATTTTCATTTGCAGATATCTATGAAGAAGCCAAAATTTATATTCTAAATAAGAAAAACTCGGATAATAATAAAGAAGGTAAATATTTATAAAAGTCTGTAGATTTACTAGCCGTGTGGTATCCGGCAGAGTAGAATAGAACCAACCCATTACACTCACGGGTGTCGTATAAGGCGACTAATGTCTGAGGCAGAACACCTTGCGCCTCCGTAGACCAGAGAATGGGCAGCAGCGTTTTCTGTTAGTCTTTCATCACTGCGATCTCCATTCGCCTGCCAAGCGTGGAGATTACGGCAAATTCCTCCCATCATGGGAGAGGCTTATGTCCAGCAGTGGACGTTATGGGCTGTTGTTGTTGTAGATTTACAGGTATAATTGTAATAATTGGACACTTCAAAGGGGTCATTGTCTCAATATTATTACTCGTTGTAGGATATATCTGCTTTTCCCCACATTTTACCAAGACATGTGATCGAAAATTTAGATAAGTGTAGGAACGTGGAGCCTGATCTATACTGTCGCAATTTCAAGGTTGACCACCCGTGGAAGTGGTCCATAATGATGAGTACAACGACCTCCGGGGTTGTCAGTTATTTCAGTAACACCCTGTATAGGTGAACCTCATAGGGGGTGTAGCTGAAATGTAGTGTGTATAATTAATTAATACTACTTTATACTTTAGATCATACACCGTTATCTGCAAAGGTGAAGGAAAAACCAAGCAAAACCACTTCGTCAGTCATTCAAAATGAAGCCACTGTCGAGAATATGCTTGACACCACAGGATGGAGCATATGCTCAAAATTTGCAAATACTATTATACTTAAAAGAAGGGCAGATTCTGACAAACCAGCACAACGTAAACGATCAAGAGTGAATGAGCCAAGTAAATCTGTTGACGAGGTCGCGGGACCATCTAGTCAAACATTTGAATTAAGAAGTAATAATCAGTCGCTTACTCATACAAATTCTAATGAAGATCTGTGTATAAAAGAAACACTGGTTTTAAAATCTAATGATAGTAATAGTACAGAGAAGAAACAAACTGTAACCCAAAATGCTTCAAAAGCGAACCACTCTTTTGATCCCAAATCAGTCGTTCAGTTACCAATTTTTGTCAAATGTTGTAAGTCGATAATAGAACTGCAAAAGTGTTTAAGTAATTCGTTGGTAAAAGATAAAATTAATAAAGCCATGAATACAGATAACAGCCTAAGTGCTCTACTAACTAATTATACTATTGCATCTGCGTCAAGTGACGCGACAGTGCAAACTCCAAAATTAAATGAAGAGAAAAGAAATGAGAAGCAGATAGAAGAGAATGGTTTTGATGATGATGATTGTGTTGATGATAATGATATTAATGAACATACAAAGACAAAAAAATATCCTCTTCCAATTATAAAGAAGAAAAACGTTGCAAATGATTCTGATGATGATAATCGTGATGAAGATGACTGTGATGATTATAATGATGATGATGATGATGATAATATTAATGAGCATACCAAGCCAAAATATAATCCTCTTTCAATTATAAAGAAGAAATACGTTGCAAATGATTCTGATGATGATAATCATGATGAAGATGACTGTGATGATGATGATATTAATGAGCATACCAAGACAAAAAATAATCTTCTTTCAATTATAATGAAGAAATACGTTACAAATGATTCCGATGATGATAATCGTGATGAAGATGACTGTGATGATGATGATGATTATGATGATGATGACTATGATTATGATGACTATGATGATGATGATGATTCTAATGAGCATACCAAGACAAAAAATAATCCTCTTTCAATTACAAAGGAAGTTGTACCTCCAAAATACGTTGCAAATGATTCTGATGATGATGATTGTGATAATGATAATCGTGATGAAGATGATTGTGATGATGGTGACTGTGACGATGATGACCGTGATGAAGATGACTGTGATGATGACGATGATGATATTAATCAGCATACCAAGACAAAAAACAATCCTCTTCCAATTATAAAAAAAGTTGCAAATGATTCTGATGATGATAATCATGATGAAGATGACTGTGATGATGATGACTATGATGATGATGATATTAATGAGCATACCAAGACAAAAAATAATCGTCTTTCAATTATAATGAAGAAATACGTTACAAATGATTCTGATGATGATAATCGTGATGAAGATGACTGTGATGATGATGATGATGATGATGATGATGATGATGACTATGATTATGATGACTATGATGATGATGATGATTCTAATGAGCATACCAAGACAAAAAATAATCCTCTTTCAATTACAAAGGAAGTTGTACCTCCAAAATACGTTGCAAATGATTCTGATGATGATGATTGTGATAATGATAATCGTGATGAAGATGATTGTGATGATGGTGACTGTGACGATGATGACCGTGATGAAGATGACTGTGATGATGACGATGATGATATTAATCAGCATACCAAGACAAAAAACAATCCTCTTCCAATTATAAAAAAAGTTGTACCTGCCAAATACGATGCAAATGAATCAGAAGTTCATGATGAAGATAATGTACTTCTTAAGACCGAAAGTCCTCAACGAATCAAAAAGGTACTTCCGAAACTTGATGATGGAGGTGATGATAGTGAACGAAGAAAGAAAGACAAAAGTCCTAGAATACTAAAGGCGTTTGTTCTTCCTCCGGAATGCGATCCTAGTGACTCACGATGGACACTAAAGTATCGTGAACCTGCTCCGGGACTTGTTGAGCTAGTCGAAAATTCCGGTGTGTATGTTGATGCTTCTAGACTGAGAGAATGCATAAATAGGACGGGATGTAGTGATAAGTTGTGTCTATTGTTACTAAGTGAAGTCTTTACTGCAAGTGCATTGAGTACATGTTCTTGGACTGGTAGGAGAACTTCAGGTTGCTACTCGCAAGGAACAAGTGATGTAAGACCTGGACTAGATGCTCACGCGCGAGAAGTATTACTGAAATTTCTCACTGGTCATGACCAAGAGCGAGTCAAATGGCGTATTTCGAATAGAGGATTAATGACCCGCTTAATGTCCAGAAAAATGTTAGCGATGAGACCAAAGTCATTTAAGAAATCTTAGAATATAGCGACCAAAGGAGTGGACAGAGATGCATTTACTGTACAGCGTACAACCATATTTTTAACGATAATATTATAAAGGGTCGAAGCCGAAAGGCACTTGTTCTCCTCGTCTTTGCAATCGTCATTTTTTTGTTCTACACCATACCTGGGAACCTTCTAGTTACTGAGATAAATATTGGGGGTCAAAGTTCCAACTTTTTAACAAGCTTTTTTTAAATTACAAGTTTTTAATGCAAACATTTTACTTTAAACACCTCCACGATCCCCGTACTCAATCCATCCATCAGCACAATGTTTTGAGTGCGTTACATTGAGTTCTACCACAAAACATGATTTTTCACCCTCAAAAAAAAAGTCTGTATATCGTATGTTGCTAAGTCCATAGGCCTTTATAAAGTGACATTATGTCAGCTAAAATGGTGATGAAAAAAACAATTAATTAACATTCAATTTGCAATGTGCTTTGAAAACTGTTTATTAACATAATTAATTTGTAAGTTAAGCTATTTAGGAACTTAAAATTACTTCACAATATTTTCTCTACTAATATAATGATGTTTTAATGAAATCTACTTGTGGGTATTGTAGCTTTGTAGCCCACATAATTCAAAATTTCCCTGAGTTTTTTTGCAATTTGTCGATCATTGTCACGTTTTATGTTGAACAAAATAATTATAATCATTAAAATCGTAAAAACAACCCGCCTGTTCATTTAATCCCATTGAGTGACTATTTCATGAAAAAGTCACATAAAAAATTACCATTAGTATCACTAATTACTACGGAACCCTACACAGCGCGTGGCCCGACACGCAGTTGGCCGGTTTTTTAATAAGGTTTTGCAAGCAAAAAAGTGAGGCAGCTTTTTCATGTTTGTGTGTTTATGATTTATTAACCTGACTGTTTTTTGGAAAAAAAAACTGGGTGTGTCCAGTTGGTGAAAACATAAAAGTGATTTAATTTAAGTTTCACTATGTGGACACGCGTAAAAATCTTGGCGTGTCCAGATGACGAAATAATAAGTGATATAGTGAGTTACAGCAACCGGACACACATGTGTCCAGTCTTTCGTGTCCAGTTGGTGACTAACCCAAAAAAATCACGTGCTTTGGTACTGAGCGTCTGCCAAGGCTGTCGGAGTTCGACTGTCGCAATACTCGGTCTCGCTGCATCCCTACCACCAGAACAACCACGTCCAAGCCGTAGGGCGCGATTGTGTTTCCGGAAACGATATTAAGAGTTTACAAAACTAGATGGCGCTCCCTTTAAGGCGCCATCAATCCAAGACATACATAAATATTTATCTAGTAATAATATGTAATTTTTCGTCGTTGCAAATCTGAGCGTAAATACTCAGGCATTAATTAAGGTGTCTACTTATCATCTTTCTGCCCTTGTCCCAGTCTATTTAGGGGCGGCGAAACACGTTTTAATCTTCCTTTCTCCCCTGTCAGACCAGGATATCCAGTGCCTATCAAGCTTCGGCTGTACTCCGAACTTTGATGACAACCGTGAATGTCGTAATATTGGTATTACGTATTACACAGAGTAGATATCAGTTTACGGTGACTAACAGCCCGGGTGCGGTGTAACGTCTTTCACGAAAGCCACTTCAAACTCAGTTGTCATCAATTTGATGTCCAATATGCTTACATAATCTAGACACGCGGGAGCGTGTCAAGCCAAGTTCATGTGTAATATTACACGAACCATTTGGAGCCACTTTTGAGCCCCTCATAACTCAAAAACTGTTTCACCTATTTGGCTCATATATTGAGACTGATGAGATACATATATGTTCCAAATTTTATGAACATATCTCAAACGGTTATTTAGATATTAACGTCCAAAAATCGTCATTTTTATGACTGACCTATAGATCAAAACTATAACCCAGTTCCAGATGACCTAGAAAGTTAAAATTTGGCATGCAGATAGGTAATTAGGTGAATACAAAGGAAAAAATCAGAAACTGGTAATTTTTTATCATTTTATTATAATTTTCACTTAACTTGTAATTAGTGCCCGTAAATCTCTATATGTGGATTTTAAGATCTTTACGTGAATATATAATTACGAAGTATATTATAGCCTTCGCAAGTTCAACCTGTTACTTGTCGGTTCTTATTTTATTATTCCGAAAATTTGGCTTGCTGATAGAAACTAACCATTGAACATAATAATTCGTATATGAGAACTAGCCAAGTCAAACCTTAGGCTACAATATATTCTCCTAAGTTATTAGAAAAAATGATATTTTATGTTGTAATAAATAAATTTGAGGACTGACCATTGAACTTGGCACCCATTTAGATTTCACTTCTTTTGTCGTTGAAGTCAACAACCAGGGCATATATCATAATATTGAACTTGGCACCCATTTCACATTTATGTTTTTGATGGGATCGTAATATTAGAAGAATCGATACGAAAGCGTCTGTCAAAATGAGTTACTGTGACTATCAGCCACGATAGGCACTGATGACGTCATATTTGATCGCGACTGGTCATACATAATACGAAACTAACCTTTTGACAGTTATTTGATGGACACTGAGCCCAGTTACTATTATTTCGAGCTGTCAACAGAGATATGTACTTACAACCCGGTCACATTATCTCGAGACCTCGCTGGAATGCGAACCTCCCGCAATTTTAATCATATCATTATAATAATATTACCTACATTAAATTAATTAACACAATATTTGTTTTGTTGGAAATCTTATTGTTTATAATAATATTCTACTAGAGGATAATTGTTTTGCGCACCATATCAAAGCGCCGACGCGACGTGTCGTCCTCGAGATAATGTGACCGGGTTGTAATTGTATTTTTGTGTGTGTATGTTTGTAATGAATAAACTCAAAAACCACTGCACCGATTTCAAAAATTCTTTCACCATTAGAAAGCTACATTCACCCTGAGTAACATAGGTTATGTTTTATCCCCGTACTCCCACGAAAACGGGAACTACGCGAGTGAAACCACGTGACGTCAGCTAGTAATCAATATTAAGGGCCTATACCCCCTCAAATGGCTTAGCATGATCCTCCGTTACGCCTAAAATACTGCAGCAGTAATTTTGAAATAAATATAATTATGGTACAGTTGAGGATTAATGCTAAGTCATATGTGTGACGAAAACACGATTCCATATTTTTTTTCCGATAAAAAAAAAGATCCAAAGTTACCTCCAAATCGAACAATAAACCGCTGGTATTCAAAAAGTACTTCAAATTAGATCATGAAACTTTGCATACTAACTGAACTAACTATAATATAAAGCAGGTCTTATGTGTTTTATTTGTTTAGTCCAATCAATAGATATTTTGTAAATCACAAAAAACCACTCATTTCGCACTATTCGGCCGCAGTGACTGACGTAACAACCGCTTTGTAGTGCAAGCTGATTAGAACTTTATTCTAACAGTATTTCAAACGAAGTTTGAACCACCACAAAGTTGCTAATTTTAGAGTTAGAAGGGCTTTAAAATCTCACACAATCTATCCGTCCTTTGTTTGCCCTTCCTCTCCCTCTCCATCCACCAACATTCAGGTCCATCACCCTTATAGTCACATGCGTTTCATACTTCCTCATTACATTAATTAAGGCGTTTACCACAATAACTTAAAACGGGTTTTTATTTATATTGACATACGGTCGACCTTTTTTAAAAAAAATCAGGTATATACATTTACATAAAGAATTGGAAACTACACCTAAGTTTACATTTTTATTAACAACATAAACTAAAACACACAACAAACACAAATAACACAAAAAAAAACCAAAGTTACCTCCAAATCGAACAATAAGTAAACCGCTGGTATTCATACTTCAATTTAGATCATATGAAACTTTGCATACTAACTGAACTAACTATAAAGCAGGTCTTATGCGTTTTATTTTTTTAGTCCAATCAACAGATTTTTTGTAAATCGCAAAAAACCACTCATTTCGCACTATTCGGCCGCAGTGACTGACGTAACAACGCTTTGTAGTGCAAGCTGATTAGAACATTATTCTAACAATATTTCAAACGAAGTTTGAACTACCACAAATAGAGTTGCTAATTTTAGGGTTAGAAGGGCTTTAAATAAAAATGCACATTAGACAACAATCTTCTAAGTCATATAATTTAGCTCACATAAGATGGCTTAAAACTGCATACTTTTTTATGTAATCAAGCTGCCCATTTTGGTACAATACTCCCATTACGAAAGTGCCTATAACCACCCATAACTATAATTTACCATCAGAACTAGTTCTGTTGTCAGGAGGGTAACCATCCTTCTAGACTTTTATGATTGACTAGCGGACGTCCCGCGGTTTCACACGCGTAGTTCCCGTTTCCGTGGGAGTACGCAGATAAAATATAGCCTATGTTACTCAGGGTGAATGTAGCTTTCTAATGGTGAAAGAATTTTTGAAATCGGTTTATTACTTCCGGAGATTACCCCCTACAAACAAACAAACTTACAAACAAATGTTACCTCTTTATAATATTAGTATAGATTTAATTATTTCACAAAATAATAACGGCCGTTTAAGTTACACCGAGCCAAATACAGAGGCGAGCCAAATAGGTACAGGCTTAGCACGAGTGTAACGTATTAGCATCATAGTGTTTTATTTTTTTTAATCCAATCAATAGATTTTGACGTGACAACGTCTTATAAATTGGTTTGCCGGGTGACACTTCAAGAAACTGGGTAACGCTCCGCTCACGTTATGCGCTCACAATGAGAGCGAGTGAGAGGCACGCGTCCCGCCTAAGAGCGAGAGGGGCAGACATAAAAAGTTTATTTTACCACTCAAAGTCGTTGTCACGTAAAACTTTCGCCCGTATACCGACTTTACAGGCAACCAATTTTTTTTATGAATCGCAAAAACTACGAGCTCATTTCGCACTGTTCGGCCCGCAATAACTGACGTAACAACCACTTTGTAGTGCAAGGTGATTAGAACTTTATTCTGACAGTTTTTCAAACGAAATTTGAACCACCACAAAGCCAGGGAAACAATTTTGGTTTAGAAAATTCATATTCGTGCTGTCGACTTGCGACTTTGGTTTATAGGCTCCATAACCGGATGCAGCTGATTATTAGTATTGTACATTTAGCGATTCTCTATGTGACCTCTACAATCGATTTATAATCTACCTAGCAATAAAGTGTCCTAGGTGTAGTTTTTAAGATGGACCTATCAGTAACTGATATTGCTATGTCTAGGCAGTCGTGAACTCGGTGATCTATCAATGGAATCACGACGCTAGTGTTGTGGCTACTGCATCGAAATTGTTTGACATTGTTTTCATCGACATTCAATCTACCCATTTTTATTGTCATTTATAAACGTAAATAAATAAACATTACCATAGTTAAGAACGTTTATTGTTCGGTACGAACGGCAAAGGCTGGTAATATTATATTGTGATTCAAATTATATAGTTACGACCTTAGTATTATTTAGTTTATAACGGTTTTTTTCTGGTAATGGCGTCTCGCAGATCAACCTATGAGGGTGGCTTCTGCTTGACCGGACTATCCTGTGGGTGCCGGAGTGTAAATCTTCCAGTCAGGGGTGTTTGTTGTGGACCATACCTGGGAACTTTATAGTTAAGGAGATATTCGAGGTGAAAGTGCCAACTTTTTAACAAGTTTAAAAAAAATACAAGTTTTTATTGTTATAACTATATTTTAAATACTTCCATGACCCCTCTAATATTGAATGCATAAAAAAGCAATAATTTTCGAGTAGAATTACATACTTAGTATTATATAATGTACAGAATGCCTGGCTGACGGCTTCGTGGAGGTACTATTTTTCCCTAGTATAATATATTTTACTTAAATAACTATGCTAAAAAAACTGGCACCTAAAAAGCTGCTATCTAAGAGAACCATCAATAAAATTAATTAACATGCAAGGAATAGTACACTTTGATACAAGTGGAGAAAGTTTGTTATTGCATTCGAGGCGGAATTATAACACCCGAGTCGTAGGCGAGGGTGTTTTTGAGCCGAGAACTGCAATAACAAATGTCCACGAGTATCAAACGACGTTTTTCAATACACTTTTGAAGAAATAAAATAAAATAATGAAATATATTTTTGTCACGAAATAGGAAACTATGAATTTAATTTACTTTTTTTTTCGCGCTTTGCTTTCGCCAGGTTGAAGGACAGGCAAAGGTATGAAGCCGTTAAACAACCTAATATAAAAAATAGATTTATTTTATATTTTTGAATTCAGAACACAAATAAATGTTAATTTGTGTATAAAAGTAACTATTAGTTTTTAATAATCATGTTTATCTATGATATTCTATTTATAAACACAATTTGAATATTCAAAAAATATTTATGCCGTGAAGACGCGTATACTTTGCCGAAATTAAAAACAAAAACATTCACCTCAGACTATAGGCATTGAACCAATTTGGACTAAGTATAGGTAAAGTTATCTGTGGCAATTTTCATTCCCGCATACGTGAAAATGGGAAAAAACGCACGCGTGTGAGTGTAGTTCGTTATGGACCAGTTTTCGAGGAAGTGTATTGAAAATATTAATTTTCTTATTGTAAAATTTAACTATCAAACCATTGTCTGGGAGAAACGATGTTACTCAATTCTTAATATTGCCACAATTTTCGTGTAAAATAAAGAATGTGATGATTCAAATATTATAACCATCGTAACCGTCTAGTCGTTGATGACTGTTTGATTCCCAGGTCAGGCGAAGTGTTATTGGGTTTTTTATCAGTAGGACAGTAGCAGCCTCGAAGCCGCCTATACATTTTCAAGTGTTAAACTATCGATACCTCGTAGAGGCACACCACGCACCTACAGCACTAGAGGTCGTGAATGTAACGTCTGGCAGAAACCGAAAGTGATGCGTCGTGGGAACAGGGTCAGAGAGGCGCTCGGACGAGTCTTAACTGTTTCTATAGTAGATAATATTACTTGTAGGGGCAAGAACTGTTTATACATAGTACAAGCGGTGGGTCGTAAACTTGCAATGTATTGAGAATAATTATGATGGACAGACGGACAGTTGCAGAAGTCGATATCAAACTGGCCATCAAATCTCTTTCCTTTAAAGTGGTGGGAGATGATGGTCTTCATCCCCAGGTGCTTCTTCCTATCCTCAATGACCTCGTTTCTGTGAATCTGTTATTTACAACTTAGTTTGTTTACTAAGGGATCAGCTTAGTGCTACAAAAGGGCTAAGATAGAGAACCTACGGGGTGATGTTCGGTGTCTAAGGCGCGAATTATACAGAAACGGCGTAAGCCGAAGGCGCAGCGCAGGCATCTTGCCGGTTCAAAACGTTTCAATACAAAATGTAGGTAGGCGACACGTCGACGACAGTCGCGACTGCTAGCGACGTGGAACAGGCGACACGATGTGAATTACAGGCACGTCGTTTCGTCGCCTGTTCCGCGTCGCTAGCAGTCGCGACTGGAGAGGCGCGCAAGCAGCACGACTTATGTTTATAAGTACAGTAGGTGCACAAAAATAAAGACCGTGTTTTACTTTCGACAATAGAATGTGGAAACATTCTAGTGACAGTTTATACACTGTAAACGAAATACAGAAAACAATCAGGATATTCGCATAATTTTTCCATTATTTTAAAATATCTATGCTCTTGTGACATTTTCCACATAGGGTGCTCCCAATATCTTCGGTGTCTCTGCACGTTAATGAGTTGCAGCAAAGCAAGCGCATCTTCGTCAAAGATAGCAATAGCCTAAATTAAGTTTACTTTGTGCACAACAGAATCGACACCACTGTCTAGGAAGTAAAAGACAGTTTGATATCAATGTAACCTATCATACATTGTAACGCGAAGTACACGGCTGCGCTGTGAACGGAAGCGCGCATTATGTAAAACGTCACTTTTATCCAGCTTTACATCGCTCCACATTGTGTGTAACAAGTCACAACAGAGACACATAATGAGACTGCGGAAAAACGAATCTGCACGACGCTGACGTCTACATGATCTTCAATTGTCTTACTTACAACAGGGTGCAAGGAACATTGTCGCACAGGTGGTTACCATGAATACAAATGAATCTGGACCCATCGAAATATTTTATCGGTTATTTTAAAAAAGTAGTTGAAAACTTAAAAAAATCCGAATGAAAACACTGAAAAGCAAAAAACAAGCACATTTTAAAATAATCAAAAGTTGAAAGCAGGAGGGCCATTTGAATACTTATTGAATACTTCAATTTTTTTGTAATCACCTTTCAAAACCCTTCGTTTTGATACCCCACTCGATGGTATTGGAAGAAAAAAATATTTCGAACTCCATGATATGGCATCCCAAAGCCGCCATTGCATTTTTTTTAACTATTGCAATGTAGCCAGTGACACTCGTGCTACCAAGACTAATCCAACGACGTATAATTTATCCATATCCGTTCATCCGTTTAGGAGTTACGAGGGAACAAAGACACGGACATATATACACACATACATGCATACAGGTCAAACACATAACCTTTTATTTAAGCTTCGCAGCAGTCGGGTAAAAAATATATGCAGTTTCCTACAATAATGCAGTTTCAAATTAATTTATGGAATATTATTGTTTTGTTTATAAGTACTACAAGGCTTTGCTCTGCAGCTCACTCGCGGTGCCATTCTCCATGTGACTTAATATATTTTTGTCTTCGCTGTAGTCAGAACAGCAGTGGTGGCCCAGTGGTGGCGGCCCCGACTTACGAACAGTAAGTAGTGGGTTCGAACCTAGGCAGGCGCATTACTTTGTGTAATTTATTTCATCACCACTGCTCTCAAAACGATGAAGGAAAACATCGTGAGGAAACCGGCATGTCCTAGAACCAAAAAATTCGAAGACATGACATCTACCAATCCGCACTGGGCCCGCGTGGTGGATTATAGCCCATTTCCTCTCACAGAGAGGAGGCCTGTGTCCCAGCAGTGGTAACATTAATAGGCTGATGATGATTTGATGATGATGTTGTAGTCAGAACCGGCTACGTCTTCAGGCCCCGCTGGTTGATTCTTTGGAGAACTAGAGACCTCCGACACCTGGAGCGGTCCGTATAAGGATCTGACGAGTGCTCCATCCCCCGTATTCACATACAATATAAAGTCTATGTTATCTTATGTAGGGATGTAAGGGGGCACACCGCACACCTACCATCGCACTGCCTAAAGTCAACTTCACCTACTCGTGGTGCATCCTGCTGAACAACAAACGAGGCTCTGACGACCGATAAATGGCGGTATAAGTATAACCGAAAGAAATGCTTGCAGCTAAACAGCGCAGGCTAGCGACGGGCAGCAGCGTCACTAATGCGAGGAGCTGTGATTTGCGATCGCCAACCCACATATCCAGCGTGGCTATTATGGGCAAACCTCTTAATGACAAGTCACAATCATCAACCGCGGCCCCTAGTTCCCGGCGGCCTTGCTATTCCCGATTAGTGACGATCTTCGCAGGGTGGCTGGTAACAACTGGATGAGAGTTGCTGAGTGTCGAGTTAAGTGCCGTGCGATTGGAGAGGCCCATGTCCAGCAATGGACTGCTGTAGGCTGATGATGATGATGACAACGTACGTATATGTTTATCTTCATTTGGCAAATAACAAAAGCGAGCAAGATAGAGATAGGCTCCGAATCAAAATCTTTGGTGTTTAGGTGAGTAATGAGTCTAATATCCTTAAATACGTATATTCCCAGTCGCCCCCGCGGGGATTTCCACCGGAGGCAAATGGGAATAAAAATTCCCTGTCGCCACCGGTGGTGACTGGGAAGTCAGTGCCCCCACTTCAGTTTCGCTGTACATTGCCATATTATTTGCTATGAGTCTTCAATGAAATGGTCCTTCTGCGAACGAATTTGTACTCCTCAACCATCTTTGAAGATATTATTCACGTTCTCGAGACAGCTGTTAAGCCGATTATTTATTTATGTAAACACTGCGGTACTCTTTACAACTCGTCTCTGTCAACACAAATGTCAATTGTGGGCGAAAGGATCGCATTCAAAAATGTCACGGTGATCTTTGAGCATTATCGCATCGCTTCAATATGTACAACGCGACGTTGCATTAAAGTTTTAAAGTGTTTGGTACACTTTGGGAGGTCATTAATTCATTTAGTTAATTATCAATGAAAGCCGGCCGGCCATCGAGGGTTCCGTATAGACTTTTTTAAGGACAAACTTAACTTTGCTGTTCGATCCCCAGAAACGGCTATTGCACCAACCGCAAATAATAGGTTTGTAAAAGTAAAATCGCTTTTTTTTGTTATTAAACTACAAATTTACTGTTTTCAGATTTTTCCCTTTACATGTGCTGTAAGACATTGCTTCTTGCCAAATTTCATGATTCAACGGGATTGTCAACGGGAACTACCATATAGGTTTTCGACCCAAAACCTGTAGGGTACTTCCGGTTGATCTAGAATAGTCAATTTTGGTTAAAAGCAAGACCTTACAGCACAAGTAAAGGGAAAATCCGCAAAATAAAAAAAATATGAAAATTTTGGTACTTACAAGTTTTCGCGAAAATCTAAATTTGCCCAAATCATTATAAAGTGTAGACTCAAGATCATGATTTTACCAAATAAGGACTATAGACCTCAGTATTTGGTATAAATTTCAACTTGCTAAGTCCACCCGTTCCTGAAAAACTCAGTGGTGACAGACAGACAAGAAAACGATATTATAAGGGGTCCTTTTTATACCTTTTGAGGTACGGAACCCTAATAGAAGGATAAATGTCAAGTTAATTACTGGGCTATGCTGATCATTATTGATCAGCAATGTGTCATAAAATGTCCTACCTATCGTATGATAGGTAGGACATTTTATGACACATAATAATATATTTAATACACCTTTACATAATAGATACTCAAAAACTTCTCTCGTTTATATTTTTCTTTTCCACATTGCTGTTCCAAATTTTATCTGGGGCCATAATTCTTTTGATAAAAATTGTCTTGAGTCTGCCTTCTTCTTTTGGATCTAACATAAGGTCATTTGCTGCTGTTTTGTGTGGGAAGTGGGAACAGAGTGATATCTTCGCTCACATCTCATCCATCAGACATGCTACATCAACACAGTTCTGATTTAGCTTGGCAGCATGTTACCTACATACCAAAGCAATGTGGGCTTCATTAGAATCAATAGTTAGTGTTTTGGGCACCAAACTATAAGTATACAGATAGAGAATAACTCAAAGAGAACGTGTAGTCGTCACCGGGTATTAAGTTAGGCGCCACATTAATTTGAAACAAGCTCTCAATTCACGGTACAAAAGACATCAACGCCCAGCCGTATGATTCAAGACCAGATGTAAAGGCAAATGATCCGTACTAAAGTGCTAAGCTTATTATTCAAAGTCAAAGATTTATTTGCCGATTGATATAGTTACAAAAGTTCTTACAATGGTATAGTATAATAGTAGCTTAACATATTCAATCATAAAATAATGATATGCAAATTTTTGTTACAATTAGATTATTTAAATTTAAACTGAAGGAATTAGTTTATATTATAGAAGGGATTCTCAATTAAACATCTGTGTAAAGCCGTTCTAAAGCGGACCATTGGAAGTTCTTTAATTTTGTTAGGAATTTTGTTATATATCATACTAGCTGACCCACGCAACTTCGTCTGCGTCACATAAGAGAGAAAAAGCTAACAAAAGGAATACATTTTCCCCGTTTTTGCAACATCTTTCATTTATGCTCCGCTCCTTTTGGTCGTAGCGTGATGTTATATAGCCTATAACCTTCCTCAATAAATGGGCTATCCAACACAAAAATAATTTTTCAATTCCAACCAGTAGTTCCTGAGATTAGCGCGTTCAAACAAACAAACAAACAAACTCTTCAGCTTTATAATATTATTAATAATTAATTAATTAATAATTAATTAATAGTATATAATAGTATTCTCAATTCTCAATTCTCAATTCTTTATTTGCATACCATAATGTTTATAAGGTGGAAGGAAGATAGATATACTTAGTTACAATTATGGACCCTGTCGGGCACAGCATAGATTATAGTAGGAGAGAGGAGGAAGACTACTTACTGGCTGATTATTTCAGTTAATATATAATACCTACTGCTTTATTAATGCAGAATTTAATTTAAGGTAATAATTATTGTTTTATAAATTATATAGGTAGATTTATTTATTAGATATTGTAAATTAGTTTAAATATATATAATTTAATGTCATATTATAAATTATTGTTTTATTAATTTCTTATTATTTATTTATTTTTATTTATATGGTGTATCTATTTTCTATATTATCATGAGTAGGTGTGCGTGGCTCTAACGAGTATTTATTGAATAATTGAAACAAATTGTGAAGTACTCATAATTTATCATTTAAGTATTCGCTAATACTATAGTAGCATTTGCTTACAAGGAAGAGCTTTAATTTATTGATAAAAGTGTTATATTTATCTAAATTCTTTATTATTTCGGGTAACTTATTATAAATTTTTATGCACATGACCAAGGTACTATTGGAGTGCATTTTTAGTCGCGATGTTGGTAAGTTTAGCCTATTTTTATGTCTTAAGACAATTTTCGATTGTATGTCCTCTCTTTTTGTAAAGAAATCTGGATACTTTCGCACGAACTTACAAACTTCAGATATATAGAGACAGGGTAGGGGTAAAATCTTTAGTTCCTGGAAATGTGGTTTACAGCTATCGGTGACTTCAATATTTACTAAGATTCTAACTAGTTTTTTTTGGAGGGTAAATAGCGTGGGCGCGTCAGTGCTGTTGCCCCATAAGATGACACCGTATTTAAACCATGCGTAGGCGTACGCGTAGTACGTTACTATTGCAGTTTTAAGATCTGTTGTTTTTTTAATCTCGCGGAGGGCATATGAGAATTTTGATATTTTAGCTCTTAATCTCTGAATGTGTGACTTCCAATTTATATGTGTATCAATGTTTATGCCTAGTAGGGTGAATTTATCAACTACTTCTAATTTATTATTTTTAAAGCTATAATTTATATTAATTGGTATTTTTTGGCGAGGGTGGAATGAAATTATTTTAGTTTTATTGAAGTTAATTTCTAGGTTGTGTTCAGACATCCAATTTATTGTAGAATCTAGTATGGAATTTAATTTGTCATTTAAGTTGGTGTTATTTTCGCATGAAGTAAGTATAGATACGTCATCCGCAAACAGGACACATGGCTCATTTATATTATTTGGAAGGTCATTTACGTAAACAAGAAATAAGAAACACCCCACTACGCTACCTTGCGGGATTGAGGCAGTGATTTGTTTGCTGTCGGATCTTATTAATTCTATTTCATTTTTATTGTTGTTGTAATATTCGATTTCAACTATTTGTTCCCTGTGCTTCAAATAAGACACAAACCAGTCATAACATTTGCCGCGGAGTCCTATACTATAAAGTTTATTCAATAGTATTTCAAATTGTACTTTATCATATGCCTTAGTCATATCAAGTAGAAGTCCTATCGCGTACTTTTTTTCGTTAATTATATCAAGGGCTTTTTGAATATATTTGTAAACGGCTAAGGTAGTAGAACGGTTTTTTCGGAAACCGTTTTGGCAGTCATTAAATACATGATATTTTTCACAAAACGCATAAACTCGATTACACATGGCTTTTTCAAATATTTTGGAAGCTGTCGGTAAGAGGGCAATGGGGCGGTAGTTATTCGGATCAGTTTTGGAATTCTTTTTGTGGATGGGTTTTATCAGAGCTTTTTTTAATAGATTGGGGAAAACTCCTTCTTCAAATGATTGATTTAATAATTTATAGAATGGTAAGGTTAATTCATCTGCACATTTTCTTAATAAGGTAGGTGGAAGGTCGTCAACGCCGTGACTTTTTTTATTTTTCAAATTTTTTATTAATGTGTTAACCTCGTAGGGGTCAATTGGGCTGAGAAAGATTGAATTTTTTGTAGGGCATACAACAGGAAATCCTTTCGGTTTGCCGGTTGAGTTGTTTGTAGCCTCCCCGATTGAAGCAAAAAAATCATTAAATATATTTGCAACCTCTTGGGGTTCAGAAGTTACGCTATTATTTGTTTGTAGGGTTATGTTACATTTCTCACTCGCTATTTTTTTATTTGTAAGTTCATTTACTATGCTCCACATTGTCTTAACTTTATTATTAGAAGTAATAATTTTATTTTTATAGTGTAGTTTTTTTGCTGTCGTTACTGTCTTCTTTAGAATTTTTTCATATTTTTTATAATGTCTAGTTATTATCGGATTGTTAGTTTTAGTTGTTAGTATTTTTAATAAACGTTTATTTTTGCAAGAGTTTTTTATGCCTACGGTGAGCCAGTATTTCTTATAATTTGGTTTCAATTTTATTTTTTTTAATGGCATACACTGGTTTAGTATGTTAATGAGTGTGTCATTAAACGCTTCATAATTTCTGTTTATATCTTTTCCTGTTGTTATGATATCATTCCAATTTATTTCCTGTAATTTAGACTTAAATTTTAATATATTTGTGTGATTGTAAAATCTTTTCTTCACGTGCCAGGCGATTTTTTTTGTTTGTTTAGGTAAGTTCAAATGTAAAATGGTACTATTATGGTCTGAAAAACCCAGTTCTTCTACAGTCGTGTACATATCGTTGAATTTAAAATTTGTGAATATTAAATCTAAGCATGTGGTTGTGTTTGGCGTCACACGTGTCGGGCTTTTTATATGTTGGATAAATTTATATTCCTGCATTAAATTTATGAATTGGTTCGATTTAAGGTTATCTGATAGTATGTTAATGTTGAAGTCGCCTCCTATAATAATATTTAGTTTAGAATATTTGTTATTTATATATTTTAGGATTAGTTTAAGTTGTTGGTGAAATACTTCTTCCTCTCTTCTATTCCAATACATAGTTATAATTAATAAGTTTTCTTTAGGCAATTCAGTAGCACATAACTCTAGTACATATTCTATAGATTTATCTGCTAAATCACTTTTGTGTATGCAGTCTATATGTTCTTGGAGCAGAATACAGACACCGCCGCCTGTGCGGGAACTGCGACAGTACGATGATGCAAATTTGTAGCCGCTAATCTTGATTAGTTCTAATTTTTCTTCTGAGAGCCAGGTTTCCGAGATGCATATTGCTTTGTAATTAGAATTTTGGGTAACAAAAGCGTCAAGTAAGTGTTGTTTGTTGTTAAGACTTTGGAAATTCTGAAATAGTACTTTAAATGGTAGGTCTTTGTTTGCGAAATGTATGATTTACAGATTCATTCAACATATCCACTTGGTGAGATTGGTTAGTGGCGCTCATTGTTCTCATATCGTTTTCTTGGTAAGTTGAATCTACATGTTGTGGTGGTTTGGTGATGTGGTATTTTTTGTGAGTAGGTTTTCCATCTATGTATAATTGGTTGTTTCTTATTATTGCGTGATGTCCGTTTTGTCTAGCCTTAAATAATTCTTCTCTCATCTGAGCTCTTTCTTTTCGTGATTTCGCATCTAAAAACTCTGAAACACCCAAACCAGTTCCCCGAAAGCACAGGCTGCTGTTGATGATGTACCTGGTCATTCTTTTACTGAGCAATTCTATTACAAGCGGTCTGTTATTTGTGCCTTTTCTTCCTACTCGATACATGTCTTCTATGTAACCTGATAGGTCTACGTTGACTATGTCGCGGAATAGTTCTATCAGTCTGTTATAAAGTTCACATTCAGGTTCTTGATAATACTCTGTGAGGCCATAGAGAACTACTTTGTGGTGGTGGTTTTCAGGTACGGTTGGTGCTTGCAATGTTCGAGTTGATATATCTCTTACTTCTTTTTTTAAATTTTCGTATTCTACTTGTAGTGTTGCAATTTTGATGTTAATGTTTTCAATTTCTCGCTTTCTTTGGTCATTTTGTAGCGTTAAGGTATTCATTTTTGAGTCAATATCTAGTTTAAGTTCTGAAAACGCTCTGTTAATCTCGGTTTGTATTGTATTCTGTAGTTCTTCAATGATAGATTTATTATTTTCTTTCAAACGCAGTATAATTAACTCACTCAAACTTTGCATGGTGAAAAAAGATTACTGTAGGCTGTACCTACATTACCTACAGTTCGGCTGCTCCGAACATTGCCGAGGTTTCCCGAGCTGCTCGGCAGGCGGCTCGACACGCTGCCGCCCCCTCCCCGCGCGGTACAGGCGCCCCTCGGTCGCCCTCGCTAGTCCACGCGTACCAACGTACCGGTCTGCATACATTTTATATCGCTCCGCGCAACAGAGTTAAACTTGTACTTTTATCTATACAGTGATAGACTAATAAACTTTATTATAATTGTTAGAGCTGTGTTTACTGTGAAGAGTTCCCGAAACCTCCAATACACACATAACACTCTACAGTGGTGACCCCGAGAAGTTAACACGTGCGTGCGACAATAGTGCTAAGTACCTAATTCAGTGGACGTGGACTCATAAATTGTTACTGTGAAATAACTCGACCAATAAAATGAGTAATACCGAGCAGGTGAAAGAAAACGATGGACAGCAATCTCAAGATGTTTTTCGAGTAGGTGTGCGCGTTCCGCCATTTTGGCCGGAGAAGCCCGCTATTTGGTTCGCACAAATAGAAGGGCAGTTCGCTATATCTAATATTACGGCGGACACAACTAAGTTCTATTACGTAGTTAGTCACCTCGATCCGCGGTACGCAGCAGAGGTGGAGGATATTATAGTTAATCCACCAGCGGCCGATAAGTACTTATTATTGAAGGCTGAGCTCATAAAACGACTCTCGGAATCCCGCGAAAAAAAAGTGCTTCAACTGCTGACACATGAAGAGCTTGGCGACAGGAAACCGTCGCAGTTCCTCCGACACCTGCAGCACCTCGCTGGTCCGAAAGTACCTGAAGAGTTTTTAAGAACTATATGGTCGAGCCGCTTGCCGAACAACATACAGTCCATAATCGCGTCTCAAGCATCCGCGCGTCTCGATGTGCTAGCTGATCTCGCCGACAGAATACACGATGTCGTGCCAAGAGGTCATCAAGTTGCGTCGACATCAACACATGGGGTGAGTGAAATGGAAACTATGTGTAAACAAATGACCGAGCTAACGAGGCAAGTCCAGTCGCTAACGGAAAAGGTCAATGAACTTTCCCGCCCAAGCCGATCAAATGAACGCAAAAACCGCTCGAAATCCCGCCAAAACCGATCTCAGTCACGTGGTAAACATTCAACATGTTGGTACCATTACAAGTTTGGTGCAAAGGCCACAAAGTGTGATCAGCCATGTGATTTTCAGCCGGAAAACTGCACAAGCAGTCAGTAATGGCGGCTGACGACTGCTCGACGTGTAAACGCCGCCTATTTATCACTGATAAACGTACAGGAATACAGTTTCTCGTAGACACGGGTTCAGATGTTTGTGCCTACCCTAAATCATATTTACGTAATCAGCTGCAACTCCAACATAGTAATAAATGTACCTATGAACTTGTCGCTGCAAATGGCACCCCGATACCTACATACGGTACATACCAACTAAATCTCAACCTCGGATTACGTCGTGAGTTTTCCTGGAAGTTTATTATTGCTGACGTTTCCAGACCAATCATAGGCGTCGATTTTTTAAGTTTTTATAACTTATTAGTCGACTGCAGACAACAGAAATTGATCGACACAATAACAAACTTAACCGCGGGCGCGCCATCATCTCACGGACTAACACACGAACTGCTGTCATTGAAAATGTTTACAGGTCATTCAACCTACCTAGACTTATTACGATGTTATCCGGAAATAACGAGACCAGCTGGATCACAAAATGTGCCAATACATAATACCAAACACCACATAAGAACGACGTCTGGCCCACCGGTAACATCACGACCACGTCGTTTGGCACCGGATCGTCTGAAGATCGCGAAAAAGGAATTCGAGGAAATGCTACAAATTGGAACCGCTCGTCGCTCTGAAAGCCCCTGGTCGTCCCCATTACATCTCGTGCCCAAAAAAGACGATGGCTGGAGGCCATGTGGCGATTACAGGCAGTTAAATGCACGAACAGTACCTGATCGATATCCAGTGAGGCACTTACACGACTTTGTATATCAACTCTCAGGATCCACCGTATTTTCCAAAATTGACTTAGTAAAAGCATTTAATCAAATACCAGTTTTTGAAGATGACATAAAAAAAACAGCGATCACAACACCGTTCGGACTTTTTGAGTTCACTGCCATGACCTTCGGTTTGAGGAACGCTGCGCAGACTTTTCAAAGATTTTTAGATGAAATACTTCAGGGCTTAGACTTCACATTCGGATATCTGGACGACATCCTAGTGTTTTCGAAAGGGGAGACAGAGCACGTTGCACACTTGACTAAAATATTCGACCAACTAAAGAAATATGGAGTTGTGATAAATACCAACAAATGTGTCTTAGGTGCTAGTGAAGTTACTTTCTTGGGTTATCACGTATCTGCAGATGGCATACGTCCCCTCCCAGAAAAAGTAAAGGCGATCCAGGAATACCCCCTCCCTAAAAATGCTAAGGAATTGCGAAGATTTCTAGGGATGATTAACTTTTACAGAAAATTTCTCCCTGGCGCCGCTCAAATCCAAGGCCCTCTCAATCAAGCTTTAAGTGGCCCTAAAATCAAAGGAACGACGCCCATCACCATAACACCTGAGATACAAAAAGCGTTCGACGCGTGCAAAAATAACTTGTTAGAAGCCACTCTCATCTCTTATCCTGATCCGCAAGCTGAGTTAGCACTTTTTACCGACGCTTCAGATGTGGCCATCGGAGCTGTCTTACAACAACAGATAAATAACAGCTGGCAACCACTAAGATTCTTTTCCCGCAAGTTATCTCCTGCTCAGACAAAACATAGCACTTACGACCGTGAATTGCTCGCAATACATGAAGGAATAAAATACTTTAGGTATATGGTCGAAGCGAGAACATTTAAAGTGTTCACCGATCATAAACCCATTACGTTCGCCTTCACAACAAGAAGAGACAACTGCTCACCTCGTCAACACCGCTATCTCGATTACATCTTGCAATTCACAACAGACATCAACCATATATCAGGAAATGACAACGTAGTCGCCGACGCATTTTCACGACTGGAAAGCATCGACACTACAATCAACTACAAAGAACTGGAAAAAGAACAGGAAAACGATCAAGAGTTACAGAGTTTGCTACAAAATAACACGGCGTTATTTTGTAGCAAAGGCACAGTTAGAGAGAGTGAAAACTATGGATGCCTATATTTACTGTGACCAGTCTACTTCACGTCCTAGGCCATTCATCACACCAACTTTCCGAAAAGCAATCTTCAACAACCTGCACAATCTCAGTCATCCAGGCCCTAACGCTACAGCCAAACTAGTATCAGAACGGTTTGTGTGGCCTAAGATTCGTCGTGACTGCAAAACATGGGCTCAACAATGCACTGATTGCCAACGCAACAAAGTTACCCGCCATACCTACTCTCCTCTTTCCTCATTCCCTGTGCCTTCCAACCGTTTTTCCCACATCCACCTTGACATAATAGGCCCAATGCCACTTTCTTCTGGTTTCAGGTACTGCCTTACAGCTGTAGACAGGTATACTCGATGGCCAGAAGCGTACCCTCTAGCCGACATCACAGCGGAGACCTGCGCTAGCGCTTTCATTTCTGGCTGGGTCGCTCGCTTTGGATGTCCAGAGAAAATAACCACTGATCGAGGAAAACAATTTGACTCGCAGCTGTTCCAGTGCATGTCGTCGATTATAGGCGCCTATCATTGTCCCACGACAGCTTATCACCCTCAGTGCAACGGCCTCGTGGAGAGAATGCACAGACAGCTGAAAGCCGCCATAATGTGCCACAACAACGCGCAATGGTCGGAGGTACTTCCTCTTGTTCTCCTGGGTATGAGAAGTGCCTGGAAGGATGATCTACAAGCATCTTCAGCTGATTTGGTGTACGGCGAGCCACTCCGGTTACCTGGTGAGTTCATAAAACCAGTAACACACAACATCGTGAATGGAGCAGACTTTGCAGGACGGTTAAGAAAACACATTTCGAGACTGTCACCTGCATCAACATCCGGTCATGGTGAGAAAACGTTTTACGTACCTAAAGACCTTAACACAGCCAGTCACGTCTTCCTGCGGAAAGGACCTCTAAAGAAGTCATTAGAATCACCTTATTCTGGTCCACACAGGGTCATAGAAAGAGGATCTAAAACCTTTACAATAGACGTCCAAGGGAAACACACAACTGTAACCATCGATAGGCTAAAACCAGCCTACATGAACAACAATTTTGGTTCGAGAATACCACCACCATCACCAATGCCATCAGCTTCATCACCAACGCCATCAGCTTCATCACCAACGCCATCAGCTTCATCACCAACGCCATCAGCTTCATCACTAACGCCATCAGCTTCATCACCAACGCCATCAGCTTCATCAGCAACGCCATCAGCTTCATCACTAACGCCATCAGCTTCATCACCAACGCCATCAGCTTCATCACCAACGCCATCAGCTTCGTCACCAACGCCAACAGCTTCATTGCCAGCGTTGCCTCTGCCACAGCCGGAAACCACCACAAGAAGCGGGAGGGCCGTTAGATTCCCGCGACACCTTTCTCACTATCGACCGTGAACCAGTCTCAGCGGGGGAGTGATGTAGGCTGTACCTACATTACACAGTTCGGCTGCTCCGAACATTGCCGAGGTTTCCCGAGCTGCTCGGCAGGCGGCTCGACACGCTGCCGCCCCCTCCCCGCGCGGTACAGGCGCCCCTCGGTCGCCCTCGCTAGTCCACGCGTACCAACGTACCGGTCTGCATACATTTTATATCGCTCCGCGCAACAGAGTTAAACTTGTACTTTTATCTATACAGTGATAGACTAATAAACTTTATTATAATTGTTAGAGCTGTGTTTACTGTGAAGAGTTCCCGAAACCTCCAATACACACATAACACTCTACATTACCTAATAAATTAGTTCATGATGTTCCACTCAAAGGTCTCTCTGCATTCTTTCCACTTCCCGTGACTGCCAGTCGTTCATAAGTCAGTCTTACTCATCGCGCCATCTTCGAAACGATCAAAATAGTACGATCTTTGACAGTTTGACAAAATGCGCAGCCAATTCTGACATAATCTCTATGTTTTTATCGTATCGTTCTCAGAAACCCAAACCGGCTGACAACCAGGTAACTCAACAACGTTCAATCTTGGAGCATTTCTATTCCCTACTTGTTCAACGGCACGATAACCTGTATCACAACTGCATACGGTTGATAATTGTAGTTTGAAGTGTTGTGGATTGTGTTAAAAAGTGCAACAGCTATATTAATCAAATGCACATACGCGATACGATTCCGTTTATCTGTATAGATTTGGTACAGTCGTGAAACATTTAAAGAGTTTAATTTTAAATTCTCCTTTTCTTTCTTTCCTCTGTACCTCGGAAAGTATACGTTAAGCTGTTGCTTGGTCCCGGCTGTCATTTTTAGTTCTTTGTCAGTCCAGTCAGTGGCCCAAAAAGTCTGACAACCAGTCTTACCAAGGGGTATCGTATTACCCAGTACTAACTTGGTTGTGGAAGTCAGATAGGCATGGTATTCAGCTGCATCCGGTTAAACTGGAAGCCGACCCCAAGATAGTTGGGAAAAGCTTGGCAGATGAAGATTTTTAAATCCTCCTTTTATTCAATGACTGCCTCGGTGGATTTGTGTCAGATTGATGGCAATAGGCTCGGCCCTTATTACATGGGACTTAAACATAACTATCGAAATGTGGGTGTATCATTAGGTGCCCCTCTGCCTAACTCTTCGCGGTTTACAGGCGCGATCAAAAATCAAAATCAAAATACAACACAGCCAAATAATAATAATATTAATTTATTTTAAAACATATTTTAAAAAATTAAACTTACAGTAGCCAAACTCCTCTGTGCTGTCTGTACTTGGGTCACATATGACGCAACGAGGAAAGTTGCATCGACTCACACCTGCGCCTGCGGTCTGCGCGTACGCAGCTTATCAGCCGCGCAGTAATTATATAGAAAGGGCCGCTTTATGGAGACAGAACTGGACTATGGGGCCTAGGGAGTGCCCGTCACCCTGTGGTGATAATATGATGCCATAATATGTTACATCTAGTGTGTTACATACAGGATGTAGCAGACTCTTCACGAAGCCGTCAACCAAGCATTCTGTACATCATAGAAAGTAACTACTCAAAAATTTTGCGGTGAAAAATCACGTTTATCGGTAACACTCAATGTACCGCACTCAAAACATTGTACTGATGGATGAATTGAATGATGGATTGCACGAGAGACTCGACGCGCGACTCCTGTCCTGTAATCTGCAGCAGGCCTAGCGTACGTAAGTTACAAACGTTTCGTATCGATTCTCTTTTTACAATCGTAAACGCCTCGGTGTAAGCGATTGTAGAAAGGTCTAAATTGGTAGCCAAGTTGACACGACCGAGTCGATCGCTCGTTCTCTAATGTCTGTAGAAAAAACCTACACTTTAGTCTATGTGAGCGTACCTATCCGAAGAGTTTAGCGATCAACATTGTAGAAACGATAACATACTATTCTATCATTTTAAACGATGTAAACTTGTTTACGAATTTTCTATTCGTTTGTGTTGATCACGTGATTTAACGTTGAGGTGATGTTATTTTTTGACGACCTGATTTGCGCAGCGGTAGTGAGGCTGCCTTACGTTCTTAGGGTCCCGGGTTCAAATCCCGGTCGGAGCAAATGTTTGTGTGATGAGCATGGACATTTGTGCCTATGGCATTAAGTCCGCCTCTGTACTTTGTGCTTGAAGTGTTAAATAAATAAATTTGTTTCCGAGTCATGGATGTTTTATATGTATAATAATAAGTATGTATTTACAAACAAAAAGTATCTATGTAGTATATCAACTATCTGGCGTCCACGACACAAGCCTCGTTGCTTAGTGTGGCACTAGATGGCGCTGTGTGTAATGTCTAGCAATATTTATTTATTATTTATTTATTCCCATTCATTTGAATAGTTTTCTACTAGCGTTAACGATTGTAGATTGTAAACTTGGCTAGGCTTGGCTATTCTAAACCAACTTAATTAATACCAACCTAATTACATATAATTTGGTCTTCTGTTACAACATCCAAAAATAAAAAGTGATTAAGATTTCAAAAACCCCAGTAAATAACTCTTGGAAATTGTTTCACAAATGGCAACTACATAAATATAATGTTTTTATTTATGAATCTTACAACCGAGGTCGTTGACGTAAAACCAATATGTTTTATGTTACACACACTCGTATGTATGACTTGACAGGATAATTAGGCATTTAGTCATTTCCTCCCAATATGTATAATGTGTGTAGGTAGGTGGGTATCTATGAGTATGTGTGTATGTGTTTCTTAGAACTCTGTTACTTTGAATTGGTTGTCGCAATGGCTATTACATATGTTAGTTATTTAAAACAAGGTTATACAGGGTTGTGACCCAAATAGGTTTGGAAGTGGTTAAATTTTTTTCCGGTCAAATCTGAACTTGAAGTTTAAAAGTGAATTTCTTGGTAAAACCACAACTTGTGCTAGTCATAAGCAATTTCATAATTTTTGCAAAAGTTATTTTCATAAATACCTGGTCTGACATAATATAGTACTATCGTAACGCATTTATTAACTAGAAGTACTTAATATTTATATCTTAAACATAAAATAATTAAGAAACATAAAAATCTCAGGAGATAAACTTTAAATAAGCTTTAGAAAAACTTTCTACTACGGATATTGACAAGTTATATAAACCAGTTAAGTTATAAATGTCATGATAACTGATTCGCTTATCTCGAGTCACGAGACAGACAGATTAAGTTAAACCTACTTCACTACGAAATGCCGTAGACATACTAAGTAAATACAAATGTCACTAGTGTGGATTTACTTTCGCATATATGTATTTTCGACACACATTTAGTGGCATTGAAGACAGTTATTTTAATTTCGGTCCTTAGGTTCTGTGATATACTAATAAACGTAGCGTGAGCTTTAAGGTTCCGTCGTTTGAGTAGTCCACACTTATCCCGGGCAGCGAGTGCGTACCCTTAAGAGCCTATACTACCTCAGATTAGCAATTTTATTTGTGGTAGTTCAAACTTCGTTTGTAATACTGTTAGAATAAAGTTCTAATCAGCTTGCACTACAAAGCAGTTGTTACGTCAGTCCCTGCGGCCGAATAGTGCGAAATGAATGGTTTTTATTCTTTATAAAATCAAATTTTCGTCTTTTGGAAAAAATAAAAAAAACATAAGACCTGCTTTATAGTTAGTTATAGTTGCAAGAAATATGGATGGATACGGTGACAAATATTGACATGACTCACAATAGCAAAAAGGCGTGGACCACTATCCGCAAACTCACCAGCGATCCACCTCCACCACACACGCCTAGCACAGTGACAGCTAATCAAGTTGCTCACCAACTCATCCTGAATGGCAAACCTCCAAAACGACTTGGCAGAATTCCCAAAATAAGCAACACCTCTTCTGCCAGTGAATCTGTACTATGCGCCCCATTCCAACTAACGGGCGTCGTCTTGGCCATTCAACGACTGAGTCCCGGTAAGGCCTCCGGAGTGGACGACATATCAGTCGAACAAATCAAACACCTCGGTCCCGTATCTGTGTCGTGGCTGCTGCGACTTTTTAACCACTGTTTGGAGTCAGCAAACATCCCTCGCCTTTGGAGGAGATCAAAAATAATTGCTATTCCAAAACCTGGAAAACCACATGACGACCCTAAAAACTTTCGTCCTATATCCCTACTCTGCCACACTTACAAACTGTTCGAAAGATTACTGTTATCTCGCCTCACAAATCTCATTGATCCAAAACTAATTCCAGAACAAGCTGGATTCAGACCTGGTAAATCCTGCTTCAGCCAGGTTCTTAACCTTACTCAACACATTGAGGATGGGTTTGAAACAAGGAAAGTGACGGGTGCAGTATTTGTTGACTTATCGGCAGCATACGACACCGTGAATATAAAACGGCTGTTGTGGAAGGTGACTGACCTGACTGAGGATCTAAAGTTCACACGAATCCTCCGTGAACTGCTCAGCAACCGCAGATTTCAGGTTAATCTTCTGGAAGATAGAAGCAGATGGCGAGCCCAAAAAAATGGACTACCTCAGGGTAGCGTACTAGCCCCACTACTATTCAACATATACACTAACGACCAACCAGTTAGCCCAAACACAACCCGCTTTCTGTACGCTGACGATCTTGCACTCACTTGTCAAGATACCAACTTTGAGGATATTGAAGCCGTACTCTCCACAGCTCTTAGTGACCTAAGCCACTATTATGGTGAAAACGCTTTAAAGCCAAACCCCTCAAAAACGCAAACGTGCGTTTTCCACCTCCGAAACAGACAAGCGGGCCGTAACCTAAACATCTCCTGGCAGGGGCTACCAATCGCCCATAGTGATCACCCGAAATACCTGGGTATAACTTTAGACCGATCGCTTACTTATAAAAAGAATTGTCAAACAATAAAAATGAAGGTGCATGCTAGAAATAATTTGTTGCGCCGTCTTACATCTACCAAATGGGGGGCGTATCCTCAAGTTCTGCGAACAACTGGAATAGCGCTTTGCTTCTCCGCTGGCGAATATGCATGCCCAGTATGGGACCGTTCTGCTCACGCCAACCTAGTGGATACAGCTCTAAATGAGACGTGCCGGATTATTAGCGGTTGCCTTAAACCGTCCCCGGTACGAATGCTGTATCCACTAACTGGGATTGCGCCTCCAAAAGTTCGTAGGACCATAGCCAGCCGCAACGAGAGGACGAAGCTACAAGTTGACCCACGCCACCCAATGCACAGTTACGTTCCCGTGCCCCAGAGGCTGAAAAGCCGTAAAAGCTTTTTTGGGTGCGTTGGCCCAGCTAGTCCAGCTAATAGTAATGCCTCCACAGCGAGATGTGATCTCTGGCGGGAGGTGCTTAAGCCCCCTGACGGCTTCATCGAACCATCTGAAAGCCTTCCACCTGGGAATGCTTTGCCGTGGCTGACTTGGAAATCACTGAATAGACTTCGAACCCAGGTCGGCCGTAGCAAAGACAATCTCCTCAAATGGGGGTTTATAGACGGCTCAGACCTCAAATGTGAATGCGGTGTGTCTCCACAAACAATGGCCCATCTTCCATCTTGCGCCGCATGCCCTGACACCTGCACACTTGACGACCTTATCAGCGAGTGGAGTTCGCATTGCTGAATTTTGGGCCAAACACATTTAATAAATATTTGCCATCGACACGCTAAGAAGAAGAAGTTAGTTCAGTTAGTATGCAAAGTTTCATGATCTAATTTGAAGTAGGTACTTTTTGAATACCAGCGGTTTATTGTTCGATTTGGAGGTAACTTTGGGATTTTTTTCTATCGAGAAAATTTTAGGAAATCGTGTTTTCGTTTTGACGAAAACACGATTTCCTAAAATTTTAAGACCAAGACCATAACCACCACCATACCATTACCATACCATTACCGTATACCATTTTCATAAGACCTAACATTAATCCTCAACTTTACCATATATTTATTTCAAAATTAACGCTGCAGTATTTTAGGCGTAACGGAGGATCATGCTAAGCCATTTGAGGTAGTATAGGCCCTTAAAGAGTTCATCTACTTACTGATAATTTGGTGGTTTTATTCTACACCCTAAATAGTGTTTCTAGTGAACACACAAGTTCATACATTAATTTAGAAATGGTACTTACGGAAAACATAATTATTTTATCGCGTTATGATCTTCCTGTCCTTATCTTATTCTATTTGGGTTCGGCGCAACACGTTTTCTTCCATTCTTTCTCACGGCATCATTTACACACCTTTTTCTTTCATATAACCCACACAACTCATCCATCTTTTCTTTACATTATATCGCGTTAATCAGTATAAAATAATAACGCGTTTTCAAGTTCGTTCCGACGGTGTTCATATAATAACTCCGTAATAAGTTTCCCCCTATTTCACACATTTGAAAAAAAATCTAAATATCTAGGTAGATACATCACTCTTCAAAAAACCGACATTGGATTAAACTGCATATAACAGCAGTCGTTTAAAAGTGAATGTTTTTAATGTTCTTTCATAAAATAACATTATAAAAAGAGAAATTATTCCTTAATAGAGCTGTACCGCGATATTGCGCTAAGTATCGTCCACTTAATATCTGTATTAAAATTTATTATTTCCGTGCAATAAATTTTATTAGTAACAATCGCTGATGTAGTGTCTATGGTCGACTGGATACTACTTATAAATAATTTCTAATACATAAAGTGCATTAAATAACAGTGTGAATGATAATTGTATTCACTCAATCAAACAGACCGGTAGCTATCTACATTGGATCCATTAAATTGATATTCATTTGATTGATTTCCTTATGAATGCACCACCATTATGTGTCTTCGGTGACTCGTGCAAAGTGTAAAAAAAAACTGCAAACCTCTTCAGGAGTAATTCTTGTGAAAAAAGTCTGTCTGCTGCTTATGGCCCAGAGGTTAAGGCCTCGCTTCTCATGCTCGAGATAGTGGGTTCAAATCCGGGCACATACCAATGTAACGTGACTTTTCTATTTATATATTATAGCGGACGTCACGCGGTTTCACCCGCGTAGTTCCCATTCCCGTGGGAGTACGGGGATAAAATATATGCCTATGTTACTCAGGGTGAATGTAGCATTCTAATGGTGAAAGAATTTTTGAAATCGGCGCAGTAGTTTTTGAGTTTATTAATTAAAAAACAACAATACATATAGCAAACATACACACACACACACACACAAATACAAATCTTTCCTCTTTATAATATTAGTGTAGATGTAGATATAAGTCTGAAATCGCCAACCCGACTTGAGAAAGCGTGGTGAACTGGTGACATGCTCTTGCCTTCTCTGTATAAGAAGTCAAGTTCTGTGATCACGTACAATAATAGTTAGGAGTAACAGTTTTTTTTGCTATACATGTATCTGATTTGTTTCTGTAAAAGTTATTCACAATGATGACAAAAATGAATCCTACAGAAGTTTTCAGTGGTTTAATAAATGTATTTAGGGCTAAAAGTAAATATACCGAACAGCCAACCATCTATCAACAGCCTTCGAAGTTTTTGGTACTTATGTGAAGGTGATTTACCCACCAAAAACTTCGAAGCAACTAGCTTTACTAATTTTATAATTTGGATTTATTAAGTTTCAAAATTATTTTTCTTAGGCTCTTGCTTAAGCAAGATAATATTGTGAGTTAATAAGAATTTCTACATTTACATCTCAGTAATGTCTCACGTTTCAAGATTTATTGCAGACACGAACGTCACGTCAGCATTGTAACATGTCAACTTTAGTGAGGCGCCGTACTTTCCAGGATATACTGCACGACATTCACTGGAATACGAGTCACACGAAATCACGCCTTTTATGCCGTTTAAGACAGGCAGAAAGATTGTCAGGTAATACACACACCTTTTACTTATTTAAAATAGAAATTCTATTTTAGGAGTTTCAGTAAAAACGATTTGAGCGCTCAAGGTGGTCGAAGATTACAGTTAATTTAATGTTAGCAGAGCGTTTAGTAATTAATGAGGTATGGCGATCGTGAGGGACGCCAGTCGACCAAAATTTAAAACGAACAAGTGATTGTTTTTTTTTTTAAATTACAACAAGTAGGTACCTTCAAGATACCATAGTATTGCGCTCTGAAAGACCGAAATTACGTTTGGTTTCCAGAAAAATAAATGTAGGTACTTAAAGTTTTTCTACAAATTTATATCAAGCTTTTATTTTAATTTCTGAGCTTTTCAGAGCTTTCATTAAAAAAACTAATTAAAGTCAATCTACTCGGCCTCTATTACATCTGTGAGTACACCTGTGCCTAAGCCTTCGGGAATTGCAGTCGTAACGTTATGTGTGAGGTTGAGACCGGTTGCATCGATACGCACTTCAGCAGATACGATACCGATACAGATATTTATAAAAAGAATCGCCGATACCGATACCGATACGGACATTCAAGATTCAAAGAAAGCTATAAAAAGCTGTGGCCGTAGAAACAGACAAGATCATATTTATTTAGAAATGATTATTGATAACAGATCAGAAGACAAATCTTTCACAGTTATGAGATTCGGCAAATTTTATATAGCCGATTCCGATATATCGGAAAACTTGCGACATCGCCGATTTTTCGGTATCGGATGCATCCCTAGTTGAGACCTTAAGAAAAACGAGAAGAACGTAGTATTCGATACGCAGTAGAATGCAAAAAATTCTAAAGTTTTTCATCACTATGCGTTTAATTGCGAGCAACAATAAAAAGTATTAAAAAGTGGTCTTCAGGTTGAAGGCAAAGGGATTCACCTTCGCCTTCAGTCGAGTCGAGCCGATTGATGGACATGCTTACTGTAGCGGTACATTTTTTGTTAATTATTTCATACTCTTTGGTAAAGCCACAAAACAAAATGCTAAATTCTACTGGTAGAATAGAAAGACGGTTGTAGGAGTGAAATTATACTAAAGCCTAAGCTAACTAGCTAAGGTGTACATAGTAGTAATACCCCTTGGTAAGACTGGTATGCATACCAGTCTTACCAAGGGGTATCGTATTACCCGGTACTAACTTGGTTGTAGAGGTCAGATAGGCAGCTCGCTCCATCTAACATACTGGTATTCAGCTGCATCCGGTAAAACTGGAAGCCGACCCCAACATAGTTGGGAAAAGGCTAGGCAGTTGATGAGTAGTAAGTGCATAATATAACGGATGGTCCATATACATATATATTATATAGCTGAAGTTTCTTGAACGCGTACCTATTGAAAATTCTATTAAATATGCAAACCAACATCTAGAAAATTGTATTTAATTGTATTAGTTAGTTATTAGATTAGATTCAGAATTTTTAGAATTTACTGTACAAAGGGCAAACTCACGCTGTATACAACCTTCAATAAAAATATATACTATTAATAGCCACACCATTGAAACGCCAAACAGTCTTATATCACACCTCATTATTTATAGAACAGCATCAACATCTTAACTTCTTGCAGTTAGTTAGTCGCAAGCGCATCTCTGATCTCGCGCAGGCGCAGTAAGCACGGACTACACAAAGAAACGCAGTAAGCACGCAACCGGCGCGAAGTATAGACGCGCGATATCGACGGGTGTGCAGTGTACTGTTGCAGGCTGCAACGCGAATTTAGACTCGTAAATTTATTTGTTTTTTTTTTGGTTATCGTTTAATTTAATCTTGTGGTGTTGGTGTGAGTAGCGGAGTTTTTGAAGGTAAGTTTTTAATTTTTTTTTGCGAGGAAAACTGCATTTGTGGTGAAAAACATTTTTAAAGAAAATAATCGCGGATATATTTTCACTAAGCTTTTTGTTAAATATAGTTTATTATTAAGCAATTATTTTAATATAAACTTTTTTTTATATGCAGTTATTTTATTACCATGTGCATTTGCAATAACTGTTAATATGTATTTTGTTTTGATATTTTTTTATCTGTTTCAAAAATGAGTTAATGAATGAGTTCATTCAACTTATTTTTATAGGTTGTCTGCGTGTTTTATTGAATTCTCACTTATTTCCTTGAATGAAATAAAAGTAATAAATACCAAATCTTACTTTACTTTGTAAGCTTCGAATGATTGTGTTTTACAAAATATCGAATCGATTTTGTCCGCCTGATATCTATTCACGAAAACTTTTTTACAAAAAAATAAAACCGACTTCAAAAAACACAAAAAATTTAAAAATAACTTTAGCTTCAGAAGTCGGTGACTTTTGTTTGATTCATTTAGTTTTTTTTTGTCACCGACTTCTAAAGCTAAAGTTATTTTTAAATTTTTTGTGTTTTTTGAAGTCGGTTTTATTTTTTTGTAAAAAAGTTTTTTTTATTTTTCCATTTTTAGTTGTAATATTCTATACAAATATTTGCTATGCATTTAGATTACATTGTTAAAAATACATGTCATGGTAATAGGCATATCCCCAATAAATGGAACTTAACATACCTAACCTGTCGAAATTTGGGTGTATTGTACACATCTGCGTACCCCTCAGAGCATACAGGCGTGATGTTACGTCATGATGTTGTGTAAACAATAAACATCCAAGCGATTGCAGCTATCACGACCGATTTACCATCTAGTTTTGAAGAGTTCCATTGTATATCTCCGAAGATCAGCATCAGATCTTCACCAAATTTAAATGCGACCATCTTAGGAGTATATTCTTTCAAACAAAAAAAGAATTTTGAGAATCGCTCCACAAATCGAGGAGAAATCGGTAAACATACATGAAATTATACCACACAACTGAAGTAAAAATGTTCATAAAATGAAAACTACTAGGCCAAACCATTTTAATTTTTTATGGGACCAAATGGCAACTATTCCGCATCAAACTAAAAAAGAATCACGTAAATCGGATCATGAACGGCAGAGTAATCGGTGTACATACATAAAAAAAAAATACCAATCGAATTGAGAACCTCCTCCTTTTGGAAGTCGGTTAAAAATGGTTCGTGTGCCTCGTTATTCTAAATGTTACCAAAGGATTGTCTTCTAGCCTGACATTTGAACTCTGATCCCTAAATTGGTTTTAGGCAAACGTTTCTTCTTCATCGGCTAGGTATTTTGTTTACCTATGATTAAATACGACTTTTTATTAATGTTCAGATTGGACATGCAAGGACTTCCTAGTTCTAACTATCTATAAATTAATCATTACTGTCAAAATTAAATATGCACCGCGTATGAGCACGGACTACTTCCGGAAATTTAAAACTTTTAAAATCTTTTTATATTCTAATATCTCTAACTTACATAAGTAGCAAATGTTCGTATAGCTATGTTGACGTGTGTATCATAAACAATGGTGAAAATGCGTCTGCGTTTATCACGTCGTAACTGTCGTAAGAGGAAGTAAGGAAATGCATAAATTGCGTGAAAACTTGTCTGTGTAACAATTTCTAAAAAAAAATATACAACAATACCAGCAGCATGCAGCTATTTACATTATAATCGGCATATTTATCTATCTAAATTTTAGGCTCTAGAAGTTATTACAGTTCATTATTTGTCTCTACATAACAAAATGGTCAAGATTCAGAACTTTTTTTTCATAAAAACCTACCATACTGAACTTATGATAAATGATGTTTATTTTATTTTGCAAGTAACTAGGTTTACAAACACTTTTACTACAACTTTAATACATTCGTTAACAATATTAATGACTACGGAAATTATAACTGAACCTTCTAAACTAGTAAAACAGCCTTTAAACGTAAACATTATAATATTAATAAAAACAATTTGTTCCAAGTCATTAGGAAGAGCACAGTCAGTATGGAGTGACCTTGCAGCTCGTTGGGTGAACCTTTCGTTTTTCTGTGGCCTATGAATGGAGGACCAACTTCTGAGGTCTGTAACAATAGGCAATGAACTGCAGAAGGACCAGTTTTTAAGGAAATTAAGAGAGACGAGAGATTTAATACCATATAGTGTGAAAAAGGCGACTACAGGAGTTAAATTAGCAACTCTATTTGTGGTGGTGCAAACTTCGTTTGAAACACTGTTAGAATAAGGTTTTAATCAGCATGCACTACAAAGCGGTTGTTACGTCAGTCACTGCGGGCCGAATAGTGCGAACTTAGTGGTTTTTTGCGATTAACAAAAAATCTATTGATTGGACTAAAAAGTAAAACACTATGATGCTAATATGTTGCTTGTAGAATTATTTGCCAAAAAATCAGAATGATCGCATGCATTTTAGTATGGTTTTTACTCGATAAAAGACATTTTTAGAGATATGTTCGTGATTTTTTTTTTATCGAATAAATTTAGTTGTATTATGTTTTCAAACACTATTGTACTAGCATATATTCTGAAGAATATCATATATTTTTCTGGTTTTGTTTATTGCAGTGAATCATATGCTTTTTTGCATTATAAAACTCGCGTTTAGCTTATGTAGTCGCCTTAAAAAGTCGAAAGTCCGAAGATCTGGGGGTAATGGGTATCGTGTTTTCCCGTAACTGCGTTGTTGAGGTCAGATACCCGGTAAGACCAGAAGCCAACCCAACATTTTATCTGTCCAGCCTTTTCCCAACTATGTTGGGGCATGTAGCTGAATACCGGGAGCCAGCCTCAACGTCGCGGTCGTTAGAAAAAGACTAGATAGTCGTGATACTAGATGGTCGTGATAGTATTTTGAGACTGTGAGCAGGTGTAATTTAAAATGCCCTCAATCAACATTTTTTGGTCCTAATGTTAAAATTTTCGGGCATTATTCTTAATTGAACTTCTCTACCGAGCTGTTTAGTGTTAGTACCGTGATAATTGGTCAATTTAAATTAGAACAACTTGGAATGATAACTTATTTGGTATCGACCTTAACTAATGAGTTCTGCAAAAATTGCTTTGCTAAATAAAATGGACTAAGATAGTTATGTAACTTTGTGAGTTGCAGTGTCGTAGGAAATTCTTTTTGAACCGTGTATTTGATGGGATTTACTATGACGAACTATCTCATTGAAAAGAGGCCGTGTCCCAGCAGTGGGAACATTATAGGCAGATGATGACTATGACGAACTTAGAAACAAACTGTGTTCTCCTAAAATTAAAAATACTTTTTAGTGAACCTGAGGAACTTGAATAGTCGTGACACAAAACCGCCAAAAGTGGAGAAATTAGCCAAAGTTTGATGAAGATGAAGAGGGAATTAATCATTTAATTCGCTCAATTTAATTTTATTATGTAGATTTAGAAACTGGCAGTCTACTAAATGAGTAGACATTCATTGTAGAGAACGAAACAATATAGAGGAATTCGGTCCTAATTTAAGTAAAATTACAAAAATATGAGGCAAGTCTTAGGTACGCAATGGCTTTACGAAACAATTCACAACTGTCAAATATAAATTACACCTTAGTTCTTCTTGCATTTATACTACATCTAATTCTACCCAAATACCAACCGTAAGAGTACCGTGAAGGATTCCCCATTGATGTTGGCTTACGGCAACCGTCCTTCAAACCACCTCGGCACCTCCATATCTATACCATATCTACATTATCTTCATCTCGATGTGGTAGATCCGTCTTTTGTTTGTTAAACTGTTAAGCCAGAAATCCGGTTTAATGCGAGGTTTCTACTTATGCCTACTGAACATTTGTGCACGGTGTTGGTTCAAGGCAACAAGGCCTGTACATTAAAACTTTAAAGTGTAACAGTGATAAATGATGTTTATTTTGCAAGTAGGTTTTTACAAACACTTTTACACGTCATTTTTTAAAACTAGATGGGGCCGGTGTTTCGTACCTGACTACTCTGAGAAGAAACAGCCGAAACAAACTCAGAGGTCATAGTCTCTTTTAAAGTCCAGACAATCTTGCTCAATTCACATGAGGACTATCCAGATTAGTGTCTGATATGGTCTTTTGAAGAAAGAACCATACAGATTTGAGTCATCATTGTTCTAAGATAAACAACAACAAACTCTTTTGTATCGGTACATGGATCCCAACTAGCAAAATCAGTACTTATTACGCTCTCAAGACTACTTTTATTTTTACTTATAAATTGTTTATAATACGCTACAAGCCTGAATTTGGGCGCATTTATAGGAGCGTTTACTAGTAAAAGTTTTCTATACATGTCTTTTATGTAAGTCTTGTAGTTAACTATAAGACCGAGATATAAAAACTAATGCGCTTGAGTATGTTAAGGCAAAATCTATTATAAGTTAAATAGTCTACCGCAATGCCTTTCTATGACCGTTATTAGTAATGATAGACTTATAGTCTTTTTTATAGGATTACTTTGCTAGTTGGGATTGTTACGAACTTATGATGCACACTTTGTAGATGGTCTATGATGGTTTACGAACTCTTATTACCTACCACTGATAACTGCATTGCTGAGGGACAAAATAAGATCCGTAGCATTAACAGATAGGCTGTTTAACGTTCTGTGTGTGTAACGATCCCATTGCTCAGAAGCAAGCTCTCCTCTCCGTAAAATGGAGTGGGCCGCTCATACACAATGGGGGCTCAATGCTGTTTGGCAGTTGTCAAATTGAAATATTGCACATTTCCATCAACGCAATATTCACCGTTTCATTGCGCACCAAGTTAGCAAGCTCCATTGTTTTGGCATAATGTAATCATTAATGAATATCTTGTGGGTAAATCTGCGCAATTGGGCAAGAGACTCTATCTGAACTCTTCGAGGTTATTGATGAGAAATATCCATTGAGTTGAGATTAGAAAATATACTTAGAACTGTGGTTACAACATACAGTTTCCTTTGCACGCCGAACGGAGGGGACACTTGCACTCTAGCTAGAACGACATAGGCCCAGCACACACCGCTAGAGGCGCAGCGGAGCGCATTTGAAGACAACAATTTAATATAAACCTTAACTACCTTGGTATACGATCGCGCGCATGCTCTTGTAGTAGCTTGAGGGCGCTCCGACTACCACGTGCGAATTTATTCTTATATTGACTTACGTTATTGGTGATGTGCTTCTAAAAAGTCGGATCACGATGAATTCGGAGGAGTGTTTCGCGCAGCATGCAGCAGAGCGATTAATGGAACTGCCCAAATATCGCCCCGCTCCACGCTACAAGAATTGCTCCTCCGATTGGTGGCCATACTTACTGGCGTGCGTGTTGGTGTATAGTGTATCGGTGAAGTCATAAAGTCAAAATGATTTATTTGCGGTAAATGTGTTCAAAACATGATAAAAAAATGATATGTAGTGCAATGACACATTTTGCCATAAAAATGGCATGAAAGATTAATTAACAAGTTGCTATGTTACTAATTTCATTTGGGTGTCATCTAATTTGATCAAATTTCGGATTGATCGCAATATTGTGTTATCTAATATCAAAATAACTAACAAAAAACCAAGGAAATAAGTTAAACTACCAAAATCTGCATGGTCATTGTTACCTAACAAAACTTTACAGCCCTTAAACTTTCACAAACAAACTATCTTCTACCCATTCATTTGCTTCAATAAAAATTTGCGTTAGCGTAAATAATACTACACTGAACGCGAATAAAAACCAAATTAAGATTATCTGGCATCTTTATTTCGTTCAATGATAGATGTTCAAGCGTTGGATGGTTTTTTGTTTATTTTGCTTCACAATGCTTGTCACTTTCTTTTGTTTGAAATTGATGAATGTTTTTACGGAACTTGAGGAATAGGCTTGTGTCCTGAAAAAATCTAATTAGTCCGTCAGAATACGTTTTTTGAAGTGAAAACTTCTTTAAGCGCGTTGAGCACTTTTTGGGCGAAGGAAAAACATTGAACTCATCGTCACGTAACGTATCGTGCGGTCACGCTTCGTAGCCGTTCGTAGCACTCGTAGTATCCGCTACGGCGTAGCACCACATAGGCATGCGCGGGGCATAACCAGTGCTACGACTGGGGCGGGGCCTGTGTAGTTTTTATTTTCACTTCTATCGGCAGTTCCCAAAGACTGCTCCGATTTTTTTTTTGTGTTCTTGATTTACTACAATCTGTCTCCCTCATGGGACATTCAGCAGTATGTTGGTTGGTGCTATGCTGTCGCGCTCAGTATGTGACCTGTGTCACATCCTCATTGATTAGACAGTAGTTATATTTACTGTGATTGGAGTTAGAATATAAAAAAATATTTGACACGTATTTTTTCTTTTGTTACGTAGACCAAAATTGACGAAGATACGACGCTTTTAAAATTGTCAATACGTCACGCCGCCGCCGTGCTATAATTTTTAGTGCGTTGTGACGTCACGAGCCCCCACTCCCGAGTTTTGATGCGTTCTAACTTTGTCAATATTCATTGATTAACAAAAACAAAAAATACGTGTTCATTATTTTCCAATACTCTAACTGATGGACTAAATAGATTTAGAATTAATTGATGGTGGAAACTAGCCTATTTACGATGCTATGAAAAGAAATTCTACTTCAACCTAGATCAAGGTGACTTTTTTTTATAGAGTCGCCACAACATCGTAATCAGACAGCCTTTAACTATGTTGGGGCTAGCTTCCAGTTTAACCTGGCATCTGGAGCGATTGCCTATGTGACTAATTAAACCCAGTTACTGGGTAATACGGGTATCTTATTGCCCAGTAAGGGTGGTTAAGCTGCATGGGAGGAATTTTACTACCGCTGATATAATGACATTTGTAGTTAGTGGCAAGAAAGTCTGATAAACAACTTTACTAAGAGGTTTCGTAATACCCGTACTATCTGGGCTGTGGAGGTCAAATAAATAAATAAATAAAATAAAGATCGCTAGACATTACACACAGCGCTATCTAGTGCCACACTAAGCAACGAGGCTTGTGTCGTGGACACCAAATCTATACTATCTATACTAATATTAAAAGAGGTAACATTTGTTTATATGTTTGTAAGTTTGTATGGGTAATCTCCGGAACTAATGAACCGATTTAAAAAATTCTTTCACCATTAGAAAGCTACATTCACCCTGAGTAACATAGGCTATATTTTATCCCTGTACTCCCACGGGAACGGGAATTACGCGGGTGAAACCGCGGGACGTCCGCTAGTAGTTGATATAATACAATCATAGATACATTTTTGTTTGTAAATACATACATAAACATATAAACATCCATGACTGGGAAACAAAATTCCATGCTCATCACACAAATATTTGCTTCTACCAGGATTCGAACCCGGGCCCTAAGAACGTAAGGCAGACTGACTACCGCTGCGCCATTCGAGTCGTCAAGATAGGCAGTCGCTCCATGTAAAATACTGGTCCGGTTGACCGGAAGCCAACCCCAACACAGTTGAGAAATGGCTAGGCAGACGATATCGAATCAACTTAATCGACAAACATATACCAGTATCTGTTCTCCTGACATCACGCCATACATGACTACACAGTTCTGTCATAAATCCATCTGAATATTATGGCAGCTACAACATATTGCTTTTATAATATGTTACACCATCCATGTAACACTTGTTTGCCACGGCATTATCAACTTTATTTTCATGTAGAAATAAGTCCAAATTTTAACATCCTATTGCTTCATAAATGAATGTAATAGTATTTCTAAATATTTTGAGAAAGTATGAATTTCTGTTTTGTTTGGACATAGTCTACTTTTACCATCAAGTTATTACGATTTGTTATGAATTTGTATAACGAAATTAACCATTACTCTCTTATAATAATATTTTAATAGACACTAAAAACACTCTATCGTCTACAAAAAACTAAGCAAAATATTAATATTTATTTCAAAATAATACAAGCTTCCCGAAATACTAGAAAGCAATAAATTATTTAACCTCCTGAAATTGATGCCGTGCACATAAGCTAGTATTGTCCTAAAACAATACTAGTGTGGCGTTCGGTGAGTGATTGTCCCACGGCCATCTTAGTACCGGGACAGAAACTATCCCATGTGTTTATCCACGCTCTAAACTATCAGTTTATAAAATTTCATCCAAATCCGTACAGTAGTTTTTGTTTGATAGAGGAACAAAAATCCTTTGGAATTAGAATTGACACAAGCATTTTGGTAGCACATGTCTTACGAGTAGGTACATTACATTTTTGACTTTTATTAAATCATAGATAATCGATGGTCGATCTACACGATAACTGACAAATGCTTGCACCACTCAAATCTGTGTGATTCTTTCCTCAAAAGACCATCTTAGACATGAAACAAATTGAACGATAGAATCTGAGCCTCACGTGAGTTGAACAAGATTATGTCTGGGGACCTTAAAAGAGACTTTAACTTCCGACTTTCTTCTAACTGTTTCTTCTCTGAGTAGTCAGGCCAAACCACAACCAAGTTAACGTTAAAGTTAGCCACATATAGTTAAAAAAAGTGTAAAAGTTTTTATTGATAGTAGTATTGTTTTAAATTTATATATACTTCAATATTTAATCTATATCTATACTAATATTATAAAGAGGTAACATTTGTTTGTAAGTTTGTATGTAGGGGGTAATCTCCGGTATTAATGAACCAATTTTAAAAATTGTTTCACTGGTAGAAAGCTACATTATTCGTGAGTGCTATAGGCTATATTTTATTCCCGTACTCCCACGGGAACGGGAACTACGCGGGTGAAACCGCGGGACGTCAGCTAGTTATATTAATATTATTGAAATTTTTTTTTTTTGTAAAATTAAAAACTTTAGGTAGCATCCAATCCAATAAGTGAGATGAAAACTATTACTAATCCATGAAGATTAGGATAGCAGTGTGCAACCTTCAACAGCCAATTAAATACAGAAACTTAACATTTCAAAGAGTGTTTAATTTCACTTCATTTATAGGTTCCACCAACAAAATGATGACAAAACTCATCGCAAGATTCCCACACAAACTTACAAACCAACATAAAAATGCACCAATTAGAACACTGCGCTAAGGTCACAACACCACGGTTGTTCGTTCCCTTTCGCACCGGTTACGTGGTTGCTGCGTGCTTGTGGTTGGCGCAACTACCGTGACCGCTCGCGGGTTGATGCTGATTCTTATATTGACTGTATTTATTCACTTTACAATGGCGGTTACTCGAGCGTAGAATTGTAACTATTGAATCGGATTGGAAGATTTGTTTTTTTTGTTGAAGATGTTCTAGATAATTCTTGAATGGATTGTGTTGTAAAATTATTGTAACAAATCATATTTTTTCGGCCTATTTAATAGAGAAGACTGATGCCTATGCCCATTCCCTCTCATTGAGAGGAGGCCTGTGTCCCAGCAGTGGGAACATTAATAGGCTGATGATGATGATGCCTAGTGGTGGTAAGCGCAACTACTGAGCATGAGATCCTGGGTTCGATTCCCAGGTCGGGCAAATGTTTTTGGGGTTTTCCATTAGGAACTCAGTAGCAGCCACGGAGTCTTTGTAGGTACGTGTGCCCGGTTGCTGGCAATAGACTTGCCCCCTATTACATTGAACTTCATCATAACTGGAAAAATGTAGGTATACTATTAGATACATATCGGCCTAACCCTTCGTCCTACAGGCGTGATGATATGTTCAATAGAGAAGACTGTTGCTGACTTCATTTGTAGACAATAGGCTAGTTTCCACCATCAATAAATTGCAAATCTATTTAGTCCGTCAGTTAGAGTATTGGAAAATAATGGACACGTAGGTATATTTTGTTTTTGTAAATCAATGAATATTGACAAAGATAAAACACATCAAAACTCGAGAGTGGGGGCTCGTGACGTCACAACGCACTAAAAATTATACCACGGCGTGACGTATTGCGAATTTTAAAAGCGTCGTATCTTCGTCAATTTTGGTTTACGTAACAAAAGAAAAAATACGTGCGTCAAATATTTTTTGATGATCTAACTGACGGACTAATTAGATTTTACACAAGCCTATTGTGGCGTTTGACATGTTAGTCAGAAAATTAATGAAAAATTAATGGAATGAACTAACTCAGACTGCCTTGTTTATAAAATGATCGTAGCGTAGGCGTTACTGCTGTGCATGATGTGTTTGGCCACCATTTCTAGGACAGGTACCTAAAGTGGTATTGGTTCTTTAACCGATGCCCTTTTGATGGCTTTAAGCGTGTTTGCTTGGGGAAAAACAAACATGTGCGGATATAAGCCCTCGGGGATAAACAGACTACAATATTGCAAACAACTTTTCTTAAGAAACACATACTACATTTAATTTCATTAGCTGTAGGCTCTAGTAATGCTCACGTCGGTCGCGTCGCTCGAAGCTAAATACTCGTAACACACGAGTGTACGCCATTTACACGCATTGCAAAAGTATGCGAGTAGGAATAGACTGACACACTACATGTTACTTTAACTTGAATATTTCGAAATACATAAAATTGGGAATCAAACGAGCTTACCTGTTAAGCGAAGTCTTGATTCTAATTTTATGAGTGGCAATCTGAAAAATAATTATTATAACTTGGTAGTATTTCTAATCTACGTTACTTTCACACCGCGATTTTTAGAGAATTAAAAAAAGAATATTTTTTAATAATTGCAACATTCGTATGCTGTCTGAGTGTCAAGGCTGAATGTCAAGTCGCGAACTGTCACTTATTTTAGAGATCTTATCATTGGAACAATCTCTGTTTTATGTACAGAGTAGTTCCAAATACCCACATTCACTATGTTTTCCTGAAAGGTTAAAATTGAATTAGGTAGACTAATTATTGCAGCTTTGGGGCTGTTAGTGTTAACTATATTATAGCGGTGGGTGGGTAATTATTTTTCAGATTGCCACTCATAAAATTAGAATCAAGACTTCGCTTAACAGGTAAGCTCGTTTGATTCCCAATTTTACTTCGTGGCAATCTTTCAAATAATTATTATAACTTGGTAGATGTTCAGAGTTGGCTGCAATAATTAATTTATTAACTGATTAAAATGCAAGTAATTCTGAGTGTTGATTTGTGATAATTACATTGGACCTTCTTCTGTAAGAATATTAAAGCTTCAAGGATACTTTACAATAAATATATTACATTTTATAAAAATAACTTTGATAACCATGTAATCAACATTATGTCTGACTTCGTTGATGCCAGCTCTAATTTGAGCTGTTGTTTTGGTTGTATAGTGAGAGTTTAATTCTGGAGTTTAGATACCCCTTTCAATTGAAATCTGACAAACTTACGAATATTAGGGTTTGATGTATTTTAATAACTGTTTTGTTGTTCCAATGGGTTAAAGTTAGAGCTAGGAGAACAATCAATGTCTTTGTTTTCAAAATTTTCTCATATTATCAAACTATGACGAAATTAATGATGCTTTTGATAGATTGAGGCAATGATAGCCTCAGATCTCTCAGTAAGTAATTTTATAATTTGAAAGCCAGTTGTAGTGTTAGTATTTAATAGATGTGTCTGCAAATAAAAAAGGCTCATCAACTCCATTATTTAGTGTTGAATTATCTGGAAGTACTATCAAGGAATGCCACTGGCATTATTTTTATTCACTTAGGGCCTTTTGTTAAAATACTTGCAACAGAATAGTGCAACCAAGGCAATGTTTATTCACTTAGGGCCTTTTGTCAAAATACTTGCAACAGAAGAGTGCAACCAAGGCAAGTATAGAGCTCCATAGGTATATCGTCTCAAAAGGTGATTGTATAACTATAAAAAATTTAATGTAATGATTTTATGATCACATACAATGTCTAACTATTGTTCAATAGTAGAAGAGTCAGAGTCCATTCAAAACACTGTTTTTAATTAATATTACAACCAATTAATCAGAATCCAGAAATCTCTTCACTTTATTGTCGTGAGAATTAAACTGAAGTATTTCCTATCAATAAGGCTCAGTCATTTTTTAAGGGTCTAGGTAGATCCTAGATCAAATATTATGGATATTAAAGTATTCACTCTATCATCACCAATTAATATAATTACATACAATTAATCAGAAAAGAAAGAGAAACCTCTTTATTACAGTGTGGATTAAACTGTTTTTATTATTAATTAGTACCTAATAGTACATAGTATAAATAAAGCTCAAAATTTTGCTAATGGTCTGATAGTCTTATGACTAAATAGGGATTCACTCCTTACTGGTAAAACAGAATTTGAGATGTAGTCAATTGGCTCGAAAAGGACGATTGAGGTTTTTTCTCAAAACTGTTTGTATTTAAGTCTTAGAAACTGATTTCTGCTTAATACTTTTAGTCTGGTATATTTTGTACATTATGATTTCGTTTATAATTCATTTTTTAACCTATTGTTCCTATAATGATAGAAACAATATAAATAAAAACATTGTTATTATTATGTTTTCCCAGGCACCTTGTAAAGGAGCAATAAGTTTTTGCGGTTTCATAGTAGAAAAAGTATAACACTTAGAGGTCTGGTCTCCACGATAAATATTTGCTATATTAGTGTAATTTCCCAAACTATTTGAAATATTAGGTACTTCTACAAGAATCAGCAGTGTTTTCATGACAATGTCTTTCAAGTGTCTCGAACACTCCTGGTTTAATCATTTATTAGTTCTAAAGAATTGACTAAATGTTGTGCAATTTGGTGGATGTGTGTTGACCATATTCAGTCAACATTGTGTAGGTAATTGGCAACATTGCCGCAATGTACCTACTGTCAATTGTTATGAATTTTAGTTGGATTTTATTAGCTCTATACGAAATGTATGGCATTTTATCTGTTGTTGTATCTGCACTTCCATGCACCCCCCCCCCCCCCTTTTTGTTAGCTAGCTATTAAAGCCAATACTCCAATTGGTAGTGAAAACTGAAAATAAATGAAATTTCTTAGTTAAAATTTCTTTTTATGAGTTTGTATAAATCTCACAATAATGTCTGCCCATCCATCTTTTCGGGTATTTTAATTGTGATTTTAATTTTATGTTATGGTTCAATGTAGGTAGATGACATGCCAAATTATCTGTTGTTATTTGATAGGGATTAATTTGTTTTCAGCATGGTTCATTTTCTAGTAAGCTACAGCTGATTATAGGGGTCAACGCCCGGAACCAGAGGGCAATGAAGTTATGTTTTACTACTGTCTTCATAATAATTTTATTTCATTTCATTAATAGTTTTAAGGTTTATGTCAGCACTAATATGATTAAGAAAGGTGATTAATTATTATGGGTAAGGTTTAAGTGATTTTAAAAAGCAATGCAATGCAGGAAAAAAACTATCTGTCATGGGAACCCTTCCAAAAATACTCTTGGACATAAGGGGTACTTAAATGAATTGCATGATTAATATACCTACCCATAATTTAATATTGTATCTATGGATTGCTAGATAAAGCAATGGATTTTACTATTGGACATGTTATTTTAGATTGGGCTTATACATAATGATGATAAGAATATTATCTTTGTTCGAAGATGGGGGTGGGTTTAAATTTGCAATTTGATTTAAAACTAAAACAGGTTTAGTTGTTAATGTCATTTGTACATTGACAGGCTGTTAAGACCTCCAAACTTTGTAAGTCTATAACCCTTTTCCTCTCAATACTAATAGTTTTGAGTATTAGGACATTATGGTGTATAGATTTTGATAACAAATGGTTTCTTGAACCATTGTACTTAAACCAAGTACCCAGATCATTACTTTACAACTGGTATATAATATGGTTAAATCATTCCGGTACCATCCTTGATGTGTTCTCTTTTGGGGCTACTGGCTTAGCACTCCAGTATCTATTACTGTGTTCAGTCTTGAAAGATTCTTGTTAACGGGATACTTTTTTGGATGTTTGAATTTTATTGTGCTAGGCACAGCCAGATTAATTGATTTTCTTGTTGTTGGTGATAAAATCCCTTTGGCTACATGTATTAATTGTTTGGAAATATACATAATAAGCTAAGAATATAACTATTGTCCTTATAGGTTTGGTGTTTCATTTCATTAAAGAAAATATAAATAATATTAATTTAATTTCGAGGTTGACACGGTGCTGATGAACATTTGTAGGTTGTGTTATGCAGTGTCATTCAAGCCATTCATCGGTTGCTTTGCTTATGATAACAGTACAAAAATTCGAAGACATGTGACATCTACCAATCCGCACTGGGCCCGCGTGGTGGATTATAGTCCATTCCCTCTCATAGAGAGTAGGCCGTGTCCCAGCAGTGGGAACATTATAGGCTGATGATGATGATGATGAACATCACATAACCTTGGTTCACCATATGTATAGTAGTGGAACAGAAGTCTGTCATAAGTGTCTGGAACATTTTCCATCAGCTGTTCTCTCATAGTATTAAGTAAACAAAGAATCTTGTTCTATTATTTGAATGAAAAGTGTTATGCTTAAATGTAAATATTACTTCATCACTGAAAGATCAAAATGACAAGTTTATGGCATAGCCACAGGGTGCTTTCGATAATATCATACTTGACGTCGAAGCTTACACACATAGTGTGGATTATAACATGCTGTAAATATCTCGTATTTAGGCATGTAGAATAATAAATATCCTGTATAGTCTGGCATAACTTCCACCAAAATAGCATACATACACTTTTTGGGCTGGTGTTTACATTAGTTAAACGTATGTGTAACATTAATTTATACTTGATGTTCAAGCCAGCAATGATGTCACAATCTGTTTTCTGTTTTATTTTGTTTGTAAATGTATTACTAACATAGTTTGTAAGTATATTGTTACTAACACTGAGTCTTGTTGCTCAAAATAAATATATTATTATTATTAAAAGCACATTATATGGGTTTAACATGCTGTTAGTATCTCGTACTTAAGGATGTGTGGTCCTGACAAATGTATGTCAGCCAGCCAGCAACTTTACTCGCTGATGGGAATCCAGGCAAGGAATGGTTCCACATTCACTGCGAGAGTATAATGCATTTGCAAGGTTATAACACACACGGGATGTGCTAAGTTAAGCAGGGTCGTCTTACGACCTGCATGGTCATGGATATATAGCACAATTTTGTAATTACCTGATCAAGGTCACGAAAATGGGACATACCTGTCCTTTTGCCCGGCAATTTGGCTACGATGTCAATTAGATTTTCAGTGCTAGCATTGTTCAATAAATTTAGCTGGACACCACGTGTCACACTGATAGTTAACCATGCAGCTAGTAACATGAGGTGTTACTGGTCTTGAAAATGGCACTTACCTGTTGCTGGACCTGCCATTAGATTTTCAGTGTTAGCATCGTTCAATGACTCAGCTAAAGGATATCTCGTATCTCCACTGATAGCTTACCATCCAGCTAGTAACCAGTAGTAGTGTTACTGGGGTATCGCGTACCCACTGGAGGAAAAAGGCTTTAACGAGCTTACAACTCCCTTAGTGCTTCAATGAGCACTGTGGATATCGCGTATCCGGGGGTCATTTAAAGTCGGGCATCCAAGTTGTTGTCAGGAATACACTTTTCCTGCTTCATCTCTGATGTCTTCTGATAAATAATGTCCTTCCAATTTACGTCCCGGTAGCGAGCGTTATTTGTGAATGCTCGGATTTCTGTTTCGGGTTTACGATTTTCACTAAAGATGCACTTAGTACACTTCCTGTCACTCGACATTTTGTTATTTTGGTAAAATGTAATGTAAACTTAGTTTTAAATGAATAATTTGACGAGAAAGATTTTTTCTTGCGGTGTCGATAAGGCGCGGAAAGAAAAGTGACAGTTCGCGACTTGACATTTAGCCTTGACACTCAGACAGCATACGAATGTTGCAATTATTAAAAAATATTCTTTTTTTAATTCTCTAAAAATCGCGGTGTGAAAGTAACGTAGATTAGAAATACTACCAAGTTATAATAATTATTTGAAAGATTGCCACGAAGTAAAACTAACGCTAAATCAGCCTGTGGAGCAATTACTAAACGCAGTTATATCATGTTACTCATGTTTGATGCCTACTTTTTCTGTCTGATCGAAATCTGGTATCTGGAACGAAAATTTATTTAATATAGACTAACTGTCAAAACGTAATGTTACGTTACGAGATTCCATTCATCACCCGAATGTCATAAGATATGCGTTACTTATGCATATCCATAATAAAACAAGCGGAATGAATTCTGTTTATCTATGTGTAACCTTTTCACGCCTAAACCGCTGAACCGATTGTGGCACAGATGTCAGGCGGTTTCCAGGTCCCAGGCTCTCTATCTGAGTTACCTGGGAAGGACCTGGAGAAAGACATACTATTCATCTTGGATATTTTTGTTAAAAACTAGCTTATTCCCGCGGCTTTACCCTCGCTAAGTTCGGTACAACAACAACCGCCCATAACGTCCACTGCTGGACATAAGCCTCTCCCATGATGGGAGGAATTTGCCGTAATCTCCACGCTTGGCAGGCGGATTGGAGATCGCAGTGATGAAAGACTAACAGAAAACGCTGCTGCCCATTCTCTGGTCTACGGAGGCGCAAGGTGTTCTGCCTCAGACATTAGGCGCTTTATACGACACCCGTGAGTGTAATGGGTTGGTTCTATTCTACTCTGCCGGATACCACACGGCTAACTCTCGGTTCTGTGGTTCTGTTCGGTAATTAATAATAAAATCGCACGGGATTTTACTACCGGAATAAAAAGTAGGTATCCTATATATATTTTAATCGAGGTATAAAATATATGTGTGCCAAATTTCACTTAAATCCGTTTTTGCGTGAGATGAACAAAATATCCATAAATTCTCTTAAACTTTCGCATTTGTAGTAAGCTCATGAAATACAAAATACATAAAAGCAGACCATTTCGCTCGCGGGAAAAATCTAGTAGCTAATAAAGACCACACAACAAAGCCTAGCTTTAAGACCACCCAATTATATTTAATTAACCATTTTGCACGCCACCACCTTACTTCAGAATCATAACACTGATCTAATCTACAATGGCTGTCCTAAAATGTTATAACAAACATTCTCACAGCCGTGGGACGCTTTGTCTTATCTAATTAGAATAGCTTTTGATTAAGTAACGTAAATTATACGTACGTTCACTAATTTGTGACGAAACTGAAGTTTTAGGACATATTTTGAGATGTTCTGCCTTTGTTCTAGGTTGAAAACTTCGTCTTGTAAATAACCAGCTGCGGCCCGCGGTTTCACCCGCGTTTCGATCTCTATTTTTTTAAATAAATTATAGGTATTTTACCTACGTTACTTTCTGATAATTTAGCTTTCTGTTGGTGAAAAAAAGGGTTGAAATCAATCCAGGAGTTTCGGAGTTTTTTCGGTAGGTACAAACAAACAAAAAAATCTTTCCTCTTTTTTAATCTCTCGTATTATTATTTATCTTATAAATATAATTATATAAAGCTGACAAGGCTCAAAGAAAAATATTAAAAATACAAGTGACAATGCTCGGTGAAAGCTACAACATTTGGAACTTTGGCTTTACTCAAAGATGGCTTAAAAATGAGACAGTGAATTAGCAAGCATCTCTATGATTTTCTGGGCACAAAAACTAGACAGCAGTTCGTATAATATACTAGTTTAGTTTCTTTGCAAACTTTAAAAAGAGAAAAGAAGAAAGTTACAAAGTCAGATCCTCAATCCTATACTTATACGTCTGTACTGTGATCTACCACAGATCATCACTAATCCACATACAATGAAGCAACGTAGATCACAATCTCACTTAACTCACAACCTCACGACTTAAAATCCATCACTCTCTCAGCCCCACGCATCCATAATATTAAGCACGTATTGCCAAACCTTTCCCTCATTCCGATGGCAATCTTTATTGCGACAAGCAGCATTCACACGGGTGACAAAAAGCAGTGCGACTGCGCACACGCGCGACTACGACAAAAACTAATCCGGTTAGAGTTTGTCCTTATTTCTCAACTCAGAGTTAAGTGTTTAAAGAGATTATGTTGAGCAGTGACCCAACATAATCTCTTTAAACACTTAGCTCTGACTTGGACGAAATTTGTCATGTGTTACGTGGTTTGAAATCTGGCAGAGTTAATCTGAGACACCAAAAACATGGTGAAGAAGAACGACGATAAGCCGTGGACCCATTTTCTCTCATGAATTAGGTCATCATTAGGGTCCTTTTGCTTCTTCCTCGTATGGAACATTCTAAATTCTATAGGGCGTTAGCATTAGCCTTGCAAAGGTCTTTCATAGTGCGGGTATTAGTGTAGATGGAATTCGAAAACAGGCAAGCAACTGTTTTCAAGTGTTACAAGTTTGAGGAAATGAAAATTTTTGACCAATAGACGTAAGAGATGACAAGACGAGTGATCGTATTACATCTTAGGTACCTACACGAAAAAATGAGAATATACTCTAAAGAAAGCTGCGTCTTGTTAGTAAGACGTTGTCTCTCATTCTCTCATGAATTAGGTCATCATTAGGGTCCTTTTGCTTCTTCCTCGTATGGAACATTGCAAATTCTATAGGACGTTAGCATTAGCCTTGCAAAGGTCTTTCATAGTGCGGGTATTAGTGTAGATGGAATTCGAGAACAGGCAAGCAATGTTTGAGGAATACTAGTTAATTAAAAAAAAAAACATCAAAAATTGTAATCCACGGAGCTGCTGCTTTTGGCTTATTCTAAACATTGGCTACTCCACAAACTTCCCAGCAATGATTCGATGTTTCCGGACGGCAATTTTTTGCTCTAAAAGGCATTGGCTTGCTTTGAACGTGTCGAAAGAATGCCGAAGGGATATGACGAAACCGATTTACGTAGAATGTCGAGAGACCTATCACGACCTACGAAAAGGAAATACTCTTGTATCAAAGTAGGAACTGCATTTTTGCATGAAGTGACATTTCACAACAAAAATTAGATGTTCATGAAAAAAAACAATATCACACAGTAAATGACTTGTAATAATTTGACAGACATAGTACTTACCTACTGTAGGATTGTTAGTTGTTGTAGTAAGTCAGCTCGATAAACAGACAAATTGTGCAGTTGGTGCAAATGTAATGAAACACAAGAGCAGTCATAAACATATCCTAATAATTAGACAGATACATAACTGTGGAATATTAAGCAATTGCTTTGTAGTAGTGTGCTGGTGCAGTCTGCCAAACAAATAAATAAATTGTCTGGAAAATGAAAAGAACCAAACTTCAAAGTTTTGAAGGCGTCAATGAAGATTGACAAAATGGACAAAATCTGTAAGTGTAAAGATAAAAATAACCCCAAACTACAGGTAAACACTGAACGTATGGTATTGAACAGAGCACGTATCTTAACTACTGAAGCGAGTAATTTTTTATTGCATACACATTTAGTGTTGATTGTCAAGGCCCCTAGTTTCGTATCTGTGCCTTCTATTTAGCTAGTCGTTTGCAAAGTTCAATAAATATTATTTAGTTTCTTAAAAAAAATTGCAAGTAATACAAGCCTAAAACTTAACTTAAATATTGACTATTTCAACCTTCACTGTCGTTCGTAATTGGTTCCTTAATTGATTGACATTATTTGGTTAGACCGACGCGACGTGACTTTTGCCGTCAATCAATATTGAACTAGTAAACTTTAAATTGAATGACAGTAGCTTCTACCTTGACCATGGGTATTATGATCAAACTGCAATATATTATGTGCGATTAGATATGATGTAGTGGTTGACCCCTCGTTACACTTGATTGCGACTTGATAAGATAATCAGGGTTGGATTATGAGAGCATTAGAAGGTTCTTAGATGTAAAGCAGGCTGTAATGTTCTAATAAGAAACTGTTGATTTGTCGTAAAAGGCAATCATTTGCCAAGGTTACCGACGTAGCCCGAAGAATTGCCAAACTTAAGTGGCAGTGGGCAGGGCACATTGCTCGCAGAACGGATGGCCAATGGGGCCGAAGAGTTCTGGAGTGGCGACCGCGAACTGGAAGACGTTGCGTTGGAAGGCCTCCCACTAGGTGGACCGATGACCTGGTGAAGGTTGCGGGAATCCGCTGGAGGCGAGTCGCACGGGACCGGTCAATGTGGCGACACTTGGGGGAGGCCTATGTCCAGCAGTAGACGTCTTTCGGCTGAAATGATGTAATCATTTGCATGGCCATCTTTGGAAGAGAGATGGCCGTTATCCACAACGCGGGCCCAGTGCATGTCGCGCGTCGGTGGAAACATGACTTCGAATTTTTTCGTTCCAGTACATGCCGTTTTCATAAAATACCTGATGGTATCTCTGAATTCCTTAGGCATCTAAATGGCGCAGTTTTATAGGCTTGTTTACAATTAATGCTTTATTTCCTAGTGTCAGTGGTTTCCCTAATTAAGCTAATTACGTTAGTGTCGCATTGTTGGCAGTTCATTATCTTTTGAAGTAACATTCACACATACCAAGTGTTCTAAACTACGTCTGCTTTCTGTGAAAACATGCATTTGCATGGGAAATGCATGACTTACAGATTAGAGAACTACACACAATTACAACGTGATCAAACCTTAAAAAATCTTCTAATCTTATATTTTGGTAGGTACTTTGTTTTGTGTTTATTGGGAATAACTTACTTGAGATCTAGAATACCTAAGTATAATTTTGATATTTAATTTTGGCCTCTTACTCTATTGCTATTTATGTTATGGCAACTAGTTAACTGATCCCATCACTCATAATCTGTCTGGTCTGTTCTAGTCAAAGTGTATGCGGATGCAGCAGAATACCAGTATTTTACTCGGAGTGACTGCCTATCTGACCTCCACAACCCAGATATTGGGTAGGTAATACGGTAACACAATTATGATTATGTCCCTTTCGCCATAGGTCTAATATTATCCTCGTTTATGTAAAGAAGTTTGTTATTATTTATTATTTAATACAACACATTAGGTATCATAACTTTAGGTATCAAAACTGCATGCTTACTTTGGTTGTCTAGCTAGATATTAAAGTCTAATAAGTTAGCAGTGAACAGTTAGTTGATCCAGGAGTTTTCCTTGACATAACGCTAATAATTATCGAAAGTACTCGTCGTATAGTGCTCGTCTGCCATTTCAGGCTAGTTGTAATAATCTTTAGAGAGGTTACGAGAAGCAGTCACGATTCCCAGCAAGGTTATGTAGTTCAAAATATTATTGTTAAAACTCAAATGTTTTTTTTGTTACACATAATATTATTAAGTACTAGCTTTTGACTTAAGCTTTGCTCGCGTTAATTTTTAATTTGACAAGCAATTCGGGTTGTACTGATCGGTTCAGTGGCTAGGCGTGAAAAGGTTACAAACAAACAAACAAACTTACTTTCGCATAATATTAGATGGGATTATTTTACGTTGGTTCTACTTCGCCCTAGTTCCTATTCGAAATGGACCACTCCATTTGTATTTTTGTTTTACTCATTGCCACAATCAGAAATGTTGCCTAAAATAATTTATCAATCTTTAACTTTAATTGAATTAATTATCTTAGCACAACGTCAACAATGTTCTCATTCTGTTACAATTATTTTTAACCAACTGTGTTCCTATTATTCGTTTAAGTTTTTGTTCCATATTTTTTTATGCAGTATCTAATTGCTTTTTCTTTAATAATATCGAACTTTCTCGTGGCCCAGGGCCCAGGAAGATGAAAAAAGTTTACCCGATTGATTCAAATTCGGGAGGGTAATGTGTTTATCAGCCTATGTGTGTATGTTTGTTCCTTTATACACCAAACCACAGAACAGAAAACCCTGTTTTTTCTGTTCTGTGCACTAAACTTACATTAAACGCGTGGGCCGATTTTCATGATTCTTGCGTCAATCGATTTATCATCTTGCGAGATGCTTGCGAGTGTCACTAAAGACTTGACACTAATCAAATTTCAATATGGCGGCAACCACACGCCAAATTGTGAAAAAAAAATAAAAGTTGACCTACTTTGTTATGTGGGGTTTCATTTTATAGGTATTTGAAAATCATCTTTAGGTTTCTCATTTAATGTATGCCCATTTAGCATTTATATTGATTTAAAGTTTGTTATTCGAAATGAATGATTTTATTATGACACCATTTATTTTTTATGTTGTTCATCGACACTATTATTATTATAATGCACTTGTAATAAGGTTACATGCATTATGAGCAGCAAAAAACTCACGCTTGAAACAGGAAGAGAGAAATAATGTAATGTCCTTCATGATAGAAACTAGATTATGACTTGACAGTACGTGCTCTTAAAAGTTAATAGAAATATGCCCAGCAATCTACGTCAATCAGTTCATGTTAGTTCCGGCCGACATTTAACATAGGTTATGGTCATTGACCGTATTGCTATTATCGATTCAAATGTAGAACATAATTATTATAAAAAATGCCTCAAAAAAATTATCTAAGTAGTTGTTAATTATTTTAATATTAATTATTTTAATATAATTTTTATTATTTCTAATTTTATGTGTCCAATTTTTAATTTATTTTGATTTTTAATTTTAATTTCCCAATTGCTAATATGACATTGTTAATTTTATTTCATTTTTAATTTTATTTAAATTTAAATTTTATTTTTCCATTTTTGTTACCTAATGTGTTTGATTTTGATTTTAATTTAGATTTTTTAAATGCCAGCTCTTTTTTTAATATCTTTGTTAACTTAGTCAAACATTTTATAGTGCATGCTGTGGTCTCCTGTAAGTGAAGGAATGCACCTACGAGATACTTTTGTCATCCATTAAGTATGTATTTACAAACAAAAAGTATCTATGTAGTATATATATCAACTATCTGGTGTCCAAGACACAAGCCTCGTTGCTTAATGTGGCCCTAGATGGCGCTATGTGTAATGTCCAGTGGTATTTATTTATTACTTATTTCATGTGGTGTGTTCCTTTGTTGGAGATCCTAAATAAATAAATAATATTTTGTTTCAAACCGTACCACCATCATTCTCCTGCAGTTATTTGAAGTCTCTTCCTGTTCCCAATAACGTTGTGGTCGGCTGCCAGTCTAACCGGATGCAACTAAATACCCAGTATTTTACATGGAGCGACTGCTTATTTCCCTGCAGTCCTCATGGTATATAACTAATGCACTGGAATCAATCCAATGTACCTATAACATTTATTTGTTCCAAACACTATCCATCCATATTAATATTATCATTACGGTAGTCTATCCGAAACATTTTCACAGTTATGGCTCATAAGTAGACCTTGATCTTTATTAAAGCAAATTACACTTTTTATTTCGGTAATGGGTGGCTAAAAAAAATGGCAATGAATTAGAACCAGAGATTCGAATAAACACTAGTCCCATCCCAAAGCGTTCCATGACATAATGATAAAACTAAACGAAAGTACTATATCCGGCGAGTGCTTATTCAAATTTACTATTAATTAAATGAACGATAAATAAAACAGAATATAATAGTGTATTCATTTATTTGCTCAGAATGTAGGCGTTTACAAAAAGGTGGTTACAATAATATTAAAGAATTCTTGTACATTCTATCATTTTGGCATGCAAACATTGATGCAGTTCATCATCAAACATACAAACATTGACACAACTAAAATTAGCAGCTACAAAATTAGCAGCTACAAAATTAGCAGCTACAAAATTAGCAGCTACAAAATTAGCAGCTACAAAATCCGGTACAGAGTAGTAACAGAAATGAGATCCGGCAAGTAAAATTGTTATTTGCTCAATAACCGCTCGTATCATACCTCCAGCTCAATCGAGAACCTGCCAAAAAGATAATATCACTACGATAGGCCTATAGGGTTGTCACTGCAAAATAAAGCCGTGATCAATTATTACGATTACATCAACAAATCTCACTCAATCTTAATGAAATCAATATTCTCAATGGATTGTGAATTAAAAATTGGATTGTTGAAGGCTTTGTTTGATTAGTAATTTTTACTGGAAGTTTGTCAACAAGTAAACTTACAGCATATTGTTTTGATAACTTTTCTTATCAGAGTAAGGTAATAGCAAAAGGTTTGTTGTTCTTAAACTCCAAATAGTATGTAGGTATAATTCTAAACTCCGACCGACGCATAGGTGTTATCGCCATTAAAAAAAATCGGAGCAGTCTTTGGGACTGCCGATAGAAGTGAAAACAAAAAGTACACAGGCCCCGCCCCAGTCGTAGCACTGGTTATGCCCCGCGCATACCCATGTGGTGCTACGCCGTAGCGGATGCTACGAGTGCTACGAACGGCTACGAAGCGTGACTGCACGTTACGTTACGTGACGATGAGTTCAATGTTTTTTCTTCACCCAAAAAGTGCTCAACGCGCCTAAAGAAGTTTTCACTTCAAAAAAAAAAAAAAACCACGGAGTTGGACGAATATCCTTGAATCTGCGCTTTGAAACTTCACCTGCGAGCTGCGCTTCAATTGGAACTTGCGGTCATCGAACTTTGACAGATAACTATTTTGTTAAGTCGTCCTGTGGCATCGTTAAGGGCCCTATGTTAGTCTTATTTTTAAACTTTTCTTAAGTTTACTTTTTGTATTTTTTGTTTTATTGTTAACTAGCTTCTGCTCGCAGCGTCGCTCGCGTTAATTAAGAATTCGACAATCAATTCGGGTTGTACTCTGCTTGTAACAATATAATTCAAGCTAGATTCGCAAAAAAGCCATTTATTATCATAAGAAAGTTATTGTTGTTTTCCTCGGGAACAGTACTATTTTTTTCGAGATGAAAGGTACTCTGTCCATTTCTGTTCATCTGACAACGCATATGCAAAACTTTACGATGATCGGCTTAGAGGTTTAGGCGTAAAAAGGTATCAAACATGCAAACAAAATTACTTTTTTTTTTTTTTTATCTTTATTTAAAGAGCTTTTTCGCTAATGCGAATATGACACTCTGTATGTTTAACAAAAAATAGTTTACAGTTAATTTAACAAATAAATCATCATCAATTGGAGCTATGTTCTGGGCCTGTTCTTCAAAGCGGACTTAACCATATTTATTATGGGAATTATTTTATCTGATAGGGGGTTAGATAAATTTATATTGTGTATACCAATTTGAGATCTTAACAACTGATTCCGGGCACATCTCATCAAAATGTGGTATGTGTCTTCCTCCTCATTACATATATCGCAAACAGGGGATGGTATTTTTTTCATTAAGTGGCCGAACTTATTAAGAGGCATATGTCCCGATCGAAGTCTTAATAATATAGTTAAATCCACTCTGCCAACAGGACAATTATTATCAATCCAAGGAGAATATGAGGGCTGTGATTGGATTGTTCTATACCAGATTCCTTTTTCCCTGGAGCGAAGATCAAAGTACTCCTTCCAGTTTTGTAAACATATATTTTTCAAAACTGGTATAAAGTCCATGTAATGTGGTATTGCATCAAAATCAGTGCCATCCGAACATGCCTTGCAAGCTGATCTGCCTTATCATTGCCGTCTATGCCTATGTGCGAAGGGATCCACTGAATGATTATTTGTTTATTTTGGGCTTTGAGTTTTATGAGTGATTTAATTATTGTATAGGCTATCGGTCTACCTCGAAAAGTCGAGGAGCATCGAGCCAGATGTTGAATTGAACTCTTTGAATCTGAATAAATGACATATTTGCCTTGGTCTAGAGATTCGATATATGATAAGGCTTCAGAGATAGCAACAAGTTCAGCAAATATGATACACACATTGGTGGTGATTTTAAATTTCATACTACCCTCGGTATTTTCGTCATAAAATGCGCATCCTATATGATCTCCGTCTTTTGATCCGTCTGTGTAAATATGATAAAATTCTGAATATTTAGACATACATTTTAATGTTTCCTCTTTTAAATTAGATATATTACACTTATTCTTTGCTTTAGTTAAGGAATCAATATTAGTTTTTAAAACATTAGACAAATCAATATCAGCCATCCAGGTATCAAAGGAAAACATTTCTAGTTGTTTCGTTTACAAGAATTAATGGTAAATTCTTTTAATTTATCATGAATTACAACGAGTAATGGAACTTTTTTATTTGTTTTATTACGGTAAATATCACTTAACTTTTCCAAAATTGGTATAACTGTATTTTCTTTATATGACTTTGTTTTTAACCAAAACTTTCCAGCCAGAAACCGTCTTCTAACTTCCAACGGTGGTAAACTAAGCTCGCATTCCATGACGTGTGTGGGTGTAGTCCTAATAAATCCCCCTATTACCCTCATGCATTGATTTTGTGCAACCTCCAATTTATTTAAATATTTTTTGGCACTGGTATTGTATAAAAACTAGCATAATCTAGACGGCTTCGAATAGTCGATATATATAACCGTCGTAAATGTTTTTGGTGAATACCCCAACCAGATCCGGACAAAACTTTAAATATATTAAGGAATTTGTGGGCTTTTTCGATAATTTCATTCAAATGTTTCCCCCATCTTAAAGAACAATCCATCCACAGACCCAAATACTTAACACAAACAACTATGGGTAAAGAAGTACCATTAACATTAATATCAATCGGATAACTAGAATATTTCCTACCTTTTGAAAACAGACATAATTTACTTTTGGTAGGGGATATTTCAAGACCCAATTCTGTTAAAATAGATATAGTGTTATTCAGCATACATTGAATATCAGCTACGGCGTCACTAATATTTTTGCCAGTTACATACATAACAATATCATCTGCATATTGAGACACAGCTACTTCATGATAAACTTGTTTACAAACTTCAATGGTTGCCACATTAAAAAGTAATGGTGATAAGGGATCACCCTGGGCCAATCCGATTCCTGTGCATCTGTGCATAGATATGGTGTCACTGTCACACTTAATAAGTAAAGACCTCTCTTTCAAAAAATTATACAAATAAGAACATATTTTAGAACCCGTTCCTAAATTATCTAGAATAATCAATAAATTGTGTATGTCAACTGTTAGGCACCAAATTAAAGTCTTTGTAGATAGGCGCAATTGGGTATAATTAATATTAAATCACAATATTTAGAAAGTAAAATATAGGTAAACCGCCCCGTTGCTAGCCAACTACCACACAACAAGACCTAGCAACGGGGTTGCCAGATCTGTCACCAACATGTCTCCCCCCTGGTAAGAAGCTAAAGTCTTACCAAAGCAACTATGGTGACAGATCCAGTTTAACTAATTTACGTGCAGGACGACGTAGGACCCCTGCACTAGTCCTTACATCCGCTACTCGCACTATCCCGTCTCTACCAGGGAACACTTGCACAATCCTACCGCGAGGCCAGATCCCTCTGGGGAAATTTGGATCACCGACAAGAACAACATCACCAATTTGCAAGTTGTGGTGTTCCAAAGATGGGCCCCGAGGCAGGAGATTGGGCAAGTATTCCCTTAGCCAACGTGACCAGAATTGGTCAGCAAGGCGATTGGCCTTCAGCCATCCTTGTCTACTGCTGAGGTCCGCGTCCGAGGATGCTGGCGATGGTAGTGTGGAGTGAATCCCCAACAAGAAATGGTTGGGAGTCAGGGCTGGCTCGTCTTCATGTGCTACCGGCACGTGCGTTAGCGGTCGAGAGTTGATAACTTGCTCTATCTCTGCCAAAAGTGTCAGCAATATTTCATCTCTAGGCGCCTTTTCGCGGAGTGTAACCGATAAGCCGACTTTCACACTTCTCACTAGGCGTTCCCAAGCTCCTCCCATAAATGGTGCTCCAGGAGGGATAAATTGCCATTCTATATTGTTGGATGCAGCAAACTCTTGTAATTGAGAGTGATCAAGCGCGTCCCAAGCTTCTTTCAGCAACCTGTTGGCTCCGACAAAGGCTGTCCCGTTATCGGATATTATTTTGGTGGGACATCCTCGACGTGCAATAAACCTTCGAAGTGCCATAATTGCACTGTCCGCAGTCAAACTTGCTACCACTTCTAAATGAATAGCTCTTATCACAAGACATGTAAAGAGCGCCACATATCGCTTTTCGCGAGACCTCTTCACGGCGACATCTATAGGTCCCAGGTAGTCGAGTCCAACGAAGGAAAATGGAGGATGGTGGTGTTGTAGTCTTTCTATAGGAAGGTCACCGGTAGGCGGAATATGGGCCTTCGCTTTTTTAAGGCGACAGATTCGGCAGCGTGCGGCTATGAAGCGTACAGATGGCCTTAGATGAAGGATAGCATATTTCTGCCGTAACTCATTCACCACCGTCTCACTGTTTCCATGCAGAGCCCATACGTGATATCTTGCGATTAACAGTTTTACTGTAGGATGTCGACCGTCCAATATTATTGGTTCCTTTATATCTGAAGTAACTCCGGTGACAGAACTGATTCGTCCTCTCGCCCTGAGCAAGCCGTCGTCACAAAACCTCGGTGTAAGCTTACACAGACGGCTCTTCCTGGAAATGTTCTTGCCTTGACGAAGGCATTCTATTTCTTCGCCGAAAGAATCTCGTTGGGATTGTCCGAGAAGATATATCTCAGCGTTTTTGACGTCGAGTGCGAGTAGCGGACGCAACCCTCCGCAGAAAGCATCAGCCGTCCGCGCGTCTCTCCGTCTCAATAGACGGATGAATTGGTAGACGCGTGCAGCTACTCGAAGTAGCCGCCACCAATCGGAAAACCGTTCTGCCGACAAGGAAATAAAATTAATATAGGCCGTCCTTTTTTTTGACCTTAGCTCTACTTCTGGAGGAATAATTTGGTCCACTTCCTGCGGCCAGGTGTCTGCCCTGTGTTTTAGAAATGTGGGACCATGCGACCATCTCTCTACAGAGACAGTGTTTAGACGAGTGGCGTCGTCAGCTACATTTAAATCTGTAGGTACCCAACGCCATTCGTTCACCTGTGTTAATTCTGATATTTCGCCAAGTCGATGGCTGACAAACGCTTTGTATTTGCGCGAGTCGCTTCTAATCCAAGCAAGGACGGTTTTTGAGTCACACCAAAAAAATCTACGAGACGGTTGGTTGCGGAGTTCGTTACATATCGTTTGGGCTAGTCTCACACCGAGTAAAGCTGCCTGTAGCTCTAAACGCGGTATGCTTACTGGTTTTAGAGGTGCTACCCTAGATTTACTGGCAATGAGAGCGAGGTGAATGGTACCATCCGGAAACAGAAATCGATGATACGCGACGCATGCGTGTGCTACCTCACTGGCATCTGTAAAAATATGAAGCTCTTTTGTAACAAACGTAAAGCTAGGCTTATAAGCTCTAGGAACGCTAAAAGCATTCAGCGTCTTAACGTCATTGTACCATTCCACCCACTGCTCATATTCGCAATTCAGGAGTGGAACATCCCAAGAATTCACTAACTGCCAAGTTCTTTGGAATAAAATTTTACCCTTGGTAATAGTAGGCTGCAAAAGTCCCAAGGGATCATAAATGCGCATAAGATCTCTAAGAATCCGACGCTTTGTGAGTTTTGCAGGTAGAGGTATGTCGACGTCAATCTTAAAACTAAAAGTGTCATCTTGAGGATTCCAATGCATCCCCAAGACGCGCACATCAGGCTTTGACTGTGTTCCGCTCAAGTTGAGGTCGACATTACTCGTATCCTCTTTTCGAAGATGTGAAGGAATCAATTTAAGAGACTCAGGAGCATTCGACACCCAAGATCGCATCTCAAAGCCGCACTGAGAATGTACATGGAGGACATCGCCAGCAAGACGGATGGCGTCTTCCAAAGAATCACATGAGGCCAGGAAATCGTCCATGTAATGATCTCGGATTATAGATCTGGCGGCTTCAGGATATCGATCCTGGAAGTCCATAGCGTTCCTATTTTTAATATAGATCGCGATAAAGGGTGATGCCGATGCACCGAAAATCAAAGATGACATCCGAAACTCTTTCAAATGTCCGTCAGGGGAAAACCAAATGTAACGCTGACAATCTCGGTCATCCTCTCTAATCCTGATCTGGGGAAACATTTCCCGAATGTCCCCATTCAGAGCAACTTGACCTTCACGAAATCTCATTAAAATTCCAAAAAGTGACTGGAGCCGATCAGGCCCGGGGAGAATGAGCGAGTTGAGGCTGACATCCGATGATTTAGCTGATGCATCATGAACTATTCTTAGCTTTCCCGGTTTGTTAGGGTTGATCACTCCAAAATGAGGTAAATACCAGCGACGCGAAGATGAACTCGGGTTATCATGCCCGTCAACGCATTCTTCGGCATAGCCTTTTTTAACTTGTGCCTCAATGTTAAGCTTATACAACCGTTCATATTCCTTATCCTTATCAAACCGCTTACATAAACTGCGAAACCTCGACAAGGCAAGATAATAACTATCTGGGATATGAGGTTCATCTTCACGCCAGGGCAGACCGACTTCAAATCTACCATTGTCTAAACGACGTGTAGTTTTGTCTAAAATGCTAATAGCCTTAGCATCCTCCGAATTTACCTTATCCTCGGGTCTGATGCCGATGGAATCTAACCGATAATAATCTCTGATAAGGCTATCTAGCTCAATATCTCGAGAATCGTTAGTGACAATATGATTAATAGAAACATCAGACAAAGAATTTGGAGTAAGATTACCAAATAAAACCCAACCTAAGGCAGTACGACAGGCAACAGGCTGCCGCGCGGTTCCTACTCTATTCTCCTTTGATAGCAGCAAATGCCAATCTGATGTACCTATTAGCAATTTGGGCGTTGCCATACTAAACACTAACTCGGCTGATATACCTTGGAGGTGCTGGAAGCTAGTGTCCCTAACTGTGACCTCTTGCGGTCTCAGTTTTAAATTAGGAATAGCGCGGGCTTTACGTATAAAATACTTCTCCTTCTCGTGTTTCCCGCGAATTTGGAAATCTACAAATCGAACAGGGATACTATCACTAATTCCTGTAATAGTTTCAATACGCATATTCTCGTCGGTCCCAGAAACACCTAGCTGATCCGCTAACTCCGAATCAAGGAGGGTTGCTGTGGATCCGTCGTCCAGCAGAGCAAAAGTTTCTACCTCGCCCTTTGGGCCAGAAAGAATAACTGGAATTACTTTTAAAAAGACAGATTGCTCATTATTGGACGCGCAAGAATACGAAGTATTTGTGATTATATCCTTATTAGATGAAAACTCATTGGAACTGATAAAACCTTTTCTATCACGATCCAACTGAGTTTCTTTTTTATGGTTGTCATTGATGACATGAGATGTCGAGGGTTCTGAATTGACAGATGACATGACATTATTTACATTTGGATGGAATAAAAATAATGGATTATTCGCTAAATGTAAAATTTTATCGTGAAATTCCTTGCAACCATCAACACCACATGGCTTTGCTTTGCAAAACTTATAGCTGTGCTTGCCTTTGCGTAAACACTTCACACAAAGTTTGTTATCGCTAACCCAAGATACGCGATCGGTAATTTTCAACGCTGCGAACTCTGGGCAGGATTTTACGTTGTGATTGCTCGCAGAACAGTAGAGGCATGACAAAGGCGGTTTGGCGTTTGATGAGGATACTAAGTTTACAGTTGGATGGGCAGATGAATCGGCGGATGAGAACGTATCGGTATGATGTGTCTGTGAAATGCGATTCGGTCGTGGGTTACTGCGCTGATGGACTCCCGCCGGTTGCGATGCCTGTTGCCGGGGTTTGTCACTATAAGATGGACAATTGAAGACTTCACAAAGGCCAAAGTTGGCTTGCTTGTCTGCCTCCACCTCAAGGAAACGAGCGAAGACTTCGATCTGCGGATGCCCTGAAACGCAGTGCTCCGCCGCGTAGTCGCACCACTTGTTTTGAAGAAGCGGGTTCATCTTTGAAACAAGAATATGAATGAGTTCTGGTGATTGTATGTACGGTGATTCACCTAATAAATTAACTATACTTAAACAGTTTTTTACTTTACTGGCAAAAATAGCCAATGCGTTGGGTTCTCGCCCAACTTTAGGTAAACTTCTCACGGAAGCGAGTTCATTGAGAACAATTTGCTTAGGACAAGCAAAGCGTGACTCGAGCGACTGCATAATCAGCTCAGGTTTGGCGGAACATAATAGAAGAGAAAGAACTGAGTCTTTAGCCTCTCCACTCAAAGCTTTGTGTAGCCTGTCTATGTTCTCGTTAGCTGTATAATTATTCTTTGTGTCATCAAACGTCCGCTTGAACAAGAGCCAGTCAGTTATGTTGCCACTAAACTCGGTAAGCTTTATCTGACAACGGCTTTGATTTTGGTTCGGCTTTGGTAGTGAAGCAATTATAGCATTAGCTAGTTTTTCTATGTCACTTACCCGGGGTACGGTAACATTACCAGGACATGAGGGCTGAGGAGGTAGATCACTCGTAGGTCGCAGTTGACGTGGTGACATAGCGATTGCAACCTTGGCAATTGCCGCTGGCGAGCGCTGCATGACGTCGCGCACGAGCTCCGTACCTGGTGCTGCGTGTGCAATGTGTTGCGCCATACTATGCTCGCGCAGCAAACTCCCGTCAGGAGCTGCCACGTCGTCTGCCATTTCTGCGAAGTTAGTTTTCTGAATCCAGTCTGCAGTACGACTGCTCCTGGCGCTCAAGGCTTCCTCCACTTCGAGTGCCGCGATATTCGCCTCAAAGGTAGCTTCCGCAGCTTCACGTTCAGCAGCGGCTACGGCGGTCGCCTCCCGCTTTGCAATTTCTGCAAGCTGCATCTTGCGAGCTGCTTCCGCCTCTTTGAAGCGAGCAATTGTCGTGGCGCTTGAAGCCGAGGATACTGAGCGTGTTTTTTCCCCGGCCACTTGCTCCTGCGGGTTGGCTTTACGAGTTTGTGCTCGTGTGATCATCTTTAAAAAAAAATTACACCCGGAAGAAAATTTTAATTTTGAATTTTGTTAGACCGCTGGTTCAGGTCGGATCGAAGGACCAATGTTAGGCACCAAATTAAAGTCTTTGTAGATGAGGCGCAATTGGGTATAATTAATATTAAATCACAATATTTAGAAAAGAAAATATAGGTAAACCGCCCCGTTGCTAGCCAACTACCACACAACAAGACCTAGCAACGGGGTTGCCAGATCTGTCACCAACATCAACATTGTTATAAGCATTGTTTATGTCTATATAGCAAGCTAATGTAAACGAATTTGATTCAAAACCATACTGTATTTTAGAAACAAGACTAGACAGACTATCCAGACATGAGCGTGTTTTCCTAAATCCCACCATGTTCTCAGAAAATACGTTGTTTTTTTCTAGATACCATTCTAAACGTTTGTTAAGAATTGTGTGAAATGTCTTGCATAAGCAAGATATCAACGAAATAGGCCTAAGTGAATCTAATGAATCAGGATTTCTCCCAGGTTTTGAAATGGGGAATATACGGATGTCACGCCATTGTCTAGGAACAAAACCATTTTGTAAATACAAACTGTATAAATTAATTAATATAATTTTAGCATTCGTTGGTAAATTTTTTAACATTGAAAATGATATACCGTCGCACCCTGGAGCTGTATCTGACTGTTTTATATTTTTCTCTAATTCATGCAGGGAAATACATTTTTCTAAAACTAAATTACTTGATTTAAATTTTGGCTGTTCGTTAATTACGTAATCAGGTGTCAGACTGTAGGTATAGCAATTTCTTTGCTTGGGATTCACTTACATACAGGTTACGATTGTTGTGATAACCCTTGAACCATTTCATTTTTCTCCACATATCACTAGAAGAAGTTGAATTATCAACGGATGAAACAAAACTTTGAAACGATTCACTTCTCCCTCTTCTTATGTCTCTTTGTGCGATGCTAATCTTAGATTGTAACACTGATAGATTATTAGGAGTCGGGTTATTTCTAAACTGAGCCAGTGCTAGCCTACGTTCTGCCACCATCCTAGACAGAGCGGGACTCCAGTAGGTTTTTGGTCTAAAACTATTGCAAGGATTTTGGTTAAATTTTATCACAGGAATGTGGAGATCCGCTGCTTTATTTAAAATATTCACAAACTGGTCGTATGTCTGCTGCAAGTCACACGTAATATTAAAATTGTTGAATTCCTCTTCTAGATATGTACGGTATTGCTGCCAATTGGCCTTTTTAAAGTTTCTTTTTCTAGCTGGTTTTTTTGAGGACGAACAGTTAGTAGAAATTTGTATGATGAGGTGGTCGCTACCTAGGCATTCATTGGTCACGGTCCAATCGTATTTAACAGCAATATCTGTTGTTGCGAGTGACACATCGGGAGAAGATCTTTGTAAACATCCGTCTACCAACTTAATTCTTGTCGGAGCTCCCAGAACGACCAGTGTGGTATGACCAGTTACTGTGGTGACCGTTCAAATCTCCTAGCAGCAAAGTTTTTTCATCACACGTTGAAAATAATTCAGCCCAATCTTGTGGGCAGGTACGAACAGAGGGAGGACAGTATATGGATATGATATTATTCAGAGACTCACAATTATAAATTTTAAGATTTATGATTTCGAAACCAGGATTTCGGGATTGACATTGAACCATTTGAGCTTTAACTGAGTAGTGGACTAAGATTAGAACTCCTCCGTACCCGTCACATCTGTCTTTCCGGTATATATTATATCCACTTACTCGCAGGTTGAACTCCGGTTCTAACCAGGTCTCTGACAGTGCAGCAATATGTATTTTTTCTTGAGAGAGAAGGGCATCTAATTGAGTAATTTTTCCTTTTAAACTTTGGCAATTCCATTGGATAATTTTTAATTTATATTTACTGTTATTTTTCGTCGCCATCGCTTGCACTAAAATTAAAACCGGTCAAGTCTAAAGCCTTATTTAAAATCAATTTTAAAAACCACTGAAATAGTATTTGGAGGCACATTTTAATTTTATCAGTTATTGTATATTTTTGCTTAAAAATAATTGACTTAATTTTTTCTATTAAATCCCTAGTTTTGTTCTCCGTTTTGTCTTTTTTGTGGTCTTTAGATTTCTCGTTGTTTTCATCGCTTTCCATTTTACTGGTATTACAATCCGAGTCTGAACATATACATTCCCAGTCAAAGGATATGTCTTAAAACACATTTATACGGGTATTTTCGCGAATTTTTACCTTTAATATTTGCCCGACGTTTCGACCGGATTGCACCAGCCGTGGTCGCGGGAAGACTGAAGTATTGGAGGTACCGCCACAGCAAAGCGAAGGTGTTTATTCAACTACCCTCACTTGATCTTCATAAATGTTAATTAGGGCCGGTTCACACTAGGACAGCACACTACACTAACAGTGTCCGCATACTGAGATGATTTCACTTGACGAGTACACTTAGTGATCACTGGATTCCAAGCGGGAGAGAGTCTGAAGCCGTCTTCGCGATTGAAATTAGGATACTTCTTGATCTCAATCGCTTCCCGAACCATTCTCTTATAGTAGTGCTTCTCATTTGCAAGGATTTTTGGGTTGTGTAACTCCATCCAGTGGTTGGGTCCAAAAATCCTTGCAAATGAGAAGCACTACTATAAGAGAATGGTTCGGGAAGCGATTGAGATCAAGAAGTATCCTAATTTCAATCGCGAAGACGGCTTCAGACTCTCTCCCGCTTGGAATCCAGTGATCACTAAGTGTACTCGTCAAGTGAAATCATCTCAGTATGCGGACACTGTTAGTGTAGTGTGCTGTCCTAGTGTGAACCGGCCCTAATTAACATTTATGAAGATCAAGTGAGGGTAGTTGAATAAACACCTTCGCTTTGCTGTGGCGGTACCTCCAATACTTCAGTCTTCCCGCGACCACGGCTGGTGCAATCCGGTCGAAACGTCGGGCAAATATTAAAGGTAAAAATTCGCGAAAATACCCGTATAAATGTGTTTTAAAATGTGTTTTGATCGTGAAAGTTTAAAAAAGACAAAGGATATGTCATTAATCTTTCGGCTATGTCGTTTTCTCTGAGTCTTGGAAGCCTCTAATTTGTTGGATGACGTGGTGGGGACTACTGGATCTACGGTGTTTTTTATTACTTCGGTTAACTTTGAATTGGTCGCACAAACTGAGGAGTATAATGGCGTCGTGTGAAATGGAGTTGAATTTGTATGATCAATCTCAAACTGAGGGACAGATAATTGTACAGAATTAGTTGTAGAGGGTAACTTATCAGGAATTGGAGTAGAAGATGGAACGTACAACGTGAGGGCTTTTTTGTAAGTACAGTTGAACTGGGACATAATACTTCTAATTTTCTTCTCCTTTTCATACACAGGGCAGACTTTACTCAGTGCCATATGACCTCCTTTACAATTAACGCACGTATATGAAGTCGTTTCACAGCATTCGTGATTTTTACTGCATTTGGGGCATACAATCTTCTTGATAGGGCAAATCTTTTTGTAGTGACCGAATTTCCAGCAATTGGAGCATTGTGTAACCGGATAAATATACGGCTCCACATTTATTCTGACACCATACATATGAATATAAGCTGGTAGTGAGGATCCTTTGAAGCATATTCTTAAGGTTTCACTCTCAATCCATCCAGAAGCATCTGGATTTCTGCGACTTAACCGTTTTACATCTATTATTTCTGTGACAGACGACAAACTTTCCATTATTTCTTCATCATTACAATCAAGTTCTATGTTTTTAATTATTCCGTAAGTTCTCTCCACCTCCATAGTTTTTGAGATAGTCCATTGCTTTTCCTTAAACTCTGTGCAATTAATTAAATTCTGTAATTCTAACTCGCTCTCAAATTGTAACATCACTTTATAAGGATTGTAATACTTAATGCGTGTGATACGATTGATGTTGTTTGTTTTTAATAGTTTGGCTAATTTGAACTGTTTAGGTAAGGCTTCTTTACACATTATTGTTACTTCTAATTTGTCCTCTGATGCTCGTGTAGTAGAATCACTCAAGTTCTTATAACGCTTTCCAGTTTTCCTGACCTCGGTCCAGTCTTCATCTCTGTCTTTTTCTATTGGTCGTTTTTTTCCCGTTTGTACAATATTATTTGTTGGTTGGTCTTCAATGCTCGTCTCCATCTCATCTAATTGTATATTATTGTCTTCTGTTTCTTGTGTACTCGTCTGCATTATAATTGAGGTAGTATTATTCGCTAATGTGTTGGTACTCGACATTGTTTACGCTGCGAGACCACCCAGGTGGCCGGCCGGCGCATCGGCTGTTATCGCGACGGGGCGCGCGGCGCGCGGCGCACGGCGACCGTAACACGTGCGGTGCAGGTGGTGTCACAAAAAATTGTTTATTTCACTAGTATTTAAAATTTGATATTGTGCACGTCAATCTCGACCGTTGGACGAACACACACTGAAAACAAAATTACTTAATTAAGGATAGGAAGTAAGGATTTTAATTATTTAGTTTTGTCCTGTGTGAGACGAATAAATACTTTATCTCTATTTCTATGTCCGCAACCCGGTCTGGGGTGTAGTCCGGTCGGTTTAACAGCACCTTTAGGTACAACACAAATGCTCTACACATCACTACATATTGTCAAACAAAGTCCCCCGTGTCTGTCTGTCCCTATGTATGCTTAAATCTTTAAAACTACGCAACGGATTTTGATGCGGGTTTTTTTAATAGATAGAATAATAATAATAATAATAAATATTGCTGGACATTACACACAGCGCCATCTAGTGCCACACTAAGCAACGAGAATGATTCAAGAGGAAGGTTTTAGTATATAAATTGCGGGCGGGCAAAGCCGCGGGCATCAGCTAGTAATCTATACTTAATATTATAAAGAGGTAACATTTGTTTGTAAGTTTGTATGTAGGGTGTAATCTCCGGAAGTAATGAACCAATTTTAAAAATTGTTTCACTGGTAGAAAGCTACATTATTCGTGAGTACTATAGGCTATATTTTATTCCCGTACTCCCAAGGGAACGGGAACTACGCGGGTGAAACCGCGGTACGTCAGCTAGTCTATTATATTAAAACGCAACATACACGCAAACATCAATAACCAATAATGTCACCATAACATGACAGTAAGTCGATAAGATCACCACCATTGTCACCAAATAACGACACCAGAAAGTGATGTAACAACATCATTAATCATGTTATCGATACTTTGAAGAAACTTGCAATTAATACTCTATGGGGTTATAATTTAGAACGGCTTGGTACAACGAAGATCAATTGATCTTTCTATTTGGTTGAGCAATGTTGATGTGGTCAAGGCTTGGAGAGCAGTGATCTTTATTGTAACATCACGACAACATACAGCATGCGTTTAAATACAAATACTGTGAAAACTGGAAAGTAGTATTTATTTGGGCCATGACATTTGATTTCAATGATAAAATCGAAATCATTTATTCTTTGGCTGAAATCTACCAACTTTTGAACGACGAAGTTGCATAAAACTACCTCCAAAAACGCCATGACAAACGAATTGTCTGTCATGAACTTTTTAGAACCAAATAAGTATGTAATTGTTATTGGTACAAAACTGGAACATAATACATCTCAAGTATTGTTATTCTCACAAAACAAATAATTGTACCACTTTCCTATCATTACCATCTTCCGTGTAACAATAACGTGACAATCGTTTGTAACGAACATCACTATTGTCAGTACACGACTAGAAAGTTAGTGATGCAACCTCTTTTGTCGATGATATTGTCGATATTTCAGAGATGTCATTAATTGTTGCGGTTAGATCAATTTGTTTGAATTGGGTCAGGTCATTTAATGATGAATTGGTGTCACTTAAGTATTTGGTATTCGTTTCTTTTATGAATACTGGTTATATTTATTATGTCAAATTTATTAAATACAAATAGATCTTAAATATGAATAAACATAATCATGTATAAATATTAAAAGGGGAAAAGAATTACTGGGCGTCAAAATATTTGTCCACATCGCTGTCGAAAGGAAAAGTGCCCAGAAGGCTGGCAGCATTACCACATTGGATGGCAATGCTGATCGTTTGGCTAAAAAACTATGCCAACTGTAGAATTGTGATATTAGCTGCGTCTTGTTGGATTAAAGAAAATCTGATGCGAACATATTGATTCGTAAAAATATTTATATTTATGTGAATGATTTCAAAAATATTTCAAAAATATTTCCTAATCCAATCTCAATCAATTCCTGCTGACTAATAAAATAATTTAGGTCATAATTATTTTACTTTGCCAGAAATAACTTTAGAAAATATACTTACATTTAATATTTACCAGATCGATTTACGAACGTAGTGAAGTTTTAAAATCGTTGCAAAACTGTAATTACTTTAGTATTTGACTGTTACACATAACTCTATGGGAATGGTCGGCCTTGAGTCAGAAACGTATCGATATACCTACCTATAGATACTTAGGGTAACATCACTAGATAGTCAAATATCAAACGTGATTCCAATTAACATCCTTGAAGCGTTTCAATTAAGTACATCATTAACTTAAGAAATTCTTGTGAAGGTGCAGCCGTGATACACACATTACTTTTTTAATGTAAGTAACTGGGTTTTTTTTTCTATTAGATACTATAGATTACTATATAGATTACTTATATAGATTACTAGATACTTAGGGTAACATCACTAGATAGTAAAATATCAAACGTGATTCCAATTAACATCCTTGAAGGTGCAGCCGTGATACACACATTACTTTTTTAATGTAAGTAACTGGGTGTGTGAAAGTGTGTGTGTATGACTTATTTTGTTTCTTTTCACAATTTTCTGTAAGAGCACCAACATTTTCCATGATTTGCCTTAATCCTCTGTCCATATCAGCTCATCATCATCATCATCAACGGCCTATTAATGTTCCCACTGCTGGGACTCAGACCTCCTCTCTATGAGAGGGAATGGGCTATAATCCACCACTCGGGCCCAGTGCGGATTGGTAGATGTCACATGTCTTCGATTTTTTGGTTCTAGGACATGCCGTTTTCCTCACGATGTTTTCCTTTACCGTTTTGAGAGCAGCGGATATCAGCTACTGGCATAATATGCCTTTGTTTTCAAACTAAGTTGTGACTAAACACTACCATTAATATCTATTCAAAAAATCCTTAAGCCCACGTTTCTATTACAAAATCTAACGACAATATAATGTTTCCTCCTATCATAAGCAACATAGCCAAAAACACCATAATATCACTATGGCGTATATTATTAAACGTTGCGACAGAATGTAATATGGGCCGTAATATTTACTGTGCTATAAGATTACCCCACGTTTGGGAATGATACATCGAATCGAGTCTTAATGTCAGATGGAATAATGTCAGATTGTTTTAAGAGCTTTTTACATTACGATAAAATGTGGTAGCAATATTAATTATGTTTTTAAGGATCTACCTTTTGCTGTCAAACACAGTTTGGTGTAAGAAAGATTTCTATTGTATGAATTTTGATGAAATATAGAGAATGTAATGTATGTAGTAGTACGGCTGGTATGTAGGTATCATTGGTTACTGAAGCAGTGGCGAAGCTGGTCAAAATAGGACCCTGTATCAAAAAATATGAAGGCCTTCTGAAGCCGAGTGCGGCGCAGCCCAAAAAGAGGGTAATAAACTAATGATTTTTGCATAATTAATAAAATAAGATTCTGATTTGCTAATCTGTCACTGACTGATTGATTTTGTTATTGATATGTTAAATTACACTGTATTTTGGTCAATGATATTCTATTAAACAGATATGTTATGAGCGCGCAATCGTGAAGACTCGAAAACGAGCCAATTGGCCTATTTTACCTTTATTCTGCTTCACTGCGTGTATGTGAGCTGGCTCTCCCCCCGCGGAACACTTTTTTCGTTGGTTTTGTAGGTGTATAACATATCTGTTTATTAGAATATCATTGGTTTTGGTCATATAAAACGGGCCTCTTAACATTAAACAATTGAAGATGTGGATAACATTTTGTGATTTTTTCTTTTGATTTAATTATTTTTTCTTAAAAAATCCAAGCTATTCAAAACTTTCTTACCAAGTCTTTAAAATCTGTAGGATGTGGAATAAGGTGTTACAAGTGCCTTCCTTATGTCAACCAGAAAATCAAGTTGGCATCAGCCCTACGCGGAAATGTTTTTTTTTTAAGAATTTTATAACACTGACGTGCGTTAAAGACCTACCTCTTGAAGTACTCGCAGTGCTTTTTATATAACGTTTGTAACTTGCTCTATGCTCCTTAAGTTTCCTTGCTGTGCCCAATTAGTTTATACTAAGACTATAGTTGGTGCCAGTTAAAATGAGATAGCGGTCATTGACCCACCTATACATTTATTAAACTTCTTAACTTTGAAAACCAAAAATAAGCCTGTTCAAGTCTGGAATCGTCATCTATCGTGATCTTCAACATTTTTTGTAATGAAAAACGATACATGGTTTATTTGTTTTGGTTCGTACGAAGAGATATTAGGGAAAGGGCAATGACCGCTATTCTCATCTTAAACTTTGCCGATAAGGTGGTTTTATGTGTGTGTACGGTCAGAAGGTACGGCAAATTAAAAGGCGTGTTCTCAGTTGAAGGTTTACTGAACGACTTACACAAAGATTATTATTTACAGTACAGTGGTTGAGGGCTTAGAGTAAACTTACTTAACTGCCATCAACTATAGGACTAAGCGACATCTAAATGTAGTGTGCAAGCGTTATACAGTTACTAAACGCAATAAATCATATTGTGACGAAGATTACGACACCAAAACATAATGCTAAGACCACTTACAGGTTTTCTAATTTTATTAAAATTATAATATTTCTAACAAAATTTTAACGACTGATAAAGATATAAAAATGACAGCCGGAACCAACGGCTTAACGTACTTTTCGCGGCACGGAGGAAACTCAGCACCTAAGTAATGGATGGTCACCCATCCAACATCCAACGACCGACCTTGGCAAGCGCGGCTTTACTTTGATGGTAGACCCAAGCGGCTGTTATTGTTTAGCTACGAGTGTCATTTAGACATTGTTAATTATTTTGTAATTGAAAATAGATAATTTTCCGCAAACCTCTTATTTCATCATCAAAAATGTCAACGAATCAATCAATTCTAGAGACATGCTTGAATGCATAAATATAATCTGTACGTGAGCCAAATTGTATGTGAAGTTGTTTCGTACATATTTGATGCATATATCAAAACATAGCTGGGGGCACATCTCGTTAATGTCAAGATTCCGTCTTTATTGAACTTGTTTTAAATTATTGCGTACAGACAGCATCGCAATTACCTAGGTTTCTGAATGTCGAAACTTATTTCGCACAGCTTCGCAAACCAATCCTAAATCTCATGGGTACTCTATGGGGAGACTGAACCTTAAACACAGGCCTCAATTATCAACAAAATGATCAGTCATCCATCATCATCATTCTATCGTTGTTATCTTTAAAATGTCAGTCATTTTAAATAGAAGAATGCTGTTCCAAATTCGTTTATCGTTAACGTGATTTTTAGAGCAAGTTTCAATCGATAGTTTTACAAATGTACTGAAAAAGTAAAAGCTCAGTCGATTCTATGAAAAAATCATCACTTTGGTTGCTAGTTAATCATAACTAACTTCAGCAACATAAAGACTACTGTTAATCTAGATTAATATGAAAAACCCGTCCTGATTAACGACAGTCATAAATCATAGCTATATTTCAGAATGTCACCACAGCGTACCCACACACAAAACCGTTAACCCGTGGACATACTGCGACGGTCACCTTGACCCGCTACCCTGTGGTCGTTGAGACACTGACCGACATTGACCATACGTCGCAACACGGATGATTGTCTGTTATATCTGACATCTGTCACTTTGACAGTGACAGTTAAAGCAATCGTTTGATAGATGATGTATGTGTGACTGATTTGAATTGCTGTGTAAATGAACTATTGTGGATGATACAATAGAATAAAATAGGTTGTCTAATAGACACGGTTTGGACATCAGTAATAGGAATTACGATTCGTCTGTTTTAGCAAAGTTTAGATATTGTAACCTATTCTAAGTTGCCAGTGGAGTTACAAAGGTACCTAGTTTTAGTCCTGATATGGGCTGAAAAATGAACGAGAACCGGAAATGCTAAAACTGGTTTTACACCTAGTTCAACAGAAATATGTTAACCGCAATTATGCAGCATAGCCTTAACCGCAACTTTGACTAAGTTAAACTTTATCACTACCCACAACTTCAACTAATTTTAATAATTACAGCCATTCATCTGTCACTGACGCCAAACTCAATTAGAAACAACAAACATTCAAAATCCTTAGCAATATTGTCAAAGTAAAATCAATAAACATTACAAATGGAAAAGTGATAACATATTATTATGACAAGACAGAAAGGGAGAACAATTAAAATAAAAGTAACCGTAGAGTTTCTTGCCAGTTTTTTTTTCTACATATAAAACGACCAATCCGAACTATTCCGAACCGTGCGGCTGTTTTCTGAACATTCATTAGTGCCATGTAGGTTTATGTAAAGAAAATCATTTGAATTTGATAATTTCCGAATTCCACACAGACGAAGCCTTTCGCAAAAACTAGTATAAATGACTAAAACGATTTATTCGTTGACAAGGCTTGTCCTTGCTCGTGCGCACGAACAAAGGCTAAGACGCGTTCCCTTTCTGTTGGTCTCGGCTCTCAAGAGCGAGTGAACGGCTTGGTACGGCATGGCAGGAAGGCATCTTCGATTATGTCAAGGAACTAATAGTTTAGTAGGAGAATTTAAATAAATAGTGGAAATTTATGTGAAGTGAAAAAATTAAAGTTCCTGAAAAACAAAAATAAAGTGCATCGGAAGCTGTTGAGTTAGACATCTCTTCTATCACCAATACAAAGCTTGTGCACAGTCTAAGGGCACATGAAAACCACTACTGTATTTTTTTTTTCAAAATGCATCGAATAGATGATTTTTTTAATAATTCACACAAAATGCAATGGTTTAGAATCACGTAGATAATGGAACCATGGCAATAGTTGGCGAGTTACTGGAACAATGGCAATAGTCGGCAACAGTTGGCAACGGGTGCGTCTCATAACATATAAAGTTATTTGGTATATTTTCATTTCAATAACGTTCACAAGATATAATAAAAGTGAGTTATACCAACTGTTGATATAATTTCTTCAGATATAACATTTATATACTCTAAAACTTATTTCATATAACGTTATTGGATATAACGTTTATTTAATCGAAAAGCGTGACAGAAACGAATCGCTGCAAAACCGACTCTACGTAGTTTTGTCTGCCCTACCCCTAGAGTGTTATTTAAAATCGCGTATACGCGGAGGGGTGAGGCGGCCCGCGAGCTGAGGAGCAGGTGGTTGTAACACTTGCTTCAGCTTGCTGGCCGGCAAGCCAGCCAGCCTCAGTCGCGGCGGTGAGCGTGAACCACATCTGCGACGATAAGCTCGCATGGGGCCACCGGCGCGCCGCCCGGAGCTCCGCAGTGCCGGAGCCGTGACAGAAACCATGCCTGCTGCATGTTGCATACTTGCTGCATGCTTGATTGCATGCTTCATGCTTGCTTGCTTACACGCTGCATGTATGTTGTATGCTTGTTTGCATGCCTGCTGCATGCTTGGTGTATTGCATGTTTTTTACAGGGAAATAAAAACCACGCGTTTTATCATATTAGACTTAATAAGTTTTAAGTTTTTGAATGGTATATAAACGATTTTATATTCAATGTGGGTTATACTTATAAAAAATAGTAACTTTAAAATTATATCAATCGTTTATTATATTAACTGTTCGTTATATCTAATAAAATTATAGATTCAGTTGTTATGTCTTGTAAATATTAGAGATTTTGTAATTATCTCATATATTACTTACCCGTTGGAAACAGTTGGCGAGTCCCTTGCGTCCCTTGCACCCTTAGTTAGAGAAGGTTAGTTACAAACCAGAACCAAGAAACCAACACAGAACCGAAATACTAAAGAACTGTGACTCACATACACATAACATAACGCATATAAACCACGAAGGGTTACGCAGAGGTGTCACCAATTATGCGACCACATTTCGCCAGTTATGTTTAAGTCCGCTGTAATAGGGGGCGAGCCTATTGCCATCAACCGGGCACGGATCTAGACTCTGTAGCTGCTACTGAGCAAAATTCTGATGGAAAAACCCATTAACAGTTCGTCCGGTCCGGGAATCGAAAACTGTTTAAGGCACAATAATCTGCTGCGAAATATAGAGTTTAATCTTAAAATATAAGTACCGTTTAAAAATATCAGTTCCTTAAAAGGCCAAAGCAACAAAATGTGCATTCTTGCCCGGAGCAATAACTCTGAGTTCGTGTAATAACTATTAATAGCCTCAGATTGGTACGAACGCCTTAATACTCTATAATAATACAATTTATTCAACAATCGGTAGCGGCATAGTATAAAAAGTACTACAGCGTCATTTATGATGCAAATGAACTAGCATCAAAATCTTTAATCGCGGTATACGCTCGTAGTTATCCGCGAGTTAGGACCACATAGAAAAACCCAAATATTGCCGGGCAGTAGTTATAGCTTGTTACATTTGAGATTTTGTCCCTCTAGTGGTAATGGAACAAAAGCCCAGATGCAAGGTGGGTTGGTATTAAAATGCAAAGAAACAACAAATTATCTCAAACAACATAAGTTTATTTATATAAACTATATAAACTTAATTATAAAAAAAAGGTAAGGCCAGCCAGCATTAAATTCGGTCGGTTTCGAACTATGGTCATGGGGGGTTGGAGATAAACCCAGTACTGTTCCTTTTTCAAAAGTTTAAATTAAATTAGTTCTTAGTAAAGTATCAAGATACAACCTTCCAGTTTAGTGAATACTAATAGATATTATATGGGCGCCAGGGACTTGAACAGTCCCGGATCCCGGAGCCGACGAAGATGTCCAATATACTTCCAGTTAAGCGTAGGTGTCGAACCCGGGGTCCTTTAATTTAATTAAGTTGAACACCGGCTTCTAATTTGGAAAACCGGGCAGGTGATACACGGGTTCGTATATGAACCAGTAGAAAATAAATTTAAAAGGTGTCAATTTATATAAAAAAACCGTCCCGCCTGCGCTAAATCGCTAGGCGGACTCTGCTACCGCACGACCGTCTTTGTTCGTCTCCGATAGGAGGCCTTGAGTGGACTTGAGGAACGGGTCTCGCGTCCAGGTCCCAGAGGCTCGTCTAGATCCTGGCGGCGAGACGAATCGCTCGAGTTGCCTCACCTGGAATTGACAATACGGGGACCCTATTATATAAGGGGAAACCATGGTACTTTCCTTGAGAATGAATAGAGGAGAGGAGCTAGGAGATCTAAAGGCTAAACCATTAGCCGGTCCACGTGGCCTACGAGGCCCTTAGAAAACACAATTGAATGAGCCACGACTTCTGTTTGCCTAACCCTGCGTGGTGGGACAACAATAATGGTAATACTCACAGTTGGGTAATGATGAAAACACTTGACTGCTTGGTTCGACCGGCCGGAGAACAGGTCCGCCTATTTCCTTCGCGAATCCTTTCAAAACATGGAGTCCTGTAATAAATATCCAGGGATCACGTCAATATCCTTTTTACGACCTGGGAAGGACTCAGAGATCACTTCCAAACACTAATTCACCAAAATCCTTACCTTGTAAAACATGGGATAAAGTTTGAAGCTTGCCTCAGGCTTGATCAATAGCAAATTGACGCCCGTGACCTTCCATTGTCCTGTAATGCCTTTAAACCGGAATTAGGCGGAGCACCTAGAAAATCTCCCCTGTTTCAGGTAAAACTTATAAGAGCACTGATGACCGAATCACTACCTCAAGATATTTAATTCTTGAAAATCCCTAACAACTGTCCAACATGACGTTTATACTCTGAAACGATAACAATTTTCAGGATCCACCAGAAACAACACCCTCCTACCATATGGCGGGGGATCCTCCCGTATTAGGGTTCCGTACCCGAAAGGTAACCAAACGGGACCATTATTAAGCTTCCGCTTTCCGTCCGTCAGTCCATCTGTCTGTCAGTGGGCTGTATCTCATGAGCCGTTATAGGTAGACAGTTGAAATTTTCATAGAAAGTGTATTTCTGTTGTCACTATATCAATAAATATTTATTCATTCATTCATTCATCGCAGTAGGCTATAGCTAGTCTAGCTAATAGCAATGCCTCCACAGCGAGATATGATCTCTGGTGGGAGGTGCTTAAGCCCCCTGACGGCTTCATCGAGCCGTCTGAAAGCCTTCCGCCTGGGTATGCTTTTCCGTGGCCAACTTGGAAATTTCTGAATAGACTCCGAACCCAGGTCGGCCGTAGCAAAGACAACCTCCTCAGATGAGGGTTCATGGATGGCTCAGATCTCAAATGTGTATGCGGCGTGTCTCCACAGACAATGGCCCATCTTCCATCTTGCGCCACATGCCCTGACACCTGCACACTTGACGATCTTATGACTGCATCAGCGAGCGGAGTTCGCAAAGCTGAATTTTGGGCCAAACATATTTAATAAATATTTGCCATCGACATGCTAAGAAGAAGATCGCAGTAGTGGTACTACGATAATACGGATCCGCGATCAGATTCGCACTTGGCTGGTTTTTTATGGGGGATAAAGAACACTTTGAGGTATCATTCTCCTAAAACCGTAACTGTTTTATTGTCTTGTAATCACTCTCGTCGTCATTGGTTTGACATCATTTTGAACTGAGCTTGATGATTTTGCTGTTATAATAAACAAATCAGTCTTATTACAAAAAACTAAATAAACCTGTTTATAACAAAAGGTCGGCTTATTAGAGAATTGGTACGACCAGTCTAAAATTAATCAATTTTGTTTTTATCTTCATATCGTATAAAGTTACATAATCTATTTTACTTGACGTGATAAGTGTCTACCATGGGTATTTTTTACAGCTGTTTATTTGGTTATAAGTGTTTTGGTTTACTTGCAAATACGTTTTTATCTGATTTTTGAAACCATTTAATTCCATTGGTTTACGACAACCAAATCAAAAACTAATGTTTAAACAAATTTAAACAAATTAATGTCTCTTATTGGTATTTTTTTCAATCTTCTGCGTTGAGCCGTTTTCGAGATCTGGGAAATCCCAAAACGTTACCGCAGCAAAATCTTAAATAACTCAAGAACCATACCACACACAAATTTTGCTATTTACAAACATTTATTACGCAAAAAAAGCTATCTAATCATGTATTTGGTTCCGGACTGAACGAATTTTTGAAAATCGATTTTGCCAGGATAATGTTTCAAACGTTACTCCAGCAAAATGTGTTTTTCTCAAATAACTTTAAAACTACAATTCACACAAATTTTGCTACTATTAAACAAATTGCTCCTCATGATACACTAATTATTTTTTATGGTCTCATCTCTCAAATGCACAACATTTTGCCAGGGTTATGCACACGAAATTGTAATCAATTTTATTGCTTTATCTACCCGATAAGCTACATCGCATGATGCATGTACTTATTTGTTAATGATTTATTTTAGTTTTTGATAGCTGGTTTTTCCGTGTTTTCCCTAGAATGTAATTCTGCTACCTAAGATCATCAAAGGAAATGTTTTAATTTGGTCAGGATAAATAACAAGTCTTGTAGACTTATACCACCAACCAACTTACTTTTAAACTTATATTGTCACTTACTGGATATCTTCCGTGATTGTTTATTGTATTGAGCTCCCGATATTACAATCACGGAACATATCCCGTATGTGACAATATAAGTTTAGTTTTAAACCGTCAAAGCTTAAAACAGTGTTTTAACTTACTTCTTCCGTCAAATCTCAACGCGCAGTTCTATGTACTGCACTGGAAAGATAAATCCTAGACGACTAAAGTTGAGGCAATACTAATCATTGCTTCATCACTAGCCGTTCAGACTTCTGCTCGGGATCAGCTAGTAAGCAGCAGTAGGTTGCAGCCCGGGGCGGGACGACCCCTTACGGCCTGCTTACGGTGAGTTGTTCCCTCGCTGACGTAGGATCCTCACCTTCTCCCAGCAGTAAGCGGGTGCTGCTCCCGTAAGCTGCTGGCGATACGAGCATGTGGCAATGCTCATATCTCTCTTTGTGAAAACCTATAGGGTTTAAAATAAGAACCAAAATGCTATAAAACTTGATAATAGTACTGATGTTATTTACTTTACGAAATAGACCAGAATAAACAAGAAAAAGATAAAACATACTGGTTAATTATTTATTAAATGTTATAAAACTTTGTACTGTCTGTTTTGCTTTAATAAACTTCTTCATTGAATTCATCTCCGTCTTCGCTCTTTTTCCAGTCTACAGTGAATAAGTGCAATAACGTAGCGCTTGTCCAGTCTTTTCCGACCCTGCTTCTCTCCACACTCTTCAACAAACTCCAGCAATGTTGTTGTTGCATGTGAATCTAATTCAGGTCTATCAGGTTCCACACAAATGCCGATATCGTTATATAAAGCGGCTGGTAATGTACATGTACCCAATGCATACATAATAAAAACTTCATCAAGTAACCTCGGAACAATTATTTCAATATTAACCGCATTTTTATATCTAGAGAGTTTATCAGCATCAACATACACGCCGGAATGTTCCATTAGTTCAATAAGTCCCGGAGCAGGTTCATGATATTGTACTGTCCATCTTTCTGTTAAATTTCTCAGGAAATGAAAGTGGACTCTTGCCTCTCGCTGTATCTCTTGTATTTTTTGGAGCATACTCTCTCTAATAAACCGAAAATCCAATAGTGGCCATCCCATCTTTACCCCATACTCATCAACAAAATGAAGTAATATAATTTCTGCATGTGCATCTAATTCGCATGACTCCTGTTGATGTGGACGTGTGTTAGGAGCAGGCAAAGTCTCATAAATTCTTCGATTTTTCTCGGACAGAGAACATTCACGCAATGCGCTCATTTTAAACACTTCGGTTAGTAACCTTAGAGCTAATGTTAAACAATCATTCGACAATGTATTGCATGCAGTGAGCTTGTCAGCATCAACATACACACCTGAATTTTCCATTAGTTCAACTTCCCTCTCGTAAGGCAAAGGATGCAGAAGTGTCCATATAGAATCTCTCATGGTCCATCTTATATAAAGTTCATTTTCACGAGCATTTCTAGCATTATTTTTATCCCATTCCACATATCTCTTCACTTCCATTTTCTGTCGGATACAATTTTGAATAAATTGGTGATCCGTTATCTTCCCATACTTATCAAGTCCATACTCTGCAACAAACTCGAGCATTATTCTCATTGCATGTTCATCTAATCTAGGTCTAAGATTTGTATTGTCAAGATCGCTGGCTATAACATTAGTCACTGAACATGCACTCAATGCACTAGTAGTAAATATTTCATTTACTAACCTTCGAGCTAATGTAACACAATCTTTAGACAATGCCTCGCACTCAGCGAGTTTGTCAGCATTAACATACACATCGGAATTTTTCATTAGTTCAACAAGTCCCGGAGCAGGTTTACGATACTTTAGTGTCCATCGTGAGTCATTTGCGTCGTATTCTGGAGGTAAAATCAACTTAAACGCAAGTTGACGACCGTACCACCTCATCATTTCATTGTTTCTATGAATTACTTTTATAATACAGCCGCAATCATCTACTTTCCAATCTTTCTCTAGTCCATACTCTGCAATAAACTTTAGCAATGTTTCTGTTGCATATAAATTTAATTCAGGTATATCATGTTCCTTGATAGCACCGATAGTTTCACATAATGCAGCAGGTAACGCACATGTACCTAATGCATGTCTAGTAAAAACTTCGAATAGTAACATTTGAGTCAAATTGTGGCAATCTGGCGAAAATGTCTTGCATTCAACGAGTTTATCAGCATTAACATACACACTGGAATCTTTTACTAGTTCAACAAGTCCAGGAGCAGGTTCACGATACTTTAATGTCCATCGTGAGTCGTTTTTATCATATTCCGTAGGAAGAACATACTTGTGTGTATCTTTCTGTTCTGTAAGATCATCATTAAATATTGGAAATTCTGTTACGAAATATTTTGATAAAGATGTGCTTCCGTCCGTTATAGCATATGACTTCTTCAGCTCGCTTTCTTCTTCTAAGTTTGCCAGTGAACTACTGGTATGTTCTTTTTTTTCAACAGGTTTCAGCACGTCTAGTTGTCGCAAGATATTTTCATTATATTTGTTTTCTGTTTTAATTATTAAGTTGTTCTCCAATTCAAACTCTGCAACAAAATTCAACAATGTTTGCATTGCGTTTTCGTTTAATCCAGGTCTGGCATTTGTACCACCGTGGTCAGAATCTTCGGCTATGGGACCAGTCCATGAACACGTTTGCAATGCACTTGTGGTAAATATTTCGTCTAACAACTTTCGAGCCAACGTTACACAATCTTTCGAAAATAACACTCCTAAATTGAGTTTGTCAGCATTAACAAACACACCCGATTGAGGCATTAGTTCAACAAGTCCCGGAGCAGGTTCAAGATACTTAAGAGTCCATCGTGAGTCATTTTCATAGTATTCTGGAGGAAGAAACCAGTTGCGTGTCTGAGAACCTTCTCCTAAAAGTTTGTCACGAACATCTTCTTCTTTTTTCTGTAGACCGCGAATCATCTCCATCATTATTTGTCGGAAATGTGTAAGAGAAAATTTATCCATAAGTTCATTAAAATAATTTTCTTCTTTCTGTCTATCACGTCTCATCTCTAACATTAATTGGCGCATATCGTTCACACAACATTGGTAGTCTGTTATATTCCAATTTTGGAAAACTCCAAACTGTTTAATAAACATCAACAATATTTCTTTTGCGTGTTCGTCTAATCCAGGCCTTGCTTGTCCACTGTGGATGTCGGAAGAATTAGTTGTTTCACTAGTCCACGAACATATACTCAAAGCACTTGTAGTAAATATTTCGGTTAGTAACATTCGAGCAAAGGCTTTGCAATCATTCGACCTTTTCTTGCATTCAGCGAGTTTGTCAGCATCAACATAGACACCGGAAAGTTCCATTAGTTCAACAAGTCCCGGAGCAGGTTCACGATGCTTTAGTGTCCATCGTGAGTCATTTGTGTCGTATTCCGGAGGAAGAACAAACTTCTTCGGAACTTTATCGATATCTGTCTGTTCTTCATTTAATTTAGGGGCTACTGCTGTGGTGTCTTTTGATGAAGACGGAGGAGCGTCCATTTTATCATAGGTGCTTCCCTGTAGTGATGAATGATCTATAAATAAAAAAATATAATCATCTAATGTGGTTTCTGCGTTTTTATAATGAGTTCACGTAGACAGATGTTCGAAAAAAACAAACACCAAACTATACCGTAAATATTTGAATGGCTTTTAAACTATACAACAGCTACTAGTTTTTTAAAATACAGGGTGTAAACAACCTCATCACGAAGTCGTCAACCTAGCATTCTGTACATCAAACTAACAATTAAACTCAGGGCCTTATGCTCAGCAGTTTTCAAAACACTTGCTCGTAAAGTGAGCCTTAATACATTGTTCTTAGGGCCGTAAACCGAACTATTACATACTATTGCATAATAATATTACACACTAGTGCATAATAGAATTATCTCTACAAAGTTAAGTTAGTACCTAACTGCAAATTATTATGTGAGTAAACAGAGAATTTTCAATTTAACCGTGTAATACAGTTTTTTTTGGCAACAAAGAGTTTTATGCTGCTGAAAATCCATTTACAATTTTGGAATAAATAAATGTATCCGTAATTAAGACGAAAAAACATTTATTGTTACTATCATTCCCAATAATTTGTTATAAAATATTCGCATGTTATCACTAAATTATAATTTTGAAGTAGGCTGTATGGCTATTATGTAATCATCACCTTACATTTGGCGCCTGGAAAAAAAAATCAAACTTCGCAATATTTCCCATTTTCATATTTTGTTTATTGCATTTGTTGGTGTGTGGTAAAACGATTTATGCAATACATGTTTGTTTTTTCTTCGCAAGTGTGTTGAAAAAGTGGGTATGAAACTCGTGAGCAACTTGCTCACTAGACAATCGGGTGATTTACGCAACCCACAGCCTCGTGTATAATGAGCAACTAGCTCACTTGTATCATAATATACTATTAGCCGTTATCATCATCGCCATCACACACTGACTACTTCACTCACTGCTGGGCCTACCCAGGCCTTATAGGCCTTTGCATCCAGGTTTTTTCCGCGAACAAAAGTCGTGTGCAACAAACAACGGACGGAATGGGCGTTGTTTAGTCGTTGAGACTGGCAACAACCACCATAACCACCAGACAATCAGATCACACAGCTCTTCTTCTAAACGTGTCGAGGTAGGTGGTGGACGATCTGAACTCGTTTGCGGGGCGAACATGGACAGATATTGCACAGGACAGAGAGGTGAGAACGGCTAACAAAAAAAAAACGTAATCCTGAATTTGTTGAGTACCCGAGAACTTAGTAATGTACCTACCTACGAACGAGTATGGAACAGGCCAGGATTTTGTTTTAAAGTACGTAGTTATACAGTGTGATTCTTTTTCCCCATATTGTTCCATTCGACAATTTATACGGAATTCCGAATCTAAGAGATACCGGGAAACTACGAATAAACAATAACTCAGCGACAGACAGCATTTAAAAAATTTAAAAAAACTTTTACTCATTTTTAGGGTTCCGTACCCAAAGGGTAAAAACGGAACCCTATTACTAAGACTTCACTGTCTGTCCGTCTGTCCGTCTGTCTGTCATCAGACTGTATCTCATGAACCGTTACAGCTAGACAGTTGAAATTTTCACAGATGATGTATTTCTGTTGCCGCTATAACAACAAATACTAAATATAGTCAATGGTACGGAACCCTTCGTGTGCGAGTCCGACTCGCACTTGGCCGGTTTTTTATGAACACCTCTCACCAAAAATTATGTACTTAGGTACTTATAACAACATTATTTTCATGAAACAATTTACAAAAGTTCTAAAAATAATACTGTAGGTACTTAAACATATTTATTAAATTATCATTTTGCGATAAGAACATTTATGTTATACTTATCAACTCAATTACCAACATATCTGCAATATCGCTCATTATTGTTTAAAGAGGCAAGCCTAACTGATCTTTTTACTACATCAGTGCTAATTTAGTTAAGCTAGTATATTTCTTATAAGGAAAAACACCAATTATAAATGTTTAGAATTTTGTTACCTAGTGAATTAAGTGGGCGGTAATATGGTAATACCTACCGTTAATAAACCTATATGTAAACATTTTATATGGTAGCTGTTTATTGTCCCATATAAGGTCCCATAATATAGTTAAATACAAAAAACAAAAATAAAAGTTAAAGTTAAATATATAAAATACATGATTTCATATTGTAATGAGTATGTAATCAAACAGTAAATATTTTTTCTAAATTTCCAGTTGCCACAGTAGGGCAAATACAGAAAGGAATAACTACAGGTCGCGGCACGAAACTCTAGCGCTGACCGTTATTGCGCAGAAGTAAAAAATAAGAATGTCTTGGGGCGTGCGTTGCGCTGATTGGCTCTCCAGTCGTACAACATGCGCAGCTATCCCCTCCAAGTTTCGTTCAGCGCTAGAGTTACGTGCCGCGACCCGTACGTGGATTGCGAAAAAAGGAACGTTTATTTTAATAAATCTCCTTACATAGTATTTATAACACCCGGTTTTACACTCACTATGTTAAACAAAAAGAAAAAAAAAATTAACAAGCAATTAATTAAAAGTCTTACCTTCTAGAGCTTATTTTACCGAAATAAAATTCACGCACACACAGTCCTACGCTCGCACATCCACGCTGAATAATCTTTGTTTATTTGGTAAAAATATATAAGTCGATTTGTTATCTGATATGAAATAGCAATATCTACTAAAAATCTGTTCTACGTATTATATGAATCATTCAATACTATGCAAAAATTACAAATTAATGTAGACTTGTAATGATAGCAGTGCACGGGCGGGAGCAGACTCGGCCGGCTTATACGCGTCGCGTCGCGTCGCGTCGCGTCGCGTCGTCCAGCACGCGTCCACGCAACGTCAGCACGTAGCCGTATGGGCTCAGCATTGCCGCGTGGATGCCGCGTTGCGGCTAGACGTCGGCTTCACCAAACTTACTGCGCTGCACGGGGCGCGGCGGCGGGCCCCCACCCGCTTGCGGCCGAGTTCTTTTTATTGGCAACACGTAATTCAACCTATGAGGCTGGCTTCTGCTTAACCGGACTACTATCCTGTGGGTGTCTCCAGTGTAAAGCCTCCACGCCACAAAAGCGATGATACAACCACCGGAAATAAATCAATTATCACTTCCACGTCTAAATTACAAATGCACACGACCCTCGTTAAAATACCACTAGTTTTACGTAAAACTCTAAATTTTCTCTTTTGCCACCATCTTACTCTAAATTTGTTATGAATTCGCAAGCTGCGCATAATAGCGGGTTCTATTCCCGCGGCACGATTCCCACCGGGCCAGTGAGATAACACCTACGGTTCCATTGTTAAATACAGAACTGAACTCTTTTCAAGGTGGTTAAAATTGTATTACATGCCGTTACGTCATTTGTGGTCAAGCGTAATCCGTTATTTTAGAGACGTCAAACTGGACCAGAAAAACTCTGTGATAGTACAAAATAAGTGACGAATATTTTTGAACGTTATTTGAAGATGTTACAAAAAAATAACAAAACGAGTAGCTCGCGGCTAAATAATAACAGCCGTTCGGGTCGATCTTTAGGTTAAGCCGTGCTTGCCTAGGTTGGCCTGTGGATGGGTGACTCATTACATACCGAGTTTCCTCCGTGCCTCGGAAAGCAGTTTGGTCCCGGCTGTCATTTGTAGATCTTTGACAGTCGTTACAGGTAGTCAATGGTCCAAAAAGTCTGACAACCGGTCTTACCAAGGGGCATCGTATTTCCCAGTATTAACTGGGTTGAACCCCTTGGTAAGACTGGTTGTCAGACTTTTTGGGTTACTGACTACCTGTTACGACTGTCGAAGATCTGCAAATGACAGCCGGTCTAAATGACTAAGTCAGCCACAATAGGGAAAATGCATGTATTTTTTCTTCACTTAGGTAAATCAATAAAATACACTAATATCGACCCAAGAAAAGTATTAAAAGTTAAGTTCAACGACTGCTTGTCGCTCAAAAATAATATTAAAACTTCTGCAATTTTCTACGACAGTTCAAACGTCCGTAGCTGTCGCGGCCATGATGTGACGTCATTTACCACAATCTGCCTTGTTTAAATCTATTTTTTTGGGCTTAATAAAATAATGTTACTACTAGTTGCATGTGCTTTATTTAAGTAAAAATTGCAATAACAATATTATAATCAAATCTTTGTGAAAATTTAAGCACTTTTCAAATAAAAGTGTTTTTTTGACACATAGACTTTGACGTCAATACTGGCGTTATCGAAGACGATACGTTTTGAGAGTGCGTTCCGTTTCACTAAAAAAATGCTACATAAAACAATAAATTGTAAAATAAGTTATGTTTGAGAAACTTAAACAAGTGTACCACAATGTTTTCATGCGCCATTTTAAGGCATTTTTAATAAATAAAAAGAGTTTTGTATTTCATGGACATGCATATTCCCTATTAACTCAGTAGGTACGTTTAAAATGTAACTTGTCCCACATTATTTGATCGTAAAAAATTAGTTAAAATAATCATCAAATAGTAAATTATGGCCACTAATAGTATCTAGAAACTATTGAGGGAGATAATACAAAACATTAAAATACGAATCCATTTTATTTTTCATTTCTATTTCAAAATTTTTCGTTATTTTTGCGGTGGTAGGACGCACCGTTTTCAAGATATAAGCAAATTTAGAACCTGCTACGACTCCGACGCGAGCTCTCTACGCTCACATTTTACATTACACACCCACTTTCTGTCATAAATGTGGTCGTCGCTCCGCCAGCCTTCGGCCTACGCTCCTCATGCCAGCTAGCAAGACTTTTAGGACAATTTTAGTTGCTACTTTCACGATAAAAGAACATGAAATATTATTTTAAATGCTAAGTTATATATGTCGCCGCAAGAGGCTCTATCTGCTAAGATTTAATCTAATTATTAACACTCATAATTCTATTCCATGTTAATATTGATGAACCTGCCATCTCTGCTTCGTGATACAGTTATCACATCAATTGACAAATAAGTTAAGCGCCATCTTCACGTATCATCTATTATCATAAGATAAGCAAGTATTTTACGACAATTGGGATTTGTAAATTATCATTGTTCATTTGACACTAAAAATTTGTTTATGAGGCAACACTTCACACTAAGGTGGAAGATGGCGCCGATTTGATCAATAGCTCAATTTATAATTTGAAAGTACAAGTAAATCAGTTTCTCTAACTAAATTACAAACTAAAAAGAAACAAGATTATTTTACAGAACAATGTATTAATGAAAGACTTCTTAGGTGTTCTTTGCATTAAATCCTTTGATTTGCCGGAAATGGTTTTAAGCAAGATAGAATATTGTTGTAAAAAGTAATGAAGCGACTAATTAGCTTTAACTAGATAAAACCTTTGCATTTGTGAATAATAATATTGTTTAATTATTAAAATGATTTATTGTGAATTATTCTAGTATTGTTTGTAAGTTTTAATAAACTTATGTAATTAATAAACAGTACTGTGCCGCACGCAAAATACGCGCTTCGACGTGGAGTTGCGGACACCAGCCCGTTATACAATACAAACAGTACTGTGTGGTGTGGGGGGACTTCCGCACACACAGGACAGACGCGTGAGCAACGAAGTGTCTTGTTAGCTTACGATGAGAAAAACAATTGAAGTATGTGATTATTAGTGGTTTTTGAAGTGAGCAATATTAAGTTGTTTATATGAGCAATTTAAAAGAGTGTATGGAGTTTCTTTGTTCGTTCTTCTCCATATCAACCACATGCGAACGAACGGCTCAACTCTAGAATGTTTCTATGTGCCTGTACCAAATGGTTTAGTAGAAATAAACGTTTGGAGTTTGAGTTAAGTGTTGTGTGTGATTTCAACTACCCAGTACCCATCTACCTAACTACCAACAATGAAGAGAATCGTATCACAAGGCGATGTGCGACTAAGACTGAAAGACAATATGGCGGTGGATAGCGCCAATATTTGGGGACAGTGTTCCTCTGCTTTCCCTGCCGTGATATATATGATGTTGTTTATGAAAGCTTGAATTATATTTTTTCGAAAACCTTGTGTTCAAGCTGTAAAACGTAATAAATTCCGTGGCTGAATTAGTAAATTAGGTAGCAATGTATAAATAAGACGGTCAAGTTAAGATAATTGTTGATCTATAATTATTTGACGCTTTCTATAGAATATTTAGTTGGCGTTGTAAAAAAGACGAATTAGTTTATTAGAGGCTATCTCATTTTCCCGTTGCTTAGCTATAAAATGAGAAGTTTGATCGCGTGGCCAATAAAAAAACATTGTGGCTCGACTTATTATTTCTCAAATCTTAATAACTACTAAATAATTCTGTTATCCTGGTGCTGCTTTTGTGTTGGTTTTTGTTTGTTGGCATTACAAGCATGTATTTTTATTTTGTTTACACAAAATATTCTGTACACTTGCAAATATTATGATATTCGTGTTACAACTCACAATAATTATGTTTATATATTTATTTTCCAACTACACATACATTTAGTATTAGTACTTACCATCAATAATAATAGTTTATTTAATGACTGAGACACCATAGCACACACCATGGCGGCGTCAATATGTCACTCCTTTGGTCTTTGCTGAAAATTAGCGCTGAGGACTTACGGTCCGTCCGAAGCCACAGCATTTAGCTGAGCATCGACCATTTTTGCACGGATGGGACGCGCGGTTTCATTTATGTTTCACATAGATAACTTGCCTACATATTGTAATGATATAAATTTCGTTTTAAGTATACTCATGTGAATGTTTTTGTTTTGGGATCTCCTTATGTCATCGTTGTGTCAAAATGTCACGTAGAAAATGCTCGTCTATGGTGTCATCAAACCACAGAGTCAGTAAGCAACGAACCAAGGACGTGCACGACGGGCACTTTCTAGGGTTCTCTATGGTGTGACCACAGGGGATCTCAAGGGGAAATATTAGATTTTAAGTTTTATATTATTTTATGTTTTTTAGCTTATAAGTTTCTTTTGTATTTTATAGGGTTGTGTTTTATTTTTTTTATTATTGCGCGTTTGTACTCAGTGCAAAATAAACGATTTTTCTTTCTTTCTTTCTTCTTTCTTTATCCTGTGACCTGACATGTTAGGTTGCGGAAGGTCACCATTTGTGCCAAAACTAATCAGAGTACTTACCTATATCTATTTACGCGATTGCACCAGAAGGAGAGTTATGTTTTTACGCAACTGCGCCAGAAGGAGGGTTAATCGAGAGTATGTATTTGTGTATGTATAATTGTTTGGCACGCTCTGTGGCCTGAACAGCTCGATGGATTTTAGCTTGAGAAGTGTCGTTAGATTTTTATTTACTTTGAGAGTGACACTGGGTATATTAAAATAAAATAAAAAAACAAAATGGCGGATTTTTGGCGAAAATTTCAAATGTTTGGCATGCTCTGCAGCCTGAACGGCTCAATAATATGGGCTCATCATGAGGGTTTTAAAATGGTATACCTATCTAAGTAACTAAAAAGTGTAAAATAAAAAACCCGACTGCGCAAAAAAAAACTATTTAAGTAATAACTTTAAATAAAAACTGAAAAGAATAAAACAAGTTCAGGAGACAGGACATATTGACTGCAACAGTCGGGACCCATAAAATAATCTAGACTAAAATCATTTCATCCAATATGGGTTATTTTTTACGTAGTAGGGATTTTTAATTATTTTTTTTTGTTTTTATTTCAATAACCAAAAATTCTGACCTTACAGCAAAATGGTAGATTATAGGAAAAATTGTTGTTTTCAAGGCAATTAATAAATTATTTTTTCTGAAAGTTACAAAGATGTGAACCCTTTATTTAGCAACGTTAACGATAAACAATATTGTTTCCCTCCTAATTGACCTAATCCTAATCTCGGTAAGACCAAAAAAATCTAAATGTACAAGAGAGGCGTAGACTAGAGTTTATCACAACAACAAAAAAACAAAATGGCTGCCAAAAAGCCGGGAAGTGGATTGGACCCAAGTACGTAGTGTATTTGTGTATTAAAATAGTTGTTATACAAGCACCTAGAATATCCCTAGTCCATACCGGACACATTGTTTAATCAGCGATAAGACCGGAGATATACTCATCAAATTAAAAATATTGCAAAAGAGCTGTGTAACAGTTTTGGTATATATGTAATAAAGTTTAATAATACCTACCTATTTTATGAATATTCCATCTTGCATCTATTACTGTAAGCTTATTTTTAAAAGAAGAGGACTCTACTTAGAACGAAACGTGGCAAGAAGTCTATGCCTCTATGGTGTGAGGTGTTTAAGAGTAGGTTAATCGTCCAAAACCTTTGTCATCACCAGAATCAACCGAACAATAGCTGGTACGTGCTTTGCGTGCCTATTTAATATTAAAAGTCTGACGTTGGGCATGCAACATATTTATAAAGTTCTTATATAATATATATACATTAGTTCTTCGCTTTCCTAAACTTAGATCGAAATTACACTGGTTTTGGAGCAACGTTTGCAAGTTTAAGTTTGAGACGGGTGTTGGGTCTAGTGGGTTACAGCCCCGGGACAGGTTTTTGCGTCGCGGATAACTTTAACTGTTCGATTTAGGAAATGGATGTTAGTCTAGCTAGTTATTAATTTATGTCATAGATGGCGCTGTAGTACAATTTGAAGTGCCGCTAGTGCCCAAAAAAATTAAAGGAATATCGCACAAGTAATACACCGTGTATCAATGTGTAGTGATATTTTGAATCAGATCAATATACTGAACATCTTTCTCCATTGAATAAAATCACAATCGGGAAGAAATAATCAGCTATCCTGTGGTCTAATCTACTCCCATAAGAGGTTGACAACACCTAATTCATGTTTTTTATGCAGTATTTTAATGAAACCTGAAACTGAACTAAACTGAAAAAAATGTTGTTCATTAGATTTCAAAGACCGTGGACGGACTCGATATATAATAGGGATGATGACTAATTAAAAAAAATATGATTCTGTTTAGTCCTCTAGTTATCGAAAAATCTTTTTGTGATTGATTTAGTTTTTTTGTCACCGACTTCTGAAGCTAGTTATTTTTCAGTTTTTTGTTTTTTTTTTAAGTCGGTTTTATTTTTGCAAATTTTATTTTTTATTTTTCCATTTTTAGTTGTAACTAGCTGATGTCCCGCGGTTTCACCCGCGTAGTTCCCGTTTCCGTGGGAGTACGAGAATAAAATATAGCCTATAGCACTCACGAATAATGTAGCTTTCTACCAGTAAAACAATTTTTAAAATTGATTCATTACTTCCGGAGATTACCCCCTACATACAAACTTACAAACAAATGTTACCTCTTTATAATATTAGTAGTTGTAATGTATCCTATAATACAAATATTTGCTGTGCAAACTTCATTTGAAGTAAGCCCAACAAAAGGTAACTGCTGTAAATCGTTGAGGAATTCCGTCGACTGTCTATGGTCTCCATTATCAGACCTGTAATGGCACTTATAACCCATATGGGTGCAAAGTTCTCATCAATAGTAATGAAGTAAGTCCAAACACAAGGTAGCTACTGTAAAACATTGAGGAGTTCCCTTAATTGACTGACCTTCGTCTTCATCATCAGACCCCTAATGATAGTTATAATCCATTTTGGTGTAAAGCTCTCATCAATACAAATTAGTCAAGCCCAAACACCAGGTAATTGCTTTAAATCGTTGAGGAGTTCCCTTGACCGTCTTTCGGCTCCATCATTAGATCGAATCTAGACCTGCATTGATTAGTAGTGCTTCAAAATACTTAGTGAAAAAAAAGAACAAACGCACTAGTCACCAGTACGATTTTCGAAGGTTCCCCTCGATTTCTCTGGGATGCCATCATCAGATCCTGGTTTCCTTACCATGGTACCCACCCTTGGGATATCTACTTTCCAGCAAAAAAATAATCATCTTAATCGGTTCATAAACGACGAAGTTATCCGCGAACACTCATAAAAAAAAAAATATACGGTCGAAATTGAGAAACCTCCTTTTTTAGAAGTCGGTTAAAAATAATTATTAATATTAATAATTTGTTTTATCAACTTAATAAAAATTGGCCCCGCTTAAGACGTCACATTTGAGTAAAAAAAAACCGGCTTCCGTACAATCTAATAAAAGGACAAACTTAACTTTGCTGTTCGATCCCATGAAACGGCTATTGCACCAACCGCAAATAATAAAATAATAAGTTTGTAAGTAATAGTAAAATCACTTTTTTTTGTAATATTCAACTACATATTTACGGTTTTCAGCCTTTTTCCTTTACACGTGCTGTAAGACCTTGCTTTTCGCCAAATTTCGTGATTCTCGGGCAACGGGAACTACCATAAATAGGTTTTCGACCCAAAACCTATAGGGTACTTCCGATTGACCTAGAATTGTCAATTTTGGTTAAAAGCAAGGTCTTACAGTACAAGTAAAGGAAAAAGTCCAAAAATTAAAAAAAAGTTGAAAATTAAGGTAAATTTTGGTAGGTTAAGTACTTACAAGTTTTCGCGAAAATCTAAATTTGCCCATATCTTTTTATCATGTTCACTCAGGACCTTGATATTATACACCTAATAGGAACTATAGACCCCAGTATCTGGTATCTGTGATATCTATATGATTGTGTCTCTAGTCTCTACACATTCCCACTTGAGATCGAGCCGTTCATGAACCTCCAAATGTAGAGATCGACTGTGATTGTCTTTGCTACGCTGCAGCCCAGTTGGGTTCGATAATTTTTATTTATTTATTTATTTAAACTTCATGTAAGTACATAGGCGGACTATTAAGTCCGTCCGTATTAAATGGGTGGGTTAAATACAGGGTACAAAAACAACTAACTTCTTGTTTTCGTTAATTTATATACTTATATTGAAACTAATTAAAACATACCTACATCAAATGATGTCAAGCAAAGATAACCATTCAATGCACCATTAAAAATGAGCTACGTCATCTTGTTGACTTGCTTATGTTTAATTAACAAGTAGCTCTTTGCCAGCTCCTTAAATTCCTTATCCCATTAGAATTAAAAAAAACCTTGCTCTGTTTTTATTTTATTAGCCTATTCTGTCCCACTGCTGGGCAAATGCCTCTCCCATTCCTCTACGACTCTCCCGGTGTTTTGCCTTCTCTAGCCAATCAGTCAGGAATGTCAAATCATCACGCCGCGTTTTTTGAGCATGCCTTGTCTATACTTATAAAAAAAACCCTGAGCAAAATTTCATTTTTCTAAGGCCAAGGGCTTATAAAAATGAGTAGTGATCAAGTGGTAGGTGACAATGAATGGAAGTTAGTGCAGAATAAACGACACAAACAAAATAGGATTTCTAGTCAGAAGGGAAAGGCTTTAACTGTGCCAGAGGGTAAATTTCGGGCCGCGGATATAAAAGTGCCGTTGCTAATTTCCAATGTCAGTACTGAAGCCAGTGAAGATGACATTATTAATTATATAAAAGACAAAACAAGTGAAATAGTATCTCTTAAAAAGATCAACATGAAGTCATTTAGGAAGTACAATGCGTTTAAACTGTATGTTTCCAAATGTAAACTTGACATGGTCCAACTAGTTGGACAGAGCAGTTGGACCACTGCCCCGGACTGACTTTTTCCTAAATAATGAGCTATGGCCAGATGGCATTGTTTTTAGGCGTTATGTGCATTTTATGTACAGAACGAAGCCCCAGGAGTCTATAGTTAAAGTTAATTAATTATATTAATTCTAATGGGTGAGGAGCTCGTGGCTAAATAATAGCAGCCGCTCGGGTCGATCTTTAGGTTAAGCCGTGCTTGCCTAGGTTCGTCTGTGGATGGGTGACCACCCATTACATACCGAGTTTCCTCCGTGCCTCGGAAAGCACGTTAAGCCGTTGGTCCCGGCTGTCATTTGTGATCTTTGACAGTCGTTACAGGTAGTCAGTGGCCCAAAAAGTCTGACAACCAGTCTTACCATGGGGTATCGTATTACCCAGTACTAACTGGGTTGTGGAGGTCAGATAGGCAGTCGCTCCATGTAAAATACTGGTATTCAGCTGCATCCGGTTAGACTGGAAGCCGACCCCAATAAAACTTGGGAAAAAGGCTAGGCAGATGATGAATTCTAATGGGTACACAAAGAATTAACAATTACCTTAAATATGTTAGTTTTAACTGTAAGTCGGTTAAGAGATCGATAGATAATATTAAGGATTTATGTGTGTGGTCTGATGTGGTGGCCCTACAAGAGACCTGGTTACTTTCCCATGACATTCCAATCTTAGGAACAATAAGTCCTGACTTTGATTATACCGGTAAGTCGGCTGTGGATACCTCTGAGAGCCTATTGAAAGGAAGGCCTCATGGAGGGGTAGCCATTCTCTGGAGGAAAGGCATCTTTGATTCCGTGTCTGTTGTTGACTGTAGTAGTCCTCGCTTGGTGGCCATCACAGCATCGTCGAAGGGCCGTAATGTTCTTGTTTTTTCTGTGTATATGCCTACAAATTGTTCAGACAACTTACCTATTTTTACAGATGTGTTGAGTGAAATTAGTGCTACGATAGCGAGCTGTGATATAGAAAATGTTTTTATGTTAGGCGATTTCAATGCCCACCCTCATGAGCTGTTCTATAAAGAATTAATTAACTTCTGTTCTGACCAATCTTGGATTTGTGCTGATGTAGAGAAACGGGGGTTGGACAGCGACACATACACTTTTCTAAGTGATGTGTATGGGTGTAGGAGGTGGTTGGATCACTGCTTGGTATCTGTATCAGCGTGGCATACAATTGTCAGTGTTGACGTATCCGAGGATATTTACGTGTCGGATCATCTTCCCATTTGCATGGAATGTGATTTGGAAGTGATGCGGCCTAAAATGATGCCGCGGACCATCTGCCGTGATTCTGTGGTGTGGGGTGAAAGAACTAAGTCTGAAACGCTAAATTACCATAATATTTGTAACAGTAAGTTGCGAGATGTTGATTTCCCCCATGATTTTCAGAGTTGCAGTGGTGGACCGTGTAGTTTGGCTGCACATAAGTCTGTGCTGGACAATTTGTATAGGCAGATTGTAGAAATACTTTGTGCGGCGGCTGGGCAGTCTAAAGTAACACACAACGAGGGGCCGAGACGGGGCAAGCGTGTGTGTGGATGGAATGAGCATGTAAGGGATGCTCATCGCGAGGCCAGGAATAGTTTTCTGGCCTGGATAAATAACAAACGCCCCTCTTCGGGACCTATCTATGATAATATGCATGAGAAGCGAAAATGTTTTAAAAGCCGACTGAAATACTGACAAAACCATGCTGAGCAGATTATTATGGATAGATTGGCCGAACAACGCGCTAATAAAAATTCAGTGATTTCTGGAAATCCACTAGTAAGTTGGACGGGAAACGGGGACTCCCTACGAGTGTGGGTGGTATAAATGAACCTAGTGGGATCTCTAATATGTTCAAAGAGCACTTTCGAGTTCAGTCCCCTCTCGGTCCCTCAACCGTGAAAGTAGATACTGAGCCCAACAGTCGTGGAGTTAAACCTCTAATGCGATTCTCAAGTAAGCAAGTGAGTGCAATCATAAATGGTATGAGCCGAGGCAAATCTCCAGGTCATGATGGGCTCAGTATTGAGCACTTGAAGCACGCGGGTGTACATCTGCCGCGAGTCCTGTCTATGTTTTTCACAATGTGTATTAGTCACGCGTACTTACCTGCTGATCTAATGAAGACCATCGTGACTCCCATTGTGAAAAATAGGACTGGAGATATTTCTGATCAGGGTAACTATCGTCCCATTTCTCTTGCGACTATAATAGCAAAGGTGTTGGACGGTGTGCTTGATACTTGCCTTAATGACTATATACATCTTCATGATGCTCAGTTCGGGTTTCGTCCCGGACTTTCAACTGAAAGCGCTATTTTGAGTCTCAAGCATACAGTTCAATACTACGTAGATCGCGGGACGCCGGTGTACGCCTGCTTCCTTGATCTCTCCAGAGCCTTCGATCTTGTCTCGTATGATGTGCTCTGGGGGAAAATGGCAAGCAGGGGTATACCCGCGGAAATATGTGGGCTATTCCAGTATTGGTACGGCAATCAGACCAATCACGGGAGATGGGATGGTACGCTCTCTGAGCCTTATAGGTTGGAGTGTGGGGTGAGACAATGAGGTCGGACGTCCCCCAGGCTTTTTAACCTCTACGTAGATGACCTCATAGAGGGACTCAGCAGCATGCGTGTCGGATGCAGTGTTGGTGGTGTTAGCATTAACAACATCAGCTATGCGGACGATATGGTGCTGTTGGGTCCGTCTGCGGGGGCGGTAGGGAAATTACTTAAGACTTGTGAAGCCTACGCTGCCGCGCATGGTTTAACTTATAATGTTAAAAAATGTGAGTACATGGTCTTTAAGGTCGGCGGCAAATGCCGGGAAGAGGGACCCGAGCTGCTTATAAATGGGTCAGTAATTCGTAAAGTATCTTCTTTTAAATACTTGGGTCATTTTCTGTCCGACGACCTTAAAGACGATGTAGATATAGAAAGGGAGCGCAGGGCACTTGCCATCCGGTGCAATATATTGATCCGTAGATTTGCTCGGTGTACGGACCTAGTTAAAATCACCCTTTTCAAGGCTTACTGTCAGAGTCTGTACACGGGTAATCTATGGATCAATTACACCAAAAGGTCGCTAGATGCCCTGCGTGTCCAGTATAATAATGCCTTCAGGATGTTGTTGAGACTACCTCGCTTCTGCAGTGCGTCGGGGATGTTCGCGCAAGCTCGTACCGACGGGTTTCACGCGATGGTCCGTAAAAAAAGTGCCTCGCTACTCAGGAGAGTGAGAGATATTCGCAACAGCATCCTGAGAACTGTAGCGGAGAGCTACAGCTCTCCAATTGTATTTTTTCTTGTGCAGAGGGTAATTGGTACTAACACTAGATAATAAGTTATTTAATATTATGTTACTAACACTCTATGGATCTTTTTGTGTCCGAAATAAAATAAATTATTATTATATTATTATGAGATCTATAAAGGAGAATTTCTCTATCATAAATTCAGCTGTTTGAATTTCGCGCTCAACGGGGAAAAACCTGCGTTTGAAATGGAGCAGATTTGATTGATTCAAGGTGACTGCAGTGACGCAGATACTCGATCTATCGCTATCTCTGTTGTGTTCGTACATTAAGACAGAGGGAGAACTACGCATGAGTCGCACACCAATGAACGCCGTTGGTCCACGGGGTTCTGTCGTAGATACTACGATAGTAAAATAAATTATGAGCTCTTCCACTTGTTGTTATTCAAATCTACTTAATCAAATCTAAAATTTGTGATATTTTCTTTTTTTAAATGTTGAAAATTGCAGCCATTCGCTCAGCCACTGCGCCAACCGTGCTGTGGTTTTTTTGCGTATTGCTGCAACTTTGCTTACCGGTTGCCCGGACTGCGCGTTCCGTTTTAAATTGCTGCTGAATCCATTGAGTTATAATGTACTAAGTACATTATAACTCAATGGCTGAATCTTGCAAACGAAGATACCCCAACATGCATCATCACAGCCAGCCAAACAGCGGCCGGGGAGTCCTTTTGCAGCAGTACAAGTTAATAGTATGGGACGAGTGCACAATGTCGCACAAGCAGGCGTTGAACCGCAGCTTGCAGGACATCCACGGCAACCAGCGCTGATGAGCGGCGTTACAGACAGTTAGACAGACACTGCCAGTAATGGAGAGGGGCACACTGGCGGATGAAATAAACGCATGTCTCAAGGCCACTGTGGTCCAGGATCAAAAAGCTCCTTAGGTACGTGCAACATGCACCTCCAACTGTACAACGACCACGAAGCAGATGCCTTTGCGAATAAGGGTCGTCAGGAATCGAACGCAAATGGGAAAATTTTGCGAAAAAATTTCCCATCCAGTGGCTACAGAGGATGAAGAGAGCATGCACGTTTTTCTTAATTTGGAGGATAATTTAAGTTTAAGTGTTTGTGCGAGAGGGCAGTACTTTCGCCAAAGAAAGGGTCAAAAAATAAACAAAAAATATTGGCAAGATCGTCGGCGATTCAAAGGCGCGAGCGCCATTTAATTCTGTTTCGGACCTCTGCCCGTCCTTTTCTCCATCCTTGATCCCTCACATTTTGATCAGGCCGTCAATTTTCACACACCACTTATCACATACGCCTATTGGTGTGGTGGTATGTTATGGTATCCCCGAAAGGTTAGGTTAGGCACAACCATTTTCGTCCACGTGTATCAAACGACGTTTTTCAATACACTTTTGAAGATAAAATAAAAGAACGAAATATATTTTTGTCATGAATTATTAGGAAACTATGATTTTAATTTTCTTTTTTTTTCCGCGTTTGTTTTCACCAGGTTGAAGGAGAAGCAAAAGTATGAAGCCTGTATAGCGCCTAATACAAAAAATAGTTTTTTTTTATATTTTTGAATTTAGAACACAAATAAACGTTAATTTGTTTATAAAAGTTAGTTATTAGTTTTAAATAATCATGTTTATATCTATGATATTCTATTTATAAACACAATTTGAGTATTCAAAAAATATTTACGCCGCACAGACGCATGATTGCTATGCCGAAATTTAAAAAAAATCACCTCCGACTATAGGCATTGAACCAATTTGGACTAAGTATAGATATAGTTATCTGTGGCAATTTTCATTCCCGCACACGTGTTGGAAAATAAATAAAATCGCACGTGTGTGAAATACATTGCATGTTGAACCTAATCGTAGTGCCATAAGAACCAGTTTTCGAGGAAATGTATTGAAAATAATATTTTAGTGAAGTCATTATGAAGTGACAACAGGAAAACGAGGGAATAAGGTAGGTTTTTAAATAAATATTTTAGTGTTTATTAACATCACGCTTGGTGTCCTCAAGGGAGTAGGCAGAGGTGTAGGTTCATGGCGTAGGTTCATGGCGTAATATGTGGTGAAAAAACAAACCTTAGAGAAACTTAATTAAATTAATTGTAAAAATATTAAATGTACAGTAACAGTCAGAAGTCGACTGCCAATCTCGCAACACAATGGCAAAGCAATATTGGTGGCGGTGGAAGTGGAATTTTGACCTTTGACTGTACATGTATGAAAAGTCATAAAACATTTGGTTGAAAGCTATATGATAGTAAAATAATACAATAAAATGTTAGTTGGACAATACAATACCCGTATAAAATACATTAAAACAAAAGGTGGGAAATATTATGATCAAATACAAAAAATACAAAAGTATTTTATATACACCCATGCTATAAATCCTCTATATTGTTGTACAAAATTTCAGTATGCAACAGTTGCATACTGAAATTTTGTACAACAATACCCGTTAACAACACCCGTTTGGATGATAAATTATTGTTACTATGTTACACTTGTTGTTTTATAACTGTTTTAGATATAGAGGATTTATAGCATGGGTGTATATAAAATACTTTTGTATTTTTTTGTATTTGATCATAATATTTCCCACCTTTTGTTTTAATGTATTTGCAACTCATTTAAAAAAAGAACATTGCCATTCACGCGCGTTTCACTACTACAGCGCCGTAATTAAAAAAACTTATAGGTTAATTCAATGATATTCTAATAAATATAAGAATATCATTGGGTTAATTCGAATTCAAATCGTATCCCGCCATTTTTGTACGATATTAGTATTTCATTACGTACTTTATTGTTTACAAAAATGAGTGATAAAAGCTTTGATGACGCACCACCAGATATTTCTAATGCCACAAAGGACTTTTCTAACCAATTATTACCAGAAAAGTTGAGAAAACAATATGAGGCGTACCAAGATTTTATGAATTGGAAAATGTCAAAGAGTAGTAAGTACATAATTTCATTTTCTGTGTTAGTATAATAAGTATTTTCAAGAATTATCAGAAAAAATCAAATCTTCATACCTATGGACTTTCTATTCAATGCTCAAAAGTACGCTCTGTATTAATCACAACGTGGATAATTATCTCAAAATATTCAAAATGAATTGCCTTGTTCCATGAATTTACATAGACTTCTTACACCACTACAACACCCTATGGTTTCAGAACCTTTTTTGGAGGTTTCATATCATGGATGTAGATAATGTCCTATAAGCAACTGTACATAATTAGGTATTAAATCACTCATGTGATAAACCCACATTCGTGTTTTAATACCCTTCATTATACAACAGTTGCATAAATAACTATTATTTAATTTTTTAAAACATTGTGTCGTTCGGTCATACATAAACTGAGACAGCCCCAGTAAGTTACAATAAATAGTACTTGTAATCTGCTTAGTGAACCGGAAGAAATACAATATAAAAATATTAACAATGAAGCAGCTCTCGATGTGTGCGGTGTGCATGTATTTGTATATGTGTGCGTGTGTGTGTGTGAATATCAAGCATGTTAGCTTACTCGGATCAGAATTAAGTTGGAATAAGGACAGGAGAAAGATGATTGTTCGTTCGATGATGATTCTTAGTACCTAAGCTAAGGACCTACACTAACTTATTAACTAATGCTCGCATTATGTTTACTGCAGATTTATTATCGTCAAAAATATCCAAAAACCAATATAATCAGTGTAATAGTAATAAGTGATAAGTCAAAAATAGCAACTTTACAGAAGTGTGAAAAAACTGTAAAATTTTATACAATTTTATAATTTGTGTACATTTGATACCAGCATCTCTACAGGGTACAAATATGGTTGTGCAATGAATTCATCTCTGTCTACCCCTTTTCTTGCTATTTCCGAAGATTAGTTAGATGTCTTTGCTCTCATCTTTAACAAATAAGAGCACATAGTGTTTTTAAATTGTTTCCGATAGTAACTCAACTTATGTTCTGGTATTTCTGATCCATCGTCCTCTACTGTAAAATAAATGACAAAATGTAGTAATGCCTCTCGTGCATGTGCATCTAATCCAGGCCTCACATTTGTTCCGTGCGAGCCTGGAGCTTTTTGGCCAGTCCAGGAACACGTACGCAATGCACTTGCAGTAAAGATTTCACTTAGTAACAATACACAGAAATGATCGGTGTCTTTCGACAATGTCAAGCCATTTTTGTAACGAGTATCATGTACATACACACCGGAATTTTCTATTAGTTCAAAAAGCTCCGGAGCAGGTTCACGATACTTTAGTGTCCACCGTGAGTCATTGGCATCGTATTCCGGAGGAAGAACAAACGTTTTTTGTTGTTTAGAATATTTTTGTTCCGTTCTTGGTTCATCAATATTATTACCATCATCACAATCACCATCTTTACAGTCATCTTCATGACAATTATTATCATCACAATCATCGTCATCACAGTCATTTTCATCACGGTTATCACCATCATCGCAATCATTATCATCACAGTCATATTCATCACGATCATCATCATCAGCACAATCTTCTTCTTCATCATAATCATTCTCCTCTGTCTGTTCCTCATTTATTTTCTCTTCGTTTAACTTTGGAGCTTGCACTGTCGCGTCTTCATCACTTGTCGTATATGCAATAGTATCATCAGTTAGAACACTTTGGCTGTTATCTGTATTCATGAGTTTATTAATTATATCTCTTACCAACGAAACACCTAAACACTTTTGCAGTTCTAGTATCAACTTACAACATTGGTCAAATATTGGTAACTGGACGACTGATTTGGAATCAAAAGAGTGGTTCGCTTTTGAAACATTTTGGTTTACAATTTGTTTCTTCTCTGTACTATTTCTATTATTGATAAATGCTTGACTATATTGTACCGCGACCTCGTCAACAGATTCACCTGGCTCATTCACTCTAGATCGTTTTTCACGAATTGTATTAGCAGAATCTGCTGGTGCCTTTCGCTTAAGTGTAATAGTATTTGCAGATCTTGAGGCTATGCTCCATCCTATGGCGTTTAGCATATTCTCGACAGTGGCTTTATTTTGAATCACTGATGAAGTGGTTTTGCATGGTCTTCCCTCCACCTTCGCAGATAATGGTGTATGATCTAAAATAAAAAGTAGTGTTAATTAATTGTAGACACTTCCTATAAATACGTATAGGTTCACACTCTATCAGGTTCACTATACAAGGTTTAACTGAAATAACTGAAAAACTTTTAAGAGGGCGTTTTACTCTTCATTATCAACCGCTTTAACTATTACGGGCCAACCTTGAATTCACGGTGCTGAGTTCACAGCGGTGTACCTATTAGTACACCCCAGTTATGTTTAAGTTCTATGAAATAGAAGGAGAGGCTATTGCCATCAACCGATCACGATTCTAGTCCTCGTGGCTGCTGAGAAATTCCTGATGGAAAAACCCAATAACACTGCCTGACCTGGGAATTTTTAATATTTACCTTCGTTATCGTTTTTCTCCGAGTATTTCTTATTTCGAATATACATTTTGGCTTCTTCATAGATATCTGAAAATAAATATTATAACAATAAAACCAGTATTACGGAAACAGGCACACAATTAGGTACCTATACCGACGGCTGAATTAAATATTCGTCAGTTCGTCACTATTAATAGACTGTGACTAATATGCGATAATCTTCGCTGAAATAATATATACGAGTAGTACACTGTCCAGAAGTGTTTGTTGTGTTTGGGTTTTCCGTAGTTAGTCTATTTATTTTAGACTACACAATTATAGATTTGAGCGTGAAATATTTTGATTATATAATTGGACATAGCTGTTCTTTTAATAAATACACGGTGTAAGGCACAAATTAAGGCTGCTGTTGGCGGTCCCACGGTTACAGCAGGATGTCGGTCAACAGGGAGAAATGGCTATCGTGAGGCGAATACAATCTGTAGTACTGTCGGTATACAGTCCCTTCAGAAGTCGCTCCGTGATGACCACGACCGATCTGCGAAGGCTGTCACGAAGAAAAAGAAGAAGGGACATCGAAGTGCAAACAGTTTACCAAGAAGATAGAATGAAAAAAAAAATCGGAGCATTCTTTGAGGACTGCCGATAGAAAACAAAAAGTACACAGGCCCCGCCCTAGTCGTAGCACTGGTAATGTCCCGCGCATGCCTATGTGGTGCTACGCCGTAGCGGATGCTACGAGTGCTACGAACGGCTACGAAGCGTTACCGCACGTTACGTTACGTGAGGATGAGTTTAATGTTTTTCCTTCACCCAAAAAGTGCTCAACGCGCCAAAAGAAGTTATCACTTCAAAAAAATTAATTCCAGACCCATTTAAAAAACAGCTGTTTCATAAAAAAGTGCAATGTCTATTTTTAATAACCGACGAAAATAATATCAACGCTGACGGATCTAGAATCTAGTTCACAGACACACCAAACTGAAAATGGAAATATGAGTTTCCCGATTTCACAAAGTTATGCAGAATATCTTACCAGTGCTATATTTCAGAACGGAGAGGAAGGACTCCCACTGGTCCGACTTCTTTTCTCTTTTCCTAACTTGTTTTTCTATAATGTTCGATGGATCTTGAGTGGGGTACCAAACCCTGACTATGTTATCTTCAGGACTGCACCATGTGACCCAGGACTTCGGTACGCAGACGTATCCACAGCTTTCCAAGAGTTTTACGACATGGTATTTATACTCGCCAATTGTATTCATCTGGAAATTAAATAAACATATCATTACACCGGTTTTCCTCAAAGGATTATCTAGAGTTACCAGTGAACCTCGATTAGCAACTCTATTTGTGGTGGTTCAAACTTAGTTTGTAGTACTGTTAGAATAAAGTTCTAATCAGTTTGCACTACAAAGCGGTTGTTACGTCAGTCACTGCGGCCGAATAGTGCGAAATGAGTGGTTTTTATTCTTTATAAAATCAAATTTTCGTCTTTTGGTAAAAATAAGAACATAAGACCTGCTTTATGGTTAGTTCAGTTAGTATGCAGAGTTTCATGATCTAATTTGAAGTACTTTTTGAATACCAGCGGTTTATTGTTCGATTTGGAGGTAACTTTTGTGATTTTTTCTATCGAGAAAATTTTATGAAATCGTGTTTTCGCCACACATAAGACCTAACATTAATCCTCAACTTTACCATAAGTATATTTATTTCAAAATTAATGCAGTATTTTAGGCGTAACGGAGGATCATGCTAAGCCATTTGAGGTAGTATAGGCCCTTAAGTTCAGCCCCATGTAATGGGGACGCGCCGATCTCCAAAAAACTCCATTAACACAGGCCGACCTAGGAGTCGAACCCACTACACCAACGCAACTAGTCAGTCAATAAACTAAAAACATAACAATGATTCATGATTTTATTGCGTGTTTACTATTTTATCGTAGTAATAGTAAATGGCACGATGGGGTGTTGACATGTCTGTTTAGATAAAAACCCCAACACAAATAGAGAGATAAAAAATGATGACGAATCAATCTAAATAACCTCAATATTATAAATGCGAAAGATATGTTTGTTTGTATGTTTGTTACATTTTCACGCCTAAATCACGGAACCTATCATCCTGAAATCCATTTACGCTGTTATGTGTACAAAAACGGACATAGGGTACCTTTCATCCCGAAATAAATTACTATTCTTGAAGAAAACAATAATTAAGTTCTTATGATAATAGATGGCGCCACGTGTCTTTGGAATCACTTACTAGAGAAACTTTATTATGACTATGAGTTTAATTTTCAAAAAGTTATCGCGAGCGAAGCCGTGGGAGATGTTAAATCTTAAGAAAGATAATATGGCATTGCTAAAATCTGATGGCTAATATGAAAAAACTTTAGAGTAGAGAGCGTATTCTTAACCACTAACTAAGCTTACTGCTTGTTTACTCAATCGTTAACGTTATGACTTCATGTAGTGAACTTGAACACTGTCGGTCAAGGCCCCTTTGATAGGAGGTGGGACGTATCGATTGCTATCGTTATTGTCCCTGAGATATTATATTAAATAGAAAAACAATTTTAAAAACCTATAAAAACATCGTAACCATAATTTATATTGCAGTTTAAATACAAATGTTTAAAACATACTCACAAAGGGTTTTAAGGAACACACACACAACTGATAATATTGTGTTTAAATCAATAACAAACAAAATGTTTAGAAAAAACCTTACTTTGCTTTCACTTTGTTCTTCTCTCATCTCTACAATGATGTCACTTTGTCACTATAAGGTATTCTATTATTTATTTACTCTTGCCTTCGATTTTGTACCAGGAAACATAAATGGATCCACCCATAAAACTTAAAAAAAAATATTCTTATAAACACGTCCCGACGCTTGCGGATCGAGCGCAGAATGATTACAAGAATTGGCACTATTGGCAGTTTGGGATACATGATGTAAATAGCCCAAACTGGATGGGCGTTAGAGACAGCAATGTTTAGTGTATAGCTCTGTCCCCTTCATAACGTCTCGCTGATATTGTTTGAAGCAACACACATAGTATCATAGTACCTACGTCATGCGCATGCCTAATAGTGATCGCTCGTTGTCGTTAGAGAGAAACATTATACCACAGTAAAAAGATAAGCAGTAGTGCGACTCGGACGTGTCCTTGAATTTAATGCCTACTGTCGATCGGAGGGCTAAGGTTGGTACTATCGGAAATACTGTGTGGTTTATCGTTAAGAAAATGACGTGGCGCGCACAACTCTCTGTCTGTTCGCACCTTGAAGTATCCTTACGGGCGAGAAAAGGGAGCTCGGTTAAGGGCCTATACTCCCTCAAATGGCTTAGCATGATCCTCCGTTACGCCTAAAATACTGCAACATTAATTTTGAAATACATCTATGGTAAAGTTGAGGATTAATGCTAAGTACTATGTGTGACGAAAACACGATTCCTTTTATCGATAGAAAAAATAAAACAAACTTACCTCCAAATCGAACAATAAACCGCTGGTATTCAAAAAGTACTTCAAATTAGATCATAAAACTTTGCATACTAACTGAACTAACTATAAAGCAGGTCTTATGTGTTTTATTTTTTTAGTCCAATCAATTGATTTTTGTAAATTGCAAAAAAACCACTCATTTCGCACTATTCGGCCGCAGTGACTGACGAAACAACCGCTTTGTAGTGCAAGCTGATTAGAACTTTATTCTAACAATATTTCAAACGAAGTTTGAACCACCACAAATAAAGTTGCTATTTTTAGGGTTAGAAGGGCCTTAATTACGTTAGCGTTTCGGTCGTTTCTTTGAAGTAAACCTACTGAATATAATTTTACTGTGATTGTACTGTATCAAAATGTGGGCGTAATATACGAGTCTTCTGTGCGGGGGCACAGAAGACTCGTACACTGCCTTAGAGGGAATATAGAAGTTGTAGGTGCAATGCTATGGCATTTTTTTTTTCAGAAATTGATAAGCTCAAAATAAACATCAGAACCAGTATAAAAACCGGCCAAGTGCGGGTTGAACTCGCGTGGAAAGGGTTCCGTACAATGCCAAAGTCTTATATAATGAGTTTACAGCTTTATTTTCAATTGATGTAATTCTTACAGGTTGTAACAAATCTACTTGATCCTATTAAAATAAAGGAATAAGCAGACTTGTTCAATTAAATTCTATTGAGGGAAAAAATATAAAATACAGCTAGTTAAATAAAACACCTACCTAGCACGCACTCTCAATAGTTTTATAGTTCAAGCACTTAGTTGGATAAGAATGAGTTCACCACTGTAGGAACGGGAACAGGCGTCAGGCTAGCAGGTCAATACCAGAGAGACGTCGAGGCTCACCTTCAGGAAACCTCAGCTGGAAGGGCGTCGTGCAGATCTTAGAGTCCAACAGGTCAGCTCTGTAGTAGGGCAGCGTAGATTTCAGGGCCAGAATAGCTCAGCGTCAGGATATCTTTGCGAGACAAGTGGAAAGTCAGGCACGTAGCTAGCTTCCGAAGATCGGGAGTAATAGTCCCAGGTGTATCTTTAGCTGGATCCCCTGGGTAGTTTTTGTATCTGACAGCGAAAACCAAGCGGTTATCTGATGCTCATCTAATCAGATTCCAGAGTCGACCTTTTTCAGCTGTCCGTCAGCTCGTTTTTCCCAGTTTTTCCCCAGTAGTCTTCCTTTTTCAAATATTAGTTTTCTTAGTGTCGCCATCATCTCATCTGACAAGTGTAGTCGGCCAGGGCATATCCATGAGTGCGTAAAGAATTTTATAATATAATTTAATATTAAGTTATTTAGTACACAATCGTAATAATCTACAAAATATAATGGCTAAACACATATTGATAAAAATAATTTAAATTACCTACAAACCAAAAAGTAGCCATCCATAGACTGAGCAGGTAACTGACAGTTTGACAATTTGGCGCTTGACGTAAGTGTCACAACACGAAAATTATGAGTTACAATAATATTTTATTTCAGCTATTTTTAAGTAAATGAATCGCATTTAGATCGATTTGCTGAGTGTAGATATAGACAAATAAAAAGGATGATAAATGTATTATGAATGGTGAATATCAAGCGTAAGTACAGCATAATACTATAAGGTTTTCCTGTAATCTACAAGAAATAAACTATATTATTATTATTTTTTAATTTAAGCCTCAGTGTTTTCGGTGATAGTTTCGTCTTATTTCATAAATAAAATAAAAACTATTTATTTTACAATAATAACAAATATATTTTGAGATCCTCATAATGAGCCCTTTCATTTGATATATGACACAGCAAGGTGTGCAAAACTTTATTTTTTAATGTCCTAATTTGTCCCCCGAAAATCATTATTTAAAAAAAAAAAAAAATACTTTTCACATCTGTGTTTGGGTCATAGGATTACACCATCCTACCAAGTTTCACCTGATTTGGTCCAGTAGATTCGGAGCAAATTGGCTGTGACAGACTGACGGACAGACAGACAGACGCACTAGTGATAATAAGTGTTCCGTTTTTTGAATTTTTTGTACGAATCCCTAAAAACGACAAATTCTAACAATAATTACTATGACTCGGCTTCGACAATAATTAGTATGACTCGGCTTCGACATCTATTTAGTCTGACTTAATTATTGGTTACGAAAGTGAATAATGCTTTTAGCTTTTTAATGCCAAAGCGCGTTCCAAATCTCTATAATTGAGACAGCGTAGCGTAGGAATTTGACATAAAACCGGGTAATAAAATACTAAAGATAATAAAATTATTTGTGGAAGAACTGCTTTCGGGTCGCAAGTGTGGGCTTGTCAAGTCGTCACACTCTATTAATATTGGTCCAATGTTTTAACCCAAAGTAACTGTTCTTCATGCTGGTTAGGGATATTACATCCTGCTCTTGGCGCATGTATTTCGGCCATGTTTATTTATTTGGATCTCCAACAAAAGATACACAAATACAATATTGTAAGTCAGTTACAGGTACAAAAGTTCTTTTAAAGACAAGTGTGTTCCTTCAAATACAAGAGACCGTAGCACGCACATAAGTAAAACTAGATGTTATCTGAAATAAATTTGAAAAAAAAAAGAATATTTCGAAAAACAATGTCAAGATTTTTTATTCTTTGTAAACTTAAAGGGGTTTTTATCCATGCCAACCCCATCGTACCTTATTTTCTATTTACTTATAAAGAATATTTACTAACTATGCCTATTGTACTTATTAGAAAGAGAATCATTGACTAGATATCTTCACCAAGCCACACAACCTCTTTGCAATCGTTGATTTAGGGTTTGCTAAAATGATTTGGATCAGTCCAACGTCCAGAATGTTCAATTTGAATTCTCTAATCAATGATTCCCTTTCATTCTTATTCTTAACGCACTCCATCAGCAAATGTTGCACATCGTCAATTTTGTTGCTTATTTCACAATTTGGGGATGTGACCTTTCGCATTAGGAAAGCAAACTTTGCCGATGGATAGTGTCCAGAACGTAGCCTTAGTGCTAACTTAACATAATTTCTGCCCAAACTTGTATCCTCGAACCAGGGCACGCGAGGGGGCTCGTTCTGAATTACTTTATACCAAATGCCTTTCGTTTTAGATATTTCATCAAAGTTGTTCCTCCATCTATCAGAGCATGACAGCTTAAACTTGGGGCAATATTCCCAGTAATCTGGAATGTATGTATTTTCGCTACCCATCTCCACTGCAAGCTTTGACAGCCGGTCAGCCTCCTCGTTGCCCCGTAAGCCTATGTGACCTGGGACTCATTGCAATATTACCCTAGTCTCGTCTTTGTTCATATCACTAACCAATTTTAGGATATCATAGGCTATCGATGCACCTCTGCAACCAGAGACGCATCGAGCCACATGTTGTATGGCACTCCTGCTGTCGGTAAAAATAACTATTTTTTTAAGTTTTTCACTAACTGCATAAGCCACTGCTTGATATATTGTAATGAGCTCCAGAGACATTATACAGACAGTTGCATCAATTTTAAAACTAGCTTTATGACCTGTATTTTGGCAGAAAAAGGCGGCTCCACACCCATTTATACTTTTTGAACCATCTGTGAAAATTTTACACCAATCACCGTACTTGAGAACTAATTCTGGTATCACTTCATTAACCAATACATTGGGATTATAATATTTTTTTCCTTGCTTAATACATTCCAATTCAGTTTTGATAACCATTTTAATTTGTATAGCGGATACCCAAGTATCTAGAGTAAACGTTCTGAGAATTTCCGCAGAATTAATTTGTAGTTGCCCCACTTCATTAAAAGTAATAGCAAACAATGGTTTTTTTTTTATTTGACCAGTAACTATAATCACTAAGAGAGCTCAACTCTGAAATTGTGTTTAAACATATACTGTTTGACCATGAACATGTTTTTAATATATACTTAAATGCAAGATATTGACGTCTTACAAATAGTGGTGGTATGTGTAACTCACTTTCCATCACGTGGATTGGAGTACTTCGTATGAAACCTCCTATTACCCTAAGGGCTTGATTTTGTAGCTTCTCCAATTTGGATACATGCGTCTTTGCACTGGAATCATATAAGAAACAGGCATAATCAATACGACTTCTTACCAACGAGATATATATTCTACGTATGTGTTTAGTATGAACACCCCAAGAGCACCCCGCTAGCACCTTTAATAAATTCAAAAATTTTGTACATTTACCAACTATTTCATTAATATGTTTGCGCCAGCGCAAACTTCTGTCTAACCATAAACCTAAGTATTTAACACATTCTACTATTAATAAGGGTTGATACACTTTTAAGGACGGCAATATCCTTCTTCGTCCCCTACTAAAAACACAATAATTGGATTTGGTTGGTGATAACGCCAATCCAATCTCACCCAGTAAAGTTACTAAATAGTTTAATGCGTCTTGTATATTACTTTCAGATGTTTTTATTTGTTTGTCACTTGTACAGATAACAAAGTCGTCGGCATATTGCGATATCATGACATTTTGAATTTGACAACAGATTTGATACGTAACTAAGTTAAATAATAAAGGGGATAGGGGGTCCCCTTGTGCTAATCCTCTATTAGTCCATCTAACGCCAAGTCCTTCACTATTGAATGACTTCATTTTCAAGTGCCTTTCATTCATAAAAGACCAAAGGTAAACACATATTTTAGAGCCGACCTGGACATCATCCAACACCTTAGTAACCGACTCAATGGAAACGTTGTTATACGCGTTTTCAATGTCCAGAAAACATGCTACTGTAGAAACATTTTTAGTAAAACCAATTTGGATGTAAGAAACTAGTCGAGAGTGAGTCCAAGCAGGACTGTGATTTTCGAAATCCTACTGTATTTGGGGACAGAAGTCTGTTTTTTTCCACGTACCATTCTAACCGTTTGCAAATCATTAAATGGAAGGTTTTACATACACATGAAAGTAGCGAAATGGGCCTTAATTTAGTGTCACTATTCTGGTTGTTGGCGCCTTTGGGAATAGAAATAATTTGTATGTCTCGCCATTGATGGGGTACGGTCCCAGATTTAAAAATGCAATTGTTTATTTTGAGCAACAAAAGTTTTCCAAATTCCGGTAAATTGTGTAACATTGAGTAAGATATGCCATCTTGCCCCGGGGCCGTGTCCTTTTTTTTAAGACAATTATCTAGTTCCTGACTAGTAAATTCAGCTTCTAAACAATCATTTCTTGACTTGAAATTCGGGACTAAATTAGTAGCGTAGTCTGGTGTAAGTGAGCGTAACAGCACAGTTTGCTTTTCAATGGGCGGACACGATCCCTGCTGTTTAACACCTTTCATCCATCTCATACGCCGCCACATCTCAGGTACCGTCGTCACTTCATCAATAGAATCACAAAATTTTTGCCAACCACCGTACCTAGCTTTCTTAATCAAAGTTTGCGATTCTAAGGTTTTAGATTCTAATTTGTTTAAATTTTCAGGGGTGGGGTTTTTACAAAAATTTGACAATGCTAACCTACGTTGTGCGACTATTTCTGATAATTTAGAATTCCAATATTTTTTTGGTTTAAATTTTTCCTCCACCTCTAGACTGAATTTATAATAAGGGATATGTTTATTAGCTGCGTATTCAATTATATTTTCAAAATAGTCATACATTTGCTGAATATCTACAGCAAGATCATCCGAAAAAATAATTTTATCTGAAATTGCTTGACGAAATTTATCCCAGTTCGCATTTTTCCAGTTCCGTTTTCGGACAATATGTACTAAGCTAGATAAGTTTACAGACATTTTAATGATCAGGTGGTGGTGGCTCGTGCCTTCTCTGTATGAGAAGACTCTTTTGCCCTGAAGTGGGTCTTTAATAAGCTGGTAGATCTTATAGATACAATTTGACTGCGGAACCCACATAAAGCTCCCAGTCAAACTGACAGCCAATCTAATTTATACCTACATCTGAAGCATTGCGGGTGAATTTTCCTGATTACGAGACAGAACCGTAATTGACGCTAAGTGTGTTGCGTCTGATGAGGTTGGTGTTCGCTGATGTTAGCTGGCTAGCTGAGCTGGAGTTAGGACATCATTCCACTTAAACTGTGGTTTTGGTCAAGGGGTGATGAGAAAAGTTAATGACTTGGCTTTACTTGCGGCTTCGTAGTGTGTAGATTGGAATTAGTGTTTAAGTACCTACTCCAACGGTACCTTTCTAAAATCATCTCATGTCCAGACTCCAGAGCCAGGTCTACTAGCGTGACAAGTTTCATAGAGATTCGTTTAGTCGTTAAGACGTGGAAAGGTAACAGACAAACAGACAGGGGTTACTTTCACGCCGTGGTAAGAGACGGAAGCTCCGTCATTGATTAATTTAAATAATGTGGTCTTTTAAATTGAAGAAGTGCTTACGTACCCTCAGAGATCTTAAATCAGTTGAAGTCCTAACACATAGTCAGATTTAGATGACATGCAAAATTTTACAACACAACATTCATTATAGTTATCATAATAAGAATAGATTACTTAATCATGTTTTGATAAATTCAATAACAGAATAAAATCGTTTTTCCAGTACTTAGTCATAATTTTATCTTAAAAATATATATATATATATATATATTAGGTAGCTGTTTGAAGTCCTTATGTATTTTATTATATATTAGTCCACACATAATAAAAGAGTTCTTTTTATATAGAGAAGTCCTTGACGCTCTAGGCAGAACTGGATCTCTTACTTTTCAAGGAAAACGGTCTTCAGCCATTTTTAACAAATCAAAGTGCTGTCGAACAAATTTAACGCATTATAAAATGTAAGTACTGAAAGCTTTATCCACATCTGTTGTGTTGAGTTACCCCATAGTATGAGGCCATATTGCTGGATGCAACACAGTCGTGATACGCAGTCAACATTTTTTCTTCGATGATCACACAATTCGCTCTTCGACGGTTATATCATCCACAATTAGATCCTGTTGAATGTCCTACTATCTACACACATACAGACACACAACACAACACACATTACACTTAAGTAACACAACATACTTAACAAAAGCAATAACATTAACATTTAGTATTCCGTGACGTTAACAATTTACATAAAAATGGTCGAAAAGTGGCGCCTCCATCTGAATACCAAGCTGTTCCTTCACGCACGCATCACTAATGACTCATGGTCATAAAGAACCACAAATGATTCTCTGTGACTCGTATATTAATATACCGGAACCAGGACCATTTATTATAAAGCCTAGGTACCTTGTATGTAATAGAAATCATTAAGTGATTCAAGTAACGCTGAGAACGATGACCAAACGAGGAGGGAGGTTTATCAAAAAAAAACTTAATCAATAAATCCTCAAAAAGTGACAAGCCAAGATAACCATTCAATGCACTATTGAAAACGAGCTACGCCATCTTGTAGACCTTGTTTTATTTAAAGCTAGTTCTTTCTCAGCGACTTCGTCCCTCCCTATATTGCTTATCCTGTGGGATATTCGAAAAACCCAGCCCTATTCCTTGTCTACATGATAAAAACACCTCTGCGCAAAATTGTATCTTTCCAAGTCCAAGGGATTATAAGATTTTAAAAGGAGAAGTTCTCTATCATTAATTCGGCTGTTTGAATTTCGCGCCTAACGGGGAAAAACCTGCGTTTAAAATGGTGCAGATTTGATTCAAGGTGACGTAGTGACGCAGAAACTCGATCTATCGCTATCTCTTTTGTGTTCGCACATTTAGACAGAGAGAGAAATATGCGTGAGTCGCACACCAATGAACGCCGTCGGGTTTTATGTAGTTGCGTACGATAATAAAAAATATTATGAGCTCTACTACGCGTTTTTTTATTCAATCAAATCTTGATTGGCAAGCGTGCAGTATTGTTTGAAATTTGAGCCTCTTTTTTTAATTTACAAATAAATAAATATTGTAGTGAAGTCTTAAGTGACAATTTTCTAACGTCAGGAAAACGACGGAATAAGGTAAGTTTAAAAAAAACATATTTTATTTTTTAACATCACGCTTGGTGTCCCCAAGATGTTAGGCAGAGGTATAGGTACCTATATTGAGTGCACTCGCTTTGTATCAGTTATGTTTAATACAGGCGAGCCTAGCTTATTACCATCAACTAAGCAATAATCCAGACTCCAGAGGAAGGTAGAGCTCGAGGCAGCCTCTCGGGTCAATCTTAAGCATAGGTACCGAGTTTCCCTCGTACCTCCCATCATATCATAGTAGATCTTTGATAGTCGTTACAGGTTACAGGTAGTCTGTTGTCCGAATTCTGACATGTTTTGCCAAGAGGTATCGTATTGCCCAGTACTAAGTTGGTTGTGGAGGTCAGATAGGCAGTCGCTCCATGTAAAATACTGGTATTCAGCTGCTTCCGGTAAGACTGGAAGCTGATCCTAATAAAGTTGGGAAACGTCTAAGGTGATGGTGATGGGGGCCTGCCATCACCTGTTAATGGAGTACCTATAATTTTAATTAACTTCATAATTTAAAAATTCAGCTTAACACTTTACCCCACTTGGGAATCGAACCCAAAACCCCATAGCCAGGAGTAGCGCTTGCGATCACTACACCAACGAGTACGTTTGTCTTTGTTTTTCGCACGTTGACTTTGAATAACCATCAAGGTGACCGTAATTCGAAATATGTAAGGAGCTAGTAGCATTATAATTATTGTCATCTTTGTGTGTAAAAAATGTGCTCAATGTTAATTTATAAATACAGTACCTAGGTATATAACCCCAAACAATAACACGTCCAAATATTATTCAATATTGTTGTTTGTAGGTCACTACGATAACCGTCAAGATACGGAAAAAAAAGCTTTTTTACATCCGTTCTTTTTTTTGTTTAAAATTCCATTCACGCATTGAATATTTGTTTCATTGGGGATGTCTTCCTCATCTACTTATTTCAGGAATTAAATCGTAATGCTATCGATTTGAATTTCGTAAAAATCTTATTTATAGTCCAAATGGGCATCATTAATTTGCTCATCACAAACATACTTACATCCTTATTTATGCCACAAAGTAAGTAGGTAGGTATTTGACTTTTGATATAAACTGTCCCTAACATTAAAATTTGTACCTTAGCCTCCGAAATTTATAAAAAAAAAACGAAAATAGTTTAATAAATCTAGTTGATGTAAGTTTAAGTAAATATTACACAGTTTTTTGCAAATCATCCAATAGTGTGTTCAAACAAACGTAGTTTTACGGTCCAAAAATGTACATGAAGATCTTTGAAAGTATTTTTTTCTAATTCCTAACGAGATACAGAACGTGTCCTACGGCGTTTTATTCTATCACAAGCATTTGCTATCACAGAAAAAAAAATGTAGTTGCTCATAATTCTGATAGTGTTTTTGCGTGGGTTTTTGCTAAAACATACGTAATTATCAACACGTAACTTGTACCAAACAATGACATCGTTTTAATAATAAAAAAATCGCAGTAACTAGCTCCTTATCTAAAAACGATATTATTTGTTTACCAACGAGATTGTAGACCGGCTTCATGGTCAACATGCTGTGCATTTTGTGTCACCTTTTGATATCATCGTAATTAAAAGATTGCCTATTATTATTATATTTATTCTTATTATTATTTTGAAATTTAATAATATTTGCTACAGCAGTGAAATATAGAATAGAAAAGAGATATTAGGAGCACGGAGATTGGGGCACAAACAAGAGAGGCCTATTCTGATACTGATACTGTTAGCCTGTGTCATCCCACTGCTGGGCAAAGGCCTGCCTAAAAAAAAAAATTGCCACAGGCCTATTCTAGTACTTACATAATTATAAAGGGTGTAAAACACCTCTTAACGAAGCCGAAAGGCACTTGTTCTCCCCGTCATCGTCATTGCGATCATTTTTAGGGTTCCGTACCCAAAGGGTAAAAACGGAACCCTATTACTAAGACTTCGCTGTCTGTCCGTCTGTCCGTCTGTCCGTCTGTCTGTCACCAGGCTGTATCTCATGAACCGTGACAGCTAGACAGTTGAAATTTTCACAGATGATGTATTTCTGTTGCCGCTATAACAACAAATACTGAAAACAGAATAAAATTAATATTTAAGGGGGGCTCCCATACAACAAACGTGATTTTTTTATAATAATTGGTACGGAACCCTTCGTGCGCAAGTCTGACTCGCACTTGGCCGGTTTTTTTGTTCTACACCATACCTGGGAATCTTCTACTTACGGAGATATTGGGAGTCAAAGTTCCAACTTTTTGACAAGTTTTTTTACAAGTTTTTAATGTAAGATTTTTACTTTAAACACCTCCACGACCCCCGTACTATTAAATCCATCCATCAGCACAATGTTTTGAGTGCGTTACATTGAGTTCTACTACAAAACATGATTTTTCACCCCATAAAAAAAAGTCGTTTCCCAGCAATCATTTTTGCGTAAAGTTACTTAGTTTGATGTAAGTACAGAATGCTTGGTTGACGGCTTCGTGATGAGGTTTTTTACACCCTGTATATTATACAGCTTTATTGTTTTACTAGTTGTGCCCTACGGTTTCGACCGCTGCTGCTCAGCTCCTAAGTGTCTTAGTCAAGAATTCGGCTATAAAATAGTAGTTCCAGAGATTAGCGCGATCAAACAAACAACGAAACTCGTTAGCTTTATTACTTTAGCATAGGATGTAAACCAGTTTCTGTTTCTAGACAAATTCTGCGCATGCTCTCTTCTAGTCGTAGATACTTAACTTGTGTCTGAGATATAATTAAACCAATTTGCGGATTTATCGCATCATAAATGTCGTTTGATTAAATAAATATTAGGTACAGTCGTAAGCACAATATCTGAATATTACAGTCCTTGTTCGATTCCCAGGTTAGGTGTTATTGGATTTTTCCATCTGGAGTTTCTCAGTTGCAATCTGGAGTCTGGATTCGTGCCCAACCGATGGCAATAGGCCCGCCCTTTTATTACATAAGACTTAAGGGCCTATATATAATATAATAATAATAATAAAAGCCTTTATTAACAATCTTGTATGTTACATTTCATCTTATAACTACTTATCGCTTACTAATATTAAATATGGTTGTTTATGAAAGCAACGTTAATTTTATTATTCGTAATAGACACCGGTTCCGTGATTGTCTTGCTCTTTGGCATAGGCCTCCCCAAGTGTTCTCCACAACAATCTATCCCTTGCTATCCTCATCCAACATGGCCCTGCCACCTCCTTGATATCATCCTCCCATCTTCGATACTGCCTGCCTTTACTTCTCTTTTTATATCTAGGACACCATTCCGTCACTTCTTTCGTCCACTTTTCCGTCTTACTTCTTGTTAGGTGTCCTGCCCATTTCCATTTTAGTTGTTTGATTTGGTATTTTATATCAATAATCTTGGTTTGTTTTCTGATGGTTTTTAACCTAATTTTGTCTTTTAATTTTATGTTGAGTATGCTTCTTTCCATTCTGTGCTGGCAAGTCTCTAGTGATTTGATATTTTTATTTGTACAACTCCATGTTTGACATCCGTAGGTCATGCTTGGTAGAATGCATGTATTAAATATTTTCTTCTTCCCTTCAATTGGTATATCCGAGTTTTTCATTACATCTTTTAGAGCCCAGTATCTCCTCCATCCTAGACTTATTCTATTTCGAACTTCTTTTGTTGTGATGTCTGTCGGAGATATTATTTGGCCTAAGTATGTATATTCGTTTTCATATTCTAGTTCAGCAGCATTATAGGGTTTAATGGGAGTTTTGACGTAATTTGTCATTAATTTTGTTTTACTGGTATTTATTGATAGTCCCACCTTTTCGCTTTCATGTATCAGTTGTTCAACCATAATCTGCAGAGTGCTTGGATCACCACATATCAATATAAGATCATCTGCGAATCTTAGATGGTTTAGTAATACTCCATTAACATTTATACCATATTCCCTCCATTCCAGTTGTCGAAATATATGTTCTAGGGTTGCCAGGAAAAGTTTGGGTGATAATGGATCTCCCTGTCTAACTCCTTTTTTAATGGGGAAACATTCTCCTACCTTTTCTGTGCGTATTTTAGCTTCCATATTTATGTAGATGTTCTTTATTATGTTAATGTATTTACTGTGGACTCCTTGTGCGGTGAGGGCTTCCCAAATTTTATCATGTTTTAGTGAATCAAATGCTTTATTGTAATCTATAAATGCTAAGTAGTAATTTATTCCATACTCATTGCATTTTTGGATAGTTTGTTTGATGGTATGGATGTGGTCGATGGTTGAAAAGCCACTTCGAAACCCTGCCTGTTCTTTCGGCTGATTCTCGTCTAAGGTCTTTGTTATCCGGTCCAGTATTATCTTGGAGAAAATTTTGTACACATTCGACATCAGCGAAATGGGTCTGTAGTTTGAAATATCATCTGTTCTCCCTTTCTTATGAAGTAAGATTATTGTAGATGTAGTCCATTGGAGAGGTATAGATTCAGTTCTTAGTATTTCATTAAAAAGGTTTGTCAGTGTGTCCAGTATAGTCTCTGATATTCCTATTAAAAGTTCATTTGAGATGTTATCTTCGCCGGGTGCTTTTCCTCTTTTCTGTGATTTGATAGCTTTAATAACTTCATCTTTTATTATATTAGGAACTGGTTCTTCTTGGGTACTTATAATTTCTTCGCCACTTTTAATTGATATACTTTCTTCGTCATGATAAAGTTCGCGATAGAAATCAGTTGCTGTATTTAATATTTCGTATCTTTTAAATTTATGATTTTTAGTTTTATGATGTGTTACGTTAGTAATCCAGTTTGTATGTTCTTGAAGTTCCTTCCACGCGCTCTTGATTCCACCTAATTTAGTTATGTGGAGTTGTATTAACTTATTTTTTTGTGTATTTCTGTATTTTCTTATTTCTGTGTTTATTTCTTTACTTATTTTTGTTATGCTTTGTCTATTTTGCTTCCTGTCCTTAAATAAAAGTGCTCTTTGTTTTATTAATCTTCTTGCTTCAGATCCTATTCTATCTTTATGTGGTTTGTCTTTTTCTAGATTTTTATTAGTTCGTTTTATTTCTTCTTCTAAGGTATCATATTTTTCCTGAACTGTTCTTAGTTCCCTTATTGGTATCAATTTAGTCTTTAGGGATTCTAGAACATGGCTTGGTAGTGGTAGAGTAATTGGTTGCTTAGTATTTTGAATATGTTTCCTTGAATTTTTAGGTTCATTTAGGAGTAATTGACCTCGGAGTAGTCTGTGATCAGTAAAATAGTTAAAATTGTTAAGAACTTCCACGTTTAAGAAAAGCTTCGGTTTATTTGTATTTATGAAATCTATCTCATTTCTTATTTGACCGTTGGGGGATTCCCACGTCCATTTTCTTTTAGGTTTTCTTTTATAAAAAGTATTCATAATATGTAAGTTATTTTCTAACGTGTAGTTTATCAATCTTTGTCCATTATCGTTACGCTTGCCGGTTGTATAGGGTCCAAGTATTTTATCTTCGTACTTTTGTCGTTGACCAATTTGGCTATTAAAATCTCCCATCACAATAATGGTGTTATACAGGGTCTCCATAGTCTCATTTAGGTTTTCGTAAAAGCTATTTTTAACTTCCTTTTTCGCTACCTCAGTAGGAGCGTATATTTGGACTATTGATGTCGGGTGCTTGTGTCCAGGGAGTATAATGTTTAAGACTGCTATCCTGTCTGAAACTCCTTTAAATTCTATTATGTTATTCTTCAGATACTTTTTGACTAAAAAGCCCACACCATATATTCCTGGTATTTCATTTTTGTAGTATAATATGTATTCTTTATGCTCTTCAATATTTTCTGTCGATCTTCGTACATCACTTATACCAAGAATATCCCAATTAATGTTATTTAACGCTTGTTCAAGTTCTGTTAAACATTCATTTGACTTTAATGATCTTGTATTCAATGTTGCTATGTGAAGTCTCCTTTTCTGGGTGTTCCTCATTATTTGATTTTCCGTTTGTAGTGTAGTATTTTGGGGGGTTTGGTCGATAACCCCTCGGTGACCAACCGTATTGGGGTTTTTCTTGTTTTTTCCTTTGTTTTTGCCTATTTTGTTTGTTTTGATTTCGTTACCGGTGTCTGAAATTTCCTATGCGTTATATTGTTGAGACGGTTTTTCGGTTAAAGACGACGCTCTTGCCCTCATATATTCAAATGCATTTGTTTTTTGTAGTTTAGGAGGTGCAATAATAGTTTTCGAACCACTGGAGAATGATGTGCTTATGTTGTTAGGTGATATCGAGGCCTCTCTCTTCCTTTTTTCTGTATCTGGTGTTCCTTTTATAACTATTTTATTGTTCCGAATGAATGCGTCTTTCCCATTTTGTTTTTCTTGTTTAAGTTTTTCCTGTAGGGTTTTCCGTATTTCCAACGTTTCTTTCGAAAAATCTTCAGTAACATACGTTTGTTTTGGCATTTCCTTTTTATTTTTCAGTATTATAAGCTTCTTTTGGAATGACGTGAAAGATATAAGTATTGGCCTTACTTTATTCTCCCCTTGCTTCTTTCCTAATCTATAGTAGTTATTTATTTCGTATATGTCTATGTCGATATTTAGGTTTTTCAGTGTTTCTTTAATTAAGTTAAATAATTCTTGGTGGTTATTTTCTGTTTCTTTTATACCATGCAGTAACAAGTTATTTTTCCTATTTTTTTCTTCTAGAAATTTTACTTTTTCGCTCAATCTTTGCACCTCGTTTTTCAAATATTTGTTTTCTTCCAAAAATGGTTGTAGTTTCTCATCTATACTGTGCATGATGGTTTCAGTTATGCTTCTTGTAATTGTTGCGGTTTGTTGGTCGAGTTTAGTATTCATCATCTGAAACAGCTGTGCCATATCTTGTGACATTTTCGTAGGACTCATTGTAGCAAAAAACAAAACGTTTTACTCTGCGTGTATTGGGACGTGTTTTTGCTCGTTGGGTTAGCAACACTGGTTAACGTTTGCCACTGACAGGTGTCACTGTCATGTGTCACTGTCAGATGTCACTGTCAGGTATCAGTGTTTGGTTGTCAATTGATGATGAAATATTTCTAACCTCAAATTCAAGGTATTTTATTTTCAAGGTATTTGATCGATTTTTATCGGGATTTTCGCGTACCTTTTTATAGTGTCCGCGTAGATCTTCCTTCTTGGTGAAAAGTTTAGTAATGTGCTGCCGGTATTGGTTAATTTTCACTTTGATTTCGATTAAAAACTGGGAGCACTTTTCGTACACTGTTGTCGCTATGACATCCGGAAACGGAAAAAAAAGGGCCTATACCCTACCTCAAATGGCTTAGCATGATCCTCCGTTACGCCTAAAATACTGCAGCATTAATTTTGAAATAAAGATAAGTATGGTAAAGTTGAGGATTAATGCTAAGTCCTATGTTTGGCGAAAACACGATTCCATAAAATTTTCTCGATAGAAAAAAATCCCGAAGTTACCTCTAAACTGAACAATAAACCGCTGGCAATCATAAAATACTTCAAATTGGATCATGAAACTTTTTATACCAACAGAACTAACTATAAAGCAGGTCTAATGTTATTTATTTTTTTAGTCCAATCAATATATATTTTTTGTAAATCGCAAAAAACCACTGATTTCGCACTATTCGGCCGCAGTGACTGACGTAACAATCACTTTGTAGTGCAAGCTGATTAGAACTTTATTCTAGCAGTATTTCAAACGAAGTCTGAACGACCACAAATAGAGTTGCTAATTTGAGGTAGTATAGGCTCATAAATATAACTAGCAAAATATGATGTAGTACCTCTGCCTAGCTCAAAGGGAAATACAGGGGTCATGTTAGTTTAAATGTGTAGTTTCTTATGAGGATCTGCGTGTGAAAGAGGCCATTCCCAAAGATATATTTATAACTAGAACACCACTGAAATTCTCATAAAACTATTTGAGTGACCTTGATTGAACAATCCGCACTGGGCCCTCGTGCTGGATTATAGCCCATTCCCTCTCATAGAGAGGCCTGTGTCCCAGCAGTGGGAACATTAAAAAGGTTGTGATTATGATCATGATGATGATGACAGAACTAGTAAGTACAGGCTATAGCTTTGTTTTGTATTTTTTTATTTGTAGATGAATGAACATCAATACAACGTGATACAATTTTTGGAAGCTCCTTACGAAGAAATAGCTGATTATGTCTGTGTACCAAGATCTTGGGTCCAAACCCGAGGACCAGTTGATCCGAAAGTCAAGGTTGCATATCCCGATGAAGAAACAGTAGCCACAGAAGGAAAAGTAAAGAAAAGGAATAAAAGGTCGGACCAATGGAAGTCCTACTTGTCTGTCGTGAAATATAGAACAGGTAAGAGATACTAAGAGCACGGAGATTGGCACAAACAGAGAGACCTATTCTAATATATATTTCATCATTGAAGTTTTAGCTCAGTGCAGATTAAAAGCAATATACAGAAGGGAAAAGCTTCATGAAATTGTTAAATGTTCCAAAAATGTTGGACTTGCGAATCTAAAGCTTTTAAATTAGATATGGTTTTTTTATTTACTTCAAAAAATTATTTACATACTAACTTTATAATAGAAATAAAAATATTTACAAGTGTCAAAAAGGGTTACAGGGCGTCAAAAAATTCGTCCACATCGCTGTCAACAGGAAAAGTGCCCAGAAGGCTGGCAGCATTGCCACGTTGGATGGCAATGCTGATTCTTTGGCCAAAAAATAGGCCCGCCCTCTGGTCACGTGAAGAGTCGACCAACCGTTTGGCGATTTCTCGAAAAACTAGGTGGGCACTTGGTGGACCCCATGGCCCTAGTGTTTCAACCCCAAACGGCTGAAATACATAATTACCAATTAAATTATTATATTTGCGCCGTTTGAGGTTTTCAGCACCTGCAGCAGCCGCCCCAGCGCAGCACACTGTGCTAGGAAGATGAGATGGCGCAAGGGTGTCGACGCAAGTTGCGTCCCACACCAAAGGCCTACCCAACTTCCATGGCATTATGGTCATACCATCTGGTCTCTTGCCATCGACGCGTGCCAAGCCAGTGGGTTCTAATACAGCTGGCACCCCGGAGGTGGCAAGAGCACGACAGATGAGATCATTAATGCTAGCGTGCCGGGCAATCCGACCTGCACTCTTACTGCAAGAAAGGCCATGGTGTCCGAGGCAATCGACTGCTTCACCACATTGACAGCGATGTGGAGCCCCACAAGGAGCGCCCAAACGCAAACATGTAGCGAGCCGGAAGGTTGTGTCACCTAACATAGTGCATATATTAGGTGACGGTAGTGCCTGAAGCCAGAGGCCCGACTCCCATTCACCCACAGCCAGCAGGCGGGCTCGTTCAGCAGTATTGGTAGACGTATTAATAAGTTTATTCCGTACCAACCTGCAGAGCGGCTCATCCCACTGTCTCTGGGAAAACGGGTTCTCGGGCCGATCCGTGTCCGGGCAAGCCACTTTCCAGGCGTCCTCTGCGTCGATCAAGCACGGCACTTACGAGCTAACCAGGGAAAGAGTTAAAATTTTCCTGGTTAGCTTTTCAGTGCTGTGGACAGAAGACAGGAACGCCGGTAAGGTAACAGTAGAAATTTTGCGGACGCCAAAGCCACCAAAACAATTGGCAGGGTGGCTTGCAGCCACGCTCGGTCGTCCAGGGCCACATTAAGAATGGATGTTAATGTGTTGCGAATAATTTGGTCACGGAGAAAATACATAAAATTTGGACCAAAACAGCAATATCTGATAATGGTGAATGCCGAATGCAAATTAATTTTGGAAAGTCTATCCGAAATGGATATAAGCAGACTTGTTCAATTAAATTTTAATGAGGGAAAGATAAAAAAAATACAGCTAGTTATAAAATACCTACCTACCACGCACTCTCTATAGTTTTATAGTTCACGCACTTAGATGGATAGGATTCAGCTCAGCACTGTAGGAACGGGAACAGGCGTCAGGATAGCAGGATAATAGAAGGAGAATACCAGGGCAACTTCGAAGAACAGCTTCAGGAAACGTCTGCTGGACGAGTGTCGTGCAGATCACAGAGTCCACCACGTCAGCTCTGAAGTAATGTGGTAATAAGGCAGCGTAGAACTCAGGGCCAGAAGCTTTTATGTGTGTGAATTTGCAAAACTAATTCACGAAATAAATGAGTATTCCTTGTGATGGAATTTATAGGCTATAACTGTCATGAGAATACTTTTATTAAGTCTAAAAATAAATACCTAGACTATAAAATTTGCCACGAGGTATTAATAACCCATGGAATGGATTGAATACTTACTGAGTTATTATTTTATGGACGAAAATAAAATTCCGAAATGTAGACCGTCTGTGTAAATAAAATGATACTTTTTGCAGATTCCTATGGCGACGCCAAACGTTATATCCAAGAGTTGCTGGATAATGAAGGTAAATGTACTGCTAGATCTAGTTATTTTATTTTGCGAGGAGATTAGGTGACAATTTGACAAGGCCGTGCTTTTACAGTCTTTTTCATACATTAAAAAAAAAAAAAAATGCTGGACAGTACACACAGCGCCATCTAGTGCCACAATAAGCAACGAGGCTTGTGTCGTGGACTCCAGATAGTTGATATACTACATAGATACTTTTTGTTTGTAAATACATACTTATTAAACATATTAAAAACATCCATGTCGCGGACACAATTGTCCATGCTCATCACACAAACATTTGCTCCTACCGGGATTCGAACCCGGGACCCCAAGAACGTAAGGCAGCCTCTCTACCGCTGCGTCATTTGGGTCGTCAAGAATTTTCATTTTCATTGAAGAATACCTTTGTTTGGTCAAAAGTTAACAAGTTGTTTTGGATAAGTGAAAACAATAAACATCATATATGCAAAAACATAGAATGCTAAACCTAGTTTTTTTAATTATTTAACATTAACAATTTCTTTTAGATGAAAAACCACGCAAATCCTCACGTCAATCTACGCCAAGTACTAAGATGAACATGATGGCATCTCTGAAGTTGATCCCGACCCCTGAAAATAACCACAAATCTTCAAATATCACAGCACAAAAACGAAAAGTACTACCGGATTCTGATAAAGAAGCTCATAATAAAATATCAAAAGTGACTAAGCTAAACGAAATTGTCGCCGAAGTCACGGCCCCATCTAATCAAGCATTAGAATTGATAAGTGACAATCAGCCACTTACTTTTGCAATAGCCGTTGAAGATGCGTCTAAACAAAAAGCGTCTGTTACAGAGGAAAAACCAACTGTTTACGAAAATCTTCACTCTGTGGATTCTGTAACAATTGCAAAGCAAGACATTTTTGGCAAACTTTGCAAGGATGAGTTACGAGAACTCCAAACTAATTTACAAGTCTACGTGACTTCGCTGTTCACTAAAATGATAGAAAAAATGTTTAGTTCCGTTTATATACCACAGAACCTCCTACAGGAAGGAACAAAATTAAATGAAAATAAACGAAACGAAATGCAGGCACAAGCGAAAGACGATGATCAGGATGATGATCAACCTCTAAAGAAAAAAAGAGCCATGAAGACTATTGAAGAAAATCAAGACGGAAACAAAATAGAAGAGAGAGGTGGCCACGGTAAATCAAGTTCTACTATTTCAAAACATTCTCGTACCCGTGATTTTGTTCTTCCTTCGGAATACAATGAAAATGATTCGAGATGGACACTAAAGTATCGTGAACCTGCTCCAGAGCTTGTAGAACTAAGGAGACATTCTGGTGTGTATGTCAACGCTTTAAAACTGGCCAACTGTAATAGATTGTCGAGAGATTGTAAAACTTTGGCTCGAATGTTACTTACCGAGATCTTTACTAGGAGTGCATTGAGTACATGTTCCTGGACTGGTGGAAGAGCTAAAGCTTTTAATAAGAACGGGGAGGACGTCCGACCGGGATTAGATGAACAAGCAAGAACGGTGCTACTGAATTATGTCGCAAGCCGTGCAAAGAAGGAGGGGTGGAATACTTGTGAAAACCAAACTATTTTAAATAGTATGCGCAATAAAATGCAAGAGATGAGATCCAAACATAAATCTTAGTTTGTTGTAGTAGGTTTAAAAATAAGTTAACGTTTACGGGTGTTAATGCATTGTTATGTAAGCTTATTGTAATATTTTTTAACTTTTCGTTTAAATCTATGTTTGAAAGGAAATGCACCAGTTGTTTTAACGTCTTTATCTGTGTTTCTAATAATTTTACCACCGTTTGACTTTAAAGTAAATGAAGAAATTTAGCTCTTCGCTATCTCTCGGACTCACGAAACAATTTTATTGCATTTAACTACGCACATCAATATGTAATGCAATATTGAATATATGTATGTCATCATCTGCCTAGCCTTTTCCCAACTATGTTGGAAGCCGACCCGCTTCCAGTCTAACCGGATGCAGCTGAGTACCAGTATTTTACATGGAGCGACTGCCTATCTGACCTCCACAACCCAGTTCATACTGGGTAATACGATACCACTTTGGTAAGACTGGTTGTCAGACTAATAATAATTAATATATGTATGTACTATCGAATATTTGTCCACCTGTGTACCACCCTTGTACATGAAGTTTAAATAAATAAATAAATATTTTGTGGATTTTTGCGATCTGAATTTAGCATAAATTAGGTATAACTAGGCTTTAAGTAAGTTATGTAACTAACCATCACTTTGTACTGTAAGTTTGTTTTTCCTAGTTTGTAGTTTATTTTTTGTCATGTTCTACCTCATTGTAATTCTATAGACTGATGGTTTTAATCAACTTATTATTTAGCTTTCTTGTTACGTACGATGTAATTATTACTTCTGCCAGTGTAATTTAATTAATTAATTTAATTTCTAATTTAGTTTTATGATCAGAATTGTTTTTTTTTTTTTTTTTTAATTAATGCGAAACATAATGATTGTTACCTACATGTGGTACTTTTGTACCTACCATTTTTTTAATACTAATGTGTCATAAATATATTTTTTTAATGTGTTTATCTGCATTTAAATGAGTTACCTACCTACTTACCTACGCTACGCTGTCCTAACTCATGAGGTCAAGTTACAATGATCTACTGAACAATACCAAGTACTTACGAACTTTTAACCTTAAAGGTTCACTTAAGGTTAAATGCAAAAAGATCTTATCAGATAATTAATTTAATGACGTGTAAAAGGTTAATCTGATAGGTAGTTGATACATTATGATAACGTTAAGAGCTGTAAGCCGATCAGTTTTACTCGATGGTCAAATACATTTCTATAGACGAGTGTAGCTTCAAGATTAAATCAATAATGACTTCCTGATTAATGTTGCAGCCTGATTTATTATGCCACAAATTAACTTCCATTAACTAAAAGTTCACTTATTTATTTACCATTACCTACATTCAGTAGCGGCGTTAGGGTAGGGCGCGGTTGGGCGACCGCCCAGGGCGCCAGGTGTAAAGGTGCGCCGCAGGCGCTCCTTCATGACCCCTCATACTCACATTGTTTCAGCTTGTTCATCGATGGAAAATTGTAACCTTACGTGTCCGTTTGTAATTTCATAAAACAATATTTTTACTGAATGCATATGATAGTAGGTATACGGTTTGGAATGGACACCGTTGCACAGTCGGTGACCACGTTTTCAGTAGCTACATCATTCTGAGCCCCCTGATGTACTATCATCGTCTTTTCCGCCTGACCAGTTTAAATTTTATTCGCTTAAATCATGTGCAGGTGCCGAGCCACGCCCCCTTAAAGTTTGGGCCTATTAGGAAAGCGTCAACTTTGGCGCGTAAAATAACAATAAATCTCGTTTGGCGTGCGTTGCCAGTACGCTCGGCCGATTCGGTATCTTTTCATTCATTATTTCTATACAAAGTCAACGGGGCGGAGCTAGAGAGCGTTTCTATGTTGTCAGTACAAGCAAAAATTAGCTTAGTGGTGGTCAGGCGGGAGTGTCCTCGATAGTACATACAGAATGCGCGGTTGACGGCTTCGTGAAGAGTCCGTTTACAGCCTGTATTTATTTAATCTCTGTGTACGAGTCTACGATACACATCACCACAGCCTTTATCAAAAGTTCTTAAATGAGTAGTAAAAATCTCACAAAAAACATCAACAAGTTTCTGAGGTAACCACCGCATAAACAAAAACGTAATATTTTACATAATCTAGATAATTATTTAAAGTAAAAATGATTGGGGTCAATGATTGGGTTAACTCACTACACACTACGTTTTACGTAAGATCAAATCTGAGAAATATTAGACCATTAGTCATTACACATACACACTGACCGAACGTTTGCGTGACCGAGACTAATCCACTAACTGCACTTGTGCACTTAGCTGCAACATGATGTTACAGTATTTTATCTGGCTTATAATCTGATCGAATTGATTCTGAGCCTTTGGATAGACTTAATATTCTAAATGCCTGTAGCATATGCAAGTAAAACGTAGAAGATTAGATACAACAAAATCGAGGAAAGTAGAGTACCTACTTTTCTATAACATAAACTTACAACATTACAACACGCTTATAATTCTTGTGATTTAGGCAGAAATGTAACATACAGAATGTGATTTTCTTTTGTTTTTATGATATTTCGACGCTGTTGCATGCATCGTGAATACTGAATACTATATAGAACTGTCGTCGCGGGAATACTGAAGAGGTATGCGGGTGGGACGAAAATTATTTATTATGAGCTGACAAATCTATCTACCCTCTTCCTTAGTCTTTTATATGGCGCACTACTGGAACTCGATTGAAACTTACGACAAAACGCACTCACGGTTTCACTAGGTTTCCCGTAAGTACTTTAAGTGTAGTGAAAAACCGTGAAACTCTAAAACAGTGCATCCAGAATGTGATTGCGGTGCTCCCGTCCCCACAATGCTCCACTTGCCGGGGGCCTAGTCTACTATAACAATAGTGTCACAATGATCTATCATTGATTTCATAATTACAATAAAGTATTTATATTTAACTATCTGAGCAGAACCGCTTGGCGATCAGTCAACAAACGAGGCAGTATAATCTCCTTAGTTGATTCGATGCAGTTTTGCGGTAAGTCCAAAGTGTCTTAAATCGCCTACATCCTGAGCAATTCATAACATTTGACTAATTTATGTGCTTTAATTGATTAGTTGACTAATTACATTTATTTACCTGCCAAGCTGCGGAAGTGTGCTTGATGTGTTACACGTTTCATTGGATATTTCTTTATATTATTAATTTTATCTTTAGATTATTAAAGAATTTGTAAATAACATATATGTCCTATTTATTTAAATTTTTCTCTAAGTAAGCTGTAAGTATTACATCACTCCTGTAATTTAGCCCGCGCCTAGCCCGCAGGGCTAGGCGAGGAGTACCTACAGTACACTCACATTTCACCATGTAATAAAGGAGAGCCTATTGCCATCAAAGTGGCACGAATGCAGACTGGGCTGCTACTGAGAAGTTTCTGATGGAAAAGCCACTCACACACACACACACACACACACACACACACACACACACACTTAAACACACACACACACACACACTTAAACACACACACACTTTAATTAACCGATCTGGGACTCGAACCCAACCTCGTGCTTAGCACTGGTGCTGGGATAACTTTAACAATAATAAGAGATTTAAACACTCAATGCTCTCCCCACAGCGAAGTTTCTGGCAAGAACGCTTCTCGTAAATATACGCCATACGCAATGGGGGCTATCGTTTTATAGCTCACCAGATGGCGCCACTGTCGAGTAGGGTCTTGTCAATAATTCTATTTTTGACAAGACCTAATTATCTATTTTATACTTTAGAGTACTTAGCAATAACATCATAAAAAGTTTATTTTATTACTTATAACAACATAGTGTAAACTTCAGCCGTGTGGTATCCGGCAGAGTAGAATAGAATCAACCCTTTACACTCACGGGTGTCGTATAAGGCGACTAATGTCTGAGGCAGAACACCTTGCGCCTCCGTAGACCAGAGAATGGGCAGCAGCGTTTTCTGTTAGTCTTTCATCACTGCGATCTCCAATCCGCCTGCCAAGCGTGGAGATTACGGCAAATTCCTCCCATCATGGGAGAGGCTTATGTCCAGCAGTGGACGTTATGGGCTGTTGTTGTTGTTGTTTGTAAACTTCAGACACATGTTTACATTATTCTCCCTAAAATTAGCCTTTTTAGGGAGATTTTATATTATTCTACCTCGAAGTACTAACAAATAAGATCCTAAGTAAGTCCTAAGTCCGAAGATACCTATTCAAGTCATAATTAATCAGGAATGGCTCAGTCTAGAACACAATCGTACACGCACGCAAGGCGCGAACACTGTATGACATCTGACATTTCGGAAGACCTTAGTCTACACAAACGCCTCTAGCGGCGAATTCATGCACGATAGCCCCAGTTGAATGAAAACATTTGTCTTTTTTAAACTTTCACGATCAAAACACATTATAATACACATGTACGGGTATTTTCGCGAATTTTTACCTTTAATATTAGCCCGACGTTTCGACCGGATTGCACCAGCCGTGTCAGTCTTCCCGCCACCACGGCTGGTGCAATCCGGTCGAACCGTCCGCGTCGGGCTAATATTAAAGGTAAAAATTCGCGGTAATACCCGTACATATGTATTATAGAATGAAAACATGACAATTAAAACAGAATAATCAGGTATTACAGAGTTAATTTCCCATATTTTTCTTTAATGGCAACATTGGTAATCACACGTCACAATATGTCTTGTCTTAACCGCTAATTAAGTAAGACTCACAATAATAAGTACTCAACGATAAGGTCGCGGCGACACACCGACACACAAACGCAACGACACGAGACAGATGGTATCTTATCAATCAAGTTGTTATGATTTGATGGTTCAATGTCGAGTATTGTGGAGGTAGCAAGTGAGTGCAATGAACTGTGTTGTGTGTGTCAGTTTAATTCCGGTTTGGACAAATTACGGACACGGCTCCGGACACTAAATGGAATCTGACAGACACTATTCTGAAGTACTTATCTATCTAGATATGTCTATGTGTACCAGGGAAACAAAACCGTATAGATGTTGACAAAGGGCAATACAAAGGGTTATTTTTTAGGGTTAGGTGAAAAAAGTTTGACATCCTCTCCTGTCAAAGGAACGGGCGATGACCCGCTGTAAGTATGATAGCAATGTGGATTGCATATCAAAATCCTAGGGTGCATTCTGAAAGTTGATAACGTCGCATTAAACTGTCAAATATTGCTCTGTTTTCATCAATTTGTTACTAAACATCATTCTCCTGCCCAAAGCCGTCTCTAGCCCATGTAACGCCCGTGTGCAAACATTACCCTAGCGCCCCCTAGTAAGCGCGCGGTCAAAATGGAATGGGTACAAAGTACAAGTAAATGACAAATTTCACCAATGGATATTATACTCTATTGTTTGGAGATTAAATTTGAAGAAGAAATTTGTCGGTTTTGGATATTTTGTCTGTGTTTAGAATTATACAGGATGTTCTGGTGTTTACCCTAACAAGCCAAAACGTACCCATGTTAACATGCCTTGCTTTGCTGTAATTCTACAAATGTAAGAAGAGCTTCAAATACATGCAAAGCGGAGCTCTTTTTACGTTGGTCATCGAAAGTGCCGCGGCCGGACAACGCGTACGCCGAGTGAGGCTCCGTAGCGAGCGGCATTCGGCACACCCTAGGACCGCTGCGCCCGTGTGCAACGCACACCCTGCACACTCGGTAAAGATGGCCCTGCTCCTGCCCTTATCCCAATGTACTTGCGGTCGGCACTGCATGTCTTCTTCTTCCCTCTACTACTCGTCATCTGCAGTCATCTCCTCTCTAGCATTTGGTCTTCATCTACATTCATTATTGATACTGATACTCAACCACAACATTTTCCTCATCCCTCCGCATCACATATCCATACCACGATAACCTATTACCACACAACTTCTCAGTCACCGAAGTCTGAAAGTGGCGCTAGTGACTCATCAGCGCCACTTTCAGACCTCCTCTTATGTTCCTACTCATTCTTTATTTTACCTTTTCATTCACGTTACACACACTTCCCCCTTAGCATTCTCATCTCAAGTCACATAGTCTTTGAACGACATTGGTGTCAATTCTGTTGTGTACAAACTTAATTTAGGCTGTTGCTATCTTTTACTAAAAGGCAGTGCGAGAAAAGGACGGTTATAGCTATGAACTAAGTTAGAAATGTCAAACTAGTTTATGCCTTGCGCTTCACCGTGATTTTAGTTGACATGTTTTTACGTGCACCCTTCATTTGTATGGAAATATTAGTTCCAACTAAATTTGACAGCTCTAAATTACGTCCGTCTCTTTCTTGTTTTATGAGAGAGAAAAAGATAGCAATAGCCTAAATTAAGTTTAGTTTGTGCACAGCAGAATCGATACCATATGAAATATCTTTCTGTGTTGTAAGTAATAAAATATCGAAATGAATTGTAATTGTAATCATCAATACCGTGACACTAAATATTTAGTTTAAAAGCAACTGACATTCTAGTTTCAGGGGTCAAAAAGGGTTTGGAAGACATGAATTGCAACGGTTTTGCAATGAATGTTTGTTGTCAAGAAATATGATCTGCTGCGATAGCTTTTTCGACTGGATCAGAGGTATTGTACCTACCTAACATTACCTTCGTAGAGAATGCATGCGACCTTCATTTGGTGCGCTTTGACCGGCGGGCGCGGCGCGTGCGCATAATACGGTGACGTGGGATTAGCGAGGATCATTGCGAAACTTTTAATTAAAGGTTAACAAGTAATAACGATTTGCTGTCTACTTAGAGTTTTTTTTAATGGAGGTGGTTACCATTGCAGGGAGTGTTTGCCGGAGAGTGGCTATTCTGGCAGTGGTCGATGGAACTGAGGGTAATGTCAAAAATGTATGGAACTGACATAAGCTACCGAAAAGCTTGTGTCAAATCTGTCTTTGTACGAATACGTGAACGAATCCGTTGAGCCTACCGATTATCTCACACAACTTGAAGTAAGTATTACGCAAAGTAACTTATCCGACAATCTAGGCAGCTTTTAACCAACAGATAAGATATTACCTGTGTCACTAATAAATTCCTGGCTTGCAATAGTTATAACTATTCACTTGCTCATTGATATAGACTCAATGTCAATGTCTTAAGGCCTTATTCATCAAGCCTATTATTGTTCCCACTGCTGGGACACAGGCCTCTCTATGAGAGGGAATGGGCTATAATCCACCACGCGGGCCCAGTGCGGATTGGTAGATGTCACATGTCTTCGAATTTTTTGGTTCTAGGACATGCCGGTTTCCTCACGATCTTTTCCTTCACCGTTTTGAGAGCAGTGGTGATGAAATAAATTACACAAAGTAATGCACCTGTCTGGGTTCGATACCACGACTTACTGTTCGTAATTCGGGGCCGCCACCACTGGGCCACCGCTGCTCTTCCACCACTTAAGCAAGGCCTTATTACATTACACGATTTATCGGGTCCTGTCGATCGTGTGCTCTGCGTATCAGGCAGGGCGCCGCTTATTATTAAGGGACCCTGACTCCCTGTTTCTTATTACACTTCCCTGTCCCAGCGGGCAGGGCCCGATAAATCGTGCAATGTAATAAGGCCTTTACTACTGTAAGAATAGACAAATACAAATACCGCCTCGCTGGTCTAGTGGTCGATAGCGCAACTGAAATAAATTCAAATCGTTTATAAAACGGAAGCTGTGCCTGAAAGCCTACTATCATGTTAATCACTATTTCGAAGATAAAAAGGCTTGGGATTAGGCTGCTCCAATGAAATTTGCTCTGTGAATGTTGAAGCTTCGGACTTCGCTTGTTTATTATTTATTCCTTTCTTTTCCTTTTTTTAGGGTTCCGTACCCAAAGGGTAAAAACGGAACCCTATTACTAAGACTTCGCTGTCTGTCCGTCTGTCCGTCTGTCTGTCACCAGGCTGTATCTCATGAACCGTGACAGCTAGACAGTTGAAATTTTCACAGATGATGTATTTCTGTTGCCGCTATAACAACAAATACTAAAAACAGAATTAAATCAATATTTAAGGGGGGCTCCCATACAACAAACGTGATTTTTTTGCAGTTTTGGGATTTTTTTTTTAAATAATGGTACGGAACCCTTCGTGCGCGAGTCCGACTCGCACTTGGCCGGTTTTTTTCTTTTCCTTTTTTATACACTCTGACATTTAATGTTTTGACATGTATTTTATTATTTTTTATACACTGACATTTAATGTTTTGACATGTATTTTATTATTTTTTACTTTATTATTATTTTTTTAATTGACATTTACTGATTTAACATGAATACTTATTTTGTTAAGTATTTTACTTTTTAGGGTTCCGTACCCAAAGGGTAAAAACGGAACCCTATTACTAAGACTTCGCTGTCTGTCCGTCCGTCTGTCCGTCTGTCCGTCTGTCTGTCACCAGGCTGTATCTCATGAACCGTGACAGCTAGACAGTTGAAATTTTCACAGATGATGTATTTCTGTTGCCGCTATAACAACAAATACTAAATATAGTCAATGGTACGGAACCCTTCGAGTGCGAGTTCGACTCGCACTTGGCCGGTTTTATTTTATCATCATTGTGACTTTTAATGATTTTTGTGATTTTTATTTACATTATTTTTGAATACTTAGAACTTGTTATGAATTTTATATGATTATTGTGAATGTGGGGACCATGTGAGTCACATTTTTATTTTTTTGTTTATTTTTCCCACAACTGTCTGGCAGTTTGAGTACTCAAAGCGACCTACCCAAATGTCCTTTCTTTGGTATTGTTCGTCGTTTCGTTGAGCTCCTTGAGTTATAAGTCGAGCTACACGTTAACTGACAAATGCTTGCACTGACTAGACAGGTCCACTCAAATCTGTATGGTTCTTTCTTCAAAAGACCATCTCGGACACTAATCTGCATAGTCCTCATGTGAATTGAGCAAGATTGTCTGGACTTTAAAAGAGACTATGACCTCTGAGTTTGTTTCGGCTGTTTCTTCTCAGAGTAGTCAGGTACGAAACACCGGCCCCGGTGTAAAAGTGTTTGTAAAAACCTACTTGCAAAATAAACATCATTTATCATTTATCATTTAAACATCCATTCACATGTCGAGCAAAGCGTTATTGGGGTTTTTCATCAGGAATTTCTCAGTATTACCTAAAAAAAGGCAAAATGCACGTTCCCTACATAGACATAAACACAACTGTCGAAATGTGGGCGTACATACTATTATATTATGAGCTGTATGGTGTCGGACGTTAAGAATAGCACCATCGCATATCTTCCCGTGGGTGTCGTAAGAGACGAGAATGGGCAGCAGCGTTCTCAGTGCTTTTGTAACAACCGCACTGCGATCGCCAACCCGCCTGCCAAGCGTGGCGATTATGGCAAAAACCCCTCTTTGGAGGCCCATGTCCAGCAGTGGACGTCTTTCAACTGAAATAGTAGTAGTAGTAGATATATTATTTTCCCAACCCTTCGAAGATTATAGGCGTAATTTTATGGCTATATTTAGAGTCGGTAACTAGTTAAGTAATCATAAAATGTTCTGTGTGTGTGTGATATAGTGCGTTGTGTGATGTTGTGTTGTGTTTTCGTCATGCCTGGGTAAGTATTTAACATTTTTGAATGTAGAAACAGTCTAATTGTTAGAGATTTCGGCCAGAAATAGTCATTTCAACAAACATGAAAAACCGTTGAAGAGACGCTGATACATTTCGCGGTATTTTGGCACTAATTATTGATACAAATGCAAACTATGGCTATTACGTGTGCTTTTTATGTATCGTATTATAGATATTGGGCGTTTAATTTTAATATTATCGTAGTTTGGTTGTATTAGATTCAAAATTCTAATTACGTAAAACTTTCGTGAGACGCGACCAATGAGAATTGCCGCGGCTTGCCGCTGGACCAATCATAGAGCCGGATTTCAATGCCGCCGACGTTGGCCAATCAGCACCGTTGTTTATTAGATTCTTTAGTGAAATTGTTCGTTTTGATTATTGATTTTAATTAATGTTTTTATTATACAGCATGCATTTTTTATATGCTTAACGGTTTATCTTCAACATGTACCTAGAATGTTAAATTAGATTCTAATTACTTAACTAATGACTTGTAACTGCTGAAACTATGTGGGTGTCAAGTATGTGAACCAAATATTATGATTAAAATATAAACTAAGCTTTTGGCTTAAGGCGTTGTGAATTTCGAGAATAGAAGTGTAAACAAACTCATTATTTTGTTTGGAATGCGGCACTCGTAATTGACGTCATGTTTTGTTAGGCTTGTGAGATGAAAAAAATGTATTGCGACGTCTGTTATTTTGTATGATTTATGTGAACTAATGTGTTTTTGTGGACATAAGATTATAACTTTTTGAAATAATAGTGCAAGTTTTACATAAAAATAAAACTTGTATTATTTAGCAGAGACGATGCACAGCATCGGTGAGAGGGCGTTGTATACTTCCCGTTAGTTGTGAGCCAATCACAGCTCTCGTAGTCACGTGGTTCCGGCAGTCACGTGGTCCCAGGTGGCGTGTTCGCTAGTGGCGGACTTTTACCTCATAGAAGTCTCTCACCAGGAGACCTTGAATGGATGCTGTGCATCGTCTCTGCTAAATAATACAAGTTTTATTTTTATGTAAAACTTGCACTATTATTCGGCATGTGACGATGCACAGCATCGGTGAGAGACGTGTTTATAACTCCTGGTGACCACAACGACGCTATGTGACAATATGATAATATTTGCTGAAAAATGAAACCAAGCAACATTTCTTAATTAAACAATCAATGCAACATATATATTACACAGATCAAAATATGGTACCTCCAGTTTTAAAATTCAATTTAGGTACCTAGAAATATTTTTATTTCTAATACAGTTGGAGTCCGTGGCTTAGGCCCGCAATGTAATAATCTAGAAAACAAAAATCATTCAGCTAAACAACAATCTATAGACAACCGATTTTATCTTATATTGGTTTAAAATTATTCATGAGATTACTAGGACTTGGTGAAGTAATAGCTTGAGATATAATCAGTTTGCAATAATATTTGGCAAAAATATTTAGTCTACACTAATTACCACAAGAAAGGATTTCTTCAACTGGAACATGTTCGTACCAATTCAAGGAAGCTACAGCTGCACGCATACTGCACGCATACTTCCAGGAGACACAGATGTACCTGCATCTTTTAGTAAGCTTTTAATCCAATTACTTATCACAGTTCGTGATGCACTGTGTGGGACCCCGAATTGACACAAACAATGAATGACATTCGGCTGAACGTCTCGGTATTTCCAATTCCAAAACCTTCCTAAACCAATTAACTGGACATATATTTTCGTTAGCGTGGTAAGACAATTTCCAGCCTGACTGCAGCAGTGTCAGTGTTTGACCCAAACACGGGATACAGAATGATATGATCACCCTGATCAATATAGTGACTTGACGAGACCCTGAGTGGAGTAAGGTAATGAACTAGTCTTCCTGACGCTAACAACAACAGACAAGCCAATCGTCGTGACGCTTTGAATAAAGTGATGTTAATAGGAGGATTCGTCTGCATCCAGGCACATGGATCCAAAATAGGAGGCTACTCTGCTCTAGGAAAATGGAGGGACATAGCTTTGAGTATAAATGTTGTACTAAGAAGTCTGAATTCAAAATTTTCATTACAGGCCGGTCGTGCAAAGGTCAGAACTACAGATTTATGCATCAATATGGTAGGATAAGCTAATCTCTCCTCATTGAACAGGAATGCAAAAATATTGTCAAACAAATATTATTGGGTTATTCGAAGTCAAAATTGTTATCTACACCATTTGACCTACCGATACCAGGCCGGTCTATAAGTTCTAAGTGAAGTGTGGATTCCTTCCAGCTAGATCGGAGTAGGGACCTTTCAGATTCTGACCAATTCCTAGTTATTTCCCCACCCGCTATCTTCCAAACATAGAGCTCCATGTCTTGAATGCAAGGAGGTGGCAGGCCCGTGGTCCGATCTAATAGAACTCTGGCTAGGTTGGGGATTCTCAAAGGTCTGCCGAGTGCTCGACGTCGAAGATCCGGTAATCAATAAGCTCTCTTCCACATTGAAGACACTATCAAGAAAACGCGTTGAGCCGAGTTCAGATGGTTTATAAGAACTCGAGGGAAAAGGCTCGGAGGCGGGAACACCTACGCCAGCTGAAATAGCCACTGACGACTGAAGGCGTTGCAAAATTGAGCTAATGAGTCTGAACATTCATTGGTAACATACTCATTCACAACCCTGGTTTCTCTGGCGGCTAAGAGGTATAACTGCAATGGGGAACTCCTTGCGAAAAGCATATCTTAGAGCTGGTCTTAGTAGATGCTATTCTACAGTCTGTTTCCCGCGAGATAACCTGAAACTGAAAGATCGTCCAACTGTGGTCCCCACCCGTAATCTGCAGCATACGTTGCCAAGAAATGGTGAATCACCTCCGGGTGCAAGCTACTCCAAACTAAGGGCTCCTCCCTCTAAAGTTGTGACCCACCGTTTAAGATCGACGACGAACCATGATAATGAACGACCATGTGTGATGGTTTGGAGGTAATTGGCAGATACATTCCCGTGATCATTTCGAGAAGGGCCTCCGGAGCCCACAGCGTCTGCCACTGCCTCCGATACGCTCGGAGACAGCCTCCGTAAAAGTGGTGTGGCTGGTGGTTTGGAGGTAAATGGTAGACGCATTCCCGTGATCATTCCAAGAAGGGCCTCCGAAGCCGGCGGCGTCTGCCACTGTCTCCTTTATCTTACGGACTGATAGAAACAAAACATCACCGAAAAGATTTCTTTGTTTTTTCTATGAATCAAGCGACAGGCAGGTGACGCGGATAGGATATTTCAAGCTAATTTTGTTTATAGAAACACCGATAGCTATGAGACGTGCCATATTAACTGATAGTTATACATAAGCAAGAGTAAGTTATAGGAAACGGCCTTAAGTAGACTCGCATGAAGTCGCATGCCTTTGGATCGTAGAACTTGGGCTACCCAGTTGGTCAACGCTGAGAAATATAGGCCGAACGGCAGGCAGGTCATCTGCAGAATTGACCATAAATTAGTCTGAAGAACCGACGGTAGTTTCTATGCTTACGTGAAAATATGCTGAGGCACTATGTGATGGTTCAGGCACTTCAGGTTGAATATGGGCCTCTTGAACCCGTCGCTCTTGTTTGTAAGAAACATTCATTATCTGCCTACCCCTTTTCCAACAATGTCGGGGTCGGCTTCCAGTCCAACCGGATGCAGCCGAATACCTGTATTTAACATGGATCGACTGCCTATCTGACCTCCACAACCCAGCTCAGTTAGTACTAGGTAATAAGATACCCATTGGTAAGACTGGTTGTCAGACTTTTTAGGCCACTGACAGCCTATAACGACTGTCAAAGATCTGCAAATGACAGCCGGGACCAACGGCTTAACGTGCTTTCAGAGGCACGAAGGAAACCCAGTATGTAATGGGTGGTCACCCATCGACAGACCAACCTAGGCAAGCATGACTTAACCTAAGGATCGACCCGAGCGGCTGTTATTATTTAGTCACGGGCTCGCGATGATCCACACCTTCCAGAACGCCTTAATCTAATAATTGTTCTACCTGGACTGACATCTCCAGCGATTGTACGATCTTGAATCGGCGCATGGTTTTTACTGATGGATGAATCAGTGGTGGTTTGGAGGTAAATGGCAGACACATTCCCGTGATAATTCCGAGAAGGGCCTTCGGAACCCACAGTGTCTGCCACTGCCTCCGATACGCTCGGAGACAGCCTCCGCAAGAGTGGTGTGGCTGGTGGTAAATGGCAGACGCATTCTCGTGATCATTCCGAGAAGGGCTTCCGGAGCCCGCAGCGTCTGCCACTGTCTCCGATACGCTCGGAAACAGCCTCCGTAAAAGTGGTGTGACTTCGATTCATTGGGAGCTCGCGAAAGTCTGGTCTATTTGGTCTGCTCGCCACTTTAGGGGTGGTCTTATTTTCGCCTTTGTCGGTGCCGAACCAAGGACGTACCCATTTGTCCATGCCACCTGTATTCTGAATGTAGGCGTGCAGTTGAATTTCATCAAATAGGCAATTAGAACTGGAGGATCTTACGCAGACCGTCACGAAGGTTCTTATTTGCAATTTCGCTAAGGATACGCTCCCGGCGATTTTCTATATATATAGCTCGTTTTCCGCAAACTAGCTGTATGATTTCCTCACTAATTTTGTGGAATTTTGATGAGGGTAGAAATCATTCCGAAATTTTATCTAAAATGCTAGAGGCAAAAAAGCTGTCCACTCAATGAAATTTTGTAAGCTTTGAGTAAATCGTGTTGTGAAATTAAAGCATTGCATAGGGCTGCTATCAATCTCTCGGAATTCACCCTTAACAAACTGTCGAAGTACATCGTTAATATCAAGCTCGACAAAGCCAGGCGCAGCGTTATGAATCTTCAAGGCGTAGCGCACATCCTTCCATGAAGAATCACCGAACTTTTGTAACGCTTCAAATCGCTTCACGTGGTACGGATTAGAGCGTATTAACAATTTAATGCTTAAATTTAAACGCGGAACTCCACTGAATATATTATTGATAGTCGCCGGCGGACGATTTAAATTTAAATCCAACGGTAACGTGGAACGTTACCGTTAGCGTCCAGGAACTGGTTCGGGCACCTGAGCCGCTGCATGATTATTCGGAGTCGAACCGGATGTACCCACGTTTTGCATTAAACGGTTCGTTAGTACAGCCACTTGGTTCACAAGGTTAGAAATCTGATGACTCACCGAATTTCCGTCGCTTTACCTCAGAACCCGAAGAATCAGATTGCGAAGAGCTCGAATCGCTTCTTGGTAGCCGACGTTTTACGGCCCGCTGAAGACATCAAGTCGTCGCCTACCTGCACTTCTTGATCCGAACCACAATTATTCACAATTGCACTATTTATTTGATTTTCACTCATTTTCATTTATTTATAACACTTAGCACTCCATACGTAAAGTACGCGCTTGGACGTGGATCTGCGGGCACCAGCCCGTTGTACAAAACAATACAAACACTTAGCACTTATTTAAAAATAAGATTTAAAGTATTAAAAAGTAGCTGCAAATACTAAATTCACTTAGCACTTATTTAATTTAAAAATAAAATAAGATTTAAAGTATTAAAAAGTAGCTGCAAATACAAAATTTAGATGTTGCTTGCTCGAGAAGTAACGACGCTATGAGGTAAAAGTCCGCCACTAGCGAACACGCCACCTGGGACCACGTGACTGCCGGAACCACGTGACTACGAGAGCTGTGATTGGCTCACAACTAACGGGAAGTATACAACGCCCTCTCACCGATGCTGTGCATCGTCACATGCCGAATAATGGTTAATTTTTTGAATTATAATGACCTTTACACAAAAATCTGGCTAGTACTACTAGCCAGCCGCGGTAATACGATAAAAGCACTTGGCTAGTAGTATAGCCAGCCGCGGCTAAGTGGAACTGTTAGTTAATTTAATAACGATTCCAATGATATAACTGGTAGCCAGCTAACTAACGTAATTTCGGAGATATCGTCGTTTTACTCGCCGATATCGCATGCGCAAGCGGATTTGATGGACAGACGCGCGCAGCCGCGAGGCGCGGCCTGTGACAGATCATGGGATAATAGAAACACTACAATAACAGTTGTATCGTAATCTAATCGCATCAAGATTTACTTGTCCAATCATGCGAAGGGAGAAATAAACAATGAAATAATTTACTTATTGAATCAGTAAGCACTGAGGTTTCCGCATTTCCCAATAACAACACTGTTTTTGTGTAATTTTCTTTTCAAACTTTCTTCCCATTGCCTAGCCTGTAGAAAACTTTGTATTTACCGATAGTCCATCCTAAACTTTCTTTTTCAATGTGGAAATATTAAACAGAAATTAGATTTACTGAAAATATGTATGTATTTGAAATAGCACTCATCATTTGTGGAGACTACAAGAGCTAAACGCGAGTTTTATAATGCAAAAAAGCATAAGATACACTGCAACAAACAAAAACAGAAAAATATATGATATTCTTCAGGATATATGCTAGTATGATAGTGTTTTGAAAACATAATACAACAAATTTTACTCGATATAAGAAAAACCACGAACTTATCTCTAAAAATTTATTTTAACGAGTAATAAAACCATACTAAAATACATGCGATCATTCTGATTTTTTGGCAAATCATTCTGCAAGCAACATATTAGCATCATAGTGTTTAACTTTAGTCCAATCAATAGATTTTTTTGTAAATCGCAAAAAACCATTCATATCGCACTATTCGGCCCGCAGTGACTGACTTAACAACCACTTTGTAGTGCAAGCTGATTAGAACTTTATTTTAACTGCATTTCAAACGAAGTTTCAACCACCACAAATAGATTTGCTAATTTAGCTCCTGTAGTCACCTTAACCACTTTTACTATAGACAGAGTAACCATCACAACCAAATAAGCTGTTTCTTGCACTAAGTTATCTTACTTGTTACTCTTTCACGCAAAAACTGCAGAACAGATTTGGATGAGATTTAGCACACAGATAGTTTATAACCAGGATTAACACACAGGGTACTTTTTGTCTCGGTGGGATGATCCCGTGGGACAATTGTTGAACTCCATGTGGGCGATGCCGCGGGCATAAGCTATAGTTGGACCTTAAATTCAGCTGGTTGCCAAAAGCTTGCTGCCTACTAAACAAATATGTACCTATATTGCTACCAATTATCAAGGATGTAAATACCTTGTCTACACCAGATTATTTTAAGGCAAATGTCACTGTTTGACAACTCCAAGTATCCATCTCCCAATCGTCATATAAACAAGCTTCGTTTCTTGTCCACCAGATGGCGATAACGTGCGACTGCCCGATGACGCAGCCGGGTCCTACCCTGGCTGCGACCTGCGGAGGCGGCGCCTTCATGCTCTTCATGGGGCTTCTGGAGGTGTTCCTCAGGAGCCAGTGCGACCTGGAGGATCCGTGTGGGAGGGCACAGGTAAGTCCACCGTCCACTGTTACAGCTGGACAAGGAAGTTTTGGCACGTGACCACAACCGGAACTTACACTTACATCTTGGACTTTTTATTCACTTCACCAAACTATGTGGGAGACAACTTTGAGGCAAAAGTGTTTACCAAATGCGCGTTACTGTCAATGTCATTCATGAGCTAGTCATTGAACAAGGACCGTAACGTGGTATATATTAAGTTCTATATTTATTTATTTATTAAAACTTTATGCACATAATGTACAAAGACGGACTTAATGTCATATCATTTAGCAAAACGGGGAAGTTATCAATTCGTCTTTGTTTTTTTTGTGTGTATGTTCAGCGATATCTTCGCCAATTGTGAATTGCGATTTTGATTGTTCTTTTTTGTTTGGAAGAATATTATTTCGCGGTGGTCCCGTTTAAGTTTGGTGAAGATCTGATGCTAATTTTCGGAGATATACAAGGGAACTCTTCAATAATAGACGGCAAATTGATCGTGATTGCTGCAATCGCTTAGATGTTTATTGTTTATTCAATACCGATTCCACAGTCAATTTTACAAATGTTAATGATAATGTGTAAAAATCAGGTAAAGTTGAGCATAAAGTGAAAAGCAACAGTTGAAATAACCAGAAATTCGATACCACTAATCCTGTAGATAATGCTAGCGATAAGAGACTGAACAAAGCTTCTAAAAATAACTGATACCTAAATGATAAGAAAATCAGAAAAAAAGAAGTTATTAAGTACTTAAGGTACGTACGCTGAGCTGCTAATCGAAAGAGGACGCGCCTCCGCCTGGTGTCACATAACGTCATAGACACACCTGCAAGCCTCATAGTCATTACAATCAGTGTAGAGATTGTAGAGAACGACTAAAATAACGAATTCAATCGGGTATCGTACCTAGTGTATTAAGTCTATGCAACGATAGATTACTAATTTTATTATGATCGTGAAAAAATAATCATCATTCCCTTTTAGTTACTTATTTATTTATTTTATTTATTTAACAATTTATGTACACACTAAATATAAAGAATAAAGAAAGGAACAGAAAATAGTACAAAGGTGATGCTTATTTCTAAAGAAATCTCTTCCAGCATACCTGCGAAAGGAGATACTAAAAAAGAGATGTAGACATAGTGTGTTAATAAAAAGAAAAGAAAATGGAATACATAAAACAGATAAATATTTTAAATATAATATACAATACATACATACCTACTCATAAATACAAAGAAATACATATAACAATACTATAAATACAATACAAAAACTAATCGTTACGTTTAATTTTGTCAGCTGAGTTCAAATACAAAAACACAGTGAATGTCAGATTTGTTAGGTTGTGGAGGTCAGATTGGCAGTTGCTCTATGTCAAATAATGGCTTTATCTGGTTAGACTGTAAACCAGGCCCAAAAAGGGGGAAAAGATGGTCAGATGATGGATGACATTCCTGAGTCCATTTTCTCTCTTGCTTGACTACCCGTGTAGGTACACTTTTTTTCAATAATAAAATTTCTAGTAGCTACCTATATCTACATTTTTTTGTTCTTATAACTTTTCCAATCTTCGTCACGCCATGTCGTGGTTTTTGTTAAGTCAAGACTGCTGTCGTGATCAATTTATTATGAAGCAAAGTTACATAGTATTTATTATACAGAAAGTCTGAGAGAAAATTGACATGATAGACATGAGAAAATATAAATAATATGGCAAACGATTTAAAAACTTGACGTGTTTATTTTAGATTCACGTTTATTCTCAAAACAAAATTAATTGGTTTAACACTTCTTATTGCTACCAACTGTTCCCATAAATAAGGCGTTCAAAGACAAAAACTTCACTTTTCTCATCTCTTACAAGATATATACAAAGCAAGAAGCAAAAAATGATCGACTGCACAATGGCACATAGTGGCACATGGCCGGCTACACTTCACTATGTTAGACATGTTCTCGAGATTATCTATCCATTGCTTTTTCTGCGATCCAAAGATAAACACTGATGCATTTTATCGAGCATTGATCTTGGGTAAAGAAATGGAGCGGAACACCACCTCTTAGCCATTAGCAATGTTAGCAACATTACAACAACAACATACGGAATTGCGACTCAGTAAAGTTGGATCCCGCAGTATAGCCCAGATCCAACGTCATTCCACGTCCTGCGAAGCCCGCAATTTGAAATTCAATTTTGCTGCCTTTATTTCATTGACCAGCGAGTAGCCGAGTATAAAGAGTCTAAAGAGCGAATATAAAGAGGCCGTCCCGAATCTCGAGATTTTTTTTGCATTTTTCATTGCACACACACATCATCATCTGCTTAGCCTTTTTCCAACCATGTTGGGTCGGTTTCTATCCAACGGGATGCAGCTGAATACCTACCAGTATTTTACCACACAGATCCTGGCCTGGATGCAGCCAAAATAGAAACTTATAAGTACTCACTCCTTAACTCTATACTGTGAGTATTATGTTAATTATATTGCTAATATTATTGCTTGTCCTACATATGCATAATTTTGTGGGCGGGATTCTGCATCCAGGCTTGGATTTTTTGTCGTGGAATTAAAACTAAAAATTTTGCATAACATTTAACAACAACAACAACATCAATTTATTTCAGGCTACAATGGCCCATAAATAGATACCTTATAAACTAACATAAATAATACAAGATTTGTGTTAGTAAATATAAGACTTAAAACTATGTTAGTAGCACTTCACTTAGTCACACTTCACTTGTGTTGGCTGTGATTTAAGGAATGACTTGTAGGTAGACCCTAATCGTCAAAACATTCACACGTATTTACAAATCACTTTGTATCTTATCTTATATCTTACAAAATCAATCAACGACTTTCCCAATTGTGGGAATAAATTTTCTTGTCATAATCTGCATCAAGTCGGGAAGATCGACACATGATGTTTTGTCACGAATTCACGACACGTCGATTGCTTTCTATCTAATAGCTTTGTATATTAATATTGTTGTAAGTATTTATTTAAGATTTATGTACAAATTAGTGATTGATATACGCCATATGATTGATATGGACGTAATGCCAACCTTTGGGTCTATTTAACCCAAAGGCTGACTGACTGAGAACGCCAGGATAGAGTAAAAAAGTGTGTGTGTGATAGTCTAAAAAAAAAACAATTCCAAAATACAAAGATGACAACCAATTACCATAAAACACTCCAGTCACCGGTGCCAGTTCTAGACTTTGTATTGTATACCACCTCGTTTCAAATACTCTCACTTCACGTCACTATTCGACCCCAGCATTCTCATTCCATATCCATACAATCTTTCATTTAGGAGGAATAACATTAAAGTCGAGACACAGTGATTAATATTTACCAGATAAAGTAGAATAAAAGACAAATAAGAATACAAAATCATAAGAAACGAACAATAACTTAGCTAGAAATAGTATAACAATAATTGTATTAGTAATGACAATTATGCTATTTAGGTACTTTGCCTTATCATCAACCGTATGGCGGAAACAAGCCAGTACATAACTAGTACAGTCGACCAAACGTCTGTTTTACCAATTTGACTTTACTCACGAACGCAAAACAGTTATTAGATAGCGGCTTAGTTTCAGAACACTAAGGGTTTTCTTATCACTTAGGGCCTACTACTATCTTGTTTTCGCCTTTTCATACAGCAACAATATAATGCTTGTCTAATCCAGGTCTGAATAGTCTCCCATCGCTGTCGAAAGCTTTGGGACTTGCACCATTCCACGAACTTTCCAATTAGTGATATCCGAGTCAGTGTTACATTATCTTCCGACAGTTTGTCAGCATAAACATATAGACTAGAATCAGACATTAGTTCATCAAGTCCTGGAGCATGTTCCAGATACTTTGGTGTACCTTTTGAGTCATTTTCATTGTATTCTGGAGGAAGAAGACACTTCGTGAGAACTTCGTTAGTATCTATCTGGTCTTCATTTATTTTTGCAACTTCTGCTCTCATGTGTTTTGATGAAGATGTGGTTACGTCCATTGTAGCATTAGACGGCTTAAGCGTGATTCTGTGTATTTCTTCTTCTAATTTTGCCAATAAACTACTGGTATTTTCTCTATTTTCAACAGGTTTCAACACTGGTGTGTATTTGTCATCTTTAACCATCCAATCGTTATTCAGTGCAAACTCTGCAACAAAATTCAGCAATGTTTTCATTGCGTTTTCATTTAAAACAGGTCTGAGATTTTTTCCACCATGGTTAGAGTCTTCGGCTGTGGGACTAGTCCATGAACACGTATGTAATGCACTTGTGGTAAATATTTCGTTAAGTAGCATTCGAATCAAAGGTTCACATTCACGTGCCAATTTCTTGCATTCAATGAGATTGTAAGCATTAACATACACACCGGAATCTTCCTCTAGTTCAACAAGTCCTGGAGCAGGTTCACGATACTTTAGTGTCCATCGTGAGTCATTTTCATTGTATTCGGGAGGAAGACACCACTTGCGTGTATGGGAAACCCTTCCTAGAAGTCCATCATAAAAATCTTCTTCTTTTTTCTGTAGATCGCGTATCATCTTTATCATTAATTGGCGGAAATATGTACGAGGATATTCTTTTAGAAGTTGATCATAATATTCTTTCCGTCGAACGCATCTTGTCACTGGCATTACTTGCGGGGAAATTGTTACAGAGTTTTGTTCTAGTAGTTCTTCAAAGTAATTTTCTTCAAAATAATTATCTTCATAATCATTTTCTTCAAAATAATGATCTTCAAAATAATTTTCTTCTTGGATTTTCGAATGTTCATGAGAACCTTGTCTATCACGTTTCATTTCTAGCAATATTTGACGCATACTGTTCAGAAACCATTGGTAGTCTCTTATATTCCAGTTATGGATAAGTACATACTCTTCGACAAACTTTAACAGTATTTTTTTTGCGTGTTCGTCTAATCCAGGTCTTGCTTGTCCACTGTGGATATCGGAAGCATTCGTTGTTTCACTAGTCCATGAACATATACTCAAAGCACTTGTAGTAAATATTTCGGTTAGTAACATTCGAGCAAAAGTTTTGTAATCATCCGACCATTTCTTGTATTCAGCAAGTTTGTCAGCATTAACATACACACCGGAATGTTTCACAAGTTCTACAAGTCCCGGAGCAGGTTCACGATGCTTTATTGTCCATCGTGAGTCATGTTCATCATATTCCGGAGGTACAACAAACTTCTTTTGAACTGTATCATTATTTTTCTGGTCTTCATTTGTTTTTTCTTCAGTTAATTTTGCAACTTCTGTTGCTATTTCTTTCGATGAAGATGCACCTAAGTCCATAATACCATTAGACTAGATTTCTTCTAATACTGCTGATGAACTATGGTCTGAAACAAAACAATGTTAAATTATTATAGGTCTACTTTTACACCTGCACAGTACACAATGTCATCGTCATTCTCCTGCCCTAATTATAATTTATGTAGGGTTGTCGCAGTATGTCTTGTTCTTTTATACTTTCTATTACTCGTCATTCATCAGACACCTACTTTCTTGCCATCCTTCACACAGTCCATCCATCGTTTCTTTGGTCTTCCTCTACTCTTATATCCATCCACATTCATACTCAAAACTGTCCTCACGACATTTTCCTCATTCCTCCGCGTTACATGCCTATGCTAAGGGAACCGATTAACACACAATTTTTCACTCACCGGCGCCACTTTTAGACTTCCTCTTAAATACTCACTATAGCTTCTGCTAGCGGCTTGGCCCGCGTGAAGTTTGATAATAATTATCCCATGGGATCTTACCTACTACAGGGATAAAAGTATCCTATGTTTTATGGTTATGAACTATCACAGCGGTGGCCCACCGGTGGCGGTCCCGACTTACCAATAGTAAGTGATCGTGGGCTCGAACCCAGGCGCATTACTTTGTGTAATTTATTTCATCACCGCTGCTCTGAATACGGTGAAGGAAAATATCGTGAGGAAACCGGCATGTCCTAGAACCGAAAAATTCGAAGACATGTGACATCTACCAATGCGCACTGGGCCCGCGTGATAATCCATCACGCGGGCCCAGTGCGGATTGGTAGATGTCATCAGCCTAATAATGTTCCCACTGCTGGGACACCGGCCTCCTCTCTATGATAGGGAATGGGCTATAATCCACCACGCGGGCCCAGTGCGGATTGGTAGATGTCACGTCTTCGAATTTATTGGTTCTAGGACATGCCGGTTTCCTCACGATGTTTTCCTTCACAGTTTTGAGAGCAGTGGTGATGAAATAAATTACACAAAGTAATGCGCCTGTCTGAGTTCGAACCCACGACTTACTGTTCGTAAGTCGGGGCCGCCACCACTGGGCCACCGCTGCTCTCTATTTATTTATATCTATAATATAAGTAGGATTTCTTATATACATACGTGTAACACCTCACATGCCCCTTAGCATGCTCATCTTAACCAAACGCAAATGCCTTTCATTCACCCTTTTTCATCATCATCTGCGTAGCCTTTTCCCAACTATGTTGGGGTCGGCTTCCAGTTTTACCGGATGCAGCTGAATACCAGTATTTTACATGGAGCGACTGCCTATCTGACCTCCACAACCCAGTTAGTACTGGGTAATACGATACCCCTTGGTAAGACTGGTTATCAGATTTTTTGGGCCTCTGGCTACCTAACGACTGTCAATGATGTACAAATGACAGCCGGGACCAACAGCTTAACGTGCTTTCTGAGGCACGGAGGCAACTCGGTATGTTAAGGTGGTCAACCATCCACAGACCAACGAGTGGCTGTTATTATTCAGCAACGAGCTCAAAACAACAAAACATCTAACATTACAACATAACACATACATATTAACATTGTACTCGAGCATTTAATAAAACTACACTTATAAATAAACGCACTAATGCTGCAGACAGGATGATGTCATAGTTATCGTTAAGTTGTTCGTCAGTTTTCGCCATTCCAGATATTCTTGTAAGTTTTGATAGCATCAAAAAAAAAAAGTAATTAAATAAACTAAGCTGAGTTAGTATCATTTCGTCTAAAAAAGCAGCTGGTCTAATTAGCAAGTGGTCTAAAAAGCAGTCTGGTCTAAGTACAAACTGGTCTAAAACGCAACTGGCAGATGGTCTAAAACGCTTCTCGCCTAAAACGCAACTGGTCTAAAAATACATATCGTTTAAAACGCAACTGGTCTAAAACGCTACCCGTCAAAAATGCAACTTGTCTAAAACGTTTTTTGTCTAAATATCATCCCGTCCAAAATTAATAAAATTACCTCAGTAAAATTACTTATACTTCAATCTTAATAATTTTGTAACTAAGCCTGCTTACTTCTAACTCCTTTGGGCTTCCATTTTACTTAGTCTTTGCACTAATATATGCATGATAGATATCCGAAAGAGATTATTATTTTTGATTCCCAATGTCACGCTCACGCCCTCACTTTCCCAAGTATAGCGTTAAATGATCATTATATTAAAACTATATGTTAGGGTCCGGTCCCAGTGAGAGCTACAGACAACGCTATACTATTTCTCTGTTTAATATGTAGTTATATCAAATTGTGCTATCATAAGCTATAGTCATTAGCTATATCTATGTTATAGTTATAGTGTGGCGATCACACTATCCTATCTTATCTAATACTAGCTGACGTCCCGCGGTTTCACCCGCGTAGTTCCCGTTCCCGTGGGAGTACGGGAATAAAATAAAGCCTATAGCACTCGCGAATAAGGTAGCTTTCTACCAGTGAAACAAGAAGAACTAATCATCAAATTTAAGATGCAGCGACATCTATTGAACTAAAATGGTACTAATGATTAAAAATGTGTTTAAAATTTACACATGATTTCCATGCATTATATTTTAGAAGTTTAAAATCTTGGTCGATAGAAGGCGTTGTCCATTTTACTCTATTTTCTGAATCGCGGTGATAAGATTTTCCAAGCGTCAGTTGCCAGTTGCCTCAAGTTTGGTTTTTTAAACGACGAAACAACAGGAGGAAGTTCACAATTCGACGCGTATTTTTTTTTGTTTATCCACGAGAGAGAGAGATCCGATATACACTAATGTAGGAGCGGAGTATCAATGATAAGTGTTGCAAAAATAGGGAAAATTTATTTCTTTTGAGAACACCTCAATCATGTTTATTTTTTCTCTTAAAAAGTAAAAAAAAAAAATCCGCGATAGTATAATGTCTATCTTTTAAGGTTCACACTCTCTCTAACCCTCTCTCTCTCTCATGTGACGCAGACGAAGTTGCACGGGTCAGCTAGTTCTAAATAAATGCTTTGAGTTTGAGCTAAAATAGAATTATGGCGTACAGCAAATAGGTAGTGTCTGTCGGTGGCAATCAAAATTTGGGGACGAGTTTGGCACTTTAAGTAGCGTCCACAGATTTTAAGCATACTATCCACCAAATGCGCAAACAAGCTACTGGTTACAAGCTCTCAATGGGACCACGCCCTAATCGTACGTATCTACGTCGGAACTGTTTGTGTGAGCGTGAATATTTTTATTGTTCTGTGCGTTTATGGATTGGGACCGCGCGCTATCATCAGCCTGGTTTTCCCCGCGTTGGTCATCGCGTTGACGCGTTCAGAGGTTATCATGCAAATTAAAAGCGAGTTCAGATATATTCATGTTCAGTACTATGCATTTTATTACTTTAATTATTTGAAACAAATTGAGTTTAGAGGTCACGCTCACTTCGACGTACCTTTCCGCATGAGGAATAATGACTTTGTCTACCAATTTAGCATCAGTCACGTGACATATCTAAAGCTAATGTCAACTCCATAAAATTTGATCTTTCCGTTGGCGTTAACGCTCAGAAAAGGGATTTTGTCTAGGCCTCCTGAACTGTTTTAGCAAGCAGTCAAGATTTCATGCAACAAGGGATTAGACGCTAGTTAGTTAGCCGTCCATGATTGACAGTTAGTTCCTCACAGTAACAGCTCAGTTACCACAACCCCGAGCTTATCTTCACCGCACTCATTACAACCGCAAGTCGCCTCCGAAATGAAATCACTTCTCCGTCAGATTTGCGGTCAGTTTCGGCATCGGACTTCGTTACCTAATCGGAGCATTTGCAATAACAGTTGTGGAACAAATCGGCACAGAAGTGTTGATAATATTATGAACAGTAAAGACTTAAATTGTCAGTGACGTATTGACGTTACGATTGATAAGGAGTGAAAGAAACAGTTGTGGAGTCAATAAAGGCCGTGATTAATGCTGATGCTTCAGGGAAGCTCGCGAAATTCAAATTTTCTTACGGTTTTTCAATTTGCAGACCAGTGCTAGGTCGTATGTCGATTACAATATTATTCGCGGCTGTGTGTATGTAGTTACAGAATCATTATCATCATAATCATCAAAATCATCAATACAACCCTCAAGTTCATAAAGGTAGGTACAAAAAACGTAAGAATATTTGAATTTCGCGGGAATGTGTTGTGGAGAAAGGGTCTTTAGGATATTTCACTTCTTTGTAATTTTGTATTATCATTGCTTACGTACCTACGTTATGTACGTTTGGCACATACAAAAATAAAACCGGCCAAGAGCGTGTCGGGCCACGCTCAGTGTAGGGTTCCGTAGTTTCCCGTCCGTCACAATAAGTGTTCCCACTTATGAGTTTAAAGGTTATTGTAAAAATGCTTGCATATACGAATATACTACAAACTTAGTCCAGAAATTATTTTGTACAACTTTTTGTCTTTTTTGTACAAAAAACTGTTGTTTCCATCAAGTTCATAATGATTTTCCTAGAAAGTCCTTATAAAGTTCTGCTTTTCAGATTTTTTTTCACATTGTTTTTTACTTTTGGAGCGATTATTTCCGAAATTATTGACATTATCAAAAAATGATTTTAGGAAACCCCTATTCATTTTTAAATACCTTTCCAACAATATATCACACGTTAGGGTTGAAATTTAAAAAAAAAACACTTCCCACTTTACATATAGGGGGGCTACCCTAATAAAACATTTTTTTCCAATTTTTATTTGACCACTTTGTCGGCGTGATTGATATACATATTGGTACCAAATTTCAGCTTTCTAGTGCTAACGGTCACAGAGATTAAGCGAGGACGGACAGACCGACGGACGGACGGACAGACATGGCTACACTACGGAACCCTAAAAATATGGGCCGTAGAAGGAATGTAAAATAGGACGAAGCGGGAATAAAATATTTAAAATTATATTTTGGGACGAAGGAAGCATATTGTTTGGGACGAAAGAAGCCTATTGTTTGGGACGAACCAGGATTTTGTTATGTGGGACGAAATTCAGTGGGCCGAACGAAGCTAAAAAAGACGTGTTAAGGAATTGATAAATCAAAATGAAGGTTAGAATAGATTACTCTTGTTTGCCATTGAACAAACAACTAAAACATAAGTCGGACGGATACTAGTAAACAACGTGGTCTTGTTCCAGTTTTGTTATATTAATAACTGTTTAGTTAACTTATTAGTGCATTTATGTCAGTCAATAAAACTTTATATTAGTTTGGTGCTTATTATTGTATTCTTTGAACAAGTTTGGAAATCTATTAGCTGTTTATTATTGACCCACGAGCTCAAAGGGAACATGTTTGTGCTAAATTCTGTTAATAATCAATTTCGACAACAGCTAGGTATTTTGATTGTTAAATATAACAACAATCAATTCTATTCTTTTCAACAAAACATGAACTTTTAAAGTCCTCGATAATTCTTACGGACACCTTGACGTATTACTGTTTTTGAAGACCTGTTGAACCATTGTTGAACTTTCCATGAAATAACACCTAACATATTATTTTAATCTTGTTCCGCAGTACCGTCGGCACATGGACTCGGTGTACGACTTCATCGTGGTGGGAGGTGGCTCGGCGGGGTCCGTGGTGGCCGCGCGCCTGTCTGAGGTGCCGGAGTGGAGGGTGCTGCTGTTAGAAGCAGGTAAGGTGCCTTACATGGCTCATTATACATGTTCAGACTCATGTAATGGAAAGAGAGGCTATTGCCAGAATGCGAGCGCAAACCCAAATTGCAAAGACAATAAGGCGATTCAAACACGACACTATCGGTGCGACGCGCGGAGAGACGGTGAGCGCCGCTTGTTCGAGCGGTCGGGCGATGTACTGTTACTGTAGGATTTCATACAAGCAAAGACGATGTTGTGAGATCCACTTCATTGTCTAACCGCGCGGGCGATCGGTGTAGCCTATACTACCTCAAATTAGCAACTCTATATTTAGTAGTTCAAACTTCCTTTCAAATACTGTTAGAATAAAGTTCTAATCAACTTGCACTACAAAGTGGTTGTTACGTCAGTCACTGCGGCCGAATAGTGCGAAATGTGTGGTTTGTTGCGATTTACAAAAAATCTACTGATTGGACTAAAAAAATAAATAACATAAGACCTGTTTTATAGTTAGTTCAGTTCGTATAAAAAGTTTCATGATCTAATTTGAAGTATTTTATAATTGTGAGCGGTTTATTGTTCAGTTTAAAGGTAACTTTAGGATTTTTTTCTATCGAGAAAATTTTATGAAATCGTGTTTTCGGCAAACACAAAACCTTACATTAATCCTCAACTTTACCATATATTTATTTCAAAATTAATGCTGCAGTATTTTAGGCGTAACGGAGGATCATGCTAAGCCATTTGAGGTAGTTAACTATTTCCTGCATAAACAGCTGGCAGCAGTCTCCACTGAGATGCGGGCTACCGGTACCGACGACGGCCAGGACGACTATAGAGCTGATGAAGATGATTACATGTTCCAGGTTTCGATGAGCCGACGGGTGCTCAAGTGCCCTCCATGTTCCTGAACTTTATCGGCTCCAGCATTGACTGGGGCTATCAGACCGAGTCCGAGCCGGCTGCCTGTCTCGGCGAGACCGACCGGAAGTGCTACTGGCCTAGAGGGAAGGTAAGCTAACGGGACAAACTACCGATATTTCAAAAATATTGTGTTTTTCGCCAATTCTCCCAGAATTGTAATCACAGTAATCCAAAGCGCTCTGTCGTCTCCTCTGCGGTCTTCCACGTATTCAACTAACCATGCCAAGACTTGAGCCCACAGTTTCCATCCCGCAGACATTGACGCCGCCACAAAATGTAGCTGCTTCAACAAATTGCGTAAAAAAGGATAAAAGTGGAACGCTGTTTCATTTTGGAAACTAATTAAAAGTGCTAATTCCTGTTTCCAGTATTCATTTTAGTCACGATAATAACACCTAACCACAACACCCTTATCTCCAGGTCCTCGGTGGAACGTCGGTGATGAACGGCATGATGTACATTCGCGGCTCTCGAAAGGACTACGACGGCTGGGCCGCCGCCGGCAACGAGGGCTGGTCGTACGAGGAGGTGCTGCCTTACTTCCTTAAGTCGGAGGACAATAAGCAGCTGAAGGACATGGACCAGGGGTACCACGCGACCGGCGGGCCGCTGACTGTGGCGCAGTTCCCGTACCATCCACCGCTCAGCTACAGCTTGGTTAAGGCTGGAGAGGAACTGGGTGAGGTTTTGAACATGCTTTGAGTTACCTACTCTGGGATGGTCACTAGTGAATGTGCAATTCGCAAGGTGCATTCACACCCAATTAATGATATATTATTGTAAATATACAGGGTGTAAGGGAGAGCCCTCCGCAGCGTTGCATTCAGCTCTTTATTTTGATTTACATTCCACCGGATTTTTTTGCCAGAATTTTTTAAAATCTTATTTTAGTTACATATCCCTTATTTCAATATACGCAGCACTCCATTTATGTAAATAATACGGTTAAAAGTAAAAAAAATCTACAATGGATGTTAAAAATAATACTCTAACGAATGACGCATAAACGCAGTTGTTTTGTTCCTGCCAAGCTACGGTAAGCGCGACGACTAGTTCATCAAACTAGTCGTCGCGCTTGCCGCTCGCTACGTGCGTTTTGCCATGGTAACGATACATTGCATTTTGAGGAAATAAAACAAATCAAATTTGTTGGATTCCTATAACGTTCCTGAAATAATTTCGTGTACCAGTCATCTTAGTCTACACTAATATTATACAGAGGAAAGATTTGTATTTTTGTATTTTTAACCGACTTCCAAAAGGAGGAGGTTCTCAATTCGATTGGTATTTTTTTTTTGTGAGTGTGTATGTTTGTAATGAATAAACTCAAAAACAACGGCGCTGGTTTCAAAAATTCTTTCACCATTAGAAAGCCACGTCTTTACTGAGTAACACAGTCTATATTTTATCCCCGTAATCCCACGGGAACGGGAACTACGCGGGTGAAACCGCGTGACGTCCGCTAGTATGATATTTAATGAATTCACCCTATCAATCTGCGGAGGTCGGTCCCTGCATGAAACCACTAACAAAACTCCTGCACATTCCAGGCTACAAACAGCGAGACCTCAACGGCGCCGTCCACACCGGCTTCTCGATAGCGCAGACGACGAACCGCAACGGTTCCCGGCTGTCGGTGGCACGCGCGTTCCTGCGCCCCGCCAGGAACCGGCACAACCTGCACGTCATGCTCAACGCCACCGTCACCAGGGTGCTCATCAACCAGACCACCAGGCAGGCGTACGCGGTGGAAGTCAGGAACAGCTTCGGAGGCACTGAAGTTATTTTCGCTAATAATGAGATTGTTTTGAGGTAGGTAACTTTTTTTATAGAAACTTTATAAAGCGTGTAAAACACCTCATAACGAAGCCGAAAGGCACTTGTTCTCCTTGTCCTTGCGATCATTTTTTGTTCTACACCGTACCTGGGAACCTTCTAGTTATGGAGATATTGGGGGTCAAAGTTCCAACTTTTTGACAACTTTTTTTTTAAATAGAAGTTTTTAATGTAAGATTTTTACTTTAAATACCTGCATGACCCCCGTACTATTTCAATCTACCCATCAGCACAATGTTTTGAGTGCGTTACATTGAGTTTTACCACAAAACATGATTTTTTACCCAAAAAAAAAAGTCATTTCCCAGCAATAATATTTACGTAAAGTTACTTAGTTTGATGTACAGAATGCTTGGTTGACGGCTTCGTGATGAGGTCTTTTACACCCTGTATTTTTAACATATCAGGTAAGTAAACAATAAGTGTTCATTTATTTGCGCAGTAACAACTACAAAAGTCATTTTTCGCCAAGAGTCACTTTGGCTTTTCATAGCAACTTTACTGATGTATGACAGACTCCGGCACTACATGAGATTGGCAGTTTTTTTCGTTTCTGTTTAATTACATGTGACCTAAAGTAACATTAATTATCCGACATCGTGATATTGAAACAAAAAACACAAATTGACGGGCAGTGTAGCTCACCGGGACAACCAGTACGCCTGCTCGGAGGAAGCTCCCTTTGCAATGGAGGATGAGGAATTTTGAATCCTATTCCTCATACCTCTAAAAAACTGTCAAGCAAGTAGATTAACCCCCATCCTTCTGCCCCACAGCGCCGGCGCAGTAGCGTCGCCCCAGCTCCTGCAGCTGAGCGGCGTGGGCGACCCGGCGGTGCTGTCCCGCGCGGGCGTCAAGCTGGTGCACAGCCTGCCCGCCGTGGGCCGCAACCTTCACAACCACGTGGCATACTTCTTGAACTTCCAGGTCAATGATAACAACACCACGCCGCTCAACTGGGCCACCGCTATGGAGTACCTGCTGTTCAGAGACGGGCTCATGTCTGGGACTGGTAAGTGCTCAAGAGAATTTTTAATTTGTTTTTTTTTTACTTCGACGAAGATGAAACCGGATTAAAGGTGACCGACATCTCCGCTAAAATGATAAAATTACCCATTTGGTTGCCTTAAAACTTCACATAACTGTAGCTTGTAGTTACCGAAGAAAAAGGCAGAGGATTTTACAAAACTCACCTTGCAACGGAAGCAAACCTAAATATAATAATAATAATAATATATCATTTAATTCAGGTAACAAAAGACCCAACCATATATACCTTACAGACTAACATACATATTTATATAAACTACAAAAACTTGATTAAACTATACATAACAGTATCAAACTTCCCCAGGCATATCCGAAGTGACAGCGTTCATAAACTCGAAGTACTCGAACCCAGCGGAAGACAACCCAGACATCCAGCTGTTCTTTGGCGGTTTCCTGGCCGACTGCGCTAAGACCGGCATGGTGGGGGAGAGGTTGGACAACGGCTCCAGAACCATACAGATCATTCCTACTGTGCTGCACCCCAAGAGTAGGGGCCGCCTCGAAATCCCGTCCAATGATCCATTTGCGTATCCCAAGATATATGCCAAGTGAGTACCTATCTATTTTTAATAAAAACTGCAGTATCTAGTGAAAAAAATTACTTTACTAAAAGAAAATTTTACCACATTTTCAGCTACCTAACACACCCAGACGACGTCAAAACCTTAGTGGAAGGCATCAAGTTTGCCCTCAAGCTAGCTGAGACCAAAGCCCTGAAGCGTTACGGAGTGAAACTGGACAAGACGCCTGTGAAGGGCTGCGAGAAGATCAAGTTTGGATGCGACGCGTACTGGGAGTGCGCCGTGAGGATGCAGACTGGTCCAGAGAACCATCAAGCGGGATCCTGCAAGATGGGGCCGAGAGGAGACGATAGTGCTGTTGTTGATAACTTGTTGCAGGTAAGCTTTCCTAGCCCCTACACCAAGTATGGTTGTATTAGAAATAGGGTTCTTCGTGCAAGCCATCAGGTTCGGGCATGGTCATTAAGGGCCTATACTACCTCAAATGGCTTAGTATGATCCTCTGGTACGCCTAAAATACTGCAGCATTCATTTTGAAATAAATATATGGTAAAGTTGAGGATTAATGCTAAGTCCTATGTTTGGCGAAAACACGATTCCATAAACTTTTCTCGATAGAAAAAAATCCCAAAATTACCTCTAAACTGAACAATAAACCGCTGACAATCATAAAATACTTCAAATTAGATCATGAAACTTTTTATAATAACTGAACTAACTATAAAGCAGGTCTTATGTTATTTATTTTTAGTTCAATTTTTAGTCCAATCAATAGATGTTTTGTAAATCGCAAAAAAACACTGATTTCGCACTATTCGGCCGCAGTGACTGACGTAACAACCACTTTGTAGTGCAAGCTGATTAGAACTTTATTGTAACAGTATTTCAAACGAAGTTTGAACGACCACAAATAGAGTTGCTAGTTTGAGGTAGTACTTTAAACAAGTCTCGGTAAAACCACGATTAAATGATGTTCCTAAGTGGGTACTCATCTAACCGTGTATTGCTAACATTTGAATTTTCTCTAAACAGACTCCTAACACAACCTGTGTTAGGAGTCTGTTTATGTTCTACAAACGATGGAACACTTGATATCGTGTCCTGCGCGATTACAAGGTAGATGGGTACATATTTGACAACGAGCGACCTAGCCACGCCTAACCTAGCGAGATTCAATCTTTATCCTCTAAACATAATTTTCAAGGTCAAGTCTTGTAGTTTTTAAACCCTATTCCCTTATCTCCTGTGTAGGTGCAGGGTATAGACCGTCTGCGAGTGGCGGACGCGAGCGTGATGCCGGCGGTGACGTCGGGGAACACGAACGCGCCCGTCGTCATGATCGGGGAGCGCGCCGTGGACTTCATCAAGCGACGCTGGCTGGGAACTGTCAGTGTGAGTCCGCATTATAAAAATTTGGAGTGCTTTGTTCGTATTTGGAAAAGCTAGGGGGCGCACATTTGCAGAACGCGGTTTTCATAAACAAACTTTGTAATAACCGAAATAAAGTCTACACACATTGACAATAACTCCATCATGTCTATCTCAAAATGAATGCAGGAACGAGTCCTGCAGTAGGTACTAAGGAACTAGTCCTCATAGACATGGTCAATAGATTCGTCGATCTTGCAAGCACCATTCGACATGTTGGATAGACTATAAGAAGGCCTTCGACTTAGTACATACCATAGATATAAAGAAGGAGATATGCCCGCAAGACGAAAATGTATCGGAACCCTGTGTCTTCACTTTGCCCCTACCACACGGCAACTACTACACACGCAGTTCAGTAAAAGTAATAGATACGCAGTCGCGCACACACCCGCATTTCTTAAAACTGAACGTACTACACAATCAATTTTAAACCTTATGACATCAAACACAGCGTGTATTTACCATGCACCGTACAACTTACCCACACAAAAACATACTTCGCTATCATTGTGTTGTGCAAAAGCATAAGTACGCTAGTGATTGACTAAATCGGAAAGTTATCGAATCTTTCATTTATTATTGTGTACATTTTTTTGGGGTCCTGAAAATAATTAAATAATAATAATGTCCAGAATATAATATTATAATAAAAATATCCAATATGTTGCAAAAAAAAATATTATGAAGTAAATTAAAACAATAAAATATCCGGTTACGTTGGTTTAGGCTGTCATGGCCTATTGAAACAGTAGTTAGTAGCACGAGGATAAGGCATAATATACGATAATTCAAAGCCAAAAACACTCCACCGATTAAAACTGAAATTTAATTAACTTACTTTACGAAAGTTGGTTACGCATTTCTCTACTACGCTGTAAAATAATCAAAATACATAAAAAAAACATTATTTGACATCGATCTTCCAACCGGGTTAAAACGGTTGACAAATTGAAAAATAAAACTAATGTAGTAATATTTAATTTGTCAATCGACATTGTTGATAGCCTACATTAGTGGATCTGCACAAGCACATCATTAACTCGTCGCAAGAAGGAGCGGCCGTACTACGTGATTCATCCGCTTAATGAAATATCGTTTTGTGATTTTTACATTGCTTGTTCAGTCACTTAGCGACAAACTTAGGTAGTGGTTAAGGAGTAATGTATTTATTGCAAAAATAGTACACTCGCTGTGATATTTGAAAACAAACATAACATAGTAAAAGCAACAAATATTTTACGATTTGTTGTTTTTCATGATTTTAAAGACAAATGTAGTAAAATACTTGTACTTATATATGATAAGTAATTCCGTGATCAACAAAGTTTAGGTTTATGCTTTGGTTTTTGCAAAAAACCCCTGAACAACACGGAATTGCTATAATTTGTTGCGATCGCGGTCGAAAGTACACTAGTTCGCGGAGACGGCCTATGACATGGCCGACTGGACATGTCGCGCGGACACCGACACGCCCCCTTACCACTTCTCCCGTTTTTTAGATTTCTATGGTACATACATAGCTCATGAGGGTGCTAGAGTTGTACAAGATAGATGCAACTCTGAGCACCAGTGTTCTGCCACCACGGGGCGCTTTATTTTAAGAGAAGCAAAGTTCGTATTTGTTTGGCAGGGAAAACCTTGGTTTGCAGTGCCTCGCTGGACTGAGTCAGTCTTAGGTTTTGAGGCGATAATACTATTTTGTTTCCAGGCTCCCTACCCAGTCCCACACGGTGGTCTGTCCAACGTGCTCCAGGCGAGCGACTCCTCGCAGCACGCCACGTGGCAGCGGTGGCTGTGACGTCAGCCGCCACAGAGCACTCGCCCCTAGAGTTACATAGTGTACATATTTAGCTGTAAGTCTTAGATGGTGTCATGGGATGAGGCTTTCCTGCGGATTAAGGTCGTTTTTTTTCCTATATTTGTTGTTTTTCACGTTCCATTTACATAAGTGACAGACGTTAAAAGGTCAGTGTACCGACTGGCTGCAGACACCGGAAACTGGTGTCCGGAGCCGTGTCCGCAATTTGTCTGTATCGTTTTCATCAAACCTTAAAAGCTTCGAAACGTAATCCAAATTAGGCCACAATTTTAAGTAGGTACCTAACTGTTCTATTTTTATTAAGCTTAAATAAACTTGTGAATATTTTTCTGAAATGGAACCTGTAGATCTGTGGCATCACTTAGGTTTTACTATTTTATTGTAACTTGTGAACGCATTGCGTTGTTGTACAAATTAGTATTTATTTGTATTTTAATTCCGTCCATTGCACATTGTTGTAAGTCTTCATTTGAAGACAAAATAATTGCATCAGTGAGATATATTTTATCTAATTGAATATGATTCTTATCACTGGGTGCAAATATTTTTGGAAACAAGTGTTTAATTTATGATAGATATTAGATAAGTCAAATTTTATGTAATGAATAAACGTTTTAATACTGATTTTTTTAAGTGTTTATTTTAAACTGGAGAATTTATTTAATTCATTAGCCTAAACATGTTGTGACGGAAAGGGTGTCCGTGGGGGGTAAATAAAGGAAACCACGGACCCAGGTCAACATAAAAAATATATTAATAAAATAAACGGGTGTGGGTAGGTTTATGGTCACAAGTTTCTCCAAGCCCGCCCGGGGGTTTGCACGGTACTCTCCTGGCTCAGCCCGGCGTGACGATGACCGTAGCGGTGTGCCACGCTGCAGACGCCAGGTAGGGTGACGTGACGGACGGCAGATGATCGCGCCGAGACCCGTAGAATTTCGTCGCGGCCACGCAGGTAAAAGGTACCCGCTGCGGAGCCCGCGGTAAATTGGATGCCGGCGGTAATACGGTTGTCAGCCGATAACTTGACGTTAGCCGGAATCTTGAACCCTGGAAAATAACGTCCAGCGTGTCACGGAATGGCTAGCAGTCATCCCCGCTGATTGTGACACCAAGGCATAAGCGAGAAATACCCGTGCGCCAATGAAGGTGATGTGTGGTAGTCACAATCAGTACGGAGTTTACATGAAGGTGGTAAGCACGACATGATTTGCACATTTTGAGTGTCATGAGGGTTATTGTATCAATGTCAAATACACTCGGCTGAAGGCTACAAGATTTAAGCGTTTGAATGTGCATAGCAAAAACGGTGATAGAAAGTGTCACATCTTGAGACCACGTAGCTAGTGATACACAAAATATGAAAACGTGAATTGCTGTTCAACACTTACCCAGTATGGGGTTTACGCAGACATAAAACGGAAAGAGATGATATTTTATTGGCAACTTTCTTATTATAATTTACAACAGTTACAATAATTTATATCAGGTGGCAACCCTAAGTGGAGGGATGAAAGGGACTGCGTAGCTATCTCCTTTCAGACCTCCTCTAGCTGTCTAGTTCCTGAAGACTGCTAGGCTATCGAAGCAGGAACTGGTGTACTTAGGATCAGAGCGTGGCTGCCGCACTTTGTTCTTTTTTTAGGGTTCCGTACCCAAAGGGTAAAAACGGAACCCTATTACTAAGACTTCGCTGTCTGTCCGTCTGTCTGTCACCAGGCTGTATCTCATGAACCGTGACAGCTAGACAGTTGAAATTTTCACAGATGATGTATTTCTGTTGCCGCTATAACAACAAATACTAAAAACAGAATAAAATTAATATTTAAGGGGGGCTCCCATACAACAAACGTGATTTTTACGTTTTGTCTAATGTATAGATAATGGTACGGAACCCTACGTGCGCGAGTCCGACTCGCACTTGGCCGGTTTTTAGATTATTTAGTGAAATTGTTCGATTTGATGTGTATGCCAGTGTCTGATCAAATCAAAGTTGTGCTGAAGATGCCATTAGTGAATGGACTTACACTTTGATAGCGTATCTCGGAAACGTAAAGTAACACTTTAGAACATTTTTTCTCATGCAAAATTTGTTTGTATTCATACCAGCTATCGATTAGTAAAGGTCTTATGCGAGGTCGCTACTTTGAAAAAAAAAAATGGTCGAAGTTTATCTGGCCACGCTTCATACAAAATTCCTCAAAGCCCTTACCTTGGAGTATTGCGGTATGTTTTTTTGAAATCAGAAGTATTTGAGTCAACCTACAAAATGATATAAAAATATTGACTCACCCATTATTTTAAGACTTATTGTCACTTGTGTGTTCCCCAGCACATAGACTCCAAAATGTCGTAGATACCCCAGCAGCAGATGGATAAAGCTTCAAATTTACGAGAGGGAGTGAGTTATAGTAAAGCCAGTAAGGGTAAAAGTAAGTGAGTGGAGAGCACGGAGGAAACTCGGTATGTAATAGATGGTCACCCATCCACATCCTCGACTAGCCATACAAAACTTTCCTCACAATATTTCCCACATTCCTCCGCGTCACCATTTCAGTCACCGGTGCCAGTTTCAGACTTTCTGTAGTATACCGCTCAATTCTTAAACTCTCCATTGGCATTACATTCCCTTTATACTACACCTGCTTGGAAAGTACCTTGATACTTTATCAAATTTACGGTAGAAAGTACGTCATTGCATATCGAACAAATATGCGGGGAGAAAACGCATCTGAGCGGGAGAGAAAAGTGTATGAAAATCCATTTCTTACGTGGTTTTTCTTTTTTAATTTTGGGTAAGACTATGCGCCGGTAACCTAAATATCAAAAGCCAAAAAGTTTTTACAGTGAGTTTTTATCTCCAAGTTCGCAAAATGACACTGGCCACTAGCTGTGTGTTGGATGGTGTCGGGCTGGCAGTGCGACCCTGCGGCGGCAGGATAAACAATTTGAAAAAAGAACATGACTGTGAAAATTGCAGACGCCATTGGCGCCATTTCCAATTCAACAATTTCAATATAAATTTCAATTAGTAAAGATTTCGTTTTTTATATTCCTCGTAGGTGTAGTATAAAGTACTATGTATCACTCGAGAGAAAGTGCGATTCCCGATCTCGGGTGTTTTAAAACGCCACCCTCGACGGTAATCGGTCACTTTCTCCTCTCGGTGAACAATGTACTATTTCACCCCTAGCGTTCTCATCACAGCTACACACTTACCCTTTTTAACTGACTTCTAAAAAAAGGTGGTTATGATAAGTATTTGATAGTGTCCGACCGAAACAGGATTTTCAGCCGAAACCGAAACCGAACCTCCGGTCTTGGTCCCAGTTTCGGCCGAAACCAAAACCAAAACCGAAACTTATTTGAATTTTTATAGCATGTTAAATCGATTGTATTTTTACGCATTTAAAGACAGTTAACGTGTAAAAAAAATAAAAAAGGCAACAATTAAAGTAAGTATGTAACAAAAATAGTTCTTTATTTGTAAAATTAACAATTTCAATGAAAAAACACAATCAATAATATTTGTCAAACTTTTTAAAAATCAACATTAATTACAAATCACGAACTCGAACGCATAAAGCGTGTAAAGAAAGGCACTTGTTCTCCACGTCATTGCGATAATTTTTTTTGTTCTACACCGTACCTGGGAATCTTCTAGTTACGGAGATATTGGGGGTTAAAGTTCCAACTTTTTGACAAGTTTTTTTTTAATACAAGTTTTTAATTCCACGACCCTCGTACTATTCAATCCATCCAGCTCGCTTGTTAGCTGGCGGTGTGGCCTGTGATTTTGTGTACCCGTGCGAGGACGGGTTGCCAGGATTTATACTAGTATTGTTGAAGTAATCGTTCTGCTGACGTAACCGCGTGGTTACCACCACTCCGCCGCCGCGGCGCCGCTGCGCCGCTAGATAATAGAAACGTGTGGCACCCGCCCGCGCGGTTCTATGCAGTGTTGCCAACCATACGATTTAAATCGTATTTATACGACCTTTTTGGTTCTTGTACTATGTACGATCGAGTGATCGAAATCGTACCAAAATATACGATCTTCAAATCATATACCCATCATAATCACGAAGTAAAAATAGATCAGATGACAAATAAAATATTTTTTGACGTGACAACGTCTTATAAATTGGTTTGCCGGGTGACATTTCAAGAAACTGCGTTACGCTCCGCTCACGTTATGCGCTCACAATGAGAGCGAGTGAGAGGCACGCGTCCCTTCCACTCGGGCATGGTTAGCCCGCCTAAGAGCGAGAGAGACAGACATAAAAAGTTTATTTTACCACTCAAAGTCGTTGTCACGTAAAACTTTCGCCCGTATACCGACTTTACAGGCAACCAATTTTTTCATAAAAAAAAACAACTAGAAGACATGAACGAGCTAAACATTTTTGTATTTTTATGAATGCATCCTTTAGCTATCTGTCAAATTGTACATACATAATCGCAAAATTTACGGTTTCAATCAACTGAATTTGAGAATTGTTAGCATCAGAGCTTACATAATCAAGGTAGAGGACAACTTTTATCCGTATACAAATTCGAGATTTTAAATCTGTATATGGAAATGACACCTAATCACGGTTTCATCCGAGTTTTAGAATAAAAAAATCAGTTATAAATCTTAATGCTAAGTGTTGATTCATGTTCCTTAAATGATAAATATTGATTCAAAATTATAATTATATTCCGTTTTAAAATTACTTACGTTGTTTTTTTTTGTAATATCATTACGTACTATTATTGTCCTTAAAATGTTGGCAAAATACTATATTTTCTAGTCCATGGTACGATCATCTAAAAAATAAAGTTGGCAACACTGGTTCCATGACTCGAAGCGTCGCGCGTCGCCTGAGCGCTTAGTGACAGTTGCGTTGCGGGCACCGCGCGATCCGTACGTCAAAACAAGAACGCGCGCCAGCTCGCTATGGATCGCTTTGACACTGAATTATTGATTGATGAAGTGGAGAAGAGACCAGTAATATGGGATCTTCAGTGTGAGGATTATTCCAATAAAAATGTCAAGATCCGAGCTTGGCAGGAGTTGGTGGAGATTTTTGGAAATGGTGAAGACACTTTGGAAAAAAAGAATATTTTAGGTAAGCGGGTATTTTTTCAACAGTAAAGTAACAGATAATTATATGATTGTCTTTCCACGAAACACGCTCGTCGTGCACAAAGTAAAGCCAATATTTCTAATGTTCAAAGATGACGTTGCTCATTGGTGTAGTAGGTAAATAACACGTGTTGAAAAAAGACTACGAGTGTGAAATAGACTGCATTCTGAACCTAATAGTAGTGCAATAAGAACCAGTTTTCGAGCAAGTCTATTAAAAAAATAATACTTAAATGATATTATTTTCAGGTACAATACTGCAAAAAAAATGGAAGAACATACGGGATTGTTATAATAAGGAATACAAAAAGAGGAAAACAACTCCTTCCGGATCAGGTACTCATAAAGGATCCCAATACATGTATTTTTCCAGGCTTTCTTTCTTGCAGAGGAGTGCAGACAACAGTGGAACTCCTTATAATATGGAAGAACACCAATATAATGAGACAAGTCAATTATACGCCAAAGTAAATGAAGCCACTGATATGAGTTCCCATAAACAAAGTAATAAAATGATGCCAGAAGAACGAATAAGTGTTTTAATAGAACAAAACATTCAGTCACGAAAACGTCTTCTGAATGAAATTCAAGAAAATAGTGTTTTCAAACAAGACGATGATAAACTTTTCTGTTTGTCGTTATACAAAGAACTCAAAAAAGTACCAGAAAATCGGCGTTTAGCGACCAAAATCGAATTGCTTCAAGTGATACAAAAAGGGCAAGATTATGCCTAGCACCACGTACGCATGATCTTTGGTCAACAGTATCCAAACCCGCGAGGGTAATGGGGGCTATCGCGCATGAGTTCACCGCTAGAGGCGTTCGTGTAGAGTAAGGTCTTCCGAAATGTCAGATGTCATACAGTGTTCGCGCGTTACGCACGTATTTATACTAATACTCGCGATTGTGTTTTAGACTGAGCCATCCCTGATTAATTATGACTTGAAGATTTTAAGTAGCAACGTAGGATCTTATTTGTTAGTACCTACTTGGAGGTAGAATGATTTTCAAATGTTTCATGCTTGCTAATTTTAGGGAGAATATTGTAAATAGGTATATATCTGGAGTTTACACTATGTTGTTATACGTAATAAAATAAACTTTTTATGACGTTATTGGTACTTTAATTAAAGTATAAAATAAAATTATAGACAAGACCTCACTCGACAGTGGCGCCATCTGGTGAGCTCAAAAACGATAGCCCCCATTTACTACATCTGGATCAATTTCTGCTGTCATACAGCCAGCGTCACCAACGCCAGTTCTGGCTCGCAGTCTTGTACTATAATAGAAAATGTAATTTAAGTACTTACTTAGGCTGATTCTAATGAACAATAAATAAACATCTGGCCTCAAGTTACTACGAATTTTTCTTCTGGTGATATTTTTGCCCTCATAAATGTGTTTCAGAGCTCAAAATACCTATCTTCCCTGATCAATTCAATTAGTTCATCAAAATATTTTATTGCATTTTAAATAATTGACAAAAAAAAAACTCGAACATTCCTATTTTGGGATTTCACATTACAAACTGGACATGTACGAGACGGTTACTTAATTCTGGATGCACCCTTTGATGCACATAACTAAGTACGGCTTTTTCTTAAATTTGAACTGACTAAAATCGTATTTCTTCGCCATCCATTAGTAAACTGACAATCCACAAGACAATTTTGCGGTTCCAAACCGCACGATTTTCAATCAGGCGGTCCCCGCGTGTCTGACAAACAGGAGCATCATGTTCAAACGGTGCAGGTGGGGCAAAGAGTATAAGGCTCGGCGCAAACGGGCCACCAACCACAGCCACCGGTAGCCAGCGACAAGCAGCCAAAGACCTTATACTTAAACTGGACTGTGCACTATGACTAGACTGTGTACAGCCCGCTTAGCATGAACGCCGTAGACACGAAAGAGAATCGACAAATCTTTTGTTCATCTGTCATTTTGTCGATTCAATGACAGATGAACAAAAGATTCGTCGTGTCTCTTTCGTGTCTACGGCGTTCATGCTACGCGGGCTGGCGCAAAAACCGGTCCGCGCGAAAGAGCTCCCGTTGGTAGTATGTCCCTTTCCAATGAGGTAACAACCAATGTGCCAAATCAGGTGCAAACCACCATCTTGCATTTAGTGTTACCAGGCCCAAACATTTAAGTACTGCTGCTCAGTATTAATGTTCTTTTTTTTGTAATACTATTAACTGATTATTAATTATATGGACTATCAAAATATTGATATATGTTTTATTGTTTATGAATTGTTCGTTTTGGTAAAACATAAAAAATAGTAATATTTAATTTTCTACCACTTCTACCAAACCCTATGGTTAGTTGAGCTGGCAAGATGTCAGACAAGGACATACTACCAGCGGGAGCCCTCTCGCCCGGACCGCTTTTAGCTAGCTACCGCTTTTAAGATAATAGCTGTCCTATGAGTAAGGCAATAGATCTCATTTTAGCTAAACAAACATTTTTGGTACACTGTCTAGTTTTAAGTATAAGGTCTTTGCAAGCAGCTCATACGCTTTTTCATACATTTTGAAACTCGCCTCACACTTGCGGCCGGTGGCGACCACTCGCTACCATGAGGTTCAAAAGGTTGTAGTTCTTTATAAACAACAGTGCTTACAGTGCCATCTCTTAGTGAGTTAAGACAACATATTCGATTAACTTTTGCAGTTATGGTAAAAAGATGGCAGCACTGTATCGCCATTCATTTTTGCTAAATTATAAAACAACTGATAACTGGCTAATAAATTGAGCAGTATTAAAATTGTCTTACAATATTATTACTATATCTTGCAAGTAAATAAAGTGGCAGCGACGCGCTCATTTGGACCTGTTTCATTGATTTCGACTTTATTAATTAGCTAGACTAGAGGCCTCATTCTGATAACTTTTCAATGACCAAAGACCAAACTAAATTACTTGTTACTTAAATAAGTTTTAAATTATCTACTTGCAATAACGTACGTCAAGAAATCATTATCATCGTTATGATGACGTACTAACACAGAAGAGAATTTATGTATTAGATACAGGTCAACATTTTCAAAACTATTTACCATGTTTCCGTAGTGTAGCGGTTATCACGTGTGCTTCACACGCACAAGGCCCCCGGTTCGATCCCGGGCGGAAACAGTTTCTTTTGCTTTTTACAAACTTTATATAATTATAAATACTTTCAAAATTTGGAGTGCTGCCTATCTTTTTTGCCAAAGTTAGTTTGCTGATTGCTTTTATTTTGTTGTAAATTAAAAACGCCTGTTAGAAACGAGCTGCAACACGTAATTACAAGCACAATTTGTTTCTCCTATAGTAAACAAGGCGCAAATGCGTATTATGTATTTATTTTAATTATTTCTCTTGAGTATAGAGACATTTTATTCTGGAAGATAGCTACATGTTGTGCAGGTTTTATTAAATGAATTTAAAGTGACTCAGTTCTTAACGTATACAGGGTGGTGGTGGTTTAGTGGCATATAATATTAGTAAATTTGCAAAAATCTGATACTATTGGAGGTAGATAATATGTGACTTTAAAGTAAAAAATGCACAAAAAAACTCATTAGGAAAATCATTCTGTCTGATACGTATTGTAATCAAGTGTAAAGTGTTTAAAAAGACTCTTATCGAAGCCGAAAGGCACTTGTTCTCCCCGTCATTACTATATATTTTTTTGTTCTAGACCATACCTGGGAACTAGAAGGTTTACAGAGATATTGGGGTGAAAGTTCCGACTTTTTGTTTTTTTTTTTAAATACATCAAGTTTTGAATGTATGATTTTTACTTTAAACACCTTCACGACCCCCGTACTATTCAATCCATCCATCAGCACAATGTATAAAGTACCATCAGCACGACGAAATCTTACCATGTTTTTAACAAAATCCCGTGGACACGATGTCCACATCTGATTACCACCCGTATTGTTTTGTATTTTTTTTCTTTCGACTCTTTTTTTCATTAACAAAGACAAGGGATTAGATGCTGCTATGCTATTGGTTGATGAGCGTTCATAAGCGCTTCAATAGCGGCCGGAAGCTGCAAACAAAAAGAGCCGTATCGGTGGTAAGATTTCGTCCGAGCTACCTACGTTACATTGAGTCCTACCGAAAAACGTGATTTGTCACCCCCAAAAACAGTAAAAAAAAATTGCATAGAGTTACTTAGTTTGATGTAGTTACAGAATGCTTGGTTGGCGGCTTCGTGAAAAGTCTGTTTACACCCTGTTTAATAAACATCATGCTTGCTCATGTACTGATCACACAGTTCGTAAGAACCAATGCGGACAAGTTAGGAACACTGGTCCGGACACTGACAGATACTGTACCTAGGTACTGAAGTAATTGTCCGGTATCCGGTGCCGCATCTACAATAGGTACGTCCGTACAAGTTTGACCGAATTAAAGTTATTTCCTCTGACATACAACCAAAGTCGCAGAAAAGGGCCAAGTATGTATGAATCTACCTACATAGTAAATACTATACCTATCCAGGTAACTATTAAGCAGTCTTTAGACTTTTTTTTAATAGTAATAAATATTTATTACTTTAAAAATAAAACTAAACAACTTTGGTTAACTTTGACATTGGTGTCGATTCTGTTGTGCTCAAACTAAACTTAATTTAAGCTATTGCTATCTTTTTCTCTCTAATAAAACGAAAAAGAGACGGACGTAATTTAGAGCTGTCAAATTTAGTTGGAACTAATATTTCCATACAAATGAAGGGTGCACGTAAAAACATGTCGACTAAAAATACGGTGAAGCGCAAGGCAAAAACTAGTTTGACATCTCTAACTTTGTTCATAGCTATAGCCGTCCTTTTCTCGCACTGCCTTTTAGTAAAAGATAGCAATAGCCTAAATTAAGTTTAGTTTGTGCACAACAGAATCGACACCAGTAACTAAAAGATATCAATATCGATTTAGGAATCATAAGTAAATAATGGATGTAATGTCCTTGATATGCACAGTTTAGATGACGTCATTTCAACATAATTAAAGTCGTTTTATGACGTCCAAAATACTGGTTGAACAGTTTTTTTTACAAATACATAGGTAAATGAAAACAAACTGGTCAACCAGTATAAAAAAAAAAATGTTGCTTAAAAAAACCTGAGCGGAAAAAACTCCTAACCAAATAGTAATTATTAGCAGGGCCGGATTTATAGGTGTGGAGGCCCTAGGGCAATCAAAAAGTGTTGGACGCGGATTTATTTTTTGGAGCAGACCAAAAAAATATGATACAAGTTGTAACATAGACTTAACCGTACAACCTCTCGTGTGTATGTATGAACCTGGCCATGGAAACAAAGAATGTATTTTTCTATAAAAAAAATCGGAGCAGTCTTTTTTGAGGACTGCCGATAGAAGTGAAAACAAAAAGTACACAGGCCCCGCCCCAGTCGTAGCACTGGTAATGCCCCGCGCATGCCTATGTGGTGCTACGCCGTAGTGGATGCTACGAGTGCTACGAACGGCTACGGAGCGTGACCGCACGTAACGTTACGTGACGATGAGTTCAATGTTTTTCCTTCACCCAAAAAGTGCTCAACGCGCCCAAAGAAGTTTTCACAAAAAAAAAAAACAAGTTTTGGAGGCCCCTTCCTTGTGGAGGCCCGGTGCAAGTGCCCCGTTTCCCTGCGCGAAATCCGGCGCTGTGTAGATACATGCCATTGGGTCTGAAAGGCTTGGCGGATCTAACAAAATCTTATAAGTTTTAGAATTATCATTTATTTTTCATATTGTGTATTGTGTGCTGAATCCTCAGGGCTTGGCTGGTTGATATACAGGATGAATTTTTTTAATGCCACCTGGAGTGAAGTACTCTAAATACTAGAGATAACAAATTTTACTCAAAGGAAACATTCCTTTATTTTTTTAAATAAACAAATCTGCATTCACAGATTTTCGAAAGATTTTCGATAGGGTCAATCCTAAGGAACAAATCTCTAACAAACATGATAAATTGAATGAAAGGAAAACCATTTTTTCAAAAATCTGTGAATTCAGTTTTGTTTCTTTCAAGACCCGGGTTTAAAAAAAGGTGTTAATTTGATATCTCGTAACCATGGGGTATGAATGAGACTGGATACTTTTAAGTATGAATAATATTTGTGTCATTTCAAGTGGTCATTTCATACACGACTTACGAAACACTAAAGTCACCCATTGAATGTTGATTTTGTGGTCCTGATGGCACGAGCGGCGTAACTGACTCGAAAAAAAAATCGTGTCGCCTTATTCCGGACAAAAAAGATCGTGGGTACGATTTAATTTGATTTTTGTTGAATTCATCGCTTTGTCGTAGGTATTTGGATGAAAAAAACTGTTACCCTACTCTATATCCGATCGGTTCGGTACAGTATCGATGATTAGAGCAATTTTTTAGAGCTAAAAATAACCTTTACACGTTATACATAAAATCCAAAAAAATTGTAAGAATATAAAAAAAAAAATTGTGAAAAAGTTGGAACTTTGACCTCCAATATCTCCGTAATTTGAAAGTTTCCAGGTATGGTCCAGGTCCACCTATGGTCCAGAGCAAAAAATATAGCAATGACGGGGAGAACAGTTGCCTTTCAGCTTCGTTAAGGGCATTACATTGCCCAATGACCTTGAGCATGCTGCCCCGGACTAACTTACGACGAAACGACGAGAGAGAGAGGGACGAATGCGGGAGTGACGTAGTGCTTTCGGAAATTTCGGATTTTTATTAAATATTTTAAAATATTAAAAGAAATAAGAGAAAAAAATCAATACACATTGTTAAATACGTCATTACGTATTTTTTGGTATAAAATTCATGCCGAGTTATTGAGCCGTTATCAGAGAAAATTTTCAATTTAGGTTGAAAAAGGACCTATTTGATACGATTTTTTGATAAAATTTGAGTACGTTTATTAAAATTTTAAACAATACAATGTTTTTGTGATGACCTTTAGTTTAAAATATATTTTTTTATATTGAAAACGCACAAAAGGATTCATCTACAAACTTCTTTAAACCCACGGTATTTTCAGGATTTGAGCGAGGTAATCCCCTTAAGGATCTCATTTTAAATTATTAATAATATGTATGAAATATTCAAAATATTCAATTTTTTTTATTTCATTTTTTTCTTTTTTAATATGAAAGTTTTTTTTTACACTATCCGATGTCTATACTAAAAATGTCACTTACGGGATATCTTCCGTGATTATTGTTTATTTTTGAGCTCACGATATTTCGACGCTGTTTTAATATAGTTTTGAACCGTGAAAGCTTAAAACAGTATCCGATGTCTAGCCATCAGTGTCAATATGCTTTGGGCAATTAAAACAACACTGACAGGTTTTGAACGTGGTTTTATAGTGTAATCAGTTTTTTTTGTGAAATTGAAATTGACTCATAGTGGTCGGCAAATAAAGGTTATTAGGTTAACCAACCTACCTTAGCAACCTTGGTTAGTTACCTGTTTAACTAAACAAAAAGGTCTCTACCCCCAACCTAGCTAACTTATTAACCGTCCTTTAGAACTAAAGGTCAAGAACCGTTTGGGCAGGCATCGGGTATCGACATTGTTTCTTTTGAATATAGGTACTTAATCATTACGTATACAATACCTATACCTTTATACATATCTACCTGCCTAAATTTTGTACCTAGGTATAAAAGGTATTGAAAAACAAAAACATTTAACAAATGTTATTAAACTAAGCACTTTGGTCATCGTAGTACGTTTGATCATTCAACTCTGCCTGCTTCTACCTTAAAATAAGTTTAAGCTTAGAGTTTGATAAATCTTTATAAACATAATTTTCCATTCATCCGTAAATTAAAATAAAAATACATTATTTCCAATAAAAAAAAATCGATTTCCAAAAGAATACACTAAATAACAAGTGAATAATATGTTTATTTAATTTTTCGGAAGTCAGTGTCAAATCAGTCGGTGACTTTGTTTCACTAACAAACAAAGTCACCGAGTGCCGAAAATAAAGTTATTTTTCACTTTTTTTGTGTGTTTTTTTTTGGATTAATAAGTTTTATATGAGAAGTTAATTGTTTGCTAGTTTTTTGTTACCATAAAATACTTAATACAAGTTCTGTTATTTGCGTCACTGCGAGGTTGTATGTAGATTTCATCAAACGTAACATTGAGATTAGACGTTTTGGATACTACCGGTATATTTGTGTGTTGTCTAAATGTTATTTACATTCATTAAAGTGTATTTTATCTTTATTCAGTTCGTATTAAGCTTAATTCTAGATTTTAATGATTGACTCATATTTCCGTGAACCGTGTTTCCGTGTGTATTTATGGAAATATATAATAGGTTATTCTTTAGCATTTGCCCGGGGTTGCGCTCGTCTTATGGCGGAAATAACCTCATTGGAAAGCTTCGATCAATAATAGAACTAGATTAAGGATCAGGAACAAAAATAAGTCGCTCAAGTGGCCACGTTTGCACACACGTAAAAAACTACTTTTCTTAGAAAAAAGATTAATAATATTAACAACTTCAGTTTATTATAAACCTTATTACTTAAACGTAAAGTTTAATTACCATTGCAAAATATATTTATTGAAGCCCTTTCATCGAAGAAAAGTTTAGAAGCAATAAATTTAAAATGTCGCTTGAAAATAAAAAGTCATCAGTACAAAAATATTTATTCTAAAATGAAACTTAAAAGCTATGCAGTAAGGTTAAAAACCTTTTGTTTACAATTTCGTGCCTATTCTATTGTGGAACTAAACGTAGTTCTTGGTATTATATTTCAATGCTCAGAACACAGTAAGTATTGAAAGACGTAGAGTTGCAGAATATTTTTTTAAGTTCGTTTTGTATGGTGACAAATATTTTTGACCGATCCAAAAAAGTAGAAGATACTATTTAACATTGCATCTATTAGGTACAACAAATAGGTAATAAAAGATAAAATAAAAGTAAAAGAAAGCTTACAGACTAATAACATTAAAGTAACAAAAATATATAACTAAATTACTAATTACAAGCCTCCACAGACAGATACAAAAAAATATATATATTAGTTCCCTAGTACAAAATAATCTAACAAATTAAACAAACAAACTTCTGTCAAATTATTGAATATTAATTTCAAAATATATTATGGCTAATTTTATTTTTTTTCTCCTCTTTTTTTCGCGACAATAGATACCCATTCTGCACAGCGAAATGGGTCACTAGGAAATCTACAAACAAAATTAACATTATATAAAAAAAACAACACTACTCCATGCATTCCCTGTTCAAGAACAGTCGATGTTTGATACAATAGTTGGTGCATTGTGGCAAACATTGGCCAAACAATTATAATATTAGCCAATTGTCTATTTACTATTTAATTCTGTTTTTATTTTATGAAAAACACTTAATGATATAAACTTACCGAAAAAAAGATATTCCTTCCAAAACCTTGGTGTTACGTTGGTTATTTACACAGTTTTTGAACTCGCACTGCGGCATTTAGACGTCTTAATGTTGGCTATGATTGGACCATACTAATTTGAAATAAGACCACAAAAGTATTTGTGGTCTTATTTTTCGGGCCGTTTTTGAAGCGCTCATCGGGAATCTAGTACTATTATTGATCGAAGTTGGAAAGTTTAAAAAATACATAGCTAGGACACTCGGAGATACCTAAAGTATAGCTTCCTATGTGTGAAAGAATTTTCGGAATCGGATCAATCGTTCCGAAGATTACCTCTTATTTCCAAACATACAAACTTTACCTTTTTATAATATGAGTCCTTATAGGTTTAAGTATTATTAGTAACACACCATTACACACCCACACCCACTAAGTACATACCGAGCTGTCATTTGTAGATCTTTGACAGTCGTTAGGTAGTCAGTGGCCCGAAAAGTCTGACAACCAGTCTTACCAAGGGGTATCGTATTACCCGGTACTAACTGGGTTGTGGAGGTCAGATAGGCAGATAGGCAGTCGCTCCATGTAAAATACTGGTAGGTAAAACTGGAAGCCGACCCCAACATAGTTGGGAAAAGGCTAGGCAGATTATGATTAGTAGATATACATAGATATATCGTAATTGTAACCTAGGTACTAGAATAGAAAACCTGTTTCTACTTAATTTTTAATTCACTTCTATAAATACATTACACTTTTTTTTATGCAGTCCTTCACACAACTTTAATCAGCAATATACGTCTCGTAATTAGAATAACAACAACCGTAATTCCCAATTTTAATAATACAACAAGTCTGTAGCGAATTATAATCAAATTGACAAAAACTTTGCTAGCGACATCTATGACGCAAATTAAGAACTAAAATCCTGCATCGCACTATGAGAGTTATTTCATTTAACATCCGTACAACAACAGCTGACTGTTGTTGACTTAGCCTACTGGACACAACACCCGTGTGGTCGAAGAATCTTCCCTTTTCAATAGGGGATGAGGAATTTTACATCCTGTTCTTCATCTTTTAATTAATTTCTATCCTACTATAAAATTCTCTTACTGTCAGGTAACACTCAACCTGAACCAATGGGTTTTGAGCATTTCCATGTAATGTAACGTTCCTGCGAATGCCCGGCACAATACTCGAAGTACTTAATACTTACGACAAGTGAGCATTTACTACTGGAAAAGATTTATTTGCAGTATTTGATACTGGTTGATGATATTGTACAAAAAAATAAAACCGACTTCAAAAAACACAAAACACAAAAAAGTGAAAAATAACTTTAGCTTCAGACGTCGCTGAGCTTTGTTTGATTCATTTAGTTTTTATTTGTCACCGACTTCAGAGCTAAAGTTATTTTTCACTTTTTTGTGTTTTTTGAAGTCGGTTTTATTTTTTTTGTAATTTTATTTTTTATTTTTTCATTTTTAGTTGTAATATCCTATATCCATCTATTATATTATTATCATATCTATTGTATATCCTATGTTATGCATTTATTTTACATTGTTAACAATACATGTCATGGTAATAGGCTTATCCTCAATAAATGGAACTTAACAGACCTAAACTGTCGAAATTTGGGTGTATTGTACACATCTGCGTACCTCTCAGAGCATACAGGCGTGATGTTACGTCATGATGTTATATAAACAATAAACATCCAAGCGATTGCAGCAATCACGACCGATTTACCGTCTAGTTTTGAAGAGTTCCATTGTATACTCCGAAGATCAGCATCAGATCTTTACCAAATTTAAATGCGACCATCTCAGGACCATCTCTTTCAAATAAAAAAATAATTTTGAGAATCGCTTCACAAATGGAGGAGAAATCGGTGAACATACATGAAATTATACCACATGACTGAAGTAAAAATATTCATAAAATGAAAACTACTGAGCCAAACTATCTTAAATTTTTATGGGACCAAATGTCAACTATTCCGCATCAAACTAAAAAAGAATCATGTAAATCGGATCATAAATCTTAGCGTAACCGGTGTACATACATAAAAAAAAAAAAAAAACAATCGAATTGAGAACCTCCTCCTTTTTGGAAGGCGGTTAAAAATGATGTTGTCGGAGTCAGAAATAGGCCCTCTATTTCTGACTCCGACAAAAGCTGTTTCAGTAAAATAAAATCAAGGAGACGGTTGCTTTGAGCACTTTGCTCTACTCTACCACCTATTGTTTCAGTTATAGCTCTAATGACCTAACGAAAAATCACCCTGTATTAACTAATGTAACTCAGTTCCGAGTTTCCGACTGAGTGTTGATCTTTACTCCCATGGTTGTTATGCAGTGTGAGCAACATAGTAATTATGCTGTAGTCTATGTATAGTAACTTGGCGTGAATGTTCATAGAATTTACTTTTTTTTCTGTATTTTATAAGTGGAGACCTGTAATTGGCTTTCAGTCTATTGTACTGTTCCTGATCTGTTTGTTTTAGCTGTAAGTCTCCCATGTTATTTAAATAAATAAATACAAAATTTGCTTGTCTCTGCATCACCCAAAGGTTGACTGGTAGAGAATGCCTATGGCATTAAGTCCGCCTTTGTACTTCGTGCTTGAAGTGTTAAATAAAAACATCGTTTGTTGTGTTATGTTCTCTTACATGTACGTATAAAGTTTTATTAGTGGTCGCCAAAAATTAAAAGCCACCGTGGCTTCATATACATTTTGATCATTCGCTTTAGTAAGTGGCACTAGAACTTGGATTTTTTGTCTACCTTACTGTCTACCTTTAAATTAGATTGAATCATTCTGCCCTTGTCCCATCATGTTACTTGGGGTCGGCGCAACACGTTTTTAGGGTTCCGTACCCAAAGGGTAAAAACGGAACCCTATTACTAAGACTTCGCTGTCTGTCCGTCTGTCCGTCTGTCTGTCACAGGCATGAACCGTGACAGCTAGACAGTTGAAATTTTCATAGATGATGTATTTCTGTTGCCGCTATAACAACAAATACTAAATATAGTCAATGGTACGGAACCCTTCGTGTGCGAGTCCGACTCGCACTTGGCCGGTTTTTTTCTTCCACTCTCCTCTGCCCACGCTATTATTTACTCCTTTTTAGGGGTCCGTACCCAATGGGTAAAAACGGAACCCTATTACTAAGACTCTCTCGTCTGTCCGTCTGTCTGTCACCAGGCTGTATCTCATGAACCGTGACAGTTAGACAGTTGAAATTTTCACAGATGATGTATTTATGTTGCCGCTATAACAACAAATACTAAAGACAGAATAAAATTAATATTTAAGGGGGGCTCCCATGTTGCGGGACTGTTCGAAAGAGATACCGTGGCCCCGGAACACAAAGGGCGATGAAGGAACATGGATGGGTTTTAGTCAGTAAAAGTCTGACACTCCCTCCTGCTCCGCCCAGAGTGGGAGGAGTTATTTGATGATTTCCCATCCGAAAAAAAAAAGGGGGGCTCCCATACAACAAACGTGATTTTTTTGCAGTTTTGTCCAATGTTTTTAAATAATGGTACGGAACCCTTCGTGCGCGAGTCCGATTCGCACTTGGCCGGTTTTTTTGATAATAATGGTACGGAACCCTTCGTGCGCGAGTCCGACTCGCACTTGGCCGGTTACTCCTTTTTCTTTCATATCCCAACTTCCTAATTTTGGCAATGTTAATGGATAATGGCAAAAAACGGAACCTTTGGTCACTTGGTTGTCCGTCTGTCAATACCCTTTGTCTCAGGAACGCGTGGAGGTGTCAAGTTCAAATTAATTTCAAATTCTAAAGTCTGCTTCTTCTTGGAGCAGTGAAAAAATCAAAGTTGTAAGTCAACGCGATCAATACGAAAATATGTTGTTTAATTACAAAATATCTACATATTCCTAAGTTTAGGATCCCTCGCACTTGGCCAGTTTTTTTTACTTCATCCAATCTTATAATTCCATACACGTCCACCTTAAAATTCTCAACGTAATTATAATTAAATTGAATAACAATAATTTATAACAGATTAATTCTTAAGTTCAAGGTTTTATCAAAATTAACACGAGCTTTTGTTCTATACTAGCTTTTCCCCGCAGCTTCGTTTGCGTGGAGGACGAAAATTATCCCACAGAGACGTCCTACCGGGATAAAAAATGTCCTATGTCCTAACCCAGGTGATAGTCTATTGGTATGACAAATATCGAAATCTTTGCAGCCGGTCAGGCGTGTTAAACGATCTCACTCATATCTAAAGACACGGGTGCGTAAATTAATTTTAGGCTATTTCTAAGAAAAAGCAAGAATAATATAAACAACACGACATAATTCACCGACAGATATGACGAACATTTTTTTTTTATTTGCCTAATAATTATTCTTAATTAAAATGTAGCCATCCTGTTTTCAAGATACACTCGATGTTGGACAGCTTTTTATATACTTACTTGATAAAAAAAGTATAGTTTTTAGTCTGTCTCGTGATACTGTTGTTACGTTTGTATACTTTTCCCAACGATTTTGTGGTCGGCTTCCAGTCTAACCGGCTGAATAGGTACCAGTATTTTACATGACGCGACTGCCTATCTAACCTCCACAACCCAGTCACCCAAATTCTTTGGCAGACCGGGCCACTGCAGACATGTCAGAACAAAAAAGCAGCAACAGAAGAAATTAAAATGTCACGACCGGAAGTCGTAAAAGGTAGCGTTTCGTAGTTTCTGTCTACACCCAGGGGAAAACAACGTGAATTTATACGGCAATTAACGAACCACCAGATTTAGCAAAATGTAACGGCAAAAAAATCACTTTTGATTGCCAAAATTAGTAAATGATCACCAAAATTAATCCCCATTTTATCGTAATATTAGAACCAAATTTTTTTTTTTTTAATGACCACCACAAATTGAACTGTTATGCTCTTGCATCCGCGTTCAGGGAAATGGTCGACGGAGCCCCAGTTCACAGGGCTCCTACTTCTAAATGGTTTGTAAAAATAACCACGATAGCCTTCTAACCTAATCTATCCGTGTCGGGGTGCCCTAGTCGGCCTAGGCAAAACTAGTTTGTCATCAACCACCTCATTAAAATTTGGTGCTCAATTTACTAAGTTTGGTGATCAATTGATATTTTAAGTGATAGATGTTAGTGGTCACAAAGTTATTTTTGGTAGTCATTGTATTTTCCCCCAATTTATACATCGTTCATCAAAACAGCAAAAACTCTATGCTTGCTCTACGACACGCTTGCGAGCACTTTTCTTACTCGGTATCTACGGTAACAGACTGTTTTCCGGAAATGTATTACGATCGACACTTACATAATAATTCAAGCGTACAATCAAGAATACCGTTTACACCCCTACTTACATCGTAGCGGTAGTTACGTACAGGTAGGGATTGGAAAAACTACGAAAGTCTGGAGTAGTATCGATACCTAATACTTATTTTACTACTAGCTTTTGCTCGGGGTTTTTCCCGCGTTTAGTTCGAATCCCACTGAAAAGATGATGTTTGACTACGTTTTTGTGTTTGAATTAAGTACCTAAAGGTACTAAAAGGATAAAAGCATATTTCTTGAAGAGATGGGCGGAGCACACCCACAGTGTTCTACAATAGGGAATATACATATATATATTTTTTTTTTATTTCGATACGGAATGTTAAAGTACTATATAATAATGACAAAAAGCGAAAACAAGACTTAAATCGGCCAAAAAATACAAAAGTTATAACCATTTAAACTTTTGTTTCTATCTCTTTCTAGATAAACGGAATTTAGTATGGATTTTGTACGTCGATGCAGCGTTTGACGTCATTCGCTATATAGAAAGAAAGAAAGAAAAAAAGAAAGAAAAAATATTTATTTGCCGCAGGCACACGACATGCAAAACATCGGTACAAAGCTTATACTTAAGACGTTTAACATAATAAAATAATATAACAGAACGTAACAGAAACAAGCAAAAAAAGAACAAAGAAGTTGACAGCTAGCACGTCGTTAGTGCGACAAACAGGTGAAACCACTCAGCATGATGCTGTGCTATGGGGAGCCCACAGCACAGCGCTGGTTTTCAGTGGTCACCCTTGAAAAACGTACGGATGTCAATACAGTGGTATCTTATTACATGACTTACTAAAATAAAACAGCCAGTAGGTACATAGAATATAACAAAACACAGCGTAAAAAACATAAACAGTACAAAAAACGGTAAGGTACTTTATCAAAGACTGCAGGTTAGATAAATGTTAAATACAAATTAAAATATGACGAGGTTTTATATCGGATCTCTCTGTCTAATCAGCAGTTTCAAATGCTTATAACTTAGTATTTTTTATAGATATTAAAAAAATATTTTCACTTTGCTATTTCTGATGTTAATACGCTTTGTTTAGAGTGACAAAAAGAAATCATGCATATACCCAATTATCCCAATTTATTTTATATTGCGCAGCATGTCTTCTTCTTCCATCCTTCTCTACTACTCGTCATGTCAGCAGTCACCTCCTTTCTAGCCATATCATCTATACTATAATAATATTATAAGAGGAAAACTTTGTTTGTTTGTTTGTAATGAATAGGCTCAAAATGAATAGGCCGCTACTGGCCGTGCCGGTTGCCAGGACCAACCTCCTCGCTAAAACACCATTGACCCGCGCAATTCGGGTTATTAACGATCTTCACGTGAAGATCGATGTATTTAAATGCTATATGAGTGAATTCGCAAAAATACTGTTGTTTATTTTATGTTATAGTGTAGATTAGAGTAGGCTAAACGTTGTTGTTTTATATTTAAATTTATTTTATGTTATAGTGTTTAGAGTAGGCTAAACGTTGTTGTTTTATATTTAAATATTGTGTTATGTTGTTGTTGTATAGTTGTTGTATGGTTGAAACTTAGTACTTACAAAAGCTATGTTAAGTAGTACTAGTTTATTTTTTACGTTGTTCATAGTTTTATATTTTAGTTTTATATTTTAGTTATTTTAGTTTTATACCTAGGTTAGTTTTGAGAGCAAGCTATCGCATTAGGGACATACCTGTAATGATAATTGTAAGAGATTTTAATAAATAAATAAATTCATATTATGCTACAAGCAAAATAATACTTAAAAATAATAATAATAACTTTATTTTTGTACAATGTTTTTCTTAGTCAATAAGTAATGCTATGTTTTTGTGTTTTTATTTTAATTATAATAATGTTATTAGATTTCTTTTTTTCTAATTTGGTTGTAAGTACTTATATAATATTAGTTTAAGTTCTTAGCTGTCGCATTAGGGTAAACCCTGTAATGATAGTTTAAGTTGTTATAAATAAATAAATAAATAAATAAATAATAAATAAAAACTACTGGACCGATTTCAAAAATTCTTTCACCATTAGAAAGCTACATTCACCCTGAGTAACATAGGCTATATTTTATCTCCGTACTCCCACGGGAACGGGAACTAGCGCGAGTGAAACCGCGGGACGTCCGCTAGTCGTTCATACAGTCCATCGTCTCCTTGATCTTCCTCTACTCTTAAAGCCATCTACATTCATACTCTACATTTCGCATCACAAATGTCTATACCACGATAACCGATTACCACTGTTCGTCGTTTTAAATATTTATCGATACTTTTGATATGATACATACGAACCCTACTCACAACCTTTACTTGGTAGTAACAATAATAGACACAGGTAATGTAGTTCGACTACCATGCAGGTTTCATTCGCGAAGCAACCTCTCGCAAGCAACCCCGTCTAACTAGACTTGCAGGTTTACTCCACAAAATATCATAATTCTCTCAATTTTAACAAAAAGTCAAAGTTTCAAAGTTTAACATATTATTTAAATTCGAGCTTGTGACCTTGCTTTTGAAATTTGAATTTATGTTAGTGGCTGTGATTCTATAATTTCGTTTTTTTCACTATATAATATTTTAAGTGGTTGACGAACATTTCTTTTGCGGTTTACTAAAAGTATTAAGTAGTTTCGGTTTTACCTGGATTGTTTTTCTTTGGTGAGTTTTTTGTTTTTATTATTTTGGAGATTTATACGGTGGAGGTATTCCTCAGAGCGCACCTATTTTTAAACGCAACCATCTGAGCGCAACTAAATTATTCCTCGAAGCGCAACCATAAGTTGCGCTCAGAAATTCAAATTAAAAATATTACATAAAATGCTTTGCTGTACTATATTTTATAAAACTGTCGAATAGGTATATGCCAAATTATTGCGCCAAAACGTATCGTAGAGCGTTGCTCTTTTTTTGAGGTTACTGCAAAAATATCAGAATAACAAAGGTTTTTTCTATTTCTTTGCTAACTTAAAATTCTCAAGGAACTCATTAAGAAACATTATTTCTTGTCGACTATTACGTAGGTAAATAAAATTATCAACAGGAAAATCTGCTCACAATTTTCTTAATAACATTTGCCTCTTGGCTAACCGGAGCCATTTACCTCAGTTAACTTGGATACAAGATTTTTCATGTCAACCTCAATGACTAAAGTCGTAATAGGTAGTCAGAATCCTGACAGTCTGACCACCAGTCTTACCGAATAGTAGGTATTGTGTTTCCCAGTAAATATGTTGTGGATGTCAGATAGGGTACTCTCTCTATGTAAAATACTGGTATTCAACTGCATACTACGACTACTATACTATACTGCGACTAAAAAACTAATCACAACATACCTACTTAGTTGTTTTACACCCATTTCGTTGAATTACAAGCTTTTATTTTATATTTCGTATATAATAATAATACTTTATTGATACAAATCCTTACAATATGCGTCAGTAATAGGTAGTAAGCAGTAATATAATAGAAGTCAGTGTTCTATATATATGTTTAATATGAGGATTCTCATTGTTAGGTATATTATGTAATGTAACATTTATGTGCGATACTACCCATATTAAGTATGCGAATAAATTATTTAATTTGATTTGGGAAAACGCCAGGCAGCTGATGGCTAGACTAATTCAAACTTTTGACGTAATATTTGTCTCTATATATAGCTGGTGCCAGTTCTAGCCTATGTTGAATACCTGTAATTTGCACTAGCTGTGCACGCGGCTTCGTTAACGTGACTGAACGTAAAGTCCTAGTAATATTTTGTTTGTGATATTTTATTTTATTTATTAGTTAAGAGCCTATACTACCTCAACACACAAGGCACACCAACGACATATTTACAATACTGGTTCCCTAAGGTGATTACAAGTCTACAGTGCGTGTAAATACGTCACTTATAGGTATGCACAACATTCACAACAACATCAAACTTAAACTTGCTATTGTAACATAAGGTGGCTGCTACCTGATTTTTACAACCAGGTATTATCGAGAATAATAATTCCAAAATATAAAATATCTGTTTTACCTGGGAACAGTTTGATCTCGGAATCATCGTGGAGTAGATAAATTTAAAGAATGTTCTGGCTGCATTTCTAAAGTGTTCTATACGGTCCATTGCCAAACGAGGCAAGAATCAACTAATTTTACTGCTTAGAGCCAATAATCTGTTAGTTAATTTACCTTCGTATTCAGAAGTGTCGTGAATGAGAAAGAAATTGTTACTTACGAAACAAGAAAGGAGGTAAATAACACTGCGGTTTGACATATATCTAATTTGAGGTTGTAATCTAGTAAGATTGCATGTTTCCTTATGGTGGCAGGTCTATTAAGTCTAAGGGTTTACATCACAAATTCACAAGTTATGTAAACCCTTTCATTTGGAAGTTGCTATATAGAAGTAAACAGAAGCCGTCTACCTTTGTGTCTACCTTCTCCTAATCTTATAAAACACTTGACAATAATAAATTCCGATGTAATTATGAATGACAAGATAATTAATGGAATTGCATCAACAATGGTGGACGCAATGCCATGAATTAAACATGATATCATATTATTTACTGAACTAGTCATTTATAACTGAGAGTTGTCATGAATAATATATGTATCTGCTGTCGAGTCAAACTCAGGCAAAAATAAATGAATAATAAGATGATGAGTAAAGGTAACTGATTGGCGTCCATGGACTGGAAAAAGAAGTGTTGGTGTTCCGGGAGCAAAATGGGCAGACGACATTGTTGCCATCGCGGGAATATCCTGGATGAGGCTGTCACAAGAGCGTGGAGCTTGGCACAAACAGAGAGAGGCCTATATCCAGCAGTGGGTGAAGCGGGGCTGTGGATGATGATGATGATGAAGATGACGACTGTAAGAGACGTACGATATATAGGCATGGAAAAAACAAAACATGCAGAAGGGGAAGATAAAATGTTGTTCTTTAGCTGGGTTGTGAAATTCAGTATTTTAGGTAGCCCCTCCATAAAATACTGGTATTTCAAGCAGATCCTATTAGTGTTATTATAGGAGATAATTGCTAAAAGGAAATAAAATCCATTTAAGCAGTACATCACCATGATACAACCACATGAATCGTTGTTTCTTCACATAATACCACTGCCTCTTAGGTTTCTAAACTAAAATTAGCAACATTGATAACAGGGCATTAACAACCAGCGATTATTAACTCAAGTGTGTGATCATCTGACAAACCGACTAATCTTATGAACGTAACGTTCTATTATCATAAATGAGGGATTTACTAGATGACGGAACTTGACAAATTGATGTTACCTATAAATACTTACAAATGGCATAATCGGCGAAGGAAGTGTGGGACGGTCTTGGGGTAGGTGGTTGCCATAGAGAGGAAAAGTTCAGGAGGAGGAGGTGAGGAAGGAGGTCAGGATAAGTTGAGGACTCGGATCTAAGATTGAGGATCATAAGGCTCTCTTCCTAGCAGAAGACCGTACAGGCCGATAAAACGATACAAATAGGTGAAAATTGAATAGAAAAGGAGTTTATATCCTGAGTTATGCTCATATTATCAGATTTGTCAAAAGGTTTGGGAACCACAGAAATGCGCCATTGTTCTTCTCACTCAGAGGCAAAGTTATGGGTAAATGTCGAAATTTCACCGGCTTTTAAAATGAATGTTTCTGGGTGAGTCGATCTATCTATGTGTTTGTTCCGGCTAATCCCTAAAACGAGAAAAACGATTTTGACGGGACTTTTACTGGCATATAGCTGATGTTATAAGGATATCCAGATTAGGCTTTTGTTTTGGAAAAAGGATTAGGGATTCGTGCAAAAGAAAGAAAACCCTTGAAATTGACAATAACAAAATCCGATTTAAATAGGGCAGCAATATTTTTATAATAATTTCTCGCAGCTGAAGGGCGCGGGTAACAGTTAGTAAAACGTCATAAGGAGATTTGTTTACGTTGAATTGTAGGTTATATATTTTCTTGTAACACCCTTCTTGTTATTTAATGCGATTGAAAAGCCAGTCAAGTGCGGTTGCCTTGCAGTGGCTAAAGTTGTTCTATTTAAATTCATCGTTGACAAATCTTATTTTGGTATTCTAATGCAGCTTCTGGATAGATTAATCCTTTTTTATGAATACTTAAGTCACCTTTGTCTAATTATAGATTACGTACTTACTATTTTTTTCCTACAGTTTTGCTTGCGGTGAAAATTATCGCAGGGAAATTTGATAGCGTGAAAAAGAATAGTGACACAGTAACTTTCGCATTTATCGTATTATTTAATCAATATTATTAAACTGATTACGAGGCGCCTTAAAGTTAATATACTTGTCATTGAAAAGATGAGCACATCCAAAACTTTTTAAGATAATCCTTCTCAATCACAGACATAAATAAATTCGTAAGTTTTATATCAAAAACTTGTTAGCTATCACGAGTGCTTTGCACACAGACTGTTTTGCATAAGAAGTTGACTTGAACAAGATTTATTATTTACAAATAATCCAGGTGAATTGAGCGGACAAGTCGTTAAGTACCGGTGTACCTACTTGTAATAGCTGCGTTTAAACTGGAGTGTACTTATAACCTCACCTTGACTTGGAAACCAGCAAATATAAGTACTAAACAGAATAATGTAGGTACTTACTTTTGTTGGTAATGTAAAGTTGGGTTTTTCGGCTTTTTGTAATGTCGTCGTCTCAAGTACAGTTTTCCTGGATTGTTCAACATAGCAGTAAACATATGGATAGGGAAATATTCTCTAAAACGAATCTTTGTTTGTTGAGCCATATAAGAATTACTTCGCCCTCACTTTATAGCTACCATTTTCTGATGTCGATTTTAATTTTTAATTTTTTTAATTTATTTATTTCCTTTAAGAATTATACATTTGTAGTGTCTATAGAATTAATAGTAATTTAACAATTGATTATGATTATGTAGCAAATTAATTTTATTTTTTTTATTTTAATTGTTATTTTAATCTATGACATCAATCTATTTATTTAAATTATTATTTTTTGTTTTTTTAATTATTGTTAAAATGCACGTTCAATTATTACAAATGAATTTATTAGTTATATTTTTAAGAGATTATGTAACGAATTTTAAAATGTACATTTTTGGGAATAAAAGGCTTATATAATAATAATATATAATAGAATTGCATTGTTCATCAAAACGATGAATAGTTACTATTGAAAATCCTTGTTCTGATTAATGATCTTGAAATTAATGAATCTTTGTTATTTAAAAACTTGTTTATACATTCTAAATATTATCGTTATTTTTCCTTCCCTCATTTTTTTTACTAATTAATTCACGGATACGTTTAAAATACACATCCGATATTTTCGGAAATGGATCATTAGTTCCGAATTAAAATATTATCACCTACATCTCACTTTACCAACATTATATACCTTATAAAAATATTCTTTTAAAAATTGAACACTTTAAATCATTTTAAAAATCATTTAAAAATATTAAAAAAATATAGCCCACCGGTATCGGGTACAGGGTCCAAGCTACTGGCTGTCAGGGCTCTAGAGAAAGGAGCCTCCTGACAATACGAGCAGTCAAAATCAAAATCAAAATCAAAATCAAAGCATTTATTTCAAGTAAGCCAGTTACAGGCACTTTTGAATTGTCGAAACAAAGATGAAAATTAAATGTAGCTACAGTCCCAGTCACAAGACATAAAAACTGTGAAAGTACTGTAGTTGCCCATTCCCTAGCGTAGATCTCTATGGAGAAGAATGGGCAAGAAACTCCATGGACACTCTTTTAAATCAGAATATTGTTACAAAATCTTGGTTACATCATTCACGTTGAGATGGTATATTATGTGAGAACAATGTAGCAAGATGTGCACGGTAAAAGTGTCCACAGCAAAAACACACAAACAAAAAAAAAATACAATTCAAAATAATTCATTCAAATAAGCCATGGCAACCAAGAGATGACCAGTCACAACTGACAGCGCCCGTTCACGGACATGACGCATGGATCAGCACCATTCAACTCAACCATTTTGAAGGGAACTAAATGATCCGACACATGCGCCACCATCAGCGAGACAATAGAGTGAGCATGACATACTCCAAACCGCCAGGGCACATTCAAGTCAAGAAAAGACGTAGGTTTCCAGTGAATGATAGCTTTCTAGTACATAGTACTCACACAATATGGGCTATGCATTTATATAATACTAAAGAGATTGATTCTATACAATGCAAAGATAGTTGTACAATCTTCAGCAGCTGCAACAATACAATTTAATGCTATCAATTTATGCGCCCCTGTCCATGTGGAGCAGGACCAGCATTGAGCCAAGCATTTTTATCAGCGATATAATCGCTCAACTTGTAATATGCTTGTTTACATAGTGTGCGTTTAATGCATGTTTTAAATTTCGTCTCATTCAGTTCAAGAATACTTTGTGGAATTTTATTATAGCATCTCAAACAGTACCCCATGAAAGATGAGTCTACTTTAGCGAGTCTGAAACCTGGCTGAACTAGTTGGTCCCTATTTCTAGTACTGTAATTATGTCTGTCACCCCTTGTACCAAAAAGGTGCAGATTTTTTCTGACGTACATTATGTTTTCGTAGATGTATTGACAATGTACCGTCATGATGCCAATATCCTTAAACAGTTCCCTTAGAGAATCGCGCCTACGAAGATTATATATGGCTCTGATGGCTCTTTTCTGCAGAATAAATATAGACTCAATATCTGCAGCCCGTCCCCACAGCAAAATGCCATAAGACATTATACTATGAAAGTAACTAAAATAAACCAGTCTAGCGGTATCTACATCAGTATACTGACGGATTTTTCTAATGGCATAGGCTGCTGAACTTAGCCGCCCCGCAAGAGATGTCAAATGAGAACCCCATTGTAGCCTTGAATCAAGCGTAATCCCCAGGAAAACCGTTTTATCTACGAATTCAAGTTTCTCTTTATTCAATATTATATCACAATCACTACTTTTAACATTCGGTAAAGCAAATCTTATGCATTTAGTTTTTTTTTCATTTAATACCAAATTGTTTGCTGTGAACCAATTTTGGACCTGAAGTAGGGCATTATTCACGTCATCTAGATTTTGGGCCCGCCTATTTATCTTAAAAATTAGGGAAGTGTCATCAGCAAATAACACCATATTTTGAGGTTGGTTTTTCAGTAAATAGGGTAGATCATTTATATATACTAGAAAGAGAAAAGGACCCAATATTGAGCCTTGTGGAACCCCCATTTTTACTTTTAACCCCTGTGAATTAACACCATTTATTTGAACATGTTGTTGTCTATCATTCAAATAAGATTTTACCAAACTAAGTGCAAGTTTGCCCAGTCCGTAATGCTCAAGTTTCAAAAGTAATGTGTCGTGATTTACGCAATCAAACGCTTTGGAGAGGTCACAAAAAATTCCTATGGCATCTTGAGACTCTTCCCACGCAGTAAATATGTGCTTTAATAAGGTTACACCGGCGTCAGTTGTACAACGTCCCTTGGTGAAGCCATACTGTTGATCATGTAAGATTCTGTTGGTGTTAAAATGATAGAGCATTTGATTAAGCATTACTTTTTCAAAAACCTTGCTAAAAACTGGTAACACGGATACAGGTCTATAATTATTAGTATCTTTACTGTCCCCGGATTTGAAAAGAGGTATGACTTTACTGTATTTCATTAAATCAGGGAAAACTCCTTGGTCTACACATAAATTAAAAATTAAAGCTAAGTAAGGGGCTATAGTCTCAAGTATGGATGTACAAACTTTGACAGACATTCCCCATAGATCTTCGGTTAGTTTGATCTTTATTTGCCGGAAAGTTTTAATAACAATCATAGGGTTAATGTGTTTAAATTTAAATTCAACCAGGCAGCCAGACACATTCGCCTTTAATAAACCAATTGAGAGTTCAGGTGAGGAAATAAGAGCCTCCGTTGTTTTTTGTGGTATATCGGTAAAGAACTTTACAAATTCTTGAGCTACTTCCTGATTAGAGCTTTTAGGACCACATGCTGTATCTAATGTGTAGCTAGTGTTACGTATTTTCTTCCTGTTAGTCTCGTTATTTATAACTTTCCAAACTGTCTTTATTTTATTTTCTGCTGTTTTGATCTTGTTGCTAATGTGCAGTGCTTTAGCAACCTTGCATGTATTTCTAAAAATGTTTGAATACTTAGCAACATACTTGTTAAAAGTTTCAGTGTTTATAAAAGGCTTAAGGCCATAAAGCTCAAATAGTCTTTCCCTACTTTTTCTGATACCTCTAGTTGCCCAATCACTAAATATGAATTTAGGGCAAATACTTTTTGTCTTCTTTTCAAAAGTTTTATTGAATTCCGTGTGAACTATTGTCCAGGAGTATCACTAGAGTAGATATAGAATAACCTGAATAACATATTAAGCCCAATATTATTGTTATTTTAAGTAAAACTCTTGATAATTAATAACTTATTGTTTTATATTCTCTTGAAGCCTTAACACCATTCCACTTTATTCTGGGAACCTCATCAGTGGCACCGTGGACATATACACTCACAGACACAGATTTAGTTCGGAGATGCGACTGGCGAAGGGTGCTACGTCTAGCCGATCATTTCTGGGCACGCTGGTTGCGAGAATACCTGCCTACACTTCGACCAAGAGGACTTCCCGGTGATGCCACGAAGTTAGGTGAGGGTGATGTGGTGCTCATCGCTGATCCTGCTCTCCCTCGCGGTCTATGGCCCCTGGGGAGAATAGTAAAAACCTTCCCAGGCCCTGACGGGCTGGTTCGCGTAGCGGATGTTCTAACGAAAGGTGGCACGCTGCGCCGACCGGTCCGTAAGCTGGTTTTGCTGGCACCCGAGTCTCAGCCACTTGCCACCAGCTCTTAGTGACCCACTGGGGGTCCGGTACGTTGGCGACTGGCTGTGAATAGAACCTTTTTTATAATTTTGTTATATTTTTAGATTTTGATTTATGTTCGATTTGTGACGGTTTCCTGAGTTGTCAGGTAGAGCTTGCCTTGTAATATCGTATAATATTATAATAAAAACTAATTAACTGATACGTGCCTCTATCATTCATTACAGTCCACTGCTCCATAACATTTTTCTTCATGCACAGCGAGTACATTTTGGTGCAGAGAAAAAGATGGCTTCAACAGAACAGAAAAATGTTACTGGTCTAACAATGAGAAAATAAGTAAAGACTTGACCTCAGCCTTTGATAATGTTGTCCTCTAAATATACTTGAAAACTTTAACTATTGTGACTACAATTAGTTAACAATTCAGTTAGTCAACTATTGTGACGAGAATTTGCATATTTTTGAAGATTTTATCAAATATTTAAGACATACATAAAACAAGATATTCCAACGTGGGAGTTCAGTTTCTTACGTCTTTATTGTTATTTTAAAAGGGTTCCTCCAAGGTTCTATCATTAGCCCATTCTTTTGAACTTATTGTCATCGTTCAGAAGCTGTTTAAATCTATGTAATAATAAAACACATTCATTAGCACGACAGAAAACATTTGTTTTTTTTACTTTGCTTCACCTCGCGCAATTTAACTGTATAATCACTTCACTACATAGTATAAAACAAAGTCGCTTCCCGCTGTTTGTCTGTTTGTCCCTATGTATGCTTAGATCTTTAAAACTACGCAACAGCTTTTGATGCGAGTTTTTTTAATAGATAGAGTGATTCAAGAGGATGGTTATATGTATAATATAATATGCATAATATAGTAGAGAAACACTGATAATTGTAGAGGTTTCTAATGTGATGTCGTAAATAAACACATTTTTTTGCGCTTACCTACATTGCAAACGCTGGCTGAACGATGGTATATATCTGTTAGGGAAAACCAACAATAACCATTTTTTATCCTTTACTTTTCACGAGAAATAATGGCTTATTTACGAAGCTATATTAAGCAATACAGCATTAATCCATAACCAATTAAGTACCTTATATACATTGTGCATTAAATATAGATCATTAAGGCTCTTTAAGCATTTAATTTAAATAAATATCTTAGGAGTTATAGCAACTGCCGGGGTCGTTGGACTGTCTAAACAGGGTACCGGGGCCCTGGAACGCAAAGGGCAACAGAAAGAACAGGGTGGTTTAAGTCTGACAGTCTCTTCCACTCCACTCAAGGCGGGAGGACTCATTTGATGATTTTACCACCCAAAAAAAATAGAATTATCGTAAAATAAAGGCAGTGCCAATGAAATGTATTGTGTATTTATAGTAATCTTGTTACTTACTAAAAATAGGTTAAGATTATATAACACTTTATGGATCTTTGGTCTTAATTAAATAAACAATAAAATTAAATGCAGTGATAATGAAATAATAAATTAAAAGTTAAGTGTCGTCGACCTGGATCTGAATGGATGCGGAAAGTGTTGGTCAAGGTGTTGTGGCATAGCTTGGGAGAGGCCTTTGTTCAGCAGTGGGCTTCCATCGACTGAGTTGATGAAATTACCTGTCTGAGCTCAAACCTACGATGTTGTTGAAGCAGGGCTTTTTCTTACTCATCTTGAGCTGGACTATGTGAGCTTTTCGTTTTATTACTGGTTTAAGACAAGTGTCAAGTTTGAAAGCAAAAAGAGTCTTAGGTATATCTGAGAATGCATCATTATTTCTAGTAAATCTATTTCTACTTTAGGTCGTCAAATGTATCGATAATATTGTTTTATTTAGATATAAGATTGAAATTTTATTACTTTAAAATAAAATTTAATCAGATGAAAATAAACCATATTTACATTATAAATACGTCATACTACAACTAGAACTCTATATAATTACAAAAATAAAACTAAACGTAATTAAAAAAATAATTTAAGTAATTTAATTTTCTAAATTTTAGTATTTGCATTGTTATTTAAATATAACCTAACTGTAAGACCAACTATCACCAAAAACCACACTAATAAATACTTTTGTAACGGGTAGTGTGTGAGGAGATAAACTAAACGCGTGATATGAACAATAACAAGGGTTTATTTATAATATATTTACTGACTCTAATTTACAATCTAAAGAACCTAAGCTAAATCCCTATTAGCGTCGTATGCCATAAGTCATCTGTGCGGTTTCGCTAACGAAGTCAACACAAACAACAAATAACATACGCTGCCTCAGCCAGTGTCCGATATGATGCGGGGGCGGGGAGTTGACCGACCTAAGTCGATGCAGAGTAGTGCCTCCGAACCGTACCGAACGCTAACTGCTTGAACTGGCTGGTGCTCGGGCTTTTAAAGGCGCCGAGGAACTCGGCGGCGTGTGTGGCGGGGCGGAGAGGACGCACACGGTCGCTCAACCCGCGCCGGAGCTTTATTGCTGCGCCGCTGTTGTTATGGTGTTACAGTCTCCCCCTCTGGTCCCGAAGACGACCCGGCGAGGAGACCAGTTTCTGCTTCTGGATCTGACTTCTGCTTTCAGCTCCTATAGCATAATCATTGCTAAATCAATAGTAGTTGGACCAAACAGCGCTGCAGTTTTTGGTGATAGGGTCACCTCAGCGTTGTTGATGCTCGATTGTGCATCCCGGAACAGAGACCCGACAAATCTTGGTGAGTACCCAGTTAGTGCAGGTCCCTTTCTCGAGGGCGACTTTGGAGGAGTGGTAAAGTCGATCAAGGGCGGTGGCCCATATGAATCCTCCATCTCACATTCTTCCGTTAGGTTAACAGATGGGGACGGAGTCATGAGCATTGGGCTCACAAATGGTTCCAGAGACGTAATTTTGGCGAGTTTTTCGATCACCGTCTCGGTTTTCGCAGGCTCCGTTTGCATCGTGGATACGGATGCTCCATCTTCTTCCTCAGGAAACAAATCATACTTCCGGCCGGGTTCATCTAAGAAGTGGAACAGCAACTGCGGTACGTTGAGTAGCATGTGTGCATCTTCGATGAAGTCAACTCCTAAGAGGGTCCGGTTATCGTGCGATTCTGGCAACACGATGAAATTTGTGGGGATCGTCCGACCACAAAGCGACACAGGCACCGAGGTAGCCTGGATTTGCTGTCTTCGTCGCAAGCCATCCGCTAGGGTGATTGTAGCATTTTCCGGATGGAACTTGATGCCCTTTTGCTGCAACACTTTGTACAGTGAAGTCGATGCAACACTTAACTTCGCTCCTGTGTCAATATGAGCTAAACCTTCGACACCGCTGATTGTGACCTTCAGCGTTGGTCTAGATCTTGCTGCTGCTGCAAGTGTGGGACTTAGGGCGTAAAATCCCACTTCGACTGCTCCAACCTTGGGTTTTGTGCATTTCGGACATTTACTCCTTATTACGCCGGGTTCGCCACAGCCGTAGCAAGTGATTCTATTGCCTGGCACAGATCTGGTGTTAGGCCTGGAAGGTTCATCTGCCGCCTTTGGCTCACCTTTGACGGCTTTCTTCCGGCAGTCCTTCTCACTGTGACCAAATGCGCGGCAATGCGTGCACCTTTGCCTTTTCGCCATTGGAGTGGTGTTGCTGTTACTTGCCGTTCGTTCGTAAACAATCTCTTCAAGCTGCCGAGCCTTCAACAGAAAATCGTCAAACGTTTCGACGGAATCCCTTGGTATCCTATCTCGTACGTTGATATGCAGGGAAGTATATAGCAGATCCAAGCTTTGAGATTGTAACAGTGCCGGTTCAGGTAACTCTGCCATTAATGCTCGCTTCTTCGCGACAAACAACTCTGTGCCTGACGGAGTCTTTTGCTTGTCCATGACAATGTCATCGTATACCCTGTAGGCTGGCCTCTTTGGCGCAAATGTGGATCTCAACAATGCTGTAACCTCATGCCAAGCAGTCACGGTGCCCTTGACACCAAGCCACCAGATCGATGCGTCTCCAATCAACAGCAGTGTAAGACCTTCAATGGCATTCTCGTCTGTAATTGACTCGATCTTCTTGAAGGTGCATACCGTCGATAGGAATGCCTCAACTACTGCTATGTCACGAGAACCATCGTAACGGGCAGTACAAGTAGCAAAACTTTCTGTTTTCCTAGCTACGGATCTATCCCTATTAGCCAGGACTCCTAACAGATCACGGAACTGATCATCAGTAAAGCTGACGTTTGCCATGTTTTGTTTATTTCTTCGGCTACGTCTAGGTAAAATATGATACAACTCAATTTTGATCATAAACTATGAATAACAAAGCAGTGAATAACCTAGCTCCTAAACTATAACTGCAATCTAACTCCTGGACTATGATAAAAGACTAACTAGCTACCTACAATAAAAATCTAACTCCTGGACTATTAGAAAAAATCCTAACTCCCGGACTTAAATTAAGGTGAATTAACAAACTAACCTAGCTCTCGGACTATTAAAAAAAATAACTATCTCCCGGACTACAATAAATACTCCCTAACTAACCTAATAAATATCTGGGCTAGCATTGATTGAAGAAACGAAATAGTAAGAAAAATAAAAAAAAATGTGGGTGGAAGAAAAACTTTTACGTAAATCGAATAATCCAACCATGAAAGTTAACAAACTAATTTAATACCCAATGTGGGAACTGGCCCGCGGTGGGACGCCAACTGTAACGGGTAGTGTGTGAGGAGATAAACTAAACGCGTGATACGAACAATAACAAGGGTTTATTTATAATATATTTACTGACTCTAATTTACAATCTAAAGAACCTAAGCTAAATCCCTATTAGCGTCGTATGCCATAAGTCATCTGTGCGGTTTCGCTAACGAAGTCAACACAAACAACAAATAACATACGCTGCCTCAGCCAGTGTCCGATATGATGCGGGGGCGGGGAGTTGACCGACCTAAGTCGATGCAGAGTAGTGCCTCCGAACCGTACCGAACGCTAACTGCTTGAACTGGCTGGTGCTCGGGCTTTTAAAGGCGCCGAGGAACTCGGCGGCGTGTGTGACTTTAAAATAATACCTACGTTTTATACTTCCAAATCCGTTCAATAGTATATATGATAAGAAAGAGTAACAAACATCTATCCGTCCATTCTCACAAATTTTTGCATTTATAATAGTAAGGTAAGATAAAACTAGACGACAATGTGACACCGACCAGCACTGGGCCCGGGGGTGGATTACTGCCCACGCCCTCTCACAGGGAGGCTTGTGTCTTAATAGTGGAAACCAGTAGCGAATGGTGAATTTTTGTAACAGGTAAGCCGGCCCGGTGCATATTTATAAAAATGTTTGAAAAAACCATACATCGAACAATTTTTAGTTTTAGTCATGTTTGGACAATCACGTCCTAACTGAATTACCTATATTGTTTTACTTTTGGCAATAGTAGACTCCAGTACAGTGGTTATTCCGAAGGGAAGCCGGTAGGTTTCGAGTTGTATGAACCCCGCGCCACTGGTGGAAACGATATTGGGTAATCAATTTTTTTTTAAATTATCTTTTATTATTAATCAATTAGACCTGTTTTGCTTAGCCATACAACTCGTCCAACGACTGCGACTCAGTCAGTAGATCTCGTTCACCTTGTGGATTTAGATTTAGGTCGGTTCAAATCTACTAGTGCCTATTTATCCTGATAAAAAAAAACCTAACAATTTTCTAGCACTATGACATTTTAAAAGCACGTTTAAGTTATATTTTTCTTTTGCTTAAATTATAAATGGTCGGTCAAGAATTCTTTTAAGAAATGTTGGAAAAATGTTGGAACTTTGACCACACTTTGATACTATACCTGACCTTCGTCAGGTATAGTCTAGAACAAAAAAATGATCGCATTGACGAGGAGAACAAGTACCTTTCGACTTCGTTATGAGTCTTTTTACACCCTTTATAGGTTCCCCAACAGCTTCTGCGTACAACATTTAGGTATACATAAGTTTTACAGTCTAAGACTTACACAGTCGCCAATTACAGGTTAACCAGCATTCACAAAAACCGACTTCAAAAAACACAAAATAGTGAAAAATATCTTTAGCTTCAGAAGTCGGTGACAAAAAAACTAAATCAATCAAACAAAGGTTACCGACTTCTGACGCTAAAGTTACTTTCCACTTATTTGTGTTTTTTGAAGTCGGTTTTATTTTTTGAAAGAGGGTTTTTAGTGGTTCACATGTGCTTACCCCTTGACAGAGTATCGGCGTGATGTTATGTTATGAACTGGTGAAAACAATAGACAGACATGAGATTTCAGCAATCCCAGTCCATTTGCTATCATTTATTTAGGCTTTCACTCTTCGAAAGGGTGATTGTGCCCCATGGAAAACAAACCACTGCCAAACAGTAACACAGTAAAACACCTGGGCCTACATCTAGACAGAAGGCTTACCTGGGCCAACCATATTAAGGCCAAGAAAAAGGCAGCTTCCATTGAAATGAAAAGTCTATCCTGGCTCTTAAGCTGCGGTTCCACTGAGGCGGAGCGGAGCAGAGGTCCTACTGTCTAACGTCCGTCCGTCCATCCGTCTCTATCCATCTTTCTCGCGCACGTCTGCAGATGAGTGCGAGTGAGAGAGACAGATAGAGACGGACGGACGGACGGACGTTAGAGTGTAGGGCCCCTAGATGTGGATTTCAAGCCATGTGATTGGTGAATCGCGCTCCGCTCTGCTTCAGTGGAACCGCAGGAACCGCAGCCTTAGGAAGACAGTCAAAACTACCCATTAGCAACAAGACACTTGTCTACAAAGCTATATTTGAACCTATCTGGACTTACGGAATAGAACTCCAGAGTTCTATAGTTATAGTTATAGTTTCAATGTTGGAGTGACTAGCCGATCCCCAGGGATCGGCTAGTCACTCCAACATTGAAATTTTGCAAAGGTTCCAAAATTTAGCTCTAAGAACAATCTCAATTGCACCTTGGTTTGTCAGAAACAGATATACACAACCACCTAAACATACCAACAGTAAAAGAAGATAATTATATTCGAAAAAAGCAAAACCTACAAACAGAGACTGAGCAAACACAGCAATGTCTTAGCCAAGAACCTCCTAAACAGACAAGGAGATATAATCCGCCTAAAGAGATGGCAAATCCTAAACTTGGACCAACGACAGTGAAATTTTAAAGTTGCTTTTAACAGGTTCACTGTCCACAGACCACATACCGTCTGTAGAGAGACTTCCATATCAGTCCACAGACCGTATGTGGTCTGTTCGCCCGTACAATTTCTAAGCCATCTGATACTGTGGACGTGAGGCGAAAGTCTCATAATATATATAATGCGGACTTGGCAGGACACATAATTTTAATAAAAACATAACTGGACTTATGGACCATTCCCAGTTTGGAGCCTGGACAGTGAACCTGTACTGAACCACATAACGTGAATGTTTAATGGAACATCACAAAATATTCTCAAACAAAGACACTATCTGATTATGGCTAGACAGCCGATCGCAGATAAAAGGAGAACGCAAAATTAAGTTCTTCATCAGATCTTCACCAAATTGAAATAGGACCACTCCGAGAAAGCATTCTTCCAAAAACTACTTTAATTGCTTCAAGTGTGCCAATAAAATTAGAAGAGTTCTTTTATTTCTCCAGGGTTCAATCATCAGATCCTGACTTGATGATCATGGGACCACCTGGAAAGTTTCAATGAAAAAGAAAAATCCAAATCGGTCCAGCTATCTTCGAGTAATCGGGCAACATACATAAAAAAAGGTTCCGACGAATTAAGAACCTCCTCCTTCTCGAAGTCGGATAAAAAACAAGTGATAACAAAAGAGAAAAAAACAAGTATTAAACCGAGTAAATTTTGGCAAGGTGAACAGGTTCTATCATTAAAACTGTGCATCATTTTTATCGTTGTATTGAAGAGGATTAATAGACATACACAATTTACACAATAAACAGATACTTTCACTCAGAGCATACTTCCATAACAAATCAGAAACCTCATCACTACACAAGCAAGTATCGGAAACAGATAACAAACTAACACCACTAAACCTAAAAAACCGAAACACACAAATAAATGAACACATTGTAAGTACACAACAAAAAATAGCAGCATGGTCTGAAAAAGCCCTACACGGAAGACATCGAGCCTGCCTGAGCCAGCCACACGTCGATAAAATAAAGTCGAACGAATGGCTCAAACGGGGTGAGTTGTTTCCCGAGACCGAAGGTTTTATGCTGGCCATACAAGATCAAATAATAGCTACCCGTAATTACAGAAAATACATCATAAAAGACCCAAACCAGCCGACTGATTTGTATAGACACTGCAACAATGCCTCCGAAACTATACAACATATAACAGGAGCATGCAAATCACTTGCACAAACCGATTACAAACACCGCCATGACCAAGTCGCTGCAATCATACACCAACAGTTAGCATTTAAATATAAATTAGTTTCTGAAATGATACCGTATTATAAATATAAACCAGAAGTAGCATTAGAGAATAACGATCAAAAAATTTACTGGGACCGAACTATAATAACCGATAAAACCATTCATTATACCAGTTTAATTTGTGTGTTTTGTCCTGTGCGGGCTAATAAATGCTTTTTCTTTCTTTCTTTATTATAATAGACCCGATATTACCGTTCACGACAAAATCAATAAAACAGTTTATCTGATAGACATAGCAATACCTAACTCACATAATATTCAAGCTACAATATTCGAAAAACTCAGTAAATACCAAGATCTTGCCATTGAAATTAAAACTCAATGGAAAGTACAAACTGTACATATAGTCCCCATAGTTCTCTCATCTACTGGTATTATACCAAAATCTCTTACACAAAGCCTCAACACTCTACAAATGCCTAATCACACACTTTACATGCTGCAAAAAGCCACCATTCTCAACACCTGTCGAATCACCCGAAAGTTTCTGACTTCAGCTACATTATCATCCACTTTCTCTATTTAAATTTCACCTTACATCCTTGGTTCCGACCCGCGTGTAAGGTTTCTTAGGCTCTCTTAAATGAGAAGAAACATAAAGAACAACAAAATAATAATAATAATATGGCTACAATTATTTATATTTTTAAATGTTATTATATATTTTTTAAATCAATATTTAAAAATGTAACGAATTTGTCTTAAACTGAATAAAGGAAATAATAATAATATTAAACTGGATCAATTCAATATATATTTTTGGACCATGACTCTGTCACATTCTGATAAACCAAGATTTTTTATTGTCTTTATCTGCTATTGCTTTTTCCCACTACATTGGGCTCGCTTCCGGTCTTACCGGATGCAGTTGGACACCAGTATTTTACATGAAGCGATTGCCTATCTGACTTCCACAACGTAGTTACTGAAAAACACGATACCCCTCATCGTTTGGTATAAAATAAAGTATTAAAGTGTTAACTCTACTGCATTTCAGAAATAAAATGGCGGGCGTAGTGAAGCCGATTACGATAGAGCAGGAGTATGAGAAGAACCCAGACATCTCACCAGCCGAGATCAAGAAGTTACGCGACTGGCTCAAGACGCAACCACATCTGCCGGAGAAACATCTCACAGGTATACACACAATATAATACACAGCTTTAACGTGTGTTACAGTCAAAACGGTTAAATCTGTGAAAAGCGTTATAGCTACACATATCATAAAGAAGAAAGATTTGTATTTTTGTGTGTGTATGTTTGTAATGAATAAACTCAAAAACTACTGCGCCGATTTCAAAAGTTCTTTCACTATTAGAAAGCAACATTCACCCTGAGTGACATAGGCTATATTTTATCCCCATAATCCCACGGGAACGGGAACTACATGGGTGAAACCACGTGACGTCCGCTAGTTAAGTATAAAGTTAAAACGCGTTTTCTGTATAAAAAGCTATGTTTACAAACGCCTGAAAGATTGAATAACACTTTCTCCAGGTTGGCCAGAAAGGGTTATTCAGTTTTTTCATCGTAATCTTCATTATTCTTCTTTAACTTATCTAAAAATCTAAATTGAACCGGTCCAGTTTAATGAGTTATAATGAATTGCTCAAAAGTTGATAAGAAGGTCAGGTGGTCTATGTAAATAACCCAACAAAAAGTTAGGAGGATAATATATGTTTAGCTAATTAGTTAATTAATGTCAACTGACAAGTTGATCTGTTACGTAATAAACGACTGTTTTAAAAACCTGGCTCGGAAGAATCCGTTCGGAATAAACCTTTTGTATTGGTGGTAAACTACGATTGACTTCATGACTATGTTTTCTATTCCCAAGTATAGAACAGGTTTTGATGTGTTGCTGAGGAATTTTTTCCGCCACATCTTCTCCCCTGCGAAAATACTAACCGCCAACCGACGCAGTGCGTCACGTTATTCGGCCGCAGTGACTGACCAACAACAACCGCTTTGTAGTGCAAGCTGATTAGAACTTTATCCGAAGTTTGAACCACCACAAATAGAGTTGCTAATTTTAGGGTTAGAAGGGCTTTAAGTAATCGACAGCATAGAACTTTCAGTATTTTTTTAACTTAGTAAGTACATTTTTTAGCTTCAAAGAGGTGAAGGCCTTGCTTCTCATGCACGAGGGTTCAAATCCGGGCACTACCAATGTCACTTTTTTAATTCATATGTACTTTCTAAGTTCATCTTGGGCATCACAAACATAAGTGTAAGAAAACATCGTAAAAAGCTGGACTTAAAACTGAAATCGTGGCACCCGTCTTGAGCAAGCGCGGTGATCAATGCTCGTGCCGTCTCTGTATGAGAAGAGGCCTTTGTCCAGCAGTGGGACAATAATAGGCTGGTATTTTGCAGTGCGTTCGCACGTTTCTTTGCACATTTTGTTTTTGTAATTTATGACCAAGTATTTATAGTTTGTGTCTTAGAGATAAACCATCACGTTCAGTTCAAACGTGAGAATTTACGAGTATTAACCTTTTACTGCTGATAGCAATCGCTCTTAGAGCATCCTATTCTATTGTTTATGATACTAATAATCGCTTCTTACTGTATAATTAACATAAATACTTGAAATGTCGATAAAGGTCGTCAATGGGTACAGTCGTAGCCCAATCATTTATTTTAAGAACAATTTAAGTGCTGCAACAATCTCACTGTAGTTACGAATATCGTGGTGACGTCCACCAGCCCGCACTGGGCCCGTGTTGTGGATACTGGCCCACTCCCTCCCGTAGAGAGGAGGGAGGACTGTGTCTCAGCAGGGAGAACGTTATAGGCTATTAATGAGAGAGAAAGTTTGGATCTTTAAACATGGTATGGTACTTTATCAGTTCTGACTTCACTTAATAAACTTTTAAACATGCATGAGAACAGGCAATGTCTCTCTTGAGACATAAAATACAAGGTGGAGTTTTGCATCCTAGTCAAAATCCAGGAACTTTTCACAAAAGACATACATAAATAATCAATTTAAATATCACTGTGAACTTAGCATCTCAAGTATTAGCATCTCAACAAATAACTTGAGTTCTGCTTGCATCCAGCATAGTTCCACAGTTCCTGATAGTTCATAACGATTGTTTATTTCATTTGCCCTGAAAAATCCAATTTTGAAAATGAGATGCTAACTTCCTATATGACGTCATAGCATCTCACAGTATTTTCAGTGTTTTGACACCGAAAAGTTGTATTGAGCATAGTTCTATACACCCTGATTGATTTTAAGCATAGTTCCAAGTTCCGGTTCCGCGATTTCAATCGTATAAAAATATGGTTACCGTTAACTGACAGTTCTGTCCAGCATCTCATCTGTTTTCATTACCAATGCTATAAATACGCCTACGACTGCTGTAGGACACACCACACTATAAGTTTTAGAGAAAAACAAAACCCAAAAAAAATATGGTGACCGTTTACTGACAGTTCTAACCAGCATCTCAACCGTTTTCGTTACCTTCGCTATAAATACATCTACTACTGCGGTAGTACAGGCCACACTACAAGTTTTAGCGAGAAAAATCAAAAACCATGTGAGGTTAAATGATAAATGATGTTTATTTTGCAAGTAGGTTTAGAATTTTTAGAAGGTTATTAGGTTAGGTTAGAATTGGTTACCATTAACTGACAGTTCACCACACTTACAAATTTTAGCGAGAACCATATTTTTTTTGTTTTTTTGATTTTCGCTAAACCTTGTAGTGTGGTGTGTCCTATAGCAGTAGTAGGCGTATTTATAGCATTGGTAATGAAAATGGCTGAGATGCTGGGCCGAACTGTCAGTTAATGGTAACCAATTCTAACCTGACATGATTTTTTTGATTTTTCTCGCTAAAAGTTGTAGTATGGCCTATACTACCGCAGTAGTAGACGTATTCATAGCGAAGGTAACGAAAACGGCTGAGATGCTGGTCAGAACTGTTAGTAAACGGTCACAATATTTTTGTTTGGTTTTTGTTTTTCGCTAAAACTTGTTGTGTGGTGTGTCCTACAGCAGTCGTAGGCGTATTTATAGCATCGTTAATGAAAACAGCTGAGATGCTGGACAGAACTGTCAGTTAACGGTAACCATATTTTTATATGATTGAAATCGCGGAACCGGAACTTGGAACTCTGCTTAAAATCAATCAGGGTGTATAGAACTATGCTTAATACAACTCCTCGGTGTTAAAACACTGAAAATACTGTGAGATGCTAAGACGTCATATAGGAAGTTAGCACCTCATTTTCAAAATTGCTATTTTGACGGTAAAAACAACAACAATCAACAACCAACAGCCCATAACGTCCACTGACACCGCTGGACATAAGCCTTTCCCATGATGGGAGGAATTTGGCGTAATCTCCACGCTTGGCAGGAGGATTGGAGATCGCAGTAGTGATGAAAGACTAACAGAAAACGCTGCTGCCCATTCTCTGGTCTACGGAGACGCAAGGTGTTCTGCCTCAGACATTAGTCGCCTTATACGACACCCGTGAGTGTAATGGGTTGGTTCTATTCTACTCTGCCGGATACCACACGGCTTACTCTGCCGGATACCACACTTTTCTTGGCTTTGACGGTAAAGCAACAGAACTATTGTTACAATCAATCAGGAGGTATGTGTACTATGTTTATAACAACTCCTCGATTCTAAAAAACCTTTAATATGATGAGATGCTGCGATGTCATATATTAAGTTAGCATCTCATTTTCAAAATTGGTTTTTTCAGGGCAAATGAATTTAACAATCGTTATGAACTACCAGGAACTATGCTGGATGCAAGCAGAACTCAAGTTATTTGTTGAGATGCTAAATATGCTAATAATTGAGATGCTAAGTTCACAGTGACAATTTAAATTACGATTTCTGGTCAATAATTAATAAAGTTGCTATTTTAAATGGTTTTACTTTGACAGTATTTCAGAATAACACGAAATAAATAAACAGAATCACACGACATTCCGCTGTGTGCGTTTGTTTACGGGGACGTTGAGACGGGCTGCGTTTTAATACGGGTGGAGATAAAAAAACCTACTCATTTTATTATTGATTCGGGTCGAGAATCATTACCTCCTTAAATTTTACCAAGATGCAAAGCGACACCTTGTAGAGTTTAACATAGGTCCAGTGATTGCAAGCAACTGCTGATCTTGAGGTCCTGATGTCGATTCCCAGTTCAGGCTAAGTGTTAGAGCGGTTTCGCTCTACGTCTGACTGATCCGAATCCGATCCGAACCCAGTCCGGAATAGTCGTAGAACTATTTCTAAAGTAGTTTACGCACTAGATCCGGTTTCCGTCGTCCGATTTTGTATTGTAGTGTATTTTCACGGGTACGGATCGCACTCGGATCGGACGTAGTGCGAAAACACTCTTACTGGATTTTCCATTCAGAATTTCTCAGTAGATAGTAGCCTCGAAGATTTGATTGAGATTTTTTTTAGATTGGATTTGTGCACAGTAGATGCCAATTGGGCTCGCCACTTAGTACATGAGACTTAAAATAAATAAATATTACTAGTGAAATGTGGGTTCTTACATATTACGCCTCTGCCTTACTTTGTTCGGGTATTACAGGTATGGTATTATGACGATGATAAAAATGAATGTGCGTGATACGTTCATATAAATACGACCATTTGTACAAGCAATGGTCAATAAAGCATTATTGATGGGCATTTGTTGTTGACAAACTAAGAATACGTAAGTACGAGCAATTATCGTCGCTACGTCTATCATAATGATTGTCTGCATTGCATCGATTTTAAAGAAGCGTTTAAGTGCGATGATTGCGTGCCTAATCACCATGATTGATATCTGTTTGAGACAGTTTCCCAACCTATGTAATGGTAAAGTTAATAGAAATAAATAGTTATCTAGGGCATGAGTGTATTGTTTGAAGTTAATGGAGCTCGACTAAGAGGACACGTGTAACGACAACAATGTTGTTGTAGGTATGGGTATACTGAGTTTAATCAAATATTAATGTAAAGGGTAGGTATACAACTATGTAGGTAAATAATCATGGTAAAGAAGAGAGTGAATGCAGATTGTAGTCCACCACGATACTCAAAGATCAGTTATAAACTCAAATAACCAATGAATAGTCAGAGCCAGAGTGTTGCAGCTCTCTCTCAAGAAACTCTTATCGACTTGTAAATTAAATTCCTTACTTACGGAAGACTCACGATCCTATGCATTATAAACACCTACCTATTGCTGTACAAGATACCTTTCCCACTGCAGGATAGGATTAGATACGATGGATTAGGGTAGGCGGTAATTAATCATGTGGGCCCAATGTGAATTGGCGGAGAAAAATTGGTAATTCTATAATGGGTATTCGATGATGTTTCAGATGTAGACCTGGTTATCGTGTACCACTGCTGTCAGAAGAGTATCGAGGTGTCGCAGCAGGTGCTGGACCTACACTTCACATTGAGGACACTCTTCCAGCCTTTCTTCAAGGATCGAGCTTTTGACAAGAAAGCTGAGTTCGCCTTTAATACAATGTAAGTACATTTTAGCCTTTTAAACTTTAGTTAATGGTTATTGGGGATCCTTTGAATTCTTTCGCGCTTCAATATCCAGGTTTTTCTATTAGGAATTTCTCAGTTGTAAAGTGTTTGGAAATTGATGATGTGATATTTCTGTGCTTCAGGAAACAAGTAAAACCGAGAAATAAAAGTTCCTGTGAACATGATGTCAGTTTTTTTATTTCTTGGTAATTTCTGTAAATTACGGTCATGATGATAACTGAGAAACTGCCACAGTTAAAGGCAGGCGTTAAAACGGTATCTCTGCTATAACAATGCATGATATTTAAAGACAAAGTGAACACTTTCATACCAACTTACTATCTAATAAACAAAGGCTTAAACTTTATAAAGAAAGCAACAGTCATATCATTGGGACTTATACTCTTAAATCTTGCACAAAGAAATACCACTGAGCCAAAAGAAGATGTCTGGACATCTTTAGCTTTCCCAAGCTGTCTCATATTCTACAAAAGAATCTCTTCTTAAAAAACCTTTGTTTAATATTTCCAGATTATGTGCTCCACTATCCACCCCGACGGTGGAAGGCTACCGGGTGGTATACCTCCGTCAGCTGGACCCAGATCCTCGCAACTTCAACCTACTGGAAACCGTCAGAGCTTTCATGATGGTCTTCGATTTGTGGCAGTATGAGGAAGGGTCTTGGCCTGGGTAAGTTCTTGGATGGCAAAGGAAACACTGGACGTTGTGACCCTTTGGAACTCAGCAACGCTGCTTCGTGGCAGAAAAAGGGCAATTAGAGAAAAGTGAGAGCTCTATTATTACAATAATGTTCATAGTTCATTTCAAATTGCATTTGGAGCCCCGTCATACCATGCCAGTTAGATGCTGATTATGAATTTAAACTGTATCCAGTCCAGTAATTTGACTGTGCCGAAACACAACGCATTGCCAAAATCCACTTTCTTAATTTTCGTACATTTTGAGGAGGGTTCTGCGATGTCTTGCGTTGCGATGTGACGTACCCTGCGCAACCCCAAAGCAGAGCAGTCTCTTGTTTCAAGGTCACTATTGTGTAACTAGGGCCAGGTCGTCGATCCAAGTATTTATGTCTAACAATAGGCGGAAAGAACTCATTTAAGACTGTGACACAACCAGCAATTCGATGCTAATTAATTTCAATCACTGCAGTCTTTAACCCGGTTTTAGAATGTCTGTAATTTCTTAGACAAACAAGTTTATTGCACTGGCAACAGACGAGTGAGAGAGACTAAAGGAAAGTGAAGGACAGCAGGATACCACTAGAACTTGGTTGATATTCGTAATTAACAATTCTTTCCTTCCTTTTATTCCTTCAAAGCAAGAGTAACCAGGCACCTTTTTCGCATGCTCGTTCCATCAGCGCAGACCTAAAAAACATGGTTTTCTATCACGTGAAATCTATCAAAAGCAGATCCATCACAATGAACGAAAACAGCAGTCAGGATTTAAAATGTGTAGGTATAGATATTAGCTCCGTAGCCAAAATAATGCTTTGTTGTTGCCAGATTCGTGATTCTCATTGACATGGACACAGCAACCTTGAGTCACGTCACGAGGCTGGACCTCATGGTCGTGAAGAAAGTGTTATATTTCTTGCAGGTTAGTACTTATCTTAAAGCAAAAAAGTATAACCTTATCTGCCTTCGAAGCAGGTAAACTTTCAAAGCTTTTGCCCACGAATGTACTTATTAGTATCTCCCGGGACCCTAAAAAGGATACCAAAGTTGAAATGATCAATGCTTATTGGAAAACGATAGGTACACACCTATGACGTCACCTAAGAGTCGGGTTACCTGCTCATGGCAACGTAGCAAAACTAACAATACATCTATCAACGATTTTATGACGAAATACATTGACCTTTCTCCGCACTCTTCAACCATTAACAACCAACCCAACTCTCAACCTTCAACCTTTGCAGTCAAAAAGATATGATTCATAACTATACCACCTCAAAAATTTTAGGAATGCATGTTCTGCAAGTTAAAAGGCGTGCACTTCATGAGCGCGCCGTACTTCATGGACCGGCTGCTGCTGCTGCTCAGGCCTTACCTCTCGAAGCAGCTGATGGACATGCTCCACACGCACCAGATCGGAGCCGAGTCGGTCTACAAGATGATCTCGAGGAAAGCCCTGCCTAAAGAGGAGGGCGGGGAGTATAAGGATCATATCACTTTAAGAGGTTTATTGTTTTGTTTTGCAGAGATTTATGAGTTATACTGGATTTCTTTGTTAGCTTTCTGGCTAAGAATTATGTTTCCTCTTAGTAAAGTTATTTAAAAGACATGATAAATGCAGCTCAGTGTTTTTTAAACAAACATTTTTAATGAATAGGCACTTCGATTTTTGTCTAGTGGTCTGTTTTTTCAAAGGAAACTTTGAAAGGAGAAGTTCCAAACTTCATAGAAACTTGGGCCTGGCGTGACAGGGCTAGACTAACTTAGACTCTAGCTTTACCCAGTAGAGTACCGAAAGTAGTTTTAGGAATTTGCAAAAGTGTTACTGTTGACAATCCATCATCTGAGTCCCCGGGGGGTTTTAAAAGGGTTAATTAAGCAAAAATAAAAAATAAAACTGATTCGTGTAACGGCGAGGCCCAGAATGGGGGTTCTCCTTTCTGTCTTTGAGACTATAAATCAATGGACACCGGTGCATATAGTCGCCATTTGCAGACTTACTTCTTTCTGCATCCCAATTGCATCCCAAAACAAAGGGTTTGAAGAAGTTAACTAGCCTTTTTTTTCGTTAAGTAATCCTCATGAATGTCCTCCTCGGTGTGGTGGCGGAGGGGTCTGTCAGACTCCTACTGACTAAAACTACACGGTGTTTCTCCTCGTCATTTCTGGCTGGGGTGCGGGTACACAATTGTATTCTTCACAATCAACTCAAACTAACCCATTGCTTCATCAGTTTGAAAAATACGTACCTAATAATTGTGTAGGTATATTGTCAAAACGAAAGACATCGCCATTGTAAGTGTGTAACGCAATTATCCCGCTGAATCTACATCCTTATTATATCCAGATGAACTACTCAAGCGCATGCAAGCGAACTACGTGTTTGTAAGAGAGGAGAACAAGCGACGAGTGAACGAGTCCCTCCGACCTGGAGGCAAGCCCTCCCCGGCAGAAAAGGAATTCGGCATTCAAGGCAGCTTCAAGAAGTTAGAGTTAGATTAATTGGTTTAGGGATGGATGTAGGAATAAATTTATATTATTTAAATCGTTGTTGATTATTTTAAACTAGTAGTACTAGTAGGAAACTGGTGCCCTGACACAGTGAGGCGGGGTCGCGGCAGGCCACGAAGGAGATGGCGGGACGAACTAGACAGGTTCCGTCCAAACTGGAAGGAGGACGCGCGGGTTCGCAAGAAGTGGAAAGAATGAAGGGAGGCCTTTGCCCAGGAGTGGGACAGAGCAGGCTAGAAAAAAAAAAAAAAAAAAAGTAGTACTAGTAGGTCCTTTGATGAGCTGGTATATCTATCATGAGCACAGAATGCAAAATATATTGGACAAGGAGCCAAATCTGCAATGACCAAATACGCTTCGTGGTTATAAAACAAAGGCAAGCAGGTCATTTATCAAAACGTGGTGATGGCAAGTAAAGCAGACCTCTAACTGAATGCTTACATGGATACATGGCACCCCCAACCCTTGCTTAAGTCAGCCCGCAGTTTTGAATCAGCCCCTAAATAATATCACTCAGATCCCGCCTGTCCCTTGGCTACCCTCCCCAGCGACCCCGCAAGCCGAGGCTCGTATCTCCACAGAGGGTGTCGCTTAACCTTAACGTGTTTTACTCCTGGCTGGAAGCCTTACACTCAAGGCATCCAGAGCATAGTCCGGTTAAGCAGAAGCTATCCTCATAGTTAGCATGCGAGATGCCATGTAAAAAAAAAGATATATGGCAGAATACAGAAGTGGCCTATTCTCAGCAGTTGGTGGATTAAGGACAATGATGATATACAACAATGCTACTATTAGGTATGCCTACAACTAGTTAGGTATTTCCAAATTATTAAAACTGCTATATAATTATTGTCACTATGAAAGAGTCCTCTAGGATCTGCCGCAAAGTGGCAGCCATCTTTAAAATTGACGTAAGTACCGATTAAAAACACATGGGTAGTCATTATTTATTGAATTTATCGCTCTAAATATTACTGTAATTATGGTTATTCACACAATCCACCGGAAGAAGATATTATCACCTTTGTATGCCTTTGTATGTATACTATAATTTTTTGTTTTATTTATTTACTATAAAATGAGATGACCGAGGCAGTTCAGTCCATAGAGTAACGCCAAGGTTTCAAGATGAAGTTCATCGGAATGATGCTAGTTATCATGGCTTTTGCATTGGCTCTTGTGGTAAGTTATTCCATTGAGTAAGGTTTGTAAAGAAATCACAGGATCTTTGAAATAGTCATGTTGAAACTCTTTTTTTTTCCTTTTGCTAAATGTCGTGAGAGATTCTGTTTTCCAACAAGAACATTTAGGTAATTACGAGGACTAATGTTTCAAACAAATTTAATTGCAAGAGTTTATATGACACGAAGTTTCGCCATGGTTAAATCCGTGTAACAGCGAGTTTCTTTTTTTAATATTTGTATACTGAATGAAATAAATGAATATTTGTCAGAAAAGGTGGCACCACTGACGTATTCTAGTAAAATCGGGTATGGGTCACCGATATTTCAAACAATAATCGCTACTGATAAAAGGGGAACAATTTAGTGCCGTGACTTCACATTTCTGTTAGCTAATATTATATTACTTCCAGAGTGGCATGAGCACAGGTGAACAATCAGCCGGCTGCCACGGCGGCGGTGGTGGCAGAGGGCCTCGACCCCCACCTACTGCGGCCACCACCGCAGCACCAGCTACTAGTAAGTTTACTTTCATATCATCATATCATCATCTGCCTATATAGCTTATCCCCAACTATGGACTGCACTACCAGTTCCTATGATATTGGTCGTCAAAAAGATAATCAAATTCTTCACGTAGGTATAGACCACTGATAGTATTCAGTGTATATTAATATTGTCATTTATTTACAACAGATGGAACGAGCAGCTGATAAATCATCATACTACGGACACTGGCAGGCTTTTTCAACTATGACAAATGATAGCAAAATATACTCACCCAACATAATATTACAAGTTATTTATAATTATAGAACTCAATCATAATCATCATCATCGTTATTTTATGTATTATTTCACTTAATAATCATCTTGTGTCAAAGTCGTGGTGAAATGTATACCCGAGACCGAACGTAGGTACGCTCAGTGCATGCAAACGAAATCGTATCCTTTACCGGCTAGAAACCAGGTACCTACGTCTACAAGCTTAACTGGGTACAGCTGTTCATAACCGCCTTCTACCCGGGGGTTGAAACCGGTTATGAACAACAGCTATAAAGCTGCTATCAGACGCTTCACTCAATTGATTGAGCATTTTAGTTTAATTTCACGTTCACACGAAAGCGACAAAAACAGGAAGGAATTTTCGTCTTCTCATTTTATTATTGTTCGGAGAGCGAACGAAATGTCGATTTCCAATATCTTTGGATTGGTTCACGAAGTTCATACGTCTCATTTCGTGAAAAAAATGCCTCTAATAACAACCAGTGAACAAAATGTGAACCTCTTAATTTCATTTGTTTTTTTCTGATTTTTGCGTATGTTCGCCTGTTTGCCTCCTAAGGGGTTCTCACTCACTGGGTATGGGATAAGTTGATGGTTCTTCAATTCCCCAGATTGGGATGTAGCCGACCACCTGCGATAGCAATCGATTGCGATACGTCCGTATGACTGCGGGTCGTATTTTATTTTATTTTATTTATTATGGGACAATAAACAGCTACAATATATAATGTTTCCAAATAACAGTAATATACATAATTATGAGGTATTAACAATATTGCAGCCCACTACATTATCCGCAAACCGTGTTCAAACTCTAACAGAAAACTGGGGCCACCACGTAGGCCCCGGCCACCGTAGGCGCGGGCCTGTGGACGGAGAGCTATGGGCTAGCTCCTAGCTCACCGTCCGACCGTCTCAAGACGACAGGCCGTGTTGACGGCGCAGGAGTGTTCCACGCGCACGTCAAAGATAATCACTAATAGGAAGGGTAGCAAGGGCCAATGCCTGCCGGAGTTGCGGGACTATTCAAAAGAGATACCGTGGCCACGGTATACAAAAGGCGATGAAGGAAGATGGATGGGTTTTAGTCAGTAAAAGTCTGACACTATATTTATGCTTGGTTTCAGTACGGGGGCCCCACTAGCTAAATAATAACAAGCCGATTTTGATGGTTAAGGTTCGCTTGCCGAGGTCAGTCCATAGATATATGACCACTCCTTTCAAACTAAGACCAAAGATCTTTGATTTTCATTACTTACTTATAGCCACAAGCTCGAAGTTCCAACAACTGGGTTGAGGCGGTCAGATTGAGTCAGACGCTCTTCGTGAAATACTGGTATGCAGCCGTTTATTCCCATCTACCACCCCCAATTCTACCACCCGGGGTGGTGGATGGGAATAACAAGAAGCGATTAGGTACGCGTTTAACATTTATTCCCATCTACCACCCAGGTGGTAAAAGTGATTATAAGGACTTATTGTTCTTTTTTTTTTGGTTTTGTTTGTTTGGTTTGGGACAAAAAATGGGGTCCACCCTTTATAGCAGAACTTTTTATGTCATAATATTACTTTGCATAACAGCGGATAGCATAAACTTCATTTCGCAGAAAATCGTTTGGCAGACACTCATTTATCATACATTTAAAATTCATAATTTTGTAAGGCAGAATTATCTTTAGGCATAAATTTCATATGCATAAGAATTAAAAGTAGAACCATCTTAGCGCAGAAAGTTCACAGCCAGAATCATCTTTTGGCATAAATTTTATATCGATAGTCACTAAAAGCAGAACTATCATATCTCAGAAAGTTTACAGTTAGAATCATCTTTTAGCATACATTTCTTATGCACAACAATGGAAAGACTCATCTATCACATCCACATCACAGAATAATGAATTTTCTGTGATGTGGATGTGATAGATGAGTCTCTAAAACAGTTGATTGTGAACATGTGGTTTTTATTTTCCTGTAAGCACTAGGCAAACATGCATACAAGCATACATCTTGCATGCAGCAAGCATGCAGTATGCAAACAAGCATGCAGTCTGCAAACAAGCATGCAGTATGCAAACCAGCATACAATATGCAAACATGCACACCAGCATACACCATTCATGCAGCAAGCATGTAGCAGGCAAGCAAGCATGCAGCATGCAAGCAAGCATGCAACATACAGCAGGCATGGTTTCTGTCACGGCTCCGGCGCTGCGGGGCTCCGGCGGTGCCACGCGAGCTTATCGTCGCAGATGTGTTTAACGCTCACCACCGCAGCTTCGGCTTGCTGGCCGGCTTCGCCGGCCAGCCTCAGCAGCGGCGGCGAGTGTTACAACAACCTGCTCCTCAACTCGCGGGCCGCCTCGCCCCTCCGCGCCTACGCGATTTTAAATTACACTCTAGGGGTAGGGCAGACAAGACTACGTAAAGTCGGTTTTGGAGCGATTCGTTTCTGTCACTAACTTTTGTAGCCCATCATATTAGGTACTTTTTAAGACAATATTTAAATGTTTGGTTAAATTTGCTATTTTATAGAAATGGCAATAATGCCAAATACAATTATTCCAAATGAAATTCTGCCATCTTCGTAATATGCCAAGTGAAATTGTGCGAAATTTGAACATTGCTAAAGGTAATTATGCCAAATAAAATTCTGCCATCTTAAAAGTATGCCATTGTAAATTCGGAAATACAAACATTCGGCCAAACAATAACTATATTAAATAATTTGTATGCCTTAAAAATATTCGTTTAAAGAAGATTATGCCAAGTGTGTTATGCCAAATAAATTTCGGAGTATCAAGATTCTGCCAGATAGAAGGAACCCCAAAAAATGCACCCACAGACATTTACTAGCCAGTATTTTATTTTTAAAAGGGAATGAATGCCAACTCCATATAGCTAAAAAAAATACTGCTTCTTGCACAGCGCCATCTATCATTTTTGTTGGAAGCTGGAAGCTGGCCCTGAAAACACCTCATTATACTATTGTTATGAAAGTTCCGTCGTAGGACAGAGTTGTACTGCTCGCTCGATAGATGGCGTTGACGTCGAATTAGATCTCGCTATGGTTTCGTTACCTCGCCGCATACATGAGAACCCGGCGGCGTACTAACGTTGATTTAGGTTGTACTCTAGCAAGTGAGTACAACTGATCCCACTTCTGTTAAATATTATTTTTGAAGAGATCGAGCTCCTTATTGAGTTCGATCTTGATGATAAATATGTATATTGTTATAAATTCATATACCTACTATATTATAAGATCAATTCAAAAACTAAATAATTCATTCAGATAAGCTATCGCCGGATTCTATATACAGTGTTGCCACCTTGGTGGTTTTCCCACCAGAACTGGCGCTTTTTCAAGGCTTCTAGTGGTATATTTTATTCGTTTATTTTTTTTTTGTGGTTTTTAGCTGTTTTTTAATAAGGAATCTGGCATCACATTTTTGAGAGAGAAATCTCCTACCGTTTCTTTAGTTCACGTTTGTTTAACTTGTTTCTCTTGATTCAAATGAACTATATTTTAATCAGACTCTTCACAAAGCCGTCAACCAAACATTCTGAATCTGTTTATCATACTATAACTTTAGGTGTAAAAAATATTCCTGCAAAACGACTTTTTTTTGGGGTATAAATCACGAGTTACGGTTAAAGTCAATGTACCGCACTCAAAACATTATGCTGATGGATAGATTGAATAATACGGGGGTCGTGGAGGTGTTTAAAGTAAAAATCTGACATTGAAAACATGCAGTGAAAAAAAAACTCGTGGAAGTGTTGGAACTTTGATACCCAATATCTCCGAAACTAAAAGGTTCCCGAGTATCATGGTCTAGAACAAAAAAGTGATCGCAAAGACGGGGAGAACAAGTGCCTTTCGGCTTTGTTAAGAGTCTTTTTACACCCTTTAGAAAACTAGGTACTTTTGTCAAGTTTTACTGAATGTAATGTTTATGTTTGGTTAATGGTAAGTAAATAAAAAATATAAATGTAAATACAAACTCTTTGCACTCTAGTCTAGCCAGATACACAAAATTTAAAAAATACTTGAAATTGTATGATTATTAAGAACGACTAACTATTTTTTAGCATCTCATACATATTCGTTCGTTTTTAATGTAACTAAGGTTTTTTGTCCGAGATTTAAATGCCGTAAATTTAGCGGAATTTGGTGGTTTTTGTAGTCCAAATTTCTGAAATCTGGCGACATTTTACCCTTGATCTAGCGCCTTTAAAAAATCCAAGGTGGCAACCCTGATCGCCGGGTTAGTGCAAATACCAACTAACCCAGGTAATTGTAGTTTTGAGTTATTGCGTTTTGAAAGTTAGTGTTTCCTAATTATGTATTTAGCAGAAGATTTGTTCTAGTCATTAAACATGTGTTGATTACCTGTTTAATTAGGTTTATAATAATGTATATTGCAGGCATAAAAACCAATTATAATTTACATGAAAGGCAAGTTTTTCTTACAGACCCCCTCATTTAGTTGGTTTTAGCTATGTATTGACAAATTACCATAACTCATGAAATAAAGAATAACGGTAGGTACGGGTAAGCCCAAATTATTTATTTATTTGTGAATTGGTGTCATTCAGTCATTGGTGTTTATAGGCCTTCCAGTTTTTGAGAAAAAAGGGAAAAACCATAAAACTAGTTGCTTTTACCCCTCGAGTTATATGTAAAATAATAATACAAAAGTAACATTTAGTGGTTTAAAATCAATTAAAAACACATAATTACAGCTATTTAAGGCGCGAATTATACAGAAACGGCGTAAGGCGAAGGCGCGGCGCAGGCATCTTGCCGCTTCAAAACGTTTCAATACAAAATGTAGGTAGGCGACACGATGTGAATTATACTCAAGCGGCGTGGCACAGGCACGTCGTTTCGTCGCCTGTTCCGCGTCGCTAGCAGTCGCGACTGGAGAGGCGCGCAAGCAGCACGACTTATGTTTATACAGTAGGTGCAGAAAAATTAAGACCGTGTTTTAATTTCGACAATAGAATGTGGAAACATTCTAGTGACATTTTATACACTGTAAACGAAATACATAAAACAATCAGGATATTCGCATAATTTTTCCATTATTTTAAAATATCTATGCTCTTGTGTCATTTTCCACATAGGGTGCACCCAATATCTTCGGTGTCTCTGCAAAAGCAAGCGCATCTTCGTCACATCACATTACACCTCACCACACCACACACCCCTCTTCCTTACACATACATACACACACAACACTTGAACATGACATGACTCCCCACACAAATACACTTCACACATACTATTCACACATATTATTTGCTTACCTAAATAAAAATACTAAATATATTTCTATAGATATGTCTTTTACCTTTCAGTCATATAATTATTGTTTGTTCTACGAGATTATGCTAGTACGCTCATAAATTGCTCGTCCACTATTTATGCGAAGACACTGCCTCCCAAGATACAGGATCTTCCTAGTTTAGGAGTCAGGGCTCAAATTTTGTATTGACTGTACTGTTATTCATCTCTTGCACACAACTTCTGTTTGTAAATTTTTCTGTACCCTAGTGACTGTTGTGTATATGTGTCAAATTTGTATTATTTTAATAAATACTTTATTATTATTATTATCTTCGTCGTCTGAAGAGGAACACATTCTATCACGATAAAGTCATCCTGTATAATCACTAGTTGCGGTGTCTCTTCGCCTCTGCCTTATCTGTTCCACGGCTGCTCTGCGCCTGCGCCGCGTCTTCACCGTATGCCTTTTCTGTGTAATTCGCGCCTTAGAGGAAAATAACGGTTAGATAGGTTACGATCAATGTTACGATAATTAAACAAAAATTATGGTAGGAGAGGATGCCATTAATATTTTTATTAGACAGTGTACACATTTTTAAAAATAACTATGAAAAGAGCAATCAAAAGTCTCTAAATATCATCCTAATCTTCATCCGAAGAGGTATTTGAAGGCTCTGGTATGCGATCGATTTGTGAACTATCTGTCTTTAAAACCAATAAACCAGCCATGATTATATATTCTTTAGGGATGATTATTTTTTTCACAAAGTTTAGCAGATATTTTTTTAGCCTCCGTGATTGGCAATGTTGTTTTGTATAAATTGCGTCAATTTACCAGGCAGACTTGGACCAGGAATAGATGTTGGAGGTGGTAGTGACTGCATTGATGGACCATCAATTTTTTTCGTCTTGTTTTATAGCGATGTTCCGCTGATGGCAAGCTACTTACCACCTGCACATGAACAGGTTTTTCAGTGAGATCTATGGCGAAAAAATTAGACGTCATGTCGCAAAATTATAAAAAAAATCTTTTCCCCTTTTATAAAAGGGGAAAATATATAAATATACTTATCCTTTTTATTTTTAGCCAAGAAACCACGTTCCCTTGAGTATGTTTTCTTTTGCTTATTTTGAAGTTTGCCGCTAGCTCTTACAGATCGTAAAAATCGTATTAGGTCACCAGTTGTTTCAATTTCCCTAGTTATAATCGAAACCACTAACATGAATAAAAAATAATGACAGAAAACACAAGATTACAGGAAACGTTGGCACCTAAAATCTTTAATTTATCCGTTACTAGCTATTTGCCTTCTAAGACTTCGTTCGCGTGGAATAGGCATGATGATAAATTTTGAAAAACTGTCCTATAATGTTCGGAAACGTAAAATATTTAAAATCAATAATAGTTAAAAAAGAAGATTTTAGTTTTTCGATTCAAAATTCCCACCGAAACGCTCGCCAGTGTCATGGCGTCGCTGGTGATGTCACACCTGACTAGTGCAAAACGTCAACACAACAAAGCTAGAGGTTTCGTCATTGACTTGAGAAGTAAATGGACTGGAAATACCTACAAAAAAAAGGTGCCACAAAATTTCTCATAAAATGGCTGCCAATGATAGGGATGTACCAATTATGGAATATAGTGTTACTATAACAAGTATCGATACTAATACTACATAATAGTTTTACGAGTCTTACTAGATATCACGTTGGAATCATATTTATAATTTACTAAGCACTTCGCCCGCGAAAATTGTGATAGCTCGGCTAATTTGCATGGCATCAATATAATTTATATCCTATGTTACTCGGTAACAATGTAGCTTTATAATGGTACTTAAAATATTTTTTAACAGTAGTTCTTGAGTTAAATCGTAACAAACACACAAACAAAAAAGCAAATCTTTCCTCTATATTATTATACCATAGATTCTTACAGTCTGTTGTAACAAAAAAATGAGTAAGTTTAATGCTCCTCTGATATCTGACCGTTAATAATTAATGTAGTGTTTTTTCTGCACAGAATTTATAAACAATTTTAGTCGCATCACTTTTGCGCTTTCGCTTATTTTATATCTGTGTGCTAAGTGCGAGTTTTTTACTAAAATTCAAGTAATGTGTCGACCGCGTAAACCGAGTTTACGTTACCATTAACGTCGTCGGTAATGACAATAGAATGCCTCTATGAAAATGAGGTCCGTTTGGAGCACATCGCTAACGTTTGCATGCTATCGCGAGTGCAAGTTAAAATTTTGACAGTTTTGACAGCTCGAATACGAAACGCGAGCGTGAAAAGTTTTCACATAAGATTTTGTGGTGAGAGCATCATGAGAGTGGTGAAATAACAAAGTAATTTAATTTAATTTCGTATTGTGAATGAAACTTACCATGGAATCTCGTATTATTTCGTTTGGACAATGTTTGAGACCGCAAAAGCACAAGATAAGCGTAATATAACGCCACAAAAAAGTAAACACGGTTACGTAAACAAAGATAGAAACACCACCACAAACCACTCGGGCATTATAAGATCATTTGCTTATATCTCCATGCCTAAAAAGTAACAAACTTAGTTTTACAAACTTCACAGATGGATCAAGGTCACTCACTACACACCAAAAGATATAAATTACACTAACTGCTCCATTTATGTCACCAGCATTTCAAATTGGGACGGGCTAGTCTTTATTTTTAACAATAATATTCAAGACTAACACAAACTTTCGTAAACACAAACAAAACTAATGACCATTGACCACAGATAAGTAATGTCGTCTAACTTCGTTCTATAACCACCACTAATTGAATAGGCAGTCGCTTATATTATGAACACAAAATACGAATGTCAACTTATTTTGGCCGGTTATTAATGTACGCAACACAAGTTACGGTGAATTAACGCGAAAACGAATGAATGTATTCTAGGATCTCACACTCGCAAGTTAACGATTGTCGATGCGGCACTCACACTACCTAGTTCTGACATATTACGCTAGATGGCGCTACCCCAGCGCCATACAAATTTGCCTAAACGTTAACGCGCTCGAATGTGGTGAACGAAAATAACAAATCTCGCACTAAGCACACTGGTCTGTAGCTTCTAGTAGGTATGCGGACTAGGTTTGCCAGATACAGTAATTTCATTTCCTGGCCAATTCGAAGGATACTAATTTGGTGGGTACGAAAATAGTTATTGGTCTTTGTAAATTGCATTTCTTGTAATCTATACTAATATTATAAAGAGGTAACATTTGTTTGTAAGTTTGTATGTAGGGGTAATCTCCGGAAGTAATGAACCGATTTTAATAATTGTTTCACTGGTAGAAAGCTACATTATTCGTGAGTGCTATAGGCTATATTTTATTCCCGTACTCCCACGGGAACGGTAACTACGCGGGTGAAACCGCGGGACGTCAGCTAGTATTTTACAAACATACCAATACACCTAGGTATGTCAAAAATCAACTTACCAGCTTTAATTGCTCATACTATGCAGATTATTTTTAAATATGAAAACACAAACATTAATTGAGTATCGCACCTCGTTTTTAGTTATTCATTAAATAAAACTTCGGTAAAAATCAACATTTGTTTTATTTATTCAATAAACATTTGGTATGAAAACAACAATATGCATATCAACTACCTATTCATTTCTAAACAATGTTAGTTTGTTCAAAAACTGCTTTCCGAGCCACGCAGGAAACTCGGTATGTAATGGGTGGTCACCCACCCACAGTCCAACCTAGGCAAACACGCACACTTTGCAAGAAGGCCAGGGAATCGTAAAACGGTCGACTTCTAAGTAGGTGGATACATACCTCTTTGAGCATTGTTTCCACAATTAGATGGGGTAGCTGCTGCAATGGAGGCATTACAGTAGATGTACAAGAAACATCCGATTTTTTAACGTTGCTCGTCTCACAGAAAACATATGGCTCTTGATGTTGTTTTTTGATGGATGCCTGAAAAAAATAGGAATTTCGTTATGCAATATTTGTTTTGTATTGTGTAACGGGCTGGTGTCCGTAACTCCACGTCAAATTCGTCAGTCAAAACGCGTACCTAATTTGCGTGCGAACAATAATAATCATATTTTTTCGAACCGATTAGCACACGTATGTATTATACTGATATCGTACCAGCACAGCGAAGGAACTAGTATCGGAAAATATTACAGCAACGGTACTACACTATTCCACCATGACATGTTATTGTAAACAAACGAATGAAATTATGAAATTAAAAAAAGGTCTGTTGGACGAAAATAAGCCCAAATATGAACACTACAGCCATAAATTCACGATCCCTTAGCATTTTTATCCTCAAAAGTGTATTACTATGTGTAATAATTCATGAAAACCGGCTACTAACCTGTGCAAAGATAATTGAGGTTGATTTTCCTTCTTTCTTGCACTACACTTCATAACACAACACGCAGGCATGTTGAATAGCTGTTTTCCACCATATACGTGCAATTTTAAAGATAAACTCTTCGTAATTTTCTCACAAATCTAAATAAATGCAAAAGTAAACACTCATTTGACAGCAGAACTACCACAAAACTCGTCGCATAATATGGCGGATACGGCACTTACCTACAACTGTAACTACGTCACAAGAAAATGTTGTCATTATGAGCAACAGCTGAAATATTGTTGTCTCTTTTATCAAATACGATTACCACATTAGATAGAATGAAGCAAAACGATATTTCACATTCTGTTTCGTATTTCACTCACATTTGTCTATGCAAATGTAGGTATAGAATATCGGGGCCCCTCCATATTTCTTTCTATCTCTATGGGTTTCGTACGTCTATACATTTAAATAATTTGCGAATTGCGATTACTAAAATGAATTAAAAAAAGTACAAGTGTTGTGCGGTCCCGCAGTGCGGAAACACATCAATACAAACCCCAAATAAGTTATTTATGTCCGTAGTCCCAACTCTGGAAAGTTTGGATTTAATCCAATAACACTCGATAGATGTACAGGATGGCGCTTCGCTTGTGCGATGCATCAACATCAAAAAAGCTATGGCATGTTTGCAGCCTCATATAGAAGCTACACAATCATGACATTCGACTGAATTTACTGTCTCTTGCTGTTCATCTATTAATAAAGTTACTGCATACAACTTAGCATGTACTTTATGTTCTGGGCAATTTTTTCTTACCACTGTGCACAGATTTTCTTCGCGTTTAAGTTGTACCTACGTAGCTTACGGCGTCATCGCCATAGGGTGCCCTGGAAGACCTTATATAAACAAATAAACGAAACTAATAAACATACGGTTCAATTTAAAAACAATATTACAAAAGTGCATTTCAAAGACATATTTTTATCATACTACTAAACCTATTTGGTTTGTTAGAATAGGTACTCAAAATATTGTGATTTTAAAATGATTACATAGATTACATTTATAAAAATGTTTTTTAGTATTAATAAAGGTACATACTTAAACAATGATATTATAATAAACAGATAGGTATGATAAACACCTACAAAACCACAGAAAAAAGTGTTCCGCACAGCAGCGGCACGCGAACACTTTTTATTCAGTCTACATTTCAAATAATACAAAAGGGATAGCTCGATAAAACCAATAAGAAAAAAAGAGACAGATAGTGTTGTTCTATGTCTGTAGTGTACGCGTCCTTGTCGTACGCACTCACGACAAAAATGCGGTTCCCATCTCTGTCTTTTTTTATCCTCCATTATCAGAATATTAGGAAAATAAATGAAAAATATTAATAAATCAAAGTATATTGCGTAGTTACATGTGGTATGAGATCCCTTGTGTTTTATTTACTTCGGTATCATGATTGGTACACTTTCCGAACATGTACGATGGCATTTTTACAATTTTTATCTAAATTCGTAGCAGCGTATCGCTCGCCGCCATCCGTGTTGCAGACTAAAGGCAAAACGGGTCAATTGGGCCGTTTTCGATGCAAAAAAAAAAAACTTCCAACATCATCACATCGATCTTAGTCAATTTACCACCGTTGTACCCTTAACCCTTGTTCAATGATCCGTGTATCATAAGATAAATAAAAAAATCACAGAAATTCGACCATTTGTTTACCTAAATTTCCCAAGTGTTATCAAAAGTGACGTCATGCGCTGTGATTGGTGTTCAACTTAATATGGCGGACATAGGAATTTTGTAGATTGACCATGAAGAAGAGTGTCGAAGAGAGTGTTGAAGAGTGTCCATGGAGTTTCTTGCCCGTTCTTCTCCATAGAGATCTACGCTAGGGAATGGGCAACTACAGTACTTTCTCAAGTTATTATGCCTTGTGACTGGGACTGTAGCTTCGATTTTCTTTTTTGTATTTTTGACTTTCAAAAGTGCCGTAATGGTCTAATTGAAATAAATGCTTTGAGTTTGAGTTTGATTTTAATTGTCGTATAATTTATCAATCCCGCTCTTAATAATAAAAATAATGCGTGTTTCATATTCCACAATGCAAGTGTTATTAAATAAATAAATATTTTAGTAATTTTCAATTACTGTCATCATGCCTATTCTTGGTCCATTTTTGTTTCTTATTTACATAAATGATTTGCCTCACCTCATAAAGGATAATCATGACATACTATTGTTTGCAGACGACACTTCTCTTTTATTTAAATTCAAACGTCAGCAGTTGTTAATTAAAAAAAGCAAAAGTCGTTAATTGGTTTAATGTTAATAACCTACTGCTAAATGAGAAAAAAACTAAATGTATTAAGTTTACGATACCCCATGTAAGACAAGTGGAAACTACTGTACTAATTAAGGATGAAGAGTTGAAACCGGAAGATAGCACAGTGTTCCTTCCCTTTCATAACTTTGGATGCCAAGCTTCAGTGGGACCCGCATATAGACAAATTGTCAAAAAAACTTAGCTCTGCAGCATACGCCGTTAGAAGAATTCGTGAGTTAACTGATTTAGAGACAGCCCGTTTAGTTAACTTTAGTTATTTCCATAGCGTGATGTCGTACGGTATTCTCTTGTGGGGCAATGCCGCCGATATTCAGACAATATTTGTTTTGCAAAAAAGGGCAATTCGTTCAATTTATAAATTAAGTCCCAGATACTCCCTCAGAGAAAAATTTAAAGAGATTAATGTTCTTACTGTCCCTTCTCAGTTTATTTATGAAAACCTTTTGTACGCACACAAAAATATTAATTTCTTTAAAAAATACAGTGATATCCACAACATAAATACGAAGAACAAACACAAATTTGTTGTTCCTGCAACGAGGCTCAAAAAAATAGGGGGTACGTTCAGATGCCAATATACTATAATGTATACGTTTTTACAATAAACTTCCGAGCCAAATTCAAGCACTAAGCCTAAATAAATTCAAATCGTCTATAAAACGGAAGCTGTGCCTGAAAGCCTACTATCATGTTAATCACTATCTCGAAGACAAAAAGGCTTGGGATTAAGCTGCTCCAATGATATTTGCTCAGTGAATGTCGAAGCTTCGGACTTCGCTTGTTTATTGTTTTTCTTTTTCTTTTTTATACATGTCGGCGTCACATTGTAAACAACACGTGTATCAGGCCACGCGGTAGCGCGCTACGTCATTCGAGTCGGAGCTAAGTAAACGCTACGTCGGCGTCGTAGCATGCTACGTTGTTCTCCCACCTCCTCGCTGCGGGGCGGAGTTAATGCACGCTACGTCGTAGCGCGCTACGCCGTTATCCCACCTCCAAAACTAGCGTATAAAAGGGGCCGCACAGCGGCGAATGGACATTGAGGTACCCGTAGCCAATGAGGTACCCGTAGCTACGGGTACCAAGCTGAAACCGCGGGACAAGGACAAGGTCCATAACCCGCCGGCCGCGCCCTCTTGCGGGGGCGCAGCGACTTCCACTTCGAATGGACATTCTGACTTCAGGCGTGGCCCGGTGGACAGGTTGTATTACTCTTAATTATTTATTTATTTATTTATTCAAATCTCCCTTACAACTATCATTACAGGAATGTTCCTAATGCGATAGCTCGGTCTCAAAATTAAATTTACTATTTACAATATAAAAACTATGGTAAAACTAAAAAAAAAAAGAAAAAGAATTAGCACTAGTTACAAATCTTAACATCTAAGTAATAATATATAATCATAGCTTCTGTACATCGCTACCTAACTAAAAAAACACAATATTTAAACAATAAAACAACAACATTTAGTCTACATTATAACATAAAATAAACAAGAGTATTTTAGCGAATTCACTCAAATAACATGTAAATACATCGATCTTGACGTGAAGATCGTTAATAACCCTAATTGCGCGGGTCAACGGTGTTTTAGCGAGGAGGTTGGTCCTGGCAACCGGCACGGCCAGCAGCGGCGGGCGACGCCGCCTCCACACATAGCGGTCCGGTACACATAAACTCAGGCGCTGCAGCACTCCTGGGTTATGCTCAATGCCACGAAGTAACCTAACTAAATACGAAACAAGCGTGAATTCCCGTCGCACCCTCAGTTGGTTGTACCCGACCATACCTAGCACAAACAGAGTGGGGTACATCAACGGGTAAAACGGATATACCCCATATAGCTTCCTGTATAAGTGGCGTGTGAACTTGTTCTGTACGCGTTCCAGCATCACCACGTACTTGGCCTCATGAGGAGCCCATATGACAGCACTATGTTCCAAATGACTCCTTACTAGTGCGTCATATAGGACTCTTACTGAAGCGATATTAGTAAAGTGTCGTGTCTGCCTCAGAACAAATCCCAGGTTTCTAAACGCTCTTTTACATATCCTCGTATTATTGTTACTCTGTATATTGTTGCTCTTTTGTCTGAACTAAGGTGTTACTGTATTATTGGGTGTAATTGCTATTGTGTGAAAGTATAATGTCAAGTAATTTGTTAGACTCAGTGTATCTGTTTGAAAAGAGTAACCATGGAGTTTCTTGCCGGTTCTTCTCCATGGAACCTACCATACCGAACCGTGCAATGCGAAATAAAATAGTGTATCGCATCCAGTGTGTTTTCATTAGCACGAAACCCGTCTACAGCCCACATAAGCTCGAGCCTAGTGAAATAAATTCCTGACAATCCCGACATACACTCTGACATTTAATGTTTTGACATGTATTTTATTATTTTTTACTTTATTTCCTTTTATTATTTTACTAGCTGACCCGCGCAACTTCGTCTGCGTCACATAATATAGCTTATAGCTGTTCCCCGCAGTTTCACCCTCGTTGCTCAGTACCTGTTGGTCGTAGCGTGATGTTATATAGCCTATAGCCTTCCTCAAGAAATGGACTATCCAACACTAAAAGAATTTTCCAATTTCAACCAGTAGTCCCTGAGATTAGCGCGTTCAAACAAACAAACAAACAAACTCTTCAGCTTTACAATATTAGTATAGATTTGACATTTACTGATTTGACATGAATAATATTTTGTTAAGTATTTTACTTTTTTTTTATCATCATTGTGACTTTTAATGATTTTTGTGATTTTTATTTACATTGTTTTTGGTTAGAACTTGTTATGAATTTTATATGATTATTGTAAATGTGGGGACCATGTGGGTCACATTTATATTTTTTGTTTATTTTTTCCCACAACTGTCTGGCAGTTTGAGTACTCTAAGCGACCTACCCAAATGTCCTTTCTTTGGTATTTTTCGTCGTTTCGTTGAGCTCCTTGAGTTATAAGTCGAGCTACACGTTAACTGACAAATGCTTGCACTGACTGGACAGGTCCACTCAAATCTGTATGGTTCTTTCTTCAAAAGACCATCTCAGACACTAATCTGCATAGTCCTTATGTGAATTGAGTAAGATTGTCTGGACTTTAAAAGAGACTATGACCTCTGAGTTTGTTTCGGCTGTTTCTTCTTCGTAGTCAGGTACGAAACACCGGCCCCATTTAGTTTCAAAAAATGACGTGTAAAAGTGTTTGTAAAAACCTACTTGCAAAATAAACTTCATTTATCATTTATCAAGGCAGCTTCAAGAAGTTAGAGTTAGATTAATTGGTTTAGGGATGGATGTAGGAATAAATGTATATTATTTAAATCGTTGTTGATTATTTTAAACTAGTAGGTCTTTTGATGAGCTGGTATATCTATCATGAGCACGGGATGCAAGATATATTGGACAAGGAGCCTAATCTGCAATAACCAAATACGCTTAGTGGTTATAAGTGTAAGTGGTAAGTGGTTAGACGACCCGAATGGCGCAGCGGTAGTGAGACTGCCATACGTTCTTAGGGTCCCGGGTTCGAATCCCGGTCGGAGTAAATGTTTGTGTGATGAGCATGGACATTTGTTTCCGAGTCATGGATGTTTATATGTATAATAAGTATGTATTTACAAACAAAAATTATCTATGTAGTATATCAACTATCTGGTGTCCACGACACAAGCCTCGTTGCTTAGTGTGGCACTAGATGGCGCTGTGTGTAATGTCCAGCAATATTTATTTATTTATTTATTTATAAAACAAAGGCAAGTAGGTCATTTATCAAAACGTGGTGATGGCAAGTAAAGCAGACCTCTAACTAACTGAATGGTTACATTGATACATGGCACCCCCGATCCTTGCTAGAGCCAGCTCGCAGTTTTAAATCAGCCCCTAAATAATCTCACTCAGATCCCGCCTGTCCCTTGGCTACCCTCCCCAGCGACCCCGCAAGCCGAGGCTCGCATCTTATCCCACAGAGGGTGTCGCTTAATTTATGCGTGTTTTACTCCTGGCTGGAAGCCTTACACTCAAGGCATCCAGAGCATAGTCCGGTTAAGCAGAAGCCAGCCTCATAGGTTAGCATGCGAGATGCCATGTAAAAAAAAAGAAATATGGCAGAATACAGAAGTGGCCTATTCTCAGCAGTTGGTGGATTAAGGACAATGATGATATACAACAATGCTACTATTAGGTATGCCTACAACTAGTTAGGTATTTCTAAATTATTAAAACTGCTATATAATTATTGTCACTATGAAAGAGTCCTCTAGGATCTGCCGCAAATTGGCAGCCATCTTTAAAATTGACGTAAGCACCGATTAAAAACACATGGGTAGTCATTATTTATTGAATTTTTCGCTTTAAATATTACTGTAATTATGGTTATTCACACAATCCACCGGAAGAAGATATTATCACCTTAGTATGACTATAATTTATTTTTTTAATAGCTTTCGCCCGCGGCTTCGCTCGCGTAAATTTTGAATTTGACATTCAGTTCGGGTTGTACTCTGTTTGTTGTGACATGACCTCTGGCCGTTGCAGACATGGGCTCAGAACGGAACATTATTCTAGGACGCTCCTTTATAGAATGTTGTGTGTCCTTCTATTTGGCGCTAATACATATAAATTCTGGGCATTGGACACACGCAAACATGCTACATATAGCTGGCCATGGGAAAAGCATGGCTTTTCCAAATGCACGCTTGCTACCTGCAATGTTCAAGTTCGTCACATGGACGGTATAATATACGACCAAGAGCGTCCGATGATTTTACCCCAAGCCAATCTTCAACAGGCGTACCTTGAACGGGATTTTTTACTCCCTTCTTGAGGTGTTCTATGTACGAGTATAACAACGGCGGCCTTGAAAAAGGTGGTTGAAGTGGTTTTAGGAGGAGATCCTTATCCGGAATTTACGTTCATTAAAAACAGACTGTCCATTTCCTAAGTGTACGACAACGGTACGTATGCATGTATCATTGGACGTTTCCAAATACTTTTGCCTTTGAAATAACATTCATTAGTTTGTGGACCTTTAAACGAAACACGCGGGCAACTAAATCATGTCGGTCAGTAATTCATTGCCCAGGCATAAGCTCTTCTGTTATTTTCTTCCATGAGGGATTGCAGGCCTCTCATGTTCGCCACGCGCAGTTCGATCAGCATCGATAACGATCTTATAATTTTCTTGAGGCCAGTTTTAAAGGTATTTATCAATAGATTTTGGTTATGTAACATAACCGGTAATAAAGGAACTCAATTGTTTCTCCTAAAATTGTTTGTCCAAAAATCATTATCAAAATTATCATATCATATCCATAACACGTTTGCTATAAACTTTTAATGTTCAAATCCCGAAATTTTGTTTCACATCTATCTAAATATATAAAAGAAGAAACTGACTGACTCATCTATCAACGCACAGCCCAAACCGCTGGGTCTACAGATTCCAAATTTAGCATGTAGGTTCCTTAAGTGGTCTAGGGGTGCACTAAGAAAGGATTTTACAAAATTCACCCCCTAAGGGGGTTAAACGGGGCTCCAAAGTTTGTATGGGGAAACAAGATTAGTTAGACTATTTTATTCGAAACTTCACAGGAGTGCTCCTATTAATAAATGAGTAGAAACGGGTTTCAGGATTTTTCAGAATTCAACCCCTAAGAGGGGGAAATGGGGTGACAAAGTTTAAAAATCAATACACAGCCCAAGCCGCTGTGTCTAGAGATTCCAAATTTAGCACATTGGTTCTTTTTGTAGTCTAAAGGTGCACTAAGAAAGGATTTTTCAAAATTCATCACCTAAGGGGGTTAAACGGGGCTCCAAAGTTTGTATGGGGAAACAAGATTAGTTACACTATTTTATTCGAAACTTCACAGGAGTGCTCCTATTGATAAATGAGTAGAAACGGGTTTCAGGTTTTTTCAGAATTCAACCCCTAAGAGGGGGAAGTGGGTGGCAAAGTATAAAAATCAATGCACAGCCCAAACCACTGAGTCTAGAGATTCCAAATTTGGCACATAGGTTCTTTATGGGATTTAGGGGTGCATTAAGAAAGGATTTTTCAAAATTACCCCCCAAGGGGTTGAAACGGGGTCCAAAGATTACATGGGGAAATAAGATTAGTTAGACTACTTTATTCGAAACTCAACAGGAGTACTCCTATCGATAAATGAGTTAACATTTGTGTTTCAGGTTTTTTCAGAATTCAACCCCTAAAGGGGAAAATGGGGTAACAAAGCCTGAAATTCAACATCGGTATTGTTTGTATGGTGAATTGGGTTGGGTGTATTACAGAAACAACGATTTTAAGATTTAATGTGGCGGACCTAAATTACCATCATTCCCTGCTGGGGTGCGATGGGGTTGAAATATCTAAAAATCAATATGGGTGTCGAAACCGAGATTATCAGGGGTGCTGATGTAGAAATTGGCATTTATTTTGAGATCCAGAAGATGGCGGATTCAACTTCTATTCTGGGTTATTGTTGATTTATTGTGATGATTGTGATAACGATGATGATGATCGTTATAATTACGATGATAATTGTGATGATGATGATTGTGATTACGATATAATGAGTTTGATAACGATGATGGTGATTGTGATAGTGATGACGATTGTGATAGTGACGGTGATTGTGATGGTGATAGCGATGGTTGTGATAACGAGGATGGAGATTGTGATGATGATGATTATGATTAAGATGATAATGATTGTGATAACGATGATAATGATTGTGATAGGTAACGATGATTGTGATGGTGATTGTGATAACGATGATGGTAATTGTGATGGTGATAGTGATTGTGATAGTGACGGTGATTGTGATGGTGATAGCGATGGTGATCGTGACTGTGACAGTGATTGTGATTGTGATAATGATGAAGATGATTGTGATTACGATGATAATGATTGTGATAACGAGGTTAGTGGTTGTGATAATGATTGTGATGGTGATTGTAATGGTGATTGTGATGGTGATAGTGATTGTGATAGTGATAATAATGGTGATTGTGATAGTGATAATGATGGTGATTGTGATAATGATTGTGGTTGTGATAGTGATGGCGATTGTGATCATGATTATTGTGATTAAGATGATAATGATTGAGATTACGATGATAACGATTGTGATTACGATGATAATGATTGTGATGACGAGGATGGAGATTATGATGACAATGATTGTGATTACGATGGTAGTGATTGCGAGGATAATGATTGTTAAAATGATGATAGTGATTGTGATCGTGATGGTGACTGTGATTGTGATGATGATTGTGATGGTGATTGTGATAACGATGATGGTGATTGTGATTTTGATGGTGATTGTGATAGTGATTGTGATAGTGACGGTGATTGTGATGGTGATAGCGATGGTGATGGGGATTGTGATTGTGACAGTGATGGTGATTGTAAAGGTGATTGTGATGGTGATTGTGATGGTGATTGTGATTGTGACTGTGATAGAGATAGTGATAGTGGTAGTGATACTGATGGTAATTGTGATAGTGATGACGATTGTGATAGTGACGGTGATTGTGATGGTGATTGTGATGGTGATTGTGATGGTGATTGTGATGGTGATTGTGATGGTGATAGCGATGGTTGTGATAACGAGGATGGAGATTGTGATGATGATGATTATGATAAAAGATGATAATGATTGTGATAACGATGATAATGATTGTGATAGGTAACGATGATGGTGATTGTGATAGTGATAGCGATGGTGATGGGGATTGTGATAATGATTGCGGTTGTGATAGTGATGGCGATTGTGATATCATGATGTTTGTGATTATGAAAATGATTGAGATTACGATGATAATGATTGTGATGACGAGGATGGAGATTGTGATGATGATGATTGTGATTATGATGATAATGATTGTTAAAATGATGATTGTGATAGTGGTAGTGATTGTGATCGAAATTGTGATGGTGATTGAGGTGGTGATTGTGATAACGATGATGGTGATTGTGATAAAGATTTTGATGGTAATTATGATGGTGATGGTGATTGTGATAGTGACAGTGATTGTGATGGTGATAGCGATGGTGAGGGGGATTGTGATGGTTATGGTGATTGTGATGGTGATTGTGATGATGATTGTGATAATGGTTGTGATAATGATGGTGGTTGTGATAGTGATGGTGATTGTGATAATGTTGGTGACTGTGATAGTGATCGTGATTGTGATAATGATTGTGAAAATAATGGTGGTTTTGTTATTGATGGTGATTGTGTTAATGATGGTGGTTGTGATAGTGGTGGTGGTTGTGATAGTGATGGTGATTGTGATGATAATAAGAAAATGTGATGATTATGAAATTTGGCAAATAGATAGTTTATAACCTGGATTAACATGTAGGACACTATTTTTCCATTTAGTATGATTCAGTGGGACAGTTACCGAACTGGACGCGGGCGAAGCCGCGGGCAACAGCTAGTATCTAATAAATTATCTTCACTTCTAAAACTATTCTGTCATATTATCGAGTAGGATAACTACTATAATTTTTGAATCTCCTATTTTTACATGACATAAAATTATATGTCCCAAGTATTGTATTATAGGTATAATGTGTATTATTCCGAATGTTCATTTATAAATGATTAGTCCTAAAACATTTGGTAAAAGTTAGGTTTCAGTGACAGAAACGCATCCATGTAAACCCGACTCCAAGCAGTCTTGTCTGCCCTACCCCTTTTTTTTCGGATGGGAAATCATCTAATGACTCCTACCGCTCTGGGTGGAGCAGGAGGGAGTGTCAGACTTTTACTGACTAAAACTCATCCATGATCCTTCCTTGCCCTTTGTGTTCCGGGGCCACGGTATCTCTTTCGAACAGTCCCGAAACCCCGGCAGGCATCGGCCCTTGCGGACCCCTATCTATCATGGGGTTTTGGTTTCCGCACTTAGTCCTTAAAGTGGACCATTCTTGCGGGCCCCTTCCTATTGCTGACTCTCTTTGAGGCGCGCGTGGAACACGAACGCGCCGTCGCCACGGCCTGTCGTCATGAGACGGACGGACGGTGAGCTAGCCAATAACCCACCGTCCATAGGCCCGCGCCTACGGTTGCCCCCGACGCCCGAGTCGCCTCCCGCGGCGGCCGGGATGTGAGGTTCTCTCCTTCTTACGTTCTGCCACCTCCTTCTCTTGCATTACTGCTTCGCAGAAGGAGGTGACGGCGTCCCATTCCGTCTCGCTCCGGACCATGGCTTGGACCAGGGCCGGACGCGAGAGGTCGCCGCCGCCAATCGTCGCTTCGAGGACACGGCGGTGCTCCGCCCACGCGGGGCACACCTCCACCGTGTGCTCCACCATGTCCTCCGTTCGATCCTCGCAGTGGAAACACCCGAGAAAACCCCGTGTAATTTAGAATCGCGTAGGCGTGGTATGGCGAGGTGACCCGCAAGCTGAGGAGCAGGTGGTTTTATTACTCGCCGCCGTGGCTGAGGCTGACACGCGCAGCCGGCCAGCAAGCCTAGTTAGTGATAGTGGTGACCGTTAAACACATCTGCGACGATAAGCTCGCGTGGAACCGCCGGAGCCTCGCAGTGCCGGAACCGTGACAGAAACCATGCCTATTGAATGTTGTTTGCTCGCTTGCATGCTGCATGCATGTTGCATGTTGCTTGCTTGATGATACTGTGTGCTTGCTTGCTGTTAGCATGCTGTTAGCTTACTGCATTCTTTCTGCATGCTTGCTGTCTTTCCTGTTTTTGAGAAGATGTCTCATCAGCTCTCAAAGCTGCTTGTCGCTTCTTTTGTTATTGCCTTTTTAATTCGCCATCAACGGAGGATTTTTGGAATCAAGCAATTTTCGCTGTTCAGGTTCGCGATGAGCTCCTCCCTAAGTTGGAACTACGTTTAAGAGGCATTTTAATATAGAAAAAAGAAACAAAGAAACCTAACCATTGAAAATAACAAACCTACCAAAAAATAATAAAAGGGAACTCTTAAAGATTTTTTTTATTTTCATACATTTGTTTGTATTAAGGATCGAGTCGGATCAAGTAGGATCGACAACGCTTAATTGATAATTAAGTGCCGCAGATTTAGACAACCAATCCTAACGAATATATTTTTTTAGGAATCAGAAAAAACCAATTTAACAACCTATTTAACGACAATAACGATACCATAGCTAAAGACAATTACGATCAAAAAAATCTTCGATGATCATTCTGCCACAGAAAATTTTAACACCGCGGCGCGATTTAGAAAACCCGTCATCGGTACAACGCCATCTATCAAGCAGATTGGGAAACTGTTGAATTTATGCTACTAAAAAGCTGTTACAATATGACTGACTCACAATATATATTTCCTATCCTAAGTAATATTATTAATTCGAAAGTGAGTTTGTTTAATTACTTTATCCCTCGGGAACAGTCCTTTTTTCTTGGATGAAAGGTATAATTTTTTATGTATCTCTTACAACGTACCTATGTTCAAAATGTCATGATGATCGGTTCACCGGGTCAGGGCGTGAAAAGGTATCAAGCAAAGCAACTTACTTTCGCATCTATAATAATTTATTATTTATGTTATATTCGTAGTTAGGAGGATGTAAAACTGGTCTAGACTCAAAAATAGGGTACAAAAAGTACTTCAATATAAAAAAAAAAAAACTCATGTCACACTACTAAAGTTTTTCTATAATAATTTAATTCAATCGTGATTCGTAAGACACGTGGCGCCACCTCGTCCTGAGAGAACCACTGAACCCATGGTTCCGTGATTACCTCACTACGCGCTCCTACCGTGTGAAGGTGGAGGATGCGCTTAGTGACAGGGTCGAGGTGCGGAGTGGGGTGGCGCAGGGCTCGGGATGTGGACCAATTTGTTACCTAATGCATGTCAACAGCTTGTGCCGAGTGCTACAGCATTGTTCAGCGTATATGTTTGCAGATGACTTGTGCATACTTCGCTCCGGAACTAACATAAACGATACCTACCAGCTAGTTCAACAAGATATAGACGCGGTTGTTAAATGGTCGCACGACAATGGCATTATATTAAATGCTAGTAAAACTAAATTATTGTTAATTCATTCGCCATACTTACGACCTCATAGTCCGACTCCACCTTTATTTACCCATGAATATATATGCCACCATAATAACTTACTGGACTGTAAATGTAAACCTATTGAAAGAGTCGACTGTGTAACCTACCTTGGCATGAAAATAGATGAGAACTTTTCTTGGTCCCAACACGTAGACTATATTTCAAGTAAACTAACAATATTATTAAGTAAAATGTACCACCTAAGCTTTAAAGTTCCTATTAGTGTATTAAGATGTATTTATGTCATTAGTAGATTCTATTATGAGTTATGCTCTTGACAGCTATGGATTAACATTCAAAACTAACTTGGATAAACTAGAAGCTCTTCAAATTCGATTCTTAAAACTACTTGGCTTAGTAGATATAGGACCTATTCGTAAAATGGCTTACGGCGAAAAAAAGGACACGTTCTCGGAATGGCCTATTCTTCAAATGACTTGTTCTCATAATACCTCATTCTGTAAAAGACCTATTCGTTTAATACCTTATTCGTGTAACGACCTATTCTAGAAAGGACTCATTTTTAGGGTTCCGTACCCAAAGTGTAAAAACGGGACCCTTGTTACTAAAAAAACTAAAAACAGTTGTAAAGGGGATTATAAGAAATTATTTAAAATATGTAAAATTCTACCTATCACTTATCCGCTTTTATGCATTTTCGCGCCAAAAAAAATACATTTGAGTGCCTTAGCAGTTAACCACCAAGGTACCCAAGAGCATAGCTTAACTCACGTATTCAACAACCACAACACACGATCTATGGCTGCTGGCAGATTCAATGTACCCAGAGTCACCAATTACTTTGGAGACAGAACCCTAAAAAAACGAATACCATATATATTGAACAGTCTGCCAGCAGGCATAAGGAGTGAAACAAATAAAAATGAATTTAGAAGTAAATTAAAAAAATATTATTTAGATATGTGCTAGTGTAAGTTATATATACATATATGGTTATACTAGCTGACCCGCGCAACTTCGTCTGCGTCACATGAGAGAAAGAGGGTTAGAGAGAGTGTGAGTCAACCTTAAAAGATAGACATAATGCTATCGCGGTTTTTTTTTAGAACGTTTTAAAACGGACAATTCCCTAATACACAATTGTTGCGTAACTTTAACCGTTTATGCAGCGCCCGCAAAGGAAGCTTTCAAAAGAAATAAATTTACCTTGTTTTTGCAACATTTATCATTGATGCTCCGCTCCTTTTAATTATAGCGTGATGTAAGATAACCTATAGCCGTCCTCGATAACTATTCAACACTAAAAGTTTTTTTTTAATTCGAACCAGTGGTTCCTGTAATTAGCGCGTTCAACCAACCAAACACTCTTTAGCTTTATAATATTAGTGGATATAGATCCAAGTGGGTAACAATTAATTTAATTTCTTCGATATATTTGCATTAATCGCTAAAATAATCTATTTATGTTTTTTCGAAAAAGGGCTTGCCTCGACAGCCTTACGTCTTCATCCTTAGACACTCGATGACAGTCATACTCCAGCTAGGTCGAAAGTTCTCATCAAAGGTGCAAGAAATTAGCCCAAACACGATTTTTCAATTATAAATGGGACCAACTTTGAGATGTAACTACGCTTTTCACAAAAAAAGGACCATGTACGGACTTCCCTGTAAAAGTTATCCGTGGTCAACAACAACAACAGCACATAACGTCCACTGCTGGACATAAGCCTTTCCCATGATGGGAGGAATTTGCCGTAATCTCCACGCTTGGCAGGCGGATTGGAGATCGCAGTGATGAAAGACTAACAGAAAACGCTGCTGCACATTCCCTGGTCTACGGAGGCACAAAGTGTTCTGCTTCAGACATTAGTCGCCATAAACGACACCCGTGAGTGTAATAGGTTGGTTCTATTCTACTCTGCCGGACACCACACGGCTTAACCACGGCTCACGGCTTTCCGTGGTCATATATAAAAAAAAATACGCGTCGAATTGAGAACATCCTTCTTTTTGTTTTGTCGGTTAAAAAACCAATCTTGAGGCAACTGACACGGGCGAGGGTCATTCGATTCAGAAAATGGAGTGAAATGTACAACGCCATCTATCAACCAAAATGTTAAACTGCTAAAGTAGGTATATTATGCTATTTTTTTTTTTAAAGCTGGTCAGTCGATTTAAAAGTTATGTGGTGAGCACATTTTTAGTCATTGGTACCATTTTAGTTCAACAGATGTCGCTGCATGTATGTATCTTACATTTGATGATTAGTTGTTCTTGAAAACTTTAAGTTCATATATCTTTTGATATTTATGTATGTAAATTCTCAAAAACAAATTAAGGAACATATCCTTGCTGCAAACGAATTAGTTGATAGCGGTAATAGTAATGCATACTGTGTAGACACGATGACCTTCAACAACACTCAATGTACATCACAAAGTGAATCCAGCCCGGACACTCTCCTACCCGAGGTAACGGAGAACCCGACCCGGCTGAGCAGTGTTCCGGACTGTATCTCCATTCAAAATTCACCAGATATTGTACAAGGTTCATCACAGGTAGGTCAAATAGATAGTAGTTCTCCCCCTTCTTGTAATACACACAGTTGTTGCTCCATTTTGTTCTCAGATAGTATAGGAAAAGGGTTAGGCAAGTTAATTAGTAACAATCTGAGTCATTCTTCTCTAAATTATTGTACTCCTCAGGCTTCTTACAACCAGATAATAACATCAATAACTCGGAAGGAATTTGATCCTAATACCATTATAACTGTACTTGTAGGTAACAGTTCTAACGTTAAACTTGATGATATCACGGACAATGTCACTCAACTATTAAAACTAAATTGTAAGAGAGTAATTCTGTGCTCGTTCCCGTACTTTACGAAATTGTCTAGCAAGCAAAACCATAATATCCATGCCTTAAATAATCATTTGCATTTTCTAGTTAGTCACTATAGTGACAGGTTGACATTTTTCGACACTAACAGTTTCGTTCAGAAATTGAAGTCAACCAGAAACCATGCGTACTTGCCTATTAGTTTTAGACGTCAAATAGCTCGGCTATTAGCTTTTAATATAAACTCAGACATATGTGGTATGTCGCAGTTTTTTGTAAATAGGTCTACGGAAATTAGTAATTATACTAATTGTAATTATACAAATAGTATTAGCTTAGATTTAAACTAGTCACTAAGACAATAGAAGGTACGAGTGACAATTTAGTTAATCTCGTCAACTTCGAGGTATCTTCTAGCTCTCAATCAAATAACTGTAAAAAAGGGGCTGAGCAGAATTCCTTAAAATTGTTTCACCAGAATATTCAGGGACTTGCTTCCAAAGAACTAGAAATAGAACTATTTTTAGAAAAAACTAAGTTTGATATTATCTGTTATACTGAACATTGGATGAAAGATTATGAAGTAATGCAAATAAATTATGAGAATTACAATGTGAGCAGTTGCTTTAACCGAAAATCTAAGATGCGTGGGGGTTCATTAATCCTAGTAAAAAAATGTATTAAATCTAAGTCTCGTAATGATATAGTCGATCTATCGGTTGAACATAGCATTGAATTGTCTTGTGTTGAGCTAGATAAGCATATAATAGTGTGCGTTTACAGACCCCCTAATTACCTGAACTATTCTATCTTTGAGTCAGTAATGGAAGATGCTTTGGCAAAACTTGTAACTGGTAATAAACCAATAATTATCTGTGGTGACTTTAATGTCAATATCATAGAGAATAATGTGAATAGCAGTAGATTCTTAAGTCTCTTTAAATCATTTAACTTGTCAAATGTGTTTTCAGAACCAACTCGAATTACGACAAATACTGCTACATGTATCGATAATGTTTTTTGTTGCTGCGATTACATAAATAAATCCATCGTAAATTACCTGCCTTCAGATCATAGTGGTCAGACGGTTACTTTCGCGTACAATAGACAATTACAAAGAATTCAGATACAAACTAGACAAATAACACCCAGCAATCTAGACAAATTTAATAATAATTTAATTAGCAAGTTAGGTATACCGGGTCATATTAGAAACAATGCAAATGTATTTTATGAAGAATTCTTTTCGGTAGTGCACACCGAATTTAATAATACTTTAAAAAAGAAATCTAAAACTATTGGCCCAAAGTTTATTTTCAGTGACTGGGCAACACAGGGTATTCGGAAAAGTAGGGAACGATTGTTTGAGCTGTACGGCCTTAAGCCTTACATCAACACTGAAGCTTTTAATAAATATGTTGCTACTTACTCGAAAATTTTTAAAAACACTTGCAAGGTAGCCAAATCCTTATTCATTAGCAACAAGATTAAATCAGCCGACAACAAAATAAAAACGGTTTGGAAAATCATCAACAGTGAAACAAATAGAAATAAAAAACAAGGCAATGACTTCACACTAGAGACATCGCGTGGCCTTGTGAGCTCCAACAATGAAGTTGCTCAAGAATTTGTAAATTTCTTTACCAGTATCCCACTTAAAACTACAGAAACCTTAAATTCCTCTCCCTTGCTCTCTATTGATTTATTGAAAGCGAACGTTTCAGCCTGTCCGAATGAATTTAAATTTCAGCATATAAACCCCATAACAGTCATAAAAGGTTTTAAGCAAATCAAGATCAAATTAACGGAAGATCTATGGGGTATGTCTATCAAAGCTTGTACCTCAATTATTGAGACTGTAGCGCCGTATTTAGCCTCAATATTTAATTTGTGCGTGGATCAAGGGGTCTTCCCGGATCTAATGAAATTCAGTAAGGTAATACCGCTTTTTAAATCCGGGGACAGTAAAGACACCAATAACTATAGGCCCGTATCCGTGTTGCCGGTTTTCAGCAAGGTGTTTGAAAAGATAATGCTCAATCAAATGCTTAACCATTTTAACACTAATAAAATATTACATGAGCAACAGTATGGTTTCACCAAAGGACGTTGTACAACTGACGCCGGTGTCACTTTATTAAAACACATATTTACTGCGTGGGAAGAGGCACAAGATGCCATAGGAATCTTTTGTGACCTTTCGAAGGCATTTGATTGCGTAAATCACGAAACCCTGATCTTGAAACTTCAGCATTACGGTTTAGGTAAACTTGCGCTCAGTTTAATAAAATCGTATTTGAATGGTAGACAGCAGCAGGTACAAATAAATGGAGTAAACTCAATGGGTTTAAAAGTAAAAATGGGTGCACCACAAGGTTCGATATTGGGTCCCTTCCTCTTTTTAGTATATATTAATGACCTACCCCATCTATTTAACAACCATCCGCATATGGTGTTGTTTGCTGACGATACTTCTTTAATATTTAAAATAAACAGACGTGCCACTAATCTTGATGACGTAAATAACGCCCTACTGCAGGTCCACGATTGGTTTACCGCTAATAATTTAGTACTAAATGGGAAAAAAACTAAATGCATTAGATTTGCTCTACCAAATGTCAAAAGTAGTGATTGTGACATAATATTGAATCAAGAGAAACTAGAATTTGTCGATAAAACGGTTTTCTTGGGAATCACGCTCGACTCAAGGTTACAATGGGGTCCTCATCTAACATCTCTTGCAGGACGGCTAAGCTCAGCAGCATATGCTGTTAGAAAAATCCGTCAATTTACTGATGTTGATACCGCGAGGCTGGTCTATTTTAGTTATTTTCATAGTATTATGTCATACGGTATTTTACTATGGGGACGGGCTGCAGACATCGAGTCTATATTTATTCTGCAGAAAAGAGCCATCAGAGCCATTTATGAATTACGTAGACGCGATTCTCTAAGAGAACTGTTTAAGGAAATTAATATCATGACAGTACCTTGTCAATACATCTATGAAAACATCATGTACGTTAGAAAAAATCGGCATTTATTCAGTAAGAGAGGGGACAGACACCACTATAACACTAGAAATAGGGACCAACTAGTTCAGCCAGGTTTCAGGCTTGCTAAAGTGGATTCATCTTTCATGGGGTACTGTTTGAAATGTTACAATAAAATACCTCCCCACATTCTTCAACTGAATGAGACGAAATTTAAATCTTGTATAAAACGCACACTATGTAGGCAAGCATATTATAAGTTGGGGGATTACATTGATGATAAAAATGCTTGGCTAAATGCTGGTCCTGCTCCACAACCATAGGTGGGGGGGAGGGGGGCAAACTAATTGTTTGTACTGGACGGGCATTATTTGAGTCCATCGACACGTAAAGAAGAAGATGAAGAATTGATTCTCATGTTAATGTATTGTGGAAGCTGCAGAAGATTGTAAAAATATACTTGCATTGTATAGATTCCAGTTCTTAGTATTATATAATTGCATAGCACATGTGTGAGTACTTTGTACTGTTCAGCCACCATTTACATTTATTTATCTTTCATTGACTTGAATATGCCTTGGTGACTGAGAGAATGTCATGCTCACTTAAATGTCTCGCTGATGGTGGCGGGTGTGTCGGGTCATTTAGTTCCCTTCAATATGGTTGAGTTGAATGGCGCCGGTACATGCGTCATGTCTGTGAACGGGCGCTGTCAGTTGGGACTGGTCATCTCTTAGCTGCCAAGGTTCATTTTAATTACTTTATTCATACATTTTTAATCTAATCTTTCACTCTGGATGCTCTTAGTGTGCACGTCTTTCTACATCGTTCTCACATTTATGTATAATCTCAAAATTAATGATGTAACCAAGATTTTGTAACAATATTTTGATTTTAAAAGAGTGTCCATGGAGTTTCTTGCCCATTCTTCTCCATAGAGATCTACGCTAGGGAATGGGCAACTACAGTACTTTCTCAAGTTATTATGCCTTGTGACTGGGACTGTAGCTTTGATTTTCTTTTTTGTATTTTTGACTTTCAAAAGTGCCGTAATGGTCTAATTGAAATAAATGCTTTGAGTTTGAGTTTGATAGAATTAACCGATTTCAATGAAAAAACACTAAATCATACCCCAAGTTGCACACAATTTTTATGTATAAAAGTTATCTACATTGGTTATGTAAATTTTACGTGATGCTTGATCATCGAAACAGACAAAAATTCCAAAAATGCTGGAAATGTGTTCTATTGGTTATCCTTTAATACCCTGGCAATTTTTTTTCTAAATATTTTCGATGTACAAAAACGATTTTTCTACAGATTTATTATATGTATAGATAGATTAACAATACTAACTTAGTACCTAAGCACCATTGTTACTAATACTGAATACTAACAAAAATATGTAGTCGGAAATTTATTCCATCTTATTAGTGTAGTGTTTATGTATGAGTGTCAAGAGACTCACCGACCCCACAGTCAAACCATAACAACGGTTTTGTGGGTCTTAGTTTATAATTTTACTTACAATGTTTGATTAATAAATAAATAAATAATAATAACCTATTACCAAAAGCACGTTATTGTTGTTTTCCTCAGGAATAGTACTTTTTTTCGGCATGAAAGTTACCCTATGTCCGTTACTGTGCACCTGAAAATGTATATGCAAAATTTCAGGATGATCGGTTCAGTGGGTTAAGCGTGAAGAGGTAACAAACAAACAAACAAACTTACTTTCATATTTATAATATTAGTATGGATAGTATGGATTTATTTACTATAAAATGAGGTGACCGAGGCAGTTCAGTCCATGGAGTAACGCCAAGGTTTCAAGATGAAGTTCATTGGAATGATGCTGGTTATCATGGCTTTTGCATTGGCTCTTGTGGTAAGTTATTCCATTGAGTAAGGTTTGTAAAGAAATCACAGGATCTTTGAAATAGTCATGTTGAAACTTTTTTTTTTCCTTTTGCTAAATGTCGTGAGAGATTCTGTTCTCCAACAAGAACATTTAGGTAATTACGAGGACTAATGTTTCAAACAAATTTAATTGCAAGAGTTTATATGACACGAAGTTTCGCCATGGTTAAATCCGTGTAACAGCGAGTTTTTTTTAAATATTTGTATATTGAATGAAAATAAATGAATATTTGTCAGAAAAGGTGGACCACTGACGTATTCTAGTAAAATCGGGTATGGGTCACCGATTTTCAAACAATAATCGCTACTGATAGGGTAAAAGTGGAACAATTTAGTGCCGTGACTTCACATTTCTGTTAATTAATATTATATTACTTCCAGAGTGGCATGAGCACAGGTGAACAATCAGCCGGCTGCCACGGCGGCGGTGGTGGCAGAGGGCCTCGACCCCCACCTACTGCGGCCACCACAGCAGCACCAGCTACTAGTAAGTTTACTTTCATATCATCCTCTGCCTATATAGCTTATCCTTATCCCCAACTATGGACTGGACTATCAGTTCCTAGATATTGTTAGTCAAAAAGATGATCAAATTCATCATATAAACCGCTGATAGTATTCAGTGTTATATTAATATTGCCATTTATTTACTACAGATGCAACGAGCAGCGGATAAATCATCATACTACGGACACTGGCAGGCCTTCAACTATGACGAATGATAGTAAAATATTATACTGACCCAACATAATATTACAAGTTATTCATAATTAAAGAACTCAATCCCATTATTTTTATGTTTTATTTCACTTAATAATCATCTTGTGTCAAAGTCGAGGTGAAATGTATACCCGAGACCGGACGTAGGTACGCTCGGCGCATGCAAACGAAATCGTATCTCTTACCGGCTAGAAACCAGGTACCTAAGTCTACAAGCTTAACCGGGTACAGCTGTTCATAACCGCCTTCTACCCGGGGTTAGAAAGCGGTTATGTAAGAGAAATAAAGCTGCTATCAGACGCTTCACTCAATTGGTCACTTTAGTTTAATTTCACGTTCACACGAAAGCGACAAAAACACGAACGAATTTTCGTCTTCTCATTGCATTTATTTTATTATTGTATTATAATATCTTTGGATTGGTTCACGAAGTTCAGACATCTCATTTCGTGAGATAACAACCAGTGAACAAAAAGTGAACCAATTTTTTTTTCTGATTGGTTGCGTATGTTTGCCTGTTTGCCTCATAAGGGGTTCTCACTCACTGGGTATGGGATGAGTTGATGGTTCTTCAATTCCCCAGATTGGGATGTAGCCGACCACCTGCGATAGCGATCGATTGAGATACGTCCGTATGACTGCCGGGTCGTGTTCAAACTCTAACAGAAAACTGGGGCCACCACGTAGGCCCCGGCCACCGTAGGTGCGGGCCTGTGAACGGAGCTATGGGCTAGCTCGCCGTCCGTCCGTCTCATGACAACAGGGCGTGTCGACGGCGCAGGAGTGTTCCACGCGCGCGTCAAAGATAGTCAGCAATAGGAAGGGTAGCAAGGGCCAATGCCTGCTGGGGTTGCGGGACTATTCGAAAGAGATACCGTGGCCCCGGAATACAAAGGGCGATGAAGGAACATGGATGGGTTTTAGTCAGCAGTTTTCAAAAGGGAATGAATGCCAGCTCCATATTATAGCTAAAAAAAAATACACTGCTTCTTGCACTGCGCCATCTATCATTTTTGTTGGAAGCTGGAAGCTGGCCCTGAAAACACCTCATATTTATTGTTATGAAAGTTCCGTCGCAGGACAGATTTGTACTGCTCGCTCGATAGATGGCGTTGACGTTGAATTAGATCTCGCTATGGTTTCGTTACCTCGCCGCATACATAAGGACCCGGCGTACCTACGTTAATTTAGGTTGTACTCTAGCAAGTGAGTACAACTGATCCCACTTCTGATTAAACTATTTTTGAAGAGATCGAGCTCCTTTTTGAGTTCGATCTTGTATCATGTTAACTTAAATATCTATCTTGTCATAACAGGGTGTAAAAGACCTCATCACGAAGCCGTCAACCGAGCATTCTGAACATCAAACTATGTAACTTAACGAAAAAATTTTTGCTGGGAAACGACTTTTTTTGGGGTGAAAAATCATGTTTTGTGGTAGAACTCAATGTAACTCACTCAAAACATTGTGCTGATGGATGGATGGAATAGTACGGGGGTCGTGGAGGTGTTTAAAGTAAAAAAACATACATTAAAACTTGTATTAAACAAAAAAAAACTTGTCAAAGAGTCGGAACTTTGACCCCAATATCTCCGTAACTAGAAGGTATGGTGTAGAACAAAAAAATGATCGCAATGACGAGGAGAACAAGTGCCTTTCGGCTTCGTTAAGAGGTGTTTTACACCCTATTATTTTATGAAATGTTTATTTTTATTCGTGAAACTAGGAAGATGATGATAATTATGTCACGGTAAAAATAATTAATTGAAAATTATTAAATAATACGCGGGATCAAACTACCGGAATAAAGAGTATCCTATGTGTTAAAATCCAGGTCATAATTAAACTATCTGTGTGTGCTAAATTTTATCCAAATCTTCGTAATGTTCGTAAGTCGGGGTCGTAAAATCAAATCGAAGCATTTATTTTAGTAGGCCAGATACAGGCACTTTTGAATTGTCGAAACAAATATGAACAATGTAGCTACTAGTAGCTGTGTTATGTGAACTGGGAATCGCAATCGTAAAAAACAAGTCTGTCATTAGGTAATGTAAGGATGAAAATGTCACCACTTATTAACATTGGTTAACATGGAAATTTGTACCTTGAAACTAGGATGGTTAGTAACATTTTTATTGACCATGCATGACTCTCTCACATTCTTATAACCAAGATTATTCATCGTCATCATCTGCTACTGCCTATCTCAACTATACCGATATTGGGCTCGGCTTCCAATCTTACCGGATGCAGCTGAATTTCATTTCATTTATTTCAGTAACAATTTTTACATTGTATCGAAAATTCACACTAAATTATAAAATTAAAACAATAGCAGTTTTTTACATGAAGCGACTGCCTATCTGACTTCCTCAACCCAGTTATTGGGTAAAACGATACCCCTCATCGTTTGGTATAAAATAAAGTATAAAAGTGTCAATTCTTCTACATTTCAGAAACATAATGGCAGGCGTAGTGAAGCCGATAACTATAGAGCAGGAGTATGACAAGAACCCAGACATCTCACCAGCCGAGATCACCAAGTTACGCGACTGGCTCAAGACGCAACCACATCTGCCGGAGAAACATCTCACAGGTATACAAACAATATAATGTGTTACAGTCAAAACGGTTAAATCTGTGAAAAGCGTTATCTACACACTAATATCATAAACAGGAAAGATTTGTAATTTTGGGTGTGTATGTTTGTAATGAATAAACTCAAAAACTACTTCGCCGATTTCAAAAATTCTTTCACTATTAGAAAGCTACATTCACCCTGAGTGACATAGGCTATATTTTATCCCCATAATCCCACGGGAACGGGAACTACATGGGTGAAACCGCGTGACGTCCGCTAGTTAAGTATAAAGTTAAAACGCGTTTTCTGTATAAAAATCTATGTTTGCAAACGCCTGAAAGATTGAATAACACTTTCTCCAGGTTGGCCAGAAAGGGTTATTGAGTTTTTTCATCGTAATCTTCATTATTCTCCTTTAACTTATCTGAAAATTTAAATTGAACCGGTTCAGTTTAATGAGTTATAATATAATGAATTGCTCAAAAGTTGACATAAGAAGGTCAGGTGGTCTATGTAAATAACCCAACAAAAAGTTAGGAGGATAATGTATGTATAACTAATTAGTTAATTAATGTCAACTGACAAGTTGATCTGTTACGTAATAAACGACTGCTTTAAAAACCTAGCTCGGAAGCATCCGTTCGGAATAAGCCTTTGGAATTGGTGGTAAACTACGATTGACTTCATGACTATGTTTTCTTTTTCCAAGTATAGAACAAGTTTTGATGTCATCATCATCATTCATCATTTCAGCTGAAAGACGTCCACTGCTGGACATAGGCCTCCCCCACACGTGTCGCCACATTGACCGGTCCCGTGCGACTCGCATCCAGCGGATTCCCGACACCTTCACCAGGTCATCGGTCCACCTAGTGGGAGGCCTTCCAACGCAACGTCTTCCGGTTCGCGGTCGCCACTCCAGAACTTTTCGGCCCAATCGGCCATCCGTTCTGCGTTGGTTCGGCCTTGGTTCTCTTTGATGTGTTGCTGAGGAATTTCTTTCGCCACTTCATCTCCTCTGCGAATACACTAACCGCCAACCGGCGCAGTGCGTCACGTGCGTGTGTTGTGTAGGACTATCTCATGTTATTATGACCTTAAAAAAAGTTCTGATTATCAGTGTAATTTGAATTAAAATGATTTGATTTTTTGATTTTGATGTTAAGTGATCGACAGCATTAAACCTTCAGTAATTTTTTACCTAATTAAGTACATTTCTTTACTTCAAAGAGGTGGAAGCCTTGCTTCTCATGCACGAGGGTTCCAATCCGGACACTACTTATGTGACTTTTTCAATTCATAATATGTGTACTTTCTAAGTGTGAGGAGTTCGTGGCTAAATAATAACAGCCACTCGGGTCGATGTTTAGGTTAAGCCATGCTTGCCTAGGTTGGTCTGTGGATGGGTGACCATCCTTACATACCGAGTTTCCTCCGTACCTCGGAAAGCACGTTAAGCTGTTGATCCCGGCTGTCATTTGTAGATCTTCGACAGTCGTTACAGGTAGTCAGTGGCCCAAAAAGTCTGCCAACCAGTCTTACCAAGAGGTATCGTATTACCCAGTACTATCTGGGTTGTAGAGGTCAGATAGGCAGTCGCTTCATGTAAAATACTGGTATTCAGCTGCATCCGGTTAGACTAGAAGCCGACCCCAACGTAGTTTGGAAAAAGGCTAGGCAGATGATGATGGTAACTTTCTAAGTTTATCTTGGACCTCACAAACATAGGTGAAGGAAAACATCGTGAGGAAATCTGGACTTAAATCTGAAATCGCCAACCCGCCTTGAGCAAGCGTGGTGATCAATGCTCGTGCCTTCTCTGTATGAAAAGAGGCCTATGCCCAGCAGTGGGACAGTAATAGGCTGGTATTTTGCAGTGCATTTCTTTGCACACTTCGGTTTTTTTAATTTTGAAGTAGTACATTTTTAGTTTGTGTCTTAGATATTAACCATCACGTTCAGTACAAACGTGAGGATTCACGAGTATTATAACCTTTTACTGCTGATAGCAATCGCTCTCGGAACATCCTATTCTATTGTTTATGATTCTAATAATCGTTTCTTACGGTCATCAATGGGTACAGTCGTAGCACAGTCATTTGTCTTAACAACAATTATTGCAACAATCTCACTGTAGTTACCTTCGATGTAGTTACGGATATCGTGGTGACGTCCACCAGCCCGCACTGGGCCCGCATGGTGGATACTGGCCCACTCCCTCCCGTAGAGAGGAGCGAGGATTGTATCATGACAGCAGGGAACATTTGGCTAATAATTAGGGAAACAATTTGTTTGGGTCTTCTAACATGGTACGGTACTCTATCAGTTCTGATTTCACTTTATAAACTTATTGAATCCACAAGAATAGGCAATATGAAGCTCTCTTGTGACATAAAAGTGAGTTAAAGAAAGGTCCAGAGGTTGCAAGCGACTGCTGAGATTGTGGTCCTGGTGTCGATTCCCAGTTCACGCAAAGTGTTATTGGGTTTTTCTGTCAATTTATCAGTAGAAGCAGTAACGGAGTTAAGATTTGTGCCCGGTAGATGACAGTGGACTTATTACATAGCACAACATAACTGGCGAAATTAATGTGTACTATGGGTATAGTACACATACATTCGCGAATATTTCGCGAATTTGCACGTATTGGCGAATTAAGGTCACTCGGTTTGCACTAGTAACTGGTTATAGGCTTATAGTATTATGATGATAAAATTGAATATGCGTGATACGTTCATTTAAATACGGCCATTTGTACAAGCAATGGTCAATATTTAATGGTAAAGATAATTAGAAATAAATAATTATCTAGGGCATGAGTGTATTGTTTGAAGTTAATGGAGGTCGACTAAGAGGACACGTGTAACGATCGACAACAATGTTGTTGTAGGTATGTATATTACTGAGTTTAATGAAATGTAAAAGAGTAGGTATACAACTATGTAGGTAAATAATGATGGTAAAGAATAGAGCGAATGCAGTTTGTACTCCACCACGATACTCAAAGATCAGTTAGAAACTCAATAACCAATGAGTAATCAGAGCCAGAGTGTTGCAGCCACAGAAATCTTAATAATAAGGCAATAGAAATGCTATAAGTAAAATTTTATACTGGGACGAGTGTCGCCGGGTCACAGCTACCACCACAATGACATAAACAAACAATAGATACACAATATCGCCTACACATGCACTTAGCATTGCTGCTACGAAACTAAACTTTTTGCGATGACATGGCATTACGAAATATTTTTTAAAAACGCATTATCTCAGAGGGCGCGGCTCCTGCAGCCAGTAAGAAACGTGTGCGAAAAGCAGAAAATGATATCAAGCGCTCACTCTCACTTAGGAATAGTGCACAAATCAAAGCTCATATCGATAAAATATCGAAAATTATAATTTTCCGTTGAGCGTTAATCTCCAAGGACTCTCGCAGCAATAGATAACTAATAATTTATTGAAAGTGGTTCATTTGGTACTCCCTTATATCTCCTAAAAATTTTTGTCCGAAAATCATTATCCATAAAACGTTTGATATAAACTTCAGTTACCATAATGTTCAAAATCCCGAAATTTTGTTTTACATAATTATCTTTATTTCTAAAACTGTTCTGTCATAATATCGAATACTATAATAATTGAATCTTCTAATTGTATATGCCATAAAGTCAATTATCCTAAGTATTATGTTATATAATGTGTATTATTCCTAAAGTCCATATAAGTGTAATACAATTTTTGGTCCTAAAACATTTGCTAAAAATTAGGTTTTAGTGACAGAAACGAATCGCTGTAAATCCGACCCCACGCAGTCTTGTCTGCCCTACCCCTAGAGTATAATTTAAAATCGCGTAGGCGCGGAGGGGCGAGGCGGCCCGCGAGTTGAGGAGCAGGTGGTTGTAACACTCGCCGCCGCTGCTGAGGCTGGCCGGCGAAGCCGGCCAGCAAGCCGAAGCTGCGGTGGTGAGCGTTAAACACATCTGCGACGATAAGCTCGCGTGGGACCGCCGGAGCTCCGCAGCGCCGGAGCCGTGACAGAAACCATGCCTGCTGCATGTTGCTTGCCTCGCTTGCATGCTGCATGCTTGCTTGATTACTGTATGCGTGCTTGCATGGTTGCTGCAAGCTTGTTGCTTGCATGGTTGCTTGCATACTGTATGCGTGCTTGCATGGTTGCTGCAAGCTTGTTGCATGCTTGCTGCATGCTTGCTGCATGCTTGCTGCATGATTGCTGCATGCTTGCTGCTTGCTTGCTGCATGCTTGCTGCATGCTTGCTGCATGATTGCATACTTATTACAGGGAAAAATAAAATCCACATAATTATGTTCACACTCAACTGTTTTATAATGATTGACGGTTTGATTGATTGATTTTCTGCCTCTTAGTGACTACTTATATGAAATGTATGCCAAAACAAAAGAAGATTCTAACTATGAACTTTCTGCGATATGATGGTTCTACTTTTTAATTCTTACAAATTTCATAAGAGCAATATTGTATAAAAATGTGTTGTGTTGAGAGAAGTTCATAGCATAGCAAAAGCTAAGTAATACTTACTTTACTGTAGGTACCCGTAATTACAGACACAATTAAAATAACAATGTTCTGTTCCGTTTTGGGAACGTCTGGGAACATACCGGTTTGTTTTAAAAATATTATTAAGATCTAAACATTTTTTTTTAAAATTTAGGATTCATAACTATTATTGAAAACGATTTTAAGTGTTTTGTATATTATTTATTGTAATATTTATGACAAACGGGTTTAGAGCATATTGTATTTAGGAATTTCAATTTTATGGCATGTGATATTATGTGATATTAAGTTCGGGTAAGTTATCATTCGGACAAATGACGATTAGGACAAAAAAAGTTATGGCACTTTAAATTATGAATAAAAAAGTTAGGTAATACAATAGAGAACCGGTTCATTTCTCGACGCCCTTTTAGACGATTTATTTATGAGAAAATGGAATACAATAGAACAAAAAGTGTAAGTAAATTTAGTTTATTATATAGTTATACAAATCTTAAAGGCTATCCAATACTTCACCTTACGGGGAAAAAACACAATGACCAAATCAAATAGGATGGACTGTGTACGAACTTAGAATAAAAGGGGAAGTAGTTAGTGTAGTGGTGGACTACAAATATTTCATAAACTAAACAAATTTTAAAATAGTTTAGGTTTGATTTAAATAACAATACATTTATTTATTTAAATATTTAACAAAATATCATAATACATTCCAATTTCGGTAAAACTGTAATTAATTATTGATACAGAATAGTAGTGGCACGTCACTAAATTGCGGCCAACTCATGTTCCTGAAATTTACGCAAACGGCGATTATTGTTTATTGCGCATGACTATAATTTCATTGCTGCTTTTAGCAGTATTAATGGTTCTATATTTATTAAAAACGACAACATTTAAAAAAATAAGTACCTACTTACATATATGAAATGTTATTATATTCCTTTATTTGTTAAGTTACAAGTTTTGGACGAGTTTCCGCAGTTGGATATGCTGCAACACACCATGTTCACCTCTCCGCGTCTCAAATATCACTAGTAACCGCAACAAACGCTCCACGTGCACTTATGTACTACGACACCTATGCGCAGCGACAAGGTCACGCGTCTTTGCGACTTCTATTGCCTTATTATTAAGATTTCTGTGGTTGCAGCTCTCTCTCAAGAAACTCTTAACTTAATCCACATCGACTTATAAATTAAATTTCTTACCTACGGAAGACTCACGTTCCTATGCATTACAAACACCCACCTATTGCTCTACATGATAACGTGCCCATTGCAGGATAGGATTAGATACGATGGATTAGGGGGTAGGCGATTGCAATGTGAATTATTGGCGGAGAAAAATTGGTAATTCTATAATGGGTATACCTACACTTCACATTGAGGACACTCTTCCAGCCTTTCTTCAAGGATAGAGCCTTTGACAAGAAATCTGAGTTCGCCTTTACTACAGTGTAAGTACATTTCAGCCTTTAAATCTTCTGTTATAGCTTTAGTTAATGGTTATTGGGGTTCCTTTGCATTCTTTTGCGCTTCAATTTCCAGATTGGGTTACTGGGTTTTTCTATTAGGAATTTCTCAATTGTAAAGTGTTTGGAAATTGATGATGTGATATTACTATGCTTCGGAAAACAAGTAAAGCCAAGAAATAAAAAGAACTGACATCATGTTCACAGAAATTACGGTCATGATATTAACTGAGATACAGTTAAAGGCAGGCGTTAAAACGGAATCTTTGCTATTAAAATTCATGATGAATCCAGATATTTAAAGACAAAGTGAACACTTTCATACCAACTTACTAATTGACAAAGGCTTAATAATAATAATAATCCCCCAAATCATCTCCTCCATAGTTTAAAATTATTAGACCTTAATGAAACACTGCAAAAAGCAGCGATTTTAAATACGTGTAGAATTGTAAGAAAGTTCATGCAGATAGAAGAGAACGAAATAGGACCTCATCACAACACATAAACAATCACAAAACTAACACACCACAAGCTATATTTGCTTTGGCTTCGGCCCGTAAATGTAGCTAAAATTCAGTCTAAGAGTTGAGAAGAAAAACACTTTCCGAAATAATAATAATAATCATTTATTTAACAGATCATACAATCCAATTTGTTAGTAGTACATACACATCTTAAACACTAGTGGTAGTACATAATTATATTTCGTACAATTTTGTTAATAATTATTAATAATGTCAAAATAATTAATAATAAATGTGTCAAAATCATCAAACAATAATGTCAAAATCACCATTAATCATGTCAAAATAATTATTAATAAAAATGTCAAAATCATCAAACAATAATGTCAAAATCACCATTAATCATGTCAATATAATACATAGTCAGGAAATAAAAAGAAATAAATAAAGGACAATAATCAAATAAGCAATAATTAAAAGAAACATTATTTCATGGCACGAGTAGAAGGTAACACTTGAGTTGTGGTCCAGTGACCAGGAGGCTGTTGACGCTTCCCCGCACCCGCTTTCGCATGATTGCGTAAAAATCGTCTATACGTACCTCTGCGAACATCCCCGATGCGCTACATTGTCGTGGCAACCCCAACAACGCCCTGTACGCGTTATTGTACTGGACGCGTAAGGCGCTGTAAGCCTTTTGCGTGTAGTCGACCCATAGACTGCTGGTGTAAAAAGATTGGCAGTATGCCCTAAACAGAGTAGTTTTTACACCCCTCGAACACTTTGCAAACCTACGAATCAACATACTGCTCTTGACTGACAGCGCCCTACGCTCCCTCTCCATCTCAACATTGTCCGTCTGCGTTGCAGTGACCCAGTGCCCCAGATATTTAAACGATTTGACCTATTGCAGTTCCGTCCCACCGAGTGTGTCAGGCGGCACTTCGCGATAGTCCTTATAGTGCCTGCCTTGAACAACAGACACTCGCTCTTTTTCGAATTATATCTGAGACCTTGGGCCTCCGCATACCGCTCACAAACAGACATGAGCTTCCTGAGGGCGCTGATCGATGGGTCCAGCAGCACCATGTCACCGTCGTAACTGATGTTATTGACGAGTGTTCCGTCAATGGAACAGCCTACCATAGTACTGCTGAGCTCACGAATCAGCCGTTCCACGTACAAACAGAAAAGTTTCGGTGAGGTCAGACCCCCCTGTCTGACTCCATACTCCAGCCCGTACGGATCGGATAGCGAACCTGCCCATTTCACCATGTTTGTCTGATGGCCATACCAATACCTCAGCAACTCAATCATCTCACCGGGAAGTGTTGTATCCTCATACAGCTTCTTCCATAAAACACCACAGGACACCAGATCGAAGGCTTTCGAAAGATCAAGAAAACACGCATACACGGGGGTTTTCCTGTCCGTATAGTATCTGACAGTGTGCTTGAGACAAAGTACAGCGTGTTCTGTCGAAAGACCCGCTCTGAAACCGAATTGGGCATCGTGAAGCGACAGATGTTTATTTAACTGCTTGTCAAGCACTCTGTCCAATACCTTGGCAATGATCGTAGCCAACGATATGGGCCTATAGTTATTTATGTCCGACGCGTCTCCAGTTCGATTTTTTATAATCGGCACAACTACGGTTTTCATCAGATCTTCAGGCAGATAAGTATGAGAGAATCAAAAGTTGAAAACCATAGCCAGCACTCTGGACATGTGAACATCTGCATTTTGCAGGTGCTCTATACTGAGAGAATCGTGCCCAGGTGATTTACCGCGCTTCATGTTTTTCAACACTGCAGCTATTTCTTTAGCTGAAACCCTTACCAGCGATGATTTAGCTGCTGGCTCCCTTACCGTTGACAATGACTCTCCAGTTGACCCTAGAGGGGACTTCATTGCAAAGTGATTTTTAAAGAGATTGGCTATAGAGGCAGACTCACTAACACCCTCTACACTCGCAGAAAGACTCAGCTTATTGGTGTGCTTCCAAAATTTGCCAAAATCTTTATCTCTGTGACAAGATGCTATAATATTAATTTTTATTTGTTCTCTGTTTTCCTGACACCACTTTAGCTTACTTTTAAAAACCCGTTTTGTTTCCCTCATGGTCTCGTACACACAGCCCACTTTCGGTTCACCACATACCACCCAATTCTGAAAAGCAAGTCGCGCCTCCGAGTGCGCATGTCTAACATGTTTGTTCCACCCTATCACTGGTTTTCTTTTGTTTTGATCCGGACCACAGTAACAAACACGTGCCGCTTCGCTTAATATGTCAACAATTTCATAGTACATTTTATCAATAATGAAAGAAAGAGAAAGAGAGAGAGAAAGAGAAAAGTATTTATTGACTCACACAGGATAAACAGAAACAAAAAGATACAATAGAAATTACAAAATTATATAAAAAAGTAAACAAGAGAAAAAATAATGGAATAATAATAATAAATAATATAATGGATCTATGTTCTACATCAGTACACAATTTATCACTACATTTATTAAATTGAGATGGAAAATCAACCAGTCTTAGTCTCGTCGTGCATATATTTCTATATAAGTCAGTTTGTTGCAAGTCCCTTTCACCTCACATGACCTTATCGCGTTTACATAAAACGCTTTTGGACTTATTTCTAAGTACATTACAGTTACACGTTATATCTAATTGAATATGGTCAGACCAATAAACGTTGTGTAATATCTTCGCATCAACCACTGACCTCCACGCCGCTTCAGATACTACACAGTGGTCTAACCAACTCTGAGAACCATAAATGTCACTTACGTACGTATATGAGTCCGAAGATAATATTTCAATATCGGCACAACGCCATTGCTGCTCAACACAAAAGTCCAAAAGTTCCACTCCAAACCGCCCGCTAGGCTGTGCATTAAAGTCACCCAATATAAACACAGAGTCTACACTATATTCCTCACTAATAGCCGCAATCTCGCCTAAACATTCCGTGAACTCGGCAAGATTTTCGGCTGAGTCCGTCGGCATGTACACTGAGAACACTAATATTGTATTTTCACATGACGTCACTTTTATCGCTTATATGCGCGCACTAGTACACTGTATGACAGATACCGCTTGGAAGGTAGCTTTCCGCCAAAGTAAGGCGACACCTCCGTATGGCCTTCCACGCAGTACACCAACGCCGGTATCTATCGCTGATTTTCCCGTACACTCGAAATCAGCGTCAATAGTGCCCAAGAAACGGATATCTTGCGGTTGCAACCAAGTTTCTTGTAACGCAACGATGTCAGCTGATCCGCATAAACCTCTCACGCATTCGACTGAGCAAGTGATCGATCTACAGTTGACAGTAACAAGTTTTGTGTTGTGTTTGGTCAAACTTTATAAAGAAAGTAACAGTCATATCATTAGGACTTACTCTTAAATTTTGCTCAAAGCAATACCACTGAGCCAAAAGAAGATGTCTGGACATCTTTAGCTTCCCCAAGCTGTCTCTTAATCTACAAAAGAATCTCTTCTTCCAAAACATTTGTTTAATATTTCCAGATTATGTGCTCCACTATCCACCCCGACGGTGGAAGGCTACCGGGTGGTACAGCTCCGTCTGCTGGACCCAGATTCTCGCAACTTCAACCTACTGGAAACCGTCAGAGCTTTCATGATGGTCTTCGATTTGTGGCAGTATGAGGAAGGGTCTTGGCCTGGGTAAGTTCTTGGATGGCAAAGGAAACACTGGACGTTGTGACCCTTTGGAACTCAGCAACGCTGCTTCGCGGCAGAAAAAGGGCAATTAGAGAAAAGTGTTTCATTAGCCGTGTGGTATCCGGCAGAGTAGAATAGAACCAACCCATTAGACTCACGGGTGTCGTATAAGGCGACTAAAGTCTGAGGCAGAACACCTTGCGCCTCCGTAGACCAGAGAATGGGCAGCAGCGTTTTCTGTTAGCCTTTCATCACTGCGATCTCCAATCCGCCTGCTAAGCGTGGAGATTACGGCAAATTCCTCCCATTATGGGACAGGCTTTTGTCCAGCAGTGGACGTTATGGGGTGTTGTTGTTGTTGTTGTTTCACATAGAGCTCTATTATTACAATAATGTTCATAGTTCATTTCAAATTGCATTAGGAGCCCCGTCATACCATGCCAGTTAGATGCTGATTATGGATTGAAACTGTATCCAGTCCAGTAATTTGACTGTGCCGCAACGCAACGCATTGCCAAAATCCTCTTTCTTAAGGCCCTTCTAACCCTAAAATTAGCAACTCTATTTGTGGTGGTAATACTGTTTGAATGAAGTTATAATCAGCTTGCACTACAAAGCGTTACGTCAGTCACTGCGGCCGAATAGTGCGAAATGAATGGTTTTTTGCGATTTACAAAAAATCTACTAAAAAAATACAACACATAAGACCTGCTTTATAGTTAGTTCAGTCAGTATGCAAAGTTTCATGATCTATAATTTGAAGAACTTTTTGAATACCAGCGGTTTATTGTTCGATTTGGAGGTAACTTATGATTTTTTTATGTATGAATAACTGCAATCTTTAACCCGGTTTTAGAATGTCTGTAATTTCTTAGACAAACAAGTTTATTGCACTGGCAACAGACATGCTTTAACATGACCTCAAGATAAAGAACTTATAAGTGTTTTAAGCTTTCACGGTTTAAAACTAAACTTATATTGTCACTTACGGGATATCTTCCGTGATAAGTAATTGTTTTGAGCTCCCGATATTTCGACGCTGTTGCAAGCGCCATGACCGCGGGTTGACTGGAGAATGCGGGTGGAAGGAAAATAAATTGTTAAGAGCAGACAAATCTATCTACCCTCTTTCTTTTTCTTTTGCTACGCGCACTATTGGAACTCGCCACTAATAGTATAAGATCCCTTGAAGAACGACCTTTACCGAGCTGGTTATTGGATGAAAAGTGTTTTATTTCAAATTAAATGTGGTGAGCGTTAAACACATCTGCTACGATAAGCTCGCATGGGACCGCCGGAGCCCCGCAGCGCCGGAGCCGTGACAGAAACCATGCCTGCTGCATGTTGCTTGCTCGCTTGCATGCTGCATGCTTGCTTGCATACTGTATGCGTGCTTGCATGTTGCATGCTTGCTGCATGTTGCTTGCTCGCTTGCATGGTTGCTTGCATACTGTATGCGTGCTTGCATGGTTGCTGCAAGCTTGTTGCATGCTTGCTGAATGCTTGCTGCATGCTTGCTGCCTGCTTGCTGCCTGCTTGCTGCATGTTTGTTTGCATGTTTGCATACTTATTACAGGGAAAAATAAAATCCACATAATTATGTTCACACTCAACTGTTTTATAATGATTGACGGTTCGATTGATTGATTTTCTGCCTTTTAGTGACTAACTTATATAAAATGTATGCCAAAACAAAAGAAGATTCTAACTATGAACTTTCTGCAATATGATGGTTCTACTTTTTAATTCTTACAATTTTTTTATAAAAGCAATATTGTATAAAAATGTGTTGTGTTGAGAGAAGTTCATAGCATAGCAAAAGCTAAGTAATACTTTACTGTAGGTACCCGTAATTACAGACACAATTAAAATAACAATGTTCTATTCCCTTTTGAGAACGTCTGGGAACATACCGGTTTGTTTTAAAAATATTATTAAGTTCTTAATTTTTTTTTTTTTATTTAGTATTTATAACTATTATTGAAAACGATTTTAAGTGTTTTGTATATTATTGATTGTAATATTTATGACAAACGGGTTTAGAGCATATTGTATTTAGGGATTTCAATTTTATGGCATGTGATATTATGTGATATTAAGTTCGGGGAAGTTATCATTCGGACAAATGATGATTAGGACAAAAAAGTTATGGCACTTTAAATTATGAATAAAAAAGTTAGGTAAAACAATAGAGAACCGTAACCAGGCACCTTTTTCGTTCCATCGCAGACCTAAAAAAACATGGCTTTCTATTACGTGAGATCTATCAAAAGCAGATCCATCACAATGAACAAAAACAGCCATCAGGATTTAAAATGTGTAGGTATAGATATTATACCTATTGATCCGTAGCTAAAACAATGCTTTGATGTTGCCAGATTCGTGATTCTCATTGACATGGACACAGCAACCTTGAGCCACGTCACGAGGCTGGACCTCATGGTCTTATATTTCTTGCAGGTTAGTACTTATCTTCTAAATCAAAAAAGTATAACCTTATCTGACTTCGAAGCAGGTAAACTTTCGAAGCTTTTGAGATGTTACCAGTCGGGATTGCCCACGAATGTACTTATTAGTATCTCCCGGGACCCTAAAAAGTTAAAATTATCAATGCTTATTGGAAAACGATAGGTACACACCTACGACGTCAGATAGATGAACATTTGGGTTACCTGCTCATGGCAACGTAGCAAAACGAACAATACATCTATCATCGATTCTATGACGAAATACATTGACGTTTCTCCACACTCTTCAACCATTAACAACCAACCCAACTCTCAACCTTCAACCTTTGCAGTCAAAAAGATAATGATTCATAACTATACCACCTCAAAAATTTTAGGAATGCATGTTCTGCAAGTTAAAAGGCGTGCACTTCATGAGCGCGCCGTACTTCATGGACCGGCTGCTGATGCTGCTCAGGCCTTACCTCTCGAAGCAGCTGATGGACATGCTCCACACGCACCAGATCGGAGCCGAGTCGGTCTACAAGATGATCTCGAAGAAAACCCTGCCTAAAGAGGAGGGCGGGGAGTATAAGGATCATATCACTTTAAGAGGTTTATTGTTTTGTTTTGCAGAGATTTATGAGTTATACTGGATTTCTATGTTAGCCTTCTGGCTAAGAATTATGTTTCCTCTTAGTAAAGTTATTTAAAAGACATGATAAATGCAGTCTCAGTGTTTTTTAAACAACAATGAATAGGTACTTCGATTTTTTGTCTAGTGGTCTGTTTTTTCAAAGGAAACTTTGAAGGGAGAAGTTCCAACCTTCATAGAAACTTAGGCCTGCAATGGCGTTACAGGGCTAGACTTACTTAGACTCTACCTTTACCCAGTAGAGTAGAATAGAATTTGCAAAGTGTTACTGTTGACAATCGACCATCTGAGTCCCCGGTTTTAAATGGTTTAATTAAGCAAAATAGTAGATTATTGGTACGTATCTGATTTGCGTAACGGCTAGGCCCAGAATGGGGGTTCTCCTTTCTGTCTTTGAGACTATAAATCAATGGTCACTGGTGCATACAGGGTGTAAAAGGCCTCATTACGAAGCCGTCAACCAAGCATTCTGTAAGTACATCATACTAAGTAACTTTACGCAAAAATTATTGCTGGGAAACTACTTTTTTTTTGGGGTGAAAAATCATGTTTTGTGGTAGAACTCAATGTAACGCACTCAAAACATTGTGCTGATGGATGGATTGAATAGTACGGGGGTGTTCAAAGTAAAAATCTTACATTAAAAAATTGTATTTAAAAAAAACTTGTCAAAAAGTTGGAACTTTAATCCCCAATATCTCCGTAACTAGAAGATTCCCAGGCATGGTGTAGAACAAAAAAATGATCGCAATGACGGGGAGAACAAGTGCCTTTCGGCTTCGTTAAGAGGTCTTTTACAGCCTTTATAGTCGCCATTTGCAGACTTACTTCTTTCTGCACCTCAATAGCATCACAAAACAAAGGGTTTTGAAGAAGTTTTTTTTTCGTTTGGAAATCCTCATGGATGTCCTCCGCCTTGTGGTGGCGGAGGGGTCTGTCTGACTCCTACTGACTAAAACCACACGGTGTACCTCCTCGTCACTTCTGACTGGGGTGCGGGTACACAATTGTATTCTTCACAATCAACCCAGCAGTGTTAACTCAAACTAAGCCATTGCTTCATCTGTTTTAAAAATACGTACCTAATAATTGTGTATGTATACCTATTGTCAAAACGCACGACATCGCCATTGTAAGTGTGTTACGCAATTATCCCGCTAATTCTACATCCTTATTATATCCAGATGATCTACTTAAGCGCATGCAAGTGAACTACGTGTTTGTACGAGAGGAGAACAAGCGACGAGTGGACGAGTCCCTCCGACCTGGAGGCAAGCCCTCCCCGGCAGAAAAGGAATTCGGCATTCAAGGCAGCTTCAAGAAGTTAGAGTTAGATTAATTGGTTTAGGGATGGATGTAGGAATAAATGTATATTATTTAAATCGTTGTTGATTATTTTAAACTAGTAGTACTAGTAGGTCCTTTGATGATCTGGTATATCTATCATGAGCACGGGGTTCAAAATATATTGGACAAGGAGCCAAATCTGCAATGAATAAACACGCTTAGTGGTTATAAAACAAAGACAAGCAGGTCATTTATCAAAACGTGGTGATGGCAAGTAAAGCAGACCTCTAACTAACAGAATGGTTACATGGATACATGGCACCCCCGACCCTTGCTTGAGCCAGCCCGCAGTTTTAAATCAGCCCCTAAATAATCTCACTCAGATCCCGCCTGTCCCTTGGCTACCCTCCCCAGCGACCCCGCAAGCCGAGGCTCGCATCGTATCCCACAGAGGGTGTCTAATTTATGCGTGTTTTACTCCTGGCTGGAAGCCTTACACTCAAGGCATCCAGAGCATAGTCCGGTTAAGCAGAAACCAGCCTCCTAAGTTAGCATGCGAGATGCCATGTAAAAAAAAAGATACGTGCCAGAATACAGAAGTGGCCTATTCTCAGCAGTTGGTGGATTAAGGACAATGATGATATACAACAATGCTACTATTAGGTATGCCTACAACTAGTTAGGCATTTCCAAATTATTAAAACTGCTATATAATTATTGTCACTATGAAAGAGTCCTTTATGATCTGCCGCAAAGTGACAGCCATCTTTAAAATTGATGTAAGCACATCCGATTAAAAACACATAATGTAGTCATTATTTATTGAATTTTTCGCTTTACATAATACTGTAATTGTGGTTATTCACACAATCCACTGGAAGAAGACATTATCACCTTAGTATGACTACAGATAATATAATACTGTATGACTATAATTATTTTTTTATTTATTTACTATAAAATGAGTTGACCGAGGCAGTTCAGTCCATGGAGTAACGCCAAGGTTTCAAGATGAAGTTCATCGGAATGTTGCTGGTTATCATGGCTTTTGCATTGGCTCTTGTGGTAAGTTATTCCATTGAATAAGGTTTGTAAAGGAATCACAGGATCTTTGAAATAGTCATGTTGAAACTCCTTTTTTCCACTTTTGCTAAACATCGTGAGAGATTCTGTTTTCCAACAAGAACATGTAGGTAATTACGAGGACTACAGTTTCAAACAAATTTTATTATAATTGTAGATATACATGACACGAAGTTTCGCCATGATTAAATCCGTGTAACAGCGAGTTTTTTTGTAAAATACCTATTTGTATATTGAATGAAAATAAATGAATATTTGTCAGAAAAGGTGGCACCACTGACGGATTCTAGTAAAATCGGGTATGGGTCACCGATTTTCAAACAATAATCGCTACTGACAGGGAACAATTTACTTAACTTTTTTGGAACAATTTAGTGCCCCGTGACTTCACATTTCTGTTAGCTAATATTATATTACTTCCAGGGAATGAGCACAGGTGAACAATCAGCCGGCTGCCACGGCGGCGGTGGTGGCAGAGGGCCTCGACCCCCACCTACTGCGGCCACCACAGCCACCACCGCGGCACCAGCTACTAGTAAGTTTACTTTCATATCATCCTCTGCCTATTATAGCTTATCCTTATCCCCAACTATGGACTGGACTATCAGTTCCTAGATATTGTTAGTCAAAAAGATGATCAAATCATCATATAAACCGCTGATAGTATTCAGTGTTATATTGATATTGCCATTTATTTACTACAGATGCAACGAGCAGCGGATAAATCATCATACTACGGACACTGGCAGGCCTTCAACTATGACGAATGATAGCAAAATATACTGACCCAACATAATATTACAAGTTATTCATTTATTATAGAACTCAATCCCATTATTTTTAAATTTTATTTCACTTAATAATAATCTTGGGTCAAAGTCGTGGTGAAATGTTTACCCGAGACCGGACGTAGGTACGCTCGGCGCATGCAAACGAAATCGTATCTCTTACCGGCTAGAAACCAGGTACCTACGTCTACAAGCTTAACCGGGTACAGCTGTTCATAACCGCCTTCTACCCGGGGGTAGAAACCGGTTATGAACAACAGCCATAAAGCTGCTATCAGACGCTTCACTCAATTGATTGAGCATTTTAGTTTAATTTCACGTTCACACGAAAGCGACAAAAATAGGAAGGAATTTTCAACTTCTCATTTTATTATTGTTCGGAGAGCGAACGAAATGTCGATTTCCAATATCTTTGGATTGATTCACGAAGTTCAGACGTCTCATTTTGTGAGAAAAATGCCTAATAACAACCAGTGAACAAAATGTGAACCTCTTAATTTCATTTGTTTTTTTCTGATTTTTGCGTATGTTTGCCTGTTTGCCTCCTAAGGGGTTCTCACTCACTGGGTATGGGATAAATTGATGGTTCTTCAATTCCCCAGATTGGGATGTAGCCGACCACCTGCGATAGCAATCGATTGAGATACGTCCGTATGACTGCGGGTCGTGTTCAAACTCTAACAGAAAACTGGGGCCACCACGTAAGCCCCGGCCACCGTAGGCGCGGGCCTGTGGACGGAGAGCTATGGGCTAGCTCGCCGTCCGTCCGTCTCATGACGACAAGCCGTGTCGACGGCGCAGGAGTGTTCCACGCGCGCGTCAAAGATAGTCAGCAATAGGAAGGGTAGCAAGGGCCAATGCCTGCCGGGGTTGCGGGACTATTCGAAAGAGATACCGTGGCCCCGGAATACAAAATGCGATGAAGGAACATGGATGGGTTTTAGTCAGTAAAAGTCTGACACTCCCTCCTGCTCCGCCCAGTGCGGAAGAAGTCATTTGAAGATTTCCCATCCGAAAAAAAAAAACAAGGGCTGTTTAGTCGCATATGCTTGGTTTAAGGTACAGTACGGGGGCCCCACTAGCTAAATAATAACAGGCCGATTTTGAAGGTTTTTGTGTACGCTTGCCGAGGTCAGTCCATAGATGTATGACCACTCTTTTCAAACTAAGACTAAAGATCAAATCAAAGATCTTAAAATTACTGCCAGGACCAGGATCAATGGGTCTTGGCAGTAATTTGAAGATCTTTGATTTTCATTACTTATAGCCACAAGCTCGAAGTTCCAACAACTGGGTTGAGGCGGTCAGATAGAGTCAGACGCTCTTCGTGAAATACTGGTATGCAGCCGTTTATTCCCATCTACCACCCCCAATTCTACCACCCAGGGTGGTGGATGGGGATAACAAGAAGCGTCTACGCGTTTACCATTTATTCCCATCTACCACCCCGGTGGTAAAAGTGATTTTAAGGACTTATTGTTTTTTTTTTTTTGGTTTTGTTTGAGACAAACGCACCCACAGACACTAGTCAGTATTTTGTTTTTAAAAGGGAATGAATGCCAGCTCCATATTGCTAAAAAAAAAATACCCTGCTTCTTGCACAGCGCCATCTATTATTTTTGTTGGAAGCTGGAAGCTGGCCCTGAAAACACCTCATATCTATTGTTATGAAAGTTCCGTCGCAGTACAGAGTTGTACTGCTCGCTCGATAGATGGCGTTGATGTCGAATTAGATCTCGCTATGGTTTCGTTACCTCGCCGCATACATAAGAACCCGGCGTACTTTCGTTAATTCAGGTTGTACTCTAGCAAGTGAGTACAACTGATCCCACTTCTGATAAAATTATTTTTGAAGAGATCGAGCTCCTTTTTGAGTTCGATCTTGTATCATGTATGATAAATAACTACTTTGTCATAACAGGGTGTAAAAGACCTCATCATCACGAACACGAAGCCGTCAACCAAGCAATCTAAACATCAAACTAAGTAATTGTACGCAAAAGTTATTGCTCTGGGTAACGACTTTTTTTGGGGTGAAAAATCATGTTTTGTGGTAGAACTCACTCAATGTAACGCACTCAAAACATTGTGCTGATGGATGGATTGAAATTTGAATAGTACGGGAGACGTGGAGGTGTTTAAAGTAAAAATCTTACATTAAAACGTGTATTCACAATCATAATGCGAGTTTTTTTTTTCCAATAGCTACATACTTATTTATTTATGACTTATAAAGCTTTGTATGATTTTTGTGTACAATATCTTCCTTATTATTACGCAATATTTTGACATTACATCCTAAATCCTCTAAGTAGATGTTATCCATTTTATTTCCTGATGGATTTTTCAATAATATATGACTACCTTAACTATAATTTTCTGAGTTAACACAGTTGTCATATCGATCTTTTCTTTTCAATTTACTTAATATCAAATTATTTTTAGCATCATTTTGTGCCACTTGGAGCCTGTATTTTAATTCTAGTGGGTAACTATTGAGGTTGTATAAAGGATCAACGCCGCTACGCAAATTACTTGGGCTATTACATAACTTACCGAATACTAGCTCATGGGGCGTATATTTTGTTTTTGAGTGCACGGTATGGTTATAAGAAAAACACCAAAATGCTAACCATTCACTCCATGAGCTAGTATGGTTTAAGCAGTTAATCCGTAAATAAGCCATCAAGGCTTATGCGAGTTTTCCAACGCCCCCAAACTCTCATGATGGTATGCCGTGGATATTTGGTGGTTTATATTTAAAAGCTTACGTACCTCTTTCATCGTGGAGGACACGAACTCTGTTCCTCTGTCTGTGCCAATTTCTCGTGGAACGCCGTACCGCAAAACAAAATTGCTGACAAATGATTTTGCTACACTTACCGTATCCTTATTACGTAGCGGGTAAGCTTCTACGAATTTAGTTAACTCACATTGTAGTGTGAGGATATAACAATAATGATTGTCATCTTTTGGCAATGGCCCTACCAAATCGAGATAAACCTTGTCAAATGACGAATTTGCGGTACTTGTTATTATCATTGGTTGTCTAGTATTAATCGAATATTTTTGTTTCTGGCATGCCTCACACCTAGATACAAAATCTCTTATATCTTTTTCCATGCTGGGACAAAAGTTTTATCTTTTTATATTATTAGACATACGTCTAATGCCCGTGTGCCCGCTTGTAGGCAACAGATGAAAGTCATTAAGGATGACCCGCCTATCATCAAGGTTATTTATTTTTTGTACTCCTTTTAATATGCATATACGTGGACCCGACCAACGTATGTCTTTTTTTATTTTTTCTATTATCCCATTAATAAATTCTGTTTTTATAATTTTTAATTATACATAACTCATTGATATTTATTTTTTCACATAATAATCGTGTCTCTCATCATTCCGTCTCGCGTAAACGATGATCGAGACCTTGGATTTAAGTATATAATAGATTTGCTTGGTACAAATATGAAATAATCTGAATACTCTAATTTGGTCTGACTTTTTATTTTATTTATTTCTTCGATAGTAGTTAAGGATAATTCGACAAAGTTCGTTGGTTTTTTAATTATCTCGACAACCTTTGCTTGTTCGGGCCCTGAACTAGTGTGAATACTGTCATTTGAATAGTTTTGACAGTTTGTTTGTTCATTCAACGCCAATTGTTTCCTTTGAGCCCTAGTTAGTACGTTAAGAACACCATAATTTTTTAGATCATCTGAAGTCAAAGTTATTCGCGATAACGCATCGGCCGCGCAGTTTTTACTACCCTTCAAATACTCTATAATAAAATCATATTCCTCTAATTGTAAACGAAATTTTAATAATCGACTAGAAGGGTCTCGCATTCCGAACAAGTATACCAAAGGTCGATGGTCAGTTTGTATTTTGAATTATCGGCCATATAAATAGGGCCGGAAGTATTTTACGCCCCAGACTATTGCAAGGAGTTCCTTTTCAATAGTTGGGTATCTCTTTTCGGCATCGTTTAATCCACGACTAGCATAAGCCACGGGTCGACCATCGCTGTTGCATAGTACTGATCCTATTGCGGTTCCTGATGCATCGGTTTGCAAAATGAATGTATTATTTTTCGAGAAATCTGGGTATTGAAGCACCAGTGGAATTTTTTTTTAAGTATTGAAATGCACATTCACAGTTTTCCGACCATATAAATGGAACATTTTTACGACAAAGCTGATTAATAAATAATGAATAAGCGTTTACTGCAAAATTCGGAATAAATTTCCGATAATAATTTAAGAAGGCAACAAGCTAAGCGACGGTGACATTAGGGGGGCAGCCAGAATTCTGTTCAGCAGTGATGTGGTGGCGCCTTACTCTCCAGATACTCTTTCAGCCCTGGAGAGTAAACATCCATCGCCTGCGGATGGTCTCACCTTCCCCGACCCGCCCGTCCACCCCGACCCCGTCATTCAGGATCCACCTTTTTTTAAAATTACAGCCCCGCAGTTGATCACAGCCGTGAGCTCCTTCCGGAGTGGTTCTGCTGGCGGCCTCGACGGCCTGACTCCACAGCACTTGAAAGATTTGTTGAGTTCAGGCGCCGGGGAAGCTGGTGAGTCACTCTTGAAGGAGCTTGCGGTTCTGATCAACTTAATGCTCTCCGGCGGCGTGAACGATGCCGTCGTCGACGTCTTGTACGGGGCTAACCTGTGTGCCCTGCGCAAGAGGGACGGCGGCATTCGTCCAATTGCCGTCGGTTGTACCTACAGGCGTATGGCTGCCAAAATATGTTGCAAGTTGTACAGTGAGACGCTTGCAACTAAGTTCCAGCCCCTTCAACTTGGTTTTGGTTCCAGAGGGGGCTGTGAGGCAGCCGTACATGCCTTATCGTCTTTTCTACACTCAAAAAAAGGTGAAGTCATCCTCAAGGTTGACGTCAAAAATGCCTTCAACTCCGTGAATAGGGACACTTTGTTGGCTGAAGTCAAAAAAGTACTACCCGAAATTTATGGTTTTTTGTGGCAATGTTATAGGCACCCTTCTAAATTACTTTACAAGGACAATGTTTTGGAATCTGCAGTTGGTTGCCAACAAGGTGACCCTCTCGGGCCTGTCATTTTCAGTTTGGCTATTCATCCCATAATTCAACAACTAAATTCAAAATTTAATGTGTGGTATTTAGATGATGGAACGCTAGGAGGTGATGTTGACACGGTTTTGGCTGACCTACAACTCCTCAAAAATCAATTTAAATCTATTGGCTTGGACCTTAATACCTCAAAGTGCGAAATTTACCTTTCTGACATTACCGACAGACAATCGACTATAGATAAATTTAATGCAATAGCCCCAAAAATCAAAATTTTAGAAAAAAGTTCCCTGCATCTCCTAGGTTCCCCTATTTTTGAAGAAAGTTTTTCATCTTTCATCGACGACAAAATTAAACATTTCAATGATATTTCGGATAGACTTTCCAAAATTAATTTGCATTCGGCATTCACCATTATAAGATATTGCTGTTTTGGTCCAAATTTTATGTATTTCCTCCGTTGTTCTCCTCTTTGGAAGAAACTTTTGGACAAAATTGACCAAATTATTCGCAACACATTAACATCCATTCTTAATGTGGCCCTGGACGACCGAGCGTGGCTGCAAGCCACCCTGCCAATTCGTTTTGTTGGCCTTGGCGTCCGCAAAATTTCTAGTGTTAGCTTACCGGCGCGGCGTTCCTGTCTTCTGTCCACAGCACTGAAAAGCTAACCAGGAAAATTTTAACTCTTTCCTTGGTTAGCTCGGAAGTGCCGTGCTTGACCGACGTAGAGGACGCCTGGAAAGTGGCTTGCCCGGACACGGATCGGCCCGAGAACCCGTTTTCCCAGAGACAGTGGGATGAGCCGCTCTGCAGGTTGGTACGGAATAAACTTATTAATACGTCTACCAATACTGCTGAGCGTGCCCGCCTGCTGGCTGTGGGTGAATGGGAGTCGGGCCTCTGGCTTCAGGCACTACCGTCACCTAATATAGGCACTATGTTAGGTGACACAACCTTCCGGCTCGCTACATGTTTGCGTTTGGGCGCTCCTTGTGGGGCTCCACATCGCTGTCAATGTGGTGAAGCAGTCGACTGCCTCGGACACCATGGCCTTTCTTGCAGTAAGAGTGCAGGTCGGATAGCGCGGCACGCTGGCATTAATGATCTCATCCGTCGTGCTCTTGCCACCGCCGGGGTGCCAGCTGTATTAGAACCCACTGGCTTGGCACGCGTCGATGGCAAGAGACCAGATGGTATGACCATAATGCCATGGAAGTTGGGTAGGCCTTTGGTGTGGGACGCAACTTGCGTCGACACCCTTGCGCCATCCCATCTTCCTAGTACAGTGTGCTGCGCTGGGGCGGCTGCTACAGGTGCTGAAAACCTCAAACGGCGCAAATACAATAATTTAATTGGTAATTATGTGTTAGAGCCGTTTGGGGTTGAAACACTAGGGCCATGGGGTCCGAGTGCCCACCTAGTTTTTCGAGAAATCGCCAAACGGTTGGTCGACTGTTCACGTGACCAGAGGGCGGGCCTATTTTTTGGACAAATAATGGACGAATTTTTCGACGCCCTGTAACCCTTTTTGATACTTGTAAATATTTTTATTTCTATTATAGAGTTAGTATGTAAATAATGTAAATATTACTGAAAATAGTTAATCATTAAAGAAGGCAACGAACCGCTTAACTTCTTGCGTTTCTTGCGTGGCTTGGGGTAGTTTTCGACTGCATTTGTTTTTTGTGGATCGGGTAAAATACCCTTCTCCGATACAATGTGACCCAAGTATAATATTTGTCTCTGTAAAAATGTACATTTTTCTGGATTTAATTTTAAATTGACCTCTCGTAACCGACTGAGTACGTGTATTAAATTTTGGTTATGAGTGTTCAAATTGCGCCCGAAAACAGCTAGATCGTCTTGATAAACCAGACACTTTTCATAATTTAAACCAGACATCGCCAACGTCATCATGCGAGAGAATGCATTTGGACTAGTTTTCAACCCCATAGGTAGTCTGGTCATTTGGTACTGGTTTTTGCTAGTTGTAAATGCCGTATATGGTCTACTGTCAGGATGTAAACTCGTCTGATAAAATCCTTGATAGAGATCTAAATGAGAAAAATACATTGATCCAGACAAGGAATCTAAAATATCACTGATATTCGGTAGTGGGAATTTGTCGTCTTGTATAATTATGATCATTTAATTTTCTATAATCTATTACTACTGGCCACTTTTTTTGACCCTTGGAATCTTGTTTTTTTGGTACCAACAATAATGGGCTTGACCATGAACTTCGACTTTCCTCTATCATTTCCGTCCTCCAGCATCTTTTGTATTTGCTTATCAACCTCTGCCTTTTGCGAGTGCGGTAGTCGATAAGGTTTGGTATACACCGGGGTTGTATGCGGTTTCAATTCGATAGTTTGCTGGCATAGAGATGTAGTGAATAATCTATCGCCTGGCAGGTGGAAAACAACAGGGAACTTAGCACATATATTTTCAATTGATTTAGTTTCTTCCTCATTTAATCCATCTAATTTTAATAACGAAAATAACATTTTAACCCTGTTTGAATTCATAACTGTTTTTTTAAATTCACAAATTTGATAGTTGCTTAGTTTTGATGTTTGTAACGCAATATTATGTACATCTACAACTTCGTCCCTAGTGTTTAATATTTTTATAGGAATGGTCCCATTAATGGGCTTCACAATTGCATTTCCAACAGATACGCCTCACATAATTCCTGACACTCTATAACTGACTCTTCTGATATATTCACTTCGACATAATGAATCGATTCGCTTCTAGCACTGATCCTTAGGGTGGTTTTGCTGTCATTTAAGTTACTATTAAATGGTAAAGTAATAGTATTCCCGGAGGTTGTGGTTAGTTGTATGAATTTTAATTCAAAATTTAAAACAGCCTTAAACCTTTGGAAAAAGTCATAGCCTAAAATACCCTTAACCTTGGATGGGAGTGTTTTTAAAACATACAATTTGTGTTTAAAATTTTCATTGTTTTGACGCAAGTTAATAAGTACATAACCATCCGAAATGACATCACCACCTATTCCTTTAATTCTTAGTTTATTTATATGGAATGGTATTTTTAAACAAGCTAACATATCTGTGTTGACAACTGAAATTGATGCGCCAGTATCGATCAGCCAATTATGGTTATGATGACAACCGATATCAAAAGATACCTTATTTAATGAATTATAGATAACATTAAGATCGAAAAAATGATTTAGGGACTCAGTCTCTACTTGTTCTCTAATTTCTGGCGCTTCATTTTCCGCTTCTAGTGCATTAGCACTTCCGATAGCGTTAGTGCCTCGTCCCCGATTAGCAGAAATTCGACCCCGGTTGTCACCTCGTCGGTTAGGTGTTTAACGGGGCCCCGCGTCTTGTCTGTCATTATATTGTGTAGGATTTACTGACTGACTTCGCAAAAAATTCCTCGAATAAAATCCGCGCCGGCGACCGTTTCGTCCTCGCTGTCCACTAAAATATCTATTAGAAAACTGTTCTGTAGTACTGACTTGAGCTTGGTACATACCTAATACCTCTGTTGAATCTGCTGAAGTAGCCACTTTCTCATCCTGAGCTGCTTGTATCGCGTCCTTTAGGGACGAGAAGTTACGTGCTGCAATAATTGTGCTCAACTTACTATTTGTCAAACCGTCCCCGAATCGTTTTATTGCGTATTTTTCGTTAATTGGTTTCAAAACTTTATATGTCGACGAGTCGCCGTCGGCCTGAGAAATAGTAAGATCCACGAATAATTCTGTTATCTCCTTACCAAAATCAGCTGCGGACTTGTCCTTCTGTATTGCTCTTGGCAGCTTAGTCTGAAGAGCAGTGGGCGACTTTCTTGGCAGAAGTAGCTGGCGCATGTCCTTTAACAATTCCTCAACAGTACTATAAGTAGAGGTTAATTTTAATTTAGCATTTTGGGAGAGCCTACTTTTTAAGACAAACACTATTAGTTTTTTCTTGCAATCAGCCTTGTCAAGTATTGAGTTGTAATAGTCAATATTTTCAATTAGTGTTCTAGTCACGTCATCGTGATCTTTCATCACTGGTAAGAGATTTCGAACAATCTTTAAATCAAATACGTCCGAACTCATTTTGCTGACCTCGCCTTTAATTGTACTCTCTGAACAATAATTATAATTTCATTATATACGCTCAACTATTGAGAACTGTATTTATTAATCAACTCTATGGATCTTTGATCTATGACACCCTTCTCAATATCACCCTGCAAATTATTTATTAACGACGTTTACTGGCCATACAAAATATTTGCCTCGGCTTGTTTAGATATACCTATACTTATAATTATGTTCGCGTCGATGCTCAGGGCCTATTTTTACCAAGTAAACTCGAATCTCTTTTAATTCCTTTTAGAGGCACTCTAGTATATCAGCCTTAACATGCTCTTATAATTAACTTTAATAGGTAGACTGCCATGTCATAATTAATATATTTTATGCTTACAATATCTTGATAACTTTGATTACAGACCTGAAGTAAGCAGTTATGATTATCTAATGTCCATATAATTCATATCTATAATCTAAATAATATCCCATTGCGCTCTCATGATTATGGTTATGAGATAAAGATACAAAAGAGAAAAGTTTAAAAAAAAAATATCACTTCTAAAATTCACACAGAAAATAGCCGTATATCCGAAGCCGTATAGTCTGAAAGTCACAAATCACTTTTATCACTATACCGCTCCTTCTTTTTCCAATTGACGACGCTCCAGGCGAAAGATACTCGCATACCTTTGTAATGCGAACTCGTTCAGTCAACGCTTCACTAGTTTTTCATGGCACCTTTTGTATGTGCGCCAAATAACATATACCGCCCCCAACGCCAGGACAACACAGATTACGACCAGGGTGTAGTTGATAGCACCAACGTGATTTTTCAAAGTCTCCAGGTGCGCAATATTCTCTGCGCCACCAGAAGCAGTTTGCGCCAAGATCACTTCCTCTGTTTTAGATGTAGAACCTCCCATAATGGTGACTGGCAATTTGTGAAACCTTCGGGACTATTGAAACTTCGGGGTATTTGCAGTTGTACGCAGGATAGCAGCACCAAGTCCGATATTGTAATTCATCATTGTAGATATGTTCGTAATTTTAGATCGCCATGTATTGTGAGGCGAGTGGAATGAAATACGAGTTGAGATGCACTGAATATATTTGAGATAAACATGATTAATATAAGTACCTACATAATAGTGGACACACACTACAATAATTATGTCACGGTAAAAATAATTAATTGAAAATTATTAAATAATACGCGGGATCAAACTACCGGAATAAAGAGTATCCTATGTATTAAAATCCAGGTCATAATTAAACTATCTGTGTGTGTGCTAAATTTTATCCAAATCTTCGTTATGTTCGTAAGTCGGGGTTGTAAAATCAAATCGAAGCATTTATTTTAGTAGGCCAGACACAGGCACTTTTGAATTTTCGAAACAAAGATGAACAATGTAGCTACTAGTAGCTGTGTTATGTGAACTGGGAATCGCAATCGTAAAAAACAAGTCTGTTATAAGGTAATGTAAGGATGAAAATGTCACCACTTATTAACATTGGTTAACATGGAAATTTGTACCTTGAAACTAGGATGGTTAGTAACATTTTGATAGACCATGCATGACTCTCTCACATTCTTTTAACCAAGATTTTTCATCGTCATCATCTGCTACTGCCTATCCCAACTATACCTATATTGGGCTCGGCTTCCAATCTTACCGGATGCAGCTGAATTTCATTTCATTTATTTCAGTAACAGTTTTTACATTGTATCGAAAATTCACACTAAATTATAAAATTAAAAGAATAGCAGTTTTTTACATGAAGCGACTGCCTATCTGACTTCCTCAACCCAGTTATTGGGCAAAACGATACCCTCATCGTTTGATAGACAATAAAGTATTAAAGTGTCAACTCTACTACATTTCAGAAACAAAATGGCGGGCGTAGTGAAGCCGATAACGATAGAGCAGGAGTACGAGAAGAACCCAGACATCTCACCAGCCCAGATCAAGAAGTTACGCGACTGGCTCAAGACGCAACCACATCTGCCGGAGAAACATCTCACAGGTATACACACAATAGAATACACAGCTTTAACGTATGTGTTACAGTCAAAACGGTTAAATCTGTGAAAAGCGTTATCTACACACTAATATCATAAAGAGGAAAGATTTGTATTTTTGGGTGTGTATGTTTGTAATGAATAAACTCAAAAACTACTGCGCCGATTTCAAAAGTTCTTTCACTATTAGAAAGTTACATTCACCCTGAGTGACATAGGCTATATTTTATCCCCATAATCCCACGGGAACGGGAACTACATGGGTGAAACCGCGTGACGTCCGCTAGTTAAGTATAAAGTTAAAACGTGTTTTCTGTATAAAAATCTATGTTTACATCATCATATCAGCCCGGAATCACCCACTGCTGGGTATAGGCCTCCCCTTTTTTCTGCCATACTTCCCGGTTCTGTGCGTCCCTTATCCAGGTGTTTCCCGCGACTTTGACGATGTCGTCGACCCAACGAGCTTTAGGGCGGCCCTGGTTTCTATGGCCTAACTTTGGCCACCACTCGGTCAAAGCCTTGCTCCATCGGCCATCTCCGCGTCTAGCCAGATGTCCTGCCCAGGTCCATTTGAGGCGCACTGCCCGGTCCCCAACGTCGTAGACTTTCGTCCGACGGCGGATTTCGGTTCGGCTCGCTCCATGGCCCTTTGTGCCACTCGTACTCGGTGGACAGTCTCCTTTGTGAGTGTCCATGTCTCGGCACCGTACGTCATTGTTGGCAGGACACATTGGTTGAAAAGGCGTGTTTTTAGGCACTGAGGGATCTTTGTGGACCGAAAAATTTGCTCCAGTTTACCAAACGCCGCCCATCCGAGTTGTATTGACGACCCGATTGGCGCAGCGGTAGTGAGGCTGCCTTACGTTCTTAGGGTCCCGGGTTCGAATCCCGGTTGGAGCAAATGTTTGTGTGATGAGCATGAACATTTGTTTCTGAGTCATGGATGTTTATATGTATAATAAGTATGTATTTACAAACAAAAAGTATCTATGTAGTATATCAACTATCTGGTGTCCACGACACAAGCCTCGTTGCTTAGTGTGGAACTAGATGGCGCTGTGTGTAATGTCCAGCAATATTTATTTATTTATTCTTCTAGAAATCTCCTTGTTGGCTGGCATGCTCTTTGTTATAAGAAAGAACATGTCCCAGATAAACATAATGATCAACCATTTCCAGACGCTCGTTTCCAACCATAACTGCTGAGACAGAGTCGTCCGGAATGCCTGACATCACCTTCGTCTTGGACATGTTCATTCGTAAGCCAACTTGTAGGGAAGCATCGAAAAGTTGTTTCAGCATGAATTGAAGGTCTTCCAAGGATTCGGCAAACAACACCAGGTCGTCCGCAAACCGATATGTTTGTTGATATGTTTACAAACGCCTAAAATATTGAATATCACTTTCTCCAGGTTGGCCAGAAAGGGTTATTCAGTTTTTTCATCGTAATCTTCATTATTCTTCTTTAGCTTATCTGAAAATCTAAAACCGATCCATTTTAATGAGTTATAATGAATTGCTCAAAAGTTGATATAAGAAGGTCAGGTGGTCTATGTAAATAACCCAAAAAAAAGTTAGGAGTATAATGTATGTATAACTAATTAGTTAATTAATGTCAACTGACAAGTTGATCTGTTACGTAATAAACGACTGTTTTAAAAACCTGGCTCGGAAGAATCCGTTCGGAATAAACCTTTTGTATTGGTGGTAAACTACGATTGACTTCATGACTATGTTTTCTATTCCCAAGTATAGAACAGGTTTTGATGTGTTGCTGAGGAATTTTTTCCGCCACATCTTCTCCCCTGCGAAAATACTAACCGCCAACCGACGCAGTGCGTCACGTCATTCGGCCGCAGTGACTGACCAACAACAACCGCTTTGTAGTGCAAGCTGATTAGAACTTTATCCGAAGTTTGAACCACCACAAATAGAGTTGCTAATTTTAGGGTTAGAAGGGCTTTAAGTAATCGACAGCATAGAACTTTCAGTATTTTTTTAACTTAGTAAGTACATTTTTTAGCTTCAAAGAGGTGAAGGCCTTGCTTCTCATGCACGAGGGTTCAAATCCGGGCACTACCAATGTCACTTTTTTAATTCATATGTACTTTCTAAGTTCATCTTGGGCATCACAAACATAAGTGTAAGAAAACATCGTAAAAAGCTGGACTGAAAACTGAAATCGTGGCACCCGTCTTGAGCAAGCGCGGTGATCAATGCTCGTGCCGTCTCTGTATGAGAAGAGGCCTTTGTCCAGCAGTGGGACAATAATAGGCTGGTATTTTGCAGTGCGTTCGCACGTTTCTTTGCACATTTTGTTTTTGTAATTTATGACCAAGTATTTATAGTTTGTGTCTTAGAGATAAACCATCACGTTCAGTTCAAACGTGAGAATTTACGAGTATTAACCTTTTACTGCTGATAGCAATCGCTCTTAGAGCATCCTATTCTATTGTTTATGATACTAATAATCGCTTCTTACTGTATAATTAACATAAATACTTGAAATGTCGATAAAGGTCGTCAATGGGTACAGTCGTAGCACAATCATTTATTTTAAGAACAATTTAAGTGCTGCAACAATCTCACTGTAGTTACGAATATCGTGGTGACGTCCACCAGCCCGCACTGGGCCCGTGTTGTGGATACTGGCCCACTCCCTCCCGTAGAGAGGAGGGAGGACTGTGTCTCAGCAGGGAGAACGTTATAGGCTATTAATGAGAGAGAAAGTTTGGATCTTTAAACATGGTATGGTACTTTATCAGTTCTGACTTCACTTAATAAACTTTTAAACATGCATGAGAACAGGCAATGTCTCTCTTGAGACATAAAATACAAGGTGGAGTTTTGCATCCTAGTCAAAATCCAGGAACTTTTCACAAAAGACATACATAAATAATCAATTTAAATATCACTGTGAACTTAGCATCTCAAGTATTAGCATCTCAACAAATAACTTGAGTTCTGCTTGCATCCAGCATAGTTCCACAGTTCCTGATAGTTCATAACGATTGTTTATTTCATTTGCCCTGAAAAATCCAATTTTGAAAATGAGATGCTAACTTCCTATATGACGTCATAGCATCTCACAGTATTTTCAGTGTTTTGACACCGAAAAGTTGTATTGAGCATAGTTCTATACACCCTGATTGATTTTAAGCATAGTTCCAAGTTCCGGTTCCGCGATTTCAATCGTATAAAAATATGGTTACCGTTAACTGACAGTTCTGTCCAGCATCTGATCTGTTTTCATTACCAATGCTATAAATACGCCTACGACTGCTGTAGGACACACCACACTATAAGTTTTAGAGAAAAACAAAACCCAAAAAAAATATGGTGACCGTTTACTGACAGTTCTAACCAGCATCTCAACCGTTTTCGTTACCTTCGCTATAAATACATCTACTACTGCGGTAGTACAGGCCACACTACAAGTTTTAGCGAGAAAAATCAAAAACCATGTGAGGTTAAATGATAAATGATGTTTATTTTGCAAGTAGGTTTAGAATTTTTAGAAGGTTATTAGGTTAGGTTAGAATTGGTTACCATTAACTGACAGTTCACCACACTTACAAATTTTAGCGAGAACCATATTTTTTTTGTTTTTTTGATTTTCGCTAAACCTTGTAGTGTGGTGTGTCCTATAGCAGTAGTAGGCGTATTTATAGCATTGGTAATGAAAATGGCTGAGATGCTGGGCCGAACTGTCAGTTAATGGTAACCAATTCTAACCTGACATGATTTTTTTGATTTTTCTCGCTAAAAGTTGTAGTATGGCCTATACTACCGCAGTAGTAGACGTATTCATAGCGAAGGTAACGAAAACGGCTGAGATGCTGGTCAGAACTGTTAGTAAACGGTCACAATATTTTTGTTTGGTTTTTGTTTTTCGCTAAAACTTGTTGTGTGGTGTGTCCTACAGCAGTCGTAGGCGTATTTATAGCATCGTTAATGAAAACAGCTGAGATGCTGGACAGAACTGTCAGTTAACGGTAACCATATTTTTATATGATTGAAATCGCGGAACCGGAACTTGGAACTCTGCTTAAAATCAATCAGGGTGTATAGAACTATGCTTAATACAACTCCTCGGTGTTAAAACACTGAAAATACTGTGAGATGCTAAGACGTCATATAGGAAGTTAGCACCTCATTTTCAAAATTGCTATTTTGACGGTAAAAACAACAACAATCAACAACCAACAGCCCATAACGTCCACTGACACCGCTGGACATAAGCCTTTCCCACGATGGGAGGAATTTGGCGTAATCTCCACGCTTGGCAGGAGGATTGGAGATCGCAGTAGTGATGAAAGACTAACAGAAAACGCTGCTGCCCATTCTCTGGTCTACGGAGACGCAAGGTGTTCTGCCTCAGACATTAGTCGCCTTATACGACACCCGTGAGTGTAATGGGTTGGTTCTATTCTACTCTGCCGGATACCACACGGCTTACTCTGCCGGATACCACACGGCTTACTCTGCCGGATACCACACTTTTCTTGGCTTTGACGGTAAAGCAACAGAACTATTGTTACAATCAATCAGGAGGTATGTGTACTATGTTTATAACAACTCCTCGATTCTAAAAAACCTTTAATATGATGAGATGCTGCGATGTCATATATTAAGTTAGCATCTCATTTTCAAAATTGGTTTTTTCAGGGCAAATGAATTTAACAATCGTTATGAACTACCAGGAACTATGCTGGATGCAAGCAGAACTCAAGTTATTTGTTGAGATGCTAAATATGCTAATAATTGAGATGCTAAGTTCACAGTGACAATTTAAATTACGATTTCTGGTCAATAATTAATAAAGTTGCTATTTTAAATGGTTTTACTTTGACAGTATTTCAGAATAACACGAAATAAATAAACAGAATCACACGACATTCCGCTGTGTGCGTTTGTTTACGGGGACGTTGAGACGGGCTGCGTTTTAATACGGGTGGAGATACAAAAACCTACTCATTTTATTATTGATTCGGGTCGAGAATCATTACCTCCTTAAATTTTACCAAGATGCAAAGCGACACCTTGTAGAGTTTAACATAGGTCCAGTGATTGCAAGCAACTGCTGATCTTGAGGTCCTGATGTCGATTCCCAGTTCAGGCTAAGTGTTAGAGCGGTTTCGCTCTACGTCTGACTGATCCGAATCCGATCCGAACCCAGTCCGGAATAGTCGTAGAACTATTTCTAAAGTAGTTTACGCACTAGATCCGGTTTCCGTCGTCCGATTTTGTATTGTAGTGTATTTTCACGGGTACGGATCGCACTCGGATCGGACGTAGTGCGAAAACACTCTTACTGGATTTTCCATTCAGAATTTCTCAGTAGATAGTAGCCTCGAAGATTTGATTGAGATTTTTTTTAGATTGGATTTGTGCACAGTAGATGCCAATTGGGCTCGCCACTTAGTACATGAGACTTAAAATAAATAAATATTACTAGTGAAATGTGGGTACTTACATATTACGCCTCTGCCTTACTTTGTTCGGGTATTACAGGTATGGTATTATGACGATGATAAAAATGAATGTGCGTGATACGTTCATATAAATACGACCATTTGGACAAGCAATGGTCAATAAAGCATTATTGATGGGCATGTGTTGTTGACAAGCTAAGAATACGTAAGTACGAGCAATTATCGTCGTTACGTCTATCATAATGATTGTCTGCATTGCATCGATTTTAAAGAAGCGTTTAAGTGCGATGATTGCGTGCCTGATCACCATGATTGATATCTGTTTGAGACAGTTTCCCAACCTATCTAATGGTAAAGTTAATAGAAGTAAATAGTTATCTAGGGCATGAGTGTATTGTTTGAAGTTAATGGAGCTCGACTAAGAGGACACGTGTAACGACAACAATGTTGGTGTAGGTATGGGTATACTGAGTTTAATCAAATATTAATGTAAAAGAGTAGGTATACAACTATGTAGGTAAATAATCATGGTAAAGAAGAGAGCGAATGCAGTTTGTAGTCCACCACGATACTCAAAGATCAGTTATAAACTCAAATAACCAGTCAGAGCCAGAGTGTTGCAGCTCTCTCTCAAGAAACTCAAAATCAAAATCAAATCATTTTTTTCAAGTAGGCCAGTTGCAGGCACTTTTGAACTGTCGAAACAAAGATGAAAATTAAATGTAGCTACAGTCCCAGTCACAAGACATAAAAACTGTGAAAGTACTGTAGTTGCCCATTCCCTAGCGTAGATCTCTATACTTAGAGAAGAACGGGCAAGAAACTCCATGGACACTCTTTTAAATCATAAAATTGTTACAAAATCTTGGTTACATCATTCGTGTTGAGATAGTATATTATGTGAGAACAATGTAGCAAGATGTGCACGTTAAAAGTGTCCATAGTAAAAACAAAATTAACAATTCAAAAATAAACATTAAAATAAGCCACGGCAACTAAGAGATGACCAGTCACAACTGACAGCGCCCGTTCACGAACATGACGCATGGATCAGCACCATTTAACTCAACCATTTCGTAGGGAAACCAAATGGTCGGACACACGCGCCACCATCACCTCTCAACTGCCAGGGCACATTCAAGTCAAGAAAAGACGTAGGATTCCAGTGAATGATAGCTTTACATAGTACTCACACAATATGGGCTATGCGATTATATAATACTAGAGATTGAATCTATACAATGCAAATATAGTTGTACAATCTTCAGCAGCTCCAACAATTATATGTAATGCTATCTATTTATGCGCCCCTGTCCATGTGGAGCAGGACCAGCATTGAGCCACGCATTCTTATCAGCGATATAATCGCCCAACTTGTAATGAGCTTGCTTACATAGTGTGCGTTTGATGCATGTTTTAAATTTCGTCTCATTCAGTTCAAGAATACTTTGTGGAATTTAATTATAGCATCTCAAACAGTACCCCATTAAAGATGAGTCTACTTTAGCGAGTCTGAAGCCTGGCTGAACTAGTTGGTCCCTATTTCTAGTACTGTAATTATGTCTGTCACCTCTTTTACCAAAAAGATGCAGATTTTTTCTGACGTACATTATGTTTTCGTAGATGTACTGACAATGTACCGTCATGATGCCAATATCTTTAAACAGTTCCCTTAGAGAATCGCGCTTACGAAGATTGTATACGGCTCTGATGGCTCTTTTTTGCAGAATAAATATAGACTCAATATCTGCAGCCCGTCCCCATAGCAAAATGCCATAAGACATTATACTATGAAAGTAACTAAAATAGACCAGTCTAGCGGTATCTACATCAGTAAATTGAGGTATTCCATGAAGCACACCCAAACGAAGCACACCCAGACGAAGCACACCTAAAGTATTCCACTTAGCACACCCGTAGGTGGGCTTCAAATAAAAATTTGACGGATTTTTCTAATAGCGTATGCTGCTGAACTTAGCCGCCCCGCAAGGGATGTTAAATGTGAACCCCATTGTAGCCTTGAATCAAGCGTAATCCCCAGGAAAACCGTTTTATCTATGAATTCAAGTTTCTCTTTATTCAATATTATTTCACAATCACTACTCTTAACGTTGGGTAAAGCAAATCTTATGCATTTAGTTTTTTTTTCATTTAATACCAAATTGTTTGCTGTGAACCAATTATGGACCTGAAGTAGGGCATTATTCACGTCATCTAGATTTTGGGCCCGTCTATTTATCTTAAAAATTAGGGAAGTGTCATCAGCAAACAACACCATATTTTGAGGTTGGTTTTTCAATAAATAGGGTAGATCATTTATATACACGAGAAAGAGGAAAGGACCCAATATTGAGCCTTGCGGAACCCCCATTTTTACTTTTAAACCCTTTGAATTAACACCATTTATTTGAACATGTTGGTGTCTATCACTCAAATATGATTTTACCAAACTAAGTGCAAGTTGACCTAGTAGAGTAGAGTAGAGTAGGGACTCCATTTTCCGCACTTAGACTCTCATTCGGTCCGTTGTGCGTAGGTGTCCTGGCTAAGTTAGCCAGCCTAGCTCCGTCCAGAAGCACAGAATTTTCCTGGGATCATCACAGGCTTCGCGGAGCGACCTCACCGTTCCGAGGATTTGTTTGCGTTGGGTAGCCACAGCCTCGCATTCCAGGATGACGTGGGCAGCTGATTCTTCGGCGTCAAAGCAGCCCCTGCAGAGTGGGCTGTCCGTGGCGCCTATGTTAAAGAGATGTTTGTTAAGGGGGCAATGGCCCGTTATAGTCCCTATTATTATTCTGAGGTTGTTTCTGCTTAAGCTGAGCAGTCGTTTTGTTAGTCGTGGATGTAGACTTGGCATCGCCATTTTTGACTGCCTACAGTCTGTAGACCTTGACCATTTGTTGTTATGAAGTTCAGTTGATCTCTGGCGAATCCACGCACGGAATTGTGAGAAAGGTAGGGGAAGGAGTGGGTACGGGCCTAGCACTGCCATCTCGGAACCTCTCTTAGCAAGCTCGTCCGCGGCGTCATTGCCTAGGGAACCACTGTGCCCCTTAATCCGACTTGTTTCCTGACTATGTAGTATTAATGATTTTGACATGATTAATGGTGATTTTGACATTATTGTTTGATGATTTTGACATTTTTATTATTAATTATTTTGACATGATTAATGATGATTTTGACATTATTGTTTGATGATTTTGACATATTAATTATTAATTATTTTGACATTATTAATAATTATTAACAAAATTGTTCGAAATATAATTATGTACTAGCACTAGTGTTTAAGATGTGTATGTACTACTAACAAATTGGATTGTATGATCTGTTAAATAAATGATTATTATTATTATTAATCCACTGGAGGGTTATTCTGTTAGACAGCGATATACTCTCCATGGCGAGGTGACATTCAAATATTAATTTACTGTTGGTTTGTTTGTTTTCTAGGGCTTTAAGCACAGCTAGGCTATCAGATACGAATCTGATTGCGTATTTGTGAATCCCCAGACGCTTTACGGCTGTTGCAGCTTGTGTTAGGGCGATACACTCGCATTGGAAAATCGAGCTGTGTTCGCCTAGTGGTAGGTGAAAGTTAATATTGAGGTCAAGGGAGTGTACGCCAGCCCCTGAGCCGTTTTGAGTTTTAGAGCCATCTGTGTATATGCGTACTTCATTGACTCCTGACTGATCCCTTAATTCCTCTGTTGTTTGTATGCTATAACTTTTGTTGAACATAGGCTTATTATGTGTCCTATCACACGGGGCAGCGATGAGAGGTTGATACTCAATCGCCCGGTCCAGGATGCCTGCGTGGGGACTGGTGTGGTTCTTTCCCCATATGCCCAAGTGCATAAGCCTGATAGCTGCTAGTGCTGCCTCCTGCTTTATGTACAATTCAAGGGGAGTTAATTGTAGGGCTATCTCCATTGCCGCAGTTGGGGTTGTCCTCATACAGCCCGTGATAGCGGAACAGGCCAGCCTTTGGAACCGCTGAAGCCTAGAAACGGTGGTCGAGAGTTCAGTTCTCGTCCACCAAACCAAAGCGCCATTAGTCAGCATTGGTCTGATCACCGCTGTGTAAAGCCACAGCGTGATCTTTGGAGACAGCCCCCACGTTTTTCCTAACATTTTTTTGCATTGGTACAGTGCGATTGTGCTTTTGTTAAGTTTGTAGTCAAGATGCCTATTCCAGAGCAATTTGTTATCGAGGATCACTCCTAAGTACTTGACTTCTTCTTTAAGTGTTAATTCGGTGTTAAATAGTTTAGGAAGTTTGTGTGGTCCAAGGACTCTTTTGTTTGTAAACATTATTAGTTCTGTTTTAGTGGGGTTAACTGATAGTTCGTGTTCTGTACACCAATTCTCGATTATTTTGAAGGCTTTCCTCATGAGGTCACATAAGACTCCTTCAAATTTCCCCGTAATTAGAATTGCTATGTCATCTGCATAACCCACCGAGTACAGACTGCTAGCATTGAGCTCTGTAATGAGCTCATTTACTACTAGGTTCCACAGTAGTGGTGACAGCACCCCACCCTGTGCGCAGCCCCTACTAACGATACCTCGTGTGGTGGTGTTAACAGTAAATTGAATAGCGCGGTATTTTAACATGTTGTGAATCCATTGTATAAGCGTTGGCGCCACACCGTGCACAACTAGTGCCTGGCTGATGCTGGTGAAGTTGGTTTTGTCAAAAGCGCCCTCTATGTCTATGAAAGCGCCCAGTGTTGGGTTTTTGGTTTTTAGAGCGTTTCCTATGCGTGTGACTACGCAGTGGAGAACGGATTCAGTTGACTTGCCTTCGCAGTAGGCGTGTTGGTTAGGGTGTAAAGGTTTAAGTGGCGAGATTTGATTCCGAATCCTTCTGTCCCCCAGCCTCTCTAGTGTCTTCAAAAAGAACGAGGTGAGGCTGATGGGTCTGAAGGACTTGGGTTGAGTATAATCGCTCCTACCTGGTTTTGGAATAAAGATTATTTTTACTTCGCGCCATTTCAAGGGGATGTAGCGGTGGGCCAGACAGGCCCGGAAAATCTTAACAAGATATTCAGCTAGCGTGTCACCGCTCCATCTGAGCAGAGCCGGAAAAATACCATCCAACCCTGCAGCCTTGAAAGGCAGGAATGTGTTGATTGCCCATATTATTTTGTCTTTGTCTATTACTTCTGAGGCTACCTCCCAGTCTATGTTGCTCGCAGCCCTTTCACTGTACGGTTCCCAGCTCTGCTCGGACGCAATCCGGCAGCCTGGGAAGTGGGTGGTGAGAAGTAATTCGCTAGTCTCCGCATCGTTAATTGTGTAGGTATTATCTGGTTTTTTGAGGCATCCTATAGAAAGATCAGTCCCGGTGGCGAGACATGTTTTGACCCTCATTGCCTGGTTGCTATTTTCAATGTTAGTACAAAAACGCCTCCAGCTGTTTTTACTTCGGAGGCGTATCAGTTTTTTATAGTTTCTACGGGCAGTTTTGTAACGGTCCCAGTCGTCCGGCGACCGTGTGTTCTTGGCTCTGTTGAAGAGCCTTCGCAACCTGTGTCGGTGCCTTTCTAGTTCTGGACCCCACCAGGACTGCCTTGCCCCCTGTCTTGGTACAGTGAGTGGACAAGACTGCTCAAAGCTGGTTAGAAGAATTGATGTGAGGTTGTTTACGTGTTCATCTAAGTTGTTTAAAGGGATTTCAGCTGGAAGGGAGGGTAGATTACCAAACTCTGCCTTGACTAGCCTTATGAATTTGGTTTGGTCTGTATTACGAGGGATCCTCCTCGGTTGAGGCTTTGGTAGGTTGAAATTGATGGTGTATCGAATCCATCTGTGATCCGAACATGATAATTCGCTGGACACATGCCAGTCCTGGATGGAATTGGAGATACCTATAGTTGATAAAGTTAGGTCTATTACTGTTTGTGATCGTGCGTTTATGAAAGTTGGTTCTGAACCTTTGTTGAGTAATACAAGATTATTGCTAAGAATAAAGTCAAGCATTGCCTCACCTCGGTTGTTGGTTTTGACATTACCCCAGAGAGTGTGATGCGCGTTGGAATCGGTTGCGATGATTAGTTCCAGTTTCTCCCTTTCGCAGTACTCCACCAGCGAGGCGAGCTCTGGTAGTGGCACGTCCTCGTCGCCTGGCAGGTAGGCCGAGGCGAGGACGATATCCGGAAGATCCTGTTCAGTTCTGGAGAGCCTCGTTGCTGTCAGGTCTCTTGAACAGAATTCATTGATTAATAGGTTAGGTATGTGTTTTGGGATAAAAATGCAGGTTCGTGGGTTGCTTACGGAGGTGTCTAGCAGCAACTTACCTCCGATGTTCGCAAGACCACATATTCTGCCGCCCCTAATCCACGGCTCTTGGATAAGGGCAATGGTCTTTTGGTGTTGGTTGTCCAGCACTCTGCGCAAGGTAGCCGACGCAGATTGGCTGTGCTGGAGGTTGGTCTGCAGGATTCTAGTTGTCCCGCATGGGAGAAGAGCAGAGGCTGCTGTCATAGTCCTCTCTCTCCTCCCCTGCTGGAAAGCAGTCCTCGTCCGAAGTTAGTCCGGGCGAGGATGGATCCTGTGTAGGTGGTTTGTTTGCTGTTTCCGCCTCCCTGGCCGGGGAAGAAGCCCGCTCCCCCACCTCCTCTACGGTTTCCATCGCGGATGGCGACGGGGACTGCCTAGGCGGTGGTGGACCAAGCTCCGGTCCAGGTACTGCAGGGGCCGTTGCCGTTGAAGGCGCAGCGACCCCCTCACCGGCTACACCCTCCTCCAGGAACCGGATGTAGATGCTGCCCATGAGGTAGTACACGCGCCTGTTCTGTTCTTTAATTGTTTTGACCATGGACTCTGGCACACGGAAGAAGAGACAGGTACCCGGTGGCTCCTGTCTTACCCTCTCATGTGTCAGGGTCCAGGTATTTATTTTTAGGTTAGCGTTTTGCCGGGTAAGGAGTTTGAGTAAGGCCGGAGTCTCCTCGGTGTTCTCCGGAACAAACAGCGTACACAGCGCCTTTTTTGGTATTTCGGCTTGGGGCCGAACGGTTAGGCTAGTCCCCGGTATCGGGGACGTCATGTTGGTAGTGATCCGCTTGAGCCAGGCCAGCGTGAAAGCGTCCTCGCACCAGGTTTTCAGAACGCCTTCGGCGAAGTGGGCCTTCCCTCGAAAGTGGATCGCGGTGCTTACGGTTGGGTTGGAGGGGTCGGGGTCTGCCATAAGCAGCACCCGCAGCTCTTTTTCAATGTTTAGGCGAATCCCCTCCGCCTGTTCTTGCGTCATGTCCTCAAAAGGCTCCGTCATGACGGCGACGCACAGCTCGTTGTTCCTGTACGACGCGGCCGCTTCGGCGTAGCTCACCAAGGAACCGTCTACCATGTGGGAGCGAGCAGGCTTGCTCCTCTTGCCTATCCCAGTCGGTGTGACGGTATCCTCAGGTCGCTCACGCTTCTGCGCCCTAGCAGGAGGTTCCCCGCCGGTGGTTTTGGGTTTTTTGCGTCCCCTCGGTCTGGCACTGCGCTTGCTCTTAGTTGCAGTGGTAGCCGCACCTGCCGGTGTCGATGTACTTATCGACGCTCCGGCAGTGGCCGCCACAGCGTCTTGCTGCGCAGGCTTGACTGATGCCGACAGACGCTTCTTGGAAGACGCTGCCTTGCGGGATACGGTGGTCCACGTTTGTTTGACCGGAGACTGAATGGCGTCCCTAAGAGACGACATGTCGATCCCGGTCGTGTTGGCTGTCCCTGCCGGTATGGCTTCGGTCAGACTCCTCAGGTCCCTCTCCGAGGCCAATGACGCTGACGCAGCCCTAGTGGGCGCATCCACGCCATCAGCCACCGTTGAGTCGCCGTGTGTGAGGCCTGCCCTAGGCCTTGCGGGCAAGGTTGGGTCAGTGCGCGCATCGCCGGACGCAGATGGGGTTGGCGTTGCCTTCGACGCAGCCTGGTTTGGCGCATGCCTGGCGACGGCCTTCCTCATCGCATCCTTGGATGCAGCGGAATGTTTGTGTGTGTAGTGCCTAGGGGCATCAGAGGACGCAGCCTTAGGCGGTTTTCGCTTAGGCGCATCCTGCGACGCACCTCTAGTTTTTGGTGTGACCGGCGCATCAAGAGACGCAGCCTTAGGTGGTTGGTTTGTGGTTAAGTTTGGCGCATCAGAGGACGCAGCCTGTGTGTTGGTTATATTTTTCGTCTCATTGTCCATGTGTTGGGATTGAGATTCTTCACCGTCGGAGCTCTCCACCCGCCACGGAGCCCTCAAGTCGGGGACGCCCCTCGTTCCACGAGTGGGCGCCAGAGCTACTCCTTCGGTATAGGACCAGCTTATTGAGAAGCAGACGAGCCCGCACGCAACGGAGGATCGCGGGACTGTAAACGGCACGAGACTATGCCGCTACTCATCCCACAACCCCACGCCGCGCCGGCTGCCCCCCCTCAGTAAACCGGCCCTCGCTTGACAACCCGCTTATGGGATGCCCCAGCCGATTGATCGTGGGTAGCTACTCCACAACCACCCGTGTGAGAGGAAATCCAGGCCAAAGTGATGTGTTGTGTGCAACCTGCTCCACTCAATCACCAGGATTCCTTCATCCCTCCGTACGGGTCCCCGCGCACGGCACAAACACGCGGGAGATCATTGCTATCCATCCTCTGCTCTTGTTCGATGATGGACACCCAGGGGCATGACCTCGTCACCCCTGTGTTTTTATCGCCTGGTGATTTTCGTTGCGTCTATTTCTTAAGGAACTAGACCTAGAACAGGGCGGCAACCACGTGAAGGAGAACACATTGTTTGCTGTGAACCAATTTTGGACCTGAAGTAGGGCATTATTCACGTCATCTAGATTTTGGGCCCGCCTATTTATCTTAAAAATTAGGGAAGTGTCATCAGCAAATAACACCATATTTTGAGGTTGGTTTTTCAGTAAATAGGGTAGATCATTTATATATACTAGAAAGAGGAAAGGACCCAATATTGAGCCTTGTGGAACCCCCATTTTTACTTTTAACCCCTGTGAATTAACACCATTTATTTGAACATGTTGTTGTCTATCATTCAACTAAGATTTTACCAAACTAAGTGCAAGTTTACCCAGTCCGTAATGCTCAAGTTTCAAAAGTAATGTGTCGTGATTTACGCAATCAAACGCTTTGGAGAGGTCACAAAAAATTCCTATGGCGTCTTGAGACTCTTCCCACGCAGTAAATATGTGCTTTAATAAGGTTACACCGGCGTCAGTTGTACAACGTCCCTTGGTGAAGCCATACTGTTGATCATGTAAGATTCTGTTGGTGTTAAAATGATAGAGCATTTGATTAAGCATTACTTTTTCAAAAACCTTGCTAAAAACTGGTAACACGGATACAGGTCTATAATTATTAGTATCTTTACTGTCCCCGGATTTGAAAAGAGGTATGACTTTATTGTATTTCATTAGATCAGGGAAAACTCCTTGGTCTACACACAAATTAAAAATTAAAGCCAAGTATGGGACTATAGTCTCAAGTATCGATGTACAAACTTTGATAGACATTCCCCATAGATCATCGGTTAGTTTGATTTTTATTTGCCGGAAAGCTTTAATAACTATCATTGGGTTTATGTGTTTAAATTTAAATTCAGCCGTGCAGCCAGATACATTCGCCTTTAATAATCCAATTGAGACTTCAGGTGAGGAATTAAGAGCCTCCGTAGTTTTTAATGGTATATCAGTAAAGAAATTTACAAATTCTTGAGCTACTTCCAGATTAGAGCTTTTAGGACTACATGCTGAATCTAACGTGTATCTAGTGTTACGTATTTTCTTCCTGTTAGTCTCATTATTTATGACTTTCCAAACTGTCTTTATTTTGTTTTCTGCTGTTTTGATCTTGTTGCTAATGTGCAGGGCTTTAGCAACCTTGCATGTATTTCTAAAAATTTTTGAATACTTAGCAACATACTTGTTAAAAGTTTCAGTGTTTATAAAAGGCTTAAGGCCATATGGCTCAAATAGTCTTTCCCTACTTTTTCTGATACCTCTAGTTGCCCATTCACTAAATATAAATTTAGGGCAAATACTTTTTGTCTTCTGTTCAAAAGTTTTGTTGAATTCCGTGTGAACTATTGAAAAGAAACGATCATACAATTGATTTACATTAATATCGTCATGGCTCATAACATCTAACTTATTTTGTAGGAAAATATTATATCTATTTAATTTGCTAGAAGTTATAGGTCTAAATTTAATCTCAACTTTTTGCAATGGTGTATTACACCTAAAAGTTACAGTTTGTCCGCTATGGTCAGACGGCAGACAATTTACTATATGGCTTTATCTAAGTAATCACAATCGCAGAAAACATTATCTATACAAGTAGCAGAAGATGGAGTGACTCTAGTAGGTTCTATAAAAGTGTTGGTCAAGTCAAATGACTTAAAAAGATTTAATAACCGACTGCTATTTGAACTTTCTTCTAAAATATTGATATTGAAATCACCACAAATAATTATAGATTTATTACTGGCTGCAAGTTTTGCCAGGACATCTTCCATTATCGATTCAAATAAGGAAAAGTTTTGATAGTTTCACACACAATTACATGCTTATCTAGCTCAACACAGGACAGTTCGACGCAATGTTCAACCGAGAGACCTACTATGTCATTACGTTGCTTATATTTAAAACAATTTTTTATTAATATTAGGGAACCTCCACGAAGCATAGTTTTACGGTTAAAGCAGCTACCCACCATATAGTTTTCATAATTAATAAGCATTTGGTAATCCTTTAGCCAATGTTCAGTAAAACAAATAATGTTAAACTTACTGTTTTCTAAAAACAATTCAATTTCTAATAATTTGGAAGAAATGCCTTGGATATTTTGGTGGAATAATTTTAAGGTGTTCTGCTGAGGCCCTTTTCTACTAACTAACTGAGTGCATGAAGATACCTTGCTGTTGGAAGGATTAACAATATTGTTAATGGTACTGAAAGGTGTAGACTTTTTCAGCAGGGCGCTACACCAGACTTCGTAGACTGCAGACCATAGGTAGATGACTTCAGGGATTCAGGATGATAAATAATAAGACGAATCTTCGTACGTAAACTGCGTGTAGAGTGTAGTGCGTGTGGAGTGTAGGGTGAGGCGAGTGTCTTCTTCTTCTAGTGTGTCTTCAGCAGCGGTCGGGCGAATAATAATTCGCAGTACGTACGAGGATGTCGCTGCGCCCCCGTCAGGGGGCGCGGCGGGCGGCTTCGGGGCTTTGCCCCCTGGCCGCGGAAGCCATACCGAGGCCTGTAACGACAGGCCTATCATTGTTATGCCTAGTAGGCAAGGCCTTGTGGCATGCGGCAGCAATGTCGCATGCCTGTGAAAGATTGCTATGAAGTATTCCGTAGGCGCGCCTGCAGCGCTGTCCATACAGCGCTGCTTTCTTCACGGCACCTCGGCGGTCAGTCCCCGCCAGGTGAGACCCGAAGGAGGCCCGGCGGGGGACGACCAGCGACAGAGGTGCCGACTCCGACGCACCTACGGAGGATGTAATGGTTCCCGCCCGCCCCGCTTCCAGAGCTAGCCGGTTACGTTACGGACGAAGAACCGTAGTGTGTGTATGGGCGGTAATGTGTTGTGTAAACACCGCCCAGTGCAAGCGTGGTTCGCGAGCCCGCGCCGCGATCCTACGCGTGTGTTGACGTGCCTGTATAGGGATGCATGTATGGTCATAGCTGCGCGGCCTGCCTATATTAACTTAGCACAGGTCGCGCAACTGGGTGTGTGTTGTGTGTGTGGAGTCATTCGTGTGTAGGTAAGCTGCGTGTATCCGGGAAAAACAGCTTACCCAGGCGTCAAGTCCGGTGGTGATGGGTCATCCTCCGCTACCAGGTCACGGGGGAGGGGGCGCCTCGCGTCAGGGGGGCGCGCATGCCAGGGCGCAATGTGCTTGACGTGGGGCCAAGCAGATGCGTCGGCACGCGCGAACATTCCCGTCGCAAGGCGCCGGATGAAGGCGTCCAGGCTCTCGAACCCGAGGTCCCGCACGATGACGTCATTCCTCACGAAGCGAGGGGCATCGACGATGGTCCGCAGCGCAAGATTTTGCTGCGTGCGGAGGAGCTTCTTGTGACCCTCGCATGTGAAGACGTACCATGCGGGGGCGGCGTACGTCAGAATCGGACGTATATAAGTTTTATACACGCCCAACTTGACGCGCACCGGCAGTCGGGACGAGAGCACCGGACGGAGCTGGTGGCGGGCTACCCCAGCCCGAGCCGCGACCTGGCGGACGTGATGGCCCATGGTGAGCCGACGGTCGATGGTGACCCCCAGGTACTTCACCCGGGGCGACCACTCGACGTCGGCGCCTTGAAGAGTCAGAGGTGGTGGGAGGGGCACTAGTCCAGTGACCATCGCCTGCGTCTTACCCACGTTAACCGACAGCCGCCACTTGGACAGCCAGTCCGGCAGTAGGTCTAGCGCGCGCTGCATCTTGACCGCCGCGTACTTCGCGTTAAGCGATGTAGTAATGTACGCGGCGTCGTCGGCGTACAGCGCGAGCATCGCCTCTGGCGTCGTGGGGATGTCGTCGGTGTAACGTGAGTAACACGCTGGCGACACGCAACTGCCTTGGGGCACTCCAGCCAGCACCGGGCGGGCACTGGAGAGCGCTCCCTCGACCACCACGCGGAAGCTTCTATCTGAAAGAAAAGACTGGACCACCTTTACAACGCGGCGAGGCGCGTCGGACGTGGCCAACTTGAAAATGAGGCCCTCGTGCCACACGCGGTCGAAGGCCTTCTCCATGTCGAGGAGTACTGCGACCGCATACTCCTTCTTGTTGACGGCTTGCGCTATGTGGTGCAGCACCCTCGACAGCTGGAGCGTCGTGCTGTGTTCCGACCTAAACCCAAACTGTTCGGGCCGCGGGTCGATGTGCGGCTGGAGATGCCGCAACAGGAGTTTTTCGAACACCTTGGAGGTGGTGGGCAGCAGCGTTACAGGCCGATAGCTCTCCGGCTTCAGTATGTTTTTCCCCGCCTTGGGCAGCATGATGACGCGCCCTTCCTTCCACGAGGAGGGGAACGTCCCAGTGCGCAGTATCGCCGTGTACAGGCGCGCCAGCGCCGCTACCGTACGGTACGGCAGTTGGCGCAGCACTGCGTTGGTGATACCGTCCGCACCGGGGGCCTTCCTGGGTTTCGTCCTCAGGATGGCGCGTCTTACTGCCCCAGGCGAGAAAAATATGGGCTCTTCCTCGGGAGCTATCGGCGTGGCGAAGTAGTCCCCAAGGTGTTTCTCGACTGTTGCGACATGGTCGACGTCGCTGGTCGGGTTCGGTCGGAATTGACGCTCCAGGTGTTCGGCGAAGACCTCCGCGCGGTCCTCTGCGACGTACTTGAGCGCCCCGCCGCTATCCAGTAGTGGGCGCACCGGAGCTGGGGCATTCGTCAATTGGCGGCAGAGTCTGTGGGCGGATGGCCAGCTGCCAGCCGCCTCTTGGATGCGGTCTTCCCAGCTCTCGGCTTCCCGGTCCCGCAACTCGGCCTTAATCCTCTCCGCGAAGCGGTTCACTCTGGTTTTCAATGAAGGGCATCTCGACTGTTGCCACTGCTTGCGAAGGCGCCTCTTGTCGGCGATCATCCGTCGTAGATACACAGGCAGGGGCGGCTGCAGCACTCTCCCCTGCGGTTCCAGCGTTGTCGCCGCTTCCAAGGCGCTCCGTATGCAAGCAGTGACGTCATCCGCGGTCTGGTTCACGTCCGCGGAGGTAATCATGGGCCGAGTCGGAGTGGTGGCCTCAGCCTTTTCTTTAAAAACTTCCCAGTTTATTCGTCGACGTGGCGCTGCGGGCAGCTGTCGGGTCGGCATCCCCGATAGGACGACGAGAACAGGATGATGGTCTGACTGCATCTCGTCGTCTAGCACCTGCTGTGCGATCTGGCAGTGTAGCCCTCGGTAGGCCACGATGTCCAGCACGTCCGGCATGTAAGCGTTGGCGTCCGGGTAGTGGGTGGGCGTCTCTGGGCCGGACACCGTGTAGCCGAAGGCTTCCGCGTCCGCGTAGAGTCGCCTGCCCCCCGTGTTGGTCGCGGCGGAGTTCCACGCTGGGTGCTTGCAGTTAAGGTCACCAGCAAGGATCGTCGCGCCGCTGTGAGCCTCAAGAAGGGCCCTCAGCTCTGTGGGATCCAGTTTGGCCAAGGGCGCCTTGTAACAGGCGTAGATGGCGAGATCCTCGCCGGCGACGTGCAGCTGCACGCCCAGCGCGTAGAACGTGCCGAGCGACGGCACAGGGAGTTCTTGATGGACGACCCTACGCCTCACCAGTACCGCCAGACCACGGTAGGGAGTGCCGAGTGCCGACCTTTCATCTTTCCTGTAAGCGAGGTAGCCCGAGATTCTGAGCCTGTCAGCTGGTCCCAGGTGCGTCTCGCTTACTAGCGCCACGTCGATATCTTCTTCGTGTAGGAGGCGGCGGAGGGGGGCGACCTTACCTTTAAGGCCGCGGGCATTCCAGTGGATTACCCTCAGCGGCCTAGCCATACAGCTTGAGGAGGGAGGCCAGGCCGTCGAGGATAACCAGACCCGCGTCTTGTCCCTGCCTTATGGCTTTGATTAAGTCCATTAGCAGTTGGACGGCGCAGGCTGTGAATTCCTTTGTCGTTGTAGTAGGTTTCTTCTCCACGCCGGCAGCTGGACCGGCGCGCGCAGCCTGTTTGGGCCGCTGTTGTTGTTGTTGTGGTTGGAGGGCTGGGGGCCGCGATGTGCCGGCACCAGCAGACAGCCCTCTCTTCTCCTTCTGAGGTGGTGGCTGCGACGCGATTTTGGGTGGCACAGCCTGCGCCTGGGACGAGGTAAGGTCGTCCCGTATTTCCTCTGTAGGTGCGGGGGGGGGGGGCTCGGCTGTCTTGCCTTTTCCCCTCCGTTTCTTCCCCTTCCGCTTCCTCCGCCGCTTTGTGGAGGAGGGGGGGGGGGGCTTCTCCCCTGATGGTGGGCCCGTTGGCCACCGCCATGAGCGACGCGCCTTGGGCCTCTGTGACGGCCACGTCTTGGGGCCCCTCGGTGACCTGTTGAGGTCGGCGTGAGGCGGTCGTGGCGGCGACAGTGCCCGCTCGCCTGTTCCTGATTTCCGCCTGGAAGGTGGGGCAGCGCACGTTGTTAGCGGGGTGATCACCCCCGCAGTTGATGCAGGTCGCCGGCTCGTCTCGTGGGCGGGGGCAATCCCGCGCAGCGTGTCCCTCTCCACAGCGGACACAGGCGAGCGGCCGGTGACAATGGTGCGACGAGTGCCTGAATTTTTGGCACCGGTGGCATTGGGCGGGCCCTCTTTTACCCCGCCAGGCCTCAATCTTGACGCCCTTCATACACATGAATGTATGGACGTCAAATATGGACCTGGCCTCCGGGGTCCTCTTAAGGACGGCGTGGTACACGCAGCCGGGTCGTCCTGCGCGCGCCTTAATATGGCGCACATACTCCGGCTCGTAACCCATGTCCCGGAGCTCCTCCTCAATCTCCTCCGGGGGGGTGTCTACCGGCAGCCCTGTGATGGCCACCTTCATGCTTCGCTCCGCTGGCAGCGAGTAAGCAAACCACGAGGTGCCGTCCGCCTTTTCCAGGTCCGTCAGGTAGCTCTGGATCATCCTATATTCGGCCTCGCTGTCGGGCCAGAACCGAATCCCCTTGCCATATGGGCGGGCATTGGGGGGATGACCCAGCTTCTGCCTGATTGCCCTAAAGTGGGCGGCCCAACCCGGTAGCTTCTCCACTGTCAGCGGAGGATACTTCGGCCTTTTGGGTGGCTTCGGCTTGGGCTGAGAAGTGGCTGTCTTGTTGGACGCTCCTCCGTCGTCCACAGGGGCCGCCGGCTGAGCTGGGGAAGAATCAGCATGAGAGACACTCACCCCGTGTTGTCTAGTCCTGGGTGAGGGCGTCGGCGGCGTCGGCGACGCGGTGGGCGTGCGCCTGACCGCCTCCGCGAAGGTGGGCGAGGCGGCACTGCCCTGGCCACGCGGCGGCGCGCGCTCGCGCTGCGGCCGCGGCGAGTCCGGGCAGTATCGCTTGGCCTCTTCTTCTTCGGCTTCATCGGTGCTGCGGCGCCGTCGCTGGGGACGCGGCTCCAGCTGGAATTCATAGCCGAATCCCAGTGACGGCGTCGGTGATGCAGTAGGGGTGCGCCTCCCTGAGGCGCTCCGGCCGGAGTCGACTGAGCCCCTGGACGCTATCGACATGCTCGAGCCGGCTCGAGACGAGCATGCCGACAGCGCCGCCGGCGAGTCGAAGGCCGAGGCGCGGGGTGGCGCCGGCGAGTTGGGTGCTTGCGGCGCCGAGGACGTCGGACGGCCGCCTGGCGCCAGCTTAGGTAGCGGGCGTCTATCCCGTTCCGCCTGGGCCGGCCCGGCCAGCGAGCTGTGGCTGGGGCCAGTGGCGGTGCGCGGGGTAGGGGTGTCGCGGCTGGTGGAGGCCACCGCGGACGCAGCCCCAGAGGGCGCAGTCGACGCGGCGGGCCGTGAATCAGCGGTGGCACGGGTGGTCGGGCGCGCTGTAGGGCGCACATAGGACGCCGATGGCGCCACGGGGCGAGCCGCACTCGTGGAGGCTCGCGGCGTAGGCGCGGGAGCGCGCGCGGGAGGCGCGGAGTCGCGCCCTGTACCGCGCGCAGTAGGTGCAGTGGCGCGCGCGTGTGGCGCGCGTCCGGCTATTGCAGCGGCAGGTTCCGGGGCCTGGATCGGCACCGGACGGAATGCGGGAGGGCGCACGGCTACGGCATGCGGCAGGTTCGGCGAGGGCGCCGGCGCACCGCGCGTAGGCGCCGGCGTCGTCGACGAATCGGCCTTGGTTGCCGCCGCGCTTGTTCCGCCTTGGGAGGTCCTCTTCTTGCCAGACCTTACCTTCTCTTCACTCCGAGGAGAGGGGGGTCTGGCCAGCGTTGCACCAGTCGCTCCGTCGTCGAGAGACGGTAGCGAAAGCGGCTGGTCCAACTCCGGGAGAGGTTTTTGCTGGCTGGCATTGTCTTCACGGCCTAGTGAGCCGCGGGAGCCAGGCTTCGGCATCTTTTTCTTAATAAAACTTCACGCTGGGACGTGATCTCGCGACCGCAACGGTGAATTTGGCACCGGGTAGCGCAGGGGGTGACTCCCCCCGTGCTCACACAGGTGCTACGCACTTGTGTGAACACAGGGAAAGTGAAGCGTTGTGGCGGTCCGAGCGAAATAGTTTCTGTCGGAGTACCCCCAATCGACGGCACAATTAAAACAAAAACTTCCACTGCCTACTCGTCAGATGTCGCTTCGTACTCCTGGACGATGAGCTGTGTGGATCACTGGCGAATCCTCTAATAATTCGCAGAATTTGGGTGCGTCATATTTATAGACAATGCTCCTAGCGCCGCGGGGCGGCGGTGTCGAACTAACATGGCAACTTTGTTTGGCCAATCAGAAACGAGTATTTGAGTTGTACATGTGTGTGTGAGACGTAATCGCATGTCTGTATGTGTGTGTAATGCAGCTTTATTTATTTATAACGTAAATCAGATACATAATACACAGTTATTTACTTGCTAATGGTAAAATCTATTACATATTAGGTCGAAGCTTTACATGCTACGTATAATCTTCGTATATTTACTTAAATTCTATACATATCTACGTAATATCTTTACGTAGCGAGTTAAATCACAATAACTTATGTGTTATATACAAAATAAGAATGACAAGAGTTTCTTTTATGTATAAAAATGAGTAATAAGATTCCAATTAGGTTAATAAATGACTAATAAGAGTCTAGCAGGACTAACAAACCAAAAATAACACTTTTACACGGCTATTTTACACATGTATCTAGCCTTATATCTAAGCTGTTATTTACAATCTCCCCCTCGTGCGCAAGCACCAAACATAACGTTTTAGTCCGCCGTTGAAATCAAGATGAGGCGAGATGCTGGACGACGAAGTAATCCAGCTGCTGTTCGTACTTCGGTTACTCGAACTCGTCCATCTGGGCCTGGGTAAACTTTCATGATCTCACCCCGAGGCCACACTCCTCTGGGCATCGTGCCATCACATATTACGACGATGTCGCCAGCTTTTAGATTTTTGTGCTGAGGATTGGAGCTGGATCGAGGCATTAAGAGAGGCCTGTATTCTGCTGTCCAGCGCGCCCAAAAGGCATCGGCTAAGGCTTGAGTGGTTTTCCAGGAGTTCGAGTTCGGTGCTACGTCTTTGAACGAGCCAAGTGGTGACATCCCACTTGAGCGCCCAATGAGGAAGTGATTGGGAGTCAGCGCTTCTTCATCCAAGTTGGGATTCACCGGGGTCAATGGCCTCGAGTTTATCACGTGTTCAGCTTCTAGTAACAACGTGTGAAGTATGTCGTCAGGGGGGTTTCTTTCTTTGAGAGTGACTCGTAACGCTGTTTTCACCGATCTGACCATTCTTTCCCAGGCGCCGCCCATGTTTGGGGCACCAGGTGGTATCTTCTTCCAGGTGATCAGCTTCTCAGATGCGAAAGCTCTCAAATCATGGTCGTTGCTTAGCATAGCTTCAGCGATTTCTTTTTCAGCGCCTACGAAGTTGGTTCCGTTGTCGCTGTATATCACAGTCGGCGTGCCGCGGCGAGCTATCAGTCTTCGCAGGCTCATGATCATGGAGGAGGCCGAGAGGGATGTGGCCAGCTCCAGGTGCACTGCTCGTGTGGTGAGGCATGTATATAGCGCGCCCCACCTTTTCTCCAGCTTTCGCCCGACATTGACGTGCATGGGCCCAAAATAATCCACCGCGGTTGCTGTGAAGGGCGGTTGGTTTTGGGCCAGCCTTTCTGCTGGTAAGTCGCCTAAGGGGATTTTTGAGGGGATCCCCCTATAGGTCCGACACCATTGGCATTTGTTGCATATGTAGCGTAAAACACTGCGCAGCCCTATTATGTGGTAGCGTTGTCTCAGTTCATTCATGACAGTTTGATGGTTGCCGTGATTGAATGTTGCGTGCGTGTGATGCACCAACAGCTGAGTGAGGCCTTCTTTGGCGTGTAGGACTGGCAGGTTGTGCTTTTCTTTTATTCTGCTGTCAAGACACAGGATGCCGTTGCGGTCGATCTTCACGAAGAGCTTGTAGAACGGTGACTTCTTCGGCGGTCGCCGTCCAGCCTCAATCGTCGTGATGTCCTCGCCGAACGAGTTGTATTGACTTCTCCTTACTAGCAATAGTTCAGCTAGTTTTATTGTGATTCTTTTGAGTAGTTTGGCTTTAAATACCTCGGCGGCGAGCAGAACGGTGGCAGCAACACGCAGTAATCGAGTGTATTTCGAGAAACGTTCTAAATGAGGTAAGTAATCGCTTACGTCGTGCCTAATAGTCACGTGGACTTGCTTTAATACTCTTTCCTCCCCTGAAGGGGGTGGCGGCGCCGCGGCTCGCTTTTCCTGCGGCCATGATGCGGGGTCGCTCTTTATGAACTCGGGTCCACAAAACCATCTATGTTTCGAGTCGAAATCGATAGGAATGCCCTTGGTCGCGTCGTCCGCGACGTTATCGGCACTGGGCACCCATCGCCAGTTATTCGGAGTAGTTAGGCTTTCGATTTCAGCCAGTCGATGTGCTACAAACGATTTGAAAACACGCTCGTAATACCCCAATCAAAGCTAAAATTACACAGCACTAGCCCTTACGTTACATCAATAAAAATATATAACAAGATTCCTAATGACATCAGAAGGGAAGAGAATGACAAAATATTTTTAAATCGAGTCAGAAAGCTATTAATTCAAAAATGCTACTATACAATTAATGATTTTTTTAATGATGACTTCAAAATGGATTAATTTTTTACTACCTTTACTTATTTATTGAATTTTCCTTTTTATTTTTTTGACATTTTGTAATTGATTCATTAAGTTTTTTATCATGATTGTTTTCGAGTTTTATTTTAATGACATGATTTGACTTTTATTTTATGTTATTTTATTGACATTTTGTTTTGATTATTTATTAGCTTATGACATAATTGTATTTTGATAATTATTTTTAGTGACATGATTTATTTGACTGTAATTTTATTTTATTGACATTTTGTTTTGATAATTAGCTTAAGACATACTTGTATTTTGATTATTATTTTTTAGTGACATGATTTATTTGACTGTAATTTGATTTTATTTTATTGACATTTTGTTTTTGATTCTTATCTTATTGACATGATTGTATTTCGATTATTATTCTAATGACCAGATGTATTTGACTGTAATTTTATTTTATTCAATTTTTTTTTTTATTTTTATTCTCCATTTTATCCTTTTACACTTTGACATTATTTACTTATTTGAATGAATTTACCTATTTTTATTAATGATGATTTTTTTAAATGCTACTTCCTGTCTAATACTATAAATTGTTGTGCCCGACAGGGTCCATGTGAACTTTATATTAATAATAAGACCTTTTATAACACATGTGATATGCAATAAAGAATTGAATTGAATTGAATTGAATTGAACGACTTGAACGTGCGCGGGTCTGATTTTATCCAGGCTAATACTGTTTTAGAGTCTGACCAATAATCGCATTTTAATATTTTATAATCCGACTCGCGCTTGACCGATTCGGCTAATCGACTGCCTAACACTGCGGCCTGAAGCTCTAGGCGGGGTATCGAGATAGGTTTCAGCGGAGCCACTTTGGCTTTACCTGCAATCAGTCGCGATGTTCTTGTACCGTTCGACATTGTACTTACGAAATAAATCGCGGCTGAAAACACTTTTTCACTTGCGTCACAGAAAACGTGCAACTCCCCTTCGTTAGAGGGCGTGGCAGGTACGTACCTATCTATTTCTAGTTTTTTCAGCAATTGTAAGTTCTTAATAAAAGATGACCATGTCACGTGATGCTCGGTTGTGATGGGGTCGTCCCAATCTATCCCGCTGCGCCATACTTCCTGTATGAGACATTTGCCTATCATCGTAATCGGCGAAACCAAACCTAGCGGGTCAAAAACCGACATTACCGCGCTGGTTACCTGTCGCTTGGTAGGCAGAGTGTCACCTTCAATGACGCTCGCGGGCGTGCTTCTTAGGTTGACGTTGAAACCTAACGTATCGCGTGCGTGGTTCCATATAAGGCCTAATGTTCGCACCGTATCGCTTTTCCCTAGCGTGGTCGAATCACTACTGCGCGTGTCGGTGACGCTACTTATCACTTCGGGCACGTTTGACGCCCATCCGCGTAATTCGAAAGACGCGTCTAAGTGTACCTTGTACATGGCGTTAATTACACGTTTCGCCTCGCTTTCGGTGTCGAACGCGCCTAAGTAATCGTCCATATAAAAATTACGCACTGTGGCCCTCGCGACCTCGGGGTATTGTTGGCCGTGATGCTCTGCGTTTTTATTTTTAACATAGATGGCGGTACATGGGGAGGAGGCCGCTCCGAATATTAACGACGTCATTCGGTACTCTTGTGGCGGTCTTTCCCTATCTTCACCCCTCCATAAAAATCGTAAGCTATCACGGTCTTGCTGAGCGATTTTGACCTGTAAAAACATTTCTTTAATGTCGGCTACTACTGCTATTTTGCCTTCTCTAAACCTAATCAGTACACCGAATAGCGATTGCAATAAATCGGGGCCTGCTAATAACGCGTCGTTTAGGCTTTTTCCCCCATACTTGGCTGCTGCTGCGTGGTCGCTCACAATGGGCCTCATCAGAAAGCTTAAAGTCACCCAAAGGGCAATGGAGAGGGCTATGCTCGGAGTTTCCTTGCGCGATCGAATCAGAAATGAAGACATCCGCAAGAGAACAAAGGTTACCGACGTAGCCCGAAGAATTGCCAAACTTAAGTGGCAGTGGGCAGGGCACATTGCTCGCAGAACGGATGGCCGATGGGGCCGAAAAGTTCTAGAGTGGCGACCGCGAACCGGAAGACGTTGCGTTGGAAGGCCTCCCACTAGGTGGACCGATGACCTGGTGAAGGTTGCAGGAATCCGCTGGATGCGAGTCGCACCGGACCGGTCAATGTGGCGACACTTGGGGGAGGCCTATGTCCAGCAGTGGACGTCTTTCGGCTGAAATGATGATGATGATGATGGCTGCTGCATCGAACACTAAACGTACTTTACCCTTCTGCGGATGCACTACTGAAAAGTGCGGTAAGTACCAGCTGCGTGGCGATGTAGACGGGGTGTCTATTTTTTCGGCGTAGCCCGCTTCCAACAGATTGTTTATTTGCTTGCTATATTCGGACTTTAAGTTCGAGTTTTTGTCTAGTTTATTTTCCAGGCTGTACAGACGACTGAGAGCTTGTTTTTTGTTGTTAGGCATTACCTCGTCGTCTGTCCGCCACAGTAATCCCGTTTCGAACCTGTTACAGCTCACCTTCTCACACGTTTTATCTAAGATCGCTAGGGCGCGCTGATCTGGGTCAGACGTTGGCCGGCGTGGCTCTATTCCTAACGATTCTAAGCTGAAGAAATTTCTGATAAGCTCTAACGCGGGGTCGACTGTTGGCGTAGGTCGCACGTGATTCACCAACGCTACCGTGTTGCGTGGGCGTGCGTCTTGCCCGTGCAGCACCCATCCTAGTTTGGTTAACGATGCCACGGGTTGGGTCTTTTGGCCGACTCGTAGCTGTCTGGATGTAATTAAATGCCAGTTGTCCTGACCTATTAAAATAGTCGGTTTTCCCAGCTCGTAGCATAGTTCATCCTCTAATTCCGCTTGGTGGCTGCACTGGCGCACTATATCTTTGCTTACCTCCTGCGGAGATAAATTTAAATTTCCTATGGTGTTCGCACTCATAGTTTCTAAGTTTCGACTACACATACCGCGGATTGACAGCTTAACGCGACACGACTCCGTCTCGTCTATACGATTACCTCCTACCCCTTCTAGCGATAATAGTTGGCCGCGACCTCTAGGTGTAACGCTGTCCGCCACGCCTCGCTCAACGAGCGTCATGGTTGAACCTTCATCCAGCAAGGCGTAGGTTTCGCGGGCTGCACCTCTCAGTGCTCGTCTTAGGCGGGCCACGTTTTGTACGTCAGAAAACATGCCTACTGTGTCGCTAAAGACAGATTTAAAAGCCATCCACTCGGCAATCGCCCCGTCGAAATGAGGCAGTTCGTGGATGAACTTTGGTGCCGCGGAGTCGGATTTATTTGAATTTACCGCCTGCATTATCGCGTTGGCCAGCATCGCCATGTCGCTGCTACTATTCGACGTGTCGTTGCCAACGCGCGGCTCATTCTTAGTCGAGTTGGGTGGTCGCGGCGCCTGTCCCGAGGCTTGGGCGCTATCTAATATTGTTGGCTGCTCTGCTACATACTGTTCCGAAATCCAGCCCTCAACACGTGACTCTTCAACTCTGAGCGGTCGCTCCGCGTCGTCGAAGCTTTCCAGTTCTATTCTGGCTATTTCCAAACGACTTAAGGCAATTGCGGATGCCGCCTTAGCCCGTGCTAATTCGGAATGATGTAACTCTAATTCGGCTTTTAATATAGATAATCGGCTACATGCCCTATCCATGGGAACATTAATTACGGTGCCCGGCGCACTCCTAACCAACGTGTTATTTAAATCTTCGACTTGCGCGGACCTATTTTCGATGATTATTTTCTCGACACTATGCGTGCTGCTGTCACCACTCGTGTCCTCTGTGCTGGTGCCCTTACTCCACGTATTTGATTCGGTCGACATTGTCTGACCGGACGCCGGCGTGGCGTCGGTGGCAGGCGTAGATTTGCCTGAACGCAATACACGTGCGTTTTCCATTGCGCACGAGAGGGTCCCTAATCCCTACCAATTACTTAGAATTAACACTTTATCACTTTCACTTTCACTGTTTTTCTTGATGTGTGACGCCTACCTTGCCTATCAGCCTGGCCGGACTCCTACCGCGGTGATGCCGGACCAGGAATGGGAATGCAGGGGATTGGAAAGGTAGGAACCTCCCAGCAGAGGGCGCGGGCGCTCACGGGTGCATCAGAGTGTGGCGGGAAAACCAACACCCGTCGTTGCGTACCAACTTGTGGCCCCAGAACGTATCCGCACCGTACCGGCGGGGTCTGACTGTAACACCTGGGATGGTGCGTGGAGCCGTCAGGTGGTCCACTATGCCTCCGTACGTATAGGATGGCCGTTAACACCGCTAGGTGGCCACGTACGTGTGATAGTGATTGCTTCCAAGTAATTAGCAGCGGTTAGGCAAGACCGACTACTAACACTCGCGCGTACTTGTTTCTTTCTTGACTGTTGAAACCGGAGCTGATGCAGTGATCCGGCCGAGAAGGACCATTGAAAGGTGTAGACTTTTTCAGCAGGGCGCTACACCAGACTTCGTAGACTGCAGACCATAGGTAGATGACTTCAGGGATTCAGGATGATAAATAATAAGACGAATCTTCGTACGTAAACTGCGTGTAGAGTGTAGTGCGTGTGGAGTGTAGGGTGAGGCGAGTGTCTTCTTCTTCTAGTGTGTCTTCAGCAGCGGTCGGGCGAATAATAATTCGCAGGCCACGGAGAACTCGCTGCATCCCAGCAGTGGGCTGCGGCTGGCGGGGTATGGGCATTGCCCTTTGTCCCGCAGAATCCAATTGTGCCCGTAAACGTACGGGCACCAGCAGTGGGGTGGCCATGTAGGCCTCGGCCAATGGCGAGCGCGCTTGCGCCGCTCGCCTGTGAGTTAGTGTCATTTTGTGTCGGTAGAGGCGCCACGGTGTTAACCGTATCTTCACGCCGCCTCGGCGGTCTGTCACCGCTAGGTGGAACTCCCGGTGCCCCGGGAGAAGCCCAGCGGGTGATGACCAGCCAGAGGCGGCTGGGGCTGCCCCTACCGGGCGATGGGCCCCCGCCCACAACGTTATCGAAGCTAGCCGATGCGCTCCGGGCTAAGGGGCCATGTATGTATGTGTGAGCGGTATTGTGTTGTGTAACACCGCTCATGTTAGCGAGTAGATAGCGAGCCCGCGCCGCTATCTGTCGTGTTAAGAAGCAACTGTTGGCGCCATCTATTCACCGCAACGGGCAACTCTGGCCTTGATCATCTGTCGCGCGCTCCGTACTGGCTGAGCGCGCCCCCCTCGTCGCAGCGTCATGTCGGCTGCCACATCCGTTTCCGAAAGACACACTTGTCTTACGAGGTCTCTGGGCGGCCGCGCGTTCGCGCCGTCCTTATACATTTTCAAATATATTTTTGTAATTTTGATTTACCAATAAATCGAGTCACAGTATGTAAATAAAGAATCTTCATTGGAAAGACCCGCTGCGTCCCGCACACATCAGGAAACACCACATAACCCCAACATTGGTCCTCCGAGCCGAAGTTCTGAACGACACGAGCCTGACGAGACGCAGCCATTTTGGTGTCACAAGCAGATCCGAAGTGCATCGTGGGAAAGGTAGCGAATCACGGTCTGGAACGGTATCGTATCCCATCCCATCCTCTCCTCTTTCCAGCAATAAGGATTAACCAGTGATATTTCTCGTTTTTTCAGTCGTGCGTTATCCAGTTGCCTAGTTGTGCGTCGCCGTGGGCACGTGCTGTGCAGAAAAATTGTAAGTACTTTTGCCTTTCTAAACCGCCAAAATGAGTGATGACGAAGCATTTCAGGATGTTAGTCAGGATCCCGTTAAAGTAGATCAAAAAGTAAAACTCGGGCAATTGAAAAGAAGCCGAAGCACGCTAAAGGGCAGGCTGACGCTTTTCGAGAAGTTCCTTTCAAAATTAGAAAAAGTAGATTCCATAAATATTGCTACACGTAAGGAACTTGAGTTACGAATACAGTCAATTTCTGATGTGTTTATACAATTTAATTCAATACAAGATGAAATTGAGCAAATAGATTTTCAGCAGATAGATTATCGTGAAACGTTTGAAGAGCAATATTTTCGTCTTACGGCTGCCGCGAAGTGTTTTATAAGCGATAACGACAATCAAACTAAAAATGTAGGTAGTGGTAATCCAAATCTTTCGTCAATAAAATTACCAGATATTAAATTACCTGTATTTGACGGTTCATTTGATCAATGGCTTGAGTATCGAAACTCGTATATTACCATGATTCATAATCGTAATGATTTAAACAGCATACAAAAGTTCCATTATCTTAAGTCATCGCTTAGCAGTTCTGCTTCGCAAGTTATCAGCGCATTAGAGTTCACTAGCGAAAACTACCTTCACGCGTGGCATTTATTGGAAAACAGGTTCCATAATAATCGTTTACTGGTGCAAAATCATATGAAATCGTTGTTTAAATTCAAGCCGCTTCAAAATGAATCGAGTGAACAAATTAGAAAACTTATTGATTCGACTTTACGAAATTTACGTGCACTAAAATCATTAGACGAACCATCTGATACGTGGGATACCGTTATCATTTATTTAGTTGTAGAAAAGCTAGACCCGGCCACCGAACGCGAGTGGGAAACACATACGGGTTCACTGGTGTCTCAATTAAATGGTGATAAAATAAAACTACATCATTTAATGGAGTTTTTGAGAAACCGTGCAGATATGCTATCAATGGTTAATTTCAAGAAAAGTAATGTCGATTCCAAAGGTTCTCACAAAAAAGACAAACCATCAAGTCAACCTCATCACTCGCATTCTTACGTCGCCAAAGGTAAACAAACCACGGATAACAACAAACAGAAGCGCGTTTGCGAATTGTGCGGTAATAATCATCATCTGTATTCGTGTGCGCAATTTCTTAATATGTCGGTGCAAGATAGGCTTACAATTGTTAATAATAAAAAGGTATGTCAAAATTGTATTCGTTCCAGTCATTCGTTAAATGATTGTTCGTATGGCCCTTGCAAATTATGTCAAGGGAAACATAATACGTTACTTCATGGGATGAACGCGTCCACGTTAAGTTCGCGTCCTATGTCAACAGCTGATGCGCAGGTTCAATCGGAGCGTAATGCGCTGACGTGCAGCGCCGCGGTACAACCGGTATTGTTATCGACGGCTCTTATCGATATTCCTGATGCTGACAACAAATATCACACTGTAAAGGCTCTTCTTGACAACGGCAGTCAGAATTGTTTCATTACAGAATCATTATGCAATCGTTTAAAATTGCCGATTATACAGTCCACTGTTCACATAACAGGTGTAGGACAAAGCGTTTCTAAAAGTTCTCACACCTGTAAAATAAAAATACAATCTAAAGTTAGTGATTTCAATACAGATATCCAATGCTTAGTTTTACCTCGAATAACATCAAAGTTACCTTCGTTGAACGTTAGTTGCGAGTACATACGTATACCTAAAAATATGTCGCTCGCAGATCCCAAGTTTAGTGTTCCGTCTGATATAGATGTACTTTTAGGCGCGGATATATTTTGGGACTTATTAAATAATAAGAAAATAAAGCTCGCTTCGGGTCCTACGTTATATGACTCGAAAATAGGGTGGATCATTTCTGGCCCTATTCGGAGTAAACATTCGTTTAAAATAAATCAAGTACAATGTAATCTTGTTCACATTGATTCTCAATTACGTAAATTTTGGGAGTTGGAAGAATTAACGGATTTATCGTTTGCGTTATCAAAAGATGATCGTTATTGTGAAACATTGTTTACAGAGACCACAAAGCGTGATGCACACGGTAGGTTCACCGTGCGCATTCCTTTGAAGGAATCTGTCGATACGTTAGGTGATTCATACACCACAGCAAAAAATCGGTTTTTATCTCTTGAAAGAAAATTAAATCGTTCACCACACTACAAACAATTATATTGTGAATTTATGCGAGAATATGAGGCACTGGGTCACATGTCCCCGGTATCTAATGTTACCGATTTACTAAATAAACCACATTACATATTACCGCATCACGGTGTTTATCGTGAACATAGTCTCACGACAAAATTACGCGTTGTGTTTGACGCGAGCGCAACAACGTCAACTAATAAATCTTTAAATGATATACAATACATAGGTCCGCCATTACAAAATGACATTTTTTCAATTTTATTGAGGTTTAGACAATATAAATACGTCGCTTGCGCTGACGTTGAAAAAATGTACAGGCAGATTTTAATTGATTCAGATCAGCAAAACTTACAGTTAATTTTATGGAGGGAAAATCCTGATATACCGTTAAAATTATATACTTTGTTAACTGTTACGTATGGCACTGCATCAGCGCCTTTTTTTAGTATGCGATGCTTGCAACAATTAGCACGGGAATGTGATAATGATTTGGTCGCTAGAACAATTAATGACGATTTCTACGTCGACGATTTGATCACTGGTGATGATGACCTTGACTCACTCGTCGATTTATGTAATAAAACGGCAGCAGTGTTGCGTCAGGGCTGTTTTCCGTTACACAAGTGGACATTCAGTCACAAAGTCTGCCCTGACAGTACGAAAGATCTTAACATAGGTAACAATCATTTATCTAAAACATTAGGATTAGGCTGGTCTACAGAAAGTGATGAATTGCATTTTACTACTGAATTCACTCAAAGTGATTCAATAGTCACTAAACGTGTTATGTTATCAATCATTTCACAGGTGTATGATCCGTTAGGTTTGCTAGCACCAGCAGTTATCACAGCAAAGACATTGTTACAAAATTTATGGCTTCAAAAACTAGATTGGGATGAAGAAGTTCCCAGTAAAGTTGCAAATACATGGCATAATTTCGTTTTTAGTCTGCAATATTTACGTAATATTAAAATACCTCGTTATATAACAACAACCGATTCGCGATATAAAGAACTACATATATTTACAGACGCATCTCAACAGGCGTACGGTGCATGCGCGTATGTCAGATCTTGCTGTGATAGCTGTGAGCATTCTATACCTATCTCTGCGCATCTATTATGCGAAAAAGCAAATTAGCACCTATAAAAACCGTAAGCATACCTAGGCTCGAATTATGCGGCGCGCTGGTAGGTGCAAAGTTATATAATAAAATTAAAAATTCGTTACGTTTAACATTCGATAAGGTTTATTTTTGGACAGATTCGACCATAGTGCAAGGATGGCTACGTATGTCGCCTCACTCACTCAAAACGTTTGTACAAAATCGTGTGGTACAAATCAACGAACTTACTGACGATATCATATGGCGGCACGTAAGGGGTACCGAGAACCCTGCTGACCTCATAACAAGAGGAGCTAGTTTAGAGTCGTTAAAATATAATAACAATCACATATGGTGGACCGGTCCAACGTTTTTACGTGAACCTAACACATTTATCTTATCGAATAATAATGAAGAAATAATAACCACCGAATTACCGGAAGTAAAATCACAAACCATAATTAATTTAAGTTGTAATCAGTCTCTTCAAGTAGTTGACTTTGACCGCTTCTCATTGTTTAATCGTTTACAACGGGCTTGTGCTTATATGTTGCGATTCATAAATAATGTGCGTGCGCCCACTCCCGGCGACGGTCGAAGCGGTAAAACCGGTTCCTTATCATTAAGCGAACTACAACAGTCACTTACTGTGTTGACTCAATTAGTTCAACAACAGTCGTTTAGTGATGAATACTACAATCTTAAAAATAAAATACCGTTAAGCCATAAAAATAAATTATTTAATAAAATAGCGGGTTTAAATATATTTTTAGATGAATTAAATATTATTCGTGTAGGTGGTAGGTTAAACAACGCGGTTGACTTTAGTTATGATAAGAAACATCCGATATTGCTGAGTAGTAAACATCGTTTTACCAGGTTGTTGTGTGAATACGAACATAAAAAATTACTTCACGCAGGACCTCAGCTTCTAGTGTATTTCATGCGTGAACGGTGGTGGATACTGGGAGCTCGAAATTTGGTTAGGCAGGTTGTACATAACTGCGTTACATGCACACGTATGAAAGGTAGGACATTGACCCCGATTATGGGTAACTTACCATCCGAAAGATTGGAACCAAACTTTCCTTTTATGCAATGTGGCGTCGACTACGCAGGGCCATTGCTCATATCGGACCGCAAAGGCAGAGGTGCCAAGTTAATAAAAGCATACATTTGTTTGTTTATTTGCTTTACCACTCGAGCCATACATTTGGAGTTAGTTGGTAGCCTATCCACACAAGATTATATCTTAGCTTTGAAACGCTTTATATCACGTCGCGGTAAGCCGTATCAAATCTTTTCAGACAATGGAAAGAATTTTGTAGGTGCTGAAAAAGAATTAGCAGTAATTTTTGAAAATTCGAATGATATTGTAGATTTTACTAATCAAAATCAAATTCGTCTTACGTTCATACCCCCTTATAGTCCTCATTTTGGCGGGTTGTGGGAGGCAGGAGTCAAGTCCTGCAAGTACCATCTGCGGCGTGTACTGGGTGACGCACGGTTGACACGCGAGGAATTTGAAACTGTGTTAACTCAAATTGAATCCGTCCTCAACTCCCGTCCTTTGTCCCCTCTCTCCTCCGACCCGACCGATTACCTTCCTCTGACTCCAGCTCACTTCTTGATCGGCCGACCGCTGACCGCACCAGCCTGTGAAGACCTGACGACCAACACGCCTACACAACTAGGGCGCTATGCTCGAGTGGAGCTGCTGAGGCAACATTTCTGGCAACGCTGGTCCAAGGCGTATGTGTCCGAACTCCAGCAACGTACGAAATGGAAGACTGGCAATGAAGACATCGCTCAAGACAGCCTCGTCCTTATCAAAGAGGACAGGGTTCCGCCTTTCAAGTGGAAATTGGGGCGAGTCACGCAACTGTTCCCTGGGAAGGACGGAATTTCCCGTGTCGCTGACATCCGTACAGCCACGGGCACCATCCGGCGGGCCTTCTCAAAGATCTGCCCGCTACCTACATTATGATCGTGTTCTTCGTGTTGGAATGGTTCTTCCAAGGCTGCCGGCATGTTAAGAAGCAACTGTTGGCGCCATCTATTCACCGCAACGGGCAACTCTGGCCTTGATCATCTGTCGCGCGCTCCGTACTGGCTGAGCGCGCCCCCCTCGTCGCAGCGTCATGTCGGCTGCCACATCCGTTTCCGAAAGACACACTTGTCTTACGAGGTCTCTGGGCGGCCGCGCGTTCGCGCCGTCCTTATACATTTTCAAATATATTTTTGTAATTTTGATTTACCAATAAATCGAGTCACAGTATGTAAATAAAGAATCTTCATTGGAAAGACCCGCTGCGTCCCGCACACATCAGGAAACACCACATAACCCCAACATGTCGTGTGAGTCAAATGTGTGTGGAGTCATGTGTGTATGAGGTGGGGGGTGAGTGCCGCGCCTATATTAACTTAGAACGCGGCATTTCACCTATGTGTGAGTACTGTAGTGTTGTGGAGTCTGTTTGTACGAGTATGTCGCGTGTAGGTGAAGCGACACACTCGGGAGTCAAGTCCGGTGGGTGACGTCACACGTCCGCCACGAGATCACGTGGGAGGCGCCTGGGGTAGCGCGGGGGGCGCCCCGCGTCAGGCGGGCGCGTGTGCCATGGCGCTATCTGCGCGATGTGGGGCCAGGCAGAGGCGTCGGCGCGCGCGAACATGTTGGACGCGAGGCGCCGGCAGAAGTCCTCCAGGCTCTCGATGTTGAGATCCCGCTGCACGACTGCGTTCCTCACGTAGCGAGGTGCGGCGACGATCTTCCGAAGAGCTAAGTTCTGTTGTGCTTGGAGTTTTTTCTTGTTCTTCTCGCTCGTGAGGGCGAGCCAGGCTGGGGCGGCGTAAGTTAGAAGTGGTCGGATGTACGCTTTGTACACCCCCAACTTGGTGCGCAGCGGGAGCCGGGACGAGAGCACTGGGTGCAGCAGGTAGCGGGCGGCCCTGCTTTTTGCGACGACAGTGCAGACGTGTGACGTCATGGAGAGCCGACTATCGATTGTGACCCCCAGGTACTTGGCCTGTCCGAGCCACTCGACGTCGGCCCCCTGTAGTTTTAAGGGTGGTGGTTTCTTGTAGCCGCCGACAGCCAGCGCCTGTGTTTTTCCCACGTTCACCGATAACCTCCACTTGGAGAGCCATTCTGGCAGGAGATCGAGCACGCGCTGCAGCTTGACTGCCGCGTGCTGCACGTTGAGTGAGGTAGCGATGTAGGCGGCGTCATCCGCGTACAGCGCGAGCGTGGTGCCCGGTGTGGTGGGGATGTCATCGGTGTAGCAGGAATAACACCACGGAGAGACGCAGCTGCCTTGCGGCACTCCGGCTGCAATGGGACGGGCGCACGACAGCGCTCCGTCAACCACCACCCTGAATGTCCTGTCCTGTAGGAAGGAGGAGACCACCCGTATCAAGCGACGAGGCGTGGGTGTTGCTGTCAACTTGTACAGCAGACCGGCATGCCAGACTCTGTCGAAGGCTTTTTCCATATCTAGGAATGCTGCAACTGCTCTCTCTTTCTTGTTCACCGCCGCCGTGAGCAGGTGCAGCACCCTTGACAGCTGGAGCGTCGTAGAATGTTCCAAGCGGAACCCGAACTGTTCTGGACGCGGTGTGACGTGTTGCTGGAGGTGTCGCAGCAGGAGCTGTTCAAACACCTTGGAGATGCAGGACAGTAATGTGATGGGCCGGTAGCTTTCCGGCTTCAGGACGTCTTTGTGAGGCTTGGGCAGCATGATGACGCGCCCCTCCTTCCACACAGCCGGGAAAACCCCGGTGCGTAGTATCCCTGTGAACAAGCGCGCTAGCGCCGCTACCGTTTTGTATGGTAGGTGGCGCAGCGCGGTGTTGGTGATTTTGTCCGCCCCCGGAGCCTTCTTTGGCTTTGTTCTGAGGATGGCGCGTCTGACTGCACTTGGTGAAAAGAAAATTGGGTCTTCATCGTTGGCTACCGGCGAGGCGAAGTACTCTCCAAGGTGCCTCTCGACTGCTGCGATGTGCTCGGGGTCGTCGGTCGGGTTCGGCTGGAACTGACGCTCCAGGTGCTCCGCGAAGATCTCCGCTCGGTCTGCTGCTTGGTATCTGGGCGCCCCGTCGCTGTGGCGTAGGGGGCGCACCGGGGCTGGGGTATTTGAGAGCGTCCTGCAGAGCTTGTGCAGCGACGCCCAGTCTCCCTCTGCGGCGTCGATGCGTTCCTCCCAGCCCTCGGCGTTTATCTCCTGGAGCTTGGCCCTGACCTTCTCCGCCAGACGGTTAAGGTCCCGCTTGGTGGTGGGACATCCAGTGTCCTGCCACCGCCTGCGTAGGCGCCTCCTTTGGGCGATCAAGTGCTTGATGTGGGCGGGGAGGGGCTTGTAAACAGTCCCCCCCGGCGTCGACGGCATTGTAGTTGTCGCCTCTTCCAAGGCGCGCTGAATGCAGGCGGTGACCTCTTCTGCCAGTTTGTCTACGTCTGCGGCGGTCTCGACGGGCCAAGTGGGAGTGGTGGTCTCCAGCTTCTCTTTAAAAATGTCCCAGTTTGTGGTGCGACGTGGCGCAGGAGGCGAGAGTCTCGTCGGCAACTCCGACAGGACGACGAGTACGGGGTGATGGTCCGACTGTAGCTCGTCGTCCAGTACTTGCTGTGTGAGCTGGCAACCTAGGCCCTGGTGGATCACGATGTCCAGCACGTCCGGAGAGTGCGCCAGGTTGTCAGGGTAGTGGGTTGGTGTGTCAGGGCCGGACACCGTGTATCCGTGGGCCTCCGCGTCCGTGAAGAGTCGTCCGCCCCAGGTGTTCCGCGTCCGGCTGTTCCAGGCTTCGTGCTTGATATTGAAGTCGCCGGCAAGGAGAGTCGGGTTCGGCGACATCAAAATGTTCCTTAGCTCTTGCAAGCTGAAGTCGGTGGCTGGTGGATGGTAGGCTCCATATATGTTCATATCCTTGCCGGCGACGTGGAGTTGGATTCCCAACGCCTGGAAGGTGGTGGCTGTTACTGCTGGGAGCGGTTGATGGACGACCCTTCGGTTGACCAGCACCGCCAGTCCGCGGTATGTGTTGCCGAGCGGCGACTTCTCGTCTCTCCTATAGGTGATGTATCCCGGGAACCTGGGATTGTCCGCAGGCCCCAGGAGAGTTTCCCCTATGAGCGCCACGTCGATCCTTTGTTCTCTGAGGAGGAGGCGGAGAGGGGCGACCTTTTTCTGCAGGCCGCGGGCATTCCAATGCAGTATCCTCAACGAACTAGACATTGTATATAGTTAATAACTCCGTCAGTCCGTCGAGGATTACGGCGCCCGCGTCCTGTCCCTGTCTTATGGCCCTTATGAGATCCATTAAGAGCTTGATGGCGCAGGCCGTGACTTCTTTTTGTTTGTGGTTGTGCTGGCCCTCGTTCGTTGAGTGGTCAGCCTGTGGTTTATTGTGCTGCCGCTGCTCGCGAGCGTCAGCTAGGTGTTGTTGTTGTTGCATCTGTTGTTGATGTTGTTGTTGTTGTTGCTGTTGTTGCTTTGGTGGCCTTGTTTTCGGCAGAGCGGTGGCCGGGGCCGCGCTTGCGGGGGGAGCGGGCTTCTCCTCCCGCTTCCCCTTCCTCGGCTCACTAGCGCTAGCAGCGGCAACAGAAGGAATCACTGTTGTAAGGATGGCAGTGGGCTGCGCCTGCGCCGCGACAGGGACAGTGCCCTCTGTTGTTTGGGTCGCGGGGGGCTGGGTCTTCTTCCCCCTCTTCTTACCCCCGCGCTTCTTCTTCTTCCGCCTCGAGGCAGTGGCATCCGTAGTGGTGGGCCCGTTAGCTGCCGCCATCAGTGTGGTGCTGGGGGCTTCATGGTCCTCTACGTTGGTTGGGGGCCCCTCTCTGGGCCGGCGCTGGCTCGCTGTGATGGCGACAGTGCCCGCCCGCTTGTTGGCGGCTTCCTTTTTGAACACCGGGCATCTGGTGCTGCAGGCCGGATGGTCGCCCGCGCAGTTGGCGCAGGTGGCCGGCTCTTCCTTGGGGCGCGGACACTCGCGCGCAACGTGTCCCTCGCCGCATCGCACGCAAGCGAGCGGGCGGTGGCACTGGTGCGAGCTGTGCCGGAACTTTTGACATCTGTGGCACTGTGCGGGCCCACGTTTACTTCTCCATGCTTCAATGCGTATTCCACGCATGCACATTAATGTGTCAATCTCGTATATTCTACGGATATCCATCTGCCTCTTCAGAACTACATGAAATATGCAGCCGGGTCGTCCTCCGCGTGCGTTAATGTTGCGCACGTACTCCGGCTCATACCCCAGTAGTCTGAGCTCCTCAGAGATGTCGGCTGGGTCCGTGTCCGCCGGCAGTCCCCTGATGGCCACCTTTAGGCTACGTTCCGCCCTCAGTGAGTAGGCGAACCAGATGGTGCCGTCCGACTTTTCCAGGTCCGTGAGATAACTTTGGACCACCCTGTACTCGACCTCGCTCTCAGGAAGGAACCTAAATCCCCCCTTGAAAGGTCGGGCGTTTGGAGGGTGACCCAACTTTATGCTTAGGGCCCTAAAGTGAGCGGCCCATCCGGGTAGCTTCTCCACCAAGAGCGGAGGGTAGCGTGACCTCTTCTCATTTTTCTTGCCGCCTTCTGCAGCTGTGGTGGCGCTAGCGCCTTGTGCCGGGGCTGCGGCGGATGGCACTGTGCGTGCGGTGTCTTGTCCGGTGGGTGGACGGCGAGCTGCTTCGGCGAAGGTCGGCGAACCCGCTCCCGCTCTTCCGCGCGGGTCACGCTGCGGGAGCGGGGAGTCGGGGCATGGACGCTTGGCCTCTTCAGCGGCCTCGCCGTCTGAGCTTCTTGGTCTACGCTGGGCCCTGACTTCAGACTGGAAGTCGTGGTCGAGGGCCAGCGCGTCCTCGGTACTCATGTCACTGTGGTAATCTTCTTCTTCGTCATCAACAATGAAACACTGACTAACCTCTGTATCCGGGACTCCGGCAGGTAGGTCGTGGTGAGCGGGCGTCGAGTAGGAAGCCGTGGAGAGGTCGCTCCCTTCCCTCGACGAACACGGAGAGAGTGCGGCTGGGGAGTCCCGGGCAGAGGCTCTCGGCGGTGGCGGCGACATAGCAACCTCGTGTGCGGCTGCTGTGGTTGCGGCGGCTGAGCCTGCCAGCAAGCGATGAGGCGCGGGCGACGCGTTGCGCACAGCTCGGCCCGTGGCGGCGGCCGAGCGAGCGCTCGCGGACGGTGGTGCACCGGGTCGCGCGGCGGTGTGAGCGAGCGGCGCGGTGCGAGGCGCGGCGGCGGTTTGTTGCGCGAGCGCCGGACGGGGCGCAGGCGAGGTAATATTACGCGCGCTTGGTGCGTTAGGGCGCACGGCAGAGGCGGCGGTGCGAGCGGTTGTTGCGCGGCTGTGGCTCCCCGCGGGCCCCGGGGCCTGGGTTGGCGCGGGACGGGTCGCGACGGGCTTGACCGGCACTGTTTGGCGCTGTAGCCTCGGATCCTTGCTCGCTGTCTGCGCCTGGGACAGCGGGGTAAGCGTTGGTGGCGATGGGGTGCGATAGGCAGCTCCCGTGGTATCGGTGCTCGCAGGACGGGCGCCGGGCGGCGAGCCCCCAGTGTTCGGGAGCGACGTCTCCCGGTTCCCGGGCTGGTGGTTGGTGGGTGAAGGCGGCGGTTTCTCTTTATTCATGATTGCGGTGTCCTGTTTGGTGTGACGCACCGCAGCCCTACGATGAAATTTCGAAAGATGTTGTTATTCCATCGGGCAGTGGAATATTCCGTCGCGATTTGTAACCGTTGGCGACGGTTTTTTCCAACGTTTGGAAAAATAACGAGCTCGGGCGGTAGGTCGCGAGCGCGGTTTTGGCGTCTACCCACAAAGTCGTTGATTTTTTTTGCGGGGACGACCAATCACAGTGCGCGCCGTAACAAAGGCGCGCGAGTATTGTTTCGGCGGTCGCGGTTTCGCGGAACTAGGTCACGTATGCGTGTGCTCATACGTGGGTCACAAGCAAATCCTAATAATTCGCAGAATTTGGGTGCGTCATATTTATAGACAATGCTCCTAGCGCCGCGGGGCGTGTCGAACTAACATGGCAACTTTGTTTGGCCAATCAGAAACGAGTATTTGAGTTGTACATGTGTGTGTGAGACGTAATCGCATGTCTGTATGTGTGTGTAATGCAGCTTTATTTATTTATAACGTAAATCAGATACATAATACACAGTTATTTACTTGCTAATGGTAAAATCTATTACATATTAGGTCGAAGCTTTACATGCTACGTATAATCTTCGTATATTTACTTAAATTCTATACATATCTACGTAATATCTTTACGTAGCGAGTTAAATCACAATAACTTATGTGTTATATACAAAATAAGAATGACAAGAGGTTCTTTTATGTATAAAAATGAGCAATAAGATTCCAATTAGGTTAATAAATGACTAATAAGAGTGTTTCATCCACCAAGTTTCTGAACGCACCTTTTTGACGTTTGACAGATTACGTATCGTTGTCAGGGCGATGACGTTTTTGCTTGTCAGTGCAATATTGGTTTGAGAAAAATGGTCGCTCCGTGTCTTGTTTTTTTGATGCACGCTGTTTCGTGTAATTATGGATTGAAACTTTGAGTTAATGTTAATCCGATACAATCCTGATCGGTGTTTGATATTTTGTTGATAATTGAGTGAAAATTGAGAAATCTCGCCATTTTGGGTCTTGACCGCGAGTGATTTGTTGGTTATGTCCGGCCTTTTTTGTGTCATTTGAACGCCGGTAAATTCCTAAATTTAGTGCTGGACTATTGTGAATCCCCGATTGGGTTAGCAAACCGGGATAAAATTCAGTTGGACATTGGTGAAAAAGTGCCACGTGTGGGATCTGAGGGTTTGATCCGGGAGTCGACGGTGCGCGCTGTGGGCGTCCTTTGGAACCGTCGAATCTACACGACCTTACAAACACAACACAAGCATTTACACTTACACCCCACTCAGATACGACGTGACCAGGGAATACGTCACATCACCGGTACCAACGTGATGGTAAGTGTATCTAATAGGTGTTTTCACTTTGTCGATTGAACAAATATTATTTTGATTAGGGCTCCGCGTAATCGCGGACATCGTGAGTCTGTTTGTGCAGTCTCACACAACTGGTAGCAGAGCGTGGTTTAATTGTTAAATTCACCACTTATTGTCGAGTTAAAAGTGTTGAGAAGTCTGATTTGTTGCCGTCGGCCTGACTCAAATTAAACATAGATTGTTTGACATAATATATTATGATATGTAGTGTCCCTTGTGGTTTGTACTTTAATTTGCTATTGTATAAACAAGGTATTGCTTGTACAGGGTCGGATTTGAACTTGTAATAATTCAAACTAAGTTTTATTATTTGGTTTAAATTGTAGTTGGGTCCGGGAAAATTGTTCCTGTTGATTATTTAATTGAATTTAATTTGTTTATTTGATATTTGTCCCAATGGCTTCATTGAAAGCTGTAAACCAAGCCATTGGTGGATTGACCTCACAGCTAAGATGGTTTGCCTCTGCTGCTGCAACCGCTGAGCGTCGAGACCTGGAAGAGGCCACGCTTGCCCGGTATGAGCAGTTGAACGCGAGATTGAGTGCGGTTGACACTTTGTTTGCTCGCTTCAATGAAGTGATTTTGGACTTGGACCTGGAAACATTGGGTCAAGCAGCCCGTGATAAGGTTGTTGCGGATTATGACCAGATGTTGAACCTGGGTGACATAATAAGTATGCGCGCCAGGGAAATTTTGAAGAGTCGGGACCCTGCCCAGGTCAAAACAGAGACCTCTGTTGTTGCAGGCCCTGGACTTTTGGGTAGACTGCCTACCCTGGAGCTGCCACATTTTGACGGTCACTTGGACCATTGGTTAAGCTTCAGGAACCTGTTTGACAGTTTGGTTGATTCGCGCTCTGACCTCCGACCGGCCCAGAAGTTGGCTTATTTGTTGTCAGCCCTAGGAGGTGAGGCTCGAGCCTTGGTGCAGCACTTACCGGTGACCGACTCGGCCTATCCCACCGCTCTGGAACTTCTATCCCGACGATACCAAAACAAACGTTGCCTGGCTGATGTCCATATTGACCAGATCTTGGGGTTGCCGGCCATCACCAGAATGTCAGCGTTGCGTGCTGACCTGTTGAATCCGTTGCTTGCAGCAACCAACGCCTTGAAACGATTGGAGTTGCCGGTGGACTATTGGTCCTATCTTTTGGTGCACTTGGTGTTGCAGCGGCTTCCTTCAGATTTGAGGTCCCGTTTTGAGCAGAAGTATGGTGGGGATAGTGCCACCCATCTTCCCCCCTTTGAAGACCTCGTCAAATTTTTGGAGGATGAGTGTCGTTTCCTCGACAACGCTCGAGGTGCCACGGGGTCAAGCCAACCGCCCTCTCGGCTGAGGGCCCAGGGACGGACTAGGACTGTCGGGCCTGGTGATAGCCGCCCTGCCCCCCGTTTTGGTGGCACCCAGAGTTATCTTGCTTGCGGCTATTGTAAGGCCACGGGACATGGCGTACCAAACCAACTTGCGCGGCCTTCTTGGAGTTGCACGTGAGTGCCCGCTGCCGAGTTGCCAATGCACGCCGTCTGTGCTTTTCTTGTTTGGGGAATCATTTTCATCGGGATTGCCCCAACCCCCGCCCTTGTTCAATTTGTAGGGGCTCACATCTTGAAGTTTTGTGCGCCAACGCGAACCGCTCTGTCAGACCAGCCTCTGATGGGGGTTCGCGCAGGGGGGGTTATGATGGAGATGAGCACCGGGCTTCTCGCTCGCCGGATCAGAGTCGAGGAGGGGCCTGCAATTTTGACCGCCGCACTCCACCCCCCGCGCCAGTTGATCGGGAGCCGCGCGACCGCCGATTGACCTCCCCTCGTGAAGGCGATTATGCAGCTGCTGGTAGGCGACATTGGCCAAACCAGCACCGCCTTCCCTCCCCTCCGTTGGCAGAACGCCCCCGTTTGGAGACGCGCCCCCCGCCACTCAGGCGTCAAGTGGGATATGCCCCTCCAGCGATGGCGCGCGGCTCGGGACATCGCGCGGACGAGGAGTTTGATTACTATTCTCACCGGGATAGACCCCAGCCTGGATGCGGCGATTGGTCGCCGCCCAGGCATTGCTAGGAAATTGGCGCCTGTCCCGCTAACGTACCTCCCCAGATCGACACGGTTTTGTTGCCAACGGCATCGGTCAGGGTCTGGGGACCCACGGGGGACTCTGTTGTGGTCCGTGCCATTTTGGACACGGGAGCCCAGGGTTGCCTTTTGTCGTCTTGGTTAGCGAGTCGGGTGAGCCTGGATGTGCGTGCCTTTTCAAGCACGATTAATGGAATAGGCGAAACACCTATCCCGACTGTTGAGGGACAAACCTTATTTGGGCTCACTCCTGTGAGTTGTTTGGACCCTAAGTTTTTTCCTTCGGCTATTGTTCTGACGAGTATTTTGGGCTGTCATCCCCAACGTCAGCTGTCGCCTGATATTGTCCGGTTGACGTCAGGCCTGGATTTGGCTGACCGTCGGTTTGATTCCCCTAATACAACTCATTTGATATTGGGTTCCGATGTACTAGGGAGAATATTGTTGGGTAATATGAAAGTCTTGCAGCCGAACGGTTTGGTGGCTGTCTCGACCATCTTTGGCTTTGCGGTGATGGGCCCAGTGTTGAAGGCTGCCCCTCCACCTGAGCCTGATTTTGCGTTGGCGTGTGGCTCCGCTCTCTCTGACGCTGTTCAGAGGTTTTGGGAGGTTGAGGAGCCACCGCAAGTGGCCCGCTTGAACCCGGAATATGAGGAGTGCGAGTTGTTCTATCAGAACAACACAGGTCGACTCCGTTCCGGTCGGCTCGTAACACGGTTGCCTTTTGTTGCAGTTCGACCACCTCTCGGCGAGTCCAGACCTATGGCCGAGAAGAGATTGTTGGCGATGGAGCGCCGTATGGCCAGGGATCCGGTGCTGCGGCAGAAATATTTAGATTTCATGCGTGAGTACGCAGACTTGGGACACATGTCGGTGTCAAATTTGGATTGGCGCTCAGTTGAGCATTACTTTCTGCCGCATCACGCGGTCCTCAAGGCATCCACCGGTAAGCTGCGCACAGTGTTTGATGGGTCTGCGCGGACTTCCTCTGGTGTCTCTTTGAATGATTGCTTGCACTCCGGCCCCAAATTGTTGAGGGACCTTTGTGATGTCATCACGTCTTTTCGTCGTCATCAAATAGTCTTTGTGGCTGACATCAAAATGATGTTCCGGCAAACGGTTATTCACCGGGATGACAGACGTTATCAGTTGATCCTGTGGCGAGAGAATCCCCGGGACCCCATGGTTGTTTATGAGCTCAACACGAATACGTACGGCCTTCGATCGAGCCCTTTTGTTGCTATTCGTTCGCTTTGGGAGCTCGCGGACCGAGAACGCTTGAGGTTCCCTCGGGCGTCCGCCATCTTGAAAACGGACTTGTATGTTGATGACGTCTGCACTGGGGCTTCCACGGTTGAGGAAGCTATCCTGTTGCGTGACGAGTTGGTTCAAATTTTGGATTCCGCTGGCTATGAGTTGCGTAAGTGGGTGTCCAACTCGCCAGCACTGTTGGAAGATGTGGAAGAGGATCATAAGCAGGATCCTCATTTGTTTGAAAATGCTGACAACCCTGCTATGTTGGCCGTTCTCGGCGTTCAGTACCGACCAGTCCAAGACACCTTTACGTATGATGTCGATTTGGAGTCACCACACACTTGGACTAAACGACTGGTATTGTCTACTGTCGCGAGAACCTTTGACCCGAATGGTTGGATATGCCCGGTATTGTTTTGGGCGAAATGTTTTCTCCAGCGCCTTTGGACCGCGGAACTTGGTTGGGATGAGCCACTTCAGGAAACCCTTTTGGAAGATTGGCTCCAATTTATATCCGCACTTCCTGCGGTCAACGAGGTCGCGTTACCACGCGCTATCCTCCCTTCATGGGTTTTGTGACGCATCTTCGCACGGTTATGCAGCTGTTGTTTATCTGCGCACCGTCAGCGCGACAGGCCAGGTGAAGTTGTCACTGATCATGGCCAAGAGCAAGGTGGCCCCCCTCCGGACGGCATTGACCATCCCTAAGCTAGAGTTGTCAGGGGCGGCGCTTCTTGTGTGTCTCTTGAATCACGTTGCTCAAACTTTATGTGGATCTGTGAACATTCGGAATTCTTACGCCTGGACGGACAGTCAAATTGTTTTGTGTGGGTTGAAGACGTCCGTCCACTCCTTGGAGGTCTTTGTGGCGAACCGAGTGTCACAGATACAAAATTCCGAAACGCCTTTGATTTGGAGGCACGTGCCTGGAGACTTGAACCCTGGCGACGTAGCCTCACGTGGGTGCATAGCCCCCCGCCTGATTGTGCACCCCCTTTGGTGGGGACCGGATTGGCTGACTCGCCCCGAGGATGATTGGCCTCGAACGCCAATTTTGATGTCGGATCCTTTGCCCGGGTTTAAGGTGCTCGCTGTTGGGACGAAGGATCCTCCGTTTGATCCTGATATTTTGTTGAATCGATACAGCTCCCTCGACAAATTGTTGAACGTTACCTCGTGGATCAGGCGTTTTGGTCACAATGCTAGGAATCCAGGGGACAAGCGCCTGTCACCGGTTCTCTCTCCTCAAGAGCGACAGGAGTCACTCCTCCTGTGGGTTCGCTCTGTGCAGGCCGTACACTTTGAGAAGGAGATCGAGACCTTGAAGTCCGGTAGAGTTAAGTTGTCGGGAGCCGTTAGTAAGTTGAACCCCTTTTTGGATGAAACGGGTCTTTTGCGTGTTGGAGGACGGTTGAGGCACTCTAGCCTTCCTTATGGGGTCCGTCACCCCCTTTTGTTGCCCAAGGCGGGCCATTTGATTAAATTGTTGGTGACTGATCGTCACATTAAGAACTCGCACGCCGGTTGCAATGCGCTGTTGGCCATTCTGCAGCGAGAGTTTTGGATTTTGTCGGCTCGTCGTACCATTCGTAGCATCGTCTTCCGTTGCATACCGTGCTATCGGACTAAGGCCCCAACGATGCAGCCCCAGATGGGAGACTTGCCTGCTGATCGTGTCAATGAGGCGAGGCCCTTTGCAGGCGTAGGAACGGACTTTGCTGGTCCCTTTTCGATAAAGACGTCTACCCTTCGCAATAGTAAAATTGTCAAGGCTTATTTGTGCGTATTTGTCTGCCTGTCAACTAAGGCAGTGCACTTGGAGCTGGTATCCTCCCTCTCGACGGAGGCCTTTGTGGCAACTTTGGATAGATTTACGTCTCGCCGTGGGTTACCTTCTCTGATCAGGTCTGATTGCGGTACCAACTACAAGGGTACAAGTAACTATTTGAAAGAAGTGTATGACTTTCTTAATGAGAGCCAGGTTGACATTGGTAACAAATTGGCCCGTCGAGGGGTCACTTGGTTGTTTGACCCGCCAGCCTGCCCCCATTGGGGGGGTATTTTTGAGGCCGCGGTGAAAGCGGCAAAGGGACTCTGGCGGAGATTGTTGGGAGACACCGTTCTCACCTTTGAGGAATTAGCTACGGTATTTTGTCGCATTGAAGCGGTAAAAAAAAAATAAAAAAATTCGCGTCCATTGTGCCCGCTCTCTTCGGACCCTAACGATTTGGAGGCTCTAACCCCGGGCCATTTCTTGATTGGACAGCCACTTGTCGCTCTGCCTGAGTACCCTTTTGTTGATGTGAGCCAAAATCGGCTATCGCGGTTTCAGTTGGTGCAACAGCTCACTCAGAGCTTTTGGAAGCGTTGGAGCTTAGAGTATCTGCACATCCTCCAGCAGCGCGTCAAGTGGACTGATAAAACTCATCCGCCCAAGATAGGAGACCTCGTCCTTATTAAGGATGCCAACCTTAAGCCTCTGTATTGGCGCCGGGGGCGCATTCTCAATTTGGTGGCTGGCACCGACGGGGTACCTCGTTTTGCTGAGGTTTTAGTGGATGGATCGGTTATGAGGAGAGCGGTCGCAACCTTGTCAAGACTGCCAATTGATTAGCGGACGGGACGGCCCGTCCGGGGGGGGTAGATGTTTCATCCACCAAGTTTCTGAACGCACCTTTTTGACGTTTGACAGATTACGTTTCGTTGTCAGGGCGATGACGTTTTTGCTTGTCAGTGCAATATTGGTTTGGGAAAAATGGTCGCTCCGTGTCTTGTTTTTTTGATGCACGCTGTTTCGTGTAATTATTGATTGAAACTTTGAGTTAATGTTAATCCGATACAATCCTGATCGGTGTTTGATATTTTGTTGATAATTGAGTGAAAATTGAGAAATCTCGCCATTTTGGGTCTTGACCGCGAGTGATTTGTTGGTTATGTCCGGCCTTTTTTGTGTCATTTGAACGCCGGTAAATTCCTAAATTTAGTGCTGGACTATTGTGAATCCCCGATTGGGTTAGCAAACAGGGATAAAATTCAGTTGGACATTGGTGAAAAGTGCCACGTGTGGGATCTGAGGGTTTGATCCGGGAGTCGGCGGTGCGCGCTGTGGGCGTCCTTTGGAACCGTCGAATCTACACGACCTTACAAACACAACACAAGCATTTACACTTACACCCCACTCAGATACGACGTGACCAGGGAATACGTCACATCACCGGTACCAACGTGATGGTAAGTGTATCTAATAGGTGTTTTCACTTTGTCGATTGAACAAATATTATTTTGATTAGGGCTCCGCGTAATCGCGGACATCGTGAGTCTGTTTGTGCAGTCTCACACAAAGAGTCTAGCAGGACTAACAAACAAAAAATAACACTTTTACATGGCTATTTTACACATGTATCTAGCCTTATATCTAAGCTGTTATTTACAGGTACCTTCTGTTGTCTCACTTCCTAGTTTAAATTAATATTAATATTTGGAGTGAGGCCGGAGACACCCGTGCCAGCCTCAGACAACAAGACCTTATCACTAATAGAGCCTAATTGAGGATTTTCCACGGTGACGCATGGATCCTCCTCAGAATGTTTGTAAACATCTATAGCACTAATGCTATCTTCATTTAAAGTCACCTGTATATTAGTATTATTACTAATAGTCGCAGTGTTAATAATATAACTAAACTTAGACATACTACTTATGTCTGTGTGAATATTATAAGCTAATAGCCGAGCTATTTTGTGTCTACAACTAATAGGTAGATACACTTTACCCCGAGTCGATCTAAGTTTATCAACAAAAGTGTTGATATCAAGATATACAAGTTTGTCACTATAATGACCTGCTAAAAATATAAATGTTTATTTAACATGTGAATATAATTGTTTTTTCTAGTACATAAACTTTTAAAATATGGAAAAGAACACAATATTATTTTATTACACTTTAACTTCAACAACTCTGAAACACAGTCAGTAATGTCTTCCTTCTTAATCTTTGAACTATTACCAACACATATACTAATGGTAGTACTATGATCACAAACAGTCTTTGTTACTGATGCCATAATCTGTTTGTAGGTTGACCCTGGCATACAATTGTTTTGGGTACAGTAACTCAGGTTATTACTAATTAATTTACCTAGCCCCCTACCTATACTGTCAGAGAACATAACTGAATGATTACAAACATGACTACTAGGAGAAACAAAATTACCAAACTCAGGCAGACTATTATACAACTCAGGCTGTACCACGTGTGAATAATCAAGTGTTATATTTGTTGTTTGTTGGTTCAATATGCTGTCCTGAGACAAATTCTCAACCTGGTATGGGTCCTCCATTACCTCAGGCTGGATAGTATCATGGTTGGTAACTGTCTGGCAACTACATTGACCCATTACCAACTCATTTGCTGCAGAAATATGTTCCCTAATTTGGTTCTGAGAAATCTTATACCTACTAGAAAGGGAACTTAGTGAGTCCTGAAGTACCTGTATTTCAGACTGCAAATGCTGAGTATCAATTTCATAAATTTTTATACTGTCCTCTAATTTAATTTGGTAATTATTTAACTTATTAACTAAATCAACACGCTCTTTCCTCAGTGGAATATGTTTGGAAAAGAGTTTGTGTTGTTTCCTATATTGATAACATTTTTTAATTATTCTATTCAGTTTTGCATATTTTTTAATTTTCTTATTGCTAGCTGTATAGTTCTGTTTTAGTAAGGAATCTTCAGTCAGATCAATGGTTATTAAGGGAGGTGGGTTACAATGAGTATTTAATAATTCATTATATAAAAGGTTTGTTTCTGTAACCTGATTACATGCTTTTTCTTTCTGTAACTTTATTATACAACTATTGGCATGAATTAACTCATCTTCTAGGTCCCTAATTTTATATAAAGCCTCCTCATATAAGTTACTACAATTATGGAAACCATCCTTCAACACCTTTAGTTGATCCCGTTTATCAACAACGTCCAAGTATTGCTGATGTAGGTCTACTAGCTCCCGTTTTAAGCTGGAGTTTTTGCCATTAACCTTATCGACTTCCACCTCACTCTCTTCTCTCTCATGTAACAGTTGTTGGACTTGGAGGTTGGATTCTTTGAGTTCTTGGAGAGCCGTTCTCAATTTTAGCTCCATATCCTGTGCAGTAGCCTTACGGGTCATCACAGGCATGGTATCAGGATTGGTTACTGAAAATTAGAAGTAAAGAAACGGTGTGAACTAATAGAATAGACAAATAAAGGGAAGTTAGCGTTGAAAGGGAAAGCAAAAAGTTAAAGTTATGAAATGAAATGAGGTAGGCTGCTATATTAGTTTTAAAAGATTATCCAATTCAATGTAACTAATTGAATAAATATTCAGTTTCAATGGTTCTATTGTCTTAGGGATTTACTTTTTCCTATGTGGGTATGTTGCATAAAAGAAAAAAATAATAAGATAATTAATGCAAGACAATAATGCACAATAAATTATCTTAAACGATATATCTAATCATTTGTATTGAAAATATTGATTCGAATAAACAATCAGAGTTATGGAATTACTCAGTTTTGTTGTTCAAGACCGGTTGTCAACAAAGAGATTTAGAACCAGTACAGGGTAATAAATCAGCGAAAAATTATACTAGAAATGGGCATGGATGTGTTATAGAGCTAAAGAGACGTTTGTGCTGTTATTAAATAAAAAGTAAACAATACTTCCCCGAAATACCCGTTTTTTTTTTTTTTTTAGGTTACCGGTACCGTTGTAGTGCCGAAAACTTCATTAATCATCAGGATAACAATTTTTCTGAGTATTAACGCATTTATGATACGTTTACACAAACAATTACACCTTAATATATCTTATTTACTAATTTTATTTAATTCTTTAGAATTAAATAAAATTACGTACGTATTTATATGGAACAAAAATTTTACATGTCCTACTCTTAACGTGGGCCGTCACGTGGGCCCAATGTGAATTGGCGGAGAAAAATTGGTAATTTTATAATGGGTATTCGATGATGTTTCAGATGTAGACCTGGTTATCGTGTACCACTGCTGTCAGAAGAGTATCGAGGTGTCGAAGCAAGTGCTGGACCTACACTTTACATTGAGGACACTCTTCCAGCCTTTCTTCAAGGATCGAGCTTTTGACAAGGAAGCTGAGTTCGCCTTTAATACAGTGTAAGTACATTTTAGCCTTTTAAACTTTAGTTAATGGTTATTGGGGATCCTTTGAATTCTTTCGCGCTTCAATGTCCAGATTGGGTTACTGGATTTTTCTATTAGGAATTTCTCAGTTGTAAACTGTTTGGAAATTGATGATGTGATATTTCTGTGCTTCAGGAAACAAGTAAAACCGAGAAATAAAAAAACTGACATGTTCCTGTGAACATGATGTCAGTTTTTTTATTTCTTGGTAATTTCTGTAAATTACGGTCATGATGATAACTGAGAAACTGCCACAGTTAAAGGCAGGCGTTAAAACGGTATCTCTGCTATAACAATTCATGATATTTAAAGACAAAGTGAACACTTTCATACCAACTTACTAATTAACAAAGGCTTAAACTTTATAAAGAAAGCAACAGTCATATCATTGGGACTTATACTCTTAAATCTTGCACAAAGAAATACCACTGAGCCAAAAGAAGATGTCTGGACATCTTTAGCTTTCCCAAGCTGTCTCATATTCTACAAAAGAATCTCTTCTTACAAAACCTTTGTTTAATATTTCCAGATTATGTGCTCCACTATCCACCCCGACGGTGGAAGGCTACCGGGTGGTATACCTCCGTCTGCTGGACCCAGATCCTCGCAACTTCAACCTACTGGAAACCGTCAGAGCTTTCATGATGGTCTTCGATTTGTGGCAGTATGAGGAAGGGTCTTGGCCTGGGTAAGTTCTTGGATGGCAAAGGAAACACTGGACGGTGTGACCCTTTGGAACTCAGCAACGCTGCTTCGCGGTAGAAAAAGGGCAATTAGAGAAAAGTGTTTCACATAGAGCTCTATTATTTCAATAACGTTCATTGTTCATTTCAAATTGCATTAGGAGCCCCGTCGTACCATGCCAGTTAGATGCTGATTATGAATTTAAACTGTATCCAGTCCAGTAATTTGACTGTGCCGCAACGCAACGCATTGCCAAAGTCCTCTTTCTTATGGCCCTTCTAACCCTAAAATTAGCAACTCTATTTGTGGTGGTTCAAACTTCGTTTGAAAAACTGTTAGAATAAAGTTCTAATCAGCTTTACTACAAAGCGGTTGTCACGTCAGTCACTGCGGCCGAACAGTGCGAAATTAGTGGTTTTTTGCGATTTACAAAAGATCTATTGATTGGACTAAAAAAATAAAACACATAGGTAAAGTTGAGGATTAATGCTAGGTACTCCTAGCATTAATCCTGAACTTTACCATATATGTATCTATTTCAAAATTAATGCTGCAGTATTTTAGGCATAACGGAGGATCATAATAAGCCATTTGAGGCATGTTAGGCCCTTAAATATCGTACAGTTTGAGGAGGGTTCTGCGATGTCTTGCGTTGCGCTGTGACGTACCCTGCGCAGTGCGGAACCCCAAAGCAGACCAGTCTCTTGTTTGAAGGTCACTATTGTGTAACTAGGGCCAGGTCGTCGATCCAAGAATTTATGTCTAACAATAGGCGAAAAGAACTCATTTAAATAAAATAAATAAAATAAAATCAATTTAATTCAAGTATCACTGACTCATAATAGAAATACATAACACAATCACACAGTCACATTACATGCACAACATTAAATTCAATCCACTTAATAATAATTTCATTTACTTACTTAATTCAATTACATTACATTTTAATAAGTCAAACACAATCAATAAAAATAAATAAATCAATCAATTAACATTAACAATTTACTTATCAAAAAGCAGGTTTGTCAGTCGCATCAGCCTGCCACATGTCGCATGCAACAGTGTGAGATGATGGAGCAGTCAAGCCTTCCCGCGAGCGTGGCCAGCATACTGTTAGCGCTCCCCCGCACTCGCCGCACTAGCGACGTACCTCTCTTGCGCATAGTGGCGTGGAAGCAATCCACGCGCGCTTCTGCAAACATAGTCGATGCGCTGCAGTAGCGGGGGAGCGCCAACATCATTCTGAACGCGTTGTTGAACTGGACACGAAGGCCGCTGTATGACTTTTGCGTATAGTCAGTCCACAAGCTGCACGTGTACAGTGTGGTGCAGTAGGCCCTAAAAAGAGTTATTTTAACATCTTTGGAGCAACGTGCAAACCTGCGGATAACCATGTTCGCTCTGACCGACAGCGCCCTCCGCTCCCGCTCAATGTCCGCATCATCCCTCAAGGTAGGAGTCACGAAATGTCCTAAGTACTTAAAAATGTCCACCCTTTCCAAGGGTGAGCCATTCAGCTTTATGGGTGGCATATCTCGCACTTTCCTAGATCCACCCTGAAAAACCATGCACTGACTCTTCTTGACATTATAACGCAGGCCGTGATCAGCTGCGTAATCCTCACATATGGTCATCAGCCTCCTGAGTCCACAGACCGAGGCGCTTAGCAGCACCATATCGTCCGCGTAGCTGATGTTATTAAAACAGACGCCATCTATGTGACAACCGATATGTTGTTATTTAAGACTGTGACACAACCAGCAATTAGATGCTAATTAATTTCAATCACTGCAATCTTTAACCCGGTTTTAGAATGTCTGTAATTTCTTAGACAAACAAGTTTATTGCACTGGCAACAGACATGCTTTAACATGAACTCAAGATAAAGAACTTACAAGTGGTTTCTAAACTGCATCATTTGATCACCTGGAATCTACATTGAAATATTTTCTAAAGGAAAACGAAGGACAGCAGGATACCACCAGAACTTGGTTGATATTCGTATTCAACTATTCTTTCCTTCCTTTTATTCCTTCAAAGCAAGAGTAACCAGGCACCTTTTTCGTTCCATCGCAGACCTAAAAAAACATGGCTTTCTATTACGTGAGATCTATCAAAAGCAGATCCATCACAATGAACGAAAAAAGCCATCAGGATTTAAAATCTGTAGGTATAGATATTATACCTATTGCTCCGTAGCTAAAACAATGCTTTGATGTTGCCAGATTCGTGATTCTCATTGACATGGACACAGCAACCTTGAACCACGTCACGAGGCTAGACCTCATGGTCGTGAAGAAAGTCTTATATTTCTTGCAGGTTAGTACTTATCTTCTTAAACAAAAAAGTAAAACCTTATCTCTCTCTGCCTTCGAAGCAGGTAAACTTTCGAAGCTTTTGAGATGTTACCAGTCGGGATTGCCCACGAATGTACTTATTAGTATCTCCCGGGACCCTAAAAAGGATACAAAAGTTGAAATTATCAATGCTTATTGGAAAACGATAGGTACACCTCTAAGACGTCAGATAGGTGATCATTTAAGAGTCGGGTTACCTGCTCATGGCAACGTAGCAAAACTAACAATACATCTATCATCGATTTTATGACGAAATACATTGACCTTTCTCCGCACTTCACAATTGCTGGAAGCGGGCGCTGATGTGTTCTACAATGCGGTGCACTTGTTAGACACAAGAGTGTTGGGGCCTAAACCCAAACTGCTCTTTCGGAATTAAACTCTTTGCTTCGGCGTAGTCCTTGAGACGCTTATAAATAAGCCTCTCGTAGATTTTGCCTATGACATTGCGGAGACTAATGGGGCGGTAACTGCTCGGGGAAGATTTAGGCTTACCCGGTTTGGGAATACCAATAACGGTAGCCTATTTCCACGGTTGTGGGAAGATATTATTGGCCATGGTGGCATTGAAGATGGCGGCTAATAATACTATGAGGGCAGGGGAAGATAGGATAGGATAAGAAGAAGAAGGTTGTATTGAAGGTTGTTGTGTTAAAGGTTGAAGGTTGAGAGTTGGTTGAGACCAACTCTCAACCTTCAACCTTTACTGTCAAAAAGATATGATTCATAACTATAAAACCTCAAAAATTTCAGGAATGCATGTTCTGCAAGTTAAAAGGCGTGCACTTCATGAGCGCGCCGTACTTCATGGACCGGCTGCTGATGCTGCTCAGGCCTTACCTCTCGAAGCAGCTGATGGACATGCTCCATACGCACCAGATCGGAGCCGAGTCGGTCTACAAGATGATCTCGAAGAAAGCCCTGCCTAAAGAGGAGGGCGGGGAGTATAAGGATCATATTACTTTAAGAGGTTTGTAGAGGCTTATTTTTTTGTTTTGCAGAGATTTATGAGTTATACTGGATTTCTATGTTAGCCTTCTGGCTAAGAATTATGTTTCCTCTTAGTAAAGTTATTTAAAAAACATGATAAATGCAGCTCAGTTTTTTTTAAACAAACATTTTTAATGAATAGGTACTTCGATTTTTTGTCTAATGGTCTGTTTTTTTTAAGGAAACTTTGAAAGGAGAAGTTCCAAACTTCATAGAAACTTGGGCGTGGCGTTACAGGGCTAGACTTACTTAGACTCTATCTTTACCCAGTAGAGTATCGAAAGTAGTTTTACGAATTTGCAGAAGTGTTACTGTTGACAATCGATCATCTGATGATCTGAGTCCCCCGGGTTTAAATGGGTTAATTAAGCAAAATAGTAGATTATTTTGGTACGTATCTGATTCGTGTAACGGCTAGGACTAGAATGGGGGTTCTCCTTTTTGTCTTTGAGACTATAAATCAATGGTCACTGGGACATATAGTCGCCATTTGCAGACTTACTTCTTTCTGCACCCCAATTGCATCCCAAAACAAAGGGTTTTGAAGAAGTTTTTTTTTCGTTTGGAAATCCTCATGGATGTCCTCCGCCGTGTGGTGGCGGAGGGGTCTGTCAGTCTCCTACTGACTAAAACCACACGGAGTTTCTCCTCGTCATTTCTGGCTGGGGTGCGGGTACAAAATGGTATTCTTCACAATCAACCCAGCAGTGTTAACTCAAACTAACCCATTGCTTCATCTGTTTGAAAAATACGTACCTAATAATTGTGTATGTATACCTATTGTCAAAACGAACGACACCGCCATTGTAAGTATGTTACGAAATTATCCCGCTGATTCTACATCATCCTTATTATATCCAGATGATCTACTCAAGCGCATGCAAGCGAACTACGTGTTTGTAAGAGAGGAGAATAAGCGACGAGTGAACGAGTCCCTCCGACCTGGAGGCAAGCCCTCCCCGGCAGAAAAGGAATTCGGCATTCAAGGCAGCTTCAAGAAGTTAGAGTTAGATTAATTGGTTTAGGGATGGATGTAGGAATAAATGTATATTATTTAAATCGTTGTTGATTATTTTAAACTAGTAGTACTAGTAGGTCCTTTGATGAGCTGGTATATCTATCATGAGCACGGGAGGCAAGATATATTGGATAAGAAGCCAAATCTGCAATGACCAAATACGCTTAGTGGTTATAAAACAAAGGCAAGCAGGTCATTTATCAAAACGTGGTGATGGCAAGTAAAGCAGACTAAATGAATGGTTACATTGATACATGGCACCCCCGACCCTTGCTTGAGCCAGCCCGCGGTTTTAAATCAGCCCCTAAATAATCTCACTCAGATCCCGCCTGTCCGTTGGCTACCCTCCCCAGCGACCCCGCAAGCCGAGGCTCGCATCGTATCCCACAGAGGGTGTCTAATCTATGCGTGTTTTACTCCTGGCTGGAAGCCTTACACTCAAGGCATCCAGAGCATAGTCCGGTTAAGCAGAAGCCAGCCTCATAGGCTAGCATGCGAGATGCCATGTAAAAAAAAAAAGATACATGGCAGAATACAGAAGTGGCCTATTCTCAGCAGTTGGTGGATTAAGGACAATGATGATATACAACAATGCTACTATGATTATCACTATGAAAGAGTCCTTTATGACCTGCGGCAAAGTGGCAGCCATCTTTAAAATTGACGTTAGCACCGGTTAAAAACACATGGGTAGTCATTATTTATTGAATTTTTCGCTTTAAATATTACTGTAATTATGGTTATTCACAAAATCCCCCGGAAGAAGATATTATCACCTTTGTATGACTATAATTTATTTTTTTATTTATTTACTATAAAATGAGTTGACCGAGGCAGTTCAGTCCATGGAGTAACGCCAAGGTTTCAAGATGAAGTTCATTGGAATGTTGCTGTTTATCATGGCATTTGCATTGGCTCTTGTGGTAAGTTATTCCATTGAGTAAGGTTTGTAAAGAAATTAGGTACAGGATCTTTGAAATAGTCATGTTGAATCTCTTTTTTTTTTCTTTTGCTAAATGTCGTGAGAGATTCTGTTTTCCAACAAGGACATGTAGGTAATTACGAGGACTAAAGTTTCAAACAAATTTTATTATAAGAGTTTATATGACACGAAGTTTCGCCATGGTTAAATCCGTGTAACAGCGAGTTTTTTTTTTATATTTGTATATTGAATGAAAATAAATGAATATTTGTCAGAAAAGGTGGACCACTGATGTATTCTAGTAAAATCGGGTATGGTTCACCGATTTTCCGACAGGGTAAAAGTGGAACAATTTAGTGCCGCGACTCCACATTTTTGTTAGCTAATATTATATTACTTCCAGAGTGGCATGAGCACAGGTGAACAATCAGCCGGCTGCCACGGCGGCGGTGGTGGCAGAGGGCCTCGACCCCCACCTACTGCAGCCACCACAGCAGCCACCACCGCAGCACCAGCTAGTAGTAAGTTTACTTTCATATCATCCTCTGCCTATATAGCTTATCCTTATCCCCAACTATGGACTTGCCTATCAGTTCCTAGATATTGTTAGTCAAAAAGATGATCTTATTCATCATTTATAAACCGCTGATAGTATTCAGTGTTATATTAATATTGCCATTTATTTACTACAGATGCAACGAGCAGCGGATAAATCATCATACTACGGACACTGGCAGGCCTTCAACTACGACGAATGATAGCAAAATATACTGACCCAACATAATATTACAAGTTATTCATAATTATAGAACTCAATCCCATTATTTTTATGTTTTATTTCATTTAATAATAATCTTGTGTCAAAGTCGTGGTGAAATGTATACCCGAGACCGGACGTAGGTACGCTCGGCGCATGCAAACGAAATCGTATCTCTTACCGCCTAGAAACCAGGTACCTACGTCTACAAGCTTAACCGGGTACAGCTGTTCATAACCGCCTTCTACCCGGGGGTAGAAACCGGTTATGAACAAGAGAAATAAAGCTGCTATCAGACGCTTCACTCAATTGATTGGTCACTTTAGTTTAATTTCACGTTCACACGAAAGCGACCAACACACGAACGAATTTTCGTCTTCTCATTACATTTATTTTATTATTGTTCGGAGAGCAAACGAAATGTCGATTTCCAATATCTTTGGATTGGTTCACGAAGTTCAGACATCTCATTTCGTGAGAAAAATGCCTAATAACAACCAGTGAACAAAAACTGAACAAAAAGTGAACCAATTTTCTTTTTTCTGAGTGGTTGCGTATGTTTGCCTGTTTGCCTCCTAAGGGGTTCTCACTCACTGGGTATGGGATGAGTTGATGGTTCTTCAATTCCCCAGATTGGGATGTAGCCGACCACCTGCGATAGCAATCGATTGAGATACGTCCGTATGACTGCCGGGGTCATGTTCAAACTCTAACATAAAACTGGGGCCACCACGTGGCCCCCGGCCACCGTAGGCGCGGGCCTGGGACGGAGAGCTATGGGCTAGCTCGCCGTCCGTCCGTCTCATGACGACAAGCCGTGTCGACGGCGCAGGAGTGTTCCACGCGCGCGTCAAAGATAGTCAGCAATAGGAAAGGTAGCAAGGGCCAATGCCTGCCGGGGTTGCGGGACTATTCGAAAGAGATACCGTGGCCCCGGAATACAAAGGCGAAGAAGGAACATGGATGGGTTTTAGTCAGTAAAAGTCTGACACTCCCTCCTGCTCCGCCCAGAGCGGGAGGAGTCGTCTGATGATTTCCTATCCGAAAAAAATAAACAAGGGCTGTTTAGTCGCATATGCTTGGTTTAAGGTACCTACAGTACGGGGGCCCCACTAGCTAAATAATAACAGGCCGATTTTGAAGGTTAAGGTACGCTTGCCGAGGTCAGTCCATAGATGTATGACCACTCCTTTCAAACTAAGACCAAAGATCAAATCAAAGATCTTCAAATTACTGCCAGGACCAGGATCAATGGGTCTTGGCAGTAATTTGAAGATCTTTGATTTTCATTACTTATAGCCACAAGCTCGAAGTTCCAACAACTGGGTTGAGGCGGTCAGATAGTCAGACGCTCTTCGTGAAATACTGGTATGCAGCCGTTTATTCCCATCTACCAGCCCCAATTCTACCACCCGGGGTGGTGGATGGGAATAACAAGAAGCGTTTACGCGTTTAACATTTATTCCCATCTACCACCCCGGTGGTAAAAGTGATTTTAAGGACTTATTGTTCTTTTTTTTTTTTTGTTTTGTTTGTTTGGTTTGGGACAAACGAACCCACAGACATTTACTAGTCAGTATTTTGTTTTTAAAAGGGAATGAATGCCAGCTGCATATTATAGCAAAAAAAAAATACACTGCTTCTTGCACTGCGCCATCTATCATTTTTGTTGGAAGCTGGAAGCTGGCCCTGAAAACACCTCAATAAATAAAGAAAGAAAGAAAGAAAAGTATTTATTGAACTCACACAGGATAAACAGAAACAAAAAGATACAAAAAAATGACAAAATTATAAAAAGTAAACAAGAGTAAAAATAAAAAAATAAAACAATCAAAATGGTCCTGTGCAAGGCCAAAAGGCTCCTATCAAAAAGAAAAAGAAAAAAAGAAAAATCAAAATCAAAACCGCACCCGCATCTTATACTGATTTTGTAAATATACGCCATAGCCGATCACGTGAAAAATGTATGTGGCCCAGATGTTCAAATTAAAATTGACAAAATCAAACACAAAATCGAGAGAGATTATTCGTCGTTTGTTGTTGGAGTACCGGAAAAGAGTTTCGATAAGTTGAACCAGTCCGAAATCTGGCCAATGAATGCAGAGTTCAGTGAGTGGATTTGGTTTCGGAACTCAAACAGAACAAAACCAAACATATTATAGCCATAACGTCGATATATTCTATCAAAATGTACGAGGTCTGCGAACTAAACTGGATGCGTTCCGAACCAACATTGAGGCATTCAATTTTGATTTATATACAATAACGGAATCTGGTTGCAATAACTCCATAGAAGATCCTGAAATAATTCCTCCGGGATATCAAATACTACGTTGCGATCGAGCGGATGGTCGGAAGCAGGGAGGAGCGTTTTTAGTGGCCACACACCGATATGAGCTGCGACAAGTACAAATCGCGGACGCGTCGATAGACACCTGCGTTTTTGAATTGGTTAGTGCAACGGTCTATCTATCTCTATCTATCATGGGGTTTTGGTTTCCGCACTTAGTCCTTAAAGTGGACCATTGTGCGTGAGCCGTGGTGGCCGTTTACTCCAACCAGCCCACCTCCCTCCAGAAGCAGATCAAACTTCCCGGTCTTCTCAGGGCGTCCGCAAGGGATCTTGGTGTTCCCAGGGTCTCCTCACGAATCTTGATAACGCCAGTGCACTCGAGGAGCACATGCGCCACCGTTTCCTCCGCCTCCATGCATGCTCTGCACAGGGGACTATCAGTGATTCCTAGGGTGTGGAAGTGTTTATTCAGTGAACAGTGTCCAGTGATGGTCCCCGCCACCAGTCGTAGGCTATCTCTGTCCAGGCGCCTTCTGCGCCTGGTCAGCTTTGAGTCCAGGGATGGCATAGCTTCCTTGGATTGCCTACACCCTGGTGCCGAGGTCCACCATTTCTCCGCTTGTATTCGAGTGTGTTCCTTTAACCAGCTTCTTAGTTGCTTGAAAGGAATAGGCACAATGGGCTCGGGTCCACAGGGTTTTGTGCTGGATCCTCTTCTGGCAAGTTCATCAGCCGCATCGTTCCCAAGTGATCCACTGTGACCTTTGATCCATTGACTGATTGATTCGACGTTATCTGATTGCTCTTTAAGGATTGAAGGACTGAGGCACTGTCGGAGAGTATTCGAATATTGGTATCCGTAACCTCCCTGGCCTCTACAGCGTGTGCCGCTTGGATGATACCCACACACTCTGCTTGGTAAACAGAGTTGAGTATTCCAAGGGGTTTGGCTATTTTAATGTTTAGGTCGTCGGAGAACACCCCGAAACCTGTCCCGTCGTCGGTTTTTGATCCATCAGTGTAGATTCTTAGCTCTTTCGTACCTGAGTAGTCATACAACTCCGCTGTGAGCTCTATGTTGTAGTGTTTTTGGAAGCAATGGGTCTTGAGGATTCTGTCGCTGGGTGATGCCATCATGGGCTGTTGTTTGATAGCATCTTCTCTGATACGTGTGTGTTTAATTCTGGAATCGTTACTTAGGGTGCCAGATACTTCGAGTCTGAAAGTCGCTATGGCCGCCTCCTCTCTTACGACGAGGTGTAGAGGTGGTAGCCCCAGCATCGCCTGTAAGGCAGCAGTGGCGGAAGTTCTCATGCTGCCGGTGATTGCTACGCAGGCAAATCTTTGTAGTTTCTCGAGATCCTTTTGGGTTGTACTTAGGTTGGTCCTGAGCCACCAAACTAAAGAGCCGTATGTAATAATTGGTCGGATAACTGTGGTGTATAGCCAGTAGGTGATTTTGGGGCTTATGCCCCAATTTCTCCCGAGCAGTCTCTTACATTGCCATAGGGCTATACTGGCTTTTGTGATGATGTAATCAGTGTGTTTTGCCCAGTTCAGCTGTTTGTCCAAAAATATACCCAGATATTTGGTTTCAGTTGATAGGCTTAGAGTGGTCCCAAAGAAGCTTGGTAGTTGTAAAGTTACCAACTTCCTTCTCTTTGTAAAGAGGACGAGTTCGGTTTTAGTAGGGTTCACTGCTAGTTTGTATTCCTTGCACCAGTCTTCTACTATCCTCAAGGCTTGGCGCATAAGGTTACATAGTGTGTTTTCGTGTGTGCCGTTTATTATTATGGCCAGGTCATCAGCATAGCCCACCGTGTAGTAGCCTCTGCTATTGAGACGCTTAATGAGGCTGTCTACTACGAGGTTCCATAGCAGTGGGGAAAGGACGCCACCTTGGGGGCAGCCCTTCGCCACTATTGCTCTGGTGGTGTCGTTTACCGTAACTTGTACGGCTCTTAGTCTGAGCATATTTGTGATCCATCCTCGCAGGGTCGAGTCCACGCCGTGTTCCTCGAGGGCTGCGTTGATTGTATGGAAGATGGTTTTGTCAAAAGCGCCTTCTATGTCAATGAAGACAGCTAGTGAAGAGCATTTGTGGTCCACTGCACATTCGATCTTGGAGATGACATTATGTAGTGCAGATTCTGTTGATTTTCCTGTGGAATATGCGTGTTGTTGTTTGTGCAGTGGTCGTTCCCGAAGAGGTCTGTCCCAAATGTGTCGATCACAGAGTCTCTCGAGAGTTTTCAGTAGGAAAGATGTCAGGCTTATTGGTCTGTACGCCTTGGGTTGTGTGTAATCAGGTTTGCCTGGTTTAGGGATGAAAATGACTTTCACCTCTCGCCATGAAAGTGGTATATATTTGTGTGCTATGCAGGCTTGGTATATGACGGTCAGCCACGGCATTAGGACGTCTACTCCCCACTGTAGTAGGGCGGGGAAAATTTCGTCTAAGCCTGCGGATTTATATGGTTTGAAAGTCGTGATTGCCCATTGTATTCTCTCTGCGGTTACTATGGTGCGAGCTCTGGCCCAGTCTTGGTCATTTGGTGTGTGCATTGGTTCACTTGCCCAGGTTCTGTCCTCGGAGAGATTGCAGTCTGGGAAGTGGGTTTCCAGAAGAACTTTACTTGTTTCGTAGTCCGACTTAGTATAAGTGTTGTCTGAGGTTTTCAGTGACCCGAGGGTGCGATCCTGATCGGTAGATAGTATCTTTCTCACACGCGCGGCTTCGGTGTTTGATTCAATTTCTTCGCAGAATTTACGCCAGGCTGCCCTGCTGGCATTCCTGACTTGTTTTTTAAAGGTGTATTGTGTTTTCTTGTATGAGTCCCAGTCTTCTGGTAATCTGGAGTTTTTGGCTCTGTTAAATTGCTTGCGCATGGTTTGCCTGAGCTTACTAAGTTCCGCATTCCACCAGGAGTTACCCTTGCTCTTGGTGTTTTGATCTTTTAGTTTGCAGCAGGCGTGGTAGGCTTCGATTATAAATTCCGAGAGTTTTTTTACAGTGTCCTCAAGTTGCTTGGGATCCGTCAGAATTTGGGGCGTTTGGTGCTGTGTTAGTAGGGAGGCCAACAGCCGTTTGTAGCCGGGTACATTAGTACGGCGTGGGTTGCGCCTAGGTTCGGGTTTTTTTATGTTAGCTACTACTGAAAAGCGAATCCTTCTGTGGTCAGAGCAGGAAGGCTCGTTGGATACGTGCCAGTTACAGATAAGTTTTGTCGCGCTTTCCGAAGCCAGCGTTAGGTCAATGATTGTTTGTCCGCGTGATGTGACCCAAGTGGGTTCCGAGCCGCGGTTTGCGATGTTAAGGTTAGTGGAGAACAGATATGTGCAAAGTACCTCACCTCTAGTGTTGGCTTTGTTGCAACCCCAAAGCGGGTGATGGGCGTTCGAGTCCGTGCAGATGACCAGGTCCAGGTTGGCGTCTTCACAGTACCTTACCAGGTCAGCCATCTCTTTTGGTGGGCAGTCTACATCCTCGCCTGGCATGTATACCGAGGCCAGGACGATATCGGGTGCATCGCCGTCAGTTTTGAGTCTGACGGCTGTTACATCTCTGGAACATAATTGCGTGAGTGTGGTGGTGGGTACATCTTTGGGTATATAGGCACAGGTTCGTGGTTTGTCTGTACCTTGTGTGTCGAGGATTAGCTTACCTCCAATGTTACCAAGGCCGCATATTCTGTTATTGCGGATCCACGGCTCTTGTATGAGTGCAATGGTTCGGGGTTCCACCTCCAGCGCCCTGCGTAGGCAAGCGGTAGCCGTCTGGCTATGCTGGAGGTTGGTCTGGATAATGTTTATGGGGCGGGATGTGGGCGGCAGTGGGGTGGAGTTAGGAGGAGATTGATCCATCGGATGATTCTCCCCCAACCTCCAGTCCGTGCCGGTCTTCGCTCAGTGCCGGTGAAGATGAGAGCAGCTGCTCTGTCCACCCTGGTGGTGAGGTTGGCATCCCCACAGCGTCGGCATCTGCCATCGCCGTTCTGGCCATCTCCTCCTCCAGTTGAGTCATGGTCAAGTCAAGATCAGTCGCCGGTTTCGTCAGTTCTGTGTCGTTATCAGTCTGCGTGTCGGAGGGACGGGTTTTGGGGAAAAAGCGCACGTATATCGACCCGAGTAGCAAACAAGCAAGCAACGGTCTATTTAAAACATAGATTTTTGTTTTTATGTTGTGTTGTCTATATACCACCAGGGAGTTCTGAGAACGACTACTTGACTTTATTTAGATTAATAGAAACATTATGTGATAGATATGGAGAAATAATTGTTATTGGTGATTTTAATTTGTATTCGTGTCCTGTAAATGTTAAAAATTATTATGAATATTTTGTGTCCTATTGCGAATTCACTCAAAGTAACACAGTACAAAACTGTCTAGGTCGTCAGTTGGATTTGGTTCTGAGCACGGGTTTTAGCGGGGAGGTGTCGGCAGTGGCGGCCGACGACGCGCTTGTTATATCTTTTTAATTATTTTTGTAATTTTTAGCACTATGTTTTTAATTGTTCAAGTAAAATTGAGATTTCCTTGATTCAAACCATAAAATGATTGTTAAAACCGCCTTTACACTATTTGTTTATTACAATATTTATTTCATAACATAATTATAGTTTTTCGATTCATTTATATAAAGATTTTATCTTGTTACTTCCTTTCGATTTATTTAAAATATTATGTTTCCGGTTGACCTTGCTTTAAGTTTCTATGTTGGTAGAAAGGATTTATCTTGACACATCCGTTTGAATTATTTAAATTGTAATTCCCTTTAGCATAATAATAAGGATTTAACTTGAGTCATTCACTTCCTGTGGAGTTAATATTATTAAATTGTTTTGACATATCCGCTTGATTTATTAATATTATTAAATTGTTTTGACATATCCGCTTGATTTATAAAAATTCTATTGGTCGGTATAGTTTGGCGCCACAGTTCGGCGCTAATTTTGTGTATGTAAACGGTTGTAACTCGAATGAAAGCACTTTCCTTGTCAAGCTGTCGGACCAAGCAGATCACCAGTTAAGTATTCTTTCTGTTCCATAAATGATTGTGAAGTAGAAAAATTAAATGTGTAACTAGGACTATTAGTATAAGTTATGTTGTGTTCTCCCGAAATGTTGTGTGAATTAAATAAATAATGATATCAATGGGTAATGATAAATTTAAAAACTAGTAGTACTAACGACATCTCTGATATCGTTATTTCATGTTCGATATATTGTTGAAAAATAAATTATAATTTACCTTCTTGGATAACAAAGATTTGGTATTGAGGTTAATGAAGCTTTATCTTGTTGAAAGGGTTTATTTATAATAAATACTTGCCATATATTTGCTTGAATTTTATTTATTAATATTATCTATATATTTAATCTAACACGCTCGTACCCGTCGACGCGCATCACCCGCCGCTCGCGGTCAGCGTGCACTGCACGCGCGCGCTTCCCGCAGCCGCCGCGGCCGCCCCGCCCGCGCCCTCTGCCGACGGCAGTCGCGCAGCGCGTAGTGTTAGGCCGCAGTGGAACTTCTATCGAGCCGACTACGAGTTGTTATACTCTATGCTGACTTCCACTGATTGGAGTATGATTTACGACATGCATGATTTGGAAGATATGTTGAATATTTTTTATGAAAAACTGAATGACATTTTAGATAGATGTGTACCCCGGAAAAAGCTTCAACGTGAAAACTCTCGATACGTTTATCCCGAATGGTACACCGCAGATATTATAAGAGACATAAAGAATAAAGCTAAATTTCATAAAACTTTCAAAAAAACAAAGCTGGATAGCGATTATTCTGAATTTTCAAAGTACAGAGCTCGTATTAAAAAATCCATAGAAATTGCACACAAAGAACATAAGTTTAAAATACAAAATCAATTTTTAAAAGATCCAAAATCATTCTGGCAGTACATTAGGTCCAAACGAAGTAGGTTGAACAGGCAAAATATCATAAAGAATGGTCAACATCTTTCGGATGAGGAGTCTGCTCGACATTTTGCGTCATTTTTTGAGTCAGTGTATAATAAAGAGCGGCCGCAGCTGGAGGCGCGGGAGGCGGAAGCGGACGCGGGAGCGAACTGTGCACGAGTGCACATCGAGACCCTCAGTCTTCAAGTCGTAAGGGAAGCGCTCATAAAGCTGAAGCCAAAGCGCTCATCTGGCCCCGATGGCATTCCAGCTTTTCTGTTCCGAGACTGTGGCAGGGTGCTGGCCGAGCCCCTGCATCATATCTTTAATACTTGTTTAAAACAAGCAACGTTTCCGCCTAGGTGGAAAATCACGCGAGTGATTCCGGTTCCCAAAGGTAAGTCAGGTCCGGATGTCAGTGGCTACAGACCGGTGGCAGTGTTGTCGACCCCTGCAAAAGTTTTCGAGTCTGCCATCCAACGCTGTGTGCAGGCTCAAGTGAGCGCACAGCTATCGGACGCACAGCACGGGTTCCGGCCGGCGCGCAGCACTGCCACTAATCTGTTAAACTTCATGGCGAGAGTGGTGCCGGCCGTCGATGCTGGTGTGCAGGTAGGTGCGGCATATTTTGATTTTAAGAAGGCGTTTGATACCGTCGACAATGATGTACTGCTCATGAAGCTGGCAAAAATTGGCTGTACTCAGCACCTCTTACAGTTCTTCGCCAGCTACTTAAAAGACCGACAGCAGTACGTCGACTACAACGGGTTCGAATCCGAGCCATACTACACCAGGTCAGGCGTGAGCCAGGGCAGCAATTTTGGTCCTCTCAAATTTATTTTAATGATAAATGACTTACCAGACGTAGTCAAACATAGTTTATGTTTATTGTTTGCAGATGACCTCAAGTCAGAGGTGGGTCAGATTGTGAGAAATTGCAAGAAGACATAGATAGAGTGGTAGAATGGAGCCATAAAAAGAAACTCTATTTTAACACAGCGAAATGCTCAGTAATGACATTTACGCGCGCGAAGACTGCCTTAAACTACGAATACAAAGTAGAGGAAGCGCCGATGCAGCGAGTGTCTCAGGTACGAGATCTAGGAGTACTCCTTACCCCGGATCTAACTTTCCGGGACCATATAGTTAAGATTTGCAAGAAGGCGTACAGAAACCTGGGTTTCGTGCTGAGACAGTCGCAGGGTTTCACTAACGTTACCACGCTTAGGGTGCTGTATGACGCTTTGGTAAGGAGTCACTTGGAACACAGTGCTGTGATTTGGGCTCCTCATGAAGCGAAATACAATGTCATGCTGGAGCGAGTGCAGAATAAATTTACAAGACATTTGTACTTCAAACTTTATGGGGTTTACCCATTTTACCCGCTGATGTATCCTACACTGTTTGTACTGGGTATGGTGGGGTACAACGAACTCAGAGTGCGCAGGGAATTTACACTCGCGGCGTATGCGCTAAAGGTCCTGCGTGGAGTGGCACATAACCCGGGTGTGCTGCGTCACCTGAAGCTGTGCGTACGTGTGGAGACGGCGGCGACCGCCACTGCTGGCCGTGCCTGCTGCCAGAACCAACCTGCTGTCAAAAACACCCCTCACCCGTACAATATGTGTGCTAAACGAAGTGCATGAACGAATTGACATATTTTCGTGCAATCTGAGTGAATTCGCAAGAGTTTTGTTGAATTTTGTGAGTTATAGCTAAATATTAATATGCTGTGTTGTCTGATTTTATATATATATGTATAGGTTAAGATTTGTATAGGTTAAGATTTTAAACCAGCTTAGAAGAGAAAAAAAAAACTGTATAGGTACAAATAATTTTATTCGTTTAGTTTATTGTTTTAGTGTTGTTTTGTACATATTTTTTAAGTTTAGTTTTTAAGTAGCCGTAAGTTGTTTTACTATTTATGTGGTGTGTGCTCGCTAACCACTATCGTATTGGGGACACCTGTAAAGATAGTGTGTAAGTTTAATAATAAATAAATAAATAAATCTAAATCATTCTATTGTTATAAAAGTTGCGTCGCAGGACAGAGTTGTACTGCTCGCTCGATAGATGGCGTTGACGTCGAATTAGATCTCGCTATGGTTTCGTTACCTCGCCGCATACATAAAAACCCGGCGTACCAACGTTAATTCAGGTTGTACTCTAGCAAGTGAGTACAACTCTTGTCACTTCTGATGTATAAATTATTTTTGAAGAGATCGAGCTCCTTTTTGAGTTCGATCTTGTATGATAAATTTCTGTATTATAATTATAATCATATAATGTCATGTCATGTAATCGTAGAACTCAATGTAACGCACTCAAAACATTGTGCTGATGGATGGATTGAATAGTACCCGGGTCGTGGAGGTGTTTAAAGTAAAAAACTTGTCAAAAAGTTGGAACTTTGACCCCCAATATCTCCGTAACAAGGTATGTAGGTAGGTATGGTGTAGAACAAAAAAAAATCACAGATCTCGTGCTCTACACGAACTTCGGGTAGGTACATTGAAAATGCACTTATGCAAGCTTTTCATTTTACACGATGCCTAATCTATCATCAGATGTAATAGATTTAGTATCGTCTTTGAAGTAATAGAGCTCAAATGTACGATGAAAGAATCCGTAACGTAAAAATAATATTTTTTTGCAAAAAAAAATCTAAAATTATTTAAAAAAAAATTAAAATTCTTTAAAAGGTCTTTATGATCATAAACATAAAGACCATATTAAAAAATTTAAATTTTTGACGTTATTCATAAAATAAAGGTAGGTTCTGATAAAGTAGCCATTTTTTTAGCCTTTTTTTTTAGCCCAGTTTTGTTTGTCTTGGAATGGATCTTGTTTCTGGGTAACTTTGCGTAAAAAACAGAGGCTAACAATTTCACTAGGACCGTGTGGTTCGTTTTGTCTCAAATAGATGTTTTTTGTGTCTTTAAGTGTACTATTTAGTTTATGACCGTTAAATAAAATTTAAAAATGATTTTGACTCTTATTTGGACCTTCTAAATTAAAACAAATACAATTATCACACTCGGCATTGTCCAATCAACAGATGCACAAATAAGTACCGTACAAGTACCGTATCGATATCTCTCCATTTCTGGAGGTAGTTTACCTACGTTTATTGATTAGGAGCCTGTATTGTCCCACTGCAGTGCCAATGCCTCCCTACCCTTTTTCCAGCTCTCACGGTCTATTGCATTTTGTTGCCATTCCTTCTCCCACAAAAATAATTTTAAAGAATTAAATTATATTATAGGGATTGTGGACTTTTCATGACCTAAGGTTTATTTTTTTTTGTAAACCGGTTTAAATTATGACATGTATGTTTTAGTTGATTGAGAACTGTAAAAGCTGTATTGACATTATGTAATAAATTTAATGATTTTGTACGTTTTTAATAAATAAAACTTTTGGTATTGTCTTGTATTGTATGCATATTAATATAACTCACATTAAAAAATACGTATTTACAAATAAGTACAAATACATTTCAAGATCAAATCTTAAACACTCCGAGTCCCATAAGAAATCAGCGACATCGCACGGGACGCATCTAAGGAGCGCGCTCCCCGAAATTACACCACACAAAGGGCACCTTTTTGCCTAGATTATTAGTGATACAGAGATCCGTTTTTTTTTCAAATGTAGCCCAACTCAATACCCCGAGGGCTTTTTTTCATTTTTTCGATATCACGTTTAGTTTTTGAGATACAGTCGATTTTATGCCAAAAGACCCTTAAAAATTGATCGAATTTTCCACATTATTGCGATTTTCAAAAAAAGTATACTTACGATTTTTTCGTTTTTTTTTTTCACCGTATTAAAGCCTTTATTAATATGCATCTTTTAAGACCTAAAACATACATGTCGCCTTAAAACTCACGACACCAAGGCGATGTCACACTCTGAGCGAAAATGGGGGCCTATACTGAAGCGATCGAAAAAAACATTTCCAATGTTAAAATGATCGCAATGACGAGGAGAACAAGTGCCTTTCGGCTTCGTTAAGAGGTGTTTTACACCCTATTATTTTATAAAATATTTAGTTTTTTCATGAAACTAGGAAGATAATGATAATTATGTTCAATCTTTTTGTTTTAAATTTTTCAAAAATGTCATATAAATTTAACTTGAAATTTATTTTGTATTGTTTTGTAATTTTATTTTAGGAAATATCTGGCATCAATCCGTTCGCATGTGTTATAATAATCCCAGTTATACAGGGAAACCTATAATTGGCTATAATAACTACAACAAGCTTATTTTGTATTTTTTTTTTGTATTCGCTGTTGGTTACCTAAATAAATAAATAAAAAAAAAATCACGGTAAAAATAATTAATTTAAATTTATTAAATAATACGCGGGATCAAACTACCGGAATAAAGAGTATCCTATGTATTAAAATCCAGGTCATAATTAAACTATCTGTGTGTGTGCTAAATTTTATCCAAATCTTCGTAATGTTCGTAAGTCGGGGTTGTAAAATCAAATCGTAGCATTTATTTTAGTAGGCCAGATACAGGCACTTTTGAATTGTCGAAACAAAGATGAACACTACTAGTCACTAGTAGCTACATTGTTCATCTTTGTTTCGACAATTCAACTAGTCCCAGTCACAAGACATAAGAACTGTGAAAGTACTGTAGAACATTCCCTAGTGTAGATCTCTATGGAGGAACGGCCAAAAATCTCCATGAGTCTCCATGGACTGGACAGTCTTTTCAACCGACTTCCAAAAAGAGGAGGTTCTTAATTCGACTGTTTTTTTTTTGTGTTTGTTATCTCAGAACTTTCGACTGGGTGAACCGATTTTGATAATTATTTTTTTATTTGAAAGCTGGTACACCACAAGGAAAGCCGTGTGGTCTCATTTTGTGAACATCTGATGCTGACATTCGGAGATATACAGTGGAACTCTTCAAAAACAGACGGCAAATCTGCCGTGATTGCTCGCTTGGTTGTTAATTGTTTATACAACATCATGACGTAACATCACGCCTGTATGCTCTGATGTATTGATGATGTACAGATGCATTTATTGGGAATAAGACTATTATCATGGCATGTATTGTTAACAAACAATGTAAAATAAATTCATGGCAAATATTTGTTAACAACTAAAACTGGCTTCAGCTTCAGAAGTCGGTGGCAAAAAAAACGAAATCATACAAACAAGTCACCGACTTCTGAAGCTAAAGTTATTTTTCTCTTTTTTGTGTTTTTAGAAGTCGGTTTTATTTTTTGCAAAAAAGTTTTTTTAGATGAAAATATTGGTATCCTTGCGCCTCCGTAGACCAGAGAATGGGCAGCAGCGTTTTCTGTTAGTCTTTCATCACTGAGGTCTCCAATCCGCCTGCCAAGCGTTTGGAGGTTACGGCAAATTCCTCCCGTCATGGGAGAGGCTATGTCCAGCAGTGGGCGTTATGGGCTGTTGTTGTTGTTGTATTGGTATCAAATCTTGGTTTTGAGAAGTAATAAATATTTTTGAGAAACTATATATTTTTGTAAAATCTTGGATACACCATTCATGTTGAGATGGTATTATTATTATGTGAGAACAATGTAGCAACATGTGCACGTTCAGTAGTGGCGTTAGGGGGGGGCGAGGGTGGGCGACCGCCCAGGGCGCCGGATATGAAGGGGCGCCTGCGGCAGGATAGGTTTTTGACAAAGTTGCCAAGTTTGTCAATCGAAAATGAAATTGCTGAAAACATCGACTTTGTTAACTTATTAAAAGAGTTCGCCGATAGAAAGGCTAGAAAAGTAGTACTCCCAAATTAATAATGCGCATGCAAATCTGCGCCAATTGTCGTATTCCCGGAAACACCCGAATCATTGAATCGGAGAGAGCCCTAAACAATGCACTTGCATTTTGTACCTTGTTCGAAAGAAACAGGAGTCAATGTCATATTATGTCAAATCATGTGAAACAATTGAAAACAATTCGGGCGGTCGGCGGCTGTCGCCGGTCAGTCAAAGGTCCGTCAGTCGTCTTTATATATTGGTGGTGACTGCACGTGTTCTCTCTGTGTGGAATTATATAGAGCTGCTATTACACACCCTTCTTGGTTTTGTTTTCAAAGGTGAATTTAATTTCAACTTTAATTATCTTACTCAAATTGAAATAGTTTATTTTGTAAAATAGGTAAATATACTAACATTTTTCACGTTTTTTAATATTAAAAATACCTACGTTGATGGTGTGTTACGGTAATAGTGGATAAACCTGACTGTCCGTTCCTGGGGCACTGGACCCGTATACACAGCTGCAGGTCTGGTGCACCGGGAAGCGGACTTAGTTATAACTATAGGTTTTTGAATTGATTATTATTTTATTGTATTTTGATGATAATTGGTTATTTTAATGAGAATGTTGCTAACATAGTTTGTAAGTATTACTAACAACAATATGAATCACTTATGTTCGATTTAAATAAATAATAATAATAAATACCATATTAAAAGTAAATCAATTCAACAAAGATTGTAGCATATTCGCAATCGTGTCGTTTTCCTCGCTATTTACTTACATCGAATTATCGAATCAATTTTATTACTGATAAATCAATATTTATCTCTTTTAGCACAAAACACATAATTCTACTAAATTATGCATGAAAAAAAATGCACTTAACCACTCTATATACATATCGTCTTCCGACGCTCGGGGAATACGACCGTTGCCGAATAGTGACGAAGATTTCTATGCGCATTATCACTTTGGGAGACCTTGTAAATTCTTAATAGTTAATAAAAACGACTATTTTTTTTTTGAATAAATGGTTGTTTCATTATACCTATCCTTTGCCATTTTTTCGTATGGGTTTAAACTTGCAGTTGGGGGCGCGCTAGAAATCCCGCCCAGGGCGCTGGTAGTGCTAAAACGACGGCACTGCACGTTAAAAGTATCCAGTAAAAACAAAAAAAAAGTACAATTCAAAAACAAAATAATTCAGTAGAATTATAGTAAAGTTTTAAACAAGAAATACTCAATTCAGTAACGGCGATTAATTATTTAGACCACTAAATGAGGGTGTAAAATTCCTCAATACTCCATAGAAAAGAAAAGATCCTCTGACCAGACTGGTGTTGTCTGGTGGGCTACTCTACTGTTCAACAGTTGTTAAATTCAGAATTTTGATGTTAGTTCTTCCTTTGTGGTATAGACAACGCCTGTAGCTCTTTTCATACGATCCGCTACAGTTGAATAATTACGAGAAAAAGTACGAGTAACTGTTAAAGCATATGAGTTGATAAAATCTACCCATGTGGTTAAGGCGGTTCCCCGAGCAAAATTAGCATCTTTATTTGTGGTGGTTCAAACTTCGTTTGAATTACTGTTTGAATAAAGTTCTAATCAGCTTGTACTACAAGTGGTTGTTACGTCAGTCACTGCAGGCCGAATAGTGCGAAATGCGTGGTTTGTAGTCTGTATAAAATCAAATTTACGTCTTTTGGAAAAAATAAAACGACAATATGTTCATTATTAAATTGCCTATCCATTCGTTTAAGTAGCAAATCAAAATAATGGTTACTTTACGAGGAGTAGCATTTTATAAATCATTATTTCCCATTTCTGTGGTTTCGTTGTGACGGGATTTATTAAACATTAAGCAACTTAAAAAAAAAATGAAACGACCATTTTGGAGTCAAGAATATGTAGTAATATGTATAATGTATTTTTTATTAGTTGGTAGTTCTTTTGGATAAAAAAGAGTACCTAGGCTCCAAAAAACCGCTCGCTCAAGGTCGTTTGCTCGGGGAGGCGCCTTAAAGTCCGATAGTAGACATATTATATAACTCTCTAATGCCAGATAGATTCGCATGCACGAAAAGTTCGATCAAACTGGTACGCACATCACCATGGTGATCATCATGGGGGGGTAGATGTAATTATTATTTTCTTCGTATTTATTCTTCACACATATTTTTATTGGTTTTTTTTTCGTTTACAGAAAATGTTATGTATTTTTTGTTTAACCGTATCTGACCGTGGCATCACTCTGCTCTGGGCCCTATCAGAATACTAGCGCTATAACATTTTTTTAATGTTACAGCACCAAGCTGAGATAGGGCCGTTTGGCCTCGTACAGGACAAATTTCGTTACTTTTTATTTAATTTTTGACTCTTTGTTTAAATTTTATTAGTTTTAAGTACTGCTAATTTCACCATTTTAATTTGTGTGTTTTGTCCTGTGCAGGCGACCGTGTGTAGGCTAATAAACGTTTTTTCTTTCTTTCTGTACGTGTTTGACATTGCTTTAGTAGGTAGGTACTCAACCACATAATTTGAATTATCAACGGAGCATAAAAAAACCATCTCACACGAAGCTGTCACCTGATCACGGCTAGAAAGCAGATTGTAAATTAAGGCCGTCTACGCCAAGCAAAGTAGGTATTTAACGCTACCACCCTTTACGCGAAACGAGTCGTGCACACGCGTCGCCGACTTGAACCCAAAGCTGAGCGAAGTGTCACAGTATAGGTAAGCGTGTCGTGTAGGCAGTAGGTCAACTTATTTTATTAAATTGTCAGCTTGATTTATTATAATAGGTAGTATTTGCGAAAACCTAACATTTAAATGTAATAAATTAATTTGAATAGATGTTGTAAATGCAAATTGCTGCAAGTCGTAATTTATTCAATTATTTGTGTACCAGACGGGTGGACTCGTGTTTGGAAATTCAAAAACTATAACGGAACCAAATCTGAGCCACTAACCGCCCTGTACCGAAAGTTCTGGGTGTAAACGTTAGCTTCGTGGAACGGAGAGGTGGGTTTGGAAAATACTGCAATATTATTGTAGATGGAGAAGAAATGAAACACTCTTTGACTATGGTAAGACACTACAAGCAGACAATACTGGAAAAACTGAGCTGAAACTATAATCGGAAAGAACTGTTAACTATTCGGATATCGAAACGAAACTGACTGCTTGAATATCGTAAACAAAACTGACTGTTCCAATGTCGAAAACAAAACTTACTATGCGGTGCCTGCGCTGTGCTTTCATACTATTAGCAGACACACAAAAAATATTCGCGAATCCTCTAGCGGTGTGTAGTATTTGTTCGCTAGACAATCTTTTAATTCATACAAAAAGCATGAACAAAAAACATTAACAAAAAAATACAAAGGAAACTATAAACAAAAGGATAATAAATAACTCGAACGGAAGAAGGAAGTAGGTACTTTACGCTCTCGGCGTACGGTCGAAATTAAATTAACATTTCTCGATGTTTTTTATAAGTAGTTTGCGTACGCGCACCTGTGACGAGACTATTCTCTCGAGGGAATTTGTACCTACTTACTTTTGAAACTAATAATAACAGAAAGTACTCGACAAAGAATCACAAACACGGCAATAGCGTACTTTCTCGAACGTTCTTTCTATAGACTATATAAAAACACTGTTTGAGACACTTGTCGCGAACAATTTGACTAGGTTTCTTACATTGTTTTTATCTCACGAAGAGACACATGCTTTATTTGTTGTATCATGTATCACCGTAAAATTGTAAATACCGTTAGATTATAATCTATCTCGTGAGATTGTAAACTCGTTCGTTGAGGAATTCCCTCGACTGTCTATGGTCTCCATCATCAGACCAATGGCACTTACAACCCATATGGGTGCAAAGTTCTCATCAATAGAAATGAATTAAATCCAAACACAAGGTAGCTACTGTAAAACGTTGAGGAGTTCTTTTGACTGTCCTTCGTCTTTATCATCAGACCCCTAAAGATGACCACAACCCATTTAGGTGTAAAGTTCTCATCAATACAAATTAATCAAGTCCAAACACCAGGTAATTATTGTGAATCGTTGAGGAGTGCCCTCGACTGTCTTCGGGTTCCATCATCAGATCGAGTCCAGACTTTCTTTAAATAGTAGTGCTCTAAAATACTCAATGAACAAAAAAACAAACGCACTAGTCGCACTACGATGTTCAAAGGTTCCCCTCGATTTCTCTGAGATGCCATCATCAGATCCCAGTTTCATGGTCATGGTACTACTCTTGGAATATCTTCTTTCCAACAAAAAAAGAATTATCTAAATCGGTTCATAAACGACGAAGTTATCCTACGGTCAAATTGTGAAACCTCCTCCTTTTTTTAAGTCGGTTAAAAAAGACTGTACTGTTATAATTACACTACGTTCTTTAAATAAATCGTTCGATAAATCGACGGGACAGCCGTGCGCCAGCAAAAGGGACATAGGTCCTACCTCGTCAAGGCCTGGCGGGCGACTGAATCCACGTGCGCAAGCCGTTTTCTTATATAATAATTTATTATTAAAAGGATTAAATTGTTTTGAAAAAATTAACCACAAATAATTGTTCTATATGTTATTAACTTTGCTTAGATATTTTTTTTGGAAGTAAAACTTTGATATTCTCCAAATAAAATAAGAAAAACATAAAAAAATATTCGAATTAGGCTCCTGTTCGGATTTTTTTTTCATCGAGTGAAGTTTTTGATATCATGTTTTGAACCACAAATTATCTTAGTAAATATAGTCAACTATAATATCTATTTTTTTTGGCTTTAAAAAATCACTATTTCTTTGATTACTATTGAATCAAAGTTATGTAAAACTGGGAAAATTGGGACTACCTGCCCTTAATGGAGAACACGCAAAAAGAACTTACTGGTCGGTGGTGGATATTAATTGCTCTAAGGTAGTATGTCAGTTGTTGAGTACCCTTAGCGAAAACTTGCCTGTTCCACTGGTTGGCTCTTAACCATATTTGGCTCGATTGTTTTCTCTAGAAACATTGCAAACAGTATATACATAGTAGATAGCGGACTAATAGGTCGATATTTATTTATATCTGCTGGATCGCTTTTTGTGTAAAAGTATTATCCTTGAATTAGCCCAATTTTTAGGTATTTCTTGGCTCTCGAGTACTTTACTGAACAAAGTTATTAGTTGGCTTATCCAGTGCCGGCAGTCTCGACAGAGATAACGACAAAATCGACGACAAACGATGCTTGTGTGTAAAGCAAGTCTCTACATCCAAGATGCGTTTCTAGCAATCATCGTTATTGCAACCGTATTCTTTCGTGAGTAATTAGCAATCAAAAGTTAGCGATTTTGTCGTTATCTCTGTCGAAACTGCCGGGCCTGGTGTCTTCCACATATCAAAGCTTCGTGTAGGATGTTGTCCGGGCCTGGACTTTTTTCTTTCATCAGTTTTACATTTTTGTTTTCATTTTTTCTTCGCCAGTGAAGGGTTCAACAGTTTCATTCGTTTCTCCCGTTTTGTGAATCCTTCTGTAGCTACCATTTTATAGTCCTGACAAGGAACCCTTATAGTTTCGTCATGTCCGTCTGTCTGTATGTCTGTCTGTCTGTCCGAAGGGTTACTATGAGACCGTTAATACGGGAAACCTGTAATTTTGTAGAGGTATGAATATCAATTACGCCGACAAAGCGGTAAAATAAAATTTTTGAAAATATTTTTTTTAGGGTAGCTGCCCTACATGTGAAGTGGGGATGATTATTTTTTTCGTCGTTTACCCCATCGCGTGGGGTATCGTTGAAAAGGTCTTTTAAAATGACTTATAACAGGGGTTTCTAATACTTTGTATTTTTCGATTGAATGCTCCATTTACGACTTAACTTTTTTATTTGGTCTGAGTTTAGCGGTATTTACAATTTTACGGCGACATACTGTTACATTAGAGATTTTGTCCCTCCAGTGGTAATGGAACAAAAGCCCAGATGCAAGGTGGGTTGGTAATAAAAGGCAAAGAAACAACATACTATCTCAAACAACAAAAGTTTATTTATATAAACTTAAATATAAAAAAAAGATAATGCCAGCCAGCGTTAAATTCAGTCGGTTTGAGCTATGGTTGTGGGGGATTGGAGATAAACCCAGTACTGTTCCTTTTTCAAAAGTTTAAATCAAATTAAAGTAAATAAAGTATAATTAAATTAAATTAGTTCTTACTAAAATATCAAGATACAACCTTCCAGTTTAGTGAATACTAATAGATATTATATGGGCGCCAGGGACTTGAACAGTCCCGGATCCCGGAGCCGACGAAGATGTCCAATATACTTCCAGTTAAGCGTAGGTGTCGAACCCGGGGTCCATTAATTTAATTAAGTTGAAGACCGGCTTCTAATTTGGAAAACCGGGCAGGTGATACACGGGTTCATATATGAACCAGTAGAAAATAAATTTAAAATGTGTCAATTTATATTAAAAAAAAACCGTCCCGCCTGCGATAAATCGCTAGGCGGACTCTACTACTGCACGACCGTCTCCACTGGAGGCCTTGAGTGGACTCGAGGAACGGGTCTCGCGTCCAGGTCCCAGAGGCTCGTCTAGATCCTGGCGGCGAGACGAATCGCTCGAGTTGCCTCACCTGGAATTGACAATACGGGGACCCTATTATATAAGGGGAAACCATGGTACTTTCCTTGAGAATGAATAGAGGGGAGGAGCTAGGAGATCTAAAGACTAAACCATTAGCCAGTCCACGTGGCCTACGAGGCCCTTAGAAAACACAATTGAATGAGCTACGACTTCTGTTTGCCTAACCCTGCGTGGTGGGACAGCAATGGTAATACTCACAGTTGGGTAAGGATGAAAACAATTGACTGCTTGATGCGACCGGCTGTAGAACAGGTCCGCCTATTTCATCTGCGAATCCTCAACGCATGGAATCCTGTAATTAATATCCAGGGATCACGTCAATATCCTTTTAACGACCTGGGAAGGACTCAGAGATCACTTCCAAACACTAATTCACCAAAATCCTTACCTTGTAAAACACGAGATAAAGTTTGTAACTTTGCCTCAGGCTTGATCAATAGCAAATTGACGCCCGTGACCTTCCATTGTCCTGTCATGCCTCCCAACCGGAATTAGGCGGAGCACCTAGAAAATCTCCCCTGTTTCAGGTAAAACTTATAAGAGCACTGATGACCGAATCACTACCTCAAGATATTTAATTCTTGAAAATCCCTAACAACTGTCCAACATGACGTTTATACTCTGAAACAATAACAATTTTCAGGATCCAAGCTGACAAACTAATTATTTCTTAGTTCTAACACTAAAGTTTGTCCTAAGTGGAGCAACCTTTTCCTCACTCCTTCGGCGAATTGAGAATGAATCACCTGGCAACACTAAGCCATAGACATACCACAGATTAAATATGGATTGTGAGCACCGCTGCTTCTAGAAAAATCTCCATAATAAAAAAAATAATTTCACTTCCGTTTACGGTTAAAAAAAACAATTAAGTATTTCAACCAAAAGCTGGAAATTATTAAGGATTGGTCTATACGTTATTAGTTCGATGATTTCCAATGAAAATGTTAAAATGTATCGATTATAATTACAACTGCATATCGCAGCCGCTAGAGGTCGCCTCTAACTGTCAGAAAGAAACTGACGTTTAACCGAATGACATTTGGAATGTAAACATAAGATATGATGCATCTAATTTATTATGAACACCAGTTTATTATGGTTTTGAAAAGTGATTTATTGTCAGGAAGTGTTACTAAATAGTCCGGTGACGAAGTACGGATGCAGAGAATGACTCCTTCTTTAAATCGCAACCCAAAGTCATTTGCATAAACCACAATGAACATTTCACTTGGAAATCATGGAGATCACAATTGGAAACCTCACAATTTACAACGCATGCTCACAGGTAAATCTTAGGTACCAAAAAAACAACGTAAAAATACACAATACACAACTGAAAACTGAATAGGTAACTAAATTGTTGATGAATTGGTCATTTACTGTTATCACGGTAGAAGCTATCCCGCTGATTCTACATCCTTATTATATCCAGATGAACTACTCAAGCGCATGCAAGCCAACTACGTGTTTGTAAAAGAGGAGAACAAGCGACGAGTGAACGAGTCCCTCCGACCTAAAGGCAAGCCCTCCCCGGCAGAAAAGGAATTCGGCATTCAATGCCATGGTGAGTTTCCTGATTTAATGAAATATAGTAAAATAATACCATTGTTTAAATCAGGTAGCACATCAGACCCCACTAATTATAGACCCATTTCAGTATTACCCACCTTTAGTAAATTTTTTGAAAAATGAATTTTGGCACAAATGCAAAGCTTTTCAATAAACATAAGTTATTGCATAAAAAACAGTTCGTTTTCACAAGGGGTTGTTCAACTACTGATGCCGGGTGTTGAACTTTTAGGACACATTTATAATGCCTGGGAGGACAAATGCGATGCTTTGGACATTTTTTGCGATTTATCTAAAGCTTTCGATTGCGTTCTTCATGAAACATTAATCAGGAAACTACACCACTACGGAATCCGTAACGCCTCTCTGGATCTTCTTATTTCATATTTGAGTAATAGGATTCAGAGAGTTGATGTTAACGGGAAGAGATCTCCCGAATCCGTGGTGAGAATGGGGGTACCACAAGGCTCAATTCTTGGTCCATTTTTGTTTCTTATTTACATAAATGATTTGCCTCACCTCATAAAGGATAATCATGACATAGTATTGTTTGCAGACGACACTTCTCTTTTATTTAAACTCAAACGTCAGCAGTTAGTTACGGATGATGTTAATAGCGCCCTGGCAAAAGTCGTTAATTGGTTTAATGTTAATAACCTACTGCTAAATGAGAAAAAAACTAAATGTATTAAGTTTACGATACCCCATGTAAGACAAGTGGAAACTACTGTACTAATTAAGGATGAAGAGTTGAAACCGGAAGATAGCACAGTGTTCCTTCCCTTTCATAACTTTGGATGCCAAGCTTCAGTGGGACTCGCATATAGACAAATTGTCAAAAAAACTTAGCTCTGCAGCATACGCCGTTAGAAGAATTCGTGGGTTAACTGATTTAGAGACATCCCGTTTAGTTTACTTTAGTTATTTCCATAGCGTGATGTCGTACGGTATTCTCTTGTGGGGCAATGCCGCCGATATTCAGACAATATTTGTTTTGCAAAAAAGGGCAATTCGTTCAATTTATAAATTAAGTCCCAGATACTCCCTCAGAAAAAAATTTAAAGAGATTAATGTTCTTACTGTGCCTTCTCAGTTTATTTATGAAAACCTTTTGTACGCACACAAAAATATTAATTTGTTTAAAAAATACAGTGATAACCACAACATAAATACGAGGAACAAACACAAATTTGTTGTTCCTGCAACGAGACTCAAAAAAATAGGGGGTACGTTCAGATGCCAATATACTATAATGTATACGTTTTTACAATAAACTTCCGAGCCAAATTCAAGCACTAAGCCTAAATAAATTCAAATCGTTTATAAAACGGAAGCTGTGCCTGAAAGCCTACTATCATGTTAATTACTATCTCGACAAAAAGGCTTGGGATTAAGCTGCTCCAATGAAATTTGCTCAGTGAATGTCGAAGCTTCGGACTTCGCTTGTTTATTGTTTTTCTTTTAGTTTTTTATACACTCTGACATTTAATGTTTTGACATGTATTTTATTATTTTTTACTTTATTATTTTATTTGACATTTACTGATTTGACATGAATACATATTTTGTTAAGTATTTTACTTTTTTTTATCATCATTGTGACTTTTAATGATTTTTGTGATTTTTATTTACATTATTTTTGGATATTCATTTATTTATTCATTCGGCGCCCGTATGTTGTACCGAGTGGACGCGTGTCGGTTGTCCTCGGAATTTTTGCTTTCAAATTTTGTGATTGGCTAATTTAAGTGATTGTGAATTCCTTGTCACTCTTGCCTATCTCTTACCAGTAATTAACGCCCACTGGGCGGACCTAGAGTGAGATATAAACAATTTTGTCATCTACTTTAAAATCTGACTTTCGAAAAGTGACTGTGATTTGCTGGATTCGAACCCGCTCCCACGGCGCGGTGTGCTGTTGCGGTCCGACTCCCCACCCGCTGCGCTACGGTGCTAGTGACGTAGAAACTTGAATTAGCTACTCGCTATCTGCTACGCGGCCGCCGCCGTAGCCGCTGACATCACTGCTACGGATTGCCTACGCGGCTACGAACACGAAGTACTCGCGGCCGATGCGCTACGACTCCGCTCGCACGCGACACCGTCTTACGGCGCAGTGCGCACGCACTTATCGATTGTGACGAAGTCTACGAGATCTGCTTGCTTCTATATTACAACTATTTGGAAACATGTCCGCTGTAAGACGCACTCCCCCGACAACTCCGAAAACGCAAATAAACAACCTTTGCCAGTCCCAGACCAAATCGGAATCGGATATAGCCAATGCAGTGGTGAGTGATTATGTAAATACAAACCGAAATAAAAGAGCCCGAAAGGCAAACTCGCCACAAGGCGCTGCTACGCACGACCTTCAAACTCAATTCGAAGATTGGAAGGAAGAACAAGACTCTTCAATTGCAAAGCTACTTGCGACTCAAACCGCTGTGATGGCTAAATTGGCGTCTGATATTGAAGAAATAAAATCTCAGAACACTCAGATTCAGGCATCTAATACGGAAATACACAAGTCTAATGAGGAGATAGTTAAATCTATGTCTTTCATAAACCAGCAATTTGAGGAGCTGAAAAAAGAAGTTGAAGACCTAAGAAAGGAACGCCGGGAACAGAGACAATACATAGAAAGTCTAGAGAAAAGACTACAAGATCTACAACATAAATCCAGGTCGTCGGGCATTGAAATCCGTAATATACCGCAATGTAACATTGAAACGAATGCCACTCTCGCAAAAACGGTATGCAGCACTGGCGAAGCTATCGGAGTATCCATAAAAGACTCTGATCTGAGGGATATCTATCGCTTGCCCGGGAAACCTTCGGGTGCGCCTACCACTACACGACCGATTATAGCTGAATTTTCTTCTGCTATAAAAAAGGAGACACTCATATCTGCAGTTCGAACATTCAACAAAGCCAAGGACAAGGAAGATAAATTAAATACTGTTCTCATTGGCATTCCAGGACCTTGTCAGCCGGTCTATGTCACGGAACAGCTTCCGGGTAACACGAAAAAACTGTTCTACCAATCAAGAGAGTTTGCGAAAAACCACAAGTTCAAATTCTGCTGGGTATCCAACGGGAACATATTTTTGCGCAAAATGGAAGGAGACAAACAATTGTTAATCAACTCTGAAAAATGTCTTCAGGATATAGACTACACTGGCTTGTGACTGGTAATCTGTATAGTTATAATTATTATATTAGCATTCATCTGTCTACTATTATTGTTTTTCGATATTGTATTTGTTTCTAAATCTAAAAGGATACACAATTTACTTAACACTCACATAACCACACACATAAAAACTCACCCTAGAAAACGCACTCTATACAAAAATACATTCACAAATCACTCCCACAAAATCACCCGGTACAACAACTACTTTTACCCAAAAACCCAAAAATTAAATGACATAATGTTATATACTAAACAAATCCTAACAATAGAAATCGTACATCTGAGTCACCTCACGTTACTTCTACTCTCTCCCAATGGCTAGCATCAATAGTATTTGCAGCGAGTTGGACTCGCTGACAGTGGGTAACTCATTTAACTGTGCCCCAGAAAATTGTATTGAATATGTCAACACCACCAATACCAGCATAAAAATACTACACTTAAACATCCGTAGCTTAAATAAAAACCTTGACCAACTCCAGGTACTAATGCACTCAACAAAACTTGATTTAGACGTGGTTATTCTTACTGAATGTTGGCTTAGTAAAGTCAGTAATATGCCTGTTTTGGCTGGATATGATTCACATTTTACTGAAATAAATAGTAACCAAAATGATGGAATTGTTATCTTTACAAAACAAGCTCTCCGAACCACTGAGTGGGAACCTCAATTTGTCGGTGGAAATTGTTTGGTATCTCATTTAATTAACCAAAATATCGCTATTGTAGCAGTGTACCGATCCCCGTCATACAGTTCCAAGGAAAGTACCGAAAGTTTTTTGGATAGTTTAAATAGTGTCTACGTAAGCCTTTCCTCCTACAAAAATATAGTCCTCATAGGTGATATTAATATAGACCTCAAACCCAATAGTACAGATGACCGCTGTTTCAACTATCTTATTCTAAATGCTTCCCACGGTCTTCTTCCAACCCACAGGTACAACACTCGGCTGGATAACTGTCTAGATCATGTACTCGTTAAAACTACCCTTCCTGTTACTACCCTTGTACTAGACTCTCATATTACGGACCACAAACCGGTGCTACTTAATATTGCTAACACAAACCCAGATAATAAACCACTCCACATAGCCACCCGCATAGACTACGATGCAGTTAAGTTAGATTTAGAAAACTCGGATTTTACCCCATTGTACAAAATTATTGACCCCAATATATCCATGAATATGTTTCTAACTATTATTTCTTCAGTAATTGATAAACACACTAAACAAATTAAAATCCCAAGGAAAAAAAGAATAATTAAACCATGGATAACCACCGGCCTATTAAAGTGTATACAAAACCGTGACCGGTTGCACAACAGATCAAGAAAAGATCCCAATAATCTTATCCTAAAAATTACCTATACGCGGTACCGGAATTTTTGTAATGATCTGCTCCGGAAACTAAAAATAGCCCATGAAAAACGTGAACTTGAAAAATCTCGTAACAACCCCAAAGCCCTTTGGAAAACGATAAAACAAATCACCAATACCACCAAAAAGAAAACTAGCCCAGTAGAACTGTTGGACATCTGTGACAACGCTACTTCATCCGTAAACGAAGTATGTAGGTCTTTCAGTAACATAGGAACTAACTTGGCAGAAAAAATATTGTCCCAATCTCACCAACCTACAAACCCACCTGAGAGATCATGTCAAAACATTTCGTCCAGCCCCGCCAACTCCCTTGTGATACTTGAGGTTGATGAATCAGAAGTGGAGTCTCTTATTCTGCAACTGCGTAATGATTGCGCAATTGGTTGGGATGGCATATCCCCCTTAGTCCTAAAGAGTTGCCGCAAGACCCTGACGCCACCTTTGACGTTTATCCTTAACTCCTGCATTCAAAAAGGCATCTTTCCTGATGCGCTAAAGAAAGCTATCATTCATCCAATTCATAAGGGAGAGAACAGAAACTGTGTCAACAATTACAGACCCATATCGGTCTTATCAGCTCTCTCGAAGATACTAGAAAGGATCCTAAATAACGGTTTAAGCAAATTCCTCAACAAACATCAGCTCATAGCTGATAATCAATATGGATTTCGCACAGGTTCCTCTACTGAAGACGCAGTTCTTGAGCTGACACAATTGGTTGCGAGGAATCTTGACAGTAGAACCAAAAGTCTTGGAATCTTCCTAGACCTCTCTAAAGCATTTGACACAGTCTCTGTTCCCAAACTTATCTCTAAATTGGAACTCCTAGGGGTACGAGGAAATACCCTCAAAATTTTCATAGATTACCTTAACAACCGGACCCAACGAGTAAAAATTGGAGAGCATATAAGTGAAGAATTTTCGACCACTTACGGTGTACCTCAGGGAAGCATTTTAGGCCCCAGCCTCTTTCTAATATACGTCAATGAGTTGTGCAGAATGACTATCCCCAATTCCAAGATCATTGCGTATGCTGACGACACCGCAGTCATAGTTCACGGACCAACTTGGGATAGCGTTAAGCACTACGCAGAAGCGGCAATGACAACTATAATGAAATGGCTCAACCATAACTTGCTTACCCTAAACTGCGACAAAACATCGTACATTCCCTTCGCTATCCGGCGTAACAACCTGCCCGACAAATCCTTCTCCATAATAGCGCACACCTGCTCCAAACAATCTCCACAATGCTCATGTCCGACGCTTGTCAGAACTGATAACGTGAAATATCTGGGTGTCCAAATAGACGGAGGATTACGATGGGACAAACATGTTGACGCCACTACCACTAGATGTTTAAAACTTTTGCATATATTCAAATCCCTTAGAGACTCGGCTGCGCCTGATACCCTGAAGATGGTTTACTTTGCGTTACGCCAATCCGTCATTGGATATTGCATTACAGTATGGGGTGGCGCAAACAAAACCAGTCTTCTGAGGATTGAAAGAGCGCAGAGAGCCATATTGAAGGTGATGTCGCACAAACCTTATCGCTATCCCACGACTCAATTATACGCTGATTCTAAAGTACTTACAGTGCGTCAGCTTTTTGTACTGCAGTCTACTGTTAGAAAACACGCTAGCGTTCCCCCAACTGACCCTAAAAAAAGGAAGAAACTACCACTAAGTACCCCTCACAAAACCGCCTTCGCTCAACATCAATACTACACATTGAGTACATACATATACAAACAAGTTCACAAAAACCTAAACATTGTCGATCTAAATAAATATGAAATAAAATCAAAACTAACGGAATGGCTACTAAAACAGGACTATCTACAAACAGAATCCTTACTTAAATACGTCTCCTAAATACCTTCATATCCCCAATCACACACAACACACCAACACGCACCTACACACACACACACACACTCACGCGCACACATACACCCTCACGCGCACACATACACCCTCACGCGCACATACACGCAAACAGACACACACATCACATATAAATATAAACTACTACTTGAATTAGCTTTGTATTCATAATCGCTCAGGTAGATCGACACAGTCTACTATTATACTTATAGCATCACTTTTTAAGCTTAATCACTGTCTCTCAAGATACAGGTTACCTACCTAGTTTGAGAGGCAGGGTTTTCCATATTGTGTACAGATTTCAGTTCCTAGATTGTATTACATTGTGTTACTACCTAAGCTCATTTAAATTGTGTTTACTTAAAACATGTTAAATCTGTGTTTTTATGAAATAAAGTTTTATTATTATTATTTGTTTTTATATTTTTACATATCTCGGCTTTATTGCCGGATTTATAGAATAGTACGGGCCGAAGCCAAGTACTACCCCGGGAAAGTGGTATTATGATGAGATGATGATATGACGGAATTTTGCGATGATGAGTGTCGGTGCCTGGTGAACTGTCATGTGTGTGCGGTGACTCGAGGTTCTGTGTTTGTGGTGGTGACTACAGATTTATTATCATTTTGCAAAAACTTTCTGACAATCCTGCATGTATTCAGGATTGCGGCTTTTTGAAGACTTTGGTATGTGTATGGTGGTAAGTCAAGAGTTCTTAAAGACTGATGGAGTTGTTTTGGAATAACTCCTGTTGTTGATACCACAATAGGGACTATTGCGACATTGCTTAGACACCACATTCGGCTGATTTCTATTTTAAGATCTATATATTTTGAAAGTTTTTCGGCTATTGTATTTTGTAGATTGTGGGTGTTTGGTACGGCGATGTCTATAATTTGAGCGGTTTTGTTACGTTTGTCTAATAATGTGATGTCTGGTCTATTGTAGTGAATTGTTTTATCTGTGAAGATTCCTCGGTCGAAGTACAATTTGTGAGTGACGTTTTCAAGAACAGTTTCAGGCTGGTATTTATAATAAGGTACTGGTGGTGTGGAGATGAAGTTATATTTGATTGCTAATTTTTGATGAATTATGTTCGCTATTTGATCATGCCTGTGCTTATAATCAGTCTGGACTATTGCTTTACACGAACCTGTGATGTGCTGAATGGTTTCCGAAGAACTATTGCATCGCCTACATATGTCTACTGTTTGAGGAACTCTCATTATGTGTTTCTGGTAATTTCGGGTTTCTATGACCTGGTCTTGAATCTATTAATTATTATAGAACTTGTTATGAATTTTATATGATTATTGTAAATGTAGGGACCATGTGGGCCAAAATTTATATTTTTTGTTTATTTTTTCCCACAACTGTCTGGCAGTTTGAGTACTCTAAGCGACCTACCCAAATGTCCTTTCTTTGATATTTTTCGTCGTTTCGTTGAGCTCCTTGAGTTATAAGTCGAGCTACACGATAACAGACAAATGCTTGCACTGACAGGACAGGTCCACTCAAATCTGTATGGTTCTTTCTTTAAAAGACCATCTCAGACACTAATCTGCATAGTCCTTATGTGAATTGAGTAAGATTGTCTGGACTTTAAAAGAGACTATGACCTCTGAGTTTGTTTCGGCTGTTTCTTCTCAGAGTAGTCAGGTACGAAACACCGGCCCCATTTAGTTTCAAAATTGACGTGTAAAAGTGTTTGTAAAAACCTATAACTTGCAAAATAAACTCCATTTATCATTTATCAAGGCAGCTTCAAGAAGTTAGAGTTAGATTAATTGGATGTAGGAATAAATGTATATTATTTAAATCGTTGTTGATTATTTTAAACTAGTAGGTCTTTTGATGAGCTGGTATATCTATCATGAGCACGGGATGCAAGATATATTGGACAAGGAGCCTAATCTGCAATAACCAAATACGCTTAGTGGTTATAAAACAAAGGCAAGTAGGTCATTTATCAAAACGTGGTGATGGCAAGTAAAGCAGATCTCTAACTAACTGAATGGTTACATGGATACATGGCAACCCCGACCCTTGCTTGAGCCAGCCCGCAGTTTTAAATCAGCCCCTAAATAATCTCACTCAGATCCCGCCAGTCCCTTGGCTACCCTCCCCAGCGACCCCGCAAGCCGAGGCTCGCATCGTATCCCACAGAGGGTGTCTAATCTATGCGTGTTTTACTCCTGGCTGGAAGCCTTACACTCAAGGCATCCAGAGCATAGTCCGGTTAAGCAGAAGCCAGCCTCATAGGTTAGCATGCGAGATGCCATGTAAAAAAAAAGATATATGGCAGAATACAGAAGTGGCCTATTCTCAGCAGTTGGTAGATTAAGGACAATGATAATATACAACAATGCTACTATTAGGTATGCCTACAACTAGTTAGGTATTTCCAAATTATTAAAACTGCTATATAATCATTGTCACTATGAAAGAGTCCTCTAGGATCTGCCGCAAAGTGGCAGCCATCTTTAAAATTGACGTAAGTACCGATTAAAAACACATGGGTAGTCATTATTTATTGAATTTATCGCTCTAAATATTAATGTAATTATGGTTATTCACACAATCCACCGGAAGAAGATATTATCACCTTTGTATGACTATAATTTATTGTTTTATTTATTTAATATAAAATGAGTTGACCGAGGCAGTTCATGGAGTAACGCCAAGGTTTCAAGATGAAGTTCATCGGAATGTTGCTGGTTATCATGGCTTTTGCATTGGCTCTTGTGGTAAGTTATTCCATTGAGTAAGGTTTGTAAAGAAATCACAGGATCTTTGAAATAGTCATGTTGAAACTCTTTTTTTTCCTTTTGCTAAATGTTGTGAGAGATTCTGTTTTCCAATAAGAACACGTAGGTAATTACGAGGACTAAAGTTTCAAACAAAATTTATTATAAGAGTTTATATGACACGAAGTTCCGCCCTGGTTAAATCCGTGTAACAGCGAGTTTTTTTTTTAATACATAATTGTATATTGAATGAAAATAAATGAATATTTGTCAGAAAAGGTGGCACAACTGACGGATTCTAGTAAAATCGGGTATGGGTCACCGATTTTCAAACAATAATCGCTACTGACAGGGAACAATTTACTTTTTTTTTTTGGAACAACTTAGTGCCCCGTGACTTCACATTTCTGTTAGCTAATATTATATTACTTCCAGAGTGGCATGAGCACAGGTGAACAAACAGCCGGCTGCCACGGCGGCGGTGGTGGCGGCAGAGGGCCTCGACCCCCACCTACTGCGGCCACCACAGCAGCACCAGCTACTAGTAAGTTTACTTTCATATCATCCTCTGCCTATATAGCTTATCCTTATCCCCAACTATGGACTGGACTATCAGTTCCTAGATATTGTTGGTCAAAAAGATGATCAAATTCATCATATAAACCGCTGATAGTATTCAGTGTTATATTAATATTGCCATTTATTTACTTCAGATGCAACGAGCAGCGGATAAATCATCATACTACGGACACTGGCAGGCCTTCAACTATGACGAATGATAGCAAAATATACTGACCCAACATAATATTACAAGTTATTCATAATTATAGAATTCAATCCCATTATTTTTATGTTTTATTTCATTTAATAATAATCTTGTGTCAAAGTCGTGGTGAAATGTATACCCGAGACCGGACGTAGGTACGCTCGGCGCATGCAAACGAAATCGTATCTCTTACCGGCTAGAAACCAGGTACCTACGTCTACAAGCTTAACCGGGTACAGCTGTTCATAACCGCCTTCTACCCGGGGGTAGAAACCGGTTATGAACAAGAGAAATAAAGCTGCTACCAGCCCTTCACTCAATTGATTGGTCACTTTATGTAAATGAGAAACACCTTTTTACAAAAATAAAATGATATTATTAATGTAATATCATTTTATTTTTGTAAAAAGGTGTTTCTCATTTACCTGCTTACCTCACATGTATCACATCAACAAATTATATAATTGTGTTTTAATTTTAAGTAAACGCAACTCCGGCCCCCATGATACAGGCGCAGCCTAGTTTGGGGACCTCTGTTTTCTAAATATTAATGTTAAAATTTTACTCGTTACGATTTTGTCAAAGTGCTAAGTTAGTTTAAGAAAATGATTGTAACAATGATTCAAATTTATTCTTACTTTAGTTTAATTTCACGTTCACACGAAAGCGACAAACACACGAACGAATTTTCGTCTTCTCATTACATTTATTTTATTATTGTTCGGAGAGCAAACGAAATGTCGATTTCCAATATCTTTGGATTGGTTCACGAAGTTCAGACATCTCATTTCGTGAGAAAAATGCCTAATAACAACCAGTGAACAAAAAGTGAACCAATTTGTTTTTTCTGATTGGTTGCGTATGTTTGCCTGTTTGCCTCCTAAGGGGTTCTCACTCACTGGGTATGGGATGAGTTGATGGTTCTTCAATTCCCCAGATTGGGATGTAGCCGACCACCTGCGATAGCAATCGATTGAGATACGTCCGTATGACTGCCGAGTCATGTTCAAACTCTAACAGAAAACTGGGGCCACCACGTAGGCCCCGGCCACCGTAGGCGCGGGCCTGTGGACGGAGAGCTATGGGCTAGCTCGCCGTCCTTCCGTTTCATGACGACAGGCCGTGTCGACGGCGCAGGAGTGTTCCACGCGCGCGTCAAAGATAGTCAGCAATAGGAAGGGTAGCACGGGCCTGCCGGGGTTGCGGGACTATTCAAAAGAGATACCGTGGCCCCGGGATACAAAGGGCGATGAAGGAACATGGATGTGTTTTAGTCAGTAAAAGTCTGACACTCCCTCCTGCTCCGCCCAGAGCGGGAGGAGTCGTCTCATGATTTCCTATCCGAGAAAAAAACAAGGGCTGTTTAGTCGCATATGCTTGATTTAAGGTACCTACAGTACGGGGGCCCCACTAGCTAAATAATAACAGGCCGATTTTGAAGGTTAAGGTACGCTTGCCGAGGTCAGTCCATAGATGTATGACCACTCCTTTCAAACTAAGACCAAAGATCAAATCAAAGATCTTCAAATTACTGCCAGGACCAGGATCAATGGGTCTTGGCAGTAATTTGAAGATTTTTGATTTTCATTACTTATAGCCACAAGCTCGAAGTTCCAACAACTGGGTTGAGGCGGTCAGATAGAGTCAGACGCTCTTCGTGAAATACTGGTATGCAGCCGTTTATTCCCATCTACCAGCCCCAATTCTACCACCCGGGGTGGTGGATGGGAATAACAAGAAGCGTTTACGTGTTTAACATTTATTCCCATCTACCACCCCGGTGGTATAAGTGATTATAAGGACTTATTGTTCTTTTTTTTTTGGTTTTGTTTGTTTTGTTTGGGACAAACGAACCCACAGACATTTACTAGTCAGTATTTTGTTTTTAAAAGGGAATGAATGCCAGCTCCATATAGCTAAAAAAAAAACCCTGCTTCTTGCACAGCGCCATCTATTATTTTTGTTGGATGCTGGAAGCGGCCCTGAAAACACCTCATATACACTCACTTGCAAGAAAGATTTTTATCTTTTTAATGCCACTTTAAACCCTAATGTTTCATTAAAGCATTGCAGGAAAGAAAATAAGATGCATTTTAAAGGTCCTTTAAATTTTAATCATGGAAATGTCAAACTTATCTAATGAAGTGTCATACCACCGGCATACCACCCATTAACGGTGTTTTGTATTGCACGAAGCGACTTTAGCGCATCAGAGCTCATTAAATTACATTTTAGAGGTTATAATTTTTAATGGGTCGACGACGGGCCATTAAACCTATTTTACGTAGTGTTTACTTTTATTTTCGCTGCTAAATATGTCGTTGACCAGCCTATCGTCGCTGTCTGATCCAGAAGATGTTCCTCGCCGCCGCCAAATCCTAGACAAAATAAATTTATTCGAAAAACATGATGGAGAAGAGCTCTGGTTGTGCTACTGAATTTCAAAGGAGGCAGCGCTGCAGCTTCGTGACCGCCTTGATCTGGAGCCACAGACCCTGAGGAGTAAGGCCATTTGTGGTCTTACCCAGCTTCTAATCTGTTTCTGAATCTGCGGTTCTTCGCGACGGGGTCCTTCCAGATGGTACTAGCTGATCTGACAAACATAAACAGCTCTACCTACAGTTTGCCGAATAGTACAAAAGGTGTCTCGCAAGCTGGCTGCATTAACCTCCACCTATATCAATATGCCTGAACGGAACGAGCTATGCATGAGCATTGGGGGCTCTTAAGCTGAAATGTTCCGCTGCAGAAAAGGATATTTTTCCATTAAGTAATGTTTTATGAGATCAGCCAATAGTGCTTTTTCTTCTGGAGTGAAGTTTGCACCTCCTTCACGTTTTTTGTTTTGGTTTTCAGACATTTTCACTCACAAACAAAATAAAACCTAAATAATAACACGCGACTTTCACATCCAATGAATTTGAAAGAAAAATGTTAGTCGTCAAATAAACCGTATTACGTGTCAAACGCGTTTTGTATCGGCCAATTAATACACAAATTGTGAATACTTTAAAAAAAAACCGCAACCACTCGTTCAATCCATTCATTTTTTCCATTTATTGTTGGCAACAATGTTTAATGCTCTCATTAGTTAAAGGATCAAGTTCTTAGCGTAAAGTAGTTTGATGCAACAAACTAATGAAATCATTATTTTAATGATTTCATTAGCGATAAAGTGGCATTAACTAAAGAAGATTTAATGTGAAGCTTCTTGCAATTGAGTGATACACTCACTTGCAAGAAAGATTTTTATCTTTTTAATGCCACTTTAAACCCTAATGTTTCATTAAAGCATTGCAGGAAAGAAAATAAGATGCATTTTAAAGGTCCTTTAAATTTTAATCATGGAAATGTCAAACTTATCTAATGAAGTGTCATACCACCGGCATACCACCCATTAACGGTGTTTTGTATTGCACGAAGCGACTTTAGCGCATCAGAGCTCATTAAATTACATTTTAGAGGTTATAATTTTTAATGGGTCGACGACGGGCCATTAAACCTATTTTACGTAGTGTTTACTTTTATTTTCGCTGCTAAATATGTCGTTGACCAGCCTATCGTCGCTGTCTGATCCAGAAGATGTTCCTCGCCGCCGCCAAATCCTAGACAAAATAAATTTATTCGAAAAACATGATGGAGAAGAGCTCTGGTTGTGCTACTGAATTTCAAAGGAGGCAGCGCTGCAGCTTCGTGACCGCCTTGATCTGGAGCCACAGACCCTGAGGAGTAAGGCCATTTGTGGTCTTACCCAGCTTCTAATCTGTTTCTGAATCTGCGGTTCTTCGCGACGGGGTCCTTCCAGATGGTACTAGCTGATCTGACAAACATAAACAGCTCTACCTACAGTTTGCCGAATAGTACAAAAGGTGTCTCGCAAGCTGGCTGCATTAACCTCCACCTATATCAATATGCCTGAACGGAACGAGCTATGCATGAGCATTGGGGGCTCTTAAGCTGAAATGTTCCGCTGCAGAAAAGGATATTTTTCCATTAAGTAATGTTTTATGAGATCAGCCAATAGTGCTTTTTCTTCTGGAGTGAAGTTTGCACCTCCTTCACGTTTTTTGTTTTGGTTTTCAGACATTTTCACTCACAAACAAAATAAAACCTAAATAATAACACGCGACTTTCACATCCAATGAATTTGAAAGAAAAATGTTAGTCGTCAAATAAACCGTATTACGTGTCAAACGCGTTTTGTATCGGCCAATTAATACACAAATTGTGAATACTTTAAAAAAAAACCGCAACCACTCGTTCAATCCATTCATTTTTTCCATTTATTGTTGGCAACAATGTTTAATGCTCTCATTAGTTAAAGGATCAAGTTCTTAGCGTAAAGTAGTTTGATGCAACAAACTAATGAAATCATTATTTTAATGATTTCATTAGCGATAAAGTGGCATTAACTAAAGAAGATTTAATGTGAAGCTTCTTGCAATTGAGTGTATATCATTCTATTGTTATTAAAGTTGCGTCGCAGGACAGAGTTGTACTGCTAACTCGATAGATGGCGTTGACGTCGAATTAGATCTCGCTATGGTTTCGTTACCTCGCCGCATACATAACAACCCGGCGTACCAACGTTAATTCAGGTGGTACTCTAGCAAGTGAGTACAACTCTTGTCCCATTGGAAGTATAATTTTCGATTATTTTTGAAGAGATCGAGCTCCTTTCTGAGTTCGATCTTGTTTGATAGGCATGCGGAATGTAGCTCACTGAAAAGAAAAGAGAGATACAGCTCTTTTGATCAAAAGAGCTGTATCACTCTTTTAGCTCTTTAGCTCACCGAATAACTCTTTTAACTCTTGAGCTCAATTGATTTACTTGCGATTGATCAAATTGAGCCGCGCAGCGCGCTACTCTAAGCAAGTCAAACGAGACAAGTAGCTCAGTGGCTCTATAAAATCTTTGAAGTTCTTTAGTTCATTTAACTTAGTTGCGAGCTATAGATTAGATAAAATTAGATTCATTGGTTTGTTTTGTTTACAAAATTACAAACTATTATTCCTTAAGGATTTTCTTACTTTTGTAAAAGTGCTAAAGCATTTTTATTTTTTCTTTTAAAACAACGACGGTAAGAGTTATTTTACTATGACGTGACGTATTGAGCCGAAGCGTCGGTCAGTGAGCGAGCGACATGAGAAATTGTTCACCTGTTTGTCGGGGAAGTTCGGGCATTGTCGGGCCGCTGTCGGCGTTTCGTGGTATCACTCGTAACTCGCAAAGCCACAGAGTTGAGAGTATAGAGTCAATGAGCCGTTGATCTAAATGAATTAGTGAGCTATTCCGTAAACGACTGAGCGACTGAGAGCTAGATTGTAATTAAAGAGCTAGTTCAATTTTATCTCTCATTCGCGAGCTACCCATGTCTAGTATGATAAATATATATATATAAACATATAATGTCGTTGTCATATACAGGGTGTAAAAGACGTCATCACGAAGCCGTCAACCAAGCACTTTTTTGGGGTGAAAAATCATGTTTTGTGGTAGAACTCAATGTAACGCACTCAAAACATTGTGCTGATGGATGGATTTAATAGTACCCGGGTCGTGGAGGTGTTTAAAGTAAAAAACTTGTCAAAAAGTTGGAACTTTGACCCCCAATATCTCCGTAACAAGGTTCCCAGGTATGGTGTAGAACAAAAAAAACTGCTCTACACGAACTTCGGGTAGGTACATTGAAAATGCACTTGGCAGGCTTTTCATTTTGTACGATGCCTAATCTAATAGATCAGATGTAATAGATTTAGTATCGTCTTTGAAGTAATAGACCTCAAATGTACGATGAAAAATTCCGTAACGTAAAAATAATCATTTTTTGCAAAAAAAAAAAAGTCTAAGATTCTTTATTAAAAATTTTAAATTCTTAAAAAGGTCTTTATGATCATAAACATAAAGACCATATTAAGAATTTTAAATTTTTGACGTTATTCATATTATGGTTCTGATAAAGTAGCCATTTTTTTTAGCCCAGTTTTGTTTGTCTTGAAATGGATCTTGTTTCTGGGTAACTTTGCGTAAAAAAAAGAGGCTAACAATTTCACTAGGACCGTGTGGTTCGTTTTGTCTCAAATAGATGTTTTTGTGTCTTTAACCCGGCGAGCATGATCCAGGGTATCTCATACCCTGTTAAAATTTAAAAGTACTGTATATTTTAAAATCCTCGTCCGGCGACACTAGATCGGTCAGTAGCTGAAGGTAGGGGCGTGCGGGACGGGGTAGTGGTGGTAGTGGCGTGATCGCAGTGTGGCGCGCGCGAGGAATCGGCGAAGTTATACGTGCACAAACTTGTCTCAGGTATGTTATACCCTGCCTCATTTTTGACGTATTTATTTTACGTAATGATTTAATAATGAATTTTAACTGTTTTATTAGTTTTTTTTTTCAATTAATTTTAGATTTTGTAGCTTTTTGTTTGTTGTTTTTAGAGTTTTGTTATATCTTTATTATACTATATGAATTTGTTATTCGTTGATTTATTGAACATTTTTTTAAATATTTTTTTAGTTTTTGACCAAAATGGATATTGAAAGTCAAGAGGAACAGATTCGTGCTATGTTGGAAGAGGCAGCAACTGATTCTTCTGCAGAATCCAGTTCAGAACAAACTGTGTTGAACAAGTAAAATTGTGCTGATCGCAACAGTGCTGATTAATCATATTTCAATAAAAAAAATATTTAATTAGTTTTTTTACGAGGTGGATCTCATTATCTTTTAGTTTTAAGTTGATTTACATACCAAAGAATAATAATTTTGTTGAATTCTTAATTTTTGTAAAACCTTATACTTTGTTCCTAAAATTACATAGTATAAAATAAATATGAATAAATAAATCATTATTATTTTATAAAGAACTTCTTTCATTTAACTCCATTAAATAATTCATTATTTTACAAAATAAAATCAACAAAATAAAAATAATAATAAAAATAACTATAAAACGGTACATTAAGATAAGGGTATGTCACACCCTGCCACATTCTTGAAGTAACTTTTTTTCACCTCATGCTCGCCGGGTTAAGTGTACTATTTAGTTTATGATCATTAAATAAAATTTTAAAATGATTTTGACTCTTCTAAATTAAAACAATAAAAATAATAAAAAAATACAATTACCTATCACACTCGGCATTGTCAACAACAGATGCACAAATAAGTACCGTACAAGTAACGTATCGATATCTCTCCATTTCTGGAGGTAGTTTACCTACGTTTATTGATTAGGAGCCTGTATTGTCCCACTGCAGGGCCAAGGCCTCCTTACCGTTTTTCCAGCACTCACGGTCTATTGCCTTTTGTTGCCATTCCTTCTCCCACAAAAATAATTTTAAAAATTAAATTAAATTATAGGGGCTGTGGACTTTTTTTTTTGTAAACCGGTTTAAATTATGACATGTATGTATTAGTTGATTGAGAACTGTAAAAGCTGTATTGACATTATGTTATAAATTTAATGATTTTGTACGTTTTTAATAAATAAAACTTTTGGTATTGTCTTGTATTGTATGCATATTAATATAACTCACATTAAAAAATACGTATTTACAAATAAGTACAAATACATTTCAAGATCAAATCTTAAACACTCCGAGTCCCATTAGAAATCAGCGACATCGCACGGGAGATTTTGTACGTTTTTAATAAATAAAACTTTTGGTATTGTCTTGTATTGTATGCATATTAATATAACTCACATTAAAAAATACGTATTTACAAATAAGTACAAATACATTTCAAGATCAAATCTTAAACACTCCGAGTCCCATTAGAAATCAGCGACATCGCACGGGACGCATCGGAGCGCGCTCCCCGAAATTACGCCACACAAAGGGCACCTTTTTGCCTAGATTATTAGTGATACAGAGATCCGTTTTTTTTTCAAATGTAGCCCAACTCAATACCCCGAGGGTTTTTTTTCATTTTTTCGATATCACATTTAGTTTTTGAGATACAGTCGATTTTATGCCAAAAGACCCTTAAAAATTGATCGATTTTTTCACATTATTGCGATTTTCAAAAAAAGTCTACGATTTTTTCCTTTTTTTTTTCACCGTATTAAAGCCTTTATTGATATGCATCTTACATTCATGTAGCTCTAAAACTCACGACACCAAAGCGATGCCGATGTCACACTCTGAGCGAAAATGGGGGCCTATACTGAAGCGATCGAAATAGTACATTTTGATACAAGTGGAGAAAGTTTGTTATTGTATTCGAGGCGGAATTATAACACACGAGCCGTAGGCGAGGGTGTTTTTGAGCCGAGAATTGCAATAACAAATGTCCACGTGTATCAAACGACGTTTTTCAATACACTTTTGAAGAAATAAAATAAAATAACGAAAATTATTTTTGTCACGAACTATGATTTTCCTTTTCTTTTTTTTTCGCGCTTTGGTTTCGCCAGGTTGAGGAGAGGCAAAGGTATGAAGCCGTTAAACAGCCTAATATAAAAAATAGATTTATTTTATATTTTTGAATTCAGAACACAAATAAATGTTAATTTGTGTATAAAAGTAACTATTAGTTTTTAATAATCGTGTTTATCTATGATATTCTATTTATAAACACAATTTGAATATTCAAAAAATATTTACGCCGAAAACCTTGGATACACCATTCATGTTGAGATGGTATTATTATTATGTGAGAACAATGTAGCAACATGTGCACGTTCAGTAGTGGTGTTAGGGGGAGGCGAGGGTGGGCGACCGCCCAGGGCGCCGGATATGAAGGGGCGCCTGCGGCAGGATAGGTTTTTGACAAACTTGCCAAGTTTGTCAATCGAAAATGAAATTGCTGAAAACATCGACTTTGTTAACTTATTAAAGAGTTCGCCGATAGAAAGGCTAGAAAAGTAAATTCTTATTAGCATTGATTTAAATAGTAAAGATACGGTCGTCTGAACGTTGGCCAAACGCGGTCGCCATACAGAAACACTAACGCCATCTATTAGAACTACCATGAACTACGATGTCAATCGGCGTGGTCTGCCCCTAGACGTAACCTTGTAAGAGCGGGTATTTTTAACCGACTTGAAAAAAAGGAGGAGGTTCTCAATTCGTCGGGATATTTTCCCCGATTACTCACTCGAAGACGGCTGGACCGATTTGATTTTATACTGAGATTTTATACTTCAAAGTTGGTCCCATTGTCATTTGGTCACGATCTGATGATGAAATCTTGGAGATCGAGGGAACTCTTCAAATATTATAGGCACATCTATAGCGATTTAGGTATTTTTGATGAGCAGTTGACAATAAGCTATTGTAACTTAGATAGATAGACAAACCAACCCACTAAAAACTGAAAAATAATAATTCTTACATAAAACACAACCGACTTCCCAACGTGAAAACTACTCAAGAACACTTTCCAACAACGTGAAAAATAACTTTAATTTCGGAAGTCGGTGTCAAAAAACTAAAATACTGATCCAGAGACACCGACTTCCGAAATTAAAGTTATTAAATCTTTTCATTTCATCGGCTAAAACGCGCGCCGCTGCAAAGTTATGTCTAACTTTTACTCGGCTTCGCGTCGTCTTTGCCAAACGTTGAGACAAATACGAAAGAAAATTGTTTTAAATAATGTTAGAAGTTGATATAATATTTTTTTTTTAACTTACCGGTGATAAGAAATGTTATCATTTATTTTATTGTGCTTTTTGTGGTAGTTCACGAATCCCTTCACGACACAACTTGGCATTTTTGCTTGTAAAATTTACGACCGCTCCCGAAGACAGCCGAACGCGTTCTAGTTTAGTTCGCTATAGGGAAGACCATTTTGGGACCACGTTCGAGGCGTCATTGTAACATGCAGTCCACCCAGTCCTTACGCAGTAATATATGTGTCAATGCTTATTAGTTAATAAAAACGCCTATTTTTTTTTGAATAAATGGTTGTTTCATTATACCTATCCTTTGCCATTTTTTCGTATGGGTTTAAACTTGCAGTTACCCCTAACTGCAAGTTTAAACTAGAAATCTCGCCCGGCGCTGGTAGTACTAAAACCGGCACTGCACGTTAAAAGTATCCAGTAAAAACAAAAAAAAAAGTACAATTCAAAAACAAAATAATTCAGTAGAATTATAGTAAACTTTTAAACAAGAAATACTCAATTCAGTAAAGGCGATTAACTATTTAGACCACGAAATGAGGGTGTAAAATTCCAATACTCCATAGAAAAGAAAAGATCCTCTGACCAGACTGGTGTTATATAAGATCAAACGAACTTCTTGAAGTGAAGTTCGATCATTACCTATTATATGAATCGCTTCATTTGAAGATATAATTAATATTTACCACGTAGTCCCGTTAACCGATAGGTGACTTCTGCACGTTTTGAAAGACACTCAACTGACTTAAAACGATTCAACCAATCAGAGTGCCTTATCCCTACTACTGCTGTTGGCCCGCCAGGGGCTTGCGTTCCTTTCGCAGCTCATTATGTTAAGAGATTACAGCAAATCTTTCAGGGTCTTGGGGGGGTGGGTGACCATTATATCTTCAAATGAAGCGATTCATATAATAATGATCGAACTTCACTTCAAGAAGTTCGTTTGATCTTACATTATACCAGCTGTTGCCCGCGGCTTCGCCCGCGTGCAGTTCGGTAACTGTCCCACTGAATCATACTAAAGGGATAAATAGTGTCCTACATGTTAATCCAGGTTGTAAAATATCTATGTGCCAAATTTCATAGTCATCACAATTTATTATTATCATCACAATCACGATCACTATCACAACCACCATCACAATCACAACTTACTACCATCATTATCACAATCATTATCAAAATCACCATCACTAACACCACCACCATCATTATCACAATCACCAACACTATCACAACCACCATCATAAGCACAATCACCATCGCTATCACCATCACCATCACAATCACCATCACCATCACAATCACCATCATAATCACCATCACCATCACCATCATAATCACAATCACCATCGCTATCACCATCACAATCACCATCACAATCTCGATCACAATCACTATAACTATGACTATCACTATTACAATCACCATTACAATCACCACCACAAACACTATCACAATCATTATTATCGTAATCAAAATCACCTTTATCATTGTCACCATCACTGTCACAATCACAATCACCATCACCATCGCTATCACCATCACAATCACCGTCACTATCACAATCACTGTCACAACCACAATCACCATCACAATCACCGTCACCATCACAGTCACTATCACAATCACCATCAAAATCACTATCACAATCACCATCATCTTTATCACAATCATCATCATCGTAATCACAATCATCATCATCGTAATCACAATCATTATCACAATCACAATCTCCATCACTATCACAATCACTATCACCATCACAATCACAATCACAATCACCATCACTATCTTCATCACAATCACCATAACAATCACGATCACAATCACTATCATCATTTTAGCAATCGTAATCTTAACCACTACCATCGTAATCACAATCATCATCATCACAATCTCCATTCTCGTCATCATAATCATTATCATCGTAATCACAATCATTATCATCGTAATCACAATCATTATCATCGTAATCTCAATCATCATCATCTTAATCACAATCATCATGATCACAATCGCCATCACTATCACAACCACAATCATTATCACAATTACCATCACTATCACAATCACCATTACTATCACAATCACCATAAAAATCAATCAATCAATCATTATCAAAATCATTAACCTCGTTATCACAATCATTATCATCGTAATCACAATCATCTTCATCGTTATCACAATCACCATCACTGTCACAATCACAATCACCATCGCTATCACAATCACCGTCACTATCACAATCACCATCACCATCACAATAACCATCAAAATCACTATCACAATCACCATCATCGTTATCACAATCATTATCATCGTAATCACAATCATTATCATCTTAATCATAATCATCATTATCACAATATCCATCCTCGTTATCACAACCATCGCTATCACCATTACAATCACTGTCACTATCACAATAGCCATCACTATCACAATCATCATCATCGTAATCACAATCATTATCATCATAATCACAATCATCATCTTTATAAAAATCATCATCATCGTTATCACAATCATCATAATAAACCAACAATAACCCTGTATAGAAGTCGAATCCCCAATCTTCTGGATCTCAAAATAAATGCCATTTTCGAAATCAGCACCCCTGATAATCTCGGTTTCGACACCCATATTGATTTTTAAACATTTCAACCCCATCGCACCCCAACAGAGAATGATGGTAATTCAGGTCCACCACATTAAATCTTAAAATCATTGTTTTTGTAATACACCCGACCCAATTCACCATACAAACAATACCTATGTTGAATTTCAGGCTTTGTTACCCCATTTCCCCCTTTAGGGGTTGAATTCTGAAAAAACCTGAAACACAAATGTTAACTCATTTATCGATAGGAGTTTCCTGTTAGGTTTCAAATAAAGTAGTCTAACTAATCTTATTTCCCCATGTAATCTTTGGACCCCCGTTTCAACCCCTCAGGGGGTTAATTTTGAAAAATCCTTCCTTAGTGCACCCCTAAACCTCATAAAGAACCTATGTGCCATATTTGGAATCTCTAGACTCAGTGGTTTGGGCTGTGCATTGATTTTTATACTTTGCCACCCCATTGCCCCCTCTTAGGGGTTGAATTCTGAAAAAACCGGAAACCTCTTTCTACTAATTTATCAATAGGAGCACTCCTGTGAAGTTTCGAATAAAATAGTCTAACTAATCTTGTTTCCCTATACTAACTTTGGAGCCCCGTTTAACCCCCTTAGGGGGTGAATTTTGAAAAATCCTTTCTTAGTGCACCCCTAGACCACATAGGGAACTAATGTGCTAAATTTGGAAACTCTAGACTCAGTGGTTTGGGCTGTGTATTGATTTTTATTCTTTGCCACCCCATTTCGCCCTCTTAGGGGTTGAATTCTGAAAAAACCCGAAACCCGTTTCTACTCATTTATCAATAGGAGCACTCCTGTGAAGTTTCGAATAAAATAGTCTAACTAATCTTGATTCCCCATACAAACTTTGGAGCCCCGTTTAACCCCCTTAGGGGGTGAATTTTGAAAAATCCTTTCTTAGTGCACCCCTAGACCACATAAGGAACCTACTTGCCAAATTTGGAATCTGTAGACCCAGCGGTTTGGGCTGTGCGTTGATAGATGAGTCAGTCAGTTTCTTCTTTTATATATTTAGATTTCATCGCTTCATTTTTCAGATATAATTAATATTTACCACGTAGATATTCAGAGCTTAATTATGAAAGAATTGCTGTGTGGTAGTGCATAAATGAAAAAAGCAAATCAAATCAACTTTGTACATTTTTATTAATTTACAAGCAAAATCACAAAATTTAGGTACCACTAACATTAAGTAGCGGTTCTTCTCAAATCTGAAGAAAGACATACAGTGCGCGCAAAATCTCCTTCATCAAGCAAGGGTCTATTATAGAAGCGAGCGAACGTGTTAGAGGAGGTTGTCCAGCCGGCCGCCTTGCGGATGGCGTCGACGCTGGCGCCGGCGCCGCGCGCTGCCGACGTGGAAGCAATAACGCGGCGTGGATTAATATTTTCAGAAAAGAATGGTAATATTAATATAGGTTGTTCCCGGCCTGGCGCAGAGGTTTTGATTAAATCGGATATTATGATTTTTGCACCAGTGGGAGAAAAAAAAATATTTTCAATTTTGATTAATGATAGAGTCTGCACTCTATGTGCGGTACAAATGGCTAGTAAAACCACCAACTTTTTAGTAATTTTATCTAGGCTTAGATCTATGTTAGGATACCAATCACCAACATGGTTTAACACTAGTTGCACCCCAAGTATGGGAATATTTGGGGAGGTTTGGTCTCAGCTTGTAGGCTCCTTTAAGTAGCCGTTTTACTTTATCGTCAGAACCAATGTTATCTCCAAGAAGTAAAGATAGCGCGGACCGGTGAGAGTTGAGGCTACCATAGGAACAACCCGTATTAAATTGTTCAGAAAGAAATTTAAGAACATCTGAGATATGCGAATCTAAAGGGTTAATATTTTTACTAGCACAAAAAAGCCACCACATCTTATAAGAAACGTTGTATTGTTTTACCGTACTTTCGGAGAGCGACGCCACCATTAAGTCTAAAGCTTCTAGCGGAGTCCCTTGCTTGGTGAAGGCTTGCTGCAGAGCCGCGCGACACCCAGGGTAAGGTGCGCATGCAGCGGGTGATGGTCTCTGAAGTTAGATTGGAGAAGAAACTTATTAGGATCCAAGTACGTGATATTTGTCGTTAAAACACTCTTTAAAAGTGGGAACCAAGGCTGAGACGGCCAGTAAGGAAAAACCAATATTCCGTCAGCCTTATCATCTATTATTTTCATAATACACTTTAAAATAATAGAAAAAGGTGGAAAAGCGTAAAAATACATTGCATTCCAATTGATGGTAAATGCATCCACAGCCATAGCGTCAGGCTCAGGGGCCCAGGATACAAAATTCTCACATTTGGCGTTAGCGCGAGAAGCGAACAAGTCGACGTTTGGTTGACCGAAATGAGACACTATCATTTGAAACGCAGGAGAAAGTTCCCTGTGTCTGGATTAACAATTCTAGATTCGATATCAGCAAGGTTTTCTTTCGTGTTGATATAAGTCGCATAGATCCATATATTACGCTCCTCGCACCAACGCCAAATCTGGCGAGCGATGTCGTTTAGGTGAGGGAATTGTACACCCCCCATGCGATTTGTGTAGCTTATGGCCGTGGTGTTATCGATTCGTAAAAGTATTGCACAGTTGTTTTCATCGTATGCGAGACTTTTAAGACCAAGAAAAGCAGCTAATAATTCGAGGTAATTAATATGTCGTTCACGTTCTGTGTTTGACCATTTGCCACGAGAACGACGGTCACCGCAAACGGCACCCCAACCTGTGCCAGAGGCATCAGTGTATATTTCCAGCTTATAACCTGAGATACGCATCGTATTGCATGTAATTTTAATGTTGTTCAGCCACCAGGGGGTCTAAAATGGCCGCTTTAGCAGAATCGTTTTGTGAATCACGTTAAAAATTTAAAATTCTTAAAATGGACTTTATAGTTATTGACATAAAGTCCATTTTAAGAATTTAAATTTTTTAACGTGATTCATGCTAAGATTCTGCTATAGCGGCTATTTTAGACCCACAGTTTAAATCTCCGAAAATGCTATTTGGAATTAGGATTTGGTCATCATAACTATTATTCTTTAATAGCGATAAATACTTATGTCGTTCCAGTAATTTGGTATACAACCAGCCGTATTTCACGGCTGGACAGGCGGCGATCAGAACTCCTATTAATCTTGAAAATTCTCTAATTGAACAAATATGTGATTTTAAAAACTTTTGAACCAACTGAGCAATACTTTTTCGTTTATCGTCAGGAAGAGATATAGACAAATTTCTTGTATCAAAAAGAAAACCTAGAAACTTACACAATTGTTTCGGTTCTAGTGAACTTTTCTCGAAATTAATAACAAAACCTAAACATTGAAGCAATCGCAAAGACTCGTTTACATTGGAAGCGCACTCTTCGTAGGTATTCCCAATGCAAAGTATGTCGTCTAAGTATATGACGGAACTAAATCCACGATTTCTTAGGTGACCGATCACTTCTCTCATAATCTTTGTAAAAACTCTAGGAGCTATGCAAAGTCCATAGGGCATAGATGTGAATTCATAAGTTTGTGTGTCAAATTGAAATCTAAAATATTTTCTAAATTCTGTATTCATAGGGACAAGTAAATATGCTTCTTTTATATCAATCGTGGCCAAAAAACCGTTTAAAGGGTGGTGAGGCGTGTAAATAGCATGCACCTTTGTGAAGGTTTTATGAAAATTTAAAATAAGAACCTATGTTTTATGTGTAATGGCGGACCTCAAAATAATTCAATTTCCCCATTGATGAATCCTCGACATACCAATACCAGAGAATTATTAGCAGCAAAACATGCCCACGTACCTTGGCAATCCAGAGATCCCACTCAGACCCAGGGAGATGGGGAGATACCTCGTTCATGCGCGCGTGATCACTTGCAGGTATGGGCTGCCGGCCGGCGAGCCAAATCTTCATAAATCCACCGGTGGGATGGTTGAAACTCCAAAAATCGACACTGCACTATAAGTTCCCAATGAAGCACAGATGCAGGTCCATCTATTTTACGAGTATCGTCAAGATTTCACCAAAAAAGGAATTTTCAAAAGCGGAGCGCTGAGGCGCACACACCGACTGTTTCGAACGGTCACAGGAAGCTGACCGCACTCACTAACGCCATCTATTGGCCCTTGCGAGAAAACTCCAGAAAGTTTAGAAACATGGGCGCTGCGTCAATAAAGATAGTGCGAGGATTCATCAATTGAGAAGTTTAACTATTTAATTTGAAATACTAGCATATTCTATTATATGGAGAAATCCTAAAGTATTGTTATTTTATTTTTATATTGAAAAAAGGCATTGACGCTTCACCATGCTCGGGGGCTTTGGAAGGACGCAAGTGCTTTCAGAAAGAAAGTGAAAAAATTATAAATCTTTACTGACTTTGAATTTAAGCTTTACGACTGAATGCGAGAAACAAATGATATAAGTTATTTAATATAATTATTTCCTAAACCTTAAGACTATGAGTAACGTATAAGAGTTAAAAGTTTATTGCGTTGGAATAGGATATAATTTAGCGACGGCACGTTTAAAGTTACCAAACTTTGTCTTTACCATTGCAACACGAACGACATTATCCGTGCCTTTATAAACCTCAGTTATAACTCCTAGTGGCCAACTTAGAGGAGCTGAATTATCCTGTCCCACGAGTACGACAGTTCCAACTTCTACGGGTTTGTCCGGAGTTGCCCATTTTTGCCTGACTTGCAACGTATGCAGATACTCTAGGTGCCATTTCTTCCAGAAGGATTGGACCATACTATCTAACAACTGTTTGCGCTGTGATAAATTAATGCGCTGACCAGACAAATCGGCTGCCGGCAAGTACTGCAGTGGAGTCGACATCAAAAAGTGAGCGGGAGTAATAACTTCGGGATGGGGATCGGAAGACAAAACGCTCAGAGGACGTGAGTTCATAATGCACTCTATTTGAATGAGTACAGTTTGTAACTCCTCATAAGTAAGAAGCTGACTACCGATCACGCGATAAAGATGCGTTTTTAATGTTTTAACATTCGCTTCCCACATGGCGCCAAAATGTGGGGAGCGAGGTGGAATCATTTTCCACATTATGCGGCGGGTTGATAACTCATGTAAAAGAGACGAATTGAAACTCGAATTTAATAAGAATCTATAAAGCTCATCTAGTTGGGCCTTAGCACCAACGAAGTTGGTAGCGTTGTCCGAGTAAAGATAAGATACTGGCCCTCGACGCGAGATAAAGCGTTTAAACGCGGCTAAAAAGGCATCAGAAGTTAAATCAGAGACTAACTCTACATGGACGGCCTTGGTTACCAAGCACACGAATAAACAGATGTACGCCTTTTGGGCGTGTTGGCCTCTGCGACGAGTGAGGGTTATGCGTATGGGACCAGCATAATCCACTCCAGTGTGGACAAACGCCTTTGCTTCCGATACTCGGTATTCAGGCAGGTCTGCCATCACTGGAATGGGATGCGTCGGATTTACCCGAAAACATGTGTTGCATTGTCGCAACTTGGACCTAATGACAGTCCTGGCATCCAGTATCCAAAATCGCTGTCTTAGAATAGACATAAGTAGTCCCGGTCCAGTGTGACAATTCATCACATGGTAATGACGGATTATTAGATCCACAATATGGTCATGTTTGGGAAGTAAAAAGGGATGCTTAGCGTCAAATGGAAGGTGCGACTTCGAAAGCCAATGCGTAATATTCCCTCTTTATCCAAAAAGACAGCTAAACTTTGGAGTCTCTTTGACAGCAATTTCCCAGATTTGATGAGCTTAATGTCATTTGCAAAATGCACAGATTGCACAGCACAGACTGTCGCTCGTTCCGCAGTCGACAAGCTCTGAATAGAACGAGGTTCACTATGAACCTTTGGTCTAGCGAATTTCAAGATATAGGAAACAATGCGCAACAATTTATCCCATGATGAGGTACGTTGAGCAAGTTGATATAGAAGGGGTTGTTCTACTTGCGTGGTCACTGTTAAGACATTTGCCTTATGCTCAGGAAGTTCCCCACAACTAATAGGAGAGAACGGTTTGACGGGCCAATCCTCAGGAGCACAACGAAGCCAAGAGGGGCCGTCCCACCAGAGTTCATGTGACATTAATTGGGAAGGAAGTATGCCACGAGATAGACAGTCGCTTGGATTCTCAACACCTGCCACATGGTAAAAATTTTGAGAACCCAAGTTCTCCTGACATTGAGCGACTCTATTGCTGACAAAGACTGACCAGCGGTGCGGAAAAGAGTGTATCCAAGATAAGGCTATCGTGGAATCCGAAAAGGCGTAAATTCCTGCAATAGGAATACGTAAAGCGTAAGTATCGCGAACAGTTTTTACCAATTTTGACATGAGCACGGCGGCACATAGCTCCAGACGTGCAAGAGTTGTGACTTTGGTGGGTGAAACCTTTGATTTCGCACAAAGTAAGCGGACTATGACACCAGATGGACCAGTAGAGTGTATATAAATCACACACCCGTACCCACCCATACTAGCATCAGCAAACGCGACTACACGAACGGAACAATCATCGGTAACACCCACATGGCGTGGTATGCGTAATGTATCTAGCAATGGAAACTCTTGCATGAGAATGGAGAAACGTTTAAAAATGTCGCCAGGAGCGGGATCATCCCAACCAATATTGCTCAGCCATAACTCTTTGATGAGTAACTTGGCATAAAAGATCACGGGGGCGACCAAACCGAGAACATCAAATAAGCGTGCGACTATCGAGAGTATATTTCTCTTAGTACATTTCTCAGCCACTTGAGCGGAAGTGAAGAAGAAATTATCCTGAGAAGGTTCCCACGAAAGGCCTAGAACCTTAGACACATCACTCCCCGCGTGAAAATCGAGGGACTTACGATGCTAGTCAGGAAGACTGTTTAAAAGAACGGGTGAATTGCTACACCATTTAATAAGGTCAAAATCGCCCGATTTAAACATCTTTATAAGATCATGCGATAGCTGCATGGCGGTATCTTCATTATTCACAGAATACACCAGATCGTCCATATAGAGACTGGTCTCTGCTACTTTGGCAGCTTCGGGATAATGCGGACTGTCAGAGGCCAGCTGTCGCACAGTGCGCATAGCTATATATGGACTTGACTTAAGTCCGAAAGGTAAGCGATTAAAAGCGAAGGTTAGCACAGGTTCGTGCTCATCGAATCGAAACAAAATGCGTAGGTATTTACGCTGGTCAACGGGTACACCAACACGTAAATACATTTGTTTAATATCCGCATTTATAGCGATGGGAAATAATCTAAAATTTATTAAAAGAATAAATAAATCTGTTTGTAAATTTGGACCAATATGAAGTACATCATTTAAAGATAATCCTGTATGAGTCCTAGCGCTAGCATCCAATACAATGCGCGGCATCGGTTTGTCTGGCCGAACGACAGCGTGATGAGGGATATAGTACCCGTCATCAGAAATGGCAGATTCGTCGACTTGACTTAAGTAACCACTGTCAATGTACTCTTTGAGCACTGCATTATAATTTTTCCGCAACAAAGGCGATTGGCGGAGTTTCTTTTCAAGCGCAACAAGTCAACGGTACGCGGCGGTGCGGGAGTTACCCAACTCGGCGGGATCCTTACTAAAAGGTAACGCGACGGTATAACGTCCCACATCGTCCCGTGACACGGTCGCAGAAAAAATATTCTCACATTCGGTTTCCTCAGGAGATAAAAATCGTTTATTCTCAACTTCTTCCAATTCCCAAAACTTTTGTAATAAATCATTGAGAGCCAATGCCGTGAAAGGAGAGGAGTTAAGTAAATTTAAATTATCACTATTATGCGGAAAATCACCCATAAAGACATACCCGAACGTGGTCAATAATGCAGGTGGGGCGCGTGAACCAAAATCGACCCTATTCCCCAAATAAATGTACGGAAACAGTTGAGCGCCCAACACTATGTCAATATCCCCTGGAATATTCCAGCTTAAATCAGCGAGCGGAAGCGCGTGGAAGTCTACATGGTTATCCCAATTAACATGGTGCGACGGTAGCTGGTCCGTAATGCACTCAACTACTAACGCGTGAATAGTATATTTTTGATCCGGATATACACGAGACTCGATATCTAAATGTACGTATCCTATTATCGGTCGCGATACAGAACCAACTCCTTTGACAAAAGAATTACTCAAAGGAATTATCAGTAAGTTAAGTTTTCTACAACAAGCTGTAGTTATTAAATTATTCTGCGAGCCATTATCAATTAAGCACCTCACTATTGTTTTGTGACCCGCACTGTCACTCTTAGCTCGCGCATAAACCTGAGCTGTCGATAACAGCACTATCGCCTTAGCCCTCGCTGCATCAGCTGCTAATAACACGGCCGAGTTGTGAGCCGAAGACGCTGGCGTCACATCACATGCGGAAATATCGACCTTATTACTATGAACATAAGAGCGCGGCACCGCGATGGAAACCGGGGCAGACAAAGACGTACCGGGGGTAGACAGGGGCGGGGGAGGAGACGCGACGACTACATTGCAATTCATCGCTTTAACATCAGCTGTTTGCGGTTTGTTTTCTTTATCAAAATGTAATAATGTATGATGGCGTTTTTTACATAAGTCACAGACTGATGTTGACTTGCAGTTACTCAATCCGTGCAATGTGCTCAGACAATTCGCACACCCACGTTTGGATTTAATAAACTCGAACCTTGTTCTAGGAGTCAACGCGGATTTATACTTAGCGCAGTTGTACAAATGAACGTGAGCGTTATCATTGCAGTACGCGCAGCACGGAACCGCAATCGCGGGTGAACAAGCGGACGAGTCAGCTGACTCGCTCACAACAAACGCTTTTGTCTGTGTGCGTGACTCGCGAGGCGCGGAAGCGGGGATTCTACTATAATTTCTCGCGTTCGATTGAGACTCATTCGAGCGTGCCAATATCTTTGCCTGATCTTGAACGAAGCTTATCAATAATTTCGTTGTGGGAATTTCAATATCTCGAATGGAAAGTTCAAACGATTGAATAGTCTGTGAATTGATTTTTCTCATTGCACAGTGCAGAAGAATAAAATCAGCAAGATCCGTAATCCCAAGTTGTTTCAAGGCAGAAATAGATGCACTAAATGTTTCTATGAAAGAATCGAGACTGTTAGCGTTAAATGAACAACTTTTTAAATCCAATATATTATTTAAATAATGCGTACCTAGTGAGCGCTTCTCTTGATATTTTTTAACTAAACTGTCCCATAAGAACTTGTAAGTATCACCCGTAGGCACAATTCCAGCGGTAACCTTCAATGCGTTGTGCGTAAGTCTACCTACCAAGTACTGCACACGCTGCGAGTCCGTCAGCTGATCATTATCATGAATATTCGACTTGAACAACTCGTAGAAAACAGGCCAATTCTCAGTTTTCCCGTCGAAAGACGGCAGCGCGATAGGAGGCAACTTTATTTTAAGCGGTTCAAAAAAAGTCTTTGAGTTACTACTGGGTGTAGGTGGCGATTGATTACTGTTAATTTTATTCCTAACACGTTTAATATGAATGTACAAATCTTCAAAGGACTCTAAACAAGCATAATCGACACTTGCACCAGGTTTTATACTAATGTTTATTTGATTAATTTGATCAACAAAAGATTCAAATTTATCTCGAATGTCATCAATTGTCTCTGACTCAGTCATAAAACTTTCATTTTTCCTTGAATCGAACGACGATATATTTTTTGATAAATCATACAATCGATTAATGCGTTTAAATAACAATCCTTTCTTTTCATGAAGAATAGTTAGAAAATCTTCCGGCTTCAGTTGTTTATCCGTCATTTCGATAAATAACAAACGAAGACAATAACAGAAAAATACCTACCTGACGGTTTGCAATATTATCACACCTACCAACTATGAGTGGGTATCTATCTAATTATTATTACGCACAAAGCCGAGATGCGTTGGTAATTACCTACTTATTTGATTAATATCAAAGCGAATTTTTAAATGCGGATACCTACATAGAATGAACTTTACCAATAAATACGTAATGTCGTTCTATGTAAACTAACAAATAATTGAACAGATTTACCAACAACTACGTAAAATCTATTGTCAATCCTGCGTTTTAAAGGGCAATAATTTACCAATGGTTTACGTAAACTAAATACCTATTGTGCGTTATTGAACCTATACGATTTTCACCAAACAATTACGCAAAAATCCAGGTAACGGGTATTAATCCGTCTCGAAAGGACCAAAAATTATGGTGAGGCGTGTAAATAGCCTGCACCTTTGTGAAGGTTTTATGAAAATTTAAAATAAGAACCTATGTTTTATGTGTAATGGCGGACCTCAAAATAATTCAATTTCCCCATTGATGAATCCTCGACATACCAATACCAGAGAATTATTAGCAGCAAAACATGCCCACGTACCTTGGCAATCCAGAGATCCCACTCAGACCCAGGGAGATGGGGAGATACCTCGTTCATGCGCGCGTGATCACTTGCAGGTATGGGCTGCCGGCCGGCGAGCCAAATCTTCATAAATCCACCGGTGGGATGGTTGAAACTCCAAAAATCGACACTGCACTATAAGTTCCCAATGAAGCACAGATGCAGGTCCATCTATTTTACGAGTATCGTCAAGATTTCACCAAAAAAGGAATTTTCAAAAGCGGAGCGCTGAGGCGCACACACCGACTGTTTCGAACGGTCACAGGAAGCTGACCGCGCTCACTAACGCCATCTATTGGCCCTTGCGAGAAAACTCCAGAAAGTTTAGAAACATGGGCGCTGCGTCAATAAAGATAGTGCGAGGATTCATCAATTGAGAAGTTTAACTATTTAATTTGAAATACTAGCATATTCTATTATATGGAGAAATCCTAAAGTATTGTTATTTTATTTTTATATTGAAAAAAGGCATTGACGCTTCACCAAAGGGATTAACTTTGATGCAGTGCGATGATCCTCCATTTTAAAATGAGTATTAGCAATGTACTTATTCAAAGGCTTAAGGTTTAATATAAAACGTTTCCCCCCGTTAGGCTTAGGGGCTAAAAATATTCTGGATATAAACTGGTCTCTGCTTGGGCTACACTTGAGTATAGCTCAAAGATCTAAAAGTTTCTGAATCGAGTTTAAAATGTCTATTCGCTCTGCGCTCGTAAAATATTTCGCGGGATACATTGTTGAATGACTGGTTTATCGAATGATATACAGAGACCATTATCTATCCAGTCTAGAACAACAGCGTTTGACGTTATAAGGGACCAACAATGAAAAAAGTGGCTAATTTTGCCAGCATGTACCTGCGGTGCGGTTAAGATGTCGGCGCACGGGGCTTGCTCGGAGCCGACGGCTTGCCCGCTGCTGGCGGCGCCGTCGCGCTCGAGCTCGTGCTGGTGTACGGGCGGCGAGGCTGGTACGAGCCTCGTCTCTGACCTCCTCGGCTGCCTCTGCTCGACGCGGCACGAGGAGGTGCATTCCAGTTTCCCTGGTGTGTTTGGGACTGGAAAGAGTTTGAAGTCCTTGTATTAGTCACTTTTTTTATTTGTTGTCCTTGACGTTGTATAGCTTTGGCAGCTTTTATATTATCTGACAACTTTTTCCCAAATAAAGTATCATCCCTTTCTGCATCTTGGATAATGTGTAGAATAGTCTTGTCCAGGTTAGGTGTCAACAGTTTTATACGATTTTTCGTGAAAAAAGCATGTAAATCGGAGAGGATTCGGCATCCGTTACTGAGATGTTGAATGGCAAGCTTCTTATCCTCCCCATTTAAGAGAAGATCAAGGCCTCTGTTAATAGCAGTAACGCCAGATCCAAGATCTTGCTGCTGAGTCATCAGAGACTGGTCTCTGTGTCAAACCACGTCCGGAATAGCCGCAGAAATTTCCGCGTTTAGTTTTGGCGCCTGGAATAATTTACAATTCTCTGGAATAAGATCATCATCATCATCATTTCAGCCGAAAGACGTCCACTGCTGGACATAGGCCTCCCCCAAGTGTCGCCACATTGACCGGTCCCGTGCGACTCGCATCCAGCGGATTCCTGCAACCTTCACCAGGTCATCGGTCCACCTAGTGGGAGTGGAATAAGATATTGTTTGATTAATTTTTCTTTATTTTCTTTCGGCAATCCTTTTTTCAGTAAAGGAAGCCATATTTTAGCCAAATTGTCATGAATTTGGTCTCCATATTCAGACGTTTCATCTACGCTGTCGCCAAGAGCCATCAAAACCTCAGGATCCAAAACAGGTTCCGAGGACTCGGTATCTGCGGGTTGATCACCCGAGGTGGGCAGTTGAACACCCGAGGTGGACGGTTAGTCGAGATCGACTTCAGGTTGCGTTGCCAACTGTTCAGGTGATAAGCCATCGTCCTGTTGAGCCTCATCAGCGGCTGGCAGTATGACGCTGCTGCCTTCAATAGCCACTTCATTCTCTGAAAAGAGAATTATGGAACGTAAGATTTTTTTTCGTATTGGAAAAAAGTGAATATTTAGGTTGAAGCGCCATTTGCGCTTTAAATTTGTAAATATATCTAAAAAAAAACACCATTTGTGCTTTAAAGTAGTAAAAAATAACATAACACCATTTGTGTCTATTAAAAAAAAAACAGCACCATTTGTGCTAGAAGCGGCAAAAAACAAAACTCATTCTAAACACTTGAATAACGACAAAAAAGAGGCACCATTTGTGCCTAATAGTTTATTTTTAAACCAGGTATTATGCGTGAAAAGCACTATTTAATAAATAAATGTAACATTTACCTTCATTTCGTTCCTCGGGATCCGAATCACTCTCAATAATTTTTAAACGCCGATAACTGCGGGTAGATTTTTCTCGTAATTTTCGATTTTTTTCTTCATAATGTTTGATTTGATTTTGCGCACTACGTTTTGGCATAACCGTTAGATAAAAAAAGAATATTTTTGAAAAAATAGTAAAGTACTTTGACTTTAGAAGACGTCCAGTCGTCACCGTGCACGAAAACGGAATGAGCTGCGAAAGGAACGCAAGCCCCTGGCGGGCCAACAGCAGTAGTAGGGATAAGGCACTCTGATTGGTTGAATCATTTTAAGTCAGTTGAGTGTCTTTTAAAACGTGCAGAAGTCACCTATCGGTTAACGGGACTACGTGGTAAATATTAATTATATCTGAAAAATGAAGCGATGAAATATAATGTCTGGTGGGCTATACTCTACTGTCCAACACTTGTTAAATTCAGAATTTTGATGTTAGTTCTTCCTTTGTGGTATAGACAACGCCTGTAGCTCTTTTCATACGATCCGCTACAGTTGAATAATTACGAGAAAAAGTACGAGTAACTGTTATAGCACATGAGTTGATAAACTCTACTCATGTGGTTAAGGCGGTTCCCCGAGCAAAATTAGCATCTTTATTTGTGGTGGTTCAAACTTCGTTTGAATTACTGTTTGACTAAAGTTCTAATCAGCTTGTACTACAAGTGGTTGTTACGTCAGTCACTGCAGGCCGAATAGTGCGAAATGCGTGGTTTGTAGTCTTTATAAAATCAAATTTACGTCTTTTGGAAAAAATAAAACGACAATATGTTCATTATTAAATTGCCTATCCATTCGTTTAAGGCCGTCTACGCCAAGCAAAGTAGGTATTTAACGCTACCACCCTTTACGCGAAACGAGTCGTGCACACGCGTCGCCGACTTGAACCCAAAGCTGAGCGAAGTGTCACAGTATAGGTAAGCGTGTCGTGTAGGCAGTAGGTCAACTTATTTTATTAAATTGTCAGCTTGATTTATTATAATAGATAGTAATTGCAAAAACCTAACATTTAAATGTAATAAATTAATTTGAATAGATATTGTAAATGCAAATTGCTGCAAGTCGTAATTTATTAAATTATTTGTGTACCAGACGGGTGGACTCGTGTTTGGAAATTCAAAAACTATAACGGAACCAAATCTGAGCCACTAACCGCCCTGTACCGAAAGTTCCGGGTGTAAACGTTAGCTTCGTGGAACGGAGAGGTGGGTTTGGAAAATACTGCACTATTATTGTAGATGGAGAAGAAATGAAACACTATTTGACTATCGTAAGACACTACAAGCAGACAATACTGGAAAAACTGAGCTGAAACTATAATCGGAAAGAACTGTTAACTATTCGGATATCGAAACGAAACTGACTGCTTGAATATCGTAAACAAAACTGACTGTTCCAATGTCGAAAACAAAACTTACTATGCGGTGCCTGCGCTGTGCTTTCATACTATTAGCAGACACAAAAAATATTCGCGAATCCTCTAGCGGTGTGTAGTATTTGTTCGCTAGACAATCTTTTAATTCATACAAAAAGCATGAACAAAAAACATTAACAAAAAATACAAAGGAAACTATAAGCAAAAGGATAATAAATAACTCGAACGGAAGAAGGAAGTAGGTACTTTACGCTCTCGGCGTACGGTCGAAATTAAATTAACATTTCTCGATGTTTTTTATAAGTAGTTTGCGTACGCGCACCTGTGACGAGACTATTCTCGAGGGAATTTGTACCTACTTACTTTTAAAACTAATAATAACAGAAAGTACTCGACAAAGAATCACAAACACGGTAATAGCGTACTTTCTCGAACGTTCTTTCTATAGACTATATAAAAACACTGTTTGAGACACTTGTCGCGAACAATTTGACTAGGTTTCTTACATTGTTTTTATCTCACGAAGAGACACATGCTTTATTTGTTGTATGTGTCACCGTAAAATTGTAAATACCGTTAGATTATAATCTATCTCGTGAGATTGTAAACTCGTTCGTTGAGGAATTCCATCGACTGTCTATGGTCTTCATCATCAGACCAATGGCACTTACAACCCATATGGGTGCAAAGTTCTCATCAATAGAAATGAATTAAATCCAAACACAAGGTAGCTACTGTAAAACGTTGAGGAGTTCCTTTGACTGTCCTTCGTCTTTATCATCAGACCCCTAAAGATGACCACAACCCATTTAGGTGTAAAGTTCTCATCAATACAAATTAATCAAGCCCAAACACCAGGTAATTATTGTGAATCGTTGAGGAGTGCCCTCGACTGTCTTCGGGTTCCATTATCAGATCGAGTCCAGACTTTCTTTAAATAGTAGTGCTCTAAAATACTCAATGAACAAAAAAACAAACGCACTAGTCGCACTACGATGTTCAAAGGTTCCCCTCGATTTCTGATGATGCCATCATCAGATCCCAGTTTCATGGTCATGGTACTACTCTTGGAATATCTTCTTTCCAACAAAAAAAGAATTATCTAAATCGGTTCATAAACGACGAAGTTATCCTACGGTCAAATTGTGTAACCTCCTCCTTTTTTTAAGTCGGTTAAAAAAGACTGTACTGTTATAATTACACTACGTTCTTTAAATAAATCGTTCGATAAATCGACGGGACAGCCGTGCGCCAGCAAAAGGGACATAGGTCCTACCTCGTCAAGGCCTGGCGGGCGACTGAATCCACGTGCGCAAGCCGTTTTCTTATATAATAATTTATTATTAAAAGGATTAAATTGTTTTGAAAAAATTAACCACAAATAATTGTTCTATATGTTATTAACTTTGCTTAGATATTTTTTTTGGAAGTAAAACTTTCATATTCTCCAAGTAAAATAAGAAAAACATAAAAAAATATTCGAATTAGGCTCCTGTTCGGATTTTCTTTTCATCGAGTGAAGTTTTTGATATCATGTTTTGAACCACAAATTATCTTAGTAAATATAGTCAACTATAATATCTATTTTTTTTGGCTTTAAAAAATCACTATTTCTTTGTTTACTATTGAATCAAAGTTATGTAAAATTGGGAAAATTGGGACTACCTGCCCTTAAGTAGCAAATCAAAATAATGGTTACTTTACGAGGAGTAGCATTTTATAAATCATTTTTTCCCATTTCTGTGGTTTCGTTGTGAGGGGATTCATTAAACATTAAGCAACTTAAAAAAAAATTAAACGACCATTTTGGAGTCAAGAATATGTAGTAATATAATGTATTTTTTATTAGTTGGTAGTTCTTTTGGATAAAAAGGAGTAGGCTTCAAAAAACCGGTCGCTCAAGGTCGTTTGCTCGGGGAGGTGCCTTAAAGTCCGATAGTAGACTAACTCTCTAATGCCAGACAGATTCGCATGCACGAAAAGTTCGATCAAACCGGTACGCACATCACCATGGTGATCGTCATGGTGGTTACGTGGAGGGTAGATGTAATTATTATATTCTTCGTATTTATTCTTCACATATTTTTATTGGTTTTTTCGTTTACAGTTTATGTATTTTTTGTTTAACCGTATCTGACCGTGGCGTCACTCTGCTCTGGGCCCTATCAGAATACCAGCGCTGTAACATTTTTTTAATGTTACAGCACCATGCTGAGATAGGGCCTTTTGGCCTCGTACAGGACAAATTTCATTTAATTTAATTTAATTTTTGACTCTTTGTTTGAATTTTTTTACAAGTTTTCAGTAAGTACTGTTATTTTCACCATTTTAATTTGTGTGATTTGTGTAATAAGTGTTTTTTCTTTACTTCTTTTATTATCATCATCATCATCGGTCAGTGTCCGATGTCGGTCCGGAAAGTATCCGTACGTGTTTGACATTGCCTTTAAAAGGTTCGTGTAGTAGGTAGGTACTCACCCACATAATTTGAATTATCAACGGAGCATAAAAAATCCATTTCACACGAAGCTGTCACCTGATCACGGCTAGAAAGCAGATTGTAAATTAATGGAGAACACAAATAGTACATTACTGCAGAATCCAGTAAATAAGCCTTCCTGGCCAAGTATGAGTTAACCGGACCGAACCGCAGGTGAGGTCCGGTTATATACGAGGCCAGGATGGCTTTCTTACTGGTTGAGGTTTGTATAATACTTTTCTCAAAAATGAAAGAAAGTTTGACAACAAATTCGTTTAAACACAATTGTCGCAACTGAATGTGAAATCCCGCCAGTCGTTGTTTTTTTTAATACAAAGTTTGCGTTTAGTTTCGGAAATTGTTCTATTTTTACATTACATGAATGTTTGAGTAAAAAAATGTAAATTATTGTTTTTGAAACTCCATGTTAATTTTAGAATGGAAAGTTTTAATCCAACGTGATTTATAAACTGAAATTACTAAATACAAACATAAAACCCCACACTATACTTCTTTACACATTACTAAGTACAAAACAAAACGTATACTTTTTCTGCGTCGCGTTAAGTGTCACAGACTACAAAATGGCTGTAATATATTTATCTCATAAAATGTCATACCAAAAAGAGAGATAGATATATATTGGGAGCCTTTTCTAAGCAGATCCAAAGAGGATGACCTACTGTCCAGTAAGTAAATTACATACTTACTTACTGGACAGTTGGAGATTCCAAATTTAAAATCTCGCTTCTTACTGGACAGTTGTGAATAAGTCTCCGGTAGAGTTCACTTTCTGGATACTTTTTAGAGATGTTATGGCAACATTACATACCCTTTTTTGAGAAAAAGTACTTACTGGTTGGTGGCGGAGGAGGTGGGCCGTATTTACCGTTGCCGTTGCAGCCAGCCTTGGGAACGGTGGTCATCCCGCTCTGGAACGCAACACAATGGGGCAGATGACACACCAAAAAATTGAGATACTTTTTATGAGCTGTCAAAACGCGGTTCTCTCATAGATTTTGTATGGCAATAGGCAACTGTGACGTCACTGTTTATTCAACTCAAATACTCAACTATTTTTTGATTTCAAAGCAACTAAAAATCAAATTTGGCAATTAATCTATACTAATATTATAATGTGGTAACATTTATTTGTAAGTTTGTATGTTTGTAAGTTTGTATGTAGGGGGTAATCTCCGGAAGTAATTAACCAATTTTAAAAATTGTTTCACTGGTAGAAAGCTTCATTATTCGTGAGTACTATAGGCTATATTTTATTCCCGTACTCCCACGGGAACGGGAACTACGCGGGTAAAACCGCGGGACGTCAGCTAGTTGAAAATAAATCGGGTTTTCAGGCCCAAACTAGAGTATATTTTTAGAGATTGGTGTCTTGGAATTATTGTTTTATGGTGTCATCTACCCTATTTTAGGTGAAGTATATATTTAGAAGATTCTGGTATTCTAATGCGTCCCAGATACTTTTATGCGAGATAGAGTCGAACGCTTTTGCGTAATCTACATATACAAGGTAGAGATGTTTTTTAAATTCTACGTGTTGTTCTATTATTTGCTGTAAGGTAGTATGTGGTCAGTTGTTGAGTACCCTTGCCTGTTCCACTGGTTGGCTCTTAACTATAGTTGGCTCTATTATTTTCTCTAGAAACTTTGCAAACAGTATCATAGTAGGTAGGGGATTGATAGGTCGATAGTTATTTATATCTGCTGGATCCCTCTTTTTGTATAAAAGTATTATCCTTGAATTAGCCCAATTTTTAGGTATTTCTTGGCTCTCGAGTACTTTACTGAACAAAGTTATTAGTTGGCTTGTCCAGGTGTCTTCCACATATCAAAGCTTCGTTTAGGATGTTGTCCGGGCCTGGACTTTTTTCTTTCATGGTTTTACATTTTTTTGAAGTGAAAATTTCTTTAGGCGCGTTGAGCACTTTTTGGGTGAAGGAAAAACATTTAACTCCGCGCAACGTAACGTGCGGTTACGCTTCGTAGCCGTTCGTGGCACTCGTAGCATCCGCTACGGCGTAGCACCACATAGACATGCGCGGGGCATAACCAGTGCTACGGCTGGGGCGGGGCCTGTGTACTTTTCATTTTCACTTCTATCGGCAGTCCCCAAAGACTGCTCCGTTTTTTTTTTTTTCATTTTTTATTCGCCAGTAAAGGTTTCAACAGTTTTATTCGTTTCTCCCGTTTTGTAAATCCTTCTGTAGGTACCATTTTATAGTCCTGACAAGGAACCCTTATAGTTTCGTCATGTCCGTCTGTCTGTCTGTCTGTCTGTCCGAAGGTTTGCAATGAGAATGTTAATACGGGAAAACTGTAATTTTGTAGAAGTATGAATATCAATTACGCCGACAAAACGGTAAAATATTTTTTCTGAAAATATTTTTTTTAGGGTAGCTCCCCTAAATGTGAAGTGGGGATGATTATTTTTTTCGTCGTTATCCCATCGTGTGGGGTATCGTTGAATCTAGGTCTTTTAAAATGACTTATAATAGGGGTTTCTAATACTATTTTTCGATTTAATCCTCCATTTACGAAATATATAACTTTAAAGTAAAAATGTTTAATCTATTAGGACGTCCCTCCCTCTAAAAGCTTAACTGATGGCTTGAAAAACCTGGAAACATTCATGATGATAATGCATTTCATGAACTAGATTGACTTCGTGTTGAAAACAACTCACAGCTGTAGAATTAGTTATATGAAATTGTGGTGGAAGTAAAATGAATCTGTGATTAACCAAAGAAACAAACAACGGCCTACGCTAAGACGGACCAATCAGGGACAGCTACACAATTTTTCGAGAGAAATCTCGCGAGATAGATTTTAGCGGCTCACACTGAAGCACACGCTCAAATGCACACATGTTTATGAAACCGGGCTCACTCTCTGTTCACAGAATTCCGTCTTAACTTTTTTATTTGGTCTGAGTTTAGCGGTATTTACAATTTTACGGCGACATACGCAATACACAACTGAAAACTGAATAGGTAACTAAATTGTTGATGAATTGGTCATTTACTGTTGTCACGGTAGAAACAATTTAATTTGCGTCAATTTTTTTGTATGCATAATTTCTGTTTCAAAATTGTGCGGGAACTAGTCTAAGTTCGCATTTCCTCCTTACATTTTATTACTTTTTTCGTATATCATTAGGGTTCCGTACCCAAAGGGTAAAAACGGAACCCTATTACTAAGACTTCGCTGTCTGTCCGTCTGTCTGTCACCAGGCTGTATCTCATGAACCGTGACAGCTAGACAGTTGAAATTTTCACAGATGATGTATTTCTGTTGCCGCTATAACAACAAATACTAAATATAGTCAATGGAACGGAACCCTTCGTGTGCGAGTCCGACTCGCACTTGGCCGGTTTTTTTTTTTTTGGAGATCACATAAAATACTCAACACTCTTAAAAGTAATTAGGAGTGCCTACCTCGGCTAGTAGTAATAAAATATACGAGATTAAAATATTGACCATGTTTTCAGCCCAGAGATCTTACATGGAGCGAAAGCCTATCTGACCACTACTAATGTTACATGTTGTTAATGTTACAGCACCATGCTGAGATACGGCTTTTTGACCTCGTACAGGACCAATTTCGTTTCTTTTTTTTCTTTTCTCTCTATGTTTACTTTTTTAAGTTGTAGGTGCTAATTTAACCATTTTATTTTTGTGTGTTTTGTCCTGTGCGGGCAATGATATATAAACTATAGATACGTTGTCCGCACTCTAAAATGACAACATGAAATGAAGCCAATTGGCCACATCGCGCTTAGTTACGCACCAACCTGTCGCGCGACGCTACGTTTGTTTAAAATTTAATAAATCCTGTGACGTGACTGAAGATGTATATTTATCTCCCTCTCGCAACAGGCATCCCGCCGTTCGGTGTCATATTTTCTTTCTCTTTCTTCACGCTTATAAGTAGTTCTAGTATTTTCGCCGTTTTTAAGCGCCGCGATGTTGGTTCATGACGTGTCTATATATAATACGTCATTGTGTGCGGGCTAATAAATGCATTTTCTTGCTTTCTTTCTACTATCTAGTTAATATTATACTAGCTGACGTCCCGCGGTTTCACCCGCGTAGTTCCCGTTCCCGTGGGAGTACGGGAATAAAATATAGCCTATAGCACTCACGAATAATGTAGCTTTCTACCAGTTTTTAAAATCGGTTCATTACTTTCGGAGATTACCCCCTACATACAAACTTACAAACAAATGTTACCTCTTTATAATATTAGTATAGATAACAAGATCCCAGTCTAATTGGTTGCCAGATTTAAGGTTTCTGATTAGCAACGACTGAAGGTCTACAAATGATAGCCGGTACCTACATGTTTGACGAAGCATGAGAGCTGTCAGTATGTGTAATGGATGGTTAGGGTAAAACACCACTTGATGATTTCACTGTTGGAAAACTTAGACCCAACCCCAATATAGTCTAAGGCTAGGCAGATGATGATATCTTTAACTTTTCTTAGTAAGAAAGAGTGTTTTAGGCATGGCACCGCGCATTTACAATAAATTGCCAGATGTAAGAAAAAAATTGAATGTTACACAATAAAAAAAAAAAAAAACTGTTGTTAATTGAGAAATGCTATTGTACGATTGATAAATTTCTGTCCGTATGGTGTCGGACGTAAAGAATAGCACCATCCCATATCTTCCCGTGGGTGTCGTAAGAGGCGACTAAGGGACTTACCAGAGAATGGGCAGCAGCGCTCTCTGTATCTTATGTAAGAACCACACTCACTGCGATCGCCAACCCGCCTGCCAATGCCTCCATGTAAAATACTGGTATTCAGCTCTATCCGGTAAAACTGGAAGCCGACCCCAACATAGTTGGGAAAAGGCTAGGCAGAATGATGATGATGACTGTAGTAATTACTTCATATTGTGACATTTTATATTTTTTGTTTTTTTATCATCATGCTATTAATTTTGACATACCTACCAAATTATTTGTGTTTAGCTCTCGCTTGATTTATATTTTTTTATTTCGCAAGCAACCATATATTTGTACGCCTCTTGGCATAACATAGCGACCTATTTTTTAATAGAACTGGATTCACTACCTATGTTACACAAACAAAATTGATTTTGTTTTTTTAACAGACATCTTCTTTTTCTTCGTCGTCACTTCAATGTTGAGGTTTGTTCAAGCTATGCGGTCTACTGCCGTGTGGAACTGCGGACCGGTGCTGTCTTGAGCGCACTTACATATACAGACATACATACACCGAAACTACGCCATAACTATCCAAATAATTAGCTAATCATAATTTTGTCGCATCGTCGCGTGCAAATCACAGAGTAACACTTATATTTATAATTATTGTTATTATATTGCTCACCGGATGTACAATTGTAGCATGTAGACCATTTCCTATAGCTCTCCTCTGGTATATAAACTGAGAGTACATTTTAGTTCGTCAGTTGGTGATCAGTCGCTGAAACATGAAGTTTTTTGGAGTACTCTTGGCCATTATGGGCATTGCCTTCGCTGCGGTGGTAAGTACAACTTGATTAATTCAGAATTGGTAAGAAGTAAAATAATCATTAGACGACATCTTTTGAAATGCATTTCAGTCAGTAGTTATCTAAAAACAACATTATCTAATTAGTGAGACTCTATACAGGTTGTAAAAGACTTCATCACGAAGCCGTCAACCAAGCATTCTGTACATCAAACTAAGTTATTTTACGTAAAAATTATTGCTAATATTAATTATATTTATATTAATAGTTGCTTACTAACAACTTCATCATCATCATCATCATCAGCCTATTAATGTTCCCACTGCTGGGACACAGGCCTCCTCTCTATGAGAGGGAATGGGCTATAATCCACCACGCGGGCCCAGTGCGGATTGGTAGATGTCACTAACAACTTACTGACCTATAACGGTGTTGTGTTCCAGAGCGGGATGACCACCGTTCCCAAGGCTGGCTGCAACGGCAACGGCGGATACGGCCCACCTCCTCCACCACCAACCAGTAAGTACTTTTTAGGGTTCCGTACCCAAAGGGTAAAAACGGAACCCTATTACTAAGACTTCACTGTCTGTCCGTCTGTCCGTCTGTCTGTCACCAGGCTGTATCTCATGAACCGTGACAGCTAGACAGTTGAAATTTTCACAGATGATGTATTTCTGTTGCCGCTATAACAAAAAATACTAAAAACAGAATAAAATTAATATTTAAGGGGGGCTCCCATACAACAAACGTTATTTTTTTACGTTTTGTCTAATTTTGTATAGATAAGGTACGGAACCCTTCGTGCGCGAGTCCAACTCGCACTTGGCCGGTTTTTGTGTTCTCCATTAATCTGCGATCTGCATTCTAGCCGTGATCAGGTGACAGCTTCGTGTGAGATGGTACCTTCTAAATTAACTTTAAATCACAGTCACTGGTTTTCATCTTTTTAAGCGGATTAAATCCCATTGTCTATTTAGGAAGTTCTTAGCTAAGACTGCTGTGCTTAGTACTTAAACATTTTTTGCTTTTTTTATACTTACATGCTATTTTAGCAATGTCAATCCAGTACGGACAGTTTCCAGGCCAGGTCCTTGCCTTTTTTTGTAAGTCAAAAATAATAAATATTTAGGAAATGTGACGTGTTGGATTTTTTTCATATATTTTTTTAAACTCAGTATATCTCAAGTGATAAAAAAAACACTTTTAATTTCAAGGACAAAAACCGTGTAAACTAGTGTTATCTGTCAGAGTACGATGAGTTCGTATTCGTACTGGTTTTATCGAGCCTTTCGTGCATGATAATTTGTCTGACTTTAGAAGGTTATAATTATGATGGTTATATTATGTCTATCGTGCTTTAACACTTATTCGTTACTTTTTATCGTAATTCTTCAAATGTGCATTTAGTGGTTTTAATGGCTGATCGCCGTTACTGAATTAAGTTTTTCTAGTTTATAACTATCAAACTGTAAACTTATATTGTCCCTTACGGAATATCTTCCGTGACTATTACTTATTTGTTTTGAGCTCCCGAATACTCCCGATATTTCGACATCAACCCGCGATCATGGCGCTTGCAACAGCGTCGAAATATCGGGAGCTCTAAACAAGTAATAATCACTGAAGACATCCCGTAAGTGACGATATATATTTTAATTTTAAGAGCGCGCTCACATATTTTGGGCGTTTGACCAAAAATACGTACTTCTCCAAGTCCTCGATATTTGTTATATAAAGATAATGGCATAATATTTCAATGAAGAATCATCTAAATCTGGCTTTGTTTTAGTTCGTAGATTGGTTAGAATTTTGTTATGATAGTAATATTACGAGAAATAGCAATTTTCCGACAGCCAACTTCAAGCAAACGTTAAACATTAGGTTTTCTCCTGCCATTTGTATCAAACTGGTAACACGAAAAAATCTAAAAAAATACATATGTACTGGTCATATAGTCCTCAAGGTTGTAAATTGATTAGAATATTTAAATAAAAATTGAATCGACGCAAAAAAAAAAAACGATATTCAAAAGCAATATTGATCTAAAATGTATGCATTTTCAGCGTCCATTATATTCCAAATAAACTCAATTTAATCAAATAAATGAATATGATATAAAACTTCGATCTACAACGAATACGTTTTATTAGTTTTCGTTTGTCAATATAATAAGACAAAATTACAATAAATAAAATTGGAGAACTATAATTCTGCGTCAATTCAGCTCGCACCTCAGTCTCATGTCAGTCTCGTCTCTAATTTTCGTCAATAACAATCGACAATCGTCCGGAGATCAATATTATTATCGAGTCGTGTAGGCCGGTCGAAAAAATTTGATCCAGGAAGTAAAAATCAAAAATTTGCGGAAAAAATGTAACAGCACTCTTAAACCGTGAAAGCTTAAAACAGTGTTTATCAAATTGTACTTAGAAAATGATCCCCGTACCACTGTTTTTGTATGTACAAGTCCAATATGATAATAGGTTTTGAATTCGACTGATACCCAGTGGTTCCAATAAAACTGCCACATTTTCATTATTCTTTTCTTTTCCAGACTCAACCGGCTAAACCTCAACTCGGCAAATATCTCGACGACTTCGGCTAACAAAACTCACCAATAAATAGATGCACCAGTCATTACTTTCATCTTTTATTTATCAAATCTACAATCTACCGCAACTTTTAATTCGTAGAGGTCGAAAATTGTCCGATGGGAACTCACTATTGGGATAATATGGCGCAAAAGTGAAAAAGTAACAGACCCACAGACTTACTTTTGCTTTTAAAATAGGTACAATATTAGTATGAATTGTTCAAGGCCTTTAGTCGGTAAGGGTAGTCAGAACGCCGAAAGTCTGATGACCAGTCTTGCCAAGAGATATCGTGTTACTCAGTTTTTGGGCTGTGAAGGTATGATAGACACTCGCTCAAATCTAGGAGCAGTGGCGTAGCTACGGGGGGGGGGGCGGCAGGGGCGGCCCGCTCCGGGTGTCACCCCTAAGCGGGTGAACATCACTAGTGCCACCTATAAAAACCGGCCAAGTTGAACTCGCGTGGAGAGGGTTGCGTACAATACCAGTCATAAATTGAGTTTACCACTTTATTCTTTTTAGGGTTCCGTACCCAAAGGGTAAAAATGGAACCCTATTATTAAGACTTCGCTGTCTGTCCGTCTGTCTGTCACCAGGCTGTATCCCATGAACCGTGACAGCTAGACAGTTGAAATTTTGACAGATGATGTATTTCTGTTGCCGCTATAACAACAAATACTAAATATAGTCAATGGTACGGAACCCTTCGTGTGCGAGTCCGACTCGCACTTGGCCGGTTTTTTTCAATTGATAGTATTTTCTGTATAAATCGACAAAATGACTCCTTGTACGAATAGACAAACGTAATTTTTATTTTAACTGTTTTCATTGATTTTTGGAGTGACACCTACAATATCCGCACCGGGTGTCACCCACGCTAGCTAAACCACTGCCTAGGAGTACACCTACATTTCGCCAGTTATGTCAAAAGGCCATGTTATGGGTTCTCTTTAAGAGTTCGAAATACTATTCTGCGAAAATTGTTACATCGATGCCTTGATAATGCGACAATAGGGTGCGAGCGTATTGCCATCAACCGGGCACAAATCCAGACTCCGTGGCTGCTACTGAGAATTTCCAGATGGAAAAGCCTAATAACACTTTGCCTGACCCGGGAATTAAACCTAGAACCTTGTGCTCGACAGTCGCGCTTGCCACGATTATAATAAAAAAACCGGCCAAGTGCGAGTCGGACTCGGGCACGAATGGTTCCGTACCATTATTTAAAAACATTAGACAAAACTGCAAAAAAATCACGTTTATTGTATGGGAGCCCCCCTTAAATATTGATTTAATTCTGTTTTTAGTATTTGTTGTTAAAGCGGCAACAGAAATACATCATCTGTGAAAATTTCAACTGTCTAGCTGTCACGGTTCATGAGATACAGCCTGGTGACAGACAGACGGACAGACAGCGAAGTCTTAGTAATAGGGTTCCGTTTTTACCCTTTGGGTACGGAACCCTAAAAAACGATGATAATAATTCTACTGAATACGGTTAGCCTGGAAGTCAACCCCTATCTGCATATAGGATATCACCCAGCTATCGCTGGGCAGCATAGATGCTGATTTCATCTCACTTTGAATTAAGTTTAGTTCGATTTTTTTTGCGTACCTTTCTTACCTTCAAATTACCTACACTACTCAAGCTAGCCAACACGCATACATTCTTAGATAATGGTATATCTGTTCATACACGAAATCTCGTAAGGGGTCGTTAATCAGCTGTTTCATACATTTTGACGAGTTTTGCGAATATAAATTGTAGGGAACAGCTGATTTTTTTTTTCGCGATTCAGGGTTTGGTGCCATAGTCCAGCAATATTTATTATTTATATATTATGAATAGTAAAACTTGTTGATGACCTGTATAAACAACAGATACACCTTATACATATATGCATACAAAAAGGGCGACGCGTCGCCAGCTTTTAAACCATTTTACTTTGGGAGCTTAGATTATATTAGATTATTATAATATAATCAAAGTTTGGGAGTGATTCTACTGTACCTACGCTACTATTGATTATGTAGTTACTAATTCTGTGGTATTAGGCAGAAAAAGTTCTAGGCGGTCCTGGCTCCCCTTGGGGACGCCGCTACCGCTGGGTACCTACACATAGCAATACTTTAACCTTAAATTTTGTTGTAAGAATATACCTACGTAACGGACAATCACGCTAAGCCACCAGGTGCTGCTGTCAGTCATAGACTCATAGCTGTGGTGGTTACACCACCACAGCAAAGTAGGTAAGGAAAGAGTTGTGTTGTGACGCAGTTTGAGAGAAATCTAGCTCCAGCTGTGGACTGCAACCGGCTCTTGGGCTTTATGGGAAGAAAAAGGGTCGAGGGTTTTATACGGAGCTTTGCGGCCAAGTCAACCTGCATGTTATGTTACTGTTTACGTGCAAGTGTGATGAAATAATAATTTTCTGTTTCAGTCGTGCTAAAACAACTCACTGCGCTCACGGAAATTTTTGTAGTCTTTAACCATACTAATTTATACAGGAAACTTTTATAATTTTGTATGTAACGAATGAACTTAAAAACTACGGGATCGATTTGAAAATATCTTTCAACAATGGATAGCTACATTATCAGCGAGTAATATACGCTATATTTTATCTCCATACTCCTACGGGAACGGGAACTACTCAAACTCAAAACTCAAACTCAAAGCATTTATTTCAATTAGACCATTACGGCACTTTTGAAAGTCAAAAATACAAAAAAGAAAATCAAAGCTACAGTCCCAGTCACAAGGCATAATAACTTGAGAAAGTACTGTAGTTGCCCATTCCCTAGCGTAGATCTCTATGCAGAAGAACGGGCAAGAAACTCCATGGACACTCTTTTAAATCAAAATATTGTTACAAAATCTTGGTTACATCATTAATTTTGAGATTATACATATATGTGAGAACGATGTAGAAAGACGTGCACACTAAGAGCATCCAGAGTAAAAGATTAGATCAAAAATTTATGAATAAAGTAATTAAAATGAACCTTGGCAGCTAAGAGATGACCAGTCCCAACTGACAGCGCCCGTTCACAGACATGACGCATGTACCGGCGCCATTCAACTCAACAATATTGAAGGGAACTAAATGACCCGACACACCCGCCACCATCAGCGAGACATTTCAGTGAGCATGACATTCTCTCAGCCCCCAAGGCATATTCAAGTCAATGAAAGATAAATAAATGTAAATGGTGGCTGAACAGTACACAGTACTCACACATGTGCTATGCAATTATATAATACTAAGAACTGGAATCTATACAATGCAAGTATATTTTTACAATCTTCTGCAGCTTCCACAATACATTAACATGGGAATCAATTCTTCATCTTCTTCTTTACGTGACGATGGACTCAAATAATGCCCGACCAGTACAAACAGGGGGGGGGGGGGGGGGCAAATTAGTTTGCCCCCCCCCACCTATGGTTGTGGAGCAGGACCAGCATATAGCCAAGCATTTTTATCATCAATGTAATCCCCCAACTTATAATATGCTTGCCTACATAGTGTGCGTTTTATACAAGATTTAAATTTCGTCTCATTCAGTTGAAGAATGTGGGGAGGTATTTTATTGTAATATTTCAAACAGTACCCCATGGCAGATGAATCCACTTTAGCAAGCCTGAAACCTGGCTGAACTAGTTGGTCCCTATTTCTAGTGTTATAGTGGTGTCTGTCCCCTCTCTTACTGAATAAATGCCGATTTTTTCTAACGTACATGATGTTTTCATAGATGTATTGACAAGGTACTGTCATGATATTAATTTCCTTAAACAGTTCTCTTAGAGAATCGCGTCTACGTAATTCATAAATGGCTCTGATGGCTCTTTTCTGCAGAATAAATATAGACTCGATGTCTGCAGCCCGTCCCCATAGTAAAATACCGTATGACATAATACTATGAAAATAACTAAAATCGACCAGCCTCGCGGTATCAACATCAGTAAATTGACGGATTTTTCTAACAGCATATGCTGCTGAGCTTAGCCGTCCTGCAAGAGATAGTAGATGAGGACCTCATTGTAACCTTGAGTCGAGCGTGATTCCCAAGAAAACCGTTTTATCGACAAATTCTAGTTTCTCTTGATTCAATATTATGTCACAATCACTACTTTTGACATTTGGTAGAGCAAATCTAATGCATTTAGTTTTTTTCCCATTTAGTACTAAATTATTAGCGGTAAACCAATTGTGGACCTGCAGTAGGGCGTTATTTACGTCATCAAGATAAGTGGCACGTCTGTTTATTTTAAATATTAAAGAAGTATCGTCAGCAAACAACACCATATGCGGATGGTTGTTAAATAGATGGGGTAGGTATATATACTAAAAAGAGGAAGGGACCCAATATCGAACCTTGTGGTACACCCATTTTTACTTTTAAACCAATTGAGTTGACTCCATTTATTTGTACCTGCTGCTGTCTATCATGTAAATACGATTTTATTAAACTGAGCGCAAGTTTACCTAAACCGTAATGCTGACGTTTCAAGATCAGGGTTTCATGATTTACGCAATCAAATGCCTTCGAAAGGTCACAGAAGATTCCTATGGCATCTTGTGCCTCTTCCCACGCAGTAAATATGTGTTTTAATAAAGTGACACCGGCGTCAGTTGTACAACGTCCTTTGGTGAAACCATACTGTTGCTCGTGTAATATTTTATTAGTGTTAAAATGGTTAAGCATTTGATTGAGCATTATCTTTTCAAACACCTTGCTGAAAACCGGCAACACGGATACGGGCCTATAATTATTGGTGTCTTTACTGTCCCCGGATTTAAAAAGCGGTATTACCTTACTGAATTTCATTAGATCCGGGAAGACCCCTTGATCCACGCACAAATTAAATATTGAGGCTAAATACGGCGCTACAGTCTCAATAACTGAGGTACAAGCTTTGATAGACATACCCCATAGATCTTCCGTTAATTTGACCTTGATTTGCTTATAACCTTTTATGACTGTTAAGGGGTTTATATGTTGAAATTTAAATTCATTTGGACAGGCTGAAACGTTCGCTTTCAATAAATCAATAGAGAGCAAGGGAGAGGAATTTAAGGTTTCTGTAGTTTTAAGTGGGATACTGGTAAAGAAATTTACAAATTCTTGAGCAACTTCATTGTTGGAGCTCACAAGGCCACGCGATGTCTCTAGTGTGAAGTCATTACCTTGTTTTTTATTTCTATTTGTTTCACTGTTGATAATTTTCCAAACCGTCTTTATTTTGTTGTCGGCTGATTTAATCTTGTTGCTAATGAATGAGGATTTGGCTACCTTGCAAGTGTTTTTAAAAATTTTCGAGTAAGTAGCAACATATTTATTAAAAGCTTCAGTGTTGATGTAAGGCTTAAGGCCGTACAGCTCAAACAATCGTTCCCTACTTTTCCGAATACCCTGTGTTGCCCAGTCACTGAAAATAAACTTTGGGCCAATAGTTTTAGATTTCTTTTTTAAAATATTATTAAATTCAGTGTGCACTACCGAAAATAATTCTTCATAAAATACATTTGCATTGTTTCTAATATGACCCGGTATACTTAACTTGCTAATTAAATTATTATTAAATTTGTCTAGATTGCTGGGTGTTATTAGTCTAGTTTGTATCTGAATTCTTTGTAATTGTCTATTGTACGCGAAAGTAACCTTCTGACCACTATGATCTGAAGGCAGGTAATTTACGATGGATTTATTTATGTAATCGCAGCAACAAAAAACATTATCGATACATGTAGCAGTATTTGTAGTAATTCGAGTTGGTTCTGAAAACACATTTGACAAGTTAAATAATTTAAAGAGACTTAAGAATCTACTGCTATTCACATTATTCTCTATGATATTAACATTAAAGTTACCACAGATAATTATTGGTTTATTACCAGTTACAAGTTTTGCCAAAGCATCTTCCATTACTGACTCAAAGATAGAATAGTTCAGGTAATTAGGGGGTCTGTAAATGCACACTATTACATGCTTATCTAGCTCAACACAAGACAATGCAATGCTACGTTCAACCGATAGATCGACTATATCATTACGAGACTTAGATTTAATACAATTTTTTACTAGGATTAATGAACCCCCACGCATCTTAGATTTTCGGTTAAAGCTAAAAGTTTAAATCTAAGCTAATACTATTTGTATAATTACAATTAGTATAATTACTAATTTCCGTAGACCTATTTACAAAAAACTGCGACATACCACATATGTCTGAGTTTATATTAAAAGCTAATAGCCGAGCTATTTGACGTCTAAAACTAAAGGCAAGTACGCATGGTTTCTGGTTGACTTCAATTTCTGAACGAAACTGTTAGTGTCGAAAAATGTCAACCTGTCACTATAATGACCATAATAATAATAATAATACTATAATAACCGATAAAACCATTCATTACAATAGACCGAACTATAATAACCGATAAAACCATTCATTACAATAGACCCGACATTACCGTTCACGACAAAACCAATAAAACAGTTTATCTGATAGACATAGCAATACCTAACTCACATAATATTCAAGCTACAATATCCGAAAAACTCAGTAAATACCAAGATCTTGCCATTGAAATTAAAACTCAATGGAAAGTACAAACTGTTCACATAGTCCCCATAGTTCTCTCATCTACTGGTATTATACCAAAATCTCTTACACAAAGCCTCAACACTCTACAGATGCCAAATCACACACTTTACATGCTGCAAAAAGCCACCATTCTCAACACCTGTCGAATCACCCGAAAGTTTCTGACTTCATCAACACTATCATCCACATTCTCTATTTAAATTTCACCTTACATCCTTGGTTCCGACCCGCGTGTAAGGTTTCTTAGGCTCTCTTAAATGAGAAGAAACATAAAGAATAACAATAATAATAATAATAATATATTTATTCAAAATTTAGAATTGGCACGAAAAATACAAGGTAAATCTTAAAATAATGTTGGTATAACAGAGTTCGATGCCTGTACTAGGTTAAACCTGTATCACAGGCGGCATGTTTCTAATAAATACTAATTGGACAATGGATTTCTTAACAATATAAAACATAATAGTGAAATAAGTTAGTGTGGGTTAATATATTATGATATACCTAATGTACTTAAACGCTATTATAAGATACGAACAACAAATAATAATTAAGGTCACACATGTATATAAATCTAAGGAAAACAGTTTGTAGCACTTATTTTCTAATACTAATATGATTGTCAGCAGTATGAAACAAGTAAACATTGCAAAAAAACACCGTCAAGGTATTTTTGTTGCGGTACCATAGACAGTATATACTAAGTCTATGATAATGACTAACTAGAAAATGCAAATGATTATTTAAGGCATGGATATAATGGTTTTGCTTGCTAGACAATTTCTTAAAGTACGGGAATGCGCATAGAATAATTTTCTTACATTTTAGTTTTAACAGTTAAGTGACATTGTCAGTGATATCGTCAATTTTAACGTTCGAACTGTTACCTACAAATACAGTTACAATGGCATGAGGATCTAATTCCTTCCGAGTTATGGATGACATTATGTGGTTGTATGAAGCCTGAGGTGTACAATAATTTTGACAAGAATGACTCAGATTGTTACTAATTAATTTGCCTAAACCTATTCCTATACCATCTGAATACATGATGGAGCAGTCACAATGTGTACTACAACGAGAGGGAGAACTGCGTTCTGTTTGTCCTACCTGTGATGAATCTTGTACAATGTCTGGTGAATTTTGAATGGGGATACAGTCCCGAGCACTTCCTAACCGGGACGGGTCCTCCGTTTCCTCAGGCAGGATAGTGTCAGGGCTGGATTCCCTTTGTGATGTACATTGAGCGATGTTGGTCATCATGTCTAAGCAGTCTGCATTACTATCGGAATACCTACTCGAGTGCGAAAGCCGTATCATCGAATTTTGTTTCTTCGAAAACCTTTCAACGACGTCTCTATACTGCGAGGCCTTGTTAAATCGACGTCTTGTTACTGCGATATTTCGTTACATCGAAAAACTGTAATGCGAACGATTTTACTGCGTAAATATCATACTGCGAAGCCTTGTTCAATCGATGTCTCGTTACTGTGATGTTACTGAGGAAAAAATATTTCAGGCGATCTTACGGCGATAACCAAGTTGCCGACCTGAATGGCGCAGCGGTAGTGAAGCTGCCTTGCGTTCTTAGGGTCCCGGGTTCGAATCCCGGTTGGAGCAAAATGTTTGTGTGATGAACATGGACATTTGTTTCCAGGTCATGGATGTTTATCTATACATATAATAAATCTGTAGAAAAATCGTTTTTGTAAGTACATCGAAAACATTTCGAAAAAAAATTGCCAGGGTGTTGAAGGATAACCAACAGAACTCATTTCCAGCATTTTTGGAATTTTTGTCTGTTTGTCCGTTTGTCTGTTTGTCTGTTTCGATGATCAAGCATCACGTAAAATATACGAAACCAATATAGATAACTTTTGTACATAAAAATTGCGTGTAACTTGAGGTATTATTTATTTTTTGTTTCATCGTAATCGGTTAATTCTATCAAAAGATATATGAGTTTAAAGGGTTGAAGAAGAACTAATCATCAAATGTAAGATGCAGCGACATCTATTGTACTAAAATGTTACCAATGACTAAAAATGTGCTCACCAGATAACTTTTAAATCGACTGACCGGCTTTAAAAAAATATATTATTTACAGCCATGGACCTATAATAGCATAATATATTTTAACAGTTTAACATTTTGGTCGATAGATGGCGTTGTTCATTTCACTTCATTTTTTGAATCGCGGTGTTAAGATTTTCCGTGAAAGAATGACCATAGCCCGTGTCAGTTGCCTCATGTTTGGCTTTTTAACCGACGAAACAAAAGGAGGAAGTTCTCCATTCGACTTTTTACAGAGAAGTCCGTTAGGCATGATCCTTTTTTTTGTGAAAAGTGTAGTTTTATCTCAAAGTTGGTCCCATTTAAAATAAATCCGCGATAGCAATATGTCTATCTTTTAATTGAGGTTGAGTCACACTCTCTCTTACCCACTATAAGTGACGCAGACGAAATTGCGCGGGTCAGCTAGTATGTATAATCAGTATGTATTTACAAACAAAAAAAAAGTCACTATGTAGTATATCAACCATCTGGTGTCCACGACACAAGTCTCGTTGCTTAATGTGGCACTAGATGGCGCTGTGTGTAATGTCCAGCGGAACTGTGCGAAAAAAGGCATACTATGGATTTACTTACGTTTTTAAGAGGTGTGGCAAACAATACCGAATTGTAAATAATTTGTTAGTGCAGATGTACTGTGCGTAGCTAATTTCGTTTAACGTTGATTATCTTTATTTCTAATTATTTACTTTGTGTGATTGTACGTAGTTGTACCTTTATTTTGTCGTTAATTAATAAATAACAATTTGTTTGTGTTAATGTATTTACCTAAAGTTGTATCATTTATGGCTACAAATAAATTCAGAAGAACTTTGCAATGATCTACAATCTTGATTATCGCCGTAAGATCGCCTGAAGTAATTTTTCCTGAGTAATATCACAGTAACGAGACATCGATTGAACAAGGCTTCGCAGTATGATATTTACGCAGTAAAATCGTTCGCATTACAGTTTTTCGATGTAACGAAATATCGCAGTAACAAGACGTCGATTTAACAAGGCCTCGCAGTATAGAGACGTCGTTGAAAGGTTTTCGAAGAAACAAAATTCGATGATACGGCTTTCGCACTCGAACGTCCGCTAGTTAGTATAATAAACTAGCTGTAGGTAATCGTTCAAGCAAGTGACGGTGTCAAGTTTTAGTGGGAAAGATAGTTCATATTAAAGTTTATTCGTAAGGAAATATTCACGGCTGTTGATTTTAAACGTGCATTACAAAGCATAAAGTAATTATCAGAAAGGTATTGACTATTGAATACCTCTAAGAATAGTAAGTACCTACCTATTTCTTGTCTAAACAAATAAAACACGATATATATTGTTAACAAAACTTAAAAAAAAGTTTAAGTTAATAATAAATTAATAACATACACCATAATTATTGTTAATCTATTGCTATGAAAGTTTCGTCACAGGTCAGTTGTACTGCTCGCACGATAGATGGCGTTGACGTCGAATTAGATCTTGCTATGGTTTCGTTACCTTACCGCATACACAAGAACCGTGCGTAGCCATAGCAAAACAAATAATCCGACCCAGCCACCCTTGCTGCCCTCCTCCCTCAATGACGAAGCCGAGGCCCGTACCCCGCAGGGGGTGCCCTTAGCGTGTAGTCGCTTAGTTTGTAAGTTTTATGCCCTGGCTGGAGGCCTTACACTTAAGGTACCCACAGGATTGTCCGGTTAAGCAGACGACAACCTCAGCTCTAGGTTGATTGAACTGCGAGATGCCATTTAGAAAAAAAACATGACAAAACAAGTTGCACTCTAGCAAATGAGTATAACCGATTCCATTTCTGAATTGCTCTAATAAAATTATTTTTGAAGATAACGAGCTCCTTTTTGAGGGGTTTGACGCATTTGAGTTCGATCTTGTATAAATAAATATCTGTTTGATTGTATTGTAATATTTATTTTTATTCATGGAACATATTTATGATGATAAAGTATTGTGAATGTGATGTAATGTATCTTTGTTTGTTCCGAATAATACAGAATTACAGATTACATGGTGTAAACAGACTCTTCAGTTTCACGAACGAACGAAGCCGTTAACCAAGCATTCTGAGCAAGGACCCACCAAGCAGACACCGGTGAGTCTCTGAATAGTCTGAATACTGTTGTTCTCGTGTCTTCCAAAACCTACTGACTGGTAGGACTTAATTAGTTCTACTGGAAATCGTCGTGATTATTTAGTTTTATATCCCCCGAGAGCCACCAGGGTCCAGGAACCTATATGTACGAAAGAAAACAATTACAAATATTTCTTTATGGCCGGCCATGCATGGGCACCGGACCGTCGAAGGAGGCCCGGTACTTCGGGGACGGAAGTCAAAGAGTGTTATTTAATAAGCTAGCGCGGGTTTCTACTAGTCCGAGCGGGTCATCGAAGACAATAAAATCTCAGAAGACCCACTAGTTGGTCTTGGGACACACATCAGTATGGAGACCCACCGGTGGGTCCTTGAAGACGAACTGGCTTTCTGTACATCAAACTAAGTAACACTACGCAAAAATTATTGCTGGGAAACGGTTATTTTTTTTGGGGGAAAAATCACGATTTCCAGTAAAACTCAATACGGTTAACTCTTTTGTACAAATAAATCTATTCGTAAGTTCGGTCGCAGGTCAGAGTTGTATTGCTCGCTCGATAGATGGCGTTGACGTGGAATTAGATCTCGCTATGGTTTCGTTACCTCGCCGCATACATAACAACCGCCGCATACAAAAGATAAGTTGCCCTGGCTGGAGGCCTTACACTTAAGGTGGCTCCCCGAGCAAATGACCTTGAGTGAGCAGTTTTTCGGAGCCTACTCCTCTTTATCCAAAAGAAATACCAACTAATAAAAAATACATTAAATTACTACATATCCTTGACTCCAAAATTGTCGTTTCATATTTTTTTTTAAGTTGCTTAATGTTTAATAAATCCCCTCACAACGAAACCATAGAAATGAGAAATAATGATTTATAAAATGCTACTCCTCGTAAAGTAACCATTATTTTGATTTGCTACTTATACTAATGGATAGGCAATTTAATAATGAACATAATTGTCGTTTTATTTTTTCCAAAAGACGTAAGTTTGATTTTATAAAGAATAAAAACCACTCATTTCGCACAATTCGGCCTGCAGTGACTGACGTAACGACCAATTCGTAGTGCACGCTGATTAGAACTTTATTCTAACAGTATTTCAAGCGAAGTTTGAACCACCACAAATAGAGTTGCTAATTTTGCTCGGGGTACCGCCTTAAGGTACCCACAGGATTGTCCGGTTAAGCAGACGACAACCTCTCTAGGTTGAACTGCGAGATGCCATTTCGAAAAAACAAAAAAAAAAAAAAAATTACGTTGAACTCAAACGTATGAGTACAACTCGATGCAACTATTTATTTACCTATTTTTGAAGAGAGCGAGCACGGGAGCACCGTACCTTAGCGATGGGCCGAGTCGACTTTTTGGTAACTCGAGTTGACCCGGTTACCAACTCAGGCTGCAACTCGAGTTGACTCGACTCAGTCTGCCTTAAGATCCGTCGCGTCGCCGCGTCGCGTCGTCCGTCCGAGTCAGTAAATGCTCAACTCGGTGCATCGTTCCGCGGGTTGCTAGTTACCTACGTTCACGGTTCGCCGTGCGGGTCAAGCGGGCTGCGTGTCGAGTCAATGGCAGTCAAATAAAATTGAGCCCGTTCAAAAATCAGACGTTTATTATTATTAAAAGTGTTTACAAACATCACAATCACATCAGAAAACGAACTACTACGAATGGTAACATTTTTAACCAGTAAGTAAATAACAGGAAACTAAAAAAAAAAACCGGCCAAGAGCGTGTCGGGCCACGCTCAGTGTAGGGTTCCGTAGTTTCCCGTCCGTCACAATAAGTGTTCCCACTTATGAGTTTAAAGGTGGGTATCCATTATGTAAAAATGTTTGCATATACGAATATACTACAAACTTAGTCCAGAAATTATTTTGTACAACTTTTTGTCTTTTTTGTACAAAAACTGTTGTTTCCATCAAGTTCAAAATTATTTTCCTAGAAAGTCCTTATAAAGTTCTACTTTTCAGATTTTTATCATATTTTCTAAACTTATGGTTCAAAAGTTAGAGGGGGGGGACACATTGTTTTTTACTTTTGGAGCAATTATTTCCGAAATTATTGACATTATCAAAAAATGATTTTAGGAAACCCCTATTCATTTTTAAATACCTTTCCAACAATATATCACACGTTAGGGTTGAAATTAAAAAAAAAATCACTTCCCACTTTACATATAGGGGGGCTACCCTAATAAAACATTTTTTTCCAATTTTTTGGATTCCGTACCCAAAGAGTAAAAACGGAACCCTATTACTAATACTTCGCTGTCTGTCCGTCTGTCTGTCCGTCTGTCTGTCACCAGGCTGTATCTCATGAGCCGTGACAGCTAGACAGATGAAATTTTCACAGATGATGTATTTCTGTTGCCGCTATAACAACAAATACTAAAAACAGAATAAAATTAATATTTAAGGGGGGCTCCCATACAACAAACGTGATTTTTAGGGTTCCGTACCCAAAGGGTAAAAACGGAACCCTATTACTAAGACTTCGCTGTCTGTCCGTCTGTCCGTCTGTCTGTCACCAGGCTGTATCTCATGAACCGTGACAGCTAGACAGTTGAAATTTTCACAGATGATGTATTTCTGTTGCCGCTATAACAACAAATACTAAAAACAGAATAAAATTAATATTTAAGGGGGGCTCCCATACAACAAACGTGATTTTTTTATAATAATTGGTACGGAACCCTTCGTGCGCGAGTCCGACTCGCACTTGGCCGGTTTTTATAATAATTGGTACGGAACCCATCGTGCGCGAGTCCGACTCGCACTTGGCCGGTTTTTATTTTACCACTTTGTCGACGTGATTGATATAGGGGAGTTGGGGGAATTGGGAGTCACTTAAGGGAAACTCGTTATTATAATCACTAATGATCAGTCTTATAATTTGTTCAAATTGACTTATTTTTAAAAACTAATCAGGAATCGATTTATATAAGTCTTTTTTGGCTATCATTGCCATAAACGTAATTATAATTAAAAAACAAAAAAGTAGCTTTGACTCCAATTACCCACATGTAAGGGAAATGAAAGTCAGTCCATGTCCAGTACGAGTCAAAATTATAAAACGGAGAAAGTAACAAAATCTCTTTTAACAAAATAATAAGAATTAATAAATTGAAAAGTTACAAATGATAAACCAATGGAATAACAAAGAATAGTAAATAAATCGAGTTAAATGCAAAAATCACAGCGATAGTGACTTGGATCAACAAATTCTGTACATGCCTCATGGGCCCATCCAGGACAGAGTTTTCTCTCTTCGAGGCATATCGTACACACAGACTGATAACTTTGTCTCTCTTTTTCCTAACGTTTCATAGCTTGACTCTCATTACCCCAATGACGGTTTGTTTGCTAGATTTGAATTATTACACAAAAAACATCTGAAAATCTAATAACTTGCATTAATAAATATGTCGGAGTTTGTCAGGAATTTATTTCGCTAGGCTCGAGCTTATGTCGCACGCTGAGAACAAAAGTGACTCAAATCAAAATTAACGATTTTTGGGAATAGAAGAAAATGTATTCGACGTATTGAACATTTTCAATTAATTCTTCAATAACTTTTTAAAATGAAAACGAAAGTTACGAATTTCTTTTGTATAATATTATTTGGCTATACCGCTATAAATATACGTATTAAAAGAAAAAATAGATGTTATTTTTCTATAGAAAATAACCTTTACAAAAAAACTGGAAAAATAAGTCACTTTAGTATTAGAAATATTGTAATTCCTACAGCCTTTCTTTGATAAAGGTCTTTTTATTTCTTGTAGTACTCAATGAAATATGTTCCGTTTTCAAAATATGACAGTTTCTTTCTGACAATTTTGCGCCTTTTCCCACACAAGGTCAATAAAACAGCAAACAATAGTTAAATGCCATTTATTAAATCACTACTACAACATAATAGGAACCTGTAATCAACACGCCAAACAAAATAATAATATCAAAATCGTATAAAACATTGGTATCAAACCACACAGTGAGTATTCTTCTTCTTTAAACTGGTTTAGAAAAAGTAATTCTAAAATAAAAGGAAACAACAAAAAAAAAATTAATTATAATTATAATTAATTATAATTATAAAAATATTAAAATATTTTAGCCAAATCAAAACTACTATAAAAATAAAACTTTTACAAAATCTTCTTCTTCTTACTATCTATAAAATAAAACTTTTCAGTCTTCCATTTATAATTCAGTTTTAAAATTTAATAGGAACTTTGTGCTCACTCCACTAATTCAGATTAGCCTATAATAATCACATAAAATCATTCGATCTTATCAATTATCAAATTTGCTTACGTGGCTACAAAGAATTGCATTGATTGCATGTAGCGGAGATGAGAATGTTGAGGTGGATGTGTGGTGTGACAAGAATGGATAAAATAAGGAATGCGTATATTAGAGGAAGTTTGAAAGTGGCGCCAGTTACAGAAAAGTTGAAAGAGAATCGACTGTCTTGGTATGGGCATGTGATGAGGAGGGCAGAATCGCATGTGACTAAAAGAGTGATGAATATAAATGTTGAAGGATGGAGAGAGAGAGGAAGACCAAAGAAACGGTGGATGGATTGTGTGAGGAATGATATGAAAGATAAAGGAGTAAATGACTGTGTGACGGTCGACAGGGGAGAATTGAAATTGAAAAAAAATTGAATTTTTTTATTGAAATAATTGAAATACAAAAATATTACAGAGGCCTTAAATACTATAGGTATACAATAATTCGATTCTACCTGAACTAGGAATAAACCTGTATATCAGGTAACTCACTCAAGCGCTTATACATACATATTATCTAAGATTCCTTAAACAACTAGTAAATAACTTATCTATAAATATGCTAGGTACATAATTATTATGGTTCTATTCAAAGTAAGAAAAAACAGTTTGTTTAGCTAACTTCTCTGCAAAATTCTATTATTTTTGCAATGTAGCATAACACAAATGTCCAGGTCACGTTTATTTTGTGTGTACGTACAGAGAAAAATGCTATGTCACTAAAATGTAAAATATACATAATGATTGTATTATAAATTTATAAGTATTAAAGACTAAAATTACAATAAGTGCGACAATTAATAGGTACATAAAGGTCAATATGCTTAGGAGTAAACTAATTATAACACAAATAAATAAACAGAACGTTCTCATAATCAATTCATTATAATCAATGGAATTGACATATCTTGCCTCAGCTATTTTCTTAGCGGGGCACTCTAGATCGCCTGTTGAAGAAATGAAAGAAAAAAACGTGTGGCGCCGACCACAAGTAACATGGGATAAGGGCAGGTAGATGATGATTAGCTACAAGGAATTAAAAAAACTGGCGTAAATACTAGGTATTACATTTTTTCTTACCAAATCTTTGAGATCTCTTTTTTTTATTTTCTTTTAACTCAAGTGGCTGCTCATACAACTTATTGATTATAATTTCATTGTAGCTTAACATTTTTTTACGTTTATTCCTCATATCAATCAGTGAAAACGTCTCATCAGAGTATGATGTTTTATAAGTGAAACAGCTCCTCTTTGAGAAACTTTATTGTTTTAATGTCATTACACAATACTGATGTTTTATTTATGTTTTCTCTGAAATTATATGCCCACTGTTTTTGAAGTTTTTTGAGATCCAAGAAGAACTCTTAATTAAGTTCTTTAACTATGAAAGGTTTTCCAGAATTCCGTGCGCTTTTAATCAAGGTAGCAAATTGAACAAGTATGTATATAGGCCCAGCTTTTATGTTTTTTTTTTCATTTCTTTTTCAATCAAGCTATGCACATTATCTTTATATATATATATATATTTTTTTTTAAAGTGGTCCATCTCTCCTGGTTTTACCCTACCTGTATCGAGGTTGCACTTCCATCATGCATGCCCTAATATAAGCACGTTTTAATTCCAAATTTGACAGACCCCAATAGTTTTTGAACAGTTCAGATCTCTCATTTTCATTAACGTTATCAAAACACTTAAGTCTACACTTGTACAAGTTTCTTTTACATGTCTAGCTGGAATGATTTTTTTAGATTTGAACAAAGACCATTCTCCGGAGTTTTTTAAAGTTTTAGTTTTGTTTTGTTTCTAGTTACCCGGGTTCTTATTCCGCTTACTATTTTTTTGAGGGTTCCTGTTGAACTGAAGAAGATGAAGAGTTAGAACTGGAAATACGTCTACTTCTTCTATTGTTGGATTGTTCCGCATGGTATGTTGGATCTGATTCACTTAGATCCACATCACTTTCATTTGGGTTGATTGGCGACTGAGCGTAAGATCGTTGTTCACCTGTTTTAGGCCTGACATTGCTGGTACTAGGGCCATAGCTGTATTTTCGAATTTATTCGTATCAGAAAAACTTGAAGATGCAGTACTGCTACTACTTGAAGATGAAGATGAACTGCTGGTACTCGAACTTCTGGAAAGCGGTCGGATGGTAGATATGGTACCCGAGGTCTTCTCAGTAGCTTCTTATTCATCATTTATTACTTGATGAGCTCTTTCAATGTTCTAAAACATTTTAAACAAACCTCATTAGTGTTCTACAAATAAGATCTTAATTTACAACCTTTCGGTACATAAGCGATAAGGATCATGAAAAACGATTACTTAAAATCTGTTTAGCACACAAATACAACAAGATGTAAGTACAATCATAAATAAGTATACTTAATTACCTCATTTTTCTGTTTGCCTTCCACCATTTGAAGAATTAAAGCACTCCTTTGCATTTTTACCTTTCGAGATAACCGACTCAATAGGATTCATAAAACTCTAAAAAAAATAATGAAGTGTACTATTAATCAATATGTCAGTTGTAAAGCACATAGTAAAAATTTTAATCAGACTTTTTTTGTAATAGTACAAATAAAAATAATTTATCATAAAATTAAAAAGACAGGTTTCAAAATGAGTCCATGAGTTTAACTCATGCCTTAATAAATAAATGACCGAATTTGATTTATGTCACCTAAATTGCCAATATTAGAAATAAGAAAGTGGCTTAAACCTATAATCGGTCACTTTATGATTATAAATTGTAGCAAAACTTACCCCCACATATAAGCACAAAACTGACGCAAAACATAATCGGTCACTACCGTACTAAACTTGACACGTCCTGTGACAAAAACTCGTGGTGCAGTACTGATTGCGTCCTTTTCATTCGGGCGCGGGGAGAGGGAAGCGCTCAAAGACAAAGAGACCGAAAACACCTCTATCCCGCTCTGACCATAAAAGGCCTGTTTTTTAATAAAAGATGTGAAAGAGTGTACTTTTTTGAGTCACTTTGTATATTTAACTCATTTTACCTAAATTTTGAGATAGGTCACTTTTATTCTCACCGTGCGATGTGGGCAGAAGACGGGTTTCGTGCTATGAAAACTCACTGGATGCGATACACTATTTTTATTTCACATTGCACGGTTCGGCTTGGTAGTTTCCATGGAGAAGAACCGGCAAGAAACTCCATGGTTACTCTTTTCAAACAGATACACTGAGTCTAACAAATTACTTGACATTACACTTTCACACATTAACACTTGGCACAATGAATCGGGTACAGTTTCAAGACTTCTTAACTCCGCTGCGATCAGACTCAGAATGTCCGCCTTGCTGCGTGTTGTTAACATCAGGACTCTGTATAAGCCGCCATGGTGGGGTAGACTGGTAAGTAGGTCGCGTGATGTCACCACTGGCGTGCTTTCGATACATTCGTCCGTCCGTACTCATGACCTGATCCGACAAATATAAGTTTAGTTCCAGTACTACGCTTTGAAATTATTTTATACGAAAATTTAACAAATATAGATAATCACGTTTTCAATCGAAATTTCGGAAATTTTCGAACGGTCCCTGACCTGTGACACGTGCCTCGCTACCGGTGATGCGAGCATGACTTTCGGGCCGCGTATTGACCAGTGCGGGAGGGTTGCAGAGCTAAACCCCGTGCGACATAGCCATATTCTGTAAAGCTTAAGGTTCAATTCATTTTGAATTGACCTCCATTGCCCACTGACTCTCATTCCCCCCGGCTCCCATATTGGTACCAAATTTCAGCTTTCTAGTGCTAACGGTCACAGAGATTAAGCGAGGACGGACGGACAGACATGGCGAAACTATAAGGGTTCCTAGTTGACTACGGAACCCTAAAAAACTAATGGTGCTTTATTTTTCGTTCGGGACTCGCGACTCGCGGGCTAGGCGGCCGGGCTAGCTTCGGGCCGCCAACCCAACGCACCGCCCGCCACGCGCGTTCTCCGGGTCAACTCGGTTTGCAGAAATTTTAACTCGGGCTGACTCGCTTACGGTCTAGCCCGAGTTACTCGAGTTAGATAACTCGAGTCGCCCATCGCTACCGTACCTTAATGGGTTACGATCTTACATAGTCTGATTAGATTATACAATTGAAGTACGACTTGATATTTTTTTTTTCCAATAATTTAAGCCGGTTTATAAAAAACCTTAAGTCATGAGAAGTCCACAGTCCCTAGACGTTCCCGGCGCAAAGGAGCCCATGACACTTGCAGCGTTTCCGCGCTGAATTGCCAGGGCTAGCCTCTGCACCAGGAAAGAACCAGAGCTTGGGTCACCGCCCCTATCTCTAAGTCGCCGGCCGATCTCGGCCACAAATTTGATAGCGTCGGACCCCCAGCAACCAGTGGTTTCCACAGCCAGTGGGACAAAATAATACCTCGGCTCCAAGGTTGCATATTTGACCCGCTTTTTGAGAGCGGCTGATTCAGCCGATATCAATTAATTATATCATATTATATCCGAATTTTCGTACAATAATTAAACGTAAAAAATTAAGTTCAATAGCATCATCATAGTTCATAGTTTAGTTATATTGCTAGCATTTGCCCGCTTAGAATTTGACAGTCAATTCGGGTTGTACTCTGCTTCTGCTAATCTGCTTGTAATAAATATATAAAACCTGTTTTTTATATCCATACCTCTAGGGTTATTTATTCTGTAGGTAAAAATAATACTAAAACTTCTAGAATAGGTGGTCCAAAAATGCATTGTTTCGGAGATATCATCAATCATAATAATAAAATATGTATCTAAGTGTCATTGATAAATACGAGGTAATTCATTTTAATTCAAACCAATAATTCATATTTAAAGCTAAGAAAATGCTACGTTGTCATATACCTACATATTGGAGTTTCGGCAGTAAACTCAAACTCAAACTCAAAGCATTTATTTCAATTAGACCATTACGGCACTTTTGAAAGTCAAAAATACAAAAAAGAAAATCAAAGCTACAGTCCCAGTCACAAGGCATAATAACTTGAGAAAGTACTGTAGTTGCCCATTCCCTAGCGTAGATCTCTATGGAGAAGAACGGGCAAGAAACTCCATGGACACTCTTTTAAAATCAAAATATTGTTACAAAATCTTGGTTACATCATTAATTTTGAAATTATACATATATGTGAGAACGATGTAGAAAGAAGAAACCTTGGCAGCTAAGAGATGACCAGTCCCAACTGACAGCGCCCGTTCACAGACATGACGCATGTACCGGCGCCATTCAACTCAACCATTCTCTCAGCCACCAAGGCATATATAATACTAAGAACTGGAATCTATACAATGCAAGTATATTTTTACAATATTCTGCAGCTTCCAATGGAATCAATTTTATTCTTCATCTTCTTCTTTACGTGTCGATGGACTCAAATAATGCCCGACCAGTACAAACAATTAGTTTGCTCCCCCCCCACCTATGGTTGTGGAGCAGGACCAGCATTTAGCCAAGCATTTTCATCATCAATGTAATCCCCCAACTTATAATATGCTTGCCTACATAGTGTGCGTTTTATACAAGATTTAAATTTCGTCTCATTCAGTTGAAGAATGTGGGGAGTATTTCAATAAAACTCACGTTAGATTTCTAGAAATACGATATAATATTATACGCACAAACTACATGACGTTTGCATCGAACCAAAGAGAAAACAAGAGAGACACCAAAGTCAGAAAATGGAACCACCAGTGTCTATGATCTATCTTAAGTTTATAAATATCTGTTACGGCTAATAGCCGAAGTGCGGCTACACCTAGTTTTAGCCGACTAGAACTAGGTGCAGCCGGCCATATGCGGTTAATCCTAGGTGTATCCTCTTATCTTCGGTTAGAACTAGACTTAGCCTTCATCATAGCGGCTAGAACTAGGTGCAGCCACACACCGGTGGCTAATCTTAGGTGTATCCTATTTATCATCACCTGGAACTAGGTTTTCAGTTCAGTACCTAATGAGGTGGTTGATGACAAACTAGTTTTGCTTAGGCCGACTTGGGGCACCCCGACAAAGGTTACAAACTTGCTTTCGTTTCGCATTCATATATTACTAGCTGTTGCCCGCGGCTTCGCCCGCGTGCAGGTTGGTAACTGTCCCACTGAATCATACTAAAGGGATAAATAGTGTCCTACATGTTAATCCAAGTTATAAACTATCTATGTGCCAAATTTCATAATCATCACAATTTATTATTATCATCACAATCACCATCACTATCACAACCACCACCATTATCACAATCACCATCACTATCACAGTCACCATCATTATCACAATCACCATCATTATCACAATCACCATCACTATCACAACCACCATCATTATCACAATCATTATCACAATCACCATCTCAATCACCATCACAATCACCATCACAATCACAATCACCATCACAATCCCCGTCACCATTGTTATCACTATCACAATCATCGTCACTATCACAATCACCATCACCATCACAATTACCATCATAATCACTATCACAATCACCATCATCGTTATCACAACCATTATTATCGTAATCACAATCACAATCACCATCACAATCACCATCACAATCACCATCACAATCACCATCACAATCACCATCACAATCACCATCACAATCACCATCACAATCACCATCACAATCACCATCACAATCACCATCACAATCACCATCACAATCACCATCACAATCACCATCACAATCACCATCACAATCACCATCACAATCACCATCACAATCACCATCACAGTCACCATCATAATCACTATCATAATCACCATCACAATCACCATCACAATCACCATCACAATCACCATCACAATCACCATCACAATCACCATCACAATCACCATCACAATCACCATCACAATCACCATCACAATCACCATCACAATCACCATCACAATCACCATCACAATCACCATCACAATCACCATCACAATCACCATCACAATCACCATCATAATCACCCTCATAATCACCATCACAATCACCATCACAATCACCATCACAATCACCATCACAATCACCATCACAATCAAATCACCATCACACTCACCATCACATTCACCACCACAATCACCATCACAATCACCGTCAAATCACAATCACGATCACAATCACCATCACAATCACCATCACAATCACTATCACTATCACAATCACAATCACAATCACAATCACAATCACCATCACCATCACCATCACCATCACCATCACAATCACCATCACAATCACTATCACAATCACTTACCTCGTTATCACAATCATTGTTATCGTAATCACAATCATATTCATCATTATCACAATTACCATCACCGTCACTATCACAATCACTATCACCATCACCAGCACCATCACAATCACAATCACCATCACAATCACCATCAAAATCACTATCACAATCACCATCATCGTTATCACGATCATTATCATCGTGATCACAATCATTCTCATCTTAATCACAATCATCATCATCACAATCTCCATCTCCGTTATCACAACCATCGCTATCACCATCACAATCACCGTCACTATCACAATCACCATCACAATCACCATCACAATCACCATCACAATCACCATCACAGTCACCATCATAATCACTATCATAATCACCATCACAATCACCATCACAATCATCATCACAATCACCATCACAATCACCATCACAATCACCATCACAATCACCATCACAATCACCATCACAATCACCATCACAATCACCATCATAATCACCCTCATAATCACCATCACAATCACCAACACAATCACCATCACAATCACCATCACAATCAAATCACCATCACATTCACCACCACAATCACCATCACAATCACCGTCAAATCACAATCACGATCACAATCACCATCACAATCACCATCACAATCACTATCACAATCACAATCACCATCACCATCACCATCACAATCACCATCACAATCACTATCACAATCACTAACCTCGTTATCACAATCATTGTTATCGTAATCACAATCATATTTATCATTATCACAATTACCATCACCGTCACTATCACAATCACTATCACCATCACCAGCACCATCACAATCACAATCACCATCACAATCACCATCAAAATCACTATCACAATCACCATCATCGTTATCACAGTCATTATCATCGTAATCACAATCATTATCATCTTAATCACAATCATCATCATCACAATCTCCGTCCTCGTTATCACAACCATCGCTATCACAACCATCGCTATCACCATCAAAATCACCGACACTATCACAATCACCGTCACTGTCACAATCACCATTACAATCACAATCACTATCACAATCACCATCATCGTTATCACACTTATTATCATTGTAATCACAATCATTATCATCGTTATCACAATCATCATTATCACAATCATCATCATCGTAATCACAATCATTATCATCGTAATCAAAATCATCGTCATCACAATCATCGTCGTCATTATCACAATCATCATCATCGTAATCACAATCATTATCATCTGGATCTCAAAATGAATGCCATTTTCGTAATCAGCACCCCTGATAATCTCGGTATCGACACCCATATTGATTTTTAGACATTTCAACCCCATCGCACCCCAACAGGGAATGGTAGTATTTCAGGTCTGCCACATTAAATCTTAAAATCGTTGATTTTGTAATACACCCGACCCAATTCACCATAAAAACAATACCTATGTTGAATTTCAGGCTTTGTTACCCCATTTCCCCCTTTAGGGGTTGAATTCTGAAAAAACCTGAAACTCGTTTCTACACATTTCTCAATAGGAGTGCTCCTGTGAAGTTTCGAATAAAATAGTCTAACTAATCTTTTTTCCCCATTCAAACTTTAGAGCCCCGTTTTACCCCCTTAGGGGGTGAGTTTTGAAAAATCCATTCTTAGTGCACCTCTAGACCACATAAGGAACCAATGTGCTAAATTTGGAATCTCTAGACTCAGCGGTTTGGGCTGTTCATTGTTTTTTATACTTTGCCACCCAATTTTCCCCTCTTAGGGGTTGAATTCTGAAAAAACCTGAAACCCGTTTCTACTCACTTATTAATAGGAGCACTTCTGTGAAGTTTCGAATAAAATAGTCTAACTAATTTTGTTTCCCCATACAAACTTTGGAGCCCCGTTTAACCCCCTTGGGGGTGAATTTTGAAAAATCTTTTCTTAGTGCACCCCTAGACCACATAAGGAACCAATGTGCCAAATTTGGAATATCTAGACTCAGTGGTTTGGGCTGTTCATTCTTTTTATACTTTGCCACCCCATTTCCCCCTCTTAGGGGTTGAATTCTGAAAAACCCTGAAACCCGTTTCTACTCATTTATCAATAGGAGCACTCCTGTGAAGTTTCGAATAAAATAGTCTAACTAATCTTGTTTCCCCATACAAACATTGGAGCTCCGTTTAACCCCCTTAGGGGGTGAATTTTGAAAAATCCTTTCTTAGTGCACCCCTAGACCACATAAGGAACCTACTTGCCAAATTTGGAATCTGTAGACCCAGCGGTTTGGGCTGTGCGTTGATAGATGAGTCAGTCAGTCAGTCAGTCAGTCAGTCGGTCAGTCAGTCAGTTTCTTCTTTTATATATTTAGATTGGTGTATGCTAGGTGACATGTGACATAATTATGTAATGGATTCTTTCTTATTATTATCTTACACACTATTGTATAGAATCTGGTAAGGCCACGTCTTCCCAACTAGGAAATGTCGAAGGGCGGGCGCATTTTGGGGGACTGTTATCTTGTAAATTTTGACGTTCAAACCGTGCCGATTTTCAGCCTAATTTGAATAAATTAGTTTTTATAGTGAGATTGATAGTCGATAAATCAAATAAAACCAAAACAAACAAGTTCTCATTGACTGAACATATACCAACCTTATAGAGTTGTTTTTTTCGGGAATTGAAATAGAAACGTGACACAACGTGTGTGGCTTGCGTTTAAAAAACAAGTTTATGGGGTCGCGCAGTGTTTTAAAAACCCCGATTTTGTCTCATGCCCTTTTTATTGCAAATATCGTTAGTTTATATCATTCCAAGTACTACAGTGAAAATCCGGCTTTGATATGAAGAAGAATGTCTCTTTATTCAAGTATCCATGACTCAAAAGCTGTTAGTAAAACTTACGACTATGTTAGTGAGCACTGATAAAACAAACAACACAACAAATAATGGTGGATCACTGCTGCGACAAACCATGAGTAATTGCACAGCAGCGACCCACATAAACACAGTCCAGGCGACTGGCAATCATGCTTAAGATACTGTTGGTGCTGCCCCACACCCTGCGCACCGCAGGGAGGCGCACCTTTTACGCATTGTTGCGTAAAAACAATCCACATGCGCATCTGCGAACATCCCCGACGCACTACAGAAGCGGGGCAGCCCCACCAGCATCCTAAACGCGTTATTATACTGAACGCAGAGAGCACTGTACGATCTTTGCGTACACCTAGCCCACAGGCTGCACGTGTAAAAAGAAGTACAGTACGCTCGAAAGAGCGTGATCTTGACTGGAAGTGAGCATCGTGCAAACCTGCGAGCCAACATGTTCGCTCTAACCGACAATGCCCTTCGCTCACGTTCAATGTCATCATCGTCTTTAAGGTCAGGGGTCAATATATGAACAAGGTATTTAAAATTCTGTGCTCTCTGCAAAGGTGTGCCATACAGTAATACAGGAGGCACCCTGTCAGGGCTTTTACCCCTAACCTTAAAGACCATAAACACAGACTTTTTACAATTATACGCCAAACCATGCACTTTGGCGTAAGACTCACACTGGGCAACCAATTTTCTTAAGCCACAGACTGACGCACTCAGCAGCACCATGTCGTCAGCGTAACTGATATTATTGACACAAATACCGTCCACGTAGCATCCAACCCTGGTACTGCTGAGCTCGGCAATCAGTCCGTTCACATAAAGGTTGAAAAGCGTTGGTGAGGTCAAACCCCCATGCCTCACCTCACACTCCAACCCGTACGGACGAGAAAACGCCCCAGCCCATCGCACAGTGTTGATCTGGTTTCCATACCAAAACTTTAAAATGTTAACTAGTTCCAATGGCAAATCAGCCTGCTCTAATTTACTCCATAACACATCATAGGAAACCAGATCAAAAGCCCTAGACAGGTCTAGGAAGCAGGCGTAAATCGGCGTCTCGCGCTTCGTATAGTAAGTGACAGCATGCTTAAGACACAAAATTGCACTCTCGGTTGACAACCCAGCTCGGAATCCGAACTGGTTGTCATGCAAGGTAACACTTTTACTTAATTGCGTATTAAGCATGCTGTCAAACACCTTCGAAATCACAGTAGCTAGCGAAATGGGCCTATAGTTACTTCTGTCGGCGAGGTCACCAGTTTTGTTTTTAGCAATTGGCACAACCACTGTTCGCATCATCTCGCCAGGCAGGTAACTATGGCTCATGCAGAAGCTATACAGCATAGCAAGTACCCTAGCTAAGTGAGGGCCAGCATAGCGGAGGTGCTCGATACTGAGCCCGTCATGGCCCGGGGACTTACCTCTTGACATATTTCTAATAGTATTCGCTATCTCCTTGGATTTAAATTTAACCCCTAATTCCATACCGGGCGCAACATTGGGCACCGACCGCGAAGGTCCTAAAGGCGACTTCACAAAGAACGCCTCTTTAAAAAGATTAGCAATGTCTTCCGGTTCACTCATGCCACCGACGCTCACAGGGATTCCCGGTTTAGTTTTTAACTTATTTGTGTGCTTCCAGAAACTACGAAAATCGTTTTATGACCTTTAGTTTTGACAAAAAAAAAACGAAAGTTTCCCTATAACCGGGTCATGAAAATCACAAAAAAAATAATATAAATAAAAATTGGCTGTTATTTAAAAATCCGATTAAACGTCATGTTTACATTCATAACAACAGACATTCTGCCCGTTTTTGTAATTTCTAAAGTTAATAGGTTATGAAATAACAACATTTTATTCGTATTTCTTTTATAATTATTATTTCAAGTATAATGCCGTATTAGATCGAGATTTTTATACAGTACATTCTTCATTCGCTCTTCTATCAATACTTTAAAAATCACGATCTAACTCCGCGTTATTCAAAAGTTATTAGTAATTTTACATTTTGCTTAGGGTTATCACCTCCGAATATCCGGATACTTACAGTGTATTTGTCCGGGTTATATTATAGTATTGATAGAAGAGCGTATGAAGAATGTACTGTATAAAAATCTCGATCTAATACGGCATTATACATGAAATAATAATTATAAAAGAAATACGAATAAAATGTTGTTATTTCATAACCTATTAACTTTAGAAATTACAAAAACGGGCAGAATGTCTGTTGTTATGAATGTAAACATGACGTTTAATCGGATTTTTAAATAACAGCCAATTTTATTTTATATTTTTTTTTTTTGTGATTTTCATGACCCGGTTATAGGGAAACTTTCGAATTTTTTTTTGTCAAAACTAAAGGTCATATCGAAGCCGGATTTTCACTGTAGTACTTGGAATGATATAAACTAACGATATTTGCAATAAAAAGGGCATGAGACAAAATCAGGGTTTTTAAAACACTGTGGGTCGGTTTAAGCGCGAATTTGAATGGTAGCACAATTCAAAATTGTATGTGATTTTCTGCGCACGTTTTTGAAACCGATGGGGCCAAATAGTTCTGGGGTAGCGTAGCGACCGCGAACCGGAAGATGATGCGTTGGACTACGCACCTGACCTTACCGAAGAAATTTCCTATTACGGACAGTGTATGTCCTTCTAGTACTCGTAGAGCGTCCTTTTCCGGCGTTTCAACACACATCTGTTTTGTACCTACTGTTAATATTGGTATGCCATTTTCAACGGCAGATGTTAAAACTTTTATAATTAGGATACGTACAGTCGGGGTCTTTTCCGCCTGACCATTTTAATTTTTTTTCGCTTAAAACATGCGGAGGCGCCGAGCCACGCCCCCTTAAAGTTTGGGCCTATTAGGAAAGCCTCAACTTTGGCGCGCAAAATAACAATAACTCTCGTTTGGCGTGCGTCGTCCGTCAGTGCGCTCGGCCGATTCGGTATATTTTCATTCATTATTTCTATACAAAGTCAACGGGGCGGGGCTAGAGAGCGTTTCTATGTTGCGAGTGCAAGCAAAAATAAGCTTAGTGGTGGTCAAGCGGGAGTGTCCTCGATAGTAACTTTGTATGTAACCATATCGTTCGAATAAAATTGTCTTTGTCTGTGAAAGTCATAACCTCAGTGAAAAGGAAACCTCCATAAGAATGGTGCAGGCAGGAAAAATTAAAGAATTAGCTCTAGAGAGCGGGAGGGTGACTGGTAGTAAAGCCGATGATCAAGGTTTTAGTCCAGCAAGGTAATTCTGAAAAATTTAGAAGTTCAATGTCTGCCCCGTTGGTCTACTTAGTGGTCACCCGAGCATGAGGTCCTAGGTTCGATTTCCAGGTCGGGCAAAGTGTTATTGAAATTTCGCATTAGGAAATTCTCAGTAGCAACCACGGGGCTTAATTTGTGCTCTGGTCGCCTATTAAATGGGCCTTAACTGGCAAAATGTGTGTGTACGTAGACTTCTGCCTAACCTTTGGGCATGACATGCGTCATGAAGAACTCCCAGGAAACTCATTTAAACACCTAACAATAGATCCAATCTTTCGCATTCCTATGAAAATGTTAATTTTGTCGCATCGTCGCGTACAAATCGCAATACTTATAACACTTATCGCAAGGTTATATTTTTATAATAATTGTTATTTTATCGCTCACCGGATACACAATTGTCACAAGTGGTCAATTTCATAGCTCTCCTCTGGTATATAAACTGAGGGTACATGCTAGTTCGTCAGTTGGTGATCAATCGCTGAAACATGAAGTTTTTCGGAGAACTCTTGGCAATCATGGCTGTAATCTTCGCTGCGGTGGTAAGTACAACTTCAAATCTTGATAGTCATTTTACTTAAACATTTTCTTGAAGACTTCTAAATTTAAGGATGCTATACACACTTGAATGGTTTAAAATGTAGCATAAATACCTTTTTATTGAACTAAGCCGTTTATTGAATAGATTCTAAATTTGATAGCTTAAATCTCGGAAATCTGACGCTTTGGAAACAATACCAGTTTGTATTGATGCCAGCTATTATTGAAAATAAGAAATAACTGTGGCTGCAAATAAGGGAAGAAATGGCGGTTGAGAAAGCAGGTCAAAACCCTCGTTAGTGAGCCAGTGGAAATTATTTGAAGCTGTTCATATATGGCCGTGGCCGTAGCCATGGCTGTGTGGTATTCGGCAGAGTAGAATAGAACCAACCCATTACACTCACGGGTGTCGTATAAGGCGACTAATTTCTGAGGCAGAAAACCTTGCGCCTCCGTAGACCTGAGAATGGCCAGCAGCGTTTTCTGTTAGTCTTTCATCACTGCGATCTCCAATCCGCCTGCCAAGCGTGGAGATTACGGCAAATTCCTCCCATCATGGGAGAGGCTTATGTAGCTGTTGTAGAAGTTGTAGTGTTCATGTATGAGCTGACCTATGGTTATGCTTCTCAGAGCGGCATGAGCACAGTCCCGAAGGCGGCCGGCTGTAACGGCGACGGCAACCCTCCCCCCGGCCCGCCACCCGACGGCAACCCGCCCGGCCCACCACCCACCAGTGAGTACCACTACCATTGTGACACACTTTAAAATATGAACCTTACCCCTTTTAGATTAATGTTTATATTCGTGTGAATTAAATAAATAAATATTGCTGGACATTACACACAGTGCCATCTAGTGCCACACTAAGCAACGAGGCTTGTGTCGTGGTCACCAGATAGTTGATATACTACATAGATAATTTTTGTTTGTAAATACATACTTATTATACATAAATAAACATCCATGACTCGGAAACAAATGTCCATGCTCATCACACAAACATTTGCTCCGACCGGGATTCGAACCCGGGACCCTAAGAACGTAAGGCAGTCTCACTACCGCTGCGCCATTCGGGTCGTCATTGCTTGATAATATTCGCATAACAGAATAAGTACCTACCTATTTAAGTACCTACCTATTTTATGTGTCTCAAAATAAGGTTCATATTCGTTTGACATTCTAATTTTTTGTTTCCAAATGATCTAGCTGTAGGTACTTTATTATTCCTCAGATCTAAAATTCTCAAGCTGTGATTATTACTTTAACTACCTTTAGCCCGCGGATACGCTCGCGTTATGGTCCAAAGTTATAATACCACAGAATCGTTTTAAAAATAGACTATGACACTCGGAAATAGCTTAAATTTAATTGTATTAGCTTCCCATTTGTGAAAGAATATTCGCGATCGGATCAGAAGTTCCCATTATTATCTCCTAAGTACGGTCGAACAAGCCATTTGGTTTACAGTTTAACCAACAAACAAATTACATTGTAAAATGTAAACCAAATAGTTTAATCGAGCATACATCCCAAACATACAAACTTTTCCACTTTAATTTAGTATGTAGGTTGCTGTGTAGGTGTTCCGATCCGGTGACAAGTATTATAATAGCTTTACATTTTCTTTCCAGACTCCACCAGATAAGCTACAAGACGGCTGACACATCTTGAACTTCGGCTGATATTATAATATTACTCACAAATAAACAGTTGCACCAGTTAACGCCTTTTGGTTTCATTTATATCATTTACAGCTTATACGGCTGGAGAGCCCAAACTTAAGCCATCATAAGTAATTCTACCTTGTTCTTAGTTGGTACACGACAAAAATTCTATCCTGCACCCCTAACCAAGTTACAAACGTTTCGTATCGATTCTCTTTCTACAATCGTAAACGCCTCGGCGGCGGCGTAAGCGATGTAGAAAGCGCTAAATTGGTAGCCAAGTTGACACGACTGAGTCGATCGCTCGGTCTCTAATGTCTGTAGAAAAAACCTACACTTTAGTCTATGGTGAGCGTTCCTACCAAAGAGTTTAGCGATCAACATTGTACTAACGATAACATTATATTCTATCATTTTGAACGATATAAACTTGTCTACGATTTTTTTATTCGTTTGTGTTGACCACGTGATTTAACGTTGAGATGATGTCATTCTCATTCATTTGAATAGTTTTCTACTAGCGTTAACGATTGTAGATTGTCAACTTGGCTAGGGGTGCTGATAGGACGTAAACTCGTAGATAGATTTCTAAAAGTAGGTATTTTATTGATGGAACGCAACGCTACCCTATTACCGAGTATTACAGGAACTGAAACTAGTGTGTAATACTTAAGTAGGTAACTGGAAACAGTAAGATGGTACATATTATTATGACCAAAATTACATCTGTCCGGCAATTATTAAACAAAAAATGTAGCAAGTCGGCACTTGTTTAAAAAAACGCTGATTAAATTATTTCTATTTATTTACTTTGTTTTAATATTGAGATGTTTTCATATAATAAAACATTACAAAAAATACAAAATTTCCTCTTAATACATAAAAGTACTAGAAATAATGTCAAATTGGTTTTAATATGGCAATTCGAGAGAGTATTATTAAAATACTTAAATTTAATATTTTATATACAATCTTACATATTTTTATTTTATTATAATCTTAGACATTATTCACAGTTTAAGGTAACTATACAGTTCATTAGTTCTTGTTTACAACAAAAAAATGGATGGTAAGAAAAGTTAATGATGCTCAAAATCTTAAAGAAATATCCCCATGAATGACAAGTCATTGGATTGTCTAAAAATTAAAAAAGGTTAGTATCAAAACCATAAAAATAAGTCGTTGAAAAAGTGTAAAAGTATTAAAAATGTACTTACATAAATAGTTAGAAATATGTAACAATTTTGTATCAATTTTAGGTAGTATCACTGCAGTCGTTTTAATTGCCAAATATGGATAGCAGGAAACCAAAAAATAACAGTTTTTCAAAATAAGTATAAAAGCCACTCCTAGCTTGCCTATTAGCAACTTTAAACCTTATGCACATCACAATAAATGCGAATTTTCGGCATTTCAACTAGAAATATAAACCCTTTCATAATCAGTCTGGCACATTGCATACGTCATTTCTGTCCATTATTAAAAGAAACATTATGCTAGCAACAAACATGTCAGTACTCAGTATGATTACCAGCACGCCATTCTGTTTTGCCGATTGTACAATCCTTTACTTGAATTCAGAACTATAGATATTTACATTCAACAATCTACTTTAGCATCATGTTGTCTAAGTTGATTTTTGAGTAACTAGTAATAAAATGGTTATAAAAACATATAGTTGCACTGGAATTTCTACTTTGTCTTGTACCACATTGAGTTTACAATTGCAAAACAAGATAATTATCCAAGATCCGGAATTCAAGTACAGATCCTTATTTAAGTACAAAATGGTCATTAAAGCTCTACCCATCTGCTATTCCATATTTGATGATCAACAAGTGTTAGGAGTCAAGTCTACTGGCCAAGGTCTTGCAGGTGTTGCTTCTCCTCTTCCTCCTGGAGCAGCAGTTCCCTCTCGGCGGCGATGCGCGCGTGCTGTTCGGCTATCACTCGGAATAGTTCGGCATGCTTCACACGGGCTTGGGCTACCGCTTGCGTTTCTACAGGCGCGTTCAGTACTGAAACTGAGGAGGATGCTAATTATTGACAAGTCGTGCGCAAGAGTTTTCGAATGTAGCTTAGATATTGGTTACAATTTAATTTGGCAATCAATAATAATAATAAAGTTAACAGTTTTATTTTATTAGAATTACGAGTGATTATCACTTGAGAATCAGAGTATGATTCTCTATTGTTAAAATATATTGTAACTAGCGGCCCGGCTTCGCACGGGTGGACATTTATTTTCCTCCAATTCCCCCGACTATAAATTAAGATGTAAGCTATCCTATCTTTCAAGTTGGATCAAACTGCACACGGTGTGCAAATTTGATTAAAATCGGTTAAGTAGTTTAGGAGTCCATCGCGGAGCATCAACGTGACACGTAATTTATATATATTAAGATTTTCCGCCTAATCTTAAACCAACCAAATGTAGCTGTATTTTACATGGTGCTACTCTGTAGTGCTTGGTGTCACAGCCGATCCTCTTTGTTTGCTGGTCACATCTAACTCCAAATTGTGTTTAAAATGACCAAGTGGAGGTTGTGGCCAACTGAGTCTTCAAAAATACAATATTTAGGTGCCTACTTCTGAATGCAGAAATCTATCCATCACATGGCCATGTTAAACGTACCTACTATCAAGAGACCAAAACAACTCACGTTCAGGATGAGGATGCGTGGCGTGGTCCTCAGCGATCTTGGCGTACAGCTGGTAGTGACGGTTCTTGGCCTGCGCCACCGACTCGGAGTCCGAGGGGTGCGCCGGGGGCACGTGGCTCAGGATGGGGTGGAAGCCCTGCTTGTCCGCCACGTAGTCCACTGTGCGCACCTTCTGAAGAGGGTCCACGTACGAGAATGATCCTGGAATGTTTGGAAAAGGGTGACTTAGAAAATGCTTAATGTGTAAATGCTAAATGTGTTTTTCCTCCTTGACAACATCTTTATCAGTTTAGGCAAATTAGCAACTGTGTTATATTCTAATTGTTAAGATATTGTATAATTGTAAATGTGCTCCTTTATAAAAATAAGTGAAAACGATCTTTTACTGGATCTGACTATGTAAAAAGGGAAAATCCTTATATAGACAGCTAGTTACTCAAGGTATGGGTAGAACTCAAAAAAGCATCTTTGATATTTAACCTAGTGATTGACAAGTGTTCAAAAAGTCCTACTGGAGTTGCCTTGTATAGTCCGTACGCGAGCTCCGAGGAATCGGTGACTTGTTTAAATCGTCGGTGGTTGCGGGTGCATATTGCCCTCATAGAATTTTATAGTTTCATAATTTAGTACTCCGCGCGAACTAAATTATGAAATCATTCTGTGAGTGAGAGTGTTATGTGCTTAAGGTGGAACCGCCGATGTTTTAGACAAGCCACCGATTTTTCGGTGCTCTCGGAGTTCGCGCGCGGACTATATGTTTTTGGCTAAAGGAATATTGTTATGGTGTAAACAAGAGCCATAAGAGCACACCTAGTAGGACTACTTGAACACTTGTAAATTACTCAGTTAAATATCAAAGACGCTTTTGAGCTAAATGTTTGCGTAGAAGGTTCGAAAACACATCATCTCGGAAGTCAATGCAATTTACATTGACCAAATTATACAAACGTCTGTAATATCAGCGTACATACTTCTACCTACCCCTTGAAGCATATGTGAAGGCGTGAAGGTAATTAGTAAGTTAATTAAAGAGTTTTATTCGTACTTTGATGCCAAGGTAAATGCTCAAGGTGGAAAGCTTTGAAAGAAATACAGTGAAGGGCCGTTCTATTTTGTAGCCGCTGCCAAGTCTCGGTAATATCAAATGAACAACCTTTTCATGTCTTTATTTATAAGATGAAATTAGTACGAATAAGGTTTAAACAAAAAATCCCTTGGCTATGGACCAGAAATGTTTGGGTTTAAAAAAAAACCTCAGAGTTGGTACAATTTTGCCGAAGGCTTTTGCTCAAGTTGATGTTTTGTAAAAGTAGTAGCGGTAATAATGCTGTATTTTTTAGAGAATTCGATGTTTTAGTTCTGAAGTATCGAACTAACAGTAAATTTGTATTCTTCAGAAAAAAATCAATGCCTACTACGTATTTAACTACAAAAACATGCTGAGAATCAGTAATAAAGCCATAAATCCTCCTAATAGGTCCACAGGTCCTAACAGGTCTATAATAGTCTTTAGATACGTGATCCGAATTGTGTTAGGAAAATCTGGTCATAAAACAGAATTTACCTTAGATTTCTCTTCCTTATGGGCGTTCCGAGGTACGTATCAAAGTCGTACATCTAGAGCAAGGGAATTTACGCAAATTCCTTGTTAATATCGCAGCATTAGAAAGTCTAATTGTTGTGAATGTTACTTAATTTGGTCTTGCAGTTGGAGAGATGGATTATCTAACTAGTGTTGTAATGTATGATGAAGGGATATTGCAGTGTACCTACTATATAATAAACAGTGGTGTTTTTATAAACTATGATTTAATAGACGGACTGGAGTAGAGTTCTCACAGAATGGTTACCGAGAGACGGTTGTAGAAGAAGTGTTTGTAGGAGCCTGGATAACAGTCAGATGGGTATATGGAATTCAGGAGGACCTAGTTCTGATTTGCGCAGATCAGGGAAGACTGGTCCAAAAGGAGGGCTATACTCAGTAGTGGCTGACACGAGGTCGTCCAACTATAATACCTGATTGAACTTCCTAAACCAACAAAATCTGAACATTGCTGTCAGCTATAACACTGTATTTTTTGGATATATATCTAAACTTCATTGAGGGCGCAAACTATACTAATTGTGTGTGTATGTTATGTTATTGTGTGCTGGTCACTTTAACGACTATTTGGAATGCATCATCATCTGCCTAGCCTTTTCACAAGTTTTATTGGGGTCGGCTTCCAGTCTAACCGGATACAGCTGAATACCAGTATTTTACATGGAGCGACTGACCTCCACAACCCAGTTAGTACTGGGTAATACGATACCCCTCGGTAAGACTGGTTGTCAGACTTTTTGGCCCACTGACTACCTGTAACGACTGTCAAAGATCACCAAATGACTGCCGGGACCAACAGCTCAACGTGCTTTCCAAGGCACGGAGGAAACTCGGTATGTCATGGACCCTAGCGGCTGTTATTTTTTAGCCACGACGACGAGCTATGTAGTTATTTTGGCATCATTATCCTTCAAACAAGGTAAACAATAGGCCCATTGTGTTTTTATAGATTACCATGTTACTGAAAATTACAAAAGGTAAAATATTTTACTTGAAAAATGGTAGTGAACATTAAGTTTACATCCATGACCAAATCAAGCCTTTCTTGACGTTTCCGACAAATAATGATTCTATCCTATAATGATATCTTACAAGTTATTAGGTGACTACGGCATTTGACATGCTTATTAACATTTTTGAATATCTATGTAATCTCGGTTACTCATCTCCGATTAGAAGCGCTTATAAAACTAGTTTATGACATTTTAATCGCCAAAGGTCAAGCAACAATAAAATTAGACACAAGAATTCAATATCAAAATTTGAGACAATTTATATTTATATAGAACATAATTGTGTAGCGCTGTGTGTTGTGGTAGACTTAAAATTTGACCATGACAGACTAGGCTAACTTCTCGAATCATCGCTGAGTTGAGTCACTACCAGGCCAAACCACAAGTGAAATAATTCTAGTTATCGGAGAATGATAACTCATTCCCTCGTTCCTTGAATGCCCTCATTTTAATTTATTTGCGATCATTATCTATTAGTTATTTCAATATTGTTCCCTTTCTTTTAGTATATTAGAATTGCGTGAGCAGGTTTGTGTGTATTTTATCATACCACGACAACATTGACAAACATGTAAACCGTCCAACGATTACAGTAGACGACAAAATTGAATTTTGTCCACGTAAGAAGTTTTACGGATATTCTAAAGTCCAGTTAAAGAATTAAAGTCACCTTTAACAACACCACTACCATCGCTGACTTCGGTGTGTGTCCTGTCAGCATGTCCAGGGTACCTTCCAGCCGTGTAAGAGAACAGGTAAGGCTTGGGCGGCGGCTCCGGGGTCGTGGTGCTCTCCAGCAGGTGGGACACGTCGCCGCTGACCAGAGCCAGCGATACAAGGATCAGCGTGGGACACAGCATCTGGAACATTTAGAAGACTGGTCTTAATATGATTGACTGTCTAAGTCAACTTAGATCCGAGAGGTTCTTTCTTCAAAAGATCTTTATTTGAATTGACCAAGATTATGTCTGGATTTTAAAAGAGACTGTATTGCCTGATCTGTGTTTGTTTCAGTATTTCTTCTCAAAGTATTCGAATAGGATAGAGAAGATTGATTATTCTGAACACGTCTGATTAATTTGCTATGGGATTTGCAATCCGCGCGTTTGGCGTCGGAGAGGCTATTGGATAAAAAACAGAATTGCTTCGACGAAAAATAGGTACTTAACTTGTCTAGTCTAGATCATTGACATCATTTTTGTTTTTTGTAAAACATTTTTATCCTTATTTTTTTCAAGTCACCAATTTATTTCGATTCGTTTTAGTCACGAATTTCCAAAAATGCACTAAATTGTTAGTGAGAATTAGTTTCGACTCAACCTAAGGTAAAATTTAAAATACTAATCTGCTAAACTATATTGTCTCATGGGCTTGATCTTGTCCAAGATCGCACTTGATATGCGATAAATGATGTCGATGACGGAACGAGCGTACCCAGATGAACCCTGGATATTTTGCTTTGAAGGCGTTACCGTTATAGTTGAAAGGACAGGAATCACGAGTGCTGCTGAGCTGTTGCCCCTCGCAAAGGATAAGGAGAAATATTCGGAGTTGACACCAATCGGTCAACCTTCAGTTAATGAAGAGGCACCAGAAGAAGAAGAGATTTCCACACAATGGCCGTTCGCATAATTAACTCACTGTTTAAATTTAGAACGATAGTATTTCTTCAAGAAAAGTCTCAAAAAACTTGTTAAATCGAAGGAATCTTAATCAATCTAACGCTCAATACCTATACGAGGTAAGCAACGCTAGAGGATTCCTGTTCACGTTAGTTACAACCAGTTCCCCTGACCTTTGCATAGCGTCGCCGGTGCACGCTCAACAGAGGCGCGAAAAATCTACATTTTACGATGTTATTTGTTAGTTTTAACCTTTTGGAGTTTACAAGTTCGGCAGTTCATTAACCATTATGTCTAGCATAGAGATTATGGTTATAAAGTTTATGGACACCTTTGGGTCCAGCAAGGCGGCAACGGACTGTTTAGTTTGTTTAAAAAATTAATGATGATTTCAAGTCTATGCACGATATCGTCATCTTCAACATCACGTCCACTGCTAGACATAGGTCTCACGATATACATAAGTGTAAATTGACATACTTTTTGGAAAAAAAAATGTCCTGCAATGCCTATGATCAAAGGACCACATTATTTTAAAAACAATAAGGACCAACTCCTCATATTTTTCATGCTTTGTCACTGAACTGACTAACCGCTAACCATTATTAAGTAACATTTTCTTAACAATATTGTATAATAATGTTGGCAAATACCCAAGACAACGAGGCAGACAAGACGAGGTTCATTGTAAAAGGACATTAGATGGAGATAACACTAGGTATCTGTATCTGCAAGGTATTATTGAAATAGCTAAATGTAATCACCATTTTGAACAACTTTTATTTATGGGACCAAAGCTAAAATCATGTGGTCCATCTATCACACGTACTAAAAAAACTGTTGTAAGACAGAAATCGCAGTTTTGAGACAAACGCATTTAAAGTTTTTTTGTGTGGTTACATTCGGTGACTGATTATGTTTTAAGTGTTGTTTGTTTATTAAATTTTATGCTTTTTGCTGTGCCCTACAGAGTCCGTTATTGTACCTTAGCTTTAAGCCCACTGTAAGATTTTCATATGACATTATAGAATGCAAATAAAGATATGACGTGTACTAGATCATCAGAAGGAGTCTGAGAAGAAACGCCGACCTTATCTAAACTAGATAAGGTCGGCGTTTCTTCTTATTATTTCTGTTGTTGTAAAAACTTATGCTTAAAAACTTTAAGCATAAGTATTTACAACAACAGAAATAATAATTACTATTTATCAACACCTACTAGTAAATGCATGACTCCTGAATGATGCGCTATTGGAAATCAAATGCTATAGTAACTCAAATCATTTATTTTATACGATCTTTGGACATTATTAATTAATTGATTGGCGCCAACCAATCCTGTTCGACTACAATCAATTTATTAAAAGTTACAATATGATTGGAGAGACTGGTGGTTCAGGGCCAGGTGGAGGGCAAGAGATCAAGCGGTCGATCACCAACTCGCTGGACTGACCTGAAGTAAGTTACTGAGTCCACCATGGTCCAGTGTACTCGCAACGTCTGCAATCGGCAGAAATGGAAGCACATCGCTGAAAGGGCAATCCTCAGGGAAGTCAACGACCCACCAAACATCTCTCCAAGTACCTCGTCTGCGCAACCACGACCACAATTGATTGGCGCCAACCAATCCTGTTCGACTACAATCAATTTATTAAAAGTTACAATATGATTGGAGAGACTGGTGGTTCAGGGCCAGGTGGAGGGCAAGAGATCAAGCGGTCGATCACCAACTCGCTGGACTGACCTGAAGTAAGTTACTGAGTCCACCATGGTCCAGTGTACTCGCAACGTCTCCAATCGGCAAAAATGGAAGCACATCGCTGAAAGGGCAATCCTCGGGAAAGTCAACGACCTACCGAACATCTCTCCAAGTACCTCGTCTGCGCAACCACGACCACTCTGACAAGTGTGTCTCAACTAAGAAGACAATATGATTAAAAGTTACATTATGACAAAATCCTGCATTTTTGCAGTGCAAATTGTTATCTGACTCCGGTATTCAGCTGCGGCACTTATTGTTCCATTTACCCCATAAAAGCAATGAGACTGGTTAAAAAAATACTTGATCAGAATTTCTTTGGGAGCACGTTCAAGAATGAAGGAAATCCGCGTGGTAAGGTCACTTGTCGAACGTTCGCGTTCGTTCGCATGTTATCGAAGGCTGTCTACTATCAATCGTGTTTCTTTTTTTTTAGAGTAGTGATAACGATTTCCATTTACTGATTACCTTTTTATGCTGGCTACTGTCTATCCCGCGGAGTATTTAAATGTATTGTAATTAAGTCTTCCCTTGACATAGCATCTTTATGTTAAAGGTTTAACATACTAATATCATGAATGCGAAAGTAAAGCACACATTCGTTGTTTCTATTTCTAACCATACTATCTAAATGTATGAAAACGATATGCTTCTGATGCAACACGACTCACTGGTGTGTTTCTATCTTAGCTCCGTCTATGGCTGTCTATACCTTTTAACGCTTTGACGGCTAATCGGATTTAGATGAAAGTTGACACACGGATAGAATACAAGTATGACCATTTATGTATGAGTATGACTTAGGACATACTATTCTTTATATTTCTATTGCCTTCCTCACGAACCAAGTTGAGGGCAGAACCTGGCAACAAATTCAGTAACGACCTTAGCGTAATAACAACTAAATTATCTTGAACTAACTAGTCTTGTACCTACTACCTTCTTTATTATTACCAATCCTAAAGATACACTTATCATCAACAATGACTAATCTCCCACATCATCCTCATCATTACTTACGACAAACAACAGATACATGTTTACGACAATAAACCAGCCATCGATGACGTCACTAAAAACCAGATTTATTGGACTCTAAAGCTGATGATGACTCCATACTCCACAGTTCCTAGAAAATTACCATAACGAGAAGACATTAAAATGATGCGCAAATTACTTGTGCTTAATGAAAAACAATAGGATATTAAAGCTCCGATCTTATACATAAACAGATGATCATAAAATATAAAGTTGCAAACGATAGAAAATTATTAACAGATTTCCTTATGACGCTGTGATGTTCAACATACAGTTGAAATAACGGAAAACTATACCATCATAATATTATGTACAATTTTTACCATGAAGTATGGACCTTCGCGAAAAGCATTAAACTGCTCCATACCAGTCCAGTTATGCAAACTTGTCCTCTAAACAGCTGTCATAACACAAAAAGTATAAGGGTTCTATTTAATACCCTACTCAACTTTCATCCAAAATTATCCTTGCTTTATAATTGAAAAAACCACATACTACGAAAATACTTATTTGGTAAGATTACATTAAAACTTTAAAGGATTCCTTCCATAGTTCCATCTTTCACAACCACTTATTTATTAATTTTTAAACCACTCTCCCTAGAGATGACCCTGCATACTAAAGAACCAAAAGACTTCACCTTATCAACCCTTTCTAATCATTGCTGTACCCCAGTTTGGCAACATCCAGTCCATCTCGTCCACAATTGGGCACCGTATCGAGACCAATTGGCCGACGGCCTTGACCGAAGCGCTCACTTTTCTTCGAGCCAGTACAGAAATAACTTTGAAATAATATTTAACAAGTTTTTTTTATTCGACGTCTACTGGTCGAAGTGCGGTTGGAATTTGAGCAGGTGTTGTAACATGTGATGTGAGTAAGTCATGCCTCGTTGACACTTAAATGAGTGCATAAGTAAGAACACAATTCTATGTTCAACACTGGACTCAATGCGGAGGGTTGGAAATTCAAAAGTGCATTAATATTTAGGCAGTATTTTTTAGTGTTAGTTAAAATCATCAGTGTAGTATTGTATTGTCTCAGCAGTAGTGTCTACGTGTGTTTGGTCATTGATCTTTGGCAATGCAGTTTGTTCTAAGTTTCTGATTGCTTTGAAGGTCTTTAAACTGCCTTCATCATCTCTTATTATTATATATCATTCTCTCATCGAACAACAGTTGTTTAGCTTTCTTTTGTTTTACTGTCAACTAAAACACCTCCACCAAGTCTTAAATGATGGTCTCACACAGACCCAAAATGCGTTGGGCTGACGACATCGTCAAAATGCGGGAACAAGAAGGACGCAATGAACCAGAACGAATGGTAGATAGAAGAAGAAGGAAGCTTTTATCAAGCAGAAGGTGATTCAGTCCTGATATGATGATGAATATACCTTTTCTCCAAATATATAGTTCCTATCTTCCAAGTCAAATAACAACTAGCTTCACATCAGGCTGTGCATGTGTCTAACATTACATTTTAATATATGTTTATAAAAGACGGATATTGCAAAAGACATACAGGAACAATTTATCTTACAATCTATGTAGACACAGAGAGAGATACTAAAGTTCTAGAAGGATTTGTTAATTATAGTTACAACATTTCCAATTGGCCTATACATTGTATCTTCTAATACTCAAATATAAGAAGTAATATTTTAAAATATCACAAGTTATTATGATGATAAGATCTCCAATTATGAAATAGTACTGATTGTAGATAACAAAACTATAGACAAATAACTTTCGCGTTCCACATTTGGAGGTGTTAAAATTAGGCCTGAAGCAATCTATGTAATACCAGTGCCACACAATGTTACAAAGATCACACTTTGACAATACGAGTATTATTGACATCTCTACAATGCCAACAATACATTGCGCAGTTTTCTTTACAAATCTCAAATTGACCGGTCATTGATGAACTGTTATTTATGATTGCATCACTAAATTGGAACAAGCATCGCTTCATCATTTGTCCATTACGTCTCGAACTCGAATAATAACTCCTCTTGTATTCATGAATACACTGAAAGACAACGGACAGCCTAAACCGTTGAGTCAGCTTGAAATGTTCAAGAGATCCAGAGAATAAAGGATAAATGTTTATATGGTCGTTATTTCTTCCCATGGCATATCGCTTTGGGTTCACGGCGTGGCCATGACTAATTTTCCATCAACGCCAAAACGATCTACCTAACTAACACAGCAATGAACACAATCAGTGATATCGCATCTATCAATCCACAGGTTGTATGCAACAATAGCCCGCTTGTATCCGGAACAGCTGTGCAGTACGATCCACAGAGTTGCGACAGACGACCGACATTCGTTTGTTATTAAAACTGTTAGCGGATCGATTGGGACCAGCTGATACTCTGATAGGCTGTTCTTGGATTGGGGGGAGCTTTGTAAGAAGGTCTGCGTACGATTGCTAGACAGTAAGGAAACTATGCATTTTATGTTACCATTGGTGATTCGGTGGTTACAGTTCTTTAAAGAGATAAACTGTAATTATATAAAAAAAAAAACAGGAATTTACGGAGGGAGGGGAGTACATTGGCCATAAAATATAGGCTTATAAAACTGCAACAAAAGATAGGAGAAGTATACCTAGCAGTGAGTGGAACAAGGCTACCAATCATGATGGTGATGATTTGAAAACTAAGCTCCATGTAAGATACAAGTTGTCAACTTCACCAGGTAAGACTGGAAACCGACTCCAAACTAGTTGGAAAAATATAGGCAGATGGTAATTTAAAACTGCCATTAAAGACAAAGAAGGACAAGAACAAGACATGACATATAGGTAAAATGGTAAATGAAAAGCCCCATAGCTGCACTGCCACTATTTCCTTCCCTCATCAGCTGATTGGTTTTGTATTGCAAAATTGTAAAACCAAACTATGTATGTTAATTATCGATTTGGCATTGATTTACCTTTACAGTGTCAAGTTGACACACTAGTGACTGTAACAGTTTGGCGCCGGAAATCCTAAAGAAATTAAAACATGGAAACCTTTTTGGGAATATTTGGATCGTGAGAATTGAATGCAATAAAATCCCAAGGGCTTCTGAAGGGTTACCCATAAGATTACAATTTTAAAGCTTTGAAAATGTTGAAGAATAAAACGTGTTGCGCCGACCCCAAGTTACATGGAACAAGGCCAGTAAGATGATGAGACTGTTGGAAAAGATTAAAATCTACGGTCAAAAAATCCGTACCTAATGAATAATGGTGGCTTGGCACAATATCTTCAGCAAATTAGATATAAAAAACTGTTACTTCTGAATGAACTGAATTAGAAGTTTTAGAAAATAGCATGTTTGCTGGTAATAAATCGATGTTTGCGGTAATTAATGCGTCTAACAGAACAGCTACTTTACCTCCGACTAATCCATACTTTAACCAAAGCATTACTTTAACATTTCGACAGCCGCTTATTGAGTCCGACACAAACGCCATTTTTTTTTCTGAACTTAATTGGCATAATATCGTAACTCGATCGTTTACGTATACGGTACGCACGCGTGGATGCGCTTCGTAAATGATTGAAGAGGGATTTACCAGCTCAATGATTGTGTTTCCTCGTTCTTCGTTTACATGTTGGTTATAATAGCTTATGTCCGCGATTAGAGGTATCTGTATAAACATTTTCTTTTCTTTTTCAGTTGCATGTCTGTATGTTTATTGTCAGTCAGAAGTACTTACTCTTTCCTCTTTCTTTTCATACAAATATTTTAGTTTTGATTTGTTTTTGAGTAAGAAATCTACGTCCACGGATGAGAGATATTCAATAATTCAAATATCTTGTCCCCTATTACTTTAACATAACTGGCAAACTGTGGGTGTTGTGTACTACTAGGTACCTCTGTCTAGCCCTTCGAGGATTTCAGGCGTGATGTTATTGTGTGAATGAGTTAACCAAGATCTTGTAAAAATATTTTGATTTAAAAGAGTGTCTATGGAGTCTCTTTCCGATTCTTCTCCATAGAGATCTACGCTTTGGAATGGGCCACTACAGTACTTTCACAAGTTATTATGCCTTGTGACTGGGACTGTAGCCTCATCCTTTAGTTTTTGACTTTCAAGTCCCTCTACGGTCTAATTGAAATAAAACTTTGAGTTTTTTTTGAGTCTCTTATGAATGATGATTAATTTTATCTCTAGGTCAAATCTAGTTAATATGGTACTGGTCTAGTTAATGGGATACTGTGTTCTTCAAATTATCAAAACGAGCAGACTTTCATGTTTCTGCGTCTAGTAGGAATCTTCAAGGATATTGAAAGGACAATCCGGGGTTAAAGTTGAATCACACTTTGTACGTATAGCCGTTTCTATGAGCTGTTGGCAATCAAATTATTTTCCTTATTTAATTTAATAAATATGCAGAAGATGATAATGTGTGGTAATTATGTAGATTTAAATGTATGTGCGTTTATTCAATTTCCAGGATGTTTAAAATGCATAACTTTAATTATGAGTTAATCACTGAACTAGGTACACATTCGAAACAGAAATACCAAAAAAATAACTTCGTGTCCTTATAGTTAACATAGCCGTGAATAAAAAAAATTAAGAAATCATTATCTTGAGCCTTTTGTAAAAAAAATCATGAACCTCTTTCTTTTCAACACCCCACGCAATGCTGCCAAAACCTCACACCTCACATAAATAAAATATAACCTCGCCTACATAACTTATTACATCTACAAAGGAGCGAGACCAAATAAATCAAAACAAATAATTACTCATAGAAAGTGGGCTCGCCCACCTGTCTGTACGTCTGTCACCGGCTCACTTGTATGTAAATGTTGGTACACCTTCAGAACAGTAGGATGCGCAGGATTCGTCATACGATGTGATAGCAGATGTTTGAGTAGTCATTAACAGATTTGCATATTGTTGGTATTGCAAGGTGAAATATTAAGTTTAGTCATAGATATTGCTTATTTAAATAAATTATATTAGTGATCAGTCCGGAATTCCGGAAGTTTCTTTAACATTTGGCATACAAAGATGTCTCAAAAGATTCGAAGATCAAATTTTAAATGACTAATTTTCGCGGTTCCGACCATTATTTACGGACGCGATGGCCTAATCGTCGTAAGCGCAACTGTTGAGCTGGTGGCCGTAAGATTTGATCTACAGGTCGGCTAGAATGATATACTTAGTGAGGGCAAACGGACTGGATTGGACTCTGGCCCTGGCCTCAACTCAAACGTAACCTTATTGTAAAGAGAATAAAGATTACTGTGATAACAGGGACAAGACTGTAAGCGACCGCGAAAACACAGTCCGGTGCAAGAAAACCGACCCAGCACAAGTGTCTGCGGAAACGAGCAGTGCGGTGCAGAAAAACCAACACAGCACAATATAACTCACTATACAAGTTGCAACACGAGTATTAGATACTATCTCGCACCGTGGAGCGAGCCGTATGTAAGAGCCTTAGGGCCTAAAATTACGATACTCGGTACATAAATATTGACAGGTTAATTAACCAATTACACTACCAGTTACAAGCAATAATAGCTTGAGGTGAATTTGAAGCGGCTGAAAGATTTGTTATAAGGCATAGAAGCTGTCGGTATAAATTGTTGATAGATTTGAAGAACATCTTCATGAATTGATTCTTAGGCAGGCAAATGAAATGATAACAGAAAAATAAAGATGTCACGAAATCTTCTACTGGTGAAATACAATGTCGTTACTGTTTTCAACTGCTAGACAAAACAAGGTGCACTATCTACTTATTCTTGACAATAATGTATCATAATATGTATAATAATGATCGAAGGACCACAAGCTAAACAAAGAAGCTGTGAAAAGGCATTTTTTATGCTATATCAAATTGTACTAACATCATGAATCATTCAAAAAACACGAAGTAGAAGAAAGATTTTTCTGCGTCACGGTCGCTAGAACGAAATAGAACTTTATGAGAAAAAGCTTTTATCCTATACAGCGGGAAAAGAAACCAAAGGCCAGTATTACACTATTACTGATAACATAACGATAACATCTAACTTAACCCTCAAGAATGTTAATTCCGTTCCGGCCGTCCGCGGATCCGTGCAGTGTAGTGCAAAAAAATCTGCTCACAATAGTTGCAACACGCGTTATTAGATGTTATCGTGCGCTTGCCTCACTGCGTTGGGCAACGATCCGCACTGGCGGCCATTTTCGCGCATCCGTGTAGGGCTGATAGAAATATTTAAATAAGTTTGCAGTTTTAATGGACTCTACACACAAAAGCCGCTGAACATGTCGACAACTTCCGTTCGCTTCAGATGTCATGCCGAAGACTAGTCTTAGATGTATACAGTCTGTAAGATTTCAAAGCTCAGGGGACTAGCAAACTACATTCGCTAAGCAGAATTGGGTGGAAACCGCCGGCCGTCGCCGGTAGGAGTCTTTCTAGTAGAAGGACATTGAGTGGAAACCGCCGCCCGCCGCCGGTAGGAGACTCTCTAGTAGAAGGATATTGAGTGGAAACCGCCGCCCGCCGCCGGTAGGAGACTCTCTAGTAGAAGGATATTGAGTGGAAACCGCTGCCCGCCGCCGGTAGGAGACTCTCTAGTAGAAGGATATTGAGTGGAAACCGCCGCCCGCCGTCGGTAGGAGAATCTCTAGTAGAAGGATATTGAGTGGAAACCGCCGCCCGCCGCCGGTAGGAGACTCTCTAGTAGAAGGATATTGAGTGGAAACCGCCGCCCGCCACCGGTAGGAGACTCTCTAGTAGAAGGATATTGAGTGGAAACCGCCGCCCGCCGCCGGTAGGAGACTCTCTAGTAGAAGGACATTGACCTTATAGATCTTCAGAAAGATCAGGTTCGTAGTACTTGCCACCTGCACCGGCGTGCGTGACTATGGTGAATACCTACAAGTGGAACAAGCAAAAGGGATATGTAAGGATCACAGATTGATGCGTTCTCCAGTTTCAGTAAAGGGAAATAAGTGTCAGACTGAGACTATGTATTTATGTAACTCCAGGCTTATGTAAACTAAACAGGGTATATTCTACAGAGTCCTTTACAAGAAGACCTGAATGCGAAGAGAATCGTGAGCAAACCCACGTGTTACAATAATAATTCAACATGACGTGTAAAACACTGATAATGACGCCAGATAGCGCCACCTGTCACGATCACGAACTGAACGTGGGTAGAAAAAGAAGCGTGTTTCACGATGACTGCAAAGCATATAATTATAGTTCTGATCATCAAGATGATGATTGTAGGCTGGGCTCGGGATGATGCAAAAATATTCAAGGCATGCGTACGCCCCAGAATATTTTACAATTGTATAATTGGTACAGAATGATGAGTAGGTTTTCAAGGATTTTTTGGTACATAATAAAGTTTTTTGTCGGTAAAAAAAAACTTTATTTGTTTTTTTTTTCGTTCAGAGGCTGGCTAACACTAAAAAACCAAAATGCAAATTGCAGTAACCTTATAGCGTCACCGATGATATTATAATCAATAACAATAACTATATTAAATACAAACTCATGTTACAAAACTAATAACCACTAACTCAACAAGCTACACAGACACTTAACACAATATTCTTCCAAAAACTAATTAATCATACTTATTATCAACAGAATTAATCCATGCTAATTTAAGACACAGACAGACACGAAAAACGACTAATAATTCAAAATTATGTATAATGGTGTCGATTCTGTACACAAACTAAATATAATTTAGGCTATATTTAGGCTAAAGACAGTGCGAGAAAAGGACGGCTATGAACTAAGTTAGAGATTTCAAACTAGTGTATGCCTTGCACTTCACCGTGTTTTTAGTCGACGTGCACCCTTCATTTGTATATAAATATTAGTTCCAATTAAATTTGACAGCTCTAAATTACGTCCGTCTCTTTCTCGTTTTATTAAAGAGAAAAAGATAGCAATAGCCTAAATTAAGTTTGTGCACAACAGAATCGACATAATTATTATATGTTATGTTATTAATAGTTCTGGACAGCCCTGTGTGAGACTGATCGAGAACCGTTCGTTATGCGAGTAGAGCAAATTGCCGCACTCGGTCATAAGTAATGTAACTTTATTTGATTTTACATCAATAAGCTCGTAAGCGATTCCCACGGCTGTTTGACTGATGCACATGATGTGTGTTTGTTTTTGCTTGCTTCATCGTGTTTTATTGGCTATAAGGGGAGGGGAAGATCAAACAAACGATGGATGGACTTACGTCTAGGACGGAGGGGTCTACTAAGATGACGACATGGAAGTATGGAAGAAGAAGACATGGTGCTTTGACCCCAAATTACTTGGAATATGGGTGTTTTTTGAAAGACTATGTTTTATTTGGAACTCAAGTTTAAAATGTCGTGCTTTGATGTTTCTAGTCCCAGCAGTTTATGTCGAACATTAAAGTATCGAGCATAAGAAATTAAAAAAATCTAAGTAGGAACACACTTTTCTTGGGTGTATCGCTAAGGTACAACAAGTAAATCTCAAGAATCTTTTGTTTTTAATTTTTTAATCCTACTGTTGAGAATATAAGAATAATTACAATTACAAAGATATTATTACAATTCCTGTCATTAGACGTTTTTCTTTACAAATTATTTATTTAGGGAAACCAATCGGTGAGGTTTGTTTGCACAGTTGTGCGTAATGCAAGTTTCGATGAGCGAACAAAATAAATAAAAACATAACACAATAAAAACATTAAAAGAGAAGACCGTTGATAATATAGTGCATAGACAAAAACATGTTATTTGTCCGAATTGAAAACAGATATATTTGAACTAGTCATCACTTAATATACCACCACCATTTTTAAATTAAACGATATCAAATATCGACCATAATCAAATTGACACACAAACAATCCTTAAGGTGACATTTATAATGTTGTCAATAACCTTAGGATATATTATTAGAAGGTCAAATATTAGTCCTTTGAGGCCTCGCTGATCGAAACTTGGGGTTTTACCTGATATCTATAATATCGAGAAACATATAATTTTAGTATTTTATGACGATGATTTAATTCAGTTCTCTTTTTATTATTTTGTCATAAGTTGATGATTGGAGTTGCAATTCCAAGACTTGTTTATTTTTGGATTTAAGAATAAGTATTCTGGTTGATGATGTTCGCTTTTGGTCTTAGTGTTTGGCCATGATATTGTGTATGAGTACAGTAAATTTCTCAGATCAGACGAACGGCCTAGAAAAAATTCGTGAATAGTGATGTATTGCTGTATATGGCGAGAGACATTCTAATTAAATAACATAACATCATGCCTGATTTTTTTTTTTGTTAGGCAAAGGTGTACCATAAATTACCCACGTTTCACTCATTAAATCCAAGAATTGGAATCTTCTAATAAAATAAATAGAGCATAACAAATGCTCGTCTTGACACCTGTAATGTAGTTTAGTCCGAGTCGATGTAGAAACTCTCGCTATTGCAAACTATACGGCGGATGTCAGCAATCAGTCTTACAGAGGACAAATAAATTCAAGAATTTGTTACGCACTAATATAACTGGTTATTCTGAAGAAAGTGTGCACCTACAAGGTTTAACAACGAGACAAGAATATTTCCAATCAGCCAATCGAATATCCTTTAGGAATAAAAGGTTGAGAAACTAATATAGGGATTCATACATGATGCATATTTTAAACCAAAAATATAATTATGTAAGTACCTATACTTGTTTACGGAACTTGAAGAACAAAAAAGAGACTAATCTATGATAGATGCAATTTTCCAAATTATTATCTTTATTTATTATTTATTTATTTTATTATTTATGTACACATAGTAAACAACAGAGGAAAATACATTAAAAATATGAGTACATAGGAACTGCTTATTTCTTAAGAAATTTCTTCCAGCAGACCTGCAAAAGGAGAAATGACAAAGAAATGTAGACTATAGTGTGTGAGAAAAGGAAGAGAATAGAGATTAGGTGCCTTTCCTAACTTAACCTATTAGGATATATAAATGCACATATATGTAAATATTAATATATCCTTATATAAAGACATAATGCTAAGATATAAATAGACTAAAAAAAAATAAAAAAAAAATAAAAATATAAATATGTATATAATAAATCATGGTTGAGAGGAAAGGCTTGGCTTGGGTTTGGCTCTATCCCGTTCATCGATTCTGTTTATTTCCAAGAACGTAAATAGAGAAAATGGAGCGGATGGACTGACGGTCTTCGCAGGGTGGCTGGTAGAGAGCCGTCGACGATTGAGATTAATGGCGTGCGATCGTAAAGGCATAACATGTTTCTCTAAGTGTACGAACACAGTGGCCGCTCGACGCTATAGCGTCGGGCGGCGCGTTCTGCGGGGCGTCGAGCTGCCGACCAACACGGCGGGCGTCTACTGTGGCCACTCACGTATAAATGCATGTGTTTGACATGAACGCTGCACGCGCCGCCCCGCCGCACGCTCGATTCGAGCGGCCACTGTGTTCGTACACTAAGAATGGACAATGGTAAGCTGATAATATCCTGAATCCTATAAAGTATTCCTCAACCTAGTGACAACTTTCTGGTCATCATCTGCCTAGCCTTTTCCCAACTATGTTGGGGTCGGCTTCCAGTCTAACCGGATGCAGCTGAATACCTGTATTTTACATGGAGCGACTGCCTATCTGACCTCCACAACCCAGTTAGTACTGGGTAATACGATACGCTTTGGTAAGACTGGTTGTCAGAATTTATGGGTCACTGACTACCTGTAACGACTGTCAAAGATCTGCAAATGACAGCCGGGACCAACAGCTTAACGTGCTTTCCGAGGCACGGAGGAAACCCGGTATGTAATGGGTGGTCACCCATCCAGAGACCAACCTAGGCAAGCACGGCTTAACCTAAAGATCAACCCGAGCGGCTGTTATTATTTAGCCACGGGCTCCTCAGTGACAACCTTCTAGTAAAAATAGCAAAGAATGTAGCCTGTTTTAAGTGTAATACGAGAAAGGCGACAATCATATAAACTGGTTCCTCGTGCAATGTTTCTACATAATTTAGTTCTGCGGTTGGCAAACTGTTATTGTCTTCTTTGTCTGTGGCTCGATCATGGGAATGGATGATTTGTTGGAGGCAAGTGCAGTCTGGGCGAACGAAACTCAGTTTGTGATTTACAGTAAACGTTTGTCAGGTCTAACCCAAAGGATTGAACTCATTAGAATATCTTAGTAAACTAGTGTAATCTGAAAATCCAACTGAATTTAAAGAACTAAAATCGAAGGCTGCTTGCACTTCTGTTAATTACAGAAGCTTTGTTTTTACTGACAGACAACACAACAGATGCCAATGATACGGTACCTATTGCATAAATTGTAAGATGGTAGATTCTATGGATGCAGGAGGCTCTTTATAAGCACTTGAATATCCGAAATTAGACCTGAAGAAGGTACCTGTAGTGAAACAAATAGAAAAGGTAAAGTAGTATCCGAAGTTATGGCTCTATTCGGAAAACTATAACGCTATAGACTATGATTATCTAATGTTATTGCTAATCGTGTGTTTTAGATAGGTATGATGTGTTTTTATTCACGATATTATGATATGTCGCTTCCTCATACAAGTTAATTTGATCATTATCAACACTAAAAAATGACGCACTAGTTAGTCATGTTAAGTTGTAAACAAGCTTTTGAATAATAACAACGAATATTATCGATTATACGGATATTAGCAATTAAGAACCCCTTGCAGTTTCAATAAGACTAAGCAGTCGGGCCTCTTGTATCGGGTGTTTAGTTTCAACGGTCCGCTCGCGCTGTCAATTCCTTTTGGTCCGTTCAGACGTCGACAAAAAATGTTTACGTCCGAACGGACCGGGGTCAAAAAAAAAAAATGAATAAACAATAATAAGTTTAAAGGGACAGTCGCATACATTGTTGTTGTATCATATAATGTCGGGGCGAGCAGACACACTGACACCTACCCTTTATCTGAGATGGGGTTTGCAATGGCAAACCGTCACTGCTGGGGAGATTTTGGAGATTGCAATAGTCCCCGTACCCCAGCCAGAAGTGACGAGGAGGAAAACCGTGTTGTTTTCGTCAGAAAGAGTTCAACAGACCCAAGGTAAAGGTCATCTATGAGGAATTTCCACACGTAAAAAAGGGTCAGCTTCAAATCCGACAACTTGCGATGAAAAACCTCAAAATTTCTAAATGGTTAGGGCAAACATAATAGTGGCGGCAACATGTGCTAAGTTTGAGCAGCGCTGGTGTGGTGTCGTGTCGCAAGGAGCCGGATGCGACTTTACGTAAACGGTTCACTTGCGCACGAGTGCCCGACCTTGACTAATGAACGATATTATCGCCTTTTTTCTTCATCAGACACATTCTTTGTAAATGTTGGATTGTGTTGAATTGATTTTGTGTTTGGTTAGTACTGTTGGCTCAGTGGTAACATTGACTACACAAAGTAAACCACCCGTCTGGGTTCGAGCCCTACCTAAGACACGTCAGTTCCACCTGAATTCAGACTTCAGTTATTCATTCAGCATTCAGTTTACTTTGGTGCAATTTACTTCATTAGCACTGCTCTTGAAACAGCAAATTTAACATAGCCAGGAAACCGGCATATCCTAGAACCAACAGTTTAAGAAAATACCGCCCCTACAACCGGCACCGGCACCCCGCGTGGTGGACAACGTCCCGAATCCTCACACAGCGGCATATGACAGACAGGTACTATATCTTTAAAGATCCTCATCTACCTGTATCACAACCTTTAAAAGGCCGTTAACATTAAGCAAATGTTGACCTAGGATAATGTCAGTCTACCTGACTTGGGGAATTCACCTAAGCTCATGGAAACCTGTCCTGCATGAGGCAACGTTATTTATTAATTGGTTAACATAATATGTATTTAAAGAACCTTTACAAACGGATGCCATTTTGCAATAACTACATTTAGAAGTTATGTATTGCTTTTCGTTAGTTAACTACTAATTGACCTGGTATTTACTAGATTATAATCACAATTAGATACCACTTAAGTTATTAAATAGAGCAGAATTAACACGAAGTGTTTGGATAAGGAGGTTGGGGAAAGAATTCGAGACTTTTTTTTTCGGGAAACGCTAATTCTAAGATAAGTACAGGCACACACCTGAAACCCCCTCGAAATGGTCTGAATGCCTAACTGAAATGACATATATTTTCACGTCACAGTCAACACTTTTTTAGACTACATGAGGTCGGAGTTTCCCATCTGACTAAACTCAGGAGAAACACTGAAACTAAATCTTCATATTCAAATCATACGCGTATTGCGTATGATTTGAAATTCGATATTTTTATTTTATTTTTTTCAAAATGTTTTTTTCTTTATTCTATTACTAGCTGACGTCTCGCGGTTTCACCCGCGTAGTTCCCGTTCCCGTGGGAGTACGGGAATAAAATATAGCCTATAGCACTCACGAATAATGTAGCTTTCTACCAGTGACACAATTTTTAAAATGGTTCATTACTTCCGGAGATTACCCCCTACATACAAACTTACAAACATAAACAAACTTACAAACAAATGTTACCTCTTTATAATATTAGTATAGATGAAAAGTTTACTTGAAATTTGTAGCGATTTTTGGTGATGGATCAATTTTTTTTTAAGCTGTGGGAAAAAGAAGAAAAATCTAGGTATGCCATATGCTTCTACTCTGTTCACCTAATATAGGTACCCATTTTTTTTTGGAAAGTGATAAAAAAAGTCATCCGGTATAGCAGTTTTCATAACCAGCATCAGGAATAAGGTCCAACCTGCCGGTGGGCTACTGTATCGACTACCACTATACATCATTTATCACTATGTGATTTCATTTTCGTTCATTTCCGTTCATCGATTCATTTTCGTTCTATGAAATTCTCTTGCGCAAGTCGCAGAACTAGAGTAAGGGAAAGGGTTTCTAATGTGCTAATTTGTAAGCCGTTAGCAGTTAGTGGCTTATCAACTAAACCTGTTAGAGATTGCAATCTTAATGTCTTCATTAATTTTATTGGTTTTCCAAGTGTCGGTACTGTAAAACGGCTCATTAGAACATGCACTTACGAAGACATAGTGACATTTCTTTTGTAGATTTTTGGTAATGCGTTATACAAGATGGAAGGGCCACCGATGCACACAATACCACGTAATTAGTACATAATTTCGAACCCCCCACATAGAATTTTCATGCGTGAAATTACTCCTTCCAATCTCTACATACATCTATCTACAATGTCATTTTAATTTCGTTTCTATACGTGGTCGTGGTAAGATGTGTGACTGCTAGTGTCAAGAAAAGACCTGATAACTCTACAACAAAAGAACAACCTCGTAGGTCATGTCATCGAATATCCTTGGTCAACTCTATGACTACTTGAGTACTAGTAGAGGTCTACTTGTTATTGCGATGTTGAAAAGTCTTATGTGTCTGGCGACAACTGATCACTTTTATATTTAACTAAAAAATGCGAATCGGTAGATTATCTTCTGCACAGCCTTTTCCCAACTATGTTGGGGTCAGCTTCCAGTCTAACCGGATGCAGCTGAATACCAGTATTTTACATGGAGTGACTGCCTATCTGACCACCACAGTCCAGTTAGTACTGGGTAATACGATACCCCTTGGTAAGACTGGTTGTCATACTTTCGGGCCACTGACTACCTGCAACCGCAGTCAAAGATCTACAATTGAAAGCCGGGACCAACACGACTTAGTGCTTTTCGAGGCACGGAGGAAACTCGGTATGTAACGGGTGGTCGCCCATCCACGGAGCTACCCAGAAGAGCACGGCTTAACCTGAAGATCGACCCTAACGGCTGTTATTATTTAGCTACGAGTTCCCTATAATGACGATTAATTAAGTTAATTTTTAACAATTGCGTTCATCCTTATCAACGTACTAGCTGACCCACGCAACTTCGTCTGCGTCACTTATGAGAGAAAAAGCTAACAAAAGGAATACATTTTCCCCGTTTTTGCAACATCTTTCATTTATGCTCCGCTCCTTTTGGTTGTAGCGTGATGTTATATAGCCTATAACCTTCCTCAATAAATGGGCTATCCAACACAAAAATAATTTTTCAATTCCAACCAGTAGTTCCTGAGATTAGCGCGTTCAAACAAACAAACAAACTCTTCATCTTTATAATATTACTAGCGGACGTCACGCGGTTTCACCCGCGTAGTTCCCGTTCCTGTGGGAGTACGGTGATAAAATATAGCCTATACGGTTTCGGAAGAATCCCTCTAAGTAATGGTAAAAGAAATTTTGAAATCGGTCCAGTAGTTTTTGAGCCTATTCAATACAAACATACAAAAATACAAAGGTTTCCTCTTTATAATATTATTAGTAATATTAGTAATTAGTATAGATAATATTATAATATATAATATAAGTATAGATTTATAAAACCAAACACATTGTTTCCTCCGAAAAAGCCTAAGGCCGAATAATTATGAAAGAAAAAGTGCTAACACCTGTGACCTGACATAGTGATAGTGACCACAAGTTTATTAGACGCCCATACAATCCTTGAAAGATTAAGTAACTGAATAAGGCCATACAAATGTATGACATTCGGCCAATGTGCTTGTGCACTCGTTCGCACATTAGTCGAATGTGCGCAAGAGTCGAACGTTTTATCTGTTTCAATTAAAATAATTAAAAGAAACCAATTTATTTATTGGTTTTAATTGAAATGATTTAAAGTGGTTTTGGTTACGAGATTGTGGTTTTCAGTTGATGTAATTAATTGAAGTTAATTGAGATGTTATTTAGTCTTATTAATTTGATGTTTAGTGTAACAAATAATAAGCCGTATGAACTACATTACTAATACAGGCTGAATTAATAAAAGCTGAAACAATTTTAAAAAAAATTGTCGATTCAAGAGAACCAACATATTCCTTCTACTAAATTTACTTGATGTAGGAATGACAATTCTTAGACGCTAAAATAATTTTCTTGACAACTTTTAAACAACCTGTATAAAAACTATTGCCAAAGTGGCCAACCAATCAATTTGATATTTTATAAAATTGCATTGCTTCGTAGTTCGTACAGCTGTGTTCAAAAAGCTAACTGCATTGTTGTTGCAATACCATTGATGTTACATATTTTATGTAACCGAACTTTGTTGCACATCACAGCACAAAAGTATACAATATCTATTAATATAATATGTGTTTGGGTTCAATGGATAAGTCCATCAGTACCTATCATCCATTTCCCCTATCCCCCTATTATATTATAAAGAGGTAACATTTGTTTGTAAGTTTGTATGTTTGTAAGTTTGTATGTAGGGGTAATCTCCGGAAGTAATGAACCAATTTTAAAAATTGTTTCACTGGTAGAAAGCTACATTATTCGTGAGTGCTATAGGCTATATTTTATTCCCGTACTCCATCGGGAACGGGAACTACGCGGGTGTAACCGCGGGATGCCAGCTAGTGGTACATAAATGTAGGTACATAACTGGTCAAATGTGGATGTCCAGTTAGGTACCTACACTTCTATAAAACCCGTCACGGATCACAGGCTTGATGTTATGTTATGTCTATCGGAATAATTGTGTATTTCAAGTTATCAGTATTCAGACGGTAAGTACTCTTACTACTAGAGATAGCAAATTTTACTCAAAGGAAACATTCCTTTATTTTTAAAAAGAAACAAATCTGCATTCACAGATTTTTGGAAATTCGCTTCAAACTAGGGAATCGAACCAACTAAAATTCGAAAAAATAACAACCTTTTCATGACATCAATCGATAGGGTCAAATCTCTCTATCGAACATGATAAATTATGAAATCTAAACTTATAAATTCCATTGAATGAGAAATTAGACAGGTTTCAAATCCAACCGTTTTTGTTTTATTACAATTTATTTTAATAAGTTTGATTTTTTATCTCTGAAAATAAACTAGTTATTTAGAAATGAGCGACCAAGGAAACCACTTTTGTTGTGACTTAAAATGGCAAACCATATTTAAAATAAATGCAAATTAGGAAAAATATTAAAACATAGGCTAATAAAATATAACTTGTTTTGAGTATAATAAATATTGGCAGTCTTACTTATTTAATACTCTCAAAACAAGTTTTTAAAATCAAAAGAAGTAAAGACATTTTTATAGTGTCTAAGTTTACTGCCGTAAACATAAAACAGCCAAACGCTGCAAACACAACCCTGGTTGACATTTGACACATGTCAAACCACAAACAACATTTCGAAAATGTAACAACACAACATCGAAAATCTCGAACAACACAAATTGTTAGAAAATAAATCTGCTAATTAAAGATAAACACAGGAAAACAAAAAATGATTGAAATATGTATATCGAAATATCACTCACTTTTTTTAATTTCTGTGACCGTAACCACACAGGTCCGTTCGCGTGAATGCACGATACTGACTGACCGACTGAGCAGATCCCACCATTCACTTTGAACGAAAGAACGGGTTCCATTCGAGAACATTGTAGTAACCAAGTTAGGTCTGTAGCTACGGTGAAGCAATTTCGACTTTAAGTAAAGGCAGTAGAGTGCTGAAGGTATTAGCGTCTAAATTGGTGGTGTACTACTGGTAAAAATCTCACGTAAAATTTTGTGAGATTGAAGTGAGTTTAAGCTAAGCTTCTCTCGTCATCGACCTAGCTTTTTCCCAGATGCAGCTGGATACCAGTATTTTATATGAAGCGACGCCTATCTGACCTTGGCAATCCAATTACTAAGTAATACCCTTGGTAAGACCGGTTGTTTGACTTTAGGGATTCTAACATAGAGTTTTAAAGACAGTCTAAAATCTACAAATGACAGCCGGGTCTAACGGCTAAACGTGGTTTCCGAGGCACAGAGGGAATTTGGTATGTTATGGATGTTCATTGTTCACCCATCCACGGTACGATCTTGGCAAACATTACTTTACGTTGAAGCATTTATCTTCTTCAATACCTGGTAAAAAGGGCGAGGTTAGGTTAGGTTCGAGTTTATCTTCGGAAGCGGCGTGCGCCCTTGCGGGCACGCCCCCGTGGGATCTGGAGGCGCAGGTGCTCGCCGAAGTCTATTGGCGTGGCGCGGACCTGCGGGCGGAGAGTGGCAGACGCCCGCGCCGCCTGAGCTGGTTACGAGGTGGCGTAGGGAGGCCCAAGCCCAAACCCTGCGGATTTGGAGGGTGAGGCTGGAGACGCCCAGTGCAGGTCACTGGACAGTGGGGGCTATCCAGCCGATCCTGGAGGAATGAGTGCGGAGGCGACATGGGACGTTGTCCTTCCGTCTGGTGCAGGTGTTGTCAGGCATGGCTGCTTTGGCAAATAATAAAATAAAATAATAAATATTGCTGGACATTACACACAGCGCCATCTAGTGCCACACTAAGCAACGAGGCTTGTGTCGTGGACACCAGATAGTTGATATACTACATAGATACTTTTTGTTTGTAAATACATACTTATTATACATATAAACATCCATGACTCGGAAACAAATGTCCGTGCTCATCACACAAACATTTGCTCCGACCGGGATTCGAACCCGGGACCCTAAGAACGTAAGGCAGCCTCACTACCGCTGCGCCAATCAGGTCGTCCCTGCCCAAATACCTGCACAAAGTGGCTAGACGGGAGGCGACTCCCGTGTGTCACCAGTGCGGCTGCACCGAGGATACGGCGCTTCACACCCTCGAGCATTGTCCTGCTTGGGTGGAGCAGCGCCGTGCTCTTGCAGCAGCAATCGGAGCAGACCTCTCCTTGCCGGCCGTGGCCAAGGCCATGGTCGATAGCAGGGGGGCATGGGAGGCGGTGGCGTCCTTTTGCGAGGATGTCGTCTCGCAGAAGGAGGCGGCGGAGCGCGTCAGGGAGGAGGACTCCCTCGCTGACGCGATGGCAACCTGATGCCGCCCTAGGAGGTGCCAGCGGGCGATAGATCGGGGAGTCTATCGTCATCGCTTTGCACGGCCCTCACGAGTGGAGGCGATGTCTCAGGTGAGCCCGGACATCGCCAAAGGAGTTTGGTGCCCGGAGACGGGCAGCGCTGGATGGGTCGCGAACGTCATGCGTAGCAGTTCTCGCGGCCCGTCCGCAAAGGCGACAGTAGGCTCACGGCGGTGTTTTTTAGTGGGTGCAAGTTCCACATAACCAAACCGTCTCCCCGGACGGTGCGGTATGCGTTAGGCATTTTTCACCGCAAAAAAAAGGTTAGGTTAGAGTTGTCACACTAACACAAAGCCATGAGAGTCTGAGGTGGAGATCTATTGAGCCAACTTAGACTTTCTTACAGCGCTGATACATTTTCGCATCAAATGATATAAAAAAGAACCCTCTTTGCAAATTTAACGTTCATGCTATAGATTAACAAATCTATGACAAATGTACGTAACATACGACATAAGACTTTATCCACTAAAGTATCTCGCTAAATTCACTTCAAGCGATACCCACCTGGAAGTGAAGTGACAAACAAGTGACATTACGACCAACAGTACCCACGTCCTACGTCACTCTGACGTACACTAGCCGACCTTGCCACCGACCGCGTTCCCCCATTATGTGATGCTCGTTGCATCACCGCGACCAGGTAATTACTCCATGTGACTTTGGAGAAGCGCTCGAAACTTCCTGTAGTGCACGCCGCGTAAAGTTCAGGGTCTGATCTTTGTTAATTTGATGAACGATACGGGGAATGCATGAATGTGGTCTGATCTAATCTTTTAAAAGGTTTTTAATTATATGGATTTAGAATCGAAGGTTTTTTTTTGGTAGTAAAATTAGTGGTGAAGTTACGAAATACTATAACAACAAAATAAATATTTTTGTTGCCATAACTTGTTCCAATTCCATGATACGGTCTAATGGTCGCAAGCCGAACTGCTAAGCATGAGGTCCCGTGTTCGATTCCTCCCTGGTCCCTTGATCGGGCAAAGTATTATGGGGTGTTCCTAGACCTAGAACTAGAACTTTCTTCGGTCTTATTAGACGAAAAAAATACTTGGTTGACTAATATATGCCTACAATCCTACTACTACTACTACAACAGCCCATAACGTCCACTGCTGGACATAAGCCTCTCCCATGATGGGTGGAATTTGCCGTAATCTCCACGCTTGGCAGGCGGATTGGAGATCGCAGTGATGAAAGATTAACAGAAAACGCTGCTGCCCATTCTCTGGTCTACGGAGGCGCAAGGTGTTCTGCCTCAGACATTAGTCGCCTTAGACGACACCCGTGAGTGTAATGGGTTGGTTCTATTCTACTCTGCCGGATACCACACGGCTGCAATCCTACATACATAGAAACGAGACCTCTATTGGAAAATTGTATCACATCATAAACAAAATATTACGAGCAAGTAAGGTCATTCATTACTCGATCTAACTGATCTCACAGCGTTAGCAATAAATCTCTCTAAGTTCCGCGAGATGGCGCCAGTGTCAATACACAAAGGATAACAATGATCTGTTGGATGATTAACAGTATAGTTGAAAGTTTTGTTATTGCTTTAGATTAATTATTTAACTCGTTTTTAAGGAACAGTATTATTGAAGCTCCCACCATCACACGGATTAGTAAATTGATCATACAATCACGCCCTGTGGTACTGGTGACTATGGAAACGGTAATGGAAATCATCATGAGGAGCCGGTATGTCCTAGAAGTTAGAACCAAAAAATTCGAAGGATTTAAAAATGTTACTTTTAAAAAATCTATCTTTATTTTAACACAACTTTTACGCATTCTTGAACGTTAACTAGAGGCAGAATCTCATTAGCATCAAAAGTAACAAAACCGGCCAAGTGCGAGTCGGACTCGCGCACGAAGGGTTCCGTACCATTATTTAAAAACATTAGACAAAACTGTAAAAAAATCACGTTTGTTGTATGGGAGCCCCCCTTAAATATTGATTTTATTCTGTTTTTAGTATTTGTTGTTATAGCGTCAATAGAAATACATCATCTGTGAAAATTTCAATTGTCTAGCTGTCACGGTTCATGAGATACAGCCTGGTGACAGACAGACGGACAGACGGAGAGACGGACAGACAGACGGACAGACAGCGAAGTCTTAGTAATAGGGTTCCGTTTTTACCCTTTGGGTACGGAACCCTAAAAATCAACTAAATTAGATAATTTTGAATCTATTTCTAATCTATACATAATTATAATAAAACAGTAACAAAAGAAAAACTGTACATTGAGAATTTTCAAGAAAAAATAAGTGGCTTTTGTTAGATAAACGAAACTGATGACAAAAAGTGACTTTTTGGAATTTTTGTCTGTTTGTCTGTGTGTATGGTACGGCTATCTATATCTATGGTACGGCATGGTACGGCACGCCAGAAGTACTGGATAGATTGGATTGAAATTCAGCAAAAATGTTCTTTGTAAACCAAGGAAGGCTTTAGGCTACACTATATTATCACGCCGTATGTTATGGGAGGTAAGCAATATTGATTTTAAAAGGTGTTTGTTCGTAATTGAATGCACAAAATAATTGAATGCACAAAATTACATGTTATAAGCTATATTATGTGACGCAGACGAAGTTGCGCGGGTCAGTTAGTAATAAATAAAACAAATGATTTTTAAAGGGCTGCTTTTGAAGGTTGGTTTCCGAATCCTACCCTAAAAACTAACCTAACCTACTAGAGTCACTCCATCTTCTGCTACTTGTATAGATAATATTTTCTGTGATTGTGATTACTTAGATAAAGCAATAGTAAATTGTCTACCCTCTGACCATAGCGGACTAACTGTAACCTTCAGGTGTAATACACCCCCATTGCAAAAAGTTCAAATTAAGTTTAGACCTATAACTTCTAGCAGATTAAATAGGTATAATATTTTGCTACAGAACAAGTTAAGCGTTATGGGCCTTGATGATATTAATATAGATCAATTGTATGATCGTTTCTTTTCAATAGTTCACACGGAATTCAATAAAACTTTTGAAAAGAAGACAAAAAGTATTTGCCCTAAATTCATATTTTAGTGATTGGGCAACTAGAGGTATCAGAAAAAGTAGGGAAAGACTATTTGAGCTTTATGGCCTTAAGCCTTTTATAAACACTGAAACTTTTAACAAGTATGTTGCTAAGTATTCAAACATTTTTAGAAATACATGCAAGGTTGCTAAAGCACTGCACATTAGCAACAAGATCAAAACAGCAGAAAATAAAATAAAGACAGTTTGGAAAGTTATAAATAACGAGACTAACAGGAAGAAAATACGTAACACTAGCTACACATTAGATACAGCATGTGGTCCTAAAAGCTCTAATCAGGAAGTAGCTCAAGAATTTGTAAAGTTCTTTACCGATATACCACAAAAAACAACGGAGGCTCTTATTTCCTCACCTGAACTCTCAATTGGTTTATTAAAGGCGAATGTGTCTGGCTGCCTGGTTGAATTTAAATTTAAACACATTAAGCCTATGATTGTTATTAAAACTTTCCGGCAAATAAAAATCAAACTAACCGAAGATCTGGGAATGTCTGTCAAAGTTTGTACATCCATACTTGAGACTATAGCCCCTTACTTAGCTTTAATTTTTAATTAATGTGTAGACCAAGGAGTTTTTCCTGATTTAATGAAATACAGTAAAGTCATACCTCTTTTCAAATCCGGGGACAGTAAAGATACTAATAATTATAGACTTGTATCCGTGTTACCAGTTTTTAGCAAGGTTTTTGAAAAAGTAATGCTTAATCAAATGCTCTATCATTTTAACACCAACAGAATCTTACATGATCAACAGTATGGCTTCACCAAGGGACGTTGTACAACTGACGCCGGTGTAACCTTATTAAAGCACATGTTTACTGCGTGGGAAGAGTCTCAAGACGCCATAGGAATTTTTTGTGACCTCTCCAAAGCGTTTGATTGCGTAAATCACGACACATTACTTTTGAAACTTGAGCATTACGGACTGGGTAAACTTGCACTTAGTTTGGTAAAATCTTATTTGAATGATAGACAACAACATGTTCAAATAAATGGTGTTAATTCACAGGGGTTAAAAGTAAAAATGGGGGTTCCACAAGGCTCAATATTGGGTCCTTTCCTCTTTCTAGTATATTTAAATGATCTACCCTATTTACTGAAAAACCAACCTCAAAATATGGTGTTATTTGCTGATGACACTTCCCTAATTTTTAAGATAAATAGGCGGGCCCAAAATCTAGATGACGTGAATAATGCCCTACTTCAGGTCCAAAATTGGTTCACAGCAAACAATTTGGTATTAAATGAAAAAAAAACCAAATGCATAAGATTTGCTTTACCGAATGTTAAAAGTAGTGATTGTGATATAATATTGAATAAAGAGAAACTTGAATTCGTAGATAAAACGGTTTTCCTGGGGATTACGCTTGATTCAAGGCTACAATGGGGTTCTCATTTGACATCTCTTGCGGGGCGGCTAAGTTCAGCAGCCATTAGAAAAATTCGTCAGTATACTGATGTAGATACCGCTAGACTGGTTTATTTTAGTTACTTTCATAGTATAATGTCTTATGGCATTTTGCTGTGGGGACGGGCTGCAGATATTGAGTCTATATTTATTCTGCAGAAAAGGGCCATCAGAGCCGTATATAATCTTCGTAGGCGCGATTCTCTAAGGGAACTGTTTAAGGATATTGGCATCATGACGGTACATTGTCAATACATCTACGAAAACATAATGTACGTCAGAAAAAATCTGCACCTTTTTGGTAAAAGGGGTGACAGACATAATTACAGTACTAGAAATAGGGACCAACTAGTTCAGCCAGGTTTCAGACTCGCTAAAGTAGACTCATCTTTCATGGGGTACTGTTTGAGATGCTATAATAAAATTCCACAAAGTATTCTTGAACTAAATGAGACGAAATTTAAAACATGCATTAAACGCATACTATGTAAGCAAGCATATTACAAGTTGAGCGATTATATCGCTGATAAAAATGCTTGGCTCAATGCTGGTCCTGCTCCACATGGACAGGGGCGCATAAATTGATAGCATTAAATTGTATTGTTGGAGCTGCTGAAGATTGTACAACTATCTTTGCATTGTATAGAATAAATCTCTTTAGTATTATATAAATGCATAGCCCATATTGTGTGAGTACTATGTACTAGAAAGCTATCATTCACTGGAAACCTACGTCTTTTCTTGACTTGAATGTGCCCTGGCGGTTTGGAGTATGTCATGCTCACTCAATTGTCTCGCTGATGGTGGCGCATGTGTCGGATCATTTAATTCCCTTCAAAATGGTTGAGTTGAATGGTGCTGATCCATGCGTCATGTCCGTGAACGGGCGCTGTCAGTTGTGACTGGTCATCTCTTGGTTGCCATGGCTTATTTGAATGAATTATTTTGAATTGTATTTTTTTTTTGTTTGTGTGTTTTTGCTGTAGACACTTTTACCGTGCACATCTTGCTACATTGTTCTCACATAATATACCATCTCAATTTAACGTGAATGATGTAACCAAGATTTTGTAACAATATTCTGATTTAAAAGAGTGTCCATGGAGTTTCTTGCCCGCTCCATAGAGATCTACGCTAGGGAATGGGCAACTACAGTACTTTCACAGTTTTTATGTCTTGTGACTGGGACTGTAGCTACATTTAATTTTCATCTTTGTTTCGACAATTCAAAAGTGCCTGTAACTGGCTTACTTGAAATAAAATATTTGATTTGATTTAATTTGAATCATTTTTATGACGTCACTATTTGGACCTTTCTGTATTTAGGGCTTTATTTAAATGGAAACTGATATTTCGATTTTCATTAAACTATTAGCACAACATGTAAGTTTTTTTCCTTATTTAAACTATTTATTGCAACAAAATCTGAACGTCACACGTTTTGGTGCTCATTTTTACGCCTAATTTTAAGAATTTTAATAAAATAAAATTAAGTTCGTGTTAGAAGTGCAAATCCGTTGAAGTTTATAGTTCCGCTTCTTGGAATTGTCTATGATCTTGCATATTTAATGGCATATAATTTATGACCACCTATAATGGCTGTACTCTATTTAAAAAGTGCTTAATAACAATTATGAATGCCACGACAATCACAGGTTAATCGCGAGTATCAAGCTAATCATAAATTATTATATAATAGAAACTGACTGACTCATTAGTGTACGTTAGTGTAGAGGTCGCAACCGCTACTACTGAGCGTGGGGTGTAGGGTTCGATCCTCAGGTTTGACAAACACAAAGTGTTATTGGGTATTTTCATCAGGCATTTATCAGTATCACCCTGGAATCGAGAGATTGAGAGCAGCGGTGGCCCAGTGGTGGCGGCTGCGACTTACGAACAGTAAGTCGTGGGTTCGAACCCAGTCAGGCGCACTAATTTGTGTAATTTATTTCATCACCACTGCTCTCAAAACGGTGAAGGAAAACATCGTGAGGAAACCGGCATGTCCTAGAACCACAAAATTCGAAGACATGTGACATCTACCAATCCGCACTGGGCCCGCGTGGTGGATTATAGCCCATTCCGTCTCATAGAGAGGAGGCCTGTGTCCCAGCAGTGGGAACATTAATAGGCTGATGATGATGATGATGATGACCCTGGAATCCGCCGGTCTGCACCTGGTGTCACCCGCTTAGGGGTGACACCCGACCGTGAACATCACTAGTGCCACTGCCACCTATAAAAACCGGCCAAGTGAGAGTTGAACTCGTGTGGAAAGGGTCACATTATTCTTTTTTTCAATTGATAGTATTTTTTGTATAAATCGACTAAATGACTCCTTGTACGAATAGTCAAACGTAATTTTAAATTTTAACTGTTTTGATTGATTTTTGGGGTGCCACCTACAATATCCGCACCGGGTGTCACCCATGCTAGCTAAGTACGCCACTGGTTGCAGTTGCTTCAATTTCGGCCTTTGGCTCGTTTTGGTCAAACTTTGGTCGGACACTAAACTGTACATTTTCATCTCAAATATTTCATGTAACCTTTGAAAATATAAAGATCACAAGGTTACAATATTTTTTAAGCCCAAAATCAAAAAAATTGCGTTATTTTGATTGTACAAAACTCACGATAGCATTCATATAATTATGTCAATTTTCTATAATGTTATATTAAATACGTACACAAATTGATATAAAATTGTTATACCTATGTCATGGGATATTATTATTGTCTCGATGTCAATCTATGCGTGTCGTGGTAGGTAGGTACCTACTACAATTACATTATGTATATTATATATCGTAAACTAAAGTTATTAATGTATTTTCAACTGGTTTGTATTTCATTCTGTTAGGTATGCCATAAAATATTTTACATTCTTAGTAGAATGTTAAAATCTATACAAATAAAGAAAACCGAAATGGCTGTTTGTTATTTCAAGACAGTTTTTTACTGAATGCATATGAAAGAATACAGGTTGTAAAAGATCTCATCACGAAGCCGTCAACCAAGCATTCTGTACATCAAACTAAGTAACTTTACACAAAAATTATTGCTGGGAAACGACTTTTGTTTTTGGGTTGGAAAATCATGTTTTGTGGTAGAACTCAATGTAAAGCAATCAAAACGTTGTGCGGTTGTGCTGACGGATGGATTGAATAGTACAGGGATCATGGAGGTGTTTAAAGAAAAAAATCTTATATTAACAACTTGTATTAAAAAAAAACGGGTTCCTTCTATCTGGCAGAATCTTGATGCTCCGAAATTTATTTGGCATAACACACTTGGCATAATCTTCTTTAAACGAATGTTTCAAAGGCATAAACATTATTTAATACAGTTATTGTTTGGCCGAATGTTTGTATATCCGAATTTACAATGGCATACTTTTAAGATGGCAGAATTTTATTTGGCATAATTACCTTTGGCAATGTTCAAATTTCGCACAATTTCACTTGGCATATTACGAAGATGGCAGAATTTCATTTGGAATAATTTTATTTGGGATTATTGCCATTTCTATAAAATAGCATTTTTAACCAAACATTTAAATATTGTCTCAAAAAGTCAATATGATGGGCTACAAAAGTTAGTGACAGAAACGAATCGCTCCAAAACCGACTTTACGTAGTCTTGTCTGCCCTACCCCTAGAGTGTAATTTAAAATTGCGTAGGCGCGGAGGGGCGAGGCGGCCCGCGAGTTGAGGAGCAGGTTGTTGTAACACTCGCCGCCGCTGCTGAGAGCCGGCCAGCAAGCCGAAGCTGCGGTGGTGAGCGTTAAACACATCTGCGACGATAAGCTCGCGTGGGACCGCCGGAGCCCCGCAGCGCCGGAGCCGTGACATAAACCATGCCTGCTGCATGTTGCATGCTTGCTTGCATGCTGCATGCTTGCTTGCATGAATGGTGTATGCTTGCTGCATGAATGGTGTATGCTGGTTTGCATTGTTTGCATATTGTATGCTGGTTTGCATGTTTGCATACTGCATGCTTGTTTGCATACTGCATGCTTGTTTGCATACTGCATGCTTGCTGCATGCAAGATGTATGCTTGTTTGCTTACAGGAAAATAAAAACCACATGTTCACAATCAACTGTTTTAATGAATTTTCTATGATGTGGATGTTATTTCATGTGATAGATGAGTCTTTCCATTGTTAAGCATAAGAAATGTATGCCAAAAGATGATTCTAACTGTAAACTTTCTGAGATATGATAGTTCTGCTTTTAGTGACTATCGATATAAAATGTATGCCAAAAGATGATTCTGGCTGTGATCTTTCTGCGCTAAGATGGTTCTACTTTTAATTCTTATGCATATGAAATTTATGCCTAAAGATGATTCCGACTTATAAAATTATGAGTTTTGAATGTATGATAAATGAGTGTCTGCCAAACGATTTTCTGCGAAATGAAGTTTATGCTACCCGCCGTTATGCTAAGTAATATTATGGCATAAAAAGTTCTGCTATAAAGGGTGGACCCAAAAAAACACTTGTCAAAAAGTTGGAACTTTGACCCCCAATATCTCCGTAACTAGAAGGTTCCCAGGTATGGTGTAGAACAAAAAAATTATCGCAATGACGGGGAGAATAAGTGCCTTTCGGCTTCGTTAAGAGGTGTTTTACACCCTTTATGCGGTAGATACTTATAACAATTACAATATTGGATTGTTAATAAGTTTCTTGATAATATCAATAAAAAAATAAATAAAAAAAAAAACAAAATATTTTGTCTTTTTTAAATTTTTGTCTGTCTGTTTATTCCGGCTTATCTCCGAAACGGCTGGACCGGTCGGGACTTTTACTGGCAGATAGCTGATGTTGATGTCATACGGAATAACTTAGGTTATTTTTTTTTTTAAAGAATTAGAGTGCCGTGCAAAAAAAAAACTTTTGAAATTGTTAACTAAATCTGATTCAAATAGGGTAATAATATATTCATAATAATTTCACGCGGACGAAGGTCACGGGCAACAGCTAGTATATAAATATATTAGTTTCATTAGTGGTATAACAAGATTATATAAATGTTGTACCTAACAGAAAGATGTGTTGCTGGGAAGTTTGTGGCGAACGGTGGGCGTTCTAGGGGACTCTCTTGTGGAATGTTGCCCTCTGTTGTTGTTGTTCTCTTGTTGTTCTAGTGTTGTTGTTGTTGTGTTGTAGTTGTTGTTGTAGTAGTTGTTGTGTTGTAGTTGCTGTTGTTGTGTTGTAGTTGCTGTTGTTGTGTTGTAGTTGTTGTTGTTGTGTTGTAGTTGTTGTAAAATTCGCGAAAATACCCATTTACATAATGTTTAATAATGTTGAAATTCCAAAAGGGCTTATGTTCAGTCTCATCATCATCAATATCTTCCTGCCCTTGTTCCGTTCTACTCGTGGTCGTCGCAACACGTTTTCTTCTTCCATTCGCTCCTGTGAGACGTCACGGCATCATTTACTCCTTCCTCTCTCTTTCATATCATTCCTCACACAATCCATCCATCCATGCTAGTCTTCAGTCTATTTTGATTGAATGACATTTAGTTTTAACTTTTATTGCTTCTGTTTATGAAACACTAGCGCCGCATGATACCTACAATATTGGGGCATTTTTTATAAGGCCCGGTCGAGGTTCTTATAGCAATTGAAATAAATGATATTTGACACGCAATAGCTTAATAAGTAAGACATGCGTAACAGACGAGACCCAATTAAAATATTAATTACGAGTCCAATAGGGCGAAGTGCGATATTGTCTTGAAACAACAAAAAAAAATGATTTACAAGCATTCTGTACCTACATCAAACTAAGTAACTTTACGCAAAAATAATTGCTGGGAAACGACTTTATTTGGGGAGGAAAGTCATGTTTTGTGGTAGAACTCGATGTAACGCACTGAAAACATTATGCAGATGGATGGATTGAATAGTACGGAGGTCGTGGAGTCATTTAAAACAAAGCTAAAACAAAAAAATCTTTTATTAAAAAAAAAACCTGTGAAAAAGTTGGAACTTTGACCCCTAACCCAATCCGTAGGTAACTAGAAGCATAATATTACCGTGCTAGAAGGTTCCCATTTTCCCAAGCATGGTGTAGTTTAGAACAAAAAAATATCGCAATGACGATGGCGCGTGGCGGGGAGAATAAATGCCTTTCGGCTTCTTTTAATGTGTAGGTATATGTTTACACATGACCCTTTATTTAAAAATATATTTAAAATTACACGTTTAGTTTTATGGGTTTTATTGTGGGGTCGCTGTGCCCATTTAAATCTGGAAAAATACCTATCATGGTAAATGACGCGAATGGCTTCAAAAAGCGGAGTAACCGGTCTATACGAAACAGGCTAGCCGAAATCAAACAGGATTCAATGAATTTACAAATGTGTCGTAAGTATGGAGTTTGTGATAAAACTATGTTTTCTTCTGTGTTTTTTTTTTACATTTTATTAAATGAGACAAGCATATTATCGCGAGGAAAGTATGGAATTTTAGTCGTCTTAGACAAGACTGTCTTCAGACAGACAATTACCCTACTAGTGCGAGCGAGAATAACACTAGTAGGGTAATCGTCTGTCAAAATGTCTTTTGACAGACAAATACAATTACCCTACTAGTGCGAGCGAGAATAACACTAGTAGGGTAATCGTCTGTCAAAATGTCTTTTGACAGACAAATACAATTACCCTACTAGTGTGAGCGAGTGCGTGTGTGTCTTGTCTAAGTGTACGTTAGTGGTGACTTTATAAATCGGATATAAGAGTAGGGCCTAGAGTAAGACCGAAGAAATGATGAATATACTGTGTGAAGGATGATGAAATGGTTTATAAGATGGTAACTAGGTACTGAGATGACACGACATTAGAAATAAATAGCGAATGATGGTAACAACTTATAGATAATGGAGCTGCCTACCTAGAGCTATGTGAGACACCCGGGGGTCAATGGATAATTAAATAGGTAGGTATGGCGCTATTAACAACAAGAAACAAACTCACATTTCGTGTCTGTCTGTGTGTTTGTTATTTTGAAATGCGGAATGGATTTTGATGCGATTTTATCCATAATTATCATAATTTATTATAATAAAGTTCATTTATTTTCTCTCACAATGGTTTTGAAGGACACTTCAGTTTAGAATTATATAAATTCACATTGTGAGAGCTGGTGCCTGAAGTAGGTCTTAAAAAAAAACCTGTATTTCAGGTCACCAGGATATATATATTTTTTTATTTATTACGGAAAGTGTGTGTTTACTAAAGATTCATGAATGTAAAAAAAAGAAATGTCGATGTTTCGTATTCATTAAAATAATTATATATTATGTAAGTTGGTGGGTATGTAGTGCTATTATAGCTATTGTTATAATAATTCCCATAAATTGCACTTCGAGGTTGCCCAAAATGCACGGCATGTGTAAACATTAATTATATAACAAAGGCAGAGCAAATTAAAATATAATACATATAATTATTTTTGTATGTCAAGTATTTTGGTTGACTTTGAGAATAAAGATCGTATGTGAATTGTGTTTTTTTTTTAAAGTAATGTTTTTTAGTTTCTTATCCACTGCTGGGCAAAGGCCTCCCTCCATTCCTTCCAACGGTCACGGTTCTGCGCTACTTCTTTCCAATGTTCAAGTAAGACATCCGGTTCGTCCCGCCATCTCCTTCGTGGTTTGCTGCGACTCTCGTATCAGTGTTTCAGGGCACTAATCCTCGCGGGAGACGTATCGCTACGTGGTGGCCGGCCCCCGGCCACCTTTGGCGTGGGCCTGTGGACGGTGGGCTATGGGCTAGCTCGCCGTCCGTCCCTCTCATGACGACAGGCCGTGTCGACGGTGTGTTCGTGTTCCACGCGCGCCTCAAAGAGATGTCAGCACACAGGAAGGGGTTCGCAAGGGCTGATGCCTGCCGGGGCTGCGGGACTGTTCGAAAGAGATACCGTGGCCCCGGAACACAAACGGCGATGAAGGAACATGGATAGGTCAGCAAAAAAGAAAAGGGCATTAATCCTGAGCTTTACGGACACTCAGCTCGTTCGTTTTTTGAATTAGTAATTAAATTATAACATAACATTAACATAGCGCCTGCATTCCCCGAAAGGATAAAACATCTCGTGGGTCCCGTGTGAATATATCTTGACCAGTAAAGCTTCTTCAAATATATCGTAAACTAAGATACCTACCAAGTATACTTATTTGTAACCCAACCCAAGTTTACTTTAACATTAGAAGGACATTCCAGAAAATATTGCCCTGCATTGTAATCTTAGACTGTAGTGGTCCAACTGCTGGGACAGGCTGAGAAGGTGGGAGGGTCGTATTGTATTCGTATTCCACTACGGGGGTCCAGTGCAGGTTGGTGTATTTCACAAGTCGCTTATAGGGTGCTATCATTTCGCCCGCGACTTCGTCCGCAAAAGTTGTGATAGCTCGGCTAATATAATTATGCATTAGCTTATAGCACCCAAGAATGTATCTTTCTATCAGTGAAAAAACATTTAGAATTGGATCATTCGTTCCGGGAATTACCCCCTCATACAAACTTATAAAACCTCTTTAAAATGTTCAAAATTTCTGTCACTGTCTTGAGAACGCACATAATCGTTGGTTTCAAAGCCTTTACAAATACGACTTTATTCATTAAGAAATACGTGACGGGCCTAGTATTCAAATTATGATTTCAACGAGAGCTTTAACCCAAATAGCGAATTCGTATGAACATCTGACCATCTCAAACATGATGACATCCTTTCTTACCGTTGCTCACCGTTATAAAACATGTTCTGGAAGTAGAATTTCATATTATGTTGTGATGTTTCTGTATTCCGGCCATTTTGCGTAATTGGCGACTAAAAGGAAAACTGGTCAGATTTCCATCATTTATGATTTGTAAAGAATGTTTTACACTGTATCGTTGTATTTCGCAATTTGAATGCGGATAATCTGGCCGCAGTAAACTTGGTCGAAAATTGAAGGATATTTTGAAAAACAGTAATGTTTTGATTGATGTTTGAGTCATGGGTGAATGGGAGTCATGGGTGGGACCTAGGTGAATAAATTACATGTTGTGGCAAAAACATTTTTAGAGACTTAAGAAAGATGAGGACATGATTCTGTAGGAAGCTGACTGGAACAGGCAGTAAACTAGATCGCAAAGACCGGTTGTTGTGGCGCACCTAGAGAGAAACACCTGCCCAGCTGTGGAATGTGATAGGCAGTTGAATGTAAAGGTCCATTTTAATAATCAGAATCGGATAGCATCTGTCTAGAAACGAAAATTAATCTTTTTGGCGCGGCTTGGAGGTTCACATAACCTAACATTGTATTGTAATTTTTTTTTTTTAATGATCCTTTCTACAGAGACAATAAAAAAAAATCTTTATTTTTATTTATTTAAGTAGTTAAAGCAAATGTTTATCAGTCGGTACTTACTGCATTTTGCATGCATGTCACGTCATTGTATGCCACTCAAATTCATTTAAAACTGACAATAACAACCAGAATTACAGCTCCAAAAATATTTCCGGCACATTATACCAAAGCAAGTTTACCACTATTATATTTGTTTACGAGGTCTCGAGACCGGTGCAATGTCACGCATCCTTTAGAGTAGGCTACAGACAACTGTAAGTATATGGAATATCGCGTAGTAGTGACGTGACTCCGTGGGATGCGGACGTGTCTTTATTAATATATCTATATTTTTATATATAATTTTGGTTTTATTGAGTGGAGTGCTGTGATTGATTTGGAATAATATTTTGTAAGTACTATCATGTATTTTTTTCTATAATGGCTTTAACATAGAATAATAATTATATAGGATGGCAGGGACACCGACAAACGACTACAACCCAGTATTTTTAAATATTTGGTTAAAAAAAACGTTACAAAATATTCAAAAACATTTCTATTTTTTTTTGCGCGGCATTTGGTGCGAGTTGTTCGATGATCTAGTTTTAGTTTTCGTGATAAAATGAAAGTTAATTTACTTGTTCGTGTTAAGTGACGACAACAGATTTACTTTCTAAAGACTTTTGACTAACACCAAAAGTTTTTCATCCTATAAAATATAAATCAAGATTATTATTTGGGGCGGCTGCTGTTCGTGCTCAAAACCTCAAAGGGCGCCAATACAATAACTTTATTAGTAGTTATGTATTTGAGCCGTTTGGGGTTGAAACACTGGTGCCATGGGGTCCGAGTCCACCTAGTATTTCGGGACATCGCTAAGCGGTGGGTCGACTCTTCTCGTGAACAGAGGCCTGCCCGCTTAGCAAGACCACCGTGAAAACGAAAGAGAATCGACAAATCTTTTGTTCATCTGTCATTGAATCGAGAAAATATGAATATTAATAAAACATGCAGGCTGGCCTTTTTCTTGGTCAACGAATCAGCACTGCCATCCAATGTCGCAATTCTGTCAGCCTTCTGGGCAGTTTCCCCGTTGACAGCGGACGAATTTTTGAAACTCCTTTAATTCTTTTCTGCTTTAGATACAAATGCACGTTTTTTCTTTAGGTATGGAATAGTTTACTTAGATTAAATCATTTAAATTTAATTTTAAAGTAGGTACCTAAATAGTAATCACAGATTAACTTAGTTTACAAAATTATTTGAGTTTTTAAATGTACTTTTATCCTTTTGCAAATATCGAATATGTATGAAAGTTTAAGAAAACCTAATTCTGGGCGTTGTAACTTTGTTTATTATTCCAATTTGTGTTTAGGTACATACCTATTTTAATTTTGTGTGAAAGAAATAATAAGAATAAAAAAAGTTAAGTAAAAACCTAAATACTACCGGAAAAACAAGCCAGCAAGGTGACCCACAGGCTGTTACAGGTACAGGTGTACCTACGCTACTTAGCAATTAAATGCTTTTAATACTATTCAATGTTTTTTTATGACATAATTAGCCTACAATATTTCGTCGTAAGCCTCATTTCTAAACGGGGCTGTTTTCAACTACGCGGGTGAAGTGTAAGGATAAAATATGTATGCTCCTTTACTTTAGTTAGTAAGTACACTCCTTTATAACTATCATGTATGCTGAGTTTGCACTATATCTATCTCATTTGCGTTTATTTTATAATAATTCATTTAGTCATTAAATAGTACCTAACTGATGTGGTTGTTTCCTTCGAAACCACCCCTTAGGGATCCCAACATTATATCGCGACCCTGCTTTGGGACTCTGCCAAGGGGATTCTAAATAGTTTGATCAGAGTTTCAGTTTTTCAGCATACTATTTAAGCATAATTACCTCACTAGTACAATCATAATGTGTCGGTCGACGGTTTGAGCGTTATTTGATGCCATTTATGTAGATACGTCTTAGATTTTTTTAGTTCTAGGAAAAGCCGGTCCTACGATGTTTTCCTTTGCCGTTTTGAGAGCCGTGATGATAAAGCTAAGTACCTGTATGGGATCGAACCTCCCTTCTAAATCGGAGCCCACTGGGCCCGCACTGCCAACCCGTACCTACTTACCTAATCATAATATTTTTATTAAAGACAGACTAATAATATTTACATTATTTACACACTAACTCTTTAATAGAAAAAAATATATTTACAAGTATCAAAAGGGGTTACAGGGTGTCGAAAAATTCGTCCACATTGCTGTTAACAGGAAAAGTGTCCAGAAGGCTGGCAGCATTGCCACGTTGGATGGCAATGCTGATTCTTTGGCCAAAAAATAGGCCCGCCCTCTGGTCACTTGAAGAGTATAGTATATAATATAGAATTACAAGTTACACAAAGAAGTAGTACACAACAATCAATTAAAGCACATAAACATTTTGTCTAGTTAGTATGTAATTGGGTACTGGAATTGAGTTGATGATTAAATCTCTTCAAAGGTCAACCGATGATAGGGCCATGGGTTCGAAAGCAAGCAGGCACTTAAAAAGATGAAGGATAATTATCGTGATGTTACATGTGACATCCACCAGCCTGTGAGCCTACCTAGGCATGTGTGTAGATTATGGCCCATTCCCTCTCAACGAGAGGAGGCTTGTGTCACATCAGTGGGAACGTATGGGCTGATCATTCTTGGTTAGGCGCTAAAAAATAAAACGTATTTTTTACATTCAAACTCTTTACTTTCGCGAACGGGCCGACTACCAGACAAACGTGTTTCAAACGTACAAAAAATAATTAATCACGCTTTTTTTCTACCCACTAACAGAGCAGACGTAATCATAATTTAGCAATTAATTACATAACGAAGTTTTTGACATAAAATCATGTTGTTGAAATTGAAACTGATGTCAATGATGTCATGATTTTGGCAAAAAAACAGCAATACCATGGGTTTTGATATTAATTCCTCATCTCTGTTTTAAGTTCTAACAAACATTTGTAAAATCACGCCTAAATAAGGTAGGTAAGAAACAGATATTTTTAAACTAGGCAAAAAACCAAGATTGCTTGTTCCTAGAAATAATTTTCCTGCTTTGATTGTAATATAATCTTAGTTTTTACAACTTGACAAAACCTCGCGATAAGTTTACAGTATTTTTTTTTCATATTAATTTATCCAATACATCATTCCTCATCAAAAACTAAAGGTACTAAAAGCGTGTGAGGTTTTTTTGCACAATTTATTTTTTAAACTACAGCTTATGAGTTATTCTGATGTATATATGTTACCGTAAGATTGTAAAAACCATTAGATCGTGATCTATCTAGCGAGCTTGTAAACTCTCGAAAGATTGTCAACCAAACATACTGCTTATAATTTAACGCATTATTTTTCGGTAGATTATAATCTATCGAAGTAAAAATAAACGCGAAAGTTAACTTGAAACATTCACGTTTATTTTGTTACAAAAAAAAAACATAAATTGAACTAAATTGGTCCAGTACGAGGCCAAGAGACCAAGAGGTGGGGGTGGGAATCTCAGCATGGTGCTGCAACGTTCAAAAATAATCACCTCGCTGGTATTCTGATATCCCCAAACGATGTTACTACCCCGGACATAATATAGAGGCACACGCGAACTGATAGAAGCTACTGCAGATGCCATACTAAATATTACAACAGCCCATAACGTCCACTGCTGGACATAAGCCTCTCCCATGATGGGAGGAATTTGCCGTAATCTCCACGCTTGGCAGGCGGATTGGAGATCGCAGTGATGAAAGACTAACAGAAAACGCTGCTGCCCATTCTCTAGTCTACTGAGGCGCAAGGTGTTCTGTCTCAGACATTAGTCGCCTTATACGACACCCGTGAGTGTAATGGGTTGGTTCTATTCTACTCTGCCGGATACCACACGGCAGTCACGGATGCCATACTTGTACACAAATCCTCGGTCGATTTATTTGAGTGTGTGTCTTTTATACATGAATTTGTAAAAATCAAATAAACAAACATTTGAATAAAAAAGTTGTAAATAACTAGCGATGACCTGGTGAATGTTATCTCGCGTAATATTTCCAGTACAGGACGACATTCAGATAAACGGATGAAGATGAAACCGTTTTAGTCTGGTAAATGAGTGCTCAAAAGGGGTATGTGGTTGGAAAAGTCGAAAGCAGAAAATCTGACTTATGAACTTCGTTTGGACTAGTTAGAAGATAAACATATAAGTCCTGACCCCTCCGAGGTGAGCCCGAGGGGGGGGGGGCAAAGAAGGTCCCGTTTTTTGGTTTTTTGCTTATATCTCGAAAACGATGCGTCGTATAAAATTTTGTTGTACTACATAATAAAACCTCATAAAATTGGACAAATTTTTAAAAATTGTTCGTTTTTCGGAGCTCATACCAATTCAACGATAAGAGATAGATAAAAAATTTGAAAAGCAAAATGCATGCATGCATTGAAAAGCTAATGTACACTGTACACAATTCAAAGGTTCTAGTGAAGTATCAAATTGAATGAGCTTGGTTGACAATAGGAATTAAATAACATTTTGCTCCAATTAAGACTGGCCCCACAAACGGGGGACCATGTAAATAGTACACCTATTTTAGTTATAAGTATTTTTTTCCTAGTTTTCAAGACCACAGGTTGTTGGAGTTTTGATAATCTACATACGTTAATATAACGATAACAGACTAAGGTTAAAATAATCATTAAAAACTCTTGTTTTTAAAAAGCATCTGCATTGAATATGACACGTGAATATTTCAAGTATCTATTAGGGTTCCGTACCCAAAGGGTAAAAACGGAACCCTATTACTAAGACTTCGCTGTCTGTCCGTCTGTCCGTCTGTCAGTCACCAGGCTGTATCTCATGAACCGTGACAGCTAGACAGTTGAAATTTGCACAGATGATGTATTTCTGTTGCCGCTATAACAACAAATACTAAAAACAGAATACAATTACGTACGGAATCCTTCGTGTGCGAGTCCGACTCGCACTTGGCCGGTTTTTTAGGGTTCCGTACCCAAAGGGTAAAAACGGAACCCTATTACTAAGACTTCGCTGTCTGTCCGTCTGTCTGTCACCAGGCTGTATATCATGAACCGTGACAGCTAGACAATTGAAATTTTCACAGATGATGTATTTCTGTTGCCGCTATAACAACAAATACTAAATATAGTCAATGGTACGGAATCCTTCGTGTGCGAGTCCGACTCGCACTTGGCCGGTTTTTTTTATAATATTTTACTAGCGACTCGCCCCTGCTTCACACGGCTTCATTCTGATAGCCTGACGTAACACTGAGATTTCTGTGGTTTATCCAAGTTAAATATTCAAACGCAAACTTTATAAAAAATAACGTAGGGTAAGGTAACATTAAATACAGTTTTTCTTAAATCTATGTCAAATTCTATATTATATTGATGGTAGAATGGTGTATTAACACGCATAAACATACCTAAATAAATGGTCTATATTATGGTAAAACTGCATTCAGATTGTTCACGTAATATAGAAAATCGAAGCGGTCTTCTTGGCGTGTCGAAAGCAATCTACAGGAAATTGGCCCAAATCTCGGCGACGAGTTTGGCACTTTCAGCAGCATCCATCAGCTCCTGTAATGTGCGAACAACAGGATAGGCAGGCCACTATATTAAGGGCTATATATCCCTCAAATGGCTTAGCATGATCCTCCGTTACGCCTAAAATACTGCAGCATTCATTTTGAAATAAATATATGGTAAAGTTGAGGATTAATGCTAAGTCCTATGTGTGACGAAAACACGGTTCCATGAACTTTTCTCGATAGAAAAAAAATCCAAAGTTACCTCCAAATCGAACAATATACCGCTGGTATTTAAAAAGTACTTCAAACTAGATACTGAAACTTTGCATACTAACTGAACTAACTATAAAGCAGGTCTTATTATGTTTCATTTTTTTAGTCCAATCAATAGATTTTTTGTAAATCGCAAAAAACCACTTATTTCGCACTATTCGGCCGCAGTGACTGACGTAACAACAGCTTTGTAGTGCAAGCTGATTAGAACTTTATTCTAACAATATTTCAAACAAAGTTTGAACTACCACAAATATCTAGAGTTGCTAATTTTAGGGTTAGAAGGGCCTTAAGTGTCCCATCGTTTGTAGTAGGTACCGTGCTACATTAACACTCCAGGCCAGAGTCGTCAGTGAATTTCCACCTGAACGCCTGTTCAGGTTTCCTTCCTTCGACCAAGATGGGTCAGGAATCTTATAAAGACTTCTTACATAAGCTATAACACAGACAGGCAAGAAAAATCGTTATTGATTAAAGTATGTCTAGATAGATACAGACGAAATAAACAGAAATACCATTTTAAACTTATTAATTAGCAATCTTATGAATATTATGCAATCGTGTTCAAGGTCCAGTTTTGATTAAAAGAAATCCGGTCGTAACTAAACTCAACCAGTTTCTTTTCAATGAAAACCACTAATCTCGTACGTAAGTACCGGACACACAACTTATGCTAAAAAAAAACACATCGTAAAAGTGTTTGTTACTTTACTATACTATTGATATTGATTATGAACTAAATCAAATAAAAAGCCTTTTCGTAATTAAAATTTTTCGCACTATCATAACGCCACAAAAAATAAAGACGTAAATTGGAAAACGATATGGCAAATACATAGATTTAGCTACACCTACACCGATAAGTCATATTATAACCAAAACTTCGAAGACACGTGACATCCACAAACCCACACTGGGCTTTTGTCCCATTCCCTCTTACAGAGAGCCTTCGTCCCAGCACTGGGAATTATATGAACTGGTAATGCACACGTGAGATGTGATATCGTCTGGTATGCAATCAAAATATTAAAGCTATCATATCTAATAAGTATGATGGAATCATTAGAAGTACAGTAATCGTATCTGTTTATAAGCCGCGAAGGCTAATTGACATAAATAATGTATTCATATGCCTTGACAGAGTTTGTTTGTTTGATCAGATTCTAGGGAAATGAGTCAGTAGATGACACGACACGCTGAACAAATATATGTCTTTCGCTTTTAGAGATTTGAGAAGCCATCCTCCATAAGCAAGAGAAGATCCTCCGACCAGAAAAGTATTGGGTATTGTGTCTTGTGGTTCACTGCCCGATGGTTGATGTCGAGTTACTGTATGTTTGGTTAACCCAATTTGTTTGTACTGGGAATCTGTATATGTAAAAACCAGGGACAGCTGCCCTGTTAGTCCCAAGAATAAAAAGCTTAGCCACACACTTAATTAGTAACAATGTATCTATATCTTTTCCAGAACAATGTCGGGTCCCGTCCAGCAGATTCCATTAGAAGAGGAGTACAAGAAGAAGACAAGGATTATTCCAGAAGACATCAAGAAGTTCAGAGATTGGGTCGAAACGCAGCCACATCTGCCTTCAGAACATATTACCGGTGAGTGCCTTTCCGTAATACATTACGAGTTTACCTTTTCTTTTTACTTGACTACAGTGTTACGCTCTTACAAGTTCAGTCATCGAACTAATCGCCTGTTCAGATTATTCAATTATCAGGAGTGCAAGCTGATTAGAACTTTGTTCTAACAGTGTTTCAAACGAAGTTTGAACCACCACAAATAGATTTGCTAATTTAGCAGATACCCCAGCCTCAATTTTAACACTAATCTTACTCCAACTAAATAGCTGCCTTATCGATCAAATAATGAAAGAACCGTTACAATTGCAGGAAAATTATTACTAAGTCATAAATTTTAATATGCCAATTACTATTTTCAAAGTCCACAAATTATTGCTTTCAAAGTCCATTTTACAGTAGTTTAGCAACAAGCCATAAACAACTGACTACCGTATCAAGGACGACACTTGTCCAGTTTTTTTCAGTAATCAATTTAATTACCTACGCGTATCGTGAATCAATGGAGGCTGTTGTGACTCGTGGCTTCCTCAATTACGTAGATTACGCCGCTTTGTCGTAATCACAACATATTATCAGTGGTTAGACGAGAACTGAGGTAACTGGTAAAACCACTTTGTAGAATAACAATCATAATTTCTCGCCTTTATTCCTTATAGTCATCATCAACACTATCCTTTCCAGTCTAACCAGATGCAGCTAAATACCAGTATTTTACATAGAGTGAGTGTTTATCTGGCCTGCATAACCCAATCACAGAGTAACAAGATACACGTTGGTAAGACTGGTTGCCACTTTCAGGCTTCTGACTCCGGTAAAGCCTGTCAAAGAATTGCAGTTGGACAATGTTATTGGGTTATTCCCTTAGGTATATTTTAGTAGTGTCAGAATGACGTCCCATCGAACTTATATAAGAGTGAAGGAAGAGTCTACAGGTGCATCTAGATGTGCTCTCTGCACCTGTACATTTGGGATTCTATTAGTCCCAAGTATGTGTAGTATGTATGTACATCTTGTGTCTGTTTCACGCTGCAATAAGTGGAATCAACAATAACTTTGTTAATTTTATAATTCGTCGGGCAAAAACAAGTCTTCTAATAAAAGTCAACCACAATAATTAACACAAAACTAGTCTCATAAATAAAAAATAAAGCAGACGGAATGTATTGACGTAAATAGCAGAAATCCTTGACTACAATTGAAGCAGGCCAGAGCTCAATATGGATCGCATGTATGATTAGTAGATAAACGACAATTAGTGGACAGACCGAAGATGACTGTGTCATTAGTCGGTGTATAATGGCCGCCGCGACGTTGTAACAAGGCTCTGTGTAGTTAACAGACGAATGCAGGCGTGTAAGATGGGTTAAGTGTTGCGGCCTTTAGCCTGTAAGTAGTGAGATCTTCATTAGGATAAAGAAGTTTCGCAAGTAGTTAAGAGTCCTATTACATTTTTTAGGCCAATTTTTGATTTTTGCTTCCTGGATCAAATTATTTCGGTTGGCGTACAAGAGTCGATAATAATAGAGATATTTGGACGATTGTCGATTGATATTGACGAATATTAGAGACGAGACTGACATGAGACTGAGGAGCGAGCTGAATTGAGAATTATAGTAAGTACTTTAATTTTATTTATTGTATTTTTGTCTTATTATATTGACAAACGAAAACTAATGAAAGTTATTCATTGTAGATCGAAGTTTTATATTATATTAATTTGTTTGATAAAATTGAGTTTATTTGGAATATAATGGACGCTGAATTAAGACATTTATGGCTTAAATTACTATTTCTTTACGATTTTTTCCGTGAAAACTCAAGGAATTTAAAGAAATTCTAAAACCCCAATAAACAAGTAAAACATTCAACTTATCTTTTAGTAATTTTATCTTTTATAAGAATTGAATGGAACTATGTGAATTTGAGCGTTAAAGTTCCATCGTCAACAGTTTTTCTTGCAAACTGAGTTAGTAAAATATTTATAGTAAATTACACGAAAAGAAAAATGAAAATGTGTAACTCCATCTTACAAGAAAGAGAATGGCACTATCGTTATTCTTAAGCAAATAATTTAAAAATCTTACTGCTGCTGAGAATTACTGCGTCAAAAATCATGAATTTACCAAAAAAAATGTAATAGGACTCTTAAAGGCTCGTCTACTTCTGGGTAAATTGAAAAACATAATTTCTCAGTAACAGAGAACCCACGGAGGCCGGGTTTGAGCCCGATTGATAGCAACAGGCTTGCCCTCTATTACATGGGACTGGAACATAACTGGCGACAATTTGATGAAGCCTTCGGAGATTACAGACAAGATGTTTTTAAAACAACAAATCAACTCCAAAAATATCATTCAATGAATGCAATAAAAACTAATAAAACCGGCTTTATAAACACAACACAGTGTTTTTTGAAGTCGGTTTTATTTTTTTCTAAAATATTTTTTTATATTTTCGGAACTCTTCAATATAATAGACAGCAAATATGTCGTGATTGCTGCAATCGCTTGGATGTTTTTGTTTACACAACATCAGTATTACATAATCACGCTTATTGAAGAGTTCCCTTGTATATCTCCGAAAACCAGCATCAGATCTTAACCAAACTTAAACGGGACCAACGCGAAATAATATTCTTACAAACAAAAAATGAACCATCATTGGATATCGGTTAAAAAGATAAACAGGAGATCTCGATGGAGAGAGCCATATTCACTTACACACTAAAATAATGATAAAGATGATGAAGTTGGTGGGTGTCAAATATCTCCCAGTAAATCTTTTCCAAGTAGCGAATGAGGATAGACATCGGTCGTAGTAGCAACATAGCGCGAAAGAACCCTGCGTTTTCTCTGTAGGAACATTATGTCAAAAACATTTTGTTTGTGAAAAAAATGCTCCAGGGTAACCCGCGAAATTCAAATTTTCTTACGTTTTTTGCAATTTGCAGGCCCGTGCTAGGTCGTATGTTGGTTAATATTCATTAAGTCATTTCTACACCTTTATGAACGTGGAGGGTTGTATTGATGATTTTAATGATTATAATTCTGTAACTACATACGTCTTACACCCGCGAATAATATTTTAATCAACACACAACCTAGCACTGACCTGCAAATTTCAAAAAACATAAGAAAATTTGAATTTTGCGGGCTACCCTGGAGCATCAGCCTTAAGGCACGTACACAAAGATAAATGATAATCAATTAGGTATGTATTAAAATATTATGTCTTTTTATCTTACCCAGCATGATTAGTAGGAATGTAATCAATTACATGTTAACCAGTTAAGCAATAGCAACCTTGAAATGTTACCTGTTCAGGCCTATAAAAAATAGTAACCAGTAATCATGCTTTAAAAAATATAATCAAAGTTGAATTTTGAGTCATCGTTTTTTGTCCTCTACTTGACTTCCGTGAAAATGATAACCGACTAGCCTTGAACGAAATTACTCGGTTTTAAGCATCGTTGTTTACCGAAGAAAAGATCCCACAAATAAGTTAAGCGTGATAAATAAGGCATTCATGTTTAGGACATGGTAAAAAACGTAGGATGCTAAAAAAATCTGGATTCAGAATGAAAGCAAAAGCAAATTTCATGACGCCTTCTTTTTTGCCGGGTCTCGAAAAGTATGTTAACCAGTTGGTTCCAGCTGCCATTCGTTGATCTTGGATTATCGTTACGGGTAGTCAGAAGCCAAAAAGTCTATCTGGGTTGAAGTCCGATAGGTAGTCGCTCCATGAACATTACTGGTATTCAGCAGCATATAGTTACACTGGAAGCTGATTTAGCCGTGTGGTATCCGGCAGAGTAGAATAGAACCAACCCATTACACTCACGGGTGTCGTATAAGGCGACTAATGTCTGAGGAAGAACACCTTGCGCCTCCGTAGACCTGAGAATGGGCAGCAGCGTTTTCTGTTAGTCTTTCATCACTGCGATCTCCAATCCACCTGCCAAGCGTGGAGATTACGGCAAATTCCTCCCATCATGGGAGAGGCTTATGTCCAGCAGTGGACGTGGTAGTAGGAAGCTGATAGATGATGGTGGACAAAAAAGCTGTTATAGATAATTTCCGACCAAATATTAAAATGTCGTTTGGATTTCATTCCAGAACTGGATCTGATCCTGACGTACCACTGCTGCAACCATAGCACCGAGGTGTCCAAGCAAGTGCTGGACCTCCACTACACCCTCAAGACGCTCTTCACCAACTTCTTCAAAGACAGGATAGTGGACGCTAAGATATTAAAGACTTTGAATTATTAGTGAGTACTTTATAATATTTTTAACCTTATTTTCCTACCGTGTCAATCTAAATTGAGTCGGCTGGTTGAGATCTTAGCTACGTATGTATTTGGCGCTATTACTAGCGAACGTCAAATCCTGTAGCGACGAACAATCGCATACTACAATACTTGTTTGGAAGAATTGTTGTCTTTTAACCATAATTATTGTTTAGTAAGCTTATTGGAAAATACAGCAGCTTTTGGGCTGAGATGATTAAATGCGACACAAAGATGAAATTTTGCCATTGTTCTTTTGAACATTGTTAATCCCAGGTCGCGTTTGAGAAATGGTCCTCTTTTACCCTCTAAGCCGTTAATAGGTTCAGTTACCGTCCGCCTGAAAATTAAGTTCCGTTTTAGCATTCCTATACTTGTTTTTCTCTTTTTCCAGTGTACTAACGCCACTTGAGGTACGAGGTTACGATGACTCCGCCATCTTGTTCTGTCGACTGCTCGACACCGATCCTAAGAACTTCGTCTTCGCTGATTCACTGAGGTAGGTACTACATATTTTTCCTTGGATATAAAAAATAAACCTGCTACTTCTCCACAAATTGATGGGAGTTTAAAAATTGCCCAGTACACTGTTGCCAGAAGTCAAGAAAACCTGTTGGGCAAGGCTTCCTTTTGAAACTATAACTTTTCGGTAATGTTAGTTAGTGCAATGTTAGTGCAATATTAGTTAGTGCATAAATATTATTACGTTAAATATTATTGCGTTATATATTGGTGATTTTGTTACTCGCAACGTATGATCATAATATGAACACACCTTTTTAAAAAAATGAATATTTAAGAAATCTCCTTTAAGATAAGAAGACAAAAGATTCTCATTCATTATTCTCATAACATAATTATGTATATCAGCTATACATAATTATGTTTAAAGTTATCATATCTTGGGTAGTAATTGTAACAATACGGGGAAAATAAAAGCTGGTTTCCGGTAGCAAATTTAATTACCAGGATTTTTAGAACAAAATATCTAACTTTCCATTTCCTATTTGTCCTACATTTCCAAAGCAACCAATAAATTCTTCCTACTTTTCCAGGGCAGTTCTGATGCTGGTGGATCTCTGGCAATATGAGGAGGGCACGTGGCCAGGGTTGATCATCCTCATCGACCTGGATCAGTGCACGTTGTCACACATTGCCCGGCTCGACCTCCAATCTGTGCAGCAGTTCCTATACTTCTTACAGGTAATATTTGTGATGTTTTTTTCCCATCACGAATTATTTCATTGCAACCGTCCATTTCAGTTTTTGATGTTGCTCATCTTCAAGGAAAGACTGTCTAATTTTATCTAGGTCGAATTGTGCTAGCTACTGAAACTCGACAGTTTGGATGTAGTTTTATGGTACCATGAAAACATTTTCTTTGAAGTTAGATTCACTATTTAATTTATCCATGTAAATCAGCCGTTATTATTCTAGCAACATTAAAATATCAATTTACTTCACCAGTTTCCTAACACTATGTCACATTTTCAGGAAGCTATGCTGTTAAAAATTAAAAGTCTCCACTTCCTCAACGCACCATCATTTATGGACAAGTTGATGATGATCCTGCGACCCTTCTTGAAGAAGGAGCTCCTGGATATGCTGAGTATACACCAAGTCGGAGCCAAGACCTTAGAGAAATTCTTGCCGATGGAGGGACTGCCTAAGGGGGCTGGTGGACAGTACAAGAGTTTAGTGCAATGCAAAGGTTAATACTATAAGATTATTGTTATATAGCAGGGAAATACCAAAGAAACTATGATGGACTGTGTGAAACATAATAAAGAACTAATGCGAGGACGACTAATAGAAATTTGGAAGAAGAAAATACTGCGACTGTTTTTTTTTTTCATTTCTGTTTTTTTTTTCAACTGTTTTTCAAAATAATCTTTTCTTTTATAGATGACGTGGTAGCCAAAATAGCGAGTACAAAAGATTTCTTCGTGGAGGAGAACAAGAAACGGGTGGTGGAAGCCAAGAGACCTGGCAAGCCAAAGACCATTACTGATATCTTCGGTGGCATCGAGGGATCCTTCAAGAAGTTGGATATTGATTGACGAAGAGACAATGAGCATTTGAGAAGTAGAATAATTGTATAAATAGGATATGTGTATTGTTTGTTGGGTTAATTAAAAGACGTTAAATGTTGTTGAGGATTTTTTTTATCCTATTTTGAAGAACAGCAGGACGCACGGAACCAAGAAAATATGTGGAAGAAAGAAAATTAGGACCTATTACTGTTTGTGATTCTAGGCTGAATGCACCGGTAGTGTCTATTTGTCACCTTATGCTCAAAATCGAATCTTGGATGCTCCGGTAGAAGAGCGCCTTAAGAGCTATATATCCCTCAAATGGTTTAGCATGATCCTCCGTTATGGCTAAATTACTGCAGCATTAATTTTGAAATAAATATATGGTAAAGTTGAGGATTAATGCTAAGTCCTATGTGTGACGAAAACACGATTCCATAAACTTACCATAATCTTTGCGTACTAACTGTACTAGTTAGTTCAGTTAGTATGCAAAGATTCTAGATTTTTTTGATAAGACCTGCTTTATAGTTTATAAAGCAGGTCTTGTGTGCTTTATTTTTTTAGTCCAATCAATAGATTTTTTGTAAATCGCAAAAAACCACTCATTTCGGACTATTCGGCCGCAGTGACTGACGTAACAACCGCTTTGTAGTGTAAGCTGATTAGAACTTTATTCTAACAGTATTTACAACGAAATTTGAACCAGCACAAACAGAGTTGCTAATTTTAGGGTTAGAAGGGCCTTTCAGTTGTTTTCTGCAATCTTTACATTATTATTCGATTGTAAGATCCTCTGAGCTCCGCTGCCTCCATCCTGCTTCAGTTTCATAGCCGAGAATCTAAAAATTTTCTTCTTCGTAGAGTTGATCATTCCTTTATATTAGCTACCACGTCAACGGCGTCATTACTGGCATCGGATAAATCAGAATTTCTACGAATTCGCAACGATGCCAGAAATTAGGCGTGTTCCTTGAGTTCATTATTAACCGGTTTCAAAAAAAGGAGAAGGTTAATTTTGTTAAAGGATTCTAAAATATATTTTCTGCCAGAATATAAAATTAATTAATTGTACAAGTTTTAAACAAGATATTTTTACCATTTTGATACTCAAATGTCGTCTGTAATTTAAATTGCTAATGACATGGTGGACCCAAGATTCCGAAAATAACTTAATAAAGAGCCGCCAGGTACCTACATGGTCATATTTTTATTTTTAGATATTTCATTCAGTTTTAAATAAAAGAGGTTATCGTTAGCCCAAAGATCAAGTTCAAAGAGGGGCTTGTAGTCAAAAAATCATGTCGGTTCGTTGGATCTTTGAGATTAAGCGATTGTTGCCAAACTCCATGGTGTATGGCTTATTATTCCTTATAGCATTGACTATTGTCGACGTTTAAACGATTGTTCTGGTTGCCTCACGAATACAACACGATAGCAAATAGTAGATAGGTACTATCCTACGTTCGTTATTTAGTTTCCGACGGGTGTTGTGTTTAGTGGGCTACCCGACAGTTGTCGGGTTTTTCTATATAGTCATAAGTCGCGGATGATTTTTCCAGGTCTTCATTGAAGGTAGTTTGGTGTTTTTTAACAGACTTGTGGCCTCAAGTCTGCTATTACAATAGTGTCAGAATCGTCTATCATTGATTTCATAATTGTCGATTTTGACAAGTTTGGTATTGTATTAATATGATGCCATCATTATGATAACCACTGACACTCCATTGAAAGAAATGGCAAAGAATTGTAATCTCGTACATAATGTCAAATGAATGACTGGTGCTATTTACAAACTTCCTACTACTTCAGATTGCTTATAAATAATAATTATGTAAAAATATATATAAATGAAATCTGGCGGGTTTTATAATGGCAATACGACAATGTCATTAGGTACAACACAATTCTATTGACCAACCAATGATCGACCATTATGAATTTAGCAGATTACGAACTTTTAGCCAAATGATAATGGGATGAGAATGGGATCGTGTTGGAATGACGAATTTATAAAAATATCAGACTTGGCCCCCAGGCCTCTATTGGGTCTATTGCAATTGCAGCAACAACCAAACCAATTTTTTGTGAGCTTGACTAGACAGTTTGTGAATGCAATGCAACGTTAGTCTAGTGGTCGCAAAACTGCTGAGTTTGATGTGCTGGGTTCGACTTCACGCTGCGTGAATGGACGACACACAATAAATAATTACAAATATTTCTTATATCATTACATAATATGTGCAATATTGTGCATTATGGTGAAAGGTAAAAGTGTCACTGCGTTGATGTCTTTTTCGAGCAGACATAAAGACGTAACACACAAACAACATAACGTGGTGCGTGTCAAGTCGACCTGAAATTAATAAATTACCTGTCAAAGTTCGGTGTCCGCAGTCAGTCTGTAGCCCAGTCCGGTTGGTTGAACGCGTGTTTATCGGGCGAAAAAGAAGATAATTTTAGTAGTGACATTAGGAAAACTACGTTATCTGTTAGACTCTGGTGGCTGGAGTCCGATCCGAAATCTGTTCGTACCGGTTTGACAGAACCTTTTTTTCCGGATGGAAAATCATCAAATTACCCTTCCCGCTCTGGGTGGAGTGGAATCGATTGTCAGACTTGTACTGACTAAAACCGACTCATGTTCCTTCTTTGCCCTTTGTGTTCCAGAGCCGCGGTATCTCTTTCGAACAGTCCCGCAGCCCCGGCTGGCATCGGCCCTTGTGGACCCCTTTTGCTGACATCTCTTCTAGGCGCGCTTGAAACACGAACGCGCCGTCGACACGACCTGCCATCAGACGGACGGACAGCGACCTAGTCCATTACTCACTGTCCACAGGCCTGCGCCTACGGTAGGCGGGTCGGGAGTCGGTTTTTTTTCATTCGACGAACATTTGTTATTTATAAAAAAAAAAAAAAAAAAAAATAAGTTTATTGGCACAAAAAAAACCTTTGTATACAATAGCATTACATTCCACATAGGTATATTTAATTTTTTAGGAAAAGGCTGTACAAATAATTAAAAACCCTGCCTCCTAAACTAGGGGGACCCTGTGACCTAGGAGTCAGTGTTCTACTGTAACTTCGTGTTCAAAATAAACCTTTATTTGTGTGATAATAAACCTATTTGACCTGGTTTAACTATGCTATGAATGTGTGAGAATGTGTGTAAGGGGGGGGGGGGGGATTGCTGTGTGAGTGGGATGTGGTGTGGTGAGGTGTGGTGTGGTGAAGTGTGGTGTGGTGGGGTGTGGTGTGGTTTGGCGTGGTGTGGTGTATGAGAAGGGGAGTGTGTAGTCGTGTACGGTATGTTCGTGTGATGTTGCATGGGTTTCTGTATTTGTTTTGTTTTTGTTTTTCCTTTTTGTGGTATTATTATAACATGCCTACATTATTTTAGATATAAGATTTTCTGTACGGGCATAGTCCTGATTATATAGCCAGTTTTGTAATTTGGATTTTGCTTCGTGTTTGTTTAAGTTACATAATTGGATATGCTTGTTGACCCTTCTGTAAATGAGTGAGCTTATTACATAAAGCTGGCGGCCAGCGAAAGCTGTTTTGTGAGAGACAGATGGACATGCAGATTTTGCTTTTCGAGTGGTTGAATCTAATGGAGGAACCTGTCTATGCTTCCTAAGGGTGGCATTAAGCACAAAGAGCTGCCGCACAGTAAGTACCCTGCATTCCGAATACAATTCACTTGTGGGAAATCTAAACGGCCTGCTGAGCATCACCTTGAGCACAGCCCTCTGGGCGCGCTCCAGCCCAAGCAGTTTAGTCTTTGCGGTGCCACCCCAGACCGGAATGCAATAACTGATGACGGATTGACAAAGTGCAAGATACACCATATTTAATGTTTTGGAGTCAGCGCATTGTCTTAGAGATTTAAAGATGTAAATAAGTTTCCTGACCCTTGATGTAAGGCTTTCAACTTGGGAGTACCACTTTAATCCGTCATCAATCACTACACCCAGGTATTTGGTTTGATTGACACGAGATAGTGCTGTACCTACATGAACACGAAGATGAGTCCAAACAGGTATGTGCAAGAACTTTTATATCGGACGGGGCTTTGGTCCTGTGACTAATAGAAAAAGGGATGAAGTTTGTTTTAGCCAAATTAAGTGACAGAAGGTTATTCTGCAGCCACCTCATAACCGTATGTAGCGATTGTTCTGCATGATATTTCACGTCAGTCCATGTATTCCCATATACTACGATCGCGGTATCGTCAGCATATGTGAATATCTTCGTGTTGGGGAGTGCTAGTGTGCAAAGGTCATTTATGTATATTAGGAATAGTGTGGGTCCTATCACACTGCCTTGCGGAACTCCGTATGTGATGATTTCTTCATCACTAGTGTATGAATCGATCTTGACACGGAGTTTCCTGTTCTGGAGGTAGGTCTTGAAAAGTTTATGCGGTGTTCCCCGAATGCCTATGGCTTCCAATTTTGACAGGAGAGTAGGAACAGAAACCGTGTCAAAGGCTTTCTGCAGGTCCAGGAATATTGAAAGGCATTTACGATGATCATCTAAATTCTTAGCAACGGTTTCCGTTAGGTCGGCAATTGCATCTTCCGTAGATACACCTTTTTTAAAGCCATATTGGTTGTGGGCTATGACTTGATGTTTGTATAGAAAGTTAAGTAGGCGACCATTTATCAACCTTTCCATAACCTTAGACATTGCCGAGAGAACCGAAATCGGTCTGTAATTATTCACACAGTCTCTGCTCCCGCCCTTATGCACCGGATGGACCAAAGCCTTCTTAAAGGGAAAAATTCCTGTCGCTATTGATATATTTATTATGTGTGTTATAACGGGAACAAGAGCTTTGCGACATATTTTGAGGAGAATAGAAGGTATCCCGTCCCACCCAGTAGCACTATCATGTCTTAAATTCATGATGGTAGACTCAACCTCAGAACAGTCAACGTCAAGAATTACAAAAGAAGAAGGAGAGAGAGTTTTTGGTGGAGAAAATGACTGTGAGGGGGCCGCGATTTTGGAGGCTAGGTCTGTGCCTATGTTGGCCAAGAATTTACATACGTGATTGGCTGCAGCACAAGGGTCCGCACATGTTTTCAAAAGTTCTAGAGGAGGAGTACATCTTTTTTTGGTATGTGTAATTTCTTTTATTTTGTTCCAGAGTGCCCTAGGGTTACGTTTAGCTTTTTCCAATTCTGACTTTTCGTATGCTGTTTTAAGCTTCTTGAGAAGATTATTACAATAATTTCGGTAACGCTTATATGAGATTTGGACGATATCATTGTCGGGTGATTTACGGGCTTTTTTATGAAGTTTATCGCGATGACGAATGCAACGTAATAGACCTGGAGTAATCCACGGTTTTAGGTTTCTTTCCTTTTTAGGTATATTGATTATACGTGTGTGTTTTTCCAGAATAGATTGAACTATGTTTATCAGACAAGTGGCAGCTATATTAGGGTCTTTTGTGTTAGTGACTTGAGAGAAATCATGACTTTCTATATCTTCCTTGACATTAGGGTAATCAATTTTTGGGGTCTTGAAAGCAGGAGCCGTCTGTTTCGCTAATCTTGTACCATCCACACGTATTAGTAGTGGAAGGTGATCCGTGATGTGGGATTCCAAGACAAGTATACATGTAGATTTATTGGATTTTAGAAGAACGTGATCGATACAATTATTAATTCTAGTAGGAAGATAATGTCCAGGTAAAAGGCCATGGGTGGCGTTGAGGGTTAGGTAATTAGCACATCGTTCATCTGTATTAGACGGTTTAATATCTATGTTAGTATCTCCGATGAGGTATATACTATTACAATTATTTAATGTCGTAAGAATACAGTCCAGACTGTCTAGGAAATTATCAAAATCTACTTTAGAATTTAAAGAGGGCGAACGATATACGGCGATTATTGCTAGCTCGTTATTGATTTGGCAAGAAAGACAGTTACCGTTTGTGAAAACAGGCTCCTGAACGGTACACTGAATACAGCTTTTTATGTACATTACTACTCCTTCATTCTGATTTTTATTGTTGTGTGTTAAGTGGGAGTTGTATCCATCTAACACTGGAAGGTTTGTGATTTTACTTAACCAACACTCAGTCAATATCAGGATGTCACAATCAACTTTAATTAAGGATAGTAACGCTAAGAGTTGGTCGAAGTTCTTTTTTATACTGCGTACGTTAATATGTAAAATCGTAGTGGAGTTATTTGACATATTTAAGTATTTTGTGCACTCTTCCGGAAGACAGCAATGAGCATTAGCAACTGAAATATCGTCCAAATCCGATACTATGTTATCTACTAAATTAGCCATTTGAGAGATGAATAACAGAGGTCACAAACCAATAAAGCCAAAAGTCAAAAAGAAGCTTAGTAACTACAGACGGGAAAGTGTATAAATAAGGCACTGTAAAATTATTTGGGGTACTAGTACTAACTATATATGTAAGTTTTTGTGTGTGGGTAAAAATGTTACATGTAATTGTGAATATTTGTGTTATAAGATGAAAGTGTTGATTGAAGATGTGTGTGTTATATGGTAAAGTAAGAAAAGGTAAAAACATAATACTAACAAGGTTAAAAAATAACAGTTCAACGGTCAAGGCCAGTAATTTAAGTACGTTACATGATATCCAGCTGGGAAGATAACTATGTAATGCGGGTGACTTGAGTAGTCATTTCTTCTCTTGTAGCTCGATAAGGGTAGCCTCAGATTTGACTAGTATTTGTTGGAGTCCTGGTTGCTTGCGCAGGAAGATATTTCCGTTTGCGGCCCAACAGAATTTAAATTCGTGTTTTTTTGCGTATTCTCTCGCTAAATAAAATAGTCTCTTTGTAGTATTAGACAAGTGTTCGTCGACATACACCATTATGAGCCAAGCACTATTCAAACGAATTTACATTTGATTACAAGGCGTCACATTTCTACTACCCAGTTCGTAGCCTACCAAAGCCTTTTATAGAGCTAGATATCTTTTGAAGCAATTGAACTGATTTAGTAGTGTGTGTGAGACCACGTTGAAAGGACGCGTGAAGTGACGTCACTCATGAAAGTAAATAGTTTTAGGACGTAAACAATAAATAAATACATAGTTCAATGTGAGTATTGGTTAATTTTTAATATGCTTTTATATGCCGTGTGGTATCCGGCAGAGTATATAGAATAGAACCAACCCATTACACTCACGGGTGTCCTATAAGGTGACTAATGTCTGAAGCAGAACACCTTGCACCTCCGTAGACCAGAGAATGGGCAGCAGCGTTTTCTGTTAGTCTTTCATTACTGCCATCTCCAATCCGCCTGCCAAGCGTTTAGGCAAGATTACGGCAAATTTCTCCCATCATGGGAGAGGCTTATGTCCAGCAGTGGACGTTATGGGCTGTTGTTGTTGTTTTATTAGCTTGGTACCAATGTATCTCTGCTATGTAACGGAACTCTTTGAACGTGTTTTTTTAAGAGGAGCGTTAGGTAATTTGTAAGGACGTAAAGGACCTATATTTTGTTTATTTGGGTGTGTTACAGGGGTGGAAAATTCATCATCGTTTTTTTTTGTTTTAGAACAATATCCATATGGTTTAATTTGATCTTTGGCTTTTTTTTAGCCTATATTGTCCCACTGCTGGGCAAAGGCTTCCCTCTATTCCTTCCAACGGTCACGATACTGTGCCACCTCTTTCCAATTCTCAAGGAAGACATCCAGTTCGTCCCGTCATCTCCTTCGTGGTCTGCCACGACCCGGTGTCACTTTTTCAGGGCATCAATCCTGAGCCTTTTGGGCCCTCAGTTCTTTCGGCATGCGACAGTCATGTCCTACCCAGTCCTATTTAAGTTGGGCAGCCTTTTGAGCCACGTCGTTTGGCCTCTATGTAAATGTTTTGGTATCTTGTTGAAGGCGTGACCTTCAAATAGTCCACTTTAGTCTCTTCCGTATCTATTTATATCTATTTATCTTTTGCCCACGGCTTCGCTTACGTTAATTTAGAATTTGGAAATCAAAATTGGGGTTGTACTCGAAAGACACGTTGCCGCCATCTATTACGTTACGTTATTGTTTTTTCCTCGGGAACAGTACTCTTTTTCGGAATTAAAAGTATCTTGCTTTAAACTTGACAACGTGTATGCAAAATTTCAGGATGATCGGTTTAAGCGTGAAAATTAACAAACAAACTTACTCTTCGGATTCGGATGCAACGGGACTACATGTTCGACTAACGTAATCAATATTTTTAATATTCAAATCATTCTTCTTCTTTTCTTATCGCTTGGGTAGCACAATTTTTCAAGACCAGTAACTGTTTGGCTTTGTCAGTAACTTTGTCCGAATCCCGGATGTGCAGGTGACATAGACGATGGTTAGGAAAGGAGATGACGCATCACTGGTACTGTTTGGGATGGGTTGATGATAAAGCATGAAGCATTGAAGAACACTATTAAAGCGCACAAAAGAAAAAAATTTTTTTTTCCTATACAAGCAAAAGGGGAACACCCAAAAATTTCGAACAAACTAAATTCCGAATTTTGACGTTCCGACTCTCAAAAGTCCGAATTTCATAATTCCGAAAAGTTATATTGTCTTTTATTTAAATTCCCGAAATTAATAATTCCTAAAATCGTAAATACGAATTGTTCGTTGTCCGATTTTCATATGTCCGAAGAATCAAATGTTCGATGGATCTTTAGTCCGGAAAATGATATTCCAATACTTCGAATAAACTGCTAAAATTGTCCTAAAAGTCTTGCTAGTTGGCATGAGGAGCGTAGGCCGAAGCCTGGCGGAGCGACGACGACATTTATGACAGAAAGTGGGTGTGTAATGTAAAAGGCGAGCATAGCAAGCGCGCGTCATTGAGTCGTAGCAGGTCCTAAATTTGCTTATATCTCGAAAACGGTGTTGCTCCTATCGCAAAAAATAATGAAAAATTTTCCCCCTTAATGGTCCCAATGCCGCGTAACTCTCAACATGTAAGTAGGTACAAAAAAATAATTATATTAAAAATTTTTATTCAATTTAGGAATTATGAAAATAGGATTAATGATATATCGGAGTTGTTATATTCGGAATTTTGAACCATTTGGAATTACGAAAATCGGTATTTTGAAATTCGGAATTGTGACTTTCGGAGTAAAGTTTATTTTTAAGTAAATGAAATTAAATAATGGTTCTAAGTTATAGAGAGACAAATGATCAGGGCCTACCTAGTTACTACCGTATGGCGTGCCGTGATATTTATTTGCTTAAGGGGTCATACGCGATACAAATACATATATTATTATCTATAATTTATCAGTAATTTTTCATACATTCTGTACTGGATACTCACAGTCGGCGGCAGACTATACGTGTTAATGTGAACGTAGCCTTACAGCCATTTTTACGACTGAAGTATTTTTAAAACCAACCGCCAACTGTCGAAAACTTACGATGCGCTGTGCTTATTTATGCATTTATTGAAGTGCCCCTTAGTGTTAGGGAATACCAGCTGACAATAGCAATAACAAAAAAAGTAATTCAACCATTTTTTCAATCAATTTATTACAAAGTCACATCAATTCAATGTCTCCCACTATTGACCCCAGTTCACACTCTGGATCCAGTTTTGGATACCCAAGCACAGTCACATTGTACCCAACGTACCTAAGGGCTAGATAGTATCAACCGCCAGCGTATTTGAAAATTTGTGGCTTATGGATTCTAGCATGAAAATGTTTTAGGTTTGTACTTATTGGTAGTAGGTTGTGTGGGCTCGAAATCAATTAAATTCCTACTTACTATATCAGTAAACCAACAGCTCTATTAATTAATTCACCTTGGTTTATCTAACACTGGCCTTCGTGAACAAAAAAATCTAATCGGAACCTCATCTCAGCGTCAAGTAATATTAAATTTATGTAAAAATTACAGGTATATTTTTGATAGACCAATCCGAGGTTAGAATGCAAATTAAGTACGCGAAAACGCGAATTGCCACTGTAATGGCGTTCTTAGGGTTCTGTACCTCAAACGGTAAAAAAGTAAACCCTTATTAGATCACTTTCTTGTCCGTCCGTCCTTCTATTCATCACCGATTTTCTCAGGAACGGATAGACCTAGCAAATTGAAATTTATACCAGACTAGCGAACGTCACGCGGTTTCACCCGCGTAGTTCCCGTTCCCGTGGGAGTACGGGGATAAAATATAGCCAATGTTACTCAAGGTGAATGTAGCTTTCTAATGGTGAAAGAATTTTTGAAATCGGTTCGTTACTTCCGGAGATTACCCCCTACATACAAACTTACAAACAAATGTTCATCATCATCATCATTTCAGCCGAAAGACGTCCACTGCTGGACATAGGCCTCCCCCAAGTGTCGCCACATTGACCGGTCCCGTGCGACTCGCATCCAGCGGATTCCTGCAACCTTCACCAGGTCATCGGTCCACCTAGTGGGAGGCCTTCCAACGCAACGTCTTCCGGTTCGGGGTCGCCACTCCAAAACTTTTCGGCCCCATCGGCCATCCGTTCTGCGAGCAATGTGCCCTGCCCACTGCCACTTAAGTTTGGCAATTCTTCGGGCTACGTCGGTAACCTTTGTTCTCTTGCGGATGTCTTCATTTCTGATTCGATCGCGTAAGGAAACTCCGAGCGTAGCCCTCTCCATTGCCCTTTGGGTTACTTTAAGCTTTCTGATGAGGCCCATTGTGAGCGACCACGTTTCGGTCCCGTATGTAATCACTGGCAACACACACTGGTCATAGACTTTCGTCTTGAGACACTGCGGTAGGTTGGACGAGAAGATACCGCGCAATTTCCCGAACGCTGCCCAACCGAGTCGGATTCGACGATTGACCTCTTTCTCGAAGTTAGACCTACCTAACTGGACCGTTTGTCCCAGGTACACATAATCGTCTACAACTTCGAGAGTAGAGTCTCCGATCTTGATAGGAGTGGGTGTGACATGGGCATTCAACATGACCTTAGTCTTGTCCATGTTCATTTTTAGACCCACTCTTCCGGAAGCTCTACTGAGGTCATCGAGCATTGTACTGAGGTCCTCCATGGTCTCAGCCATTACCACTATATCATCGGCAAACCGAAGGTGAGTGATGTACTCGCCATTGACGTTGATGCCTAGCCCTCTCCAGTCCAGAACCTTGAAGACATCCTCCAGTGCAGCGGTGAACAGTTTCGGAGATATGACGTCTCCCTGTCTCACACCTCGCTGCAGGAGGATAGGTTTCGAGGCTTGGTCCTGAAGTCGGACTGACATGGTGGCGTTTTTGTACAAACACTTCAACACCTCGATGTACCGATAATCGATTTGGCACCGTTGGAGAGACTGCAGTACAGCCCAGGTCTCGATCGAATCGAAGGCTTTCTCGTAGTCCACAAACGCTAAACAGAGAGGCAGGTTATACTCTTCGGTCTTCTGTATAACTTGCCGCAGCGTATGTATGTGGTCCACGGTGCTAAAGCCTTTTCGGAAACCGGCTTGTTCGAGTGGCTGGAAATCGTCAAACCTGCGCGCGAGACGATTCGTGATGACTCTAGAAAACAACTTGTAGACATGGCTTAGAAGTGAGATGGGCCTATAATTCTTCAGCCGGGCATTGTCACCCTTTTTGAAGAAGAGCACCACCACACCCCTGCACCATGCCTGTGGCGTTTTCCCCTCAAGTATGACGGAATTAAACAGCTTCTGAAGGGCCTTAAGTACCGGTTTTCCACCCGCCTTCAGGAGTTCGGCCGTAATTCCGTCATCACCCGGTGCCTTGTTGTTTTTGAGCTGCTTCAGAGCCATCCTAATCTCGTACAGGCTGACGTCCGGGATGTCTTCGGTATAGTGTCGGGTCAGTCTAGCTCTTGGGTCGTTGGCTAGATCTACGACGGGTTTACTGGTTGACGTGTACAACTGTCCATAGAAGCTCTCGATCTCCCTCAGAAGCTCCGGTTTGGCGGATAAGATCCTACCATCGTCGGTCTTCAGTTTCGTGAGCTGGCTCTGCCCAATAGCCAGATCCCTTGCAAATACCTTGGAGCCTTTATTCCGCTCAATCGCGTCTTTAATACGCTCGGTATTAAAGCGGCGGAGGTCGCTCTTCAAGGATTTAGAGATCCGTCTATTGAGCTGCCGGTATTTACACGCCTCGTCTGAAGACTGCAGGATCATCTCACGCCGCTCCTTCATGAGCTTGAGAGTGTGATCGGAGAGCCTCTTGTTCTGATCTGTACGACGCGCCTTGAAGAACTTAGACCCGGTCGTATGGACAGTTTCCACGAACCCATCGTTGTATTCGTCCACTGAGCTTCCTAGGCACTCGAAACGGTTCTGGAGTTCAAGCTGAAAGCTCTCGGGGTTTTGGATTTGGATCTGTGCTGGACGGAGCGTAGACTTCATCAGTCGATACCTTTCAAGCTTGATATTGATGTTCAATGTGCCTCTTACCATGCGGTGATCGCTCCCGGTTTTCACCGAATTGATCACAGAGACATCATTGAACATTTGCTTCTTGGTTGACATGATGAAGTCGATCTCATTTCTAGTTGCACCATCGGGGCTCTGCCAGGTCCACTTCCTGTGCTCACGCTTTCTGAAGAAGGAGTTCATCATATAGAGGCCCTCCTTCTCCATAAAACTAGCCAGTTGGTGACCCCGGCGATTCCGATGTCCAACTCCAAATTGCCCCACCTGCAGCTCATCCCCGTCTCGTTTGCCCAGTTTCGCGTTGAAGTCCCCCATGACAACTGTGAAGTGAGTTTTGGAACCATGCATGGCTTTAGATATATCCTCATACATGGTCTCCACTTCGTCGTCGGGATGTGCCGAGGTCGGGGCGTAGACCTGTATGACCTTCAGCGAATATCTTGAGGATATTCTGAGTATAAGGTACGCCACCCTGGTCGACACACTCTCGATCTTCACCACGTTGTTCACAAGGGACTTGTGGACGATAAACCCAACACCACCCTGGGACTGCCGGTCACCCTCTTGGAAATAGAGCAGGTTGCCGGATTTCAGGATTATCGTGTCCTCCCCCTCTCTTCGGACTTCAAATAATCCCACAATACTCCATCGCAGCCTGCTCAATTCCTCTTCTAGTTCCGCTATCTTCTCGTCGGTCCGGAGTGTGCGCGTGTTATATGTTGCCAGGTCCAGTCGTTGGTATTGGCAGCCGGATCCCTTCCGGAGATTCTTCGCACCCCTTGCCACGCCGTAGCCTCGACCGCTGCCGTAGTCGAGGGTAGACGGGCTGCCGGGCACTAGGGGCCATTTCTTTGTTGCGCTATTCATGGGGGGGTTTTGCCATAATCGCCACGCTTGGCAAGCGGGTTGGCGATCGCAGTGAGTGCAGTTCTTACATAAGACACAGAGAGCGCTGCTGCCCATTCTCTGGTAAGTCCCTTAGTCGCCTCTTACGACACCCACGGGAAGATATGGGATGGTGTTATTCTTTACGTCCGACACCACACGGCACCCGACACCACACGGCACACAAAACAAATGTTACCTCTTTATAATATTAATACTAGCTGACGTCCCGCGGTTCCACCCGCGTAGTTCCCGTTCCCGTGGGAGTACGGGAATAAAATATAGCCTATAGCACTCACGAATAATGTAGCGTTCTACCAGAGAAACAATTTTTAAAATTGGTTCATTACTTCCGGAGATTACCCCCTACATACAAACTTACAAACAAATGTTACCTCTTTATAATATTAGTATAGATTATAATTATAATAAAATAATAATAATAATAATATAGGGCTTGATTCAGAAAGCAGTACTTCTGGACACGGCACGTATCGTTAGGAGGTTCCTCTCTCAAGAGCCCTGACCACCGGCAGCTCGGACCCTGTTCCCAGCGCTGGTGGGCTACTGTTTTTTATATTTTTAAATGTTTTTTATGCAGTTTTATTAAGAAATACACACATCAAAAGTATCTAGGGATCAACATATATTTTTGCAATAACTTTTCTCCTGATTGATATTAATTAAAATTTTCTTTAAGGATTCATCAAATAAAGTGTTTTCGTTTGTCACAGTAACGATAAACCAAGTCACCTTTGCATTAATAAAGAAATTTGCCATTTTCCTAATAAAGGGATTTTTGACATTTGAACCACTAACATTAAAGTTCGAAAAAATGACTGAAAACACAGTTTTCTTTAAAATTTTATTGGGTAACTTAAACAATTAATAATCCGTGTTTCTACCGCGAACACTAACAACACAAGAACATCGGTTTGGCATACTCAAAATGAGTTCATCCAAATCACGCTGTGGAATGGCCGCCCATGTTCGTTGCAACAACAAAAAAAGGTCTTCTTGCGACTGGATACCCTCCATATTCGGCAGAGCTCTTCTCTGTAGCATATCCCATGCATGCTCAATCGGGTTCAAGTCTGGCGACTGAGCAGGCCAGGGCAGGACATTGATGTTAGCTGCGGCGAGAGTCTGTCTTACAACTCTTGCGGTGTGCGGTCGTGCATTATCATGCATTAACTGAAATAAGGGACCGATTTGCACTTGTAGAGGAACGATGACGTCTGATACAATCGTCTCAGCATAAATTTGAGCGTTGAGGTTGCCTCTGATCCAAATCAACTCAGTTCTTCCGCCGATCCAAATACCCGCCCATACCATGATGGTTCCACCACTATAAGGATGGACTTCCTGGCAGGATTTTAATCGCTGTTGGCGTCCAGGGGTTCTCCAGTGTCGTATACGTCTTGTATCCGGTCTCATACCAAAACGAGACTCATCAGAAAAGCACACGAAACGCCATTGTTCTTCTGCCCAATTTCTGTGTTCAAGAGCCCATTGATATCGAATCCTACGATTGTGCATTGCTATAGGTGGTACCCGTAGCGGTCTTCGGGAATGAAGGTTCACTTCATGCAAGCGGTTTCTGACTGTTTGGTCGCTAATTAAGTTCCCTGAAGAGTGATGAAGCCTCACGGCTAACATCATGGCGGTTATTGTTGGAGCTCTTCGAGTTAAGATTTGAATGTATCGGTCTTGTCTCCGTGTGGTGCAGCGATACCGTCCTCCATGGCGCTCAGCCACGGTACCAGTGCTTCGGTAACGTGTCCAAAGTCGACTGATAACACTCTGACTTGTATTCAGAGCTAAAGCTACAGTACGCTGCCGGGAACCAGCTTCTATCATTCCCACGGCTCTGAGCATTTCTTCCCTGCTTAAATGACGTCGCCGCTCCATAATAACGTTGGTTTTAATCAGTAGTAGGGAAACAGTAGCACTAATAATGTCTTCAATGCGTTGTATGTTTTTATAGGGAAAATATTGACAGCTTATTTTCATCTTATACTCGAATTTGATTGAGAGTTCCTGATTCAAATTATGAAATGCACCAAAAAGGATCCATATAAATTTATAAAATCATAAATTTATTACAAAGCCACATCTCAATCTCAAGAAATCCGCATAAAAATGCTTGATCCCTAGACACTTTTGATGTGTGTATTTAAGAATGTTAAAAATATGTGTTTAGATGAATAAATGAAATAATAACATATAATATTAAATATTAATAATATTTTTAAATAAGTATAAGTATAAATACCGAGGTCTAGTCTCTATTAGGAGTATAAAAATCAAGGTCAACACTTTATAGAGATATGGGCAAATATAGATTTTCGCGAAAACTAGTAAGTAAGTACCAAAATTTACCTTAATTTTTATTTTTTTATATTTTTCGGACTTTTCCCTTTACTTGTGCTGTAAAACCTAGCTTTTAAGCAAAATTGTCAATTCTAGGTCAACCGGAAGTACCATAGAGGACAGTACTATAGTTAAAAAAAAAATAACCTTGGTCCGGTCAACTGTACCACGGTTCACAGAAAAAAAAATGGTCCAGTCAACTGTAACACTGTTATTTTTTTTACCATGGTCCAGTCAACCGGACCTAGCCAACTGTACCACGGGCAAGGAATGAGGTTTTGGGTCGAAAACTTATATGGTAGTCCCCGTTAACCTAGAATCACGAAATTCGGCAAAAAGCAAGGTCTTACAGCATATATAAAGGGAAAAATCTGAAAACCGTAAATATGTAGTTTATTAACAAAAAAAATCAATTTTACTATTACAAACTTATTATTTGCGGTTGGTGCAATAGCCGTTTCTAGGGATCGAACAGCAAAGTTAAGTTTGTCCTTTAAAAAGTTTGTACAGAACCCTCGGTGCGCGAGTCCGACTCGCTCTTGGCCGATTTTTTTTTAAAGTGCTGATTAACAGCCTAATTTGAATAAATTGGTACATATTCATTGTGATTTTGAATGTCAGTCAAGGCACAATTAAAAGCCGATGAAAATATAAAACCGTCATCGTTTCAGAGCAATGGCAATAAAAGGGATATCGTTAGAAGACGAGTACAAGAAGAACACCGGCACAACTCCTGACGACATCAAGAAGTTACGAGAATGGCTCAGCGCACAACCACATCTGCCTGGAGAATACATAACAGGTACCGTTTTATTATTTTGTGCTAGAACATACTGTGCCACAAAAAGGTTACGGAGCTACACTGAAGATCAAAGTTTTTTACGATAACAAGTTTTACATTGCGTGTCCGTGTAGGTACCCTAAAGCATAATGTTTTGCATACTACTATTACGTAATCAGCTTTTCGCGCCAAATAGTATGATGTAGTCACGAGCAGCTGCTCTAGTATTTATACACTTAAGAAAATTAAAAAGCAATTTGCTCGTAAGTAGAATTACAATTGGAGCTTTGATGTAAGTCCTGTTTATGATACTTATCTCAAAGTTTATGTTCTCTGCAGTAGGGCTACTATAATACTATGTTCGTAACCTCATAAACTTACCATAAATACAGTAGGCGAAGAGTTGTACAAAAGTTGTTATGTGTATACATACTCGTATTAGTGTTCGTGAATTCTCGTGACTGTACATAATGGTTATTTAACAGAGCATATGTACAGTCCGTTAAGACGCGAGACGTACACGTATAATTAATTACCTCATGGGAACAGTCTTTTTGGTGAAAATCTAACCAAAAGTACTAGGCTTGCATCAATTCAAGGTGGTATTTATTCTAACAGTTCCGTCTGCTTACACAAGTTGTCAGTAATAAGACATTAACATCTCCTTCTTGATTCTGTTCTCCTAGTTCTTTCTGTTCAAATTTTAAATTGAGTTCTCTCGTAACAAACCTTAGTGTACCGGAGTGAGACAAAAAATAGCAACGTCAACAAGAGGTTTCCTTGTAACTTTGGGACCCGACTGTACTGTTCAAAAAACGGAGCGGCCCACGAGCTGAGATGAGAAGCAGGTGGTGAGCGTTAAAACCATCTGCGACGATAAGCTCGCGTGGGGCCATCCAAACCCCGCAGTGCCGGAGCCGTGAAAGAAACAATGCTTGCTGCATGTTGTATGCCTGCTTGCATGTTACATGCTTGTTTGTTCGCTGCATGCATGAATGTTCGGACATAATACTTCGAACAAATGTTATTTCGGCTATGTATAATTTCGGTAAAAAGTTTTTCGGCCAAATGAAAAAAATCGTATTCGTCAACTGATACAGTGGCAAACGTGACTGCGATGAAGTAAAAAAAAAAAACGAAACGATAAGAGATGAAAAGTTTTGAAATTCTTTTTTATTTTTCGAACTTATGATAGGTAACCGTCCGAGCCCATATGCATACTAATAACGTCTCCGTATCACTTCTCCAGATCTAGACCTGATTCTCATCTACCACTGCTGCGACCACAGCGCGGGGGTATCGAAGCAAGTCTTGGACCTCCACTACACCCTCAGGACACTGTTCACCAATTTCTTCAAAGACAGGGCCGTGGATAAGAAGACGGAACATAATCTGCATAATGTGTAAGTAGCATGAGCACCACAGCAGGACGGCCACGATATTTTACTGTATCATTTTGGGATCACTTCATCATATCTTGCCCTTATCCCAATTTATTTGCGGTAGGCGCAGCATGTCATCTAAGTACCATATAGTGCTTTTTATTCAATGGGCACTATGCAGCACCGCTAGCTGGTGCCCAAATACCTGACGACTTCCCTTACAGAAATGCTACTATGCCTACTTATAGTCCTACATAGTCTAAGAAATCAATATCATTATTGTCTGCTCCAGGTTACTCCAGCCATTACCAACTCGCTCTAGGAATGGAGATGCCGTGATCTACTGCAGAATGCTGGACTACGAGCCCAAGAACTTGGAGTTCGCGAAGTCACTCCGGTAGGTGAATAACGATGCCAATAATATTGTACCTAGGTGTGAAGGTTTCGTGAGTCTAGATTTACTAATTTATCTATAGGCAGCCGGCTATGTGGTTAAAGCACGTATAGTAGCACGTGTACGTGCACGTGTAGTTTTTGTATGACGGTGGCAAAAAACGCTACCAAATGTTTAAGACTGCTTGTGGCTCAGCCCGATCAATCTAGCTTTTTTCAACAAGAGCCTTAGTTTATTTGGGGAATTTCACTGTTCCAAAGAAGCATAAGCCTCGTCAACGCCCAACGAACTACCTATCTGGTCTCCACCTCTCTGGAGATCTGGCCCAGTGATAGGCTAAAACACATTGTCGTTGAAATAAAAAGAAGCACTAAGCAACATTCTCGAATTTACCTTTACGATGTAACAAATTAATTAATCGCAGGTCAGTGTTGATGGTCCTGGATCTATGGCAGTTCGAAGAAGGCACGTGGCCAGGGTTCGTGCTGATCTTCGACCTAGAGGGTCTTAAGCTAGGGCATCTCACCAAGTTTGATGTTCAGACTATCCAGCAGTTCCTGTACTATTTGCAGGTGAGAGATTCCATCATTAGGGTAAGCCTATAGTAAAAACGAATGAGCCAGTTGACCTAAGTGATGGACTACCTTGTTGGTTTAGTTGAAAGCGCTACTCCTGGACATGAGTTATTCAAACGGGGACTTCGAAATTTTAATGTAGGTTACCTACTTAGTCTACCTTAGCTTACACCTTTGCCTAACCCATCAGTGATTACAGGCGTGAGGCCAAAAAACAAAATAGTTTCAATAATATTAAGAAAAAAATTGAATTTGACCATCCTATTTTCCAGGAAGCTATGTTGGTAAAATTAAAAGGCCTGCATTTCCTCAACGCGCCGTTCTTCATGGACCGACTCATGATGTTGTTCAAGCCGTTCATGAAGAAGGAACTCATGGATGCGTTGATCATCCATCAGATCGGAGCTAAGACCGTGGATAAGTTCGTACCGGTGGCGGCACTCCCAAAGGAGGCAGGCGGGGAGTTCAAGACCTTTGATCAATGCAGAGGTAATGAGAACCTTTTCATTTATTAGTTTGTTGTCAATTTTCCATATTTATGAAAGGAGACCTCCTCTTTTGCGAAGTGATTAAATCTAGATATTTTGATCAAGCGGTTGGCGGCCTACCTTTTTCTAAAAGATGATCAAAGAATCACAGGAGCTATGTAAATCCCAGATACAAGATTAATATTTATATTATTTTAATTTTACAAGAATTGAACAATAGGTAACTTTTCGATATCTTGAAAGTCCACCGAAAGTATTTTGAACTGTAATATTATTTTTCTCCTTTTTCAGATGAAATGCTGGTAAGATTGCGAGCTAATAAAGATTTCTTCTTGAATGAGAATAAGAAACGTGTGATTGAAGCGAAGCGGCCAGGAAAGCCGAAGACCATCTCAGACATTTTCGGAAGTGTTGAAGGGTCCTTCAAGAAACTTAATATTGATTAGTAGTCTAGTGTTAATCTAATTTGTTTTTGTAAATAAACGTTTTTGAAATCAGCGCCATCTATTGAGCGTCTTTATTACTAAGAACAGCAAAGAATCAAGGATTGTTAATTTGTGGTCCTTTTATTAGTAAAATGTTGTTTTCGTCCAGTGGCTATTTATCAGAATAAAAAATATTGTGTCCGTTTCGATTGCTCAGTGTCGTAGAAGAAATAAGTACCTACGCCAATATTACGAAGGAATTTATAAAACACTAACAATGAAAGTCGCAAATTCGTAGATCCAATATTCAGAAAGTTGTAAAGGTTCAACCATGGCCGCGCGGTCCCATTCTTTTTGCTAACCACTAAAATGTAGACAGTATGAATAAAGCCCTAATGTTTAGACTTCACGACCTACAGCACTTAAATGCAATGGTCAAGAAAGGGGTAGTGGAAGCCCTGCCGGGGTTGCGGGACAGTTCGAAAGAGATACCGTGGCCCCGGAACACAAAGGGCGATGAAGGAACATGGATGGGTTTTAGTCAGTAAAAGTCTGACACTCCCTCCTGTTCCGCCCAGAGCGGGAGGAGTTATTTGATGATTTCCCATCCGAAAAAAACAAGAGCCCTGGACAAGCCCAAGCCAAGAGACCTGGCAAGCCGAAGACCATCACTGACATCTTCGGAGGCATCGAGGTATCCTTCAAGAAGCTGGATATTGATTGACGAAGAGACCATGAGCATTTGAGAAGTAGAATATTTGTAAGTATAAATAGGATGTTTTTGTTTGTTGGGTTAAGACGTTAAATGTTGTTGAGGATTTTTTTGATCCTATTTTGAAAAACAGATGGACGCACGGGACCTGGTTCATGTAGCAGAAAGAAAAGGACCTACTGGACCTACTTATTACTACGCTGTTTGTAATTCTAAGCTGAAATGATGATGATGAATTCCTAATATTCTAGCAACAATACATTACACACTAACACTGGGTTCACTTACTTACTAATGTATTGTTTCTACATATTAGAAAATTATATCAGTGATATCAGAAAATGGTTTTTTATTAATTAAGTATTTCACACCGAATCTTTAAAACACAGTAATATAACTTTGCTGAAATATTATCAGTAGGCACACACTTCGGCAGCTGTGAAGCTTATATCTATGTTAAATGTAACATAGAGCAGTCATGGCAGTGGCCTTGACTTACCATCTGTAGGTCGCACCCGGGCAGTCGAGGTAGTAATTTATCTCATGGAGAGCAGTGGTGATCCACTGCTCTTCATAATACTAAAACATCGTGAGGAACCAAAAAAATCAAACTAAATACCTAGTCTCAAAAATGTTTTCTTCGTAGTGTTGATGATTCCTTTAGTTTAGCTGCCACTTCAACGGCGTCATTACTGGCTTCGGATAAATCGGAATCTCAACTACGAATCCGCAACGATGCCAGAAATCAGGCGTATTCCTTGAGTTCATTATTAATCGCTTTAAAAAAAACCGGCCAAGAGCGTGTCGGGCCACGCTCAGTGTAGGGTTCCGTAGTTTCCCGTCCGTCACAATAAGTGTTTCCACTTATGAGTTTAAAGGTGGGTATCCATTATGTAAAAATGCTTTCTTATACGAATATACTACAAACTTAGTCCAGAAATTATTTTGTACAACTTTTTGTTTTTTTTTTGTACAAAAACTGTTGGACTGTTGGACTTTCTAGGAAAATCATTTTGAACTTGATGGATCAAGTTCAAAATGATTTTCCTAGAAAGTCCTTATAAAGTTCTACTTTTCAGATTTTTTTCATATTTTCTAAACTTATGGTTCAAAAGTTAGAGGGGGGGGACACATTGTTTTTTACTTTTGGAGCGATTATTTCCGAAATTATTAACATTATCAAAAAATGATTTTAGGAAACCCCTATTCATTTTTAAATACCTTTCCAACAATATATCACACATTAGGGTTGAAATTAAAAAAAAAATCACTTCCCACTTTACATAGGTATAGGGGGGCTACCCTAATAAAACATTTTTTTTCCATTTTTATTATACCACTTTGTCGGCGTGATTGATATACATATTGGTACCAAATTTCAGCTTCCTAGTGCTAACGGTCACAGAGATTAAGCGAGGACGGACGGACGGACAGACATGGCGAAACTATAAGGGTTCCTAGTTGACTACGGAACCCTAAAAAGGAGAAGGTTAATTCTGTTAAAGGATTCTAATAATCAATTTTTTTTGAAGCAAGAATATTAAATAACAATTTTGATACCCAAATGTCGTCTGTAATTTAAATTCCTAATGACATGTTGGACCCAAGATTCCGAAAGAGCTGCCAGGTACCGATATGGTAATATTTTTAGATTTTATAAATGTGGCGAAATTTATCTTCGGATTATCATTTTTCATTCAGTGTTAAATAAAAGAAGTAATCGTTAGTCCAAGTCCAAAGATCAAGTTCAAAGAGCGGCTTGTAGTCAAAAAATCATGTCGGCTCGTTGGGTCTTTGAGATTAAGCGATTCTTGCCAAAGTCCATGGTGTGCTGATTAATCCTTTTAGCACTAACTATCTATTGTCAACGTTTACCCTATTGTTCTGTTTGCCTCACGAATACAACACGATAGCTAATTGTTAAATAACCATAAAACATAATTTGAATTCCCGCCCTTTCCAATCCTACCATCTCCTGCGCACACAGCGGCATCCTACGTTTTTGACATGCATTAAACAGTTCCCCGGGTTCCCCGCCATATCTCACCACAAAACTTAACGACTCCGCAAAAATATCGTGAAACACTGAAATAAAGTGATATTCAAGACAAATTGTGTGTGCCATCAACCCATACTCATCGAAACCATCAAGAATTGGGGCGCCCCACAGCATAAAATCATCAGGTAATCGAAGAGGCGGGCTGTCTTCAGCGAGCATCGGTGAGTCCCTTCTACCTTTCCCGTTAGATACAGTCCACTTGCTCATCAAATAGAATCATTCTTTAACACAAATAGTAGGTACTATCCTATCCTATCACGATCTCCCTGCCCTTGTCTCACTCTATTTGGGGTCGGTGCAACACGTATTCACGTTTTTGTTGTTAACATTTAGTTTCCAAAAAAGTTAACAGTATAGTGTGCTTGGAAAATACACTATAATACGCACACATGTTGTCTAAGCTGGCGCTACAACTTCAAAACTACGATTTTAGTACCAGTCTTTCTAAAATTAGCTTAATTGACAGCGACAATAAGCTGGTTAATGTCAATATTAAATAGTTGGTTTCATTTGAAAACATGGATTTAAATATTGCATAGGTATTACAGTCTGCTACGTGAATCAACCCATTACACTCACAGGTGTCGTATAAGGCGACTAATGTCTGAGGCAGAACACCTTGCGCCTCCGTAGACCTGAGAATGGGCAGCAGCGTTTTCTGTTAGTCTTGCATCACTGCGATCTCCAATCCGCCTGCCAAGCGTGGAGATTACGGCAAATTCCTCCCATCATGGGAGAGGCTTATGTCCAGCAGTGGACTTCATGGGCTGTTGTTGTTGTTGTTGTACGTCAACACTATCAATAAAGTCTGAAACGTGGCCTTTACTCAGGAAATTGGAACAAAATTACACTCATAGAATATTATAAGCCATTTTGAAAGACATCATCTAGTTAAAAACAAACTAATTAAAAAATTGGCTTAAGTTATGCCAAAATTAAAAGGTCAGGAGACTAACTAAAAACTATGAAAAATCGCCGAATCATAAAGGCACGCACACTCATAAATAATATACAAAAACACACAGTAGGTCAACTGCTTGTCATGCTGAATTGCAGCATTTTTTACTCTAGGATTCTGGGCACGTTTTTAAAAGTCTAACACTAGAAGGACACTAATTGGTTTCCTAATTCCACTACGTAAAAACTAATTAGTACTCTGTACCTAGCTCAAGATAACCTTGATGGATAATAATAATTAGCTATCAATCAATCAACTTGGTGTTGCAGATGCATGAATCTTTTTGTTTTAGTACGGAACCCAGCGTCAGCACAAACAAATGACGTACCCACTGCTTGAACCTTTCTCTTCTCTCGACCTTGCGGGTTCCAGGACATGCTGGGATATGAAGAACATGGTGTAAAGTTCTTCATTCCCTGTAGAAAAGGGAGGATCCTCCGATCAGACAGGTGTTACGTTTGGTGGGCTACTGCCCGATAGTTTTTGTCGATATTTTTCCTTTACGACTTAATCCAACTATCGTTTGGACGTGTGATGATTTTTTCAAGTCTTCATTGAAGGAAGTTTTGTGTTTTTGGCAGACTTATTCAGGCCTCGGTTTTAGATCGATTGATGCAGCAACAACCTGTGTCGTTTGACATTACATAGGACTTACATAAATGGCTGTTGTATATTAATACTCTTTCTTTAAAAAGTTATGGTTGTGTCTCTTTAGTCTTTTCTTGTCACTTGTAAGTTTAATAAAGTCAGTTCAACATTCTGCTGCATTATATTCTTTTACCATTTATATTATCACAACACGTTATCAGCACGAAGTATAAAGAAATATAATGGCAGGGAATAATGTGAATTTTCACGGAATACAAATGTTAAGAAACCGAGAAAGTTACCCAACATGGAAATTCAAAATGAGAATGCTTCTCATTCATGAGGAGCTGTGGACATCCATCACTGGGTACGATGATTCTGATAAAACGGCGGAGGATGTGCGCTCTCGTAATGACCAGAAGGCGTTGTCAAAAATATGCCTTACGGTAGACGGAGGTGCAATTACGCATGTGAGAAGTGCGAAAAACGCTAAGGAAGCTTGGAGTGCTTTACAAAAGGCATACGAAGATAAAGGTATGGGTAGAAGGCTATCTCTAGAGCGTAGACTATACAAATATACCTTGGTCGATTTCCAAGACATAGAATCATATATCAACGCCATTATGAGTACTGCTCAGGATCTTGAAGATATTGGTAAGAAGATCGACGATGGATCTTTGGCTGCGATTATTCTCGGAGGATTGACATCACGCTACGAACCGCTGATCATGGCTTTAGAGAATTCGAATGTTGAAGTAACCAGTGAGATGGTTAAGGCAAAGCTATTAAACGTGCTTTCTAAGGACTCTCACCAGGACGAGGTGGCTGCGTTACGTTCAACAGGTTCTACAAGTAAAAAGACGAAGCCTATAATCTGCTTTAAGTGTAGACAACCAGGACATAAAAGCCCCGCATGTCCCAATAAGAAGGATAGGAAGGCTATGAGTGTGTCGGGAAAGGTTATCAAAGAAACAGATTGCCATCATAATAAGGAGGTTGAACAGGCTGTCTTGAAGGAAATGGCTCTCTCTGCGCCAGCTCCAAATGAAGGGAAATGGATTATAGATTCCGGTGCAACCATTCATATGACTCCGCATCGCGAGTGGTTCAGCAGTTATCGGCCAGTACAAGGTGGAACGATTACTGTGGCTAATGGACACAAAGTGGCGGCGGCGGTTGGTATTGGTGATGTATGCATTAATACGGATACATTGGCGAACAAAATAGAAAATGTAGTTCATGTTCCTGGTTTAAACTGTAATTTACTTTCAGTTAATACAATAGTAAAGAAAGGTTACTCCGTAATTTTTGATAATGAAGGCTGTACTATTTATAGCACAGAGTGTGATTTAGCTAATAGTAATAATATTTTAGTGTATGGTTCTTTAAGTAATGCGCTGTATACTTTAAATTGTTCAATTAATATGTTCAATAATGTTTCAGCTAAACTTGTGCACTCTGATTGTTCCAACTTCCAGCTTTGGCATAAGAGGTTAGGACATTTGTGTCGAATTGGCATGGATCTGCTTAGAAAAGGCCAGGCTATCGGCGTAGAGTACACGGAAATTGACAAAGAACCATGCATACCCTGCATAGAGGGTAAGCAGTCTAGAAAGCCATTCAGAAGCTTAAAATTTAGGAAAGCTACATCGTCACTTGAATTGATTCATACCGATGTTTGTGGACCTTTTTCTACTAATTCATTTACAGGTAATAGATATTTTATTATTTTTATAGATGATTATACACGTTTTATTTTTGTGTATTTTATATCTTCTAAAACTGAAGTCAAAAATAAGATTTGTTCTTTTCATTCACTTGTCGAGAGACAGTTTGGTGGAAAAATTAAGGCTTTGCGGTCAGATAATGGGACTGAGTTCATTAATAAGGAGCTGATGGATTATGTTCAGTCACTGGGTATCGATTGGCAAACGACAGCACCTTACAGCCCTCAGCAAAATGGGGTGAGTGAACGGTGTAACCGTAGCATAGTAGAGAAGGCTCTCTCACTGCTGTCACATGGTTCTCTCTCAAAAGCTTTTTGGCAGGATGCAGTGGAGACAAGTGTCTACTTGAAAAATCGATCACCACACCGCGCGCTTAGTGGTAAAACACCATTTGAAATGTGGTTTAATAAAAAACCCGATCTGTCTCATCTGAAGGTTTTTGGATGCAGAGCGCTGGTTCATGTTCCATCAAGCCAGAGACGTAAATTGGACATGAAAGCTGAGGAACAGATTTTTGTAGGATATTCAAATGATCCTCGTACTTATTATTTCCGGAATGCGATAAGTCCAAGACGGTTACTAAAGTCAAGAGATGTTACATTCTTTGAAAATAACTTTACTGGACTGAAGGAAAATACTGGGCCTGTAGATACTGTTAACTCTGATATTGTCAATTTGTTGTCACAGTTACCAACGCCAGCAGTTTTAAGACAAGAAGTACTACCTTCGTCTTCATCTGGGAGATGTGAGGTAGATGCTCCAAGCATGGATACTTCTTTCCTGGATGCTGAGGATGCTGATGTTGAAATCGGTGAAACAGACGATATAGAGGTCAACGATGTTGATGATCAGCAATCAGGTGAGTCTGCAGATTCCTCAAATGAATCAAGGCGATATCCTTCAAGAGTTCGCAAACCACCGGATTACTTCTCGTATAATACTCTACTAGACGATGGATGCGATGATCCAAATAGTTATCGGGCTGCGATTAACAGCGATGAAAAAGATAACTGGTTTTTAGCAATGAAAGACGAGTATGATGCTTTAATCAAAAAGGGCACATGGGTTTTGGTTGACAAGCCAAAAGGAAAAATATGTATTCCTAGCAAGTGGGTCTTCAAGTTGAAGCGAGATGCGAAAGGTGGCGTTGTTAGGTATAAAGCGCGCCTAGTAGCAAAAGGTTTTCGACAACGAGAAGGTGTCGACTACCACGAAACGTTTTCTCTAGTTGTACGCAACTCGTCATTGCGAACCTTGTTAGCACTTGCAGTGCAGTATGATTATAAGGTCCGGCACATGGATGTGGACACAGCTTTTCTGAACGGTGATCTAGAAGAAGAAATTTTCATGACACAGCCAGAAGGTTTTGTAAAGGAAGGGGAAGAGTCGAAAGTGTGTTTATTAAAACGGTCACTTTATGGGTTGAAACAAGCACCTAGAGCCTGGAATTTAAAGTTAAAACAAACTTTGTCGCTTCTTGGTTTTGTGCCTACATCTGAACCATGTATTTTTAAAAACAATTCGACCTCAGACTTCGTGGTTCTAGCTGTATACGTCGACGATCTAATAATTTTGTATAAAAATGAAATTACATTTGACAACTTCAGACGTCAATTTGTAAAATATTTTTCATCTAAAGATCTTGGACAAATTAATTTCTTTACGGGAATAAATATTCGTCATGATAAATGTGGAATGAAGTTATCTCAGAGTACTTATATTGAAAAATTGCTAAAGAAATTTAACATGCAAGATTGTAAGGGTGTGTCTACTCCACTGGTCAAGAAACAACTTGAACCTGGTATAGGTGAGTGCGAGCATCCTTACAGAGAATTAATAGGCTGTCTAATGTTTTTGGCTGTGAATACTAGACCAGATATAGCCTACACGGTGAGTTATTTGAGTCAATTTAACTCTAAATTTGATCAGTCACATTGGAATATTGCTAAACGATGTCTACGTTATCTGAAAGCGACAAAAGATAGTGGTATTACATACAGGAAACAAGAAGGTAATACTACAACTTTGACGGGGTTTTCAGATGCAGACTGGGCAAATTGTTCAACTGATAGACGATCATACACTGGGTTCTATTTTGAGCTTGCAGGCGGTCCTATTTCTTGGGAAGCCAAGAAACAGCCCACAGTGGCTTTGTCGTCCGCTAAAGCTGAATATATGGCATTGGCTACAGCAGTAAAGGATGCGTGCTTTTTAAAAAGACTAATATCGTCGCTTAAGTTCTAACACCGCGGAAGTCAAAATACACAACTTTTCAGGAGAGCAAAAAATCCGTTTTATTTAGCCTCAAACAACTGTTCATATTTAGGTTTATTCAATATAATATTTCAATATATTTTTATGAAATTATCCGGAGCACTTGTCGTAACACGTCTAACTATGGAATAAAACCGACTTACGCGCTGTTGCTGTGGCGTTCTGTACAACACTGACACACGCGGTGTTTTTCTTTTTTGAATAACGACTCACCATTGGTTCAAACTCTCGTGTTTAATTCGTCAAACGATGCGCCTTGCGATTCTCTATCGAATGACATACAATACGTATTTTGTCAAAAAAATGACTTCCGCGGTGTTAGAACTTAAGCGACGATATCCGATATAACAGGTACGTCACTTAATATAGTTTTGTATACGGATAGTCAGAGTGCACAAAAAATAGCCATGAATCCTATTCACCACAATAGGACAAAACATATTGATGTAAAGTTTCATTTTGTCCGAGAAAAAGTGAACGATAAAACCGTTGAACTTAGGTACATGCCTACAGACAGGTTACCTGCAGATGTTTTGACGAAACCTTTGGGTCCAACAAAGCATCACAGTTGTTTGCAAATGATTGGTATATCGTAATGGTTTTGTTTATTTATTTCTATGCTTTTGTATTATGAGTGCCATGGAATTAACTTTTTGAGGGGGCATGTTGTATATTAATACTCTTTCTTTAAAAAGTTATGTTTGTGTCTCTTTAGTCTTTTCTTGTCACTTGTAAGTTTAATAAAGTCAGTTCAACATTCTGCTGCATTATATTCTTTTACCATTTAAATTATCACAACAATGGCAAAATGTGGGTGTACTATAGAGCATCTGCCTAGCCCTTTAGCTAACACGCGTGATGTCAATCATAATTAAAAGTTTCCAACTCAAGTGCGAAAAGGATACCGCCCCAGTGACTACTTTTTACTACATTAAGTTTATCAACCGTAATACCGTATGTATGGTGTGTACGGTTCTGTATGGTGTCGGACGTAAAGAATAGCACCATCCCATATCTTCCCGTGGATGTCGTAAGAGGCGACTAAGGGACTTATCAGAGAATGGGCAGCAGCGTTCTCTGTGCTTTTGTAACAACCGCACTGCGATCGCCAACACGCCTGCCAAGCGTGGCGATTATGGCAAAAACCCCCCTTTGGAGGAGGCCCATGTCCAGCAGTGAACGTCTTTCGGCTGAAATGATGATGATGATGATACCGTATGTTCCGCGTATCAAGGTCATTAAATTATATTTCGGAAAAAATACACGGATGTGCAGATTTGTTATCACTGCACACTGGTACAAACTTTAGAAGTGACGCACTGGGTTAGTAAAACGCTCCGTAAATGGGCGACACACAAGAAACTACAACGTAATATTTACTTACTTAATTACAATACAGTATGTGATTAATGGTGAAAGGTAAAAGTGTCACTGCGTCGATGTCTTTTTCAAGCAGATATAAAGAAATCGCTTAAGGTGCGTGTCAAGTCGATCTGAAACCAATAAATACCTGTCAAATTTCGGTGTCCGCAGCCTGTTTGGAGCCCAGTGCGATAAACGTCGTCCGATAAAGTCGATAATTTAAAGAAGATAATTTAGTAGTGACATAAGGAAAAAAACCCACCCATATTCCTTCTTAGCCCTTTGTGTTCCAGAGCCGCGGTATATCTTTCGAACAGTCCCTCAGTCCCGGCTGGCATCGGCCCTTGCGGACCTCTTCTAATTTGATGACATCTCTTTTTTGAGGCGCGCTTGGAACACGAATGCGCTGTCGACATGGCCTGTCATCATTAGACGGACGGACAGCGAGCTAGCCCATTACTCACCATCCACAGGCTTGCGCCTACGGTAGCGGGCCGGGCGGGAGTCACCAAAAGCATGTTTTTTTTCATTCGACGAACATTTGTTATTTATGAGCCGAACACTATTCTAACGAATTTACATTTGATTACAAGTCATGTCAGTCAACCTCCGCATTTCAGCTACCCAGTGCGTCGCCTATCAAAGCCTTTTATAGCGGTACATATATCTTTTGGAGTATCTAACTGATTTAGTAGTGTATGTGAGACCACGTTGAATGGACGCGTGTAGTGACGTCACTTATCAAAGTAAATGGTTTTAGGACGTAAACTATCAATAAATACATAGTGAGTATTGTGTGGTGTTGGATTGTTATTTTTAAGAGGAGTTAGTATTAGGTAATTCGTAAGGAGATATTTTGATCATGTGGGTGTGTTATACCGGTAGTAAATTCATGATCGCTTATGTTTTGTTTTAGAACAATATGCGTATGGTTCAATTTGAGCTTTGGCCTTTAGGTAAATGTTTTGGTATATTGTTGATGGCGTGACCTCCAAATAGTCCGTTTCAGTATGAGTTTATCTTTTCCGTATCTATTTATGCTCTATATTTACATGCTCAACTAACATTTAAACCAATACTTCTACTTTTCGTACCTATCGCTTGGTTAGCACTTAATATTTTTAGACCAGTAACTGTGCAACTGTATCAGTAATTTCGTTCAAATCCCGGATGTGCAGGTGATATAAATGATGGTTAGGAAAGGTGATGACGTATCACTGACACTATGTTTGGGAATGGTTGATGATGAAGAGCATTGAAGCACACTATTTTAGAAGTCCAAGTTCAAACATTATAGAGAATCAGGTAACTAATTACTACCGTATGGCTTGTCGTGATATTTATTTACATAAGGATACTAATGGGGCCTTACGCTATAATATTATTTTATTATCTATAATTATCTGTAATCTTGTACCGTACTTTGACCCTGTACATAAATATGATACAATTATTTTTACAGCCATTTTGAAAACCAACCGCTCTGACTGTTGAAAACTTATGATCACAACTTATGATATAGTGTCTCTTATTGTTTGGGAATACGAGGTGGTAATAACAATAAAAAAGTAGTTAAACCATTTTTTTCAATCAACTAAAAACTTGCATCAAGTTACTTAGGTAACAAAGTTTCTGAGTTTATTGACACTTAATTTTATCACGATTATTCACGATCGTTTGAATTGGAGTCCTCTTGCCATTGACCCCAGTTCGCATTTTGGATCCAGTTATGGATACCCAAGGCCAGCCAGCCACATGTACCCAACGTACCCAACGGCTAGATATAGTCTCAACCGCCAGCGAAATTGCAAATTGTCTTGTGGATTCAAGAATGAAAATGTTTTATGTTTGTAGAACTTGTACCTAATACTTATTAGGTTGTTTTGGCTCGAAGTCGCGTCAGTTAAATTACTTACTATATCAGAAAGCCACACAGGTCTCTTGTTAATTCATCTTGGTTTAACACTGGCACTCACTTTGGTTGTAGAAAACACAGTGCTCATTTTTTTTGGCAAACCATTCTACCTAAGCCAGAGGTTTAAAACCTCGAGAATTAAAAAAACAAAATCTAGTCGGAATCTCATCTCAGCAACCAATTATGTTAAAAATCTAACAAAAATACAGGTATTTTTGAAAGACGAGTCCGCGCTTAGAATGCAAAATAATATGAAAAAATGGGCGTTTTGGAGGAGTCTGTTTTTACGTTCAAAAAATGCTCATTAATAGCCTAATTTGAATAAATTACCTTTAATTGTGATTTTTAATTCCAGTCAATGTACCTACATTTAAAATCCGATAACAACATCAAACCGTCATCGTTTCAGAGCAATGGCAATAAAAGGGATATCGTTAGAAGACGAGTACAAGAAGAACACCGGCACAACTCCTGACGACATCAAGAAGTTACGAGAATGGCTCAGCACACAACCACATCTGCCTGGAGAATACATGACAGGTAACGTTATTTTTGTGCTAGACGATACTGTGACAAATTTATGGTTTTGGGAATCAACTTTTACAAAATCTTGGCATAGTTTCTTTTTTTTAAAAACGCGTGCGTGCCCGCATGCGTGGCCGCGCGGTCGAAACGGACACGCCTAATGTGCTGGCGTATGTGCATCAAACTCAAAACTGGCGCTAAAAAGCGCTGATTACGTACTAAAAGTGCGCAAAACATTATGCTTTCGGGTACTAACTACTTACCTACTAGCACTTTAATTTAAAAGTTGTTTTCGTAAAAAACTTTATCTTAGTGTCTCCGTAGCCGGGTTTTAGTCTTACAGCTCCTAAAATATTAACCTAGGATTTTTTTGTATTATTTTACAAGTTTTGACAAATTCAAATCTGTGTTTTACAAAAAACTTCAGACCTCTGCGATGCTTTTTCAGCGAGATATCGGCGATAACGTAGTTTTCACCGTTTCGATGGCGCGGCCATGGGGTTTTAAGTCTTACAGCTCCTAAGATATAAACCTTGGATTTTTTTGTATATTTTTACAATTTTTTTACAAATTCAATCTGTTATTTACCTAAATTTCAGGTCTTTGCAACGCTTAGTTTTAAAGATCTCCGTGGCCGCGCAGTTCTCCGCGTTTCGATGGCGCGGCCACGTTCATACCCTTCTAACTTTTTAACCATAACTTTGACAAATTTATGGTTTTGGGAATCAACTTTTACAAATTTTTACAAAATCTTGGCGTAGCTTTTTAAAAAAAAAAAAACGCCATGGCCGCGCGGTCTAAACGGACACCATTAGGCTACCCGAAATTGTCAAATGAGATCTCCTTTGACAGTTTAGCTAGGCCCATAATCCGGGATCCCCCATTCTGGGCCTAGTCGTTACACGAATCAGATATGTACCAAAATAATCTACTATTTTGGTTAATTTAACCCATTTAAATCTTAGCCCCGATTACAATGGTCAAGTGTAGAAAATAAGCAGTTTTTATATGTGATTAATATGTTACGTTATTATATGAGATCAATTTTCCAAGTAAATTTTTCCCTTGAGATAAAAAAGAAGAAAAAGAAACCAGTCTTGTAATGACTCTAGTAATAAAACTAACTAAGTATAGGTAACTCATTTAAAAGCTAATAAGAAACAATAACTGAAATACATTGTAAAATAACCTAAAATGTAAACATTGTCTGATTTCACCAATTTGGCCATTGCTGGGAGACGTGAAAATTGGGCTCGTGAAAGCTTCCCAAATGGTCTAATTCAGTGGTTTTTAACCTTTTAGTCATAGGGGACCATTTCATAAAATTTCAGTCTTGCAATGGCCCACCCCGTTGGTTTATTGGTTTGGATACAGTACAAAGGGTAAATAAATAAAGGGTCGTTCTATCTATCTATAGGTATATAAAACACGCATAAAATAACTTAAAGCCCAATAGATATTTTTTTACGATAAATTATTCACCTTACAGTTCAGATTTTTATGAGAGCGCGAAGGTCGCGTTGTGTCGACTCACCTATCTTATTTATTAGAATGGCTCCGCGGACCACTTGGGATGTTTCCAGGGACCACCAGTGGTCCGCGGACCACCGGTTAAGAACCACTGGTCTAATTTATGGCAAAATTCTAGCCCTGTAACGCCAGGCCCAAGTTTCTATGGAGTTTGGAACTTCTCCTTTCCCAATCAACCTTGAGCTTAATACTTTAGCTATAAAGTTGAAAATCTATTAAATAAATTTGACAGATTGTACTTAGTAGCTTGATGTGCTGGTGTCTGTACAGTCACGAGCAGCTGCACTAGTATTTATACATTTGGAAATATTAAAAACTATTTTCTCGTAGAGTAACAATAAAATTAAAGCTTTGTGATAAGTCCTATCGTCACTTATCTCAAAGGTCCAATTGTGTTGTCTGCAGTAGGGCTACTGTAATACTATGTTCGTAACCACATAAACTTAGGTACTTACAATAAATAAGTAGGTAGGCGAAGAGTTCTACAAAAGTTGCTATGTGTATAGTATATTAGTGCTCGTGAATTATCGTGACTGTATACAATGGGTATTTAACAGAGCCTATAAATGATGTCTCTTAACAACATGTCTAGTCCGTTACGGCACGTGACAGCCACGTATATTACCTCATTAGCAAATGTGTGTGTTGCATACTAAACGATAAAAATAAATACTAATATGCACTAAGTCTAAGTATCTACATAGTTGTTACTGTGCAATGATATTCTAAAAACTTACTAGAATATCAATGTTATTGTGTAAGTTTTATACATCCTTTGCCTCGTAAGTAGACGACTGATGACCGTGAGGTCCTGGGTTTGTGTCCCGGGTCGGGCAATGTTATTGGATTTTCCCATCACGAATATCTCAGTCTAAGACAGGATTTGTACCCGGTTGGTTGCCATGGGCTCGCCTTCGGACTTAAATATAACTGGCTAATATAACTGGCTAAATATGGGCTTACAATAGTAGGTACATCAATCCCTAATTATGTACCTACACGTCTGCCTAACTCTTCGGGGATTACAGACTTGATGTTATGTTATGTAATAAATTAAAACATATTTAAATGCTAAAGCTACAAAATAAATCAATATAAGTACCAATTTAAATCAAAGAGCATGACCAAAGATTTTCTAAAAAAAAAGACGATCCATAAATCATAACAACTTATAGCAAAACATCTAGGTACCTAAATAAATAAAATAGGCAAAGCATATTGGATTAGTCCTGTTAAATATTGTAATACTAAATGATTTGAAAAGAGTAACCATGGAGTTTGTTGCCGGTTCTTCTCCATGGAAACGACCAAGCCAAACCGTGCACCTTTTTCGACGGCACAAAACGTGTCAAATAAAGTCCACTGTTTTCGGTTCCAAGGCTGCATTATGTCATAATTAAAAGGCATCTAGGTATGTTATGTCAGTTCTTACTTCACTTCTTTCCTCGACATTTTTTCTATCTAATGTTTTTTTTTGTAGTCTTGTAATTGAAATGGTGTCATCATCATTACTATGGTAGTTCTGTCCGTTGGTAGGCGCCTTGACAAAAAACATTTGAGAAAAAAAACCTGTTTACACAATAATTTAGTAATGCTAGTGCCACTGTATTTAGCATTCAGCTCCGGAGGGACACATACAATTTACTAAAAACCCGTAACACTTCTGTTCTTCAATTTTTAACGGGAGTTTAACACTAAACGTTTTTTTTAACATTATTTTGTGTTTAGTCGTCTGTTTTTAACGATTGTTGAACGATGTTTTAAAAAAATCAATTCTCGCACTTCAGTGGTATCGTATCATGTACAAAATAGTATTTTTACCTCCTTGCTAATACTTAGCTAAATCATACTTCTGTCATTGACTTGTTAATGTTTGACAATTGGTAACACAAACATTTTCTGAAGTCGACTAAGGCCCGGCACACACCGCTGGAGGCGCAACGGAGCGCATTTGAAGACAACAATTTAATATAAACCTTAACTACCTTGATATACGGTCAATGTAAGAATAAATTCGCACGCGGTACTCGGAGCGCCCTCAAGCTACTACAAGAGCATGCGCGCGACCGTATATCAAGGTAGTTAAGGTTTATATTAAATTGTTGTCTTTAAATGCGCTCCGCTGCGCCTCCAGCGGTGTGCGCTGGACCTAAGGCAGCCGAAAGCGTGATGCGATGCAGTCCGTCTGTTGGCAGCCTAATATCACTCATGTCCGGTTACACGAGCACTAGGTACCTACGCGACATCTAAGTGAATGCCTAAATATTATAACACTGTTGGAATGTAAAATTGTCTGCTCCACGTGTTAATTGGTAATTTATATCCTTTTGTCTAATTGTTGAACGAAGTTTTGTTCGTAACTAAACGTACTGCACTTCTATGGTAACTTTGAATTTGAAAGCGATGCAGCGGCACTACAAAAAGTACTACCTACAGCTACATCGAACAAAAACTACCTACTACAGCTCCATCAATGACTTGAATGATGAACTAACAAGCTAAACATGTCAAATTCCTACATAACGCAAGCAAAGTTATCGGCGACATAAGACTATGTAGGTATACAAGAACCCGACAACAACTGTTGGGCCACTGGCCCACCAGACACAACACCCGTCTGATCGGAGGATCCTCCCTTTTCTATGGGGGGTGAAAGAGCTTTACACCCTGTTCTTCATACCCCAAAGCGCCTATAAATTAACGAGAGGAAAACATGATAGTGTAGTGTTTAATTAACCATACAATCGATACTCACCGCCGCGTCATTTCAATAAAGATTACACTGTTTAGAGAGACAGAGAAGAATCAGTACGTATAATTACTTCTGGGTCACGAGGAAGTAACGTAGGTAATGAATCTAACAACTAGTAATAGATGGTATGACGTCCAACCTTGATCTGTTCTAAACTTGTTTTTTAGGGTTCCGTACCCAAAGGGTAAAAACGGAACCCTATTACTAAGACTTCGCTGTCTGTCCGTCTGTCTGTCACCAGGCTGTATCTCATGAACCGTGACAGCTAGACAGTTGAAATTTTCACAGATGATGTAGGTATTTCTGTTGCCGCTACCTCCTGAACAACAAATACGTTTTTAGTATTTGTTGTTATAGCGGCAACAGAAATAAAGAATCGAAAGAAAAGAATTAAATCAATATTTAAGGGGGGCTCCCATCGGGATTTCATGGCGACATGGAGAGAGCGACTGTCGCAACCCCGTGCAGGGCACGCCACGATAGTGGCGATAAGTCCCCTCTTTGAGGAGTGGCTTGAGCGACGCCACGGCGTCCTCACCTTCCGCCTGACGCAGGTCCTCACCGGACACGGGGTGTTCGGGAGGTTCCTTCACCGAATCGGGCGGGAGGAAACGTCTGGGTGCTTCCATTGTGAGGATCGACCGGAGGACACGGTGCAGCACACGGTGGAGGTGTGCCCCGCGTGGGCGGAGCACCGCCGTGTCCTCGAAGCGGCGATCGGCGGCGGCGACCTCTCGCGTCCGGCCCTGGTGCAAGCCATGGTCCGGAGCGAGACGGAATGGGACGCCGTCACCTCCTTCTGCGAAGCAGTAATGCTAGAGAAGGAGGTGGCGGAATGGAGAGGGAGCGAACCTCTCAACGTCCCGGCCGCCGCGGGAGACGCCCCGGGCGTCGGGGGCCACCACCACGTGGCCCCCGGCCACCGTAGGCGCGGGCCTGTGGACGGTGGGCTATGGGCTAGCTCTCCGTCCGTCCGTCTCATGACGACAGGCCGTGTCGACGGCGCGTTCGTGTTCCACGCGCGCCTCAAAGAGAGTCAGCAAACAGGAAGGGGTCCGTAAGGACCGATGCCTGCCGGGGTTGCGGGACAGTTCGAAAGAGATACCGCGGCCCCGGAACACAAAGGGCGATGAAGGAACATGGATGGGTTTTAGTCAGTAAAAGTCTGACACTCCCTCCTGCTCCGCCCAGAGCGGGAGGAGTTATTTGATGATTTCCCATCAGAAAAAAAAAAAAAAAAAAAAAGGGGGCTCCCATGCCGGGGTTGCGGGACTGTTCGAAAGAGATACCGTGGCCCCGGAACACAAAAGGCGATGAAGGAACATGGATGGGTTTTAGTCAGTAAAAGTCTGACACTCCCTCCTGCTCCGCCCAGAGCGGGAGGAGTTATTTGATGATTTCCCATTCGAAAAAAAAAAAAAAAAAAAAAGAGGGGGCTCCCATACAACAAACGTGATTTTTTTGCAGTTTTGTCTAATGTTTTTAAATAATGGTACGGAACTCTTCGGGCGCGAGTCCGACTCGCACTTGGCCGGTTTTTTTAATAAGTATTCTGATTTAACTAAGCTAATTATTAGATATAGGTACGTACACATAGCAAAACTGTTAGATGCTCGCATACTTAATGGGTGATAGGAAGTCATAGGTAAACATTATTGCACTATTCAGGCAGTAAGTGACATAAAAACACGATTATACTGCAATTTGCGAAGTACAGTCGGTAACCTGGAACTTGCAATGTCTGTGGCAACACATACCTTGAGCTGCGTAGTGTAGTACGTACCTAATTTTGATAGAAAAGGCCAGCTTTAATTTTTTTTGATCTCCGCACCGTGCCGCTACGGTACTAAGAGCGGATTATACCAAAATAAAGGAGGCGTAGGTACCTACAAGTGAATATTACATAGCAACGCTGTCTTGAACACAGTTCAGATGCGCCTATCATGTGCAGTGTCTTTGATGAAATTCGCCCTATCTAGCTATATTATGTATTTAACTGCTTACGTAAATATAATATATTGACAACATGTACAGTCATAACTCAAAATTAGACATTTTGAGTAAAAGCGATTTGAAAGTTCAAAAAATCATAGAACCAAAACTATTGAAGTTACGTAAATGATTGAAAAGGAGAAAATATAATTTAGGGAATGCTTTTATTATTTAAATAATAAAAACGTAAAATATCTCTCTTAAAGTATAATTTTTCTCTTGTTAAAAAAAAAGATCGTAGTTATGACTCTATTTCCTGCGTTTAAATGAAAAATTTCGTTTTAAATCTCTCTTTCCCGTTCAAATCCACAAATTACAGTAAATTATCGTTGTATTAAATAAAATGTGACCATCTGCGTTTCTTCTTTTTTTAAAAATAACTAATTGCTATTGTATTATCTCAGTCAAATTGTAATTAAAAACAGCAAAAAAAGAGAATAATTTTCAAAAATATTAAGGTTTTATTTAGAAATGATAAAAACTGCGGTTATAATTAACCATAAAAATTATACTAGGTATGAGGTAATTCACTATTAAATCTCTTAGAAAAGTAAATATGAGATAATTATGGCTGTACTGTTTCTGGTTCACTAAAGTTTCACCAAAACTCCATTGACAAATTTTCATTTTACAACCAACATACAAGTACTATATTGGGATTGCATTTCTGCCGGTCGTAGTGAACAGACGTATCGAACAATTATTGCAATAAACAAATAATCACTTGCGAAATTGTGACCTAGTTACAAATAGCCAGTAGTAACGCATACTTGTATAGTACATTTGTGTAAGGTGTATTATTAGTAGAAATGACCGGTGTTTAACAGGAACAATATATTATCCTGGTTCATGATGGAGGACAGTCCATTCAACCGGAGTAGTAAATGCGTTCGCTCCCCGCCTTCTACACCTGTGCCCGGTACCTGTGCACCTCTGCCCGTGGCCGTACCCACCTCTTCCCCTGTGCCTGTTGCCGCACCCACTTGTACACCTGTGCCCGTTGCCGTACCCGCCTCTACTCCTCAAGCGCCTATCCAAAGGAATTACGATGCCCCTGCAGTTGTATCGACGGCAGAACTTCAGAACTGGATGGCGATTATCGAACAGAACTTAAAGGAGGTGTGTGCTATTGCAAATGAGGGAAAGCTGAATGTGGAGCAGAAAACGCGCATCATTAATCTAACCCGGAAGGTTAGTTACGGGACCTCGCAGATGGCCGTCATGTACCAGTCCGTCAAAACTAAGGCCCTCCAATCGCAATATGCCGTCAGAACTCTGGAAAATCAACTCGACCTTTCGCAGCAGCTACAGAACCTTAAGCTGAGTATTGAAGAGTCGACGAAACCTGCCCAGGGATCTTCCTTTGCTGACATGGTAAAGAAAGGTGCCAACAATTTTATCCAGCCAAGTCACGTAAGTTCTGTGGCCATCTATCCGAGTGACAAATTGAAGACCAGCGATGAGACGAAAACTCTTGTCCAGAAAATTATCAGCCCTGAACAAATGAAGCTCCACGTGAGAGGCCTGCGCAAGACGAAGAACGGCGGTGTCATCATCAGCACTGAGACGAAGGATGACATTGAGAAGTTGAGACAATCGGCGCAGCTTACTAAATCAGGCCTAACAGTCGACGAGCCCCATAAAAGAAAGCCTAGGGTTGTAATTATAGGAGTGCCGACTTCTATGCAAGAAAATGAGGTTTTTACCTGTGTGTACAACCAGAACCTAGCTGAAAAACTTCAGGATTGCAGCCTTGAGACGTTTTTGAGCCTTATTAAATTAAGTCATAAGTCAGGTAAGAAAGATTCGGACACATGTAATTACATTGTTGAGGTATCTGCAGTCATACGCAAAGCCCTGATATCACAAGACCGAGTTTTTGTAAATTGGTCATCATGCCCTGTGAGAGACTTCACTTTGGTCACAAGATGCTACAAGTGTCAGCAGTATGGACATGCGGCCAAGTCATGTCGACAGACATCGTATACCTGCGGTCACTGTGGTGATCAAGGTCACTCAGTAAAAGAATGTCCAAAAAAGGCTGACGAACCAAAATGCGCTACTTGCTTGCATTTCAAAAAGCCAGACAAGCATAACACAGGTGCTGCTGACTGCCCGGCGAAAATAATGGCTGAAAAAAGGTACATCAATTCTGTTGATTATGGAGGCGCCTAAGAGCGCCGTTAATTAGGTATTTTTCTGACGTTTTTTATTTTATATTCTTATTAAGACTACCATTATGATAAATAGTTTAATTAATGATTTAGATAATTTCTCTGTATCTGAGTCCAAAGTCTGTGAAGCTGAAAACTGTAAACAATATCTATCCGGCTACAAATCTCCACTAACCATATTAACACAAAATATTCGCAGTGTTTTTAAGAATTTTGATAGCTTTAGTACATTTCAGCAACGGCTAAACATAAATTGTGACGTTATTGTTTTAACCGAATGCTGGCTTGCCAAACAATATAACATTCCACTAATCCCGGGATATAATATGTATAGAAGTACCCTAAATTACAACCAAAATGATGGTGTGATAGTTTATGCAAGAAATCATCTGAACGTTTCTGTTGAGGAACCTGATATGCACGACTGTAACAGATTGTTAGTTAAAATTGGATCAGATTTTGCGATATTAGCATTATATCGACCTCCGTCTTTTAAAAATACTAGCAATTTTACTGACTCTCTGAATGAGACCTTGCAGAACCTGTCATCCATCAAAAACACGATTGTAATTGGAGATATTAATATCAATATTCTTCCAGGAAGTGCTGATGCTTCTGCTCAGGACTACCTCAACCTATGCGCCTTTCATGGCCTGCTCCCAGCACACAGCTTTCCTACACATCACAGTGGCTCCTGTTTGGATCATATTATGCTTAAATCGAATTTCCCTTCACTTGCACTTGTTGTTAACTCAACGATAACCGATCACAATGCTGCCCTACTAACCCTAAATTGCAAATTACCTAAACAAGGCACTCGCAAAATTTCTAAACTGAATATAAATAGACTTGAAGAAGATTTACGCGTCATCGATTTTGATCCAGTCTATAATTCCGCTGACCCGCAGTTTTGCATGTTGTTTGTAATTGAAAACTTACGAAATGCAATTCAGAAAAACACAGTCATATCGCAGTTGACCAACAAAAATCACAACATAAAACCATGGATCACATCAGGTCTTATTCGCTGTATGAAACATAGGGATAAACTGCATATGAAAGCTAAATCTAATCCAGAAAATGTTGTATTGCAACTTTCGTACAAAAGATATCGAAATTTCTGTAATGATCTTCTTAGGAAAATTAAAAGAAACTACGACAAAGTGGCATTGGAAAAGGCTGGAACAAATAGTAAAAAGATCTGGAAATATATTAAAGACGCAACGTATACCACAAAACAATGTGAGTCATCTTCAAGTTTATTACAAGCACACTCGTCACCAGTGGAATCCGCTAACATAGCAAATAATTTCTTTATTATTGTGGGTAAGTCTCTAGCAGAAAAAAATCTGGGTCAATCCCAAAACCTGACGAACATTCCTTTAACTTCTAACACTGCTTTAACTTCCTTTGCGCTGCTAGATACTGACGAGACTGAGGTAGATAGTATGATCATGACCTTGAAAGAAGACTGTGCAGTTGGCTGGGACAACATTTCGAATAAAATTCTTAAAAGATTCAAGGACATTTTGGTACCACCACTGACCTATATTTTCCGCATTTGTTTATCTTCAGGGCATTTCCCAGAGTGTCTCAAAAAAGCTGTAATTATCCCTGTATATAAATCAGGCAGCGAAGAGCAAGTGACAAATTATAGACCTATTTCTTTACTACCTTCTATGTCAAAAATATTGGAGAAAATAATAAACAAAAGGTTGTTGAAATATTTGGAAGATAAATCTATTCTGTCTGAAAGGCAGTTTGGATTTAGACCTAAAGTTTCAACTGCCGATGCGGTACATCATCTGACTGACTATCTAGCGCAAGAACTTGACAAGGGTAATCACACAGTAGGAATTTTCCTGGACCTCGCCAAAGCTTTTGACACAGTTTCCATTCCAATTCTATTGCGCAAGCTTGAGATCATGGGTGTAAGAGGCACCCAATTGAAAATATTCAAAAGTTATTTAGAAGATCGTTCCCAGTGCGTAAAGATTGGTGATGTACTCAACGCTGTTCAAAAAAACACATTTTTTGGTGTTCCCCAAGGAAGTATTCTGGGGCCCACCTTGTTTTTGATCTACATAAATGACCTTTGCAATCTAAAGCTAGAGCATGGTGCTATCATAACTTACGCTGACGATACTGCTTTACTTTTTTCGGCTGACTCAGAAAATGAAGTCTACAAGCTTGCGCAACACGGATTTAATATTGTAAATAAATGGCTTGAAACTAACTCACTAACTCTAAATGCAGAGAAGACAAACTACATTAAGTTTTCGATGCGCAAGCATGTATCCAATATCCCCTCAGCGTTGCATGCTCATTGTTGCCCAGTCCCTGCAGATAGCCAGTGTCAGTGTCCCAATATTAAGAAGACTAACAAAATAAAATACCTGGGTATTATAATAGACGAAACCCTTTCATTCAAACAACATATGGAAGCTCTAAATAATAGAATTCGTAAGCTGATATTCGTATTCAAAAAACTACGATTTGTAACAGATCTGAAAATACTTAGGCAAGTATATTTTGCGCTATGTCAGTCAATTCTGACTTACTGCATCACTTCATGGGGTGGGGCGAGTAAAACTGTGTTATTGCCCATTGAAAGAGCTCAAAGAGCTATTCTCAAGGTGGCTACTTGCCGCCCTTTCCTTTTCCCCACTAACCTCCTGTATAAATCTTGTGAAGTACTAACAGTTCGACAGTTATTTATTATGAGCACTGTACTAAAACAACACGCAGCACTTCCATACAGCACTGATTTCACTAAAAAAAGACGGAAAGATATAGTTTGCCCTCAAAAAAGTACAAAACATGCTTTCACAGCCAAGTTTTATATGTACCTCGGACCGCTACTCTATAACAGGCTGAATGAAAAAGGAAGCATCTACCCCTTAAATCACAATAACTGCAAGAAAATCCTTAAGGAAGCTCTTCAAACTATGTCCTATGAAGATACAGAGAAGTTATTACTTGTGCTAAAGTAAATATAGTCCAAATTATTGTTAGTTTTAAATTAGCTAAGTTAAAATAGTATAATTTTATATACGTTTTTAACTCAAACTCAAACTCAAAGCATTTATTTCAATTAGACCATTACGGCACTTTTGAAAGTCAAAAATACAAAAAAGAAAATCAAAGCTACAGTCCCAGTCACAAGGCATAATAACTTGAGAAAGTACTGTAGTTGCCCATTCCCTAGCGTAGATCTCTATGGAGAAGAATGGGCAAGAAACTCCATGGACACTCTTTTAAAATCAAAATATTGTTACAAAATCTTGGTTACATCATTAATTTTGAGATTATACATAAATGTGAGAACGATGTAGAAAGACGTGCACACTAAGAGCATCCAGAGTGAAAGATTAGATTAAAAATGTATGAATAAAGTAATTAAAATGAACCTTGGCAGCTAAGAGATGACCAGTCCCAACTGACAGCGCCCGTTCACAGACATGACGCATGTACCGGCGCCATTCAACTCAACCATATTGAAGGGAACTAAATGACCCGACACACCCGCCACCATCAGCGAGACATTTAAGTGAGCATGACATTCTCTCAGTCACCAAGGCATATTCAAGTCAATGAAAGATAAATAAATGTAAATGGTGGCTGAACAGTACAAAGTACTCACACATGTGCTATGCAATTATATAATACTAAGAACTGGAATCTATACAATGCAAGTATATTTTTACAATCTTCTGCAGCTTCCACAATACATTAACATGGGAATCAATTCTTCATCTTCTTCTTTACGTGTCGATGGACTCAAATAATGCCCGTCCAGTACAAACAATTAGTTTGCCCCCCTCCCCCCCACCTATGGTTGTGGAGCAGGACCAGCATTTAGCCAAGCATTTTTATCATCAATGTAATCCCCCAACTTATAATATGCTTGCCTACATAGTGTGCGTTTTATACAAGATTTAAATTTCGTCTCATTCAGTTGAAGAATGTGGGGAGGTATTTTATTGTAACATTTCAAACAGTACCCCATGAAAGATGAATCCACTTTAGCAAGCCTGAAACCTGGCTGAACTAGTTGGTCCCTATTTCTAGTGTTATAGTGGTGTCTGTCCCCTCTCTTACTGAATAAATGCTGATTTTTTCTAACGTACATTCTTATTCTTATTCTTATTCTTTATTGCACACAAAAAAAAAAAAACAAATATACATAACATTGCAATTATATAGCTTATGTACAAAGGCGAGCTTAACCCAGAATTGGGTTTTCTTACAGCAAACCTAATTTTGATAGCGAGATTTGCAGAAGAGATTCACTGGGGATTCACTTAAGAATGTGCAATAACACTACCTACTAAAATTAATTAATTTTATAAACTAAACTACAAACATACAATATAATATACGTCATACATACAGTATATACATACATACCTATAAAATCATATATATATAATTATATATATATAAACCTACATACATACATATTGATCATGTTGACAGGAAATGTTCCCTTATTCCTCTCTTGAACACCTCTAATGAGGGGCTATCCCGTAAGGAGTGTGGAAGTGAATTCCAAAGGCGCACAGCACGAACAGTGAAAGATCCATCATACCGACTTGAGGAGTGGGAAGGAAAACGAAGGAGAAGAGATGACGATGAGCGACAAGGCTTACCTCTAGGAACAAGATACTCAAAGCGTTCCTGAAGATACGAAGGAGCCTTAGAATTGTGAAGAATGGAAAAGAGAAACGAAAGAGTGTGACAATCTCGACGCTGCCGAATAGGTAGCCACTTCAGCTGCTTCCGAAACTCCGACACATGGTCGTACTTACGAAGCCCGAAAATGAAGCGGATACACAAATTCTGCAGACGTTCGAGCTTATTAAGAAGTTCCTCAGTCGCATCAAGAAAACATACATCCGCATAGTCTAGAAGAGGTAGAAGGAGAGACTGAGCAAGAGTAATTTTAGTTTCAAATGGCAGAAATTTCTGAAGACGCTTAAGAGACCGATACGAACAAAACACCCTCCTGCTTACTTCAGCAATGTGAACATTCCAAGATAGGTTGCAGTCCAAGAATACACCTAAATCTTTAACTTTCTTGGAGTAGGCTATAGCGTTACCATCGTACACAACAGGAGGAAGAGACTGATGATTTAACAAATTGACGAAGTATCTGCCACCAATAATGAGAGCTTGTGATTTTGTTGGGTTGACTAATAGTCCAAAACTTTTAGCCCACTGACTGATGTTCTGAAGATCATTATTGATGGCATCGATAGCTCTAGGAAGCTCCTCAAGTTTAAAATGACGATAAAGCTGCAGGTCGTCTGCATAGAGATGATAATGTGAAGATAATACCTTGGTGACAGCGTTAATGAAAACGGAGAAAAGAAGAGGAGAAAGGACGCCACCCTGAGGAACACCCGCAGAAAGATCGCACCAATGAGAGCAAGCCTCATTCAAGTGTACTGACTGCGAGCGACCCCGAAGATATGAATCAAACCAAGCAGTCACAGAAGGAGATATGTTTAGAGAGGAAAGGATACCTGAGAGGATGTCAAAATCAACTGAGTTAAACGCACTGCTAAAGTCCAATAGAACTAACACCGTAAGGAGACGGTTTTCCATGGCCAATCGGATGTCGTCAGTAATTTTAATTAGGGCAGAAACAGTGCTATGGCCAGGACGAAATCCAGACTGATATGGACTTAGCAGGCTATTAGTAGAAAGGTAATGCGATAGTTGATTATTAACAACACTCTCAAGGACCTTGGACAGGATTGGAAGTATTGAGATTGGGCGAAACTGGGATACTGAAGAGGGATTTGCAACTTTGGGAAGAGGCAAAACGTAGGCCTTCTTCCAAGCAGAAGGAAAGGAGCCAGAGAAGAGAGAATAATTTACAATGTGTAAAATAACAGGAATAAGGTCATCAAGGATAGGAAGGAACATTTGAAGTTGCAGACCATCATCACCTACTGCTTTGGTAGAAATAGATGTAATGGCCCGCTTAATATCCCCTTCTGTAACTGGGTGAAAAGAGAAAGAAGTACATGTTGGCAGAGGAAGATTAGAGAGATTGTTAAGAGTGGAAGATTTAACGTCATCATCTAGAGTGACTGGTGATTTGGAGAAGTGTAAATTAATCGTATTTAGGTCAATATCAGGCGTGCTGTCATTCGTAGCTGTGCCGATTCCAAGAGATTTGAGAAATTGCCAAATTTGTGCTGTGTTGAAGTGTTGAATTGTGTCGTGTATGTGACGCCTTTTAGCATCCCTACACATACGACCGCAGCGATTACGCAGTTTCTTATAGAGAGACCAGTTCTCATCAGTAGGGTCCCTTTTGTAACGCCTTTTCGCCTTATCCCTTATAGACATCTCCTTTTTAATTGCATCCGACAACCAAGGAGCTGGAAGATGCTTCACTCTGACCTTTTTCAGCGGAGCATGCACATCAAAAAGTTTCAACAGTATCTTGGTAAAATCGGCCACCTTAGTGTCCAAGTCATTGCTGTCATAAACAGGAGACCAGTCAATATTGCCCGCATCCTCTCCCAAACGCTTCAGATCAATGTTCTTGAAACTGCGTAGCAAGAGAAATTTTGATTTGCGTTTTTGAGGGCGAATTTTATACGATATGAATAAAAGATCGTGGTAAGAAAATGAGGCAGAGAGTTGCCCGTACGTGGCTACTTTGTTTGGGTCGGAAACTAGAATAAGGTCTAGAAGAGAGGGATTGCAGTGAGGCGCATGATGAGTAGCGTTGAGCTGAAGGATGTGCATGTTGACAGAAGAGACAAGGGTCCTGAGTTTACGGCTGCGCACATCATCTTTGATCAGACAAGTGTTGAAGTCTCCGAGTATTATAGTGTGGTCATATAAGGAAGAAAGATTTTCAAGATTTGTTTCAAAAGAAGCAAAGAAATCAATATGACAGGAAGGACTATAGAAGACACCTAAAAGTAATTTTGCATGATTAAAAGTTACCTCAATAAAAAGGTGTTCAGCAGATTTTGAATAATTACTCGGAGACTGATCGATAATTTTGTAAATAATATCATCACGAAGATATATGGCAACCCCCCCACCACCCTTGCCCGTTCTGTCATTACGCACAAGCCTGTAGCCGGGCAACGAATATTGTGTTGAAGGAAGAGCAGGTTTCAGGAAAGTTTCAGAGACAAGCACAGCATGAACAAGATCTGAGTCAAATGAGGATAACAAATCGGTATGATGGGCTGGAATGCTTTGAGCATTAATATGGACGGCATTGAAGAACTTGCTGTAGCAAGAAAAGGTAGAAGAAAGCTGGTCGCGTAAGTGTATAGAATCATCATCACTGAACGCACTGGCATAGCTCTTGTCAGATGAACAAGAAGAAGAACAGGAGACAAAACTGTCATCAATATTGTCTAACATAACAGATAAATTATATATTAAAATAAATAAATACTATACTAAATTATTCAAAACTATTACTAAAACAAAATACTAAACTAATTAGTTATTCTATATCGAAAATCCTCGATGCACCTTGCCGTTGAAACAAAGATTAAATTGCTAGTATCCAAGTCATAAAAAAAGAAAAGAAACAATAGTTGGGAAAGTTTCCGAACGAGCAAGCTACAATCATCGCTGTCAAAATGTCAAAACAATTTATATAAATATTTTCAGTGACCAACACAATAGAGAAATAATAAAAAAAAGGATGCTGGAACGTGATGTGCGCGATCATTTGGCCTGCCTCCGCGATCTCTTGTCCAAAACAGGGTTGCTGCTAATAGGTGAAGATGCAACCGTCGCAGCCGAACCAGCAGATGTAGATACTGGAAACTGCGCAACAAGTTCTTGAAGTTCAGTAGCCGACTCAATCTTTCGACGCGACTTGTCTGGGAGCAAGATGATAATTTTGCCCTCGGAAGTCCAACACTGCTTCACACTAAAGTGTTTGCGAGCGGCTAGAAACACGTCGTGCCTAGGCTTAGTTAGGAACTCCGAGAGAACCAGACCAGAACCCTTCAGCATTGTTTTGTTGCGCCATATCTCGCTGCGCAGATTGTAGCAATTGAACCGAATAAGAAGAGGACGAGGCTTGCCTGAATTAACTCCCAAGCGATGGCAGGATGTGATGTCCGTTGAAGAGACATTAATAATCTTCATCTTATCTGTCAAAGTTAGGACGGCCTGGGAAGTGCAGTCTTCATCCTTCTGCTCAGGAAGACCATGCAGGAGTAGAACTTGCCTGCGAGACGCCATTTCATGCCGGTCTAAGCCCACAGTCAGCAACTCCATCTGAGCCTTCAACGCACTCATAGTCTTCCAAATGAAGCATTTGAACTCCAAGAAATCCCGAGAGAGGCTGGCTATTGTCTTGTGTGGAGCCTCATTGCTGCTGACATTCTTCAAGTCCTCCTCGTAGGTGTCCATCCGTTTGGTGAAAGTAGCTGACAGCTCCTCCATGCAGTTTGACAGCTTGGCATATAGGTCCATTTTGTGGAGATTTATGTTGGTGCAAGTTAGGTTAAAGGAGATGGAGAGTTTATAAGTGCTGTGAGTGCATCCGAGGATAAACTAAACTTTTAGTGCATATGCACCTCATAAAATTATAATTAACTATTTTATATAATTATTTTATGTGAGAGCTATTAAAACTTGTGATGTACATGATGTTTTCATAGATGTATTGACAAGGTACTGTCATGATATTAATTTCCTTAAACAGTTCTCTTAGAGAATCGCGTCCACGTAATTCATAAATGGCTCTGATGGCTCTTTTCTGCAGAATAAATATAGACTCGATGTCTGCAGCCCGTCCCCATAGTAAAATACCGTATGACATAATACTATGAAAATAACTAAAATAGACCAGCCTCGCGGTATCAACATCAGTAAATTGACGGATTTTTCTAACAGCATATGCTGCTGAGCTTAGCCGTCCTGCAAGAGATGTTAGATGAGGACCCCATTGTAACCTTGAGTCGAGCGTGATTCCCAAGAAAACCGTTTTATCGACAAATACTAGTTTCTCTTGATTCAATATTATGTCACAATCACTACTTTTGACATTTGGTAGAGCAAATCTAATGCATTTAGTTTTTTTCCCATTTAGTACTAAATTATTAGCGGTAAACCAATCGTGGACCTGCAGTAGGGCGTTATTTACGTCATCAAGATTAGTGGCACGTCTGTTTATTTTAAATATTAAAGAAGTATCGTCAGCAAACAACACCATATGCGGATGGTTGTTAAATAGATGGGGTAGGTCATTAATATATACTAAAAAGAGGAAGGGACCCAATATCGAACCTTGTGGTACACCCATTTTTACTTTTAAACCCATTGAGTTTACTCCATTTATTTGTACCTGCTGCTGTCTACCATTCAAATACGATTTTATTAAACTGAGCGCAAGTTTACCTAAACCGTAATGCTGAAGTTTCAAGATCAGGGTTTCGTGATTTACGCAATCAAATGCCTTCGAAAGGTCACAAAAGATTCCTATGGCATCTTGTGCCTCTTCCCACGCAGTAAATATGTGTTTTAATAAAGTGACACCGGCGTCAGTTGTACAACGTCCTTTGGTGAAACCATACTGTTGCTCATGTAATATTTTATTAGTGTTAAAATGGTTAAGCATTTGATTGAGCATTATCTTTTCAAACACCTTGCTGAAAACCGGCAACACGGATACGGGCCTATAGTTATTGGTGTCTTTACTGTCCCCGGATTTAAAAAGCGGTATTACCTTACTGAATTTCATTAGATCCGGGAAGACCCCTTGATCCACGCACAAATTAAATATTGAGGCTAAATACGGCGCTACAGTCTCAATAATTGAGGTACAAGCTTTGATAGACATACCCCATAGATCTTCCGTTAATTTGATCTTGATTTGCTTAAAACCTTTTATGACTGTTATGGGGTTTATATGCTGAAATTTAAATTCATTTGGACAGGCTGAAACGTTCGCTTTCAATAAATCAATAGAGAGCAAGGGAGAGGAATTTAAGGTTTCTGTAGTTTTAAGTGGGATACTGGTAAAGAAATTTACAAATTCTTGAGCAACTTCATTGTTGGAGCTCACAAGGCCACGCGATGTCTCTAGTGTGAAGTCATTACCTTGTTTTTTATTTCTATTTGTTTCACTGTTGATGATTTTCCAAACCGTTTTTATTTTGTTGTCGGCTGATTTAATCTTGTTGCTAATGAATAAGGATTTGGCTACCTTGCAAGTGTTTTTAAAATTTTTCGAGTAAGTAGCAACATCTTTATTAAAAGCTTCAGTGTTGATGTAAGGCTTAAGGCCGTACAGCTCAAACAATCGTTCCCTACTTTTCCGAATACCCTGTGTTGCCCAGTCACTGAAAATAAACTTTGGGCCAATAGTTTTAGATTTCTTTTTTAAAGTATTATTAAATTCGGTGTGCACTACCGAAAAGAATTCTTCATAAAATACATTTGCATTGTTTCTAATATGACCCGGTATACCTAACTTGCTAATTAAATGATTATTAAATTTGTCTAGATTGCTGGGTGTTTATTTGTCTAGTTTGTATCTGAATTCTTTGTAATTGTCTATTGTACGCGAAAGTAACCGTCTGACCACTATGATCTGAAGGCAGGTAATTTACGATGGATTTATTTATGTAATCGCAGCAACAAAAAACATTATCGATACATGTAGCAGTATTTGTCGTAATTCGAGTTGGTTCTGAAAACACATTTGACAAGTTAAATGATTTAAAGAGACTTAAGAATCTACTGCTATTCACATTATTCTCTATGATATTGACATTAAAGTCACCACAGATAATTATTGGTTTATTACCAGTTACAAGTTTTGCCAAAGCATCTTCCATTACTGACTCAAAGATAGAATAGTTCAGGTAATTAGGGGGTCTGTAAACGCACACTATTACATGCTTATCTAGCTCAACACAAGACAATTCAATGCTATGTTCAACCGATAGATCGACTATATCATTACGAGACTTAAATTTAATACAATTTTTTACTAGGATTAATGAACCCCCACGCATCTTAGATTTTCGGTTAAAGCAACTGCTCACATTGTAATTCTCATAATTTATTTGCATTACTTCATAATCTTTCATCCAATGTTCAGTAAAACAGATAATATCAAACTTAGTTTTTTCTAAAAATAGTTCTATTTCTAGTTCTTTGGAAGAAAGTCCCTGAATATTCTGGTGAAACAATTTTAAGGAATTCTGCTCAGCCCCTTTTTTACAGTTATTTGATTGAGAGCTAGAAGATACCTCGAAGTTGACGAGATTAACTAAATTGTCACTCGTACCTTCTATTATCTTAGTGACTAGTTTAAATCTAAGCTAATACTATTTGTATAATTACAATTAGTATAATTACTAATTTCCGTAGACCTATTTACAAAAAACTGCGACATACCACATATGTCTGAGTTTATATTAAAAGCTAATAGCCGAGCTATTTGACGTCTAAAACTAATAGGCAAGTACGCATGGTTTCTGGTTGACTTCAATTTCTGAACGAAACTGTTAGTGTCGAAAAATGTCAACCTGTCACTATAGTGACTAACTAGAAAATGCAAATGATTATTTAAGGCATGGATATTATGGTTTTGCTTGTTAGACAATTTCGTAAAGTACGGGAACGAGCACAGAATTACTCTCTTACAATTTAGTTTTAATAGTTGAGTGACATTGTCCGTGATATCATCAAGTTTAACGTTAGAACTGTTACCTACAAGTACAGTTATAATGGTATTAGGATCAAATTCCTTCCGAGTTATTGATGTTATTATCTGGTTGTAAGAAGCCTGAGGAGTACAATAATTTAGAGAAGAATGACTCAGATTGTTACTAATTAACTTGCCTAACCCTTTTCCTATACTATCTGAGAACAAAATGGAGCAACAACTGTGTGTATTACAAGAAGGGGGAGAACTACTATCTATTTGACCTACCTGTGATGAACCTTGTACAATATCTGGTGAATTTTGAATGGAGATACAGTCCGGAACACTGCTCAGCCGGGTCGGGTTCTCCGTTACCTCGGGTAGGAGAGTGTCCGGGCTGGATTCACTTTGTGATGTACATTGAGTGTTGTTGAAGGTCATCGTGTCTACACAGTATGCATTACTATTACCGCTATCAACTAATTCGTTTGCAGCAAGGATATGTTCCTTAATTTGTTTTTGAGAATTTACATACATAGAATAACATGACTTTAGTTGACGCTCTAAAACTTGAATTTCAGACTGTAAGTTTTGAGTGTCTATTTCATAAAACTTCTTACTATCCTCTAATTTAATTTGATAATTATTCAACTTTTTTATGAGGAAAACACGTTCTTTTATTAGTTGAATATTTTTGGAACTGTGTTTTTGTTGTTTTTTAAATTTCTTGCATTTTTTTATAATTCTATTTAGTTTTGCATATTTCTTTATTTTATTTTGGCTTACTTTATAACTACTACAATTATATTTCAGAATAGAATCTTCAGTAAGATCTATTGTTGTTAAGAAATGTGGGTTGCAATTTGAATTTAATAATTGATTATATAGGTGATCTGTTTCCCTAACCTGAGTACATTCTCTTTCTTTCTGAAACTCAATAATTTGTTTGTTGGCATGAAGCAGTTCAACTTCTAAGTCCCTAACCTTACATAAAGCCATTTCATAATGGTTACTGCAGTCGTTGAAACCATCTGTGACCACCCGCAGATTGTCCCGTTCCTGAACAACATCCATGTATTGTTGGTGCAGGTCCACTAGCTCCCGTTTCAGGCTTGTGTTTTTGTGAACGACCTTCTCGATTTCAACCTCATGTTCCTCTCTATCCAATAACAGCTGTTGACATTTGCTGTTTGCTTCCTTAAGTTCATCAAGGTCCGTTCTCAACTTAGCCTGTAACTCCTGGGTAGTTGCCTTACGGGTCATCACAGGCATGGTTTCAGGGAATAGAACTGAAAGTAGAAGTACAAAGAATGGTGAGAACTAATTGAATGGACAAAATTAGGAAAGCTAGAAATGAAAGAAGAAAATGAGAATAGACTGGAATATGTGATTAATAAATTGGTAACTGTGGTAGGCTTATGAGTCTTACACAAAATACTTTAATAAGATTATTAAATTAAATTAAACTTTAAATTGATTTCATGTCTATAACTTTTTTATGAAGTGGGTAGGACTCTTGGTTTAAAATTATTGGACTTATTTGAATAATAATGCCAAAAATTATTAAAGAATAACCAACGTACTTTTTTGTTGTGTATTTAGTTAATTAAATATATAGATAGCAAGTACATTTACTTATTACAAACTACACAACTAGATAACTAACAAGTGCTAACTGACATAGAACCTAACTTCAACTACAAAAGAGTGCCAGATTAGTCGGAATAATGAACTTAGTGCTACAGAGCTTTTAATTGGTTAATATGAGCTACTTATTAGACATTAAAAGGAAACAATTATACTCCCCAGATAGATCCGCAGGTACATCAGCTGTTCGTGTAATAGGTTACCGGTCGAGTTAGGAAACCAATCACTACGTGTTACAGTGTATTTTTCCGTGAAAACAATAATCTTGGGTATTAATACACTTAATAGACATTTAATTATAATAATACAAGTTTTTTACACTAAAATATTAATTAAAACTAATTTAAAATTACGGAGCTAAATTTTTTCATTTTTTTATTTTCATTTACATTGGTACCAATAATATTAATATGATATATGATTATTTAATCAATTAATGTTACCTCAAATCGCCTGAAACACAGGATTACCTAGTTCAGGCTCAAAGCATGGGTGAACTTGACATAGATTTAAGAAAAACTGTAAACTTTTACCTTACATTTTTTGAATAAAATGTATTATTATTATTATTCCATTTATTCATTTAGATACATATTTTTAACATTTTTAAATATTTCTTAATAAAACAACATAAAAAAAAACATTTAAAAATATAAAAAACAGTAGCCCACCAGCGCTGGGAACAGGATCCGAGCTGCCGGTGGTCAGGGCTCTTGAGAGAGGAACCTCCTAACGATACGTGCCGTGTCCAGAAGTACTGCTTTCTGAATCAAGCCCTTGATCCAGCTGCCAAGCGAGAGCCTCCTAAGATGTTGGTCGAGGCTCTTGGCTATTAAGCCATTGGCCGACACGACTATCGGCACAATGACTGCTGTACCCACGTCCCACATGTCGACAACCTCGCGAGCCAGATCTAGATATTTGAATTGTTTATCTTTCTCTGCTTTCACGAGGTTCTCGTCATGCGGGATCGTTATATCAACAATCATTGTGCGACGCTCCAATCGATCTATCACCACAATGTCAGGCCTATTGGCAACAACAGTCCTGTCAGTGGTGATAGGTCGATCCCAATACAACGTGATATGACCATTGTCGAGAACTGGGTCGGGCGCATACTTATAGTATGGCACTTCTGATTCCACAAGGTTGTATTTCAAAGCAAGTTGCTGGTGGATAATCCTGGCAACGAGGTTGTGTCTATGCAAATACTCTCCGTTAGCCAGACTAGAACACCCAGAAATAATGTGTCGGATCGATTCTCCCGGACGGTGGCATGCCCGACATAATTATGTCAACCGTGCCATCTTTCACAATGTATTTCCGGTAGTTATTCGTCATCATAACTTCGTCCATTATTGCACAGATAAAACCTTCTGTTTCCCCGAAGAGGTCACCAAAGCGCAGCCAGGATACGGACGCTAAGAAGTCTACATCGGGGCCATGTAGGGCCCGGTAAAAGCGTCCGTGAAGCTCCTTGCCCTGCCATTCCACCTTGCGGTCATTAGTGTCTAATACTTTAGGTTTGCGCCAGTTCCCGTTAGCCAGGGAGAGCGGGGTGAGGCCCTTGTCCACTGAGACCACATCTCGGTGCATCTCCCCTTCGGCTTCTAGGAAGTATTCCCTGAGACTGTACACCTCACGGTTGTGTAGGGTCTTAGCACTTAAGAAGCCACGACCCCCGCACTTCCGAGAGATATACAGTCTCATCACCGACGACCGTGGGTGATGCATTCGATTTGCGGTCAGCAGTGTGCGGACCCTCCTATCCAGGGCATCAAGTTCCGTCTGAGTCCATTTGAGTATGCCGAAGGAATACATCAAAACCGGCATGACCCAACCGTTGAAGGCGCGCACCTTGTTTCCGCCTGACAAAAGACTGCCTAGTACCTTATTCAGGCGGCCAAAGAAGCGCTCCCTCAACGATTGTTTCATGTCGGCAGTATTGATACCTAATGCCTCCGACATACCCAAATACTTGTAAGTTTCTGTTGAGGAGAGGGATCTAAGGTGTATGGAATCCGAGAGTTGAGTTCCCTCGGATTCCATAATCTCCCCTCGCTTCACATGCATGACTGCACATTTGTCCACACCAAATTCCATCCTGATGGCGCTACTGAAAGTTTCTGTTACCTTCAGTAGCTTCATCAGTTGAAAATTGTTGGGGGCAAAGAGTTTCAGATCATCCATGTAAAGAAGGTGAGATATGACCTGACCATCTCTCCTCAACAGATAGCCTAGACCTGAACGCTCCTGCAGTGTGCTGAGAGGGTTCAAGGCTAGACAAAACCACAAAGGACTCAGACTATCACCCTGGAATATACCACGCTCGATCCTTATTGGTTCGCTGTTCCCCTGGATCTGTCGACATCCTGGATAGCGAAGAACCGTTCTCCAGTGTCCCATACATGACATCAGGAAGGTACGTAGAGTTGCATCTATTTTATACAACTCCAGCACCCTCATGAGCCATGTATGAGGCACTGAGTCATAGGCCTTCTTATAATCTATCCAACATGTAGACAGATTCTTTCGGGAACGGCGAACCTGTTGGCTAATGGCCATATCAATGAGGAGCAGCTCCTTAGTGCCGCGGGACCCGTTCCTACATCCATTCTGAGAGGCAGACATAATAGAATTACTATCAATATGTTGGTTGATTTTAGCTCTCAAAATGGATGTAAGAACTTTATAGACCGTTGGTAAACAAGTGATTGGTCTATAATTTTTGGGCTCCGCAGCACTACCTGATTTATGGAGCAGGTGGGTAATTCCTGTCGTCAGGAACTGGGGCAGCGACCCTGACTCTAAGGCTGATTGAAACTGGGACGCCAAACGAGCGTGTGATCCTTGGAACCACTTGATCCAGAAGTTGTGCAGTCCGTCCGGCCCTGGAGATTTCCAGTTAGGCAGCGGACGGACTGCACGAGCTACGTCTTGGGGGCTGATGATGATTGCCCCCATTTCTGGTATAGGATCACACGCTTGTTCAACCTCCCGGGTCCAATCGCCCTCAGTGTGACTGACAGGCACCGACCAGATGTTGCGCCAGAATGAATACATGGCGCTATCATCCGGCAGACGCGTGTCAGTCACACCTTGGTCCGGTCGCTCCCAAGCCCTATATACCCACCTTTCATCGCTTTGGAATGTGCGATTCTGAGTGTACCGTTCCACTCGCCGCTTGTACCGACGAATACGGCTTGCCCATGCACAGATCTTCTGCTTCAGGGAGTCGATACGCTCTGTGACGCGGGCCAAGTAATCTCGGAAACTTATATCAGTTCCCGAGAACGCCCGCCTCACAAAGCGCATCACTCTAGGGCGAGTATTGCCCTCCCTGAAGCAGATTAACTTGCCGATGAGTGCCCTAGCCTCACCGATACGCCGCTCAATCCTGCACTGCCAAGCTGGAACAGCTAATTTGGGTCGTGTAGCTCCGTCGTTGTTGGGGAATTTGACGTGAGCTACACGACATGCCGCTACAGCTCCACAGTATAATATTGAGTGGGTATCGGTGAGGTCTTTGCTGCTGTCAAAGCAATTTGACAGCTGCGAATCTAGAGCACACATCAGCGCCTTGTTTTTGTTGTGCATAGGCAAACGAGGTAGACGTGGTCTAAGTTCAGGCGGTGTGGAACGGTACTCCCGGAATGCACTCTCCAAAGCGCTCCTCAATTGTGCGTTGCACTGGGTACTCACGGAAATAACTTCGCTATCATCCTCTTCACCATCTCGGTCGGATCGCGGCGGCGCACTGGATACATTTTGTACCTGTACCGCGATCAACGGCGAAGCAGGCGTAACTAGGTTACTCCGTGATTCGGAGCGTAGTCGATCAAGTACGGTGTCATCCAACATATGGTTACGCTGGATGACTCGCACCTGATCCGACAGCCGTTGTGCCGACGCGCTGACACCTGGCTCAAGCACCTGAAACAGAGAGAGCATCCGACCACGATACGCAGTCAAGTTAATCCCTCCCTCTGTAGCCCCATAATATGCGCGCATCACATTTTCGTTCATTGACTGTGTCCAACGAATGCGCGACACATTTCCACCGGCAGCGGGGACCCTACTCGGAGCCTGTTGGCCTCGAGGTCCCAAGCCCGCTGGTGGCCGTCCTCTTCCTCGTCGTCTTCCTCGTCGTGGTGATGGTGATGGTGTCGACGGCGGGGAGAAAAACTCGTCGCTCGAGCTCGACGCAACTGCAGCGACCGGTGACACGATGCTCACGGGTGTGGCGCGTCCCGGCGGCTGCGAGGCGGAGCTGAGCGACGAGCCCGGAGATGGTGGGTGTGCCTCCTGATGCTGTTTTGCTCGGCTTCTAGTGATCATTGGTGACTTATGATGAGTGACTTGGTGACATTTTGACAATTTGTTATCAGAAAATTTTCATTTTGGTCGCAATCCTTATGTAATAAATCAATGTATCTAATTATTTATTCATTATTTAGCTGTTTGGTTTCGATTTATTGGTAAATATGATGGTTTCTGGTTTCTGTCACAGCTCTGGCGCTGCGGGGCTCCAGCGGTCCTAGGCAGGCTTCTCATCGCAGAGGGTTTTAACGCTCACCACCGCAGCTCCGGCTTGCTGGCCGGCCTCAGCCATGCCTGCTGCATGTTGCAGGCTTGCTGGTTGCTTGTTGCGTGCTGGCTGCATGCTTGCTGCTTGCTTGCTTGCTTCATGCTTGCAGCCTCAGCCGGCCAACAACTTGCGGGCCGCGTCGCCCCTCCGCGGGCTTAAATTACGCTCTAGGAGTAGGGCATAAAACGTGAAGTCGGTTTTTGCAGCGATTCATTTCTGTCACTATTTAGTGACAAAAAGGAGAAAATAAATGAATTTTATTTTCCATAAGTAAGCACAAATTTTTGTGCTTATAGAAAATAAAATTCATTTATTTTCTCCTTTTTTAGAAATGTCACAATTATTATGTGTAATATCTTTATTCCAAACGTTGTTTTGTGAGATAAAATGAAAAAAACAATGAACTGTTTGTCAAATAATACGATAATAAATAAAAGTTTGTCGGATAATTCTTTTGCTAAGTGAATTATTTGGTAAACTTGTTGTTGTATAATGATGAAATGACAAAATCTGGGTGCAGGTTTTTGCATCAGCAAAACTGGAATGCCAACTTGAAGCTCTAGCTGATGGGACACCACCATCGTCATTAGCCATCACAGTGTCTATGGATGGTGTATACTTTTGAGTCGCCGAGGATCTTGTAATTTGTTTTTTGTTTATTTTTTTGACTCACTCGTTCTTTGACGACAGCACTGCTCCCTCACACAACCACTCTTTTCTTTTTATATTAACCTCCAAATTGAGAAAAACGTGCATGATAAGTTCATCCCCTATAATCACTGGACGGGAAAATTCTTCGGAAAATACAATTTTCCCATCAGCGCCCGATTCCAGATGACCCTCTCCAATTTCCAGCAACTCATTCGCAAAGACATCTGCTTCGTGATCGTTGTACAGTTGAACGCCCGTATTGCTGTAATATGGAGCTTTTCAATCCAGGACGTTTTCACAGTGGCGACGCCATGAGACGTTTATTTCATCCGCCGGTGTGCCCCTCTCCAGAACTGGCAGTGTCTGTCTTAAGGGGCTACCCCATGGCACACCAGCGCCACTTTAGTAAAAAAATCAGAACTCGTTAAATACACAATTAATATAAAATGTGATAGACAAAATCAATCTTTTGGTCTTGTAAATTATTTACGTCTGCCTATCTCATTGAAACATAGAGCAGCTCGCTGTCGTTACAGATACAAAATGGAAAAAAACGGCCGTTTTTAGCAATTTTTCTAACTGTAACTACAGTGTAGTATATTTTAATGAATTAAATAGACGTCAATAATCTAGAACTTTAGAGCATTGATTTTGTCTATCAGATTTTATATTAATTGTGTATTTAACGAGTTCTGATTTTTTTACTAAAGTGGCGCTAGTGTGCCATGGGGTAGCCCCTTAAGTCGCTTGCGAGCAAAACGACGACACCACCCATCAGGGCCTGGTTGCCGCGGATGTCCTGCAAGCTGCGGTTCAACGCCTCTAATGCATGCTTGTGCGACTTTAACTGCCACTGCTGTTAAAGGATTGCCCCGTATTTGGTGATGTTGCATGTTGGGGGTATCTTCGCTTGCAGGATCCAGGGGAAATTTGAAAACACTGTCAGGCCACCCTTAAGTAAAGTTGCAACAATGACCGAGGAAGCCTTAGTCACAGCTGTATGACGGTACGGTTGGCGCAGTGGCTGAGCGAATGGCTGCTGCACTGCGGGTTTCCCTAAGACAAACGAAGGAGATAACTTTGTACTACAGATATTAATATTTTAACACCATTTTACGTAGTTATTAAATATTTTTCCGCAATCAAAGTAGTTCCACGTCAAGAAAAAATAGTACAGCCTTATATTAGTGGAAAAGAAACAAAATCAGATGAGTAGTTCTCTTATAACATAATTTTATTACCAAACACTTTACCTCTTAGTACAATATTGATTTAGCTAAAACTTCAACAACAGAAAATCTTAAACTGGAGGTATTCCTCGAAGCGCTCCCGTTTTGAAACGCTCCCATCTAAGCGCTCCCGTTTTGTTCCTCCAAGCGCTCCCAAAAGGAGCGCTTGGAGGAACGATTAAAAATATTAAAATTTATTTCCTCGAAGCGCTCCCACGTTCAAAAATAGGGAAAAGCATGAAGTAAACGTAATGAATTATATCGATAATTTTTAAAAATAGTCCCATCTCTATCCGAAAGTTAATCATGGGAGCGCTTCGAGGAAATAAATTTTAATATTTTTAATCGTTCCTCCAAGCGCTCCTTTTGGGAGCGCTTGGAGGAACAAAACAGGAGCGCTTAGATGGGAGCGTTTCAAAACGGGAGCGCTTCGAGGAATACCTCTAAACTCCTAACAAAAATGATACACGTGAAAACATATTGTTCGAAAAGTGAAAACAGTCATAACACGAAAGTTTTGACTGACAAACCCCCGAATACTGAAACGTCACTCAAAATTTAAGTAGCACTTATATTTAACAGATACTCAAAAGTGACATTTGGCCATACAAAATTTTAAATTTAGAAGCTGCTCAAATGTTAAGCAGCCCTTAAATTTTGAGTAACGTTTCAGTATTCTGGGGAAAGAGTCATAAAACAAATAATACAAAACGTACCTACAAAATATGCAGAAATTAAAAAGTCAAAACAGTATTAACTCAAAATAATACACAGCTTTAAGATAATTTAAAATTAGAATATAGTCATATCTCAAAAGTGTCTTTTTAGACTTTCTTACCTCGGCAAAATTCCCACTTTAGCGGCGTATTATTTGACTTACGCCCCCAGCGGCGTGTGCGTCTCGAACGGCGACGGAGCTCTAACTAAGAAAGTACGCTGTTGCCTGGCGCTAGGGGCGAGGACGGAGCAAGTCCCGGCCTACTAACTAAGAAACTACACTGTTGCCTTGCGCAACCATTGAGTGCGGCGGTAGTCAATAAAGTGTTTTATGTTCATAACTCTTACAAAAATTGTCTTTTTTGTATGAGTGTCTTCTCAGTATGTAGATTAAAAATTACTTGATCCGAAGGTAATCTTAAGTCAATTCGGCCATTTTTTGAGTTATGACGGTACATGTTGTCATGTGCGATATGTTGTCGACTGTACGTAAGTTCAATGTTAAGTGAAACCGATTAAGTGCAACATCAACTGTCTTGTTAAGTTATTATAATGTCATTTAATCGTTTAAAGTAGCATAAGTGGTGGCAAAGGTACAATGTAATACTTATGTATGCCTGTGTTATTAGGGAAAAAAATATCATTAATTAATGGCAGATATGCACTTATATAAGGTATACTAGTTGATCTGCTTTAACAGTTTGGTAAAAAATATACCTAAGTACGATTTTTCTTCCCACTGCTGGGCAAAGGCCACCCTCATACTCTATAGGCACTACATTTCCCGATCAGGCAAAAAAAACTTACTTACTTATTTATTTAAAATTTAGGTAATCCACGAGACAGGGCCGCGATACACCATGAGGGAGGTGGGAAGACTTTCAAGACTTATAAGTCACACAGAACCGGGACCATGGAGGTAGACCTTTGTCCATCAGTGGGACAGTAGGTACAGGCAGGCTACCTGCTATAATAATAGTAATTTATCTAAATGCCCTAAAATGCTGAAGTGTTTTTTACAGCTCAAAGGTAATCTTTACCGGTTAACTTAATGCTGCATTATGTTTCTAAAAATCAATTCAAAACACATTAGTTTGTGTGTCATTAATTTACATACATCTATCAAACGAATCTTTTGACCGTGACGTTATTCAATTGGAAAACAAGTTTATTAGACATGCTAAATTAACTTCCTTTTAATTTTTAGGGTTCCATACCCAAAGGGTAAAAACGGAACCCTATTACTAAGACTTCGCTGTCTGTCCGTCTGTCTGTCACCAGGCTGTATCTCATGAACCGTGACAGCTAGACAGTTGAAATTTTCACAGATGATGTATTTCTGTTGCCGCTATAACAACAAATACTAAATATAGTCAATGGTACGGAACCCTTTGTGTGCGAGTCCGACTCGCACTTAGCCGGTTTTAACACAACATAATTACGTATCACCACGCCTTTGATCCTTTAAGGTCCTGTAGAGGTGTACCCTATAGGTACAGTACACCCACATTTCACCAGTTATGTTTAACCCCATGTACTGGTATTCATCTGCATCCGGTTAGTCTGGAAGCCGACCCCAACATAGTTGGGAAAAGGCTGGGCAGATGATGATGATGATGTTTAAGCCCCATGTGGGCCCCATGGGGGTGGCCCATTGTCATCAACCGAGAAATTTACTACATTACTAATGAGAAATCCTGGTGACTTTATAGGTACTATCGAGGACACTCCCGCCTGACCACCACTAAGCTAATTTTTGCTTGCACTCGCAACATAGAAACGCTCCTAGCCCCGCCCCGTTGACTTTGTATAGAAATAATGAATGAAAAGATACCGAATCGGCCGAGCGCCAAACGAGAGTTTGTCTTTCTAATAGGCCCCAACATTAAGGGGGCGTGGCTCGGCGCCTCCGCATGATTTTAGCGGAAAAAAATTAAACTGGTCAGGCGGAAAAGACCACGATAGTACCTACGCTTCTGCTCACCCAAGGAAAATGCGTGGTGTTGTGCAATGACATGATGCATTTACACTAAGACGTGATAGACAAACTATTAATAATAATATAATAATAATATTATGGCGTCCCCACTTAGAATGGTACGCACATAAATCTTCTATTGTTCCATAATTGGCGCGAAACAATACAAACAGCAATACAATAGGTAATGGGTGTAAAAAGACCAAAAATAATTTAATTAAGTAAGTAAAATTAATTTTAAATTAATTACCGATGACATACCTATTGAATGCGTACGTAGTAAGCATTTGTGAGTCGGTGTCCCTTCCCAAATAACATTGCGCTCACATACCAGTATACTATACGCTATACCAAAGTCCCTACGGCTGCGAGAAGGGAAACGCAAAAGAACTGGACTGTGTGGCGCGGAGAGACACAGAACTGCTCTTGTTCAGCGGCTTTATTGGATAATGGGTTCACGGGTTTACGATAAAGTCAATGCTGTTCTAAATATTCGCTTACTCACCCAACACCAACGCAAGACCGCTGTCGTGACTGGCTAAAATGGGCTAGAAGATCTCACCTACCTTACCCAGGACTGGAACAATTGATCGGCTTATAAAAACAAAAAAATATACTTTTAGTTGTCACAGTCACAAATAGTCACAATAGTAGATTTATAGATACAAGTCATCAAATGAGGCACAATTATTTGCCCGCGATCTATTGTTATTAATTACAGGTTCACGAGAAAAAATACAGTTCCTTCTATGCATAAATCAACATCACACACAATAGGTGCTGTAATTATACATTCGTGAGGTTTGTCATTAGAAGTTGACGGCCTGTTTAAGACTATTATCACCTCTAATTGTTTCCGGAATTGTCCAGTGATCGCCAGCTTATATCTTGAACGTTCGAACCTTGGTTCGATTCCGTGGTTTGACACTTGACTTGACAGACAAACACTTTACCACGGCTGCATAACATTTGACGAATAAATATTTAAATGCGTGGTCTCGCCTATATTTATAGTTTTAGATTGAAAAAAGTAGTAGAACCGTTAAACCGGTAAATATCCATAATCAACACAACCAGAGACTAAATTAAATATAAGATAATAGAAAATACCTACACAAATGTTCGCCAAGCTTGGGACCAAAGAATGGTTAGGTACTTGTAAATTGGAAAATGTGGAAGTTAATCACAAAACCTGCAGGATTATCAATACCAAGGTACCTAGTGTACCTACTGATTTTGTTTAGAATAGGTGTTTTAATACTTATTCTTATTCTTATTAGGAGCTCGTGGCTAAATAATAACAGCCGCTCGGGTCGATCGTTAGGTTAAGCCGTGCTTGCCTAGGTTGGTCTGTGGATGGGTGACCACCCATTAGATACCGAGTTTCCTCCGTGCCTCGGAAAGCACGTTAAGCTGTTGGTCCCGGCTGTCATTTGTAGATCTTTGACAGTCGTTAGGTGGTCAGAGGCCCAAAAAGTCTGACAACCAGTCTTACCAAGGGGTATCGTATTACCCAGTAATAACTGGGTTGTGGAGGTCAGATAGGCAGTCGCTCCATGTAAAATACTGGTATTCAGCTGCATCCGGTAAAACCGGAAGCCGACCCCAACATAGTTGGGAAAAGGCTAGGCAGATGATGAGGTGTTTTAATACTTATGCAAAATATGTCAATTAAATAGCAAAAGAATCGTCTAGCTAGATTATTCGCATTCGTAATTTTGGCTTTTTTTATCAATAAAATCTTTTTGTTCGATTACATACGTAATTCAACGCCGAGTTTTTGTCTCAAGCATTTTTTTTTGCGAGTCGCGAACACATATTACATTATAATTATATTATTAATCAAGTAGACAGCTAATCTAATAATACGCAGTCATAGGAAAACTGGAAATCTACAACAACTTGCCCTCTTTGTACCCGGAAGAAACCGTCCGCACCTAGATAGATACAATTTGGGATACGATCAGCGATAAGTAACCAAGACAGAAAAGTCGAAAGTTTATGGGACTGACATCAGCTACCGAAAAGTTTATGTATTTAAATCTGAAAGGGACTGCCTGTCCAGCACGCGTAGCATGGGTACCTTCACCACCGTAGAAACGGGTTTTGTCACCCGTTAAAAACTGTTTTTACGGTGGTCATGCAACGCGTAAAATTTTATTGCATTTGGAAACCACACATAGAAAACATAAGTACTCAAAAAAATTAATCGCTTTGTGTATGTCAAGCATGGTAAGCAACAACAAATGGTCTTATAATTTGGGGGAACTCAGTAGACGTGGGAAGTTTTTAAACGACAAAAAAATGCGTCCGGGCAATGTGTGGAGCGTGGAGCCCACTTTTTAGATAGTGTAAGCCATTATTTCAAATGCTTTTACGTGCCTTTACCGTGTCTTTATATTTTTGAAATATGCATTTTTGTTAAAAAAATATATAAATTATTCGAAAAAAAAAAGAATAGGGTGAGATTATGTATAGGTACGAGTAGTTTGAGCGCCGCCGGCAGGATAATTTCCAGGGGGGTGCATCTTCAGTTCCATGAAAACGACTCCAAATTTTTGCACCAGCTAGGTAGGATATGTTAGATTTTTGTTTTGCAATTCGTAAAAGGAATAACTTTGTCGATTTATGTAGGTATACATACAGAATAGCTTATCAATGGAAACAAATTTTGACGACCTGATTGGCGCAGCGGTAGTGAGGCTGCCTTACGTTCTTAGGGTCCCGGGTTCGAATCCCGGTCGGAGCAAATGTTTGTGTGATGAGCACGGACATTTGTTTCCGAGTCATGGATGTTTGTATGTATATTAAGTATGTATTTACAAAACAAAAAAAAAAAAGTATCTATGTAGTATATCAACTATCTGGTGTCCACGACACAAGCGTTGCTTAGTGTGGCACTAGATGGCGCTGTGTGTAATGTCCAGCAATATTTATTTTTTTATTTATTTTTATTTTTTAAATAGGATTCAAAGCGAGCGTAGCGAGCTTGAAAATTTTAGCACCCACCTCGAATGTGGTAGTTTTTTTTTATTGTAGAAAAATAACAGTAGGGATATATTCTGCCTATCTAAAAATGTAAGCTTATGCACGCAAAGGACAAAAGATGTCTGAACGAGCGAAGCGGACTTGAAAATTTTAGGATGTGCTGGGATCAATAAGGTTAGTTTTGATCATACCTACATACAGAAACTAGAATACGAGTAAGAGAGAGCGAGCGAACTCAAAAATTTTTGCTTTCCGCCTCAAATAATATTTGTCTGAATCTAAATCTTTTCTATGTAGGTATATTTTTTCCCGCACAGGGAAAACGTACAAAGTCTGCACCCTTTTGCACCCTGCTGCCGGTGCCCATGATGAGTAGGTCCCATAAACCGAGGTGCAAAGCGGCCGAGAGGCCACATTATCTTAATCTTGATCGGCGAGTAACTACCTATGTTTTGCAATTATCAGGACAAGGATAGTATACCTACTAACAGTTACCTACTGTCGTTTACGTGGCGCTACTTACCTATTTAATTAATGGCGGTTACCAACTTTATGACACCCAAGACCGGTCGAATCTATTCATTCAATTATTAGGTATCGTATTAGAGACGAAAAAACGTAGGGTAGACATCAAAAACTTTAAAACCATTTAATGTCACTGACGTTAAATACCCTCTCATAGAGAGGAGGCCTGTGTCCCAGCAGTGGGAACATTAATAGGATGATTGTTACTGATTGAGAGATGCTGGCTTAGGTTTCGAGGATTAAAAGAAATATATTTTAAAATAAACTGGTGTATTAGCACATAGTATTAGCATGACATTTTTACAGAGCAAAAAAACAATGACATAGAGAAAAAAGACAAAGACAATCACACTTTTTATATTCAACACTCTTCCCCCCTCGGGTGTGAGGGCAGGCGCACCAGACGCAGAGCAGAGCGGCGGCGCAGCGTGCCGCGCGAGGTCCGCACATCGACGACCCGCACCCGGCCATCGGCGCCAGGGTACACGGCTTCTATAACACCGCGAGGCCAGTAGCTCCTCTCAGAAGTCGGGTCGATCACTAAGACTACATCTCCAACCTTAAGTTGATCTTCGTCGCTAGTCGACCTCATAGTTCGTGGCAGTAGAGACGGTAAAACTTCTTTGAGCCATCTCGACCAAAACATGTCAGCGAGCCTTTGAGCCACACGCCACTGTTTTCGTGAACTTAAGTCTGTTTTCTCAGTTGCATTAATGGGAAGGTTGGATGAAGTTCCCAATAAAAAAAGGAATGGTGTCAGGGCTACATCGTCTGTGGAGCTGACGGACACGTGTGTCAGAGGACGGCTGTTAACTATTGCTTCAACTTCGCAAAGTAATGTCAAAAGCGTTTCGTCTCGTGGTGCTCTTTCTTTCAGGATGACTTTCAGAGTTGACTTCACGCTTCGTATCAACCTCTCCCAAGCACCTCCCATATGTGGGTTTAGAGGTGGATTAAAGTGCCACCTTACTCTTTCGTTGGCGGCCTCATTCTGTAGCTTCTGAAGCTCAGCGTCGGCTCCGCGTAAATTAGTTCCGTTATCGGAATATAAGTCGCTAGGCCAACCTCGTCGCGATGCCATTCGTCGTAGAGCCATTAATAAACTATCAGTGGATAGTGAATGCACAACTTCTAGATGTATGGCCCTTACTGTCATACATGTAAAAATTACGCCGTACCTTTTCTCACGTCTTCTTCCAACTGTAACTTCTATTGGTCCAAAAAGGTCAAGACCGCAGTGAGAAAATGGTCTACAGTGGTGCGCGACTCTACCAGCAGGTAAGTTTCCTTGTCTCGGTGCTACAGGTGTCGCTTTCCTTATACGACAGACAAGGCATTTCGATGCTACATTTCGCACTGAAGGTCGTAGGTGAACGATCCAAAATCTTTGTCTTAGTTCATTTATAACTGTCTCATTATTAGCATGCGCAGCTCGAACATGATAGTGCATTATTATAAGCTTGGAGACATAATTGCGTCCGTCAAGTATGGCAGGCCTCTTGTACTCTAAAGTAACACTTTCTGCAGCGTCAATCCGGCCTTGAACACGTAAAATACCATCATGGTCCATGTACGGTGTGAGTGACAAAATCTTACTCTTTTTTGGTAAAGGTTTTTGATCATTTAAGCAACTCAGCTCTTCAGGAAAAGATTCCTTTTGCGCTTGCCTCAGTATCAATATTTCCGCCTTATCCATTTGTATAGCGTTGACTGTTACGTCTCTCCCTTTCCATTTTTCTAAAGCAGCCAATAGCGTGGCTGTAGTGCGAAGTAAGCGCATCCATGAGGAAAACCTTTTGGCATCAGGAATGGAAAGATCCTGTAACGGAGTAATGACGGTCAAAGTTGCTTTCTTTAGCTCAACATCGTCATCGTGTGCCTTCGTGAATTTATTTTCAGGCCATTGAGCTGTCTCAAGTCTCAAGAACTCAGGACCGTGAAACCATGGATGTGCGTAGGTAAGTTCATCCACATTTTCTTTGGACTATGCCATAGTCCGCTACATTCGCAGACGTCGGAACATATCTCCACTCATCAGGTTTGGTCAGCTCGTCTATCTCACCTAATCGATTAGCGACGAAAGGTTTATAATCTCGTGCATCGCTCATGATCCATAGCAGGACCGTAGACGAATCAGTCCAAAAATAGCGTCTGTCGGGCTTTATCGTGTGCTCCTGCTCGATAGTAGCCGCTAATCTGCAGGCCAATACTACTCCTTGAAGCTCTAGGCGTGGCACTGATACAGGTCTTAGTGGGGCTACTCTACTCTTACTGGCTATAAGGGCTATAGTCGTACTTTCTTCGAGAACGATTCGCCAGTAGGCTACAGCAGCATAGGCTTGCGGTGAAGCGTCGCAGAACATGTGTAGCTCACGTGCTAAAATAACATTTTGTGTGGCTAATGACTTTTCATTCAAATACCATCGCGGTATGCGTAGTGACTTGACCTTATCAAAACACTCTAGCCATTTGCGCCACTTTGTGAACTCTTTGTCCTTGACATGTTCGTCCCATGAAATGCCGCTTCTCCATGTATCTTGTAACAGTATTCGAGACTTTATCGTTAACGGAGCAAGAAAGCCTTGAACATCGAAAACGGACATGACTACTCGTAACATTTCTCGTTTAGTGGGTCTTTGTAAACATTTGAGGATTTCTTCACTAATCCGCTTCATGGAAACATCAAAACCAAGCACATCGTCTACTGGAAACCAGTACAATCCTAGCGTTCTCTCGCCCTCGCTTGTTCCCTCAATATTAAACTTAACGGCGCTGGGGCCGAGATCACTCTCTGGTAAGCTTTTGAGTACTTTCTTACTGTTACTGGTCCAGTTCCTGATTTCAAAGCCTCCCATTTTGTGAATATTCCTGACATCATTAACAAGCTGTACAGCTGCACTCTCAGTCTCAATGCTATCCATCAGATCATCTACATAATGATTTTGCACAATGCTTCTGACAGCACGGGGCATCTTCTTTTCATACAGCGTGGCGTTTTTATTTTTCACATATTGTGCCACAAAAGGAGAGCAGCATGCGCCAAAGATAAGGGAGTTCATAGCGAACTTCGTAGGTGGCTTTGTACTATTGATGTCGTCCTTCCAGAGAAAACGCAAAGCATCTTGATCCTCTTTTCTAAATTGGACCCTCAAAAACATATCTTTGATGTCGCCAGTGATCGCGATTTGGTGCTCTCTGAATCTTAATAGCACACCAAACAGCGAAATGAGCAAATCTGGGCCTTGAAGTAGGTAATCATTCAGAGAATAACATTGTGACTTTGCAGCGGCGTCAAATACAAGACGCAATTTCTTCTTGTTTGGACTATCAACTCCAAAATGAGGTAAATACCACAGTCGATCAGATGTAACATCGGGTTCTGAACAGGGGTGTGCATAATTATTTTCAAACAGATGCTGTACCCTCTCTCTGTATCTAGCTTGAAATTCTATGTTCATGCGCATCTTTTTCTCTACGCCTTGAAGACGACTAAACGCTGTGGGATATGAGTCTTTCATTTTAACGGTCTCATCCTTCCAGGGCAGTCCGACCTCCCAATGGTCGCCAACTTGTTTAGAAGTCTTGTCAAGAATCTCTAAAGCTTTAACGTCCTCTGAACATTGTCGTGGCTTGACACTGACGCCAAGTGCATCGAGAGCATACGAACGCCTTACAAGATCATTGAGCTCATCTAGGCTGCGTCCGTTTTCACTGTCGTGATGTGATAAAAACAGCATACAAGCATCAGTCAGTCCATGTGGTCGGCGTCTGTTTATTATTTTGCCATGTACAGACCAACCAAGAACGGTTCGAGTGGCATTAGGATCACCCTCAATTATCTCTAATGGGGCTAAGAGATGGTAATTATCTTGCCCGATAATCATTGATGGCTTCATGGAATCAGAACAAAGATTTTCTTTGATACCTGACAGGTGCTCATAGCGTCCAAGTTCTGTGTATTGACTCGGAAGATTAATCCCTTTAACTGTGCGTGCGACAATTCTATAGCGATCAGTATTTTCGCTTGATATCTCAAATTCTAGTAGTTCAGCTTTACAATTCAAAACACTGTTGTCCCAAGCGCCTCGCACATGTAAGCTTTCAGTGTGACCGGTTAATCCTACTTGGCTGGCCACTTTTTCATCTATCATCGTGATGGTGGAACCGTCATCGAGAAGAGCATCAGTAACAACGTCACCATTTGGGCCATGGATCCGGATGCGAACATATTTGAGTAACACGTGAGAAGGTGTAGGAGAGTTTGACACAGCTGATATGTTCGCTACACAATCGTCAGGACTTTCAGTAATATTAGCGTTGACAGGCTTTTCTATTGCCTTAGCTGTTGGCCAATGCAAAATCTGGTGGTGCGGCAATCCGCAGTCATCAATGCTACATAATGGAGCTTCACAGGTGTTCTTGTCATGGTCGCTAACAAGACATTTTGGACATAGCCGGTTGCTGCGCACAAATGACCATCGTTCCTTCCGGAGGGCGCGCTTGAACTTAGGGCAATCAATAACTATGTGATCGGAGTGCTTGTGACAAAAACGGCACTTTGAAGCTTCTTTCGTCTGTGCTAGTACAGCGTGAGGCCGCTGAAGGTTGGAATGAGTAACAGGACCATCAAATTTCTTTATAGACGCCTGTAGTAACGATACGCCGACATTTGAAATCTTTTGCGCTTCAACTTCCAAAAATTCCGATAACTGTTCAAGTCGAGTCATATTCGAACTTTTTTCTCGATTTTCGTGGGCATAGTCAGCCCATCGGGTAATCAAACTGCATGGTAATTTCGATAAAATGGCAGTAGTCAGCTCGGGACTCCTTAGATAATCATCTTGTTTTATAGCCTTCGTGGCAACTACGCAGTTTTTAATTTTTATAGAAAAAGAAACTATGTCATTATGATATGACAGTGACAGTGACGGAAAATTTTTAAGATAAATAGACGGGCCCAAAATTTAGATGACGTGAATAATGCCCTACTTCAAGTCCATAATTGGTTCACAGCAAATAATTTAGTACTAAATGAAAAAAAAACGAAATGCATAAGATTTGCTTTACCGAATGTTAAAAGTAGCGATTGTGATATAGTACTGAATAAAGAGAAACTTGAATTCGTAGATAAAACGGTTTTCCTGGGGATTACGCTTGATTCAAGGCTACAATGGGGTTCTCATTTAACATCTCTGGCGGGGCGGCTAAGTTCGGCAGCATATGCTATTAGTAAAATCCGTCAATTTACTGATGTAGATACTGCTAGATTGGTCTATTTTAGTTACTTTTATACAATGAGATTTTACCAATAGAGACGTCATACTGATTATAAAGAAATAAAAACATGGCGATATTTTACATGAGCGGCTAGCTGGGTGACGGCCAATGTCAGTCTATGACAGCAGCTAGATAGAGTGAAATGGGGAAAAATGGGTACCTATCAGGCAGCATGAAGAAAATAAACAGTAAATTTTCAATATAAAAATGTTTATTTACAAATAATAGTATTATGTATGTTTTTTTTGTTTCACTATCACTTCACTATCACTAAAGTTGAGAACAAATAGTTGAGTATGTTGTTGGCATTTGGTATCCAATCATCTTCTCGTCTTTGGGTTCTAACTACTTGTACCCATTTTTCTTTAATTAATCCGTCTTTATGAAATCTAAAACAAAATAGAAGTTAATGATGAAAGGCAAATGTTATAATTATCTAATAACAATGATATTCTAGTAAACAGTTATGTTGTGAGCGCACAATCGTGAAGACTCGAAAACGGCCCAATTGGGCCGTATAGCCTTTAGTCTGCAACACGCATGGCGACGAGCGATACGCTGCTACGAATTTAGATAAAAAAGTAAATAAAACACAAGGGATCTCGTACCACATGTAACTACGCAATATACTTCGATTTATTAATATTTTTCATTTATTTTCTTAATATTCTGATATTTGGAGGATAAAAAAGAAAGAAATGGGAAATGCATTTTTGTCGTGAGTACGACAACGACGCGTGAACTCTAGAGTCCAGACATAGAACAACACTATCTGTCTCCTTTTGTCTTATTGGTTTTATCGAGCTATCCCTTTTGTGTCGTTTTGACTTGTAGTGAAATGTAGAATGAATAAAAAGGTGTGGTGCCGCTGCTGCGCTAAACACTTTTCTCGGTGGTTTTGTAGGTGTATAACATATCTGTTTATTAGAATATCATTGTCTACTATGGACAATATTGGACACCAGTGGTGAAAAATAATATGTGATATTCGAATAATATATTTGGCCAGGCCCCATATGGCCATATCACCCCAACATCCTTTAGCGTCGTTCGAACTGACAACACCGCGCGCCATTATCTCGTTTTCTCTATCACTCATAAATGCAACACGCTACTTGTCTCTTTCGTGTAGGTGACAAAGCGGCAACAGCGCGGCAGTCATTTTTGAGTAAAATTAAATTTATGATTTTCCATTTTAAATAGAATAAACAGTACTTACAAATGAAAAGACACATCCTTCTTGATTTTTACAGCCGGCCCAGTATAAGTATTGCACTTTCTGAACACACAACTGCCTTATTTGTTTAATTTCCTATAGCAAACTCCCGTTAAACGTCAGTTCGCGTCGCGACCAGACGCAGGACGTGCGCAGGACAGACTGAAGTCACACAAGCTGGTCAGCTTGTGTTTGCATTGCCACGCAGACGTCGGTAAAACGTATCTACCTCAGTATTATATATAACATCATTGCTTTCATAGTATAATGTCTTATGGCATTTTGTTATGGGGACGGGCTGCTGACATTGAGTCTATATTTATTCTGCAAAAAAGAGCCATCAGAGCCATATACAATCTTCGTAGGCGCGATTCTTTGAGGGAACTGTTTAAGGAAATAAACATCATGACTGTACATTGTCAATACATCTACGAAAACATAATGTACGTAAGAAAAAATCTACATATTTTTGGTAAAAGAGGTGACAGACACAATTACAGTACTAGAAATAGGGACCAATTAGTTCAGCCAGGCTTCAGACTCGCTAAAGTAGACTCATCTTTCATGGGGTACTGTTTGAGATGCTATAATAAAATTCCACAAAGCATTCTTGAGCTGAATGAAACAAAATTTAAAACATGTATTAAACGCACACTTTGTAAGCAAGCATATTACAAATTGGACGACTATATCGCTGATAAAACTGCTTGGCTCAATGCCGGTCCTGCTCCACAAGGACAGGGGCGCATAAATTGATAGCATTAAATTGTATTGTTGGAGCTGCTGAAGATTGTACAACTATCTTTGCATTGTATAGAATCAATCTCTTTATTATTATATAGCCGCATATCGCATATTGTGTGAGTGCTATGTACTAGAATGCTATCAGTCGCTAGAAACCTACGTTTTTCCTTGACTTGAATGTGCCGTGGCGATTAGGAGATATGTCATGCTCACTCAAATGTCTCGCTGATGGTGACGCGTGTGTCGGATCATTTAGTTCCCTTCAAAATGGTTGAGTTGAATGGTGCTGATACATGCGTCATGTTCGTGAACGAGCGCTGTCAGTTGGGACTGGTCAGCTCTTGGTTGCCACGGCTTTTGAATTTAATAATTTTATTTTTTAATTGTTTTTGTTTTTTTTTTACTATGGACACCTTTAACGTGCACATCTTGCTACATTGTTCTCACATAATGTACCATCTCAACATGAATGATGTAACCAAGATTTGGTAAAAATATTCTGATTTAAAAGAGTGTCCATGGAGTTTCTTGCCCATTCTTCTCCATAGAGATCTACGCTAGGGAATGGGCAACTACAGTACTTTCGCAGTTTTTATGTCTTGTGTCTGGGACTGTAGCTACATTTAATTTTCATATTTGTTTCGACAATTCAAAAGTGCCTGTAACTGGCCTACTTGAAATAAATGCTTTGATTTTGATTTTGATTTTGATTTTGGAAGTTTTTTCAATTGACTTACGATTTTTGTTATGATAATTTCAGGTCGACCAAATCTTAATTCCAAAGTTTTCATGATATTTTCAGCCGACACATCACCCATCAGGAGCGCAGAAACGCATTCTCTAGCTTCGCCTGTTAGACATTTTCGTAGGCGACAAACGTTTTCTGCATTCGAAAATTGGCAAATCTTGGTCGACTCATCGTAGGAATTCCTGAAGTTAACCCACTCCATCGGGTCTCCCTTGAAAAAAGGCAGCTCCTTAGGTGTCGCAATGCGACTCATTAGTCTGTCTGTGGCGGTCATCTGCTTACAGCTATGGGTACAACCTAGAGCAAGATCGTGTATCGCGTCAGCTAGCTTGAGTATTGCTTTATCTTGAGCAACTGGTGCTGACGAGGGTCGGTCATGTAGGGCAGGGCTTGAACAACACATGTTTTGAGCAGCGGGTGCCGGGCAATGGTCATCTTGTGCCGCGGTAGGAGCTAGGTAGCGTTCATCTTGTGCAGTAGGGTCTGAGTAGCGCGCATTTTGTGTCGCGGTCGTACGACGAAGGGTTACATTCTGGTGCGCCACCCAATCTTCCGTTCTTACTGCTGCGGATGCGTATGAAACACTGGAACCCGCTCGGGAACGTCGTTCTTGTTGTTCTTCCAATTCTGCTAGGCTTACACTCAGTTTTTTGTTCACGAGGTCTATTTGGAATTGCATTTTTACCTCCTGCAGCTGAGCTTGCATTTTCGCCTCCTGCAGCTGCATTTTCGCTTCCTCTGCGGCGATCAGCAATCGTGATTTCTCCTCGGCCGCTTCAAATTCGAGTTGTTTTTTGCGCGCCTCTAATGAAATAACGGACATTTTGGAACTGACCGCTTTCGATGACTTGCTCGATGGAAGGTTTTGCTGATCTTCCTTTTGTGAGCCTGAAGGTGACGACATTTTTCTGCGAGCTTTTGATCGTGTCAACATTTTGCGAAAAAGAATATTCCTCAGTCCTCGAGTCCTCAGTTTATGCTCGAAGGACCAATGTTACTGATTAAGAGATGCTGGCTTAGGTTTCGAGGATTAAAAGAAATATATTTTAAAATAAACTGGTGTATTAGCACATAGTATTAGCATGACATTTTTACAGAGCAAGAAAGCCTTGAACATCGAAAACGGACATGACTACTCGTAACATTTCTCGTTTAGTGGGTCTTTGTAAACATTTGAGGATTTCTTCACTAATCCGCTTCATGGAAACATCAAAACCAAGCACATCGTCAACTGGAAACCAGTACAATCCTAGCGTTCTCTCGCCCTCGCTTGTTCCCTCAATATTAAACTTAACGGCGCTGGGGCCGAGATCACTCTCTGGTAAGCTTTTGAGTACTTTCTTACTGATTCGAAAAAAAAAACAAAATTATTTATTATTTTATTTTCCGGCTCGAAGGACCAATGTTACTGATTGAGAGATGCTGGCTTAGGTTTCGAGGATTAAAAGAAATATATTTTAAAATAAACTGGTGTATTAGCACATAGTATTAGCATGACATTTTTACAGAGCAAAAAAACAATGACATAGAGAAAAAAGACAAAGACAATCACACTTTTTATATTCAACAATGATGATGATGATGACGTTAAATAAACACATTGCTGCTGTTACGATTTAACGTTTAGTATGCCATTCGTATCTAGGTACTATGGTTTAGTTAGATTTACAGTAGGTTGGTATAGTTAATCAGTATACTCGTCAGGCAGTTACATTGTCGATGACCAGCGAGGGGATCACACTTGTGCTTGAGCACGAATTTTTGCAATTGTTAACCTTCGAAGCCTTAGCCTTAGCTACATAAGAGTCCTAGGTAGCTGAGTACCTAATAATCATTCCTGTCTTTGGTCCTAGGCTAGGACCAAGGACAGGGATGAGTATTAGGTACTCAGTTGCAGATATTGACATAATAGAAGACACCAAGGGGTAGACAAACCAAAATGTGGGTTCACTCGCACTTTGCCGGAAGTGTTAAACTCTTATTGAAACCCCTCATTTTGTATCTGGATTTTATCCAAATCAGATTTGGAACCAAGGATTCAACACTTCCGTTAGGGTCTATTAGACAAGAAACTCGATACTTATAACATTACGCGTGTGCGAAGAGCAAGGCGTAGAGCACCTAATAATAGAACATCCACATTTCACTAGTTACGTTTTATGTTTAAGTAATAAGGGGCGGGCCTATTGGCCTACAAATCCTGGCTGCTACTCAAACATTCCTGATGGAAAAAACTTCATGCTCAGCAGCTCTTGCGAAGTTACGACCATTAGAATCAAATTGTAGTCCCAGCCCATATGCATACTAAACACGTCTCCTTATCACTTTTCCAGATCTGGACTTGGTCCTTATCTACCACTGCTGCGATCACAGCGCGGAGGTGTCGAAGCAAGTCTTGGACCTCCACTACACCCTCAGGACACTGTTCACCAATTTCTTCAAAGACAGGGCCGTGGATAACAAGACGGAACATAATCTGCATAATGTGTAAGTAGCACCACGAATCCACGATATTTTACTGTAGGTAGGCCTACCTATAATTATTTTGTGATCACTTCATCACATATTATTCTCTCAAGATATTCGCTGAAGGTCATACAGGTCTACGCCCCGACCTCGGCACACCCCGACGACGAAGTGGAGACCATGTATGAGGATATATCTAAAGCCATGCATGGTTCCAAAACTCACTTCACAGTTGTCATGGGGGACTTCAACGCGAAACTGGGCAAACGAGACGGGGATGAGCTGCAGGTGGGGCAATTTGGAGTTGGACATCGGAATCGCCGGGGTCACCAACTGGCTAGTTTTATGGAGAAGGAGGGCCTCTATATGATGAACTCCTTCTTCAGAAAGCGTGAGCACAGGAAGTGGACCTGGCAGAGCCCCGATGGTGCAACTAGAAATGAGATCGACTTCATCATGTCAACCAAGAAGCAAATGTTCAATGATGTCTCTGTGATCAATTCGGTGAAAACCGGGAGCGATCACCGCATGGTAAGAGGCACATTGAACATCAATATCAAGCTTGAAAGGTATCGACTGATGAAGTCTACGCTCCGTCCAGCACAGATCCAAATCCAAAACCCCGAGAGCTTTCAGCTTGAACTCCAGAACCGTTTCGAGTGCCTAGGAAGCTCAGTGGACGAATACAACGATGGGTTCGTGGAAACTGTCCATACGACCGGGTCTAAGTTCTTCAAGGCGCGTCGTACAGATCAGAACAAGAGGCTCTCCGATCACACTCTCAAGCTCATGAAGGAGCGGCGTGAGATGATCCTGCAGTCTTCAGACGAGGCGTGTAAATACCGGCAGCTCAATAGACGGATCTCTAAATCCTTGAAGAGCGACCTCCGCCGCTTTAATACCGAGCGTATTAAAGACGCGATTGAGCGGAATAAAGGCTCCAAGGTATTTGCAAGGGATCTGGCTATTGGGCAGAGCCAGCTCACGAAACTGAAGACCGACGATGGTAGGATCTTATCCGCCAAACCGGAGCTTCTGAGGGAGATCGAGAGCTTCTATGGACAGTTGTACACGTCAACCAGTAAACCCGTCGTAGATCTAGCCAACGACCCAAGAGCTAGACTGACCCGACACTATACCGAAGACATCCCGGACGTCAGCCTGTACGAGATTAGGATGGCTCTGAAGCAGCTCAAAAACAACAAGGCACCGGGTGATGACGGAATTACGGCCGAACTCCTGAAGGCGGGTGGAAAACCGGTACTTAAGGCCCTTCAGAAGCTGTTTAATTCCGTCATACTTGAGGGAAAAACGCCACAGGCATGGTGCAGGGGTGTGGTGGTGCTCTTCTTCAAAAAGGGTGACAATGCCCGGCTGAAGAATTATAGGCCCATCTCACTTCTAAGCCATGTCTACAAGTTGTTTTCTAGAGTCATCACGAATCGTCTCGCGCGCAGGTTTGACGATTTCCAGCCACTCGAACAAGCCGGTTTCCGAAAAGGCTTTAGCACCGTGGACCACATACATACGCTGCGGCAAGTTATACAGAAGACAGAAGAGTATAACCTGCCTCTCTGTTTAGCGTTTGTGGACTACGAGAAAGCCTTCGATTCGATCGAGACCTGGGCTGTACTGCAGTCTCTCCAACGGTGCCAAATCGATTATCGGTACATCGAGGTGTTGAAGTGTTTGTACAAAAACGCCACCATGTCAGTCCGACTTCAGGACCAAGCCTCGAAACCTATCCTTCTGCAGCGAGGTGTGAGACAGGGAGACGTCATATCTCCGAAACTGTTCACCGCTGCACTGGAGGATGTCTTCAAGGTTCTGGACTGGAGAGGACTAGGCATCAACGTCAATGGCGAGTACATCACTCACCTTCGGTTTGCCGATGATATAGTGGTAATGGCTGAGACCATGGAGGACCTCAGTACAATGCTCGATGACCTCAGTAGAGCTTCCGGAAGAGTGGGTCTAAAAATGAACATGGACAAGACTAAGGTCATGTTGAATGCCCATGTCACACCCACTCCTATCAAGATCGGAGACTCTACTCTCGAAGTTGTAGACGATTATGTGTACCTGGGACAAACGGTCCAGTTAGGTAGGTCTAACTTCGAGAAAGAGGTCAATCGTCGAATCCGACTCGGTTGGGCAGCGTTCGGGAAATTGCGCGGTATCTTCTCGTCCAACCTACCGCAGTGTCTCAAGACGAAAGTCTATGACCAGTGTGTGTTGCCAGTGATTACATACGGGACCGAAACGTGGTCGCTCACAATGGGCCTCATCAGAAAGCTTAAGGTCACCCAAAGGGCAATGGAGAGGGCTATGCTCGGAGTTTCCTTGCGCGATCGAATCAGAAATGAAGACATCCGCAAGAGAACAAAGGTTACCGACGTAGCCCGAAGAATTGCCAAACTTAAGTGGCAGTGGGCAGGGCACATTGCTCGCAGAACGGATGGCCGATGGGGCCAAAAAGTTCTGGAGTGGCGACCGCGAACCGGAAGACGTTGCGTTGGAAGGCCTCCCACTAGGTGGACCGATGACCTGGTGAAGGTTGCAGGAATCCGCTGGATGCGAGTCGCACGGGACCGGTCAATGTGGCGACACTTGGGGGAGGCCTATGTCCAGCAGTGGACGTCTTTCGGCTGAAATGATGATGATGATGATATTATTCTCCTGCCCATAACCCCATTTATTCGCAGTAGGCGCAGCATGTCATCTTCCATATAAGTTAGTTTAGTTCTTTATTCAATGGGCACTATGCAGCACCGCCAGCTGTGGCCCAAAAATCTAACGCAATCCCTTGCAGAAATGCTACCTACTATGCCTACTTACTACTCCTACATACTCCCAAGAAATCAATATCATTATTGTCTATTCCAGATTACTCCAGCCATTACCAACTCGCTCTAGGAATGGTGATGCCGTGTTCTACTGCAGACTGCTGGACTACGAGCCCAAGAACTTTGAGTTTGCGAAGTCACTCCGGTAGGTGGTATTCGTAGGCATCGGCCTACAATACCTAGTGTACCTAGGTGTGAAGATTTCGTGAGTCTACATTTATCTAAGTACTCATTTATGTATGGCTGGCTACGTAGTTAAAGTAAAGAAGCATATTAAGCCTCATCTACGCCCTCCGAACTACCTAAATGGTCTCCATCTCTGGATCTAGCCCAGTGATAGGATAAAACGATTGGCAAGAACACATTGTCGTTGAAGAAAGAAGCACCTACGCAGCATTCTCGAATTTACTTTTACGATGTAACAAATTAATTAATCGCAGGACAGTGTTGATGATCCTGGATCTATGGCAGTTCGAAGAAGGCACGTGGCCCGGGTTCGTGCTGATCTTCGACCTGGACGGTCTCAAGCTAGGGCATCTCACCAAGCTTGATGTTCAGACTATCCAGCAGTTCTTGTACTATTTGCAGGTTAGAGATTCTATCATTAGTAAGTACCTACTAAAATGTGCCACGTGTCGTGGCACATTTGCGGAACGTACGGCGCCATTCGTTCAGTTGAATACGCTCGCAGTGTTTTTCAAGTTCCATAAGACGCATTAGCTGAAATTACGTCGCATTTGGCGTAGCGCCGAACCTTCCTTCAAACGATTCAGCAAAAACACATTCAGTGTAGGTATTTTGCATAGCAAGCAGAAGCGACACATCACGCAACCGAAAGTGCGGCGCGCCTAGTCTATAATGAACGTTCGGTGGTCGCCTGGTTGCCGCTCTTGGCGCGGCAACCAAGGCGTTAAGCTCTCCATAATAGCCAACATTGTAATAAAATCCATTTGGCAGGGGAATTCAACACGTAACCGCATACCACAAAGACACCGATTGACGACGACGACGCGACGTAATAGGCTAGTTTCCATCATCGATAAATTGAAAATCTATTTAGTCCGACAGTTGTAGTATTGGAAAATAATGGACACGTATTTTTTGGTTTTGTAAATCAATGAATATTGGCAAATATAAAATGCATCAAAACTCAGGAGGGCTTGTGACGTCAGAACACACTAGAAGTTATACCACGACGTGACGTATGAGAATGTTAAATAATATAATAATAATAATTTATTTGCATCAGACACAACGATCCATAACTTAGTTTATAAAACACACTCAAAATAATGTTCAATGGAATTCAAATAATCATCGAGACAAAAACACACCACACAATACTCAAATATACTAGATAAAATAAAATTTAAATTAATACAAAATTTTCTTGTCAACTAAAAATATAAAATGTCAAAATTAAAAATAAAATAAGTCAATTAAAAGTTTCGTATCTTCGTCAATATTGGTTTAAGTAACTAAAGAAAAAATACGGGTCAGATATTTTTTGATAATTCTGACGGACTAATTGGATTTTTTCGCCTATTTTCCGTCATTTGACCATTCTGTTTTCCAGGAAGCCATGTTGGTAAAAGTAAAAGGCCTGCACTTCCTCAACGCGCCGTCCTTCATGGACCGACTCATGATGATGATCAAACCGTTCATGAAGAAGGAACTCCTGGAAGTGTTGATCATTCATCAGATCGGAGCTAAGACCTTGGATAAGTTCATGCCGGTGGCGGCACTCCCGAAGGAAGCAGGCGGGGAGTTCAAGACCTTTGATCAATGCAGAGGTAATGAGAACCTTTTCATTTATAAGCCTATATGAAAAACCTTTCATGTGAAGTGATTCAATCTAGATATTTTGAACAGGCGGTCGGCGGCCCACCTTTTTCTAAATGACTAGCGGACGTCCCGCGGTTTCACCCGCGTAGTTCGCGTTCCCGTGGGAGTACGGGGATAAAATATAGCCTATACGGATTCGGAAGAATCCCTCTAAGTAATAATAAATAATCGGTCCAGTAGTTTTTGAGCCTATTCAATACAAACATACAAAAATACAAAGGTTTCCTCTTTATAATATTAGTATAGATAACCAAAGAATCACAGGACCTATTGGAATCCCAGATACAAGATAATGAAATATGTTAATTTTACAAGAATTGAACAAGAACTTCGATATCCTGAAAGCCCACAAAGTATTTTTAACTGAAATATATATTTTTTTCTTTCCAGATGAAATGCTGGCAAGATTGCGAGCTAATAAAGATTTCTTCGTAAAAGAGAACAAGAAACGTGTGATTGAAGCGAAGCGGCCAGGAAAACCGAAGACCATCTCAGACATTTTCGGAAGTGTAGAAGGGTCCTTTAAGAAACTTGATATTGATTAGTAGCATAAGTACTAATAAATTATTCGGGATCTTTTTTAAATAATCGTTGTTTAAATCAGAGCCATCTTTTGAGCAACTTTATTATCAAGAACAGCAAAGAATCAATGTTATTTTATGTGGCGCTTTCATTTGAACAAGATTTTTTTCGTTCAGTAGCCATTTATCTAAATAAAAGTTATTATATTTAAAAACTATCACTATACTAGAAGTTATTTATAACCACCCAAGACGCGATTACCGATCAATTAAAAATAAAAGTGTAATAAACCACAGAAAACTACGACCAACCCAGAAAAAAACAGACAGGTATGTGGTCATCTTGAGAATAATCATATCAGCAGTGCAAGTACGTAGCACTCGGTTCGATACGATTCGATAAATCTGACGAATCGTATCGATTCGATCGTTATCGATTGCTACGTATTTGCAGTGCAGTTACAGCTTCCACAAACCTTATGAACTACAGGGTAATATTTAACAACAAAATAAAAATTCCATGAACGTTTATTAGCAATATATTTCATAGAAACATAAATGCTGACATTTTACGCTTACACCATAGAAAATGGAATAACGACCAGCGCCGCGCAAACTGAAACAATGAAGAAAAACAACATTATTGTCTATGTCCGCTGTAACAAGGTTGGATGGTTTGTCTATGGTATGCATCAGTTAGGGTAAGTAGCATCAAAGGCTTTCAGTCGAAAGATGGTGTTGTTTGAAATCATCATAACAAAATACTGGGAAGGCTAAAATATGGTCCATATAAATAAACTAGTATTTGCTTGGGTGCGCGAGCTGCGCGCAGCTCGCGTGTCGTCGTGTTCTTGAGACGTATTCCATACCCTTATAAATTTTGAGAATCCATAAGAATCCTTAAACGAATTGGAAAAACCGTTACAACTACCCCTAGATCAGTGTGAAAACTCTTAAGAACCCCTAAAACATTATAAAATTAATATAAAAAAAAACCTAATAAAATAAAAGTAAAAAACCTTACTTAAAAACTGAGACCCATAAAAAAAAGCAGTCCCTAAAGTTTGCTTGTCGTCGGCCTGAGTTACGCTTCACCCACTCAACCTTCGTTACGCTGCGGAGGTCGCCGGCTCGCTTCGCTCGCCACCTCCCCCCTTCGCTCCACTCGGTCTCGCAGGTTCGCTCCACTCAGAACCTACCTACCACCAGACAGGTTTCGACGCCTACTATAATATTTGTTAAAACACCCAATGGCTATCTCTAACCGTTACGAAGTTACAGCCCTTTCAGTTTTAGGGGAGGTTGGGGAGGGGAGGAAATGGTATACAAATTTATAATTTCAACGGCCATCAATAGTTTTAGGTAAGAAATAAAACATTTTTCAGTAGAAAAAAAAGGGGTGAAAAGGGGGGGGGTGAAGTGGGGGAGAGTGGGGCGTTTTTCGAAAAAACAAATTTGACTATCGCGTTGCCCCTTTATATAAATTTGAAAAAAAAATGTTCCAAGTCTCTCAACTTCCGAGATCCGCCTAAAGGGGTGAAAAGGGGGGCAAGGGGGGGCAACTTTGAAAACTGGTTATTACTTTCCCGAGCCTCCTCTATACGAATCTGAAAAAAAAAATGTTCCAAGTCTCTTTGTTTCCGAGATACGATAGGGAGGGGGAAGGAAGGGGGGCGAAAAGGGGAGGTTTGGCACTTTTCCCAAACTATTCAGAGTGAGTTGTTTACGAATCTGTCAAAATATACCCACCTCCCCATCCACCATCTGGGAGAACAATTCTGTCAGTGAGTGAGTCAGTCAGTCAGTGGTAATCGAGCTTTATATAGTATAATAATGAATTAGTTAGACCACAGCAAAGCATCCAACTACTTTGACCATAATCTTAGAAATATTGGTAGTGGTGTCGATTCTGTTGCGCACAAACTTAATTTAGGTTATTGCTATCTTTTTCTCTCTAATAAAATGAGAAAGAGACGGACGTAATTTAGAGCTGTCAAATGAAGGGTGCATGTAAAAACACGTCGACTAAAAACACGGTGAAGCGCAAGGCATAAACTAGTTTGACATCTCTAACTTAGTTCATAGCGATAGCCGTCCTTTTCTTGCACTGCCTTTTAGTAAAAGATAGCAATAGCCTAAAATAAGTTGAGTTTGTACACAACAGAATCGACACCAATGTAGACAAATCTAAATTCTGTCCGGTTGATTGGTAATAGGTTTGCAAGAGACTACAGCATAACTGGTGACATGTATGTAATACACTTGTGCTAATCCTTCAGTGAATATAGGTAGTGTTACATTATGCTACAAACGATTTACTAGGTTGTTACTAGTTGGCAAAATCATTAGTTTGTACAACTCGTAGCCATTGAATCCTAGAATGATTTCCAACTCAAATATCTTTAAACCTAGACAGTTTTTGTTTTAAAATTTACTTGCGAACAGAGCTATGCATTTAGAACGTTACTCCACAACTGAACACTAAGACCTTATAAGGTGCAAAAAGTAGCTTGTTGCAATAGTCAAAAGGAAAAATCTCGTGTTCTAATATGACGAGAAAACATTATTTTAAACCTATCCACAGGATTACACACTCTAATAAATATGTACCCCTACAAATACATATAAAATAGTTGAAGCTCACCTGCGGAGTGCATTTAGTCAAACAGACCGAAGCCCATGTCCTCATCCTCAGATTCGGTGTCTTCCTTCTTGGTCTCCTTCTCTTCTGCAATTGAGAAAGTAAGAGTTAGCAGGGTACAGAAGATAGGTGGTGGTAGTGAAGTGTGGAGGATATCAGTAAAGGTAAGTTAGCAGCACAGGCTTTCAGTCGAAAGATGGTGTGTAGTTATTCATCATGGTAATAATAATTTTGTAGTTGGTAATCTAATAAATAAAATTGATCTTATGTGATGAAATTAGTCACTTATACTTAAGATTTTTGATGGAAGTGATTTATTCATCTATTCTTTTCATACATCTGAAATGAAGATTTTATATTTTATAAGTCAAAATGGTTTTTTAATGTTCTGCAGAGCGATCCAGTAACAGTTCACATACTCGAAGATACTTCTTTATTACTTAATAATATTTTCAACGACTACTGTCTACCTCAAATATTGATAAGTAGCAGAGAGACATACCTTTCTTCTCTTCAGCGGCGGCAGCAGCAGGCGCGGCTCCTCCGGCGGCGGCCGGGGCGGCGCCTCCAGCTGGCATGGATGAAAGCTTCTCGCGACCTGGACAACAGACAAAATAACATTAATATTTATACTCTTGGTGGTTCTCAATAAAGATGAGGCAAAATACGGAAGAAGGAACATTCAAAGGGTTCTTTTTGCTGTAAAATGTAGTCTAGTATCTTAATCACTGTTGTGTTAAAAGAATACGTCACCACAAATGGAGTTAGGTTATCTTAAACTAGTTCAGTTATTAAGAATTTGTTGAATTAATTGTATTTAATTGAAAAAAAAAAAAAATATTGACCCGTTTCCAACAATCACAACTTTAGGTAAATATAAATTTTCACACACCCTATCTATCATGGGGTTTAGGTTTCCGCACTTAGGCCTTGAAGTGGACTATTGTGCGTGAGCCGTGGTGGCCGAATACTCCAACCAGCCCACCTCCCTCCAGAAGCAATTTCAGATTTCACACACTCACAAGCCATCTACCTGCCTCCTATGCCCTGCCATTCTACCATGTTAACCATTGCGCTATCATTCACATGCTCACAAGTATTATTATAAAATAAAAAGCCCAGAGATGCTTACCCTGCTCAATCAGCTCCTCAACGCTCTTGCCATTGAGCTCGGAGATGACCTTCTTCAGCTTCTCTCCGTCAGCCTCAATACCAACAGAGCTGAGGATCTTCTCCACGTCCGCTGCTGCCGGGGACACCTTGCCGCCGAGCACAGCCAGTAAATACGCGGCCACGTAACGCATTCTGAAAGTAATTGAACATGCATAAGATTAGTAAACGTTGACATCAACATTATAATGGCAGGGGAATAACAGCAATACTTCAACAACATATGAATTGTTTTATGATCATATCATTTTTCGAGCATATGCTCAAGTTTAGGAACTGTAGAATATATAAGTAAGATGTCCTAGTTTCCATAGAACAAACTTTCCACATGTTTGGGATGTTTACCTAGCGCAGAGAGGTTTGCTGCCAAGTTCGGAGATATTTCGAGCAGTGAATAAGGCAACATGCACGTCCACTCACTTTTATAATCATTAGGTTATTACTGCCAAACAGCAGCTAATGTTACTATGTATGTTTTGAGGTTATAACTACACAGGTACGAAAAAATAAGCGATATAAACCATTTTAGTTCACGAATCGGATTTGGCATGTATTCAAGGTCGATAATTATGAGCAGGATACACAAATGCACATAGATAATTGGAAACTCACACAGAATATTCACAAAAACACAATATCAACACACATGGTCCTGAACAAAATGAAATCGGTGGTCAGACACCTCGGAGGCTCGGACTAATGAAATACATGAAATACCTGTGACGGGTTGCGAAAGATACATTCTATGTTTAGAATGGTCACGATACTTGGTGAATAACTTATCAAACACAGGTATTGCCGCCTTGTGTTGTGCAAGTCTGGCGTATCATAATCCAACTATATCTCACAATATACACTACAATCGTGTAATAATCGTTTTACCACACATTCTATATGCACTAAACATTAATAACACGGATTTATTTTAGAATTTTCACTTACTTTTAAGTCGTTTGACACGAAACGTGTGATGCCGAAAAATAAACGTTCGTCCTGAACAAAATGTCAAGAGGAAAGAGGGCGGGGGAGCAGTGTTGCCAACTCAACTACTTCAAAATATGCTAGATTGGTGTTAAAAATATGCCAAAATATGCTAACCTTCTCTAAAAATATGCCAACAAAAAAATGGCAGTATTTAGAAATTAACTCAGGGGAATAGAATATCAATGTTTTGATATTCATCAACATTAGCTGATGTGGAAGGCTGAGAGCTAGAGTTGTAACTCTCTTTGATTCCGATACAAAGTAGTACATTGTCTGGAACAGTGTAAGACTATCAGCACTTTCCTTCTCTTTTTAGGCTGAATCTGACGTACAAAATAGCATTCAGGGTTCTCACCACCAAATCGACGCGGAGTCGAGTATCGATTTCAATTTTTATTTCAAGAAAGATTGTGATTTGCATTCTTTTCATGTTTTATAAAATATGTCAAAAAAATGAATATGCTTTATGCTAAAAGCTAAAAAAAATTGCTAAACAAGAACAAAATATGCCAAATGTAGCATATAATATGCTAAATTGGCAACACTGCGGGGGAGCGTCACGTATTTGACTTGACAGTTCGTTCATAGACGTCACTAGAGTTGCCAGATAAGTGATTATCTAATCGATTCGATTAATCTACTAAAACGAAAGAATAGAAAAACTATCCAATTTTATAACTGATAACGTTGTCAATAAAACTGCCATTGTTTATACCTTTTGGTAAAAAATAGGTATTTGCTCACAAATAGTACTTTGATGAATAACGGAGTCGTAGAAATAAATAGGCACTGTGTACATTTTTAAGAAAGCTGTTGAAAAGACTATTCATCTCTAGACTAAATTAGATTTTTAAAATAAACCTATACGTAAACTAGATAAATAGTACCTACTTAAGCGGACATATTATATTTGTATTGGATTTATTAAAAAATAAATAATAATTTTAACGTACGCTGCACACAAATATTTTTTACAAATCAGTAATTCAATCCCAAGCTGCAAGATGGCGCTGTAAGTTACGTTGAATTACTTAGATAAAATGTTTCACAAAGATTTTTATAATACGAAATCTTGTTCTGGAAAATTGCTATTTTTTGTAAAAGCAGAAAATACAATCATGAAATGGTTCGTCCATTGAAAGTTCTCGGTTCCATCCCTTGGCTTGCTTTATAGATGGGAGGTTTTGTTTACCTATACAAGGTGGAAGGTATATCGGTGCCAAAACGTTTACCACGTATTCAGTACATAGATCAGAACCCCCTAAAAAATTTTAATCGGTAAATAAAATAAAAAAAACAGCTGCTCCATACATTTCGAGCGTGTCAAGACGTCCGCTGCTGGACATAGGCCTCCCCCAAGGGGGGGGGGGTTTGGCCATAATCACCACGCTTGGCAGGCGGGTTGGCGATCGCGGTGCGGTTGTTACAAAAGCACAGAGAACGCTGCTGCCCATTCTCTGGTTAGTCCCTTAATTGCCTCTTACGACACCCACGGGAAGATATGGGATGGTATGGTGCTATTCTTTACGTCCGACACCATACAGATAACGTGTGTAGATATTGCCCCTCGCATAATATTAGATTCAGTTTTGTAGGAAACAGCTGCTTTTTGAATAACCGACGAAATTTTTTCTGTATGGGGAGGGGGACTAAGAAAGGTGTACTGAATAAGTACGTGGTAACTGTTTTAGCGTTGGTGTCGGATTACACTCTATCTTTTTTTTTTTGTATTTGATGAATGAGGATTTCAAACTTAGGTACTTACATAAAATGTGGAATTTGGTTAACATTCTTGCAAACAATAAAATTAAACTAAATTGTGCTCCTTCAAAACTATTGATTGACTCGAAACACGTTACGAACCCAAATGAAATTTGCCAGATTTTTAACGATAACAATGAATGCTTCTAATTCAACGTTACTTGAAGACAGTCATTGCTGTAGGCAATCTATGACGATTATTTCAATTTCTAGCTGTTTCTTGATTACACCTGCTCATGGTTTTGGCACCACTTACATTCAATTATTATAGAAGTCGGATATTTCAGCAAGACAACGGTTACTAGTCAATCAACAATAAGAACTCGGCTTTCCATTTTCCTCACAATTCTTTAAAGTGTACCTACAAACAAACATATTACTCTTTGAAAATCTGAAAATGGTTACTGATGAAAGGTATACCTTCTCGAAGTTATCAACTCGTCACGCTGTTTCGGAAACTATCGAGAACAGTGTGCGATGGGTATATTTTTTCATAGTGAATCCATTAGTCTATAAAAAATCATTGGACCTTTCGAGGTGTCTGGTGTCTTGTACTAACTTCCGAGAAGAGAATAGAACAGGACCATATCTTCTTACAATTTGTTCTCGAGCAGCAATACATAGAGCCCACAATCCTTGGCATAGAATTGGCATCAATCACTCATCTATAGCACCACGTAAACAGTCTGCAGTAATGACCTTTTCTTGTTAAAATCAACAATAGTAATAGACAGTCTCCTCAATTTAGTTTCATAATACCTACTTAGGTACCTACGTCATTTCTCTTGGAGCGACGCGACGGCGACGGGTATGATTAGAAATTATAAAGTGATGTAGCATCTAGTTTGCGGCAGATAAGTAGGAATTAAGGGTCATTGCTCTTTCCTTAATTTCTCTGCGTTGGTACCCCGACAACACAATATGAATCGTTTTTTGTGACTAGAAAAAGTCAAGGATCACGATAAAGGTCGTTTCGGGACAAGTTTATGTCATTATTTCTGTTTTCGGAATTATGTATTTGAACAAATTAATGTATGCGGGTTAATGACCTTTATTTCCTAGTAATCTGGCGCAGACTATAGACAGGAAACCGATTATAAATAACAGCTAACAGATACAAACATGCCGAAGACAATGTTTGTCTTGGATAGATTATATTTTGAAGAAGGGTTTTCAATCTTTAAAGAAATGATGTCACGTCTCTGCCTTGGTTGTTTTTTAAATCTGATAGATAATCAAACCCGGTACATCAGTCTTGTAACATAAATCAGATAAAATGAAGATACGGTTCCCGTCACCCGTAAATAAAGAAGCCAATCGCACAGCCTCATCGTAATTGCCAATCGTCCTCCCTCTTTGATAAACCTGCCAATCATACCTAGTACAGACCTTACTGATACAGCAGCCACTACATTAAATAACGTGTTATTCCGAGGGTGTAACATACTTATTAGAACGCAGTATCAATAACAATAACAGATACCTAACCCAGATCCTATTTGTATTGAGTTGCACTTTCAAATGGTATTTCCACCACTTTCTATGTCATGGATGGAATAACTGCTATTCTATGTGATATTTCCAACAGATCTGAGTAATGACCGTACTCTACCGCCAATGGTGAAAGTTTTATCGGCACGACATATAGCGTTAATCATAACAATTTCCCGATGGAAACCGTTTCAGGAAATAAGTGAGCATTCATTTAGATGCAATCAATGATACTCCGCTGCGGATTGGTTTAGTGTATTCTGTTGTATTGCAAAGTTAATTAATTGACTAAGCATAGTTGTTATGACAGTATAGTGGTATACTTCTTATGAGTCTCAAACAAGTTACATTACAAAGAAGCGAGTATTTAGGAACATACATACAACACCAACATACATTTAATTTTTATCTTTGTTTCGATAATTCAAAAGTGCCTCTGGCCTACTAGAAATAAATGTTTTGATTTTGATTTCATATTAGGAGAAATTCACCGTTTAACCCCGAACTACGATTATACGCTGAGGGGAAAACCAATAAATTAAAATTTTAAGAGCATGCTAGGAGTTCCCGCGACGCGACTTGCGACGAGACGACTCACTAACGAGCGAGACGCAAATCGCAAAGCGCATTACCTGAGAGCGGGAACGAGGCGTAATGGTAACGTGACGTTGAAGTTAACTTTTTGCGACACCTCAGGTGGCAAACACGAGAAGAATGCGTGGCCCAATTCTCTCGGGCTTTAATAAATAATAATAGAGGTAAACCACCAACCATCTGACCCACCGGACTTCCTTTATTTGTTATTTTACGACTTTTATTAAAAAGAGCGGAAATCCTTTTGTTAAACTGAAACCACACATTATTGGATGGGTTCAGTTTAGTTACTAAGTCTGAAAACAGTGATGATCAACCATATGGCCTCGTGTTAAGGTGAAAGCGTCAGGGTAGCCCGCGAAATTCTTTTCTTACGAGGAACGACTTCTTCAAGGTCAAAGTCATTTCTCGACCTTTATGAACTTGGAAGGTTGTATTGATGATTTTGATGATTATAATTATGTAATTACATACGTCTAACAGTCGCGAACAATATTTTAATCAACATACAACCGAACACTGGCCTGCCGATTGCAAAAAAACGTAAGAAAATTAGAATTTGGCGGGCTACCCTGGAGCATCCACTTTAACCCACACCCTTATCACATGTATGTTAGTCTGTAAGGTATTTATCTATGGGCGAAAGTTGCCTGAAAATAAAGGTTTTATTTTTATTATTAATGTAAAATTATTTTTTAGCTCTATCGAAAAACTATTTTGCTATTTTTTAAATTAGAGAATTTTAAAATATCGAGTGAATAAGTTACATAGAGGTAACTTATTCACTCAATATTTAAAATTCCCTCAAACGACTCAAAGTATACTTCGAGTCGTGCTTGCTTATTAACACCAACCGCATTAATTATAAGTAAGAACACAGAAATCCATTTCAGCTCTTAATTCTATAGAATACCGATATAAAACGAGTTATTTTTTATTTAGATTTTAGACTTCTGACTATCAATTACTGATACTCAACATCACAAGAGATATTTGGTCACGTTGGGGTCTCTCTCTCTCCTCTACAATAAAAGAACGGTCATCGATCTGTGGACTGACCACCGCAAGCGCAGAGCGATACCTCCTAGATCATCACTATGACATCAGCAAATCTATCACAATTGGTATGAGCTCAGAGCTCAGTCCATATAGCCAGCGCGGTCTCCCGACCGTAAAGCCGAGTAGTCCCGAAATACACCGGACGGCGCGCAGCGCGGCGTACAATAAAAACTAAAACTGATACGCAACGACCGCCGTCGCACGCGCACCTAATATTAGACCAGACAGGCCAAAGATTATGGATGTTGGGTAGCAGTTGAGTTTTGTGCCTAAGAACTATTTCTTATTAGATTGAAGTATTTACAAATCGAAATCGAAATCCAAGCGTTTCCCAAGAAAAGTAAAAAATAAGAAGCTTATTACCCTGCCGTACCTTCCGTTGCGTTGGAAGGCCTCCCACTAGGTGGATCGATGACCTGGTGAAGGTTGCGGGAATCCGCTGGATGCGAGTCGCACGGGACCGGTCAATGTGGCGACACTTGGGGGAGGCCTATGTCCAGCAGTGGACGTAGTTCGGCTGAAATGATGATGATGATTACCCTACCTCTTTACTATCTTACCTTAATACCTGTAAAAGAAGAGTTTGGGGACAGCTGGAATGTTTATCTAAGTTTTTCAAATTCATTATTAATTAATCATTACTGCGGTATACGTAGGTACCTAGTAGGTATCTCTTTCTTAATTAAGTTACCTATATCCATAGTGAAATCTATGCTAGACAGTCTGTTGCTTAATGCACGAAGTATCTAGTACAGTACCTAACCTATTCATTCCGTTGAGCACGTTAATTACTAGAACAGCTGTGTAAGCTTAGCCAGTACAGCTTACTTGTTGCTTAGAAGCAACTTTAGAACATAAATGCTTAGAGAGTCTTGAATGCAAATTAAAATAGTTGTTATCAACCGATCAATTACAAAACGTAAATATACAACATTTGAATAAATCGAGTAGGCACATTTACATTTTTTGATACAGGTAACCAAGGATCTTTTGAAATTTTAATAACATTGACAGGGGGAGCTCTAAAGCTGCTGAGATTGTATTGAAAAATTGGATAGCAGTGTTAGATCCATTTTCATGCCATGTGCTAGAAATTTTTTGTATCTTGTAGGTTCCTACTGATAAAGTCGAAAACCTATTAAAGATATTTGACAGATTGTAATAGCTTGATGTGCTGTCGTCTCTACACCTTAGTGGTAGGTAGCAGTAGTGAGTGATATTTAACCAATTTCATCGATAAGATTGTAAATCGATTTTTAAAATAGTTGAGTCCAGTCTCATATTATTATCTTTGTCGAAGCATAAACCAACCCCGATACAGGCGGTTTATTGGTTAGTTGGCGCGTGAGCTACATATCAATAGAACATTCCTACCGTTTTACCTGTTACTGGCACGAATCGTACACACAAACCGTAAATATTATTTGAGAAATTAAAATTCCCATAAATATTAACAGTGCGACTATAAATTTTACAACAGTGTAAATAAAATGGCATTTATTTGAGAGAACAGAATTATAATCGATTAAAATAATGTTTGGAAAGATAAAGTGTGTTGTGAAATCGACTAAATTTTAGTGGTGTGCAAAATATAAACAAAGTTTTAAAATTGGAACAAATTGGGCTCTAAAATAATATTAGTTTTGTTTTGTGATGGAAACTTGCATGGTGAATCAGAAAATAAAAGTGAATAAAATAACAATAAAGCTACGAAAATAGGTAAGTTTATTACATGCTATATTTTTATTTGAATGGAGGTGTAGAGAGACTATGCATGCGTTCATTCACTTCTTTCCGGCCGGCAGGGTGGCAGCTGAGCCAAGAAGGTAACCAAACGTTAATTTTTGTTTTTTAACGGCGAAAAACGAAATGAATAGACAGGTATTTCTCGCATTTGTCGTAATAAGTATGTAGTGTATGTATAACGAGCCTAGAATTTTTCTAAAGAGCATTCGATAGAAGTATTAATTTTGTTCTTACGACGATTTTTCAATATTATTAAATACCCATAGCTACACACGTAGGTATGTAACCTACATAGAATTACTGATGTACCTATCAAAAAACAGCTGTTGGAATAATGTTACTAGTAATTTAAAGCAATTACAATTCTTGCTCCATATAGATATCCGTTGCCATACAAAATAGTTGTTTTTTTGTTTGCATTTGATTTGCTTTGATTCCAGGCAAGGGAGTTTTCAATAGGCACCTACATTTCAATAATGTTTAAATCATTGTGTTCAAATGCAGTTTTACACGTCGTTTTGAAAAAAAAAACAATAAACATCCCATAGAGAAACAAATTTGAAAGAATAGGTACTACCTACTTACCTAAAACTTTTACTCCTTCCAACTTGTTGTTAAAAATAGCGTAAATGAAAGTAGAATTGTTAAGTAGGTAGGTATACTTATTTAAAAAATTAAACTTAATTTTAGTCGTGACATACCGAGTTTTAAATTTAACACTGTACTTTTTATTCTTATTTTTTGCGCTATCTCCATAAATTCAGTAAAGCCTCGTTGATCCAATGTATCAACTTTTTATTATGAAAATAATATGAAAAATGCTAACAAGATTTTTAATAATTTATATTATGCGCATACGATGTCCACGTTTCGCTAAAGTATCAATGTGTCACACAAATCATAACTGATTATGTCAAAACGGCCAAAATGGCGGAAGTCCTACAATCCACGCGCGCGTCGCAATGGCAGAAGTGCTTGTTAGTGGAGTTTTATTACTTATTCGAGTCTTTTTATGTTAAGTGGGGTATCGTGGATACATTTTTCTGAAATTAATATGATTTTTGTGATTAAATAACTGCCATAAATTGTGTAAGAGGAAGTGGTGAGCTACTTTTACGTCGTTGAAGTCGAAACATCTTTGGAGACAAGAATCTATGATTGAATAACGCTGGGATAATCACTGGCCATTTTATACAAGTCAGTACCTATGAAAACTGTAGGTATTCAATTATTTTTCAGTAATCATTGAGGGTTTACCTAAGTAAAAAATCATAAAATCGTTCACTGACAGACACCTCACTGTCTTAACCGCTGTGTCTATAAGTTTGCAACAACCGTGAGCAATCACAATTAGATAAAGTCTTTAGAAAACTTATGCTGAAGCTGAGAGAATGAAAGCTTGTGAAGTTCATCACCTACTTTGCCAGTAGAAAATACAATCCAGCACATGGCTTGTTCAAAACAAAGAATATCCATTTAATTTTAAAGACGTAAATTTGTCTCGTCTAAATAATAACAGCCGCTCGGGTCGATCTTTAGGTTACGCCGCGCTTGGCTGCGTTGATCCATGGATGGGTGACCACCCATTACATACCGAGTTTCCTCCGTGCTGCGGAAAGCACGTTAAGCCGTTTGTCCCGGCGGCCATTTGTAGATCTGACAGTCGTTACAGGTAGTCAGTGGCCCGAAAGCCTGACAACCAGTCTTACCAAGGGGTATTCATTCAAATTCTTTATTTCAGACATGAGTCCATAGTGTTAGTAGCAACAAAAAAACTTAATAACTAGTGTTAGTATTGTATTTACTACCCAGTACGGGCCGTCGCTCCATGTGAAATAGTGGTATTCACCTGCATCCGGTAAGACTGGAAGCCGACCCCAACATAGTTGGGAAAAGGTTAGGCAGATGAAACTTTGGCGTAAAACGTGAATTTCCAGTTTTAAAAATGACATACTGGTGTCGATTCAGTTTTGGTCAAACTAAACTTAATTTAGGCTATTGCTATCTTTTACTAAAAGGCAGTGCGAGAAAAGGACGGCTAGAGCTATGAATTAAGTTGGAGATGTTAAGGTGAATGCTCCAGGGTAGCCCGCGAAATTCAAATTTTCTTACGTTTTTTGCAATTTACAGGCCAGTGCTAGGTTGTATGTTGATTAAAATATTATTATGCGAACAATATTTTAATCAACATACAACCTAGCACTGGCCTGTAAATTGAAAAAAACGTAAGAAAAATTGAATTTCGCGGACTACCCTTGAGCATCAGCCTTAAACTAGTAGTAGTTACAGCTTTGAGCTTCACCGTGTTTTTAGTCGACATGTTTTTACGTGCACCCTTCATTCGTATGGAAATATTAGTTCCAACTAAATTTGACAGCTCTAAATTACATCCGTCTCTTTCTCGTTTTATTAGAGAGAAAAAGATAGCAATAGCCTAAATTAAGTTTAGTTGGAAAGTAATGGGGGAGGCCTTTGCCCAGCAGTGGGACAGAATAGCCTAATAAAATAAAAGTTTATTTTGTGCACAACAGAATCGACACCACTGACGTCACATTTCCCAAAAATGCACGTGGCGAGTAATTCGTTTTTTTTTTTTTTATATTGTAATCTGCAATCAGCTATGCTATGAGCAGATGAGTTGTAAGATGTGGCAGTTTGAGTGTGTCCTCCAGTGAGGTCATCTCCTCATCAGTAGACCATAGAAGTGGATTATATGGTCAATTATTGATATGTCTTTCCGCTTTAGCCGTTTTTTGTAGCGTCTGGTTGTTAGATTAGCCGCCAATTTGTTGGGGTGTCTTTCCAGCTTCTCTTTGTATGTCTCTGTAGTGTTATGGCTCTCTCCCTTCATCGTGCTCATCCTCAGATGATGGTGTATTTCTGCGTTGGTGATGTACCATGGGACATTGCATAGGTTTCTGAGGATCATGTTCTGCATCCGCTGTATTATTATGATATTGGAGTCGCAAGCGCTGCCCCAGAGTTGTATACCATACATCCAGACAGGTTTAAGAACGCTCTTGTATATGAGTAGTTTGTTGTCTACACTTAGTTTGCTGTTTCGGCCCAGTAACCAGGAGAGGCGAGTGTATCGAAGTTTGAGTTCTTGCCTCTTAGTTTTGGTATGGTGTCTCCATGTAAGGCGTCGGTCTAGGTGTAGTCCAAGGTATCGTACACTGTCTTGATGAGGTAGAGTATTGTTTCCCAGGTGTACAGGAGGGCAATTACCTTGTCGCAGTGTAAACGTAACATGTACGGATTTTGATGCGCCAGCCTTTATCCTCCATTTTTGGAGCCAATTGGTAATATTGTTGAGGCTTGTTTGTAGCTTTTGTGTTGCGAGCACAGGGTTCTTGTCGCTTGCTAAAATTGCCGTATCATCTGCGAATGTGGCTGTAGTGACACTCTCATCTTCTGGCAGGTCAGACGTATATATGGTATACAGTACAGGTCCCAGGACTGATCCTTGTGGCACGCCAGCGTCTATTTGGTGGAACTTGGAAGTGGAGTCGGCTTCCTTCACCTGAAAGAGTCTATCTGCCAGGTACGATTTTAGCAGTAGATAGTAACTGTGAGGGAGGCTATTCTTGATTTTGCAGAGTAGTCCTTTATGCCAGACCTTGTCAAAAGCCTGTTGTATGTCAAGAAAGACTGAAGAGCAATACTCTTTCTCCTCTAAAGTCTTTCTAGTAATTAGAATTGGAAATAATAATTAGTAGTCGTGACAAGAAAGCAATTACCATTCAAATTAGACTGCTACTAATAGCCTTTTTTTTTATTCGGATGGGAAATCATCAAATAACCCCTCCCGCTCTGGGCGGAGCAGGAGGGAGTGTCAGACTTTTACTGACTAAAACCCATCCATGTTCCTTCATCGCCCTTTGTGTTCCGGGGCCACGGTATCTCTTTCGAACAGTCCCGCAACCCCGGCAGGCATCGGTCCTTACGGACCCCTCCCTTTTTGCTGACTCTCTTTGAGGCGCGCGTGGAACACGAACGCGCCGTCGACACGGCCTGTCGTCATGAGACGGACGGACGGCGAGCTAGCCCATAGCCCACCGTCCACAGGCCCGCGCCTACGGTGGCCGGGGGCCACGTGGTGGTGGCCCCCGACGCCCGGGGCGTCTCCCGCGGCGGCCGGGACGTTGAGAGGTTCTCTCCCTCTCACGTTCCGCCACCTCCTTCTCTAGCATTACTGCTTCGCAGAAGGAGGTGACGGCGTCCCATTCCGTCTCGCTCTGGACCATGGCTTGCACCAGGGCCGGACGCGAGAGGTCGCCGCCGCCGATCGCCGCTTCGAGGACACGGCGGTGCTTCGCTCACGCGGGGCACACCTCCACCGTGTGTTCCACCGTGTCCTCCGGTCGATCCTCACAATGGAAGCACCCGGGCGTTTCCTCCCGCCCGATTCGGTGCAGGAACCTCCCGAACACTCCGTGTCCGGTGAGGACCTGCGTCAGGCGGAAGGTGAGGACGCCGTGGCGTCTCTCAAGCCACTCCTCAAAGAGGGGACTTATCGCCACTATCGTGGCGTGCCCGCTACTAATAGCCTGGAGCCTTGTTAGGTAGAGTAACACTGGCAAGCACTAAAATATTTTTAATTGACTCAAATTATAATTGGTGTTGTTTGTTTGTGGTTACGGCCCCGGCTAACGAGTGGTAGGGCGTGGGATCAGCGCCAAACCTCGGTAGGAATGCTACGTTCTTTCTTCTTCGTCGTCACACTCTTGGCAGAGTGGTCGTGGTCGTCACATCAGGGGTGGTGGCAAGCTTCACAATCCGTCGCCATTCCTCCCGTACTGTGGCTTTCTTGTGCATTCGTGGAGTGCAGTTTTAACTTGGTCGGTCCAACGCATTGGTGACCTGCCGCGCGCTCTTGTGCCTTCAACCTTTCCCTGCACTACAAGTCGCTCCACTGATGCTACGTTAGTTTGTGTAATTTATCATGACCATTGCTCTCAAAACTTTCAAGAAAAAAAAAGTGAGAAAACAGACACCATGTCCAACGATAAAAAAATCTATGTGACATCTACCTATCCGCTCCGGGCACGCTACTCTTGGTGATTACTAGCCCACTCCCTACTTACTTCTCGGCTGTGTCCCTGTGTCCCAGCCGTGGACATTTATTATAGGCTGATTATACCTTGTTTGATGGTCTTTAGAGTAGTTCTGATTTTGAGGCGACTTTGTCGTTGGTCAAGACATTGTGGTCCTGAGTTCATTATCACAGTTCGCTGTAGGTACTATCGGGGTCTTTTCCGCCTGACCATTTTAATTTTTTTTCACTTAAATCATGCGGAGGCGCCGAACCACGCCCCCTTAAAGTTTGGGCCTATTAGGAAAGCGTCAACTTTGGCGCGCAAATTAACAATAACTCTCGTTTGGCGTGCGTCGTCAATGCGCTCGGCCGATTCGGTATCTTTTCATTCATTTTTTCTACACAAAGTCAACGGGGCGGGGCTAGAGAGCGTTTTTATGTTGCGATTGCAAGCAAAAATGAGCTTAGTGGTGGTCAGGCGGGAGTGTCATCGATAGTGCGTACCTGCATATTAGGCCCTACACAAGCTGCGACAGAACACAGTGCTACGCCGTCCGCTTGCAGTCCATTCAGTACTTGGTGGTCCTAAAGTTTTCCTTTTAGTGGTTGTCTCTGTTATTTATATCTATTTATTTTATATCTAATACTATAAAGAGGTGACATTAAATTTGTTTGTAAGTCAGTATAGGGGGTTATCTTCGGTACTATTGCTCCGATTCCGAAAATTCTTTCACTAACGGCAAGCTACATTATTAGTGTTACTGGATATATTTAAAACGTTCCTGTGAGTAAATTCCGTACATAACGGAAGCGAAGCCGTGAGCAAAAGCTAGTGATTAAATGTTTATAAAATCCTTTGACTTCGGAAAACTATGCCCAACAAAATAGTCTAAATCTCTGGTCATTCAATTGAATGGTAAAATCCAAACAAATCCAAAGAGCTTTTCTGAAAATTTACTGTAAATTTTTAATATTATTAGGTAGTTCCGATTCTAGCCCCATTCTGACGGCTAATAGTAACTGTCTATCGGCTAAAGCTAAATCGTATTAGAAGTTTTACACCGGATCAGTATTGCCTCAATTCGAGCTGTTCACCTTTCTTTCTATGAATCTCCATACTGCAATTATTACACAATAGTGTATTAAGCATCGTAGGTGTAGGTAATATTCGTAATGTCATCGCCTCAAATAGGGGTATGCCATAATCCAGTGTAGTGTGCTTGAACTTAAAGCTACACAACTCACTTTCCTCAATCAATCAACTTGTAGCACTTAGCTCAACACCTGGAACCAACAAAACACTATTCATTTCAACAGGAAAGCCCACGATTCCATTACACAATACCAATAAGAAATCTAATAAAATTACCTAACAATTTCCTCTTTCCATTCTATTCACATTACTAGGTGTTGGTCCTAAGTGGCGCGGCCATTTATTGCCAAAAGTCCCACAAATAATGACTGCAGAATAAATCCTTGGTTTCGCCACGTATACATGTTTTATTACACCGTGTAACGTAGGAATACGTCATTGTTAGTGTGGATACATTCGGGTGTGGGGCGCAAGGAAAGCCGTCGTACCTTTAATAAAAATAATAAAAATCTTTATTTCTACAATAACCTTCAACATTGCAGACTAGGTACTTCTACTTGAGGAATATCGCTAAGTCAAGTCAAATTAAGTTGCAGGAAAATTAGATTAAAATATTCGTGATTCTAATATTTTTCGACAGAATATGTTACAAACCAGTTACATTTATATAAATTTTTCATGGGTAATGAATAAAACAGCTGGTACTTACCTACAAAAGTGACCACGGTCAAAATGTATGGAACAGCTGATTTCTTCACCCCTTGTAGGCGGAGGTACCAATTTAAGTTAAATTTCATTTTCGAGTTCTATAATTTAGTTACCTGTATCAAATTAGTTTAGATAATCAACACAAAAATAATTATTTTTAATTGATTAAATATTACAACCTTCTATTTAAATACATGATTACTAAGCAAGTAGTTACGTTCCTCAACAATTCATTTACGAAGACCAGCAAAATGCTGTGACCTGAAGAAGTTTCACAAAGCTGGTTCCAAGAGCTTGGAAATTGAAGAGGTCAATTGTCACCGAAATGACGGGAAAAATATTGTTCGAGGAAGTAGTAATGTTGGTAAAAAGGTTTGCAAACTAAATTGGCGTCTTGTGGAGTCTAAAGGGAATCTTATTTAGATAGGAAATGGAAGTTTTGAAAGGATTCAACAAATACAAATATAAACTCTGTAACAACTAGTGAAAACACTCTTTAGTTCAAATTTTACATCTTTGTGTTATCAATGACTCTGTTTGATACATACATGGATAAATAAAAGTGTATTATTGGATAATGTTTGACTCGGCGTCGAGAGATGAAATCGAAAATTGCAATAATATTTAGATTGTACATATTTAGTAGGCACTCATTTGGCTATCGGGATGCTTGTGTGTGTTTTTAGTGTTATTTCCTGCAATTCACGTCATTGTACATATTTACAGGTTTCTATCTCCATCATTCATTCATAACAATTGACTTGGGTCGACGCAGCACGTCTTCTTATATACTTCTCTATGACTTGGGTCGACGCAGCACGTTTTCTTATATACTTCTCTATGACTTGGGTTGACGGAGCACGTCTTCTTATATACTTCTCCATGACTTGGGTCGACGCAGCACGTCTTCTTATATACTTCACTATGACTTGGGTCGACGCAGCATATCTTCTTATATACTTCTCTATGACTTGGATCGACGCAGCACATCTTCTTATATACTTCTCTTATGACTTAGATCGACGCAGCACGTCTTTTTATATACTTCTCTATGACTTGGGTTGACGCAGCACGTCTTCTCATATACTTCTCTATGACTTGGGTCGACGCAGCACGTCTTCTTATATACTTCACTATGACTTGGGTCGACGCAGCATATCTTCTTATATACTTCTCTTATGACTTAGATCGACGCAGCACGTCTTTTTATATACTTCTCTATGACTTGGGTTGACGGAGCACGTCTTCTTATATACTTCTCCATGACTTGGGTCGACGCAGCACGTTTTCTTATATACTTCTCTATGACTTGGGTTGACGGAGCACGTCTTCTTATATACTTCTCCATGACTTGGGTCGACGCAGCACGTCTTCTTATATACTTCACTATGACTTGGGTCGACGCAGCATATCTTCTTATATACTTCTCTATGACTTGGATCGACGCAGCACATCTTCTTATATACTTCTCTTATGACTTAGATCGACGCAGCACGTCTTTTTATATACTTCTCTATGACTTGGGTTGACGCAGCACGTCTTCTCATATACTTCTCTATGACTTGGGTCGACGCAGCACGACTTCTTATATACTACTCTATGACTTGGGTCGACGCAGCACGACTTCTTATATACTACTTCTATGACTTGGGTCGACGCAGCACGACTTCTTATATACTACTCTATGGCTTGGGTCGACGCAGCATGTGTTCTCATATATTTTTCTATGACTTGGGTCGACGCAGCATGTGTTCTCATATATTTTTCTATGACTTGGGTCGACGCAGCATGTGTTCTCATATATTTTTCTATGACTTGGGTCGACGTAGCATGTCTTCTTATATACTTTTCTATTACCTACTCCTCATCTCAGCAGTAATTTCCTGTTATTTCTTGCCATGTCATCACACAGTCCATCAATCGTTTATTTGGTTTTGGCACTCATAAAGCAACTTCTTTACAGGTTTCAATTTAACAAAAATATTAATTTTAAACCTCTGCCTCTTGCTTTCCTTTAACGGATAGACGAAACCAAACACAATTACATCATTCGAAAAACAAAGAAAATTAATGAATAATCATCTAAAAAACATGAGCATTACTCTTTCTTTTCATCTTTATAGATTGAAAAATGACAGGCGGACATTTTTAAAATCTTTAGCTCAAAAATTCACACATTATTGATCGCACATTTCACGGGCTGACGTCAAAATCGTATGAAACGTTCGCGTCGTGCGTGGGCGCAGGTGACGTTACATCAAAGCTCGATGATTTAATTTTACAATATGTACGTAATATCTGTAGTTACGACGTATCTATTACAGTCTCACTCAAGCATTGTCCGAGACGAGCGGTTCGGGAGGCGGCCTTGTGGGTCAATGTGGGTGATTGATTAAGGCCGCCATTAAACCATACCCATCGGCACACGAACGTCGCGTTCATATTGTTCGGCAAACCGGTCTCAGGTCCATCTTCAGGTTTTCCGAACAATTGAATGACATAAATATGAACGCGATGATTGTATATTTGCGCGACCAATCATCAACAACAATCTATGTTACTTAAATTTTGACTAGTGACATTATGCAATTTGCAAACATAATAGTAGAGTCTTTCAAAGAGGGTATCCAATTAAAACAGCCACCCGTACACAAGTAACTCATTAAACTGACTAGTAAATTTAACTTCACGGACCATAGAGTAACACACACACATACCCATAAACTTATATATTCCCTACAGGGGAAACAGTGGAATACGCCTTGCCAATGTTGGTCTAACTTCAATAATTTCAAAGCCGCAAAAGGTGGAACTGTTTAATTGCGTACACATGAGTTCAGCACTCATGTGTACGCAATTAAACAGTTCCATCTTACCAGCTAGTTCTAATACAGTTTCAGCGCTAGACTAACCAGTTTAATATGTGCACATAAAGAGGCTCACTGGCTATAAATACCTTTGCCACTCAAACGTCAAAGTTCGTCCTTACATTAATTTTTGACATTGACAGCTCCAACTTTAGATTTATTGTCTGTGGACAATAGAGCCGCAGTTGTCACTTTGATTGACAAGGCGAAGTCGTTACGAAGGAGGTCTCGTTAAAAGTTTCATTAATTATTCTTTCAGGGCTACTTTTGTAATTAAACCCAGCTGGTGGCCGAAAATATTTCTGGATTCCTGTAATTATTTTCAGTGCTATTTAAAATGTAAATTGTTTTAATTTTTCCATTATGACGAACCATTTGTTTTTGTTTTGGAAATCTAATGAAATTTTTCATAATTATTGTTTTTCACTTGTCAAAGTAACTCTACAAACTTGTGATTGCTATGAGGGCTTTCTGAGCCAAGTTGTATATCTCAAGAAAGCCATTCGATAATCATTAGACAACGTTGAATGTTCTCGGCGTAATTAATAATTTCCCTACAGCCAAAAGGCCTGCCATCTACTAATACATTCCTGGTGGAGGAACCCAATAACACTTTTCACGACCAAGGCATTAATCCTAGGACCTCACACTGATCAGTAGCGCTTGTGGGCAGACTGACGAGGCAGTCTACAGTCCAGAGTTCTAGACGAAGAACATAAAGCCAATTACCAACAATAACGTTAGACATTTACAATAATGTAGTTCGAGTAATATAATGTATTCTCAGAACAATCATCTCTAGCCAAATTGCGCGTGTCGAATATTTCTATACTTTGTTAATAATAAGTTAGTACCAGACTGGTTAATTATTGCTTTATCGTTCATTTTATATTGCTATGCCAAGTCGTAATGTTCTACAATCTGATTCGTACAGAAGCCAGCACACCCTTATGTCCCCAGCCGTGCCTGATCGGGCACGGTGCATTGTTATTTTAATTGTGTCTGTAATTGCGGTTATCTAAGTGTTAAGCTTCTGCAATCTGTCAAACTTTAATAGATTTTCAAATTTGTCGCTAAAGCATTAGGTTCAAGGTTGATTGGGAACATTTGACAGTTTCGGGTAACTTGATGTGCTGTTGTCTTTGTATCGTACTTATCTACTTGATTGTACGTTATTTGATTTCCTAACTATTTGTTTTTGCTTATTTAATTAGGTTACTGCTATGCTAGCCAAAGAAAAGATGTAGGAGTGCTATGAGTATAAATAAAAAAACCTGCCAATTGCGAGTCGGACTCGCGCACGAAGGGTGGCCGTACCATTATCTATACAACATTAGACAAAACGGCAAAAAAACACGTTTGTTGTATGACCCCCTTAAATATTTAATATATTTTAATTTAACTATTTATTTTTAAAGTGAATATACAACTAAATATTCTGTGAATAAATATTTCAAGCGTCTACCTGTTGCCGTTATTAATATCGAGCAAAAAACGGCAAAAAAATCACGTTTGTTGTACGGGAGTCCACCTTAAATATAAGTTTATTCTTGTTGTCTAGCTCGTATGATATCATATAATCATATCATCACGGTTCATGAGATACAGCCTGGTGACAGACAAACGGACAGACGGACAGTGGAGTCTTAGTAATAGGGTCCCGTTTTTACCCTTTGGGTACGGAACCCTAAAAAGTAGTAAATAATGATACCGTGGCGGTTGACTTGGGAAGAATGCAAGAAAAGAACGTGTTGCGTCGATCCTAAGGACTATGGGGAAAGGGGAGGAAGATGATGATCATGATGATATTCTGAAATTCGTTACAACCAGGATTTCGACAAGCGTCAAAAAGTTTCTTATTTTAAGAACATAATTTAGCTTTCGATAGCTTTAGTCTATCCACCACATTTATGTCTCTTTCATCATCGATGTCGCTGAGAGATGGTCACTTTGTGTCGAGACAGTCGTCACATCGACCGGGCCAGTGTTGTGGGATTCCAAAATAAAACAGCAAGGGAACTTTACTTTTTATAATATTCTTCTGAAAAATCTTACGTCTTCCATCTTTCTTAGTCGTCGTCTGTCGTACATCTTATAATACTCTCTGCGCCTTACTTGACATTCAGTGTAGTCACTACATCATCTTACATTCCCTTATTCAACCAGTGTTGCCACGTAACTCACCTTACATTCCCACACAGTGCTTCTCTCTCACATCCAACGGGTCCCTATGCCCTTCACCAGGTCATCGGTCTAAAAAATGTATTCGTTTTATAATTTCGAGTTAAATTACAGTTTGAAATCGCTTTTTGACTTTCTCACTGCTTCTTCATTGACAGTCTTTCCGTTTGTAGGCAGGCGTTTATCTTCTTGAAATTATTTGGGGATCGAAATGCATGCCATTTTTGAGTCTCTTTGTAATGAAAACATTTTGAATTACAGAGTAACTATTTATTTTGTATTAGGAAAACAGTTCTCCAGAATGTTTTAGGCTCGAGCAAGATCTCAAAATTACCTTCAATGAGTGTGTAGTGTCAACCAAAATAATTAATTTAATTAGGACCATAATGATACACCAACACGAGTTGTGTGACGTAATGAGAATAACAAAAGGAACAAACGACTGTACCATTTATAACACAAAACGACGTCTTAAATTCAAAATTCTAAGAAATATCCTTAAGTATTCCGTCACCAAGAAACATTTTGAGGCAAAACTCGTAATTATACGAATTTATGAGCAATATAAAGTTAACTCATAACGTTTATGTGACACCAGTTGCGTGGTTCTAATGATAGATACGCTTAACGTAACGCTTCGTATTGCGAGGCGCCTATTTGGTCCTTTAGGGCGAAAAGCGAAAAAGATTGTATCTTTTCAGACGCAAATTGTTAAGATATACCTACGTTAAATTTTTATGAGTGTTCATAAAATACGTGGGAGCAAGATAAATGAATTGACTTCACGGAGACGTGTTTAAAATTAATGACGTTATTACTTACTGCCGTTGTGTTACGATTTTTTCTCATTAACTTATTTTACCGGCGCGGCGGTTTATGGACTACTCGACTTGTCTTTATTTCAAAAATTTGAAAAACAACATAGCATCACGTTAGTTATCCCCGAAGGATTAGGCAGAGGGGTAGATACCAATAGTACACAAACGTTTTACCAGTTATATTTAAATCCCATGTAATAGAGGTTGAGCCTATTACCATCAACCGGGCACAATTAGCCGTGTGGTATCCGGCAGATAGCCGTGTGGTATCCGGCAGAGTAGAATAGAACCAACCCATTACACTCACGGGTGTCGTATAAGGCGACTAATGTCTGAGGCAGAACACCTTGCGCCTCCGTAGACCAGAGAATGGGCAGCAGCGTTTTCTGTTAGTCTTACATCACTGCGATCTCCAATCCGCCTGCCAAGCGTGGAGATTACGGCTAATTCCTCCCATCATGGGAGAGGCTTATGTCCAGCAGTGGACGTTATGCGCTGTTGTTGTTGTTGTTGGGCACAAATCCAGGCTCCGTGGTTGCTACTAAGAAATTCCTGAAGGATAAGCCCAATTACACTTTGCCCGACCTGGGAATCGACCCCAGGACCTAATGTTCAGCAGCCGCGCTTGCAACCACTTGACCAACAAGGCAGTCAATTTGAAAAAATCTCTTCTAAAGCAGAATTTCATGAGAAAATAAAACAAACAGAGAGAACGTGCCTTCAATTTAATCCACGTTTGACTCTCAATATACTTACAAATTTTCGAATACGTTGCTGACTAAAGCTCTGTAGGAATTCTGAAATATTCTGCAATAACCAAAACATGGAAATAGAACCACAGAATAGTAACGAGCAGCGTTCCAATACTCTGCGTGGTTGCGCAAACCGATTTTTTTACACTGTGCCGCGAATATGCCAGCAAAATTGGTGCCTAATGGTTTTTCGGCTACCTGCTATTTTATTTCTCTTTTACACTAAAAATACTTTTTGCTGGGTTCGCACTTCTGACTGGATTTTTACACTTTATACGGAAAATGTACTGGAGTGGTTATGGCGCAATTTTTAAAGGCTGCTATTGATTGACAATCTCCATTATTAATTAAAGCTGTACATTCTTTGAATTTAGTTGGATTGCCTCGTTGGTCAAGAGTCACAGGTTTGATTTTTAGGGCGAGCAAGGTTATAATATGTCTTTTCCATCTGAAATTTCAGTAGCACCCTGGACTTTGGATTTGTGACCGGTTAATGGCAATAGGCTCGGTTCCTAATACTTGGAACTAAAATATAGGTAACTGAACTAACGAATGTGAATGACGCAGGCCTGATGCTATGCTACTATAATTATTACAAGTTGAAATAAATATTATGTTAGGGATGATCACTGACTAAAAAAAAATATGATTCTGTTTAGTCCGTCAGTCAGATTATCGAAAAATATTGGATACGTGTTTTTTGTTTTATTAAATTAATAAAAAATGACGAAGATAAAATGTGTCAAAGATCATGAGTGGGGCGTCACTTTTGAGTAAAAATCACCCTATGACTGTCTTCCTGCAAAACACACATTCTCACAATAAATAGAAAAACACATTGATTATTCAAAAATCTTTTTACGTAGATGAGCAAAATTATAACAAGCTTTTCATGATGAACGAGATAATAAAGAATTTCTGTTTTTAATTAACATTCTTATATAACAATCTCTTTGGCTAGTAAGCCCGGCTGTAGACCTTTGTAAATAAGGATTAACTAGCAATATCCGCGCCAATTTTTACTGCAACCTTACCTTAGAAGAGGCTGATAATTTTGGCACGGCTACTGTAAGAATAAACTAAAGGCCGCTTGCTCCACAAATTTTAAATTCGTTTAGCGATGGTTTTCCATCGCTCTGTTTCAATCAATCATTTGAAGATGACAGAGACAGAATAAGGTTTTAAATATTATGTTAATCATTACCTGAACGCATTGGGTGATTTGTGGTACTAGCGGGCCGTAGAGGATGAAAATCTTCTTTTCAAATTCGGTTAGTAGGCTTAGTAGGTATATTGGCTGGATAGCAACACCTTACATTATACTGTTGTGTCCTAAAAAGATGGAGATGTAGGTAAGTGGCAACGTCGGGAGTGGACGCTCTAGAAGGTCATACACTGACCTTTTTGGTGAAGTTCTTCAGAAAGGTCAGTAGGTACTCGGATTGTAGCTGGTGACGTTTTGTACTTCCCGCCAACCCCCAATGTGTGTTCTAAAAACAGAAACATATTATTATTTCTCTAGATTCTAGGTAAATGTTTTCATCATTTTAAAACAACAAATGTTTTAATTTTGGCTGTCCCTTTAGATTTAGCGAGTTAGGTAACCTAATAAATTGTGTTTTCTAGTCGGTCGAGTCTCTAAGGATTATAATTTAAAGGTCTAATAAAATCTGTGTAGAACTTTCTAGATTTAATAAAAATATTTTTAGACCGTTATGGTTGCTTTCAAACACTAATTGATCGTTATTGTGGGCGGACGTTTCAGCAAAAATTGTATTAAAAGATTTAGGCGATTAAGATTCTGAACCTCAGAACATTTTCAGGTTTTAGACAGCCTTTCATTCCGTGTTTTGTATCTAAATAGCCTAGAACCTGTTTTTATAAAGAAGCGCAAGTTTTTTCAGACTTCGGAATTTCAAACAAAAGCTCATGCCATAACCTTCATTATGATGTTTCTCTGAACTCGTAAGACAACGGATAGAACCATCAATCATCTCCCGGAAAAAGAATCAGTAGCTAATGCAAACTCTTTCGCATAAATATCCGTACATTACTCAACATCTTTTCTCTAAAAACACGATTAATTTTCAGTTTGCAAACGTCTTAATCCTAAAGGACAAAACTGAATTAGTATGAAGCTTGGTACTTTATTCAAATTGAAAGCAACCACAGATTTTACTGTATTAATTGGAAGAGGATAAAATATAATTTAACTTAACTAAATCCTAATCACGTAAATATCCTGCAAAATAAAGATATTAATTTTTTAAGTTCTTTTATTTTTAGTTCATAGTGCAACACAGGTAGATTTTGGTAACACCGTGTTTTACGTTCCTATCCTATCGCAGCGCTAACTAAGAATTGTGAGGATGGTCGAACTGAAACGCATTTTTGGTAATCAAACTAATAAGAATGGTTACGAGAATATAATGAGAAATAAAAATGAAAAACAATTTGTACCTACCGACATGTATTTGCTCAAAGCACAAAGCTTTGAGCAAATATACTTAAGAATGCATTCAGCGTAATTCGGAACAGCTGCGTTGAATGACATTTGAAAAAAGCTAGATGTCAATGTCACGATAGATAAGTCCGTCAGACAGTTGAGACAGTTAGTGATTTGACTGCGTGCGTTGTGTTCAGTGTATTATTCGGTGCAAAAATAGAGTGCATCATCTATAATAGAGAGATAAGAATACCACCAGTGCATATTTGTAATAATAAATTAGAATTGGGCACAAACTCAGCACAGCGCCATCTATTGACATTATTAAAACTTCTCTAAATCTACACTAAATAGTACATCTTTGGACATTATTTTCTTGGAAATGCAGGCAATTTCCAGCTTGAAACTTGAGATTAGGCAGTCTATTGTGCAGTATTATCTGTGTTAATTTTCTTTACAGTGGTTAGATTATCTCAGAATAAAGTACCAAAAAAGACCATGTCCTTTCCGGCGAGGTCGGTGCACGCTTGTAATAATCTTTTAGGACTGACGTATCGTGACCACTAAATAATTAAGTTTCGTCAACCATTTTACAATCCAGACTCATTTATCTCAAGAAAATATAAAAGAATCCTGCCAGTGAAGTGTCAGATGAGATGACGAACAATAGAGAAGTATGGAAGAAGAAGGCATGCTGCGCCGACCACTAATGAATTGGGATAAGGGGAAGAGAATGATGATAATCCTGCCAGTTTTATAGGCACTTTTACGTATGTAATATCGAGGACACTCCTGCCTAACCACCACTAAGCTAATTTTTGCTTGCACTCACAACATAGAAACGCTCTCTAGCTCCGCCCCGTTGACTTTGTATAGAAATAATGAATGAAAAGATACCGAATCGGCCGAGCGCACTGACGACGCACGCGAAACGAGAGTTATTGTTATTTTACGCGCCAAAGTTGACGGTTTCCTAATAGGCCCAAACTTTAAGGGGGCGTGGCTCGGCGCCTCCGCATGATTTAAGCGAAAAATAAATAAACTGGTCAGGCGGAAAAGACCACGATAGTACATAAAGGCAAAATAAAATTAGCTAGAAAATCAGACATGATGGGTCCTGTTTTTGTAGAAATGTATGTAGTTTGTGTTTTTTGAGGAGCTCGTGGCTAAATAATAACAGCCGCTCGGGTCGATCGTTAGGTTAAGCCGTGCTTGCCTAGGTTGGTCTGTGGATGGGTGACCACCCATTACATACCGAGTTTCCTCCGTGCCTCGGAGTCGGAAAGCACGTTAAGCCGTTGGTCCCGGCTGTCATTTGTAGATCTTTGACAGTCGTTAGGTAGTCAGAGGCCCGAAAAGTCTGACAACCAGTCTTACCAAGGGGTATCGTATTACCCGGTACTAACTGGGTTGTGGAGGTCAGATAGGCAGTCGCTCCATGTAAAATACTGGTATTCAGCTGCATCCGGTAAAACTGGAAGCCGACCCCAACACAGTTGGGAAAAGTGTTGTTGAAACCTAGTGTTGTAGTTGGCTCGTTGGTCATGGGTTTGCTTTCCAGGTCGGGAAGTGTTATTGGGGTTTTCATTCAGTATTTGTCAGTGGTCACGAAGTGTGGATTTGTGATCCGGATGATACAAGGCTCGCCTCCTAATACATGGCACTTAAGAGCCTTACTACCTCAAATTAGCAACTCCATTTGTGGTGGTTCAAACTTCGTTTGTAAAACTGTAAGAATAACGTTCTAATCAGCTTGCACTACAATGTTACGTCAGTCACTGCAAGCCGAATAGTGCGAAATTAGTGGCTTTTATTATTTATAAAATCAAATTTTCGTCTTTTGGAAAAAAAATAAAAAAACATAAGACCTGCTTTATAGTTAGTTCAGTTAGTATGAAAAGTTTCATGATCTAATTTGAAGAACTCTTTGAATACCAGCAGTTTATTGTTCAATTTGGAGGCAACTTTGGATTTTTTTTCTAGCGATAAAATTTTATGGAATCGTGTTTTTGTCAAACATAGGACCTAAAATTAATCCTCAACTTTAGCATATATTTATTTCAAAATTAATGCTGTAGTATTTTAGGCGTAACGGAGGATCATGCTAAGCCATTTGAGGTAGTATAGGCCCTTTAATGTGGGTATTCTGTTAGGTACACTTCTGCGGCTTCTGCTTCACCCCTCGATCATCACAGGCGCGATGTTATGTTAATAAAAAATCCCGCAATTCCCCTTTGGTTTTTCCTCCGCATTTCACCTGTATAACTGCATGCCAATAATTCTTGCTCAGTTTATTATTACCCGCAGTTATGTCCGGCCACATCCGTCACAGATATAAGCTAGTGCTGCTAATGTAAACACTGGCGGTATGTGCAGACATGCAGATAAGAATAGAGAATAAGAATAATTTATTTAAAAAGTAGATATTACAAAAGTGTACATTTAGGTGCAGTAGTGTTATTTCTTAAAGAATTGTATAATTAGTGCATAAAAGTTAACTATAACTACAGTATAATATTATAACAGTTGCAAGTAACAAAAATGTCGAATTCAAATGTTAGGTAGCGACCTGCCTGATCTAGGTTTATTTAAACCTGTGTTTCAGGCCATCACTTTACATTGTATAATTTAATTAGGGCAGTAGAAGCTTTAAAATAAAATAAAATAAATCTATTAACAACTATGACAAAAATCTAATTAGTACAACAACATTAAAACTAACTTAATAATAATCAAACTAGGACTTCTAGAAGTTTTTCTGTGTCCGTGTAATTAAGTGTTGCCAAATAATCTGATATTACAAAACTACATTTCCTATAACTTAGACTATAAAAGTTTAGTTTCTTGTTGAGTCTATTATACAGAAAAGGTCCTAAAAACACATAAAATCGACTAGCAAAAGCATGTCTAGTTTGAGGCTTTGTGCAAACCAGGTCTTTCCTTCTCCTATCGGAAGGAACTGGGTCATAGGGAAGGGTAGAGTGCTGCTGTAGTATAATGTGAAGAATAAATAATTGCCGTACTGTGAGCACATTACATGCTTTGTAGAGCAGCTGTGTTGGAAACCTAAACGGACGAAAGGTAGCAACCTTTAGAATTGCTCTTTGAGCACGTTCTAGAGGGAGAAGAATCGAATTTCCTGCGCCACCCCAGGACGTTATGCAATAGGTTAGAATAGACTGACACAACGCTAAATAAACCTGTTTTATTAATTTATAATCGGCTACATTACGTAAATACTTAAAAACATAAATTAGTTTGCGCACTCTAGTACATAGCAACTCGATATGTTTACGGAAATTTAGATTGGAGTCAATTGTGACACCAAGATATTTCAAATGGTCAGCTTTTTCTAAAGTAGGGCAAGAACATGCAGTGTCAGCGTACGTGCTACAGGTATGCGCGTAAATGATTGGGTTAGTAAGCGGTGTGTTAGTATTTCTCATTGTAAATGAAATGTATTTTGTTTTATCAGCATTTAGTGTTAGGAAATTATTCTGGAGCCAATTAGATACAATGTTGAAACCATTCTGAGCATGTTCATAGGCCTCAGCTCTTGATTTAGCTGCAAACAAAAGAGCAGTATCATCTGCATAAGACATTACAACACCATTTTCGAGTGGCAGGCTGCACAGGTCATTAATATAGATTAAAAATAATGTAGGACCTAATATACTGCCTTGGGGAATTCCGAAACAAGTATTAAAAAGATCAGAACTTTTATTCGGACCAATTTTTACACATTGCTGTCGATCGCTAAGATAATCACATAATAGTTGAAGCTGTGCTCCTCTTAACCCAAGTGTTTCAAGCTTCTGCAAAAGACTAGTGCAAGAAATAGTGTCAAAGGCCTTGGCAAGGTCTAGAAAAATACCAACTGTATGCATACTATTATCTAGATTTGTAGAAATGTAATTAATCAATTTGTTTACTGCTTGGCTAGTTGATTTTTTAGGCCTAAACCCAAATTGATTATCTGAAAGAAGTTTGTTATCTTCCAGGTATAATATCAGTCTACTGTTTATGATTTTTTCTAAGATTTTTGATAGACCCGTTAGTACTGAAATGGGTCTATAGTTATTCACACTCATTTTGTCTCCAGACTTGAAGATAGGTGTGACCACAGACTTTTTTAACAATTTTGGAAATATCCCTTTAGATAAACATAGCTGGAAGATGTGGGTAAGCGGAGGGGCCAGTAGGTATTGTAATCTTTTAAGTACGATATTGGGTATATCATCCCACCCAGTTGCGCAGACATCCTTTAAGCCGTTTATTATTCTAACTACTTCGTTGACGTCCGTATCTAATAAAACAAAAGAATTTAACGAGGAAGATGTCCTAATTGGGTTTTGAGTAGGAGGAATGCTACTATTTATGAATTTTTCAGCCAAGTTTTTACCAACGTCGACAAAGTAGTGGTTTACCTTATTTATTGCTTCGGATGGGTTTAATTCTGTTGATAGTAAATCTAGCGGAGGTTCGGAATTTTTAGACCTCAATGTATTTGTTTTTATAAATTTCCACACAAGTTTACTATTTTTTCCCGCCTTCTCGAGTTCATTTTTATCGTATTGGTTTTTTAGTTTTTTCAAAAGATTATTACAGAAATTACGATATCTTTTATAGGTAACAGAAAGTATTACGTCATTGGGTGCAAGTTTGGATTTTAGGTGAAGTTTGTCTCTGTGTCTTATACAACGAACGAGACCGGGTGTGATCCACGGTTTAATGCAACTATACTTTCTAGGGATTATCTTAGTGAAAGTGTTTTTCCTTATTACGTATTGTAAGGAATTGATGAAATATTGTAAAGAGATATTTGCATCATCAGAATCATAAATAGGGTTAAAATTAATGCCGCGTATGTCGGTTTCAAGGTTTGTCATATTGACTTTAGTGTAGCTACGCTCGCACTTTTTTCTAGGTGAATTTATTTGCATTGTTAGTAAAACAGCTTGATGATCGGTAAGAGCAGAATTAGTAACCAATGTTTTGGATGGATTTTTTGATTTTAGAATGATATGGTCTAAGCAAGAACCGCTTTGATGTGTGGGGTAATAGTGAGCTGGTAAAAGTCCATGAAATGCACAAATATTTAGGTAATTGTGTGTATGGGTATCGGGTTTCCCGGAGGAAATGTTTATGTTGATATCTCCTACAAGTATTATATTTTTGAAAGTATTTATGGTTTTTAAGTTTGTGTCAAGTGAGTCTAAAAATCTGTCGATATTATGAGAGGGTGGCCTGTAAATAGCCATGACTACTGTATCAGGAATTATTTTAATGAGTAAGCAATTACTGTCTTGGGATAGTGGTTCTTCTTTGATAGTTCGTAAATTATTTTTGACATAAACTACAACTCCGTCGTTTTGGTTGCTATTTTTGTCTGTTTTATATGAATAAAAACCGTTCAGAGATGGTAAGTTGACTGTCTGTTATGACAACCAACATTCTGTTAATACAATAATATCACAGCTTATGTCAAGACTTTGTAAAAACACTTCAAAACCGTCCATATTTCGGTTTATGCTGCGTATATTTTGTGTAAGCAAGGTAAGCGATTTGTCGCCCGAACGAAGAAGGTATTTACAGTCCTCAACATTACAGATTTTGGATTCAGACACAGTAAAACTATCTAGATCACTTATTAGCTGATCGCTCATGATAATTAAAAACTAAGAAGAAATACAAATAAAATATACCTGTTAGTGTGCCTACCAAATATAATATACTGTGGCGCTCTTAGGCGCCCTCATAGTCTATTGAGTTAATGTAGTTGGTCTCTGCATATTTACGTGCCGGGCAACTTACATCACCAGTTGGATGGTCACATTTCCTCTTGAATCTTTTGCACGTCGCACACTGTGGGGGAGAAGATTTGCTACTGCATTCCTTCACGGAGTGTCCCGTCTCTGCACAGTGGTTGCAAGTAGGATTCGTTTCACGGCAAAACTTAGCTGCGTGGCCAAACTGCTGGCAATTGTAGCACCTGGTGACTATTGTAAAATCTCTTACCGGGCATGAGGTCCAATTGATAAAAATTCTGCTTTGGTTTACCAGCAATTTTCTTATGCCAGCGGGTACTTCCAGAATGTAGTTGCAGGTAGGAAGGCCTTTCTTACCCGATTTATGGCTCAGTTTAATGTTCTCAAGGAAGGATTCACGAGTTGTATTCGGCAATTTATCAGAAAGGTTTTGCTCGTAAATACAGTCGAATACCTCCTTCTCAGTAAGGGCTACGGGAACACCAATGACGGTAACCCTAGGGCGTCGTTTAGAAGGTTCTTCTATTGTAAGGCCCGAGGTGAATATTTTCTCCGAATTCTTCAACTTGTCTATATCGCCTTTATTTTCTGTGCTAATTAGTACTCCTCCATTTTTCACTTTTTTTAGGCCACGCACATGGAGCTTGAGTTGTTCGGGAGATATTAACTTTTGGACAAGTGACTTGGTGTCGTCACTAGTTTTAGTTTTATCGCTGGGATAGATGGCGATTGAACTCAAATTCGCAGGACGGACGAAATTGTCGGCGCCTTTCTTCACCATGCTAGCATAGGAATTGTTTGTATTTAGCTTCGACTCTATAACCTCTTTGACCTGGTCCAGTGAGTTCGTCATGTTCTTCTGAAGTTGTAAGTGCTGAACGGTACTGTGGGACTGAATCATTTTCTGCTTCACTGACTGGTAAAGGACAGCCATCTGAGATGTCCCACTTTGGACTTTCCGGCAAAGATTTACGACACGTTGCTTCTGGTCCGAGTTCATTTTTCCTTCACCAACAATAGTACAAACCTCGGTCAGAATGCCATCAATAGATAATAACCATTTCTGGATCTCTGGCGTGCTGACAATTTCACTCGGCAAAAAGTTCTCCTCAGGTACTGGTACAGGTGGTGGTGGATTTGGTGCACTTGGTGGCAATTGTTCGGTAGGCGTTGGCGGAGGACTTCGCCGTAGTAATTGGCTACGGACAAATGGGCTCGATCCTGGGTTCGACCCTGGGTTTGATCCTGGGGTCGATCCTGGGTGCGATCCTGGGTCAGACATACTAACCGCAACACTTTATTTATTGTCAATAGAAACCAAATATAATTCAGTTCATCTTGCACATAAAAGTTGTTATAGCACTGGTCACAGGTGACACACTTTACTTTGTTTTAACTGACGCCGCAAATAATTATTGATTTAATCGTCGTAATTGTTTATAGATATTTCATTTAAGCAAGTACAGAAAAACACGACCGCTTAGTCTCGCGTCGCGTAAAGAGATGGTCCTACACTGAAGATATATACCTATAGGTATACTAGACGATTTATCTATTGTTACTAAGCGCATGTAAATTAGTGCTGAAGAACTTTCTAGACACTTCTTTTAAACGGGAAACTATTTAGCGAGCCATTGTTAATTTTTTGACTGGTAGAAAATTATTTGATTTCAAATCCAATGTTGTATTATTTTTTTGTAGAACATTATTATTGTCAGCCATTTGTGTCCCACTACTGGTCAAAAGTCTCATAGCTGTAGCTGCTTGTAGAACATATTTAAGGAAAAATCTTATTGGCGTTACTATATATTAACCACATTCTTCTACTAAACATTCTAAGGATCTGTAAGAATAATCGTAGATTAGGAGGCAGCTCAACCTCGATTTAGGCTGCGGTTCCACTAAAAAGGAGCGGAGCGCGATTTTCCAATCACATGGCTTGAAATCCACATCTCTTCTCCACTCCTGCCATGTGATTGGTGAATCGCGCTCCGTTCCGATCCGCTTCAGTGAACCCGCAGCCTAAGGCGCATTTTCCAAGGCGACGGCAGACCTCGAGCACTGCCTTGCGTTTGAAGGTATCTGCAGCGACAACGCCGCTGCGGTCTCATTTCTGAACGCGTCACAATCTGTCAAACATACAATCTGTCGATTGTAGAATCTGTCAAACATAGAATCTGTCGATTGTAGAATCTGTCAAATATAGAACCTGTCAAATGTAGAATATGATGTCATAAGTAGAATCTGTCAAATGTAGACTAAACGACTACAACTACTTACGACGACAGCGGCACTCCTTTTCTCTATAGTAATTTGTCAATCTAAACAAAACATGTTTTCGCTCTGTTAGTAAACACCTGTGACAGCACTACATGTACGCCTCACGCTGCGGTCGAGCGACGACCGCAGCGTGAGGCGTCAATGTCGTCATCTACAGAAAGTTGTCACTGTGTTACGTAGAAACCAACCCAGTCGCTGCGGTCTGCTATTAGAGTGACTGCCGTTGCGGTTTGCTGTCGATTTCAGAAGAGTACCTTTAAGGTCACGCCAAGCGACATTAGAGATAGAAATTCTACCTGTACCTCGATAAATATTAGTTTTTTCTTTTCCAAGCAAGCTGTGATAAATTCTGGACATATTTCTTCTTTTAATCCCAGATTAGATGAAAGAGATCAATGAAAGCATTTGCAGATCATTTGTCATAGCTATGTGAGATTTATCATTTTAAATATCGTTACTGTAGATATTTTAGTTTCAAAATAAAACTTAAGAATTATGTCGTAAAAGTTCTTTATTTCTAAATACAAACAGTGATAGATTTGTCATATAGTGAAAATTAAGAGGATACATCAGAAGTAAATTAATAAAATAGGTACTTACACAATTTATATGTTGGTTTGAAATTAGTACTTATTTAGGGCATTTTAACCCGGGACAGGTTTTCAGCAGCTCGTTTTGATCATGTTTTGTGATACCTTCTTACTCAGGTACCCATTTGTTTTACTTTTGAACACTGGTGTAGAATACGTATAATATCACGTTTCACATTTCCAAAAATAATTGTATGTTCTATTTACCTAGGTTATACCCTTCGTATAATATGAAGAACATTTGTAATAATTTTGTACACTAAGCCGACCCTTTTTTACATGCACGCCATCCTTCCACAGTCTTACCCTTCCCCCCTCCCCCGATCCTCCCAGGTACCTCCCTACTCGTCAACCTCCATAATAATACCGTTACGACGTGCCAAATCACTTTATATGATAATCACTATCACAGTAAATGTAATAAATTCAAATACGCCTGTTTTACATCAGCACTATTTTAGCTACTTTTCGTAAAATTCGACTAATACATTATTAGAACTGTAAAGATTGATAAATTTACAGTTAGCAAGATTTATGACTACGTAAAACAGTTTTTAGAAAGTGCATGTAGACACTTAAACATAGACCAGACGGGTGTTAAACAAACAAGGTATTAGGATATATTGCCTGACTACTGTATCGTGGTGCAACTCAAAATTTGTAATTATCTTAGTAACAGTTTTATGGTTTTACGTCGAGTTACTCTTAACCAGGTGCGATAAAGATGTATTTAATGGTAACTACCTATTCATTTAATTGGAATTAAGTGCTAAATAAACGTCTGGGTTTAGTACCAGGGCTTTAGATAAGAAAATAGCGCTCTGTAAACCTTACTCGACTGTCTTAAATGGAACAACGAATTTTCCCAAATTTTATTTAATTATAAAAGTTTTATATTTCTCTTTGAGTTTTTACAACCACTATACAAATGGACCAAACAGAACATGAAACTCGGATTTAAAAAAGACCTACCTTCTACTGTTAGCGAAGTAGACACAATAGTTAAACAATGGCGTCAGACCTAATCGGTCGGGCTTCACAGGCGAAGGGATTGACAAATCTGCCATAATGCAATGGCAGACTGGACTACGGACTGGACTGTGGATACCGAACTTTGACAAATAATATACTGAAATATCTGTCAAAGTCACTCCGCAGACAGTCTGCAGTCCGTACTGCTGCGCGGCATGACCGCACCTTCACTTAGAAAACAAAACAGACGACATTTTTCAAAATCATACAAGTGTCAATAAAATAGACATTCCATATTATTATCTGTAGCGTATGTTTTATATGTTGTTTTTGATCCTGTCCCAAACTTCAGCTATTTGGCGATCTGTCATCGTTAATCCGCGCCGTCGTAACAGTTCAGTGTTATGAAAATATAAATGTTTGTAGAGCAGAGATACTCGTGCGCTGTTGAAGTATAGTGTTAATATAACGTGTATGCTAAGGAAATAGTATATTAATCATCGAAGTAATATTGTGAACGGAGATGCGGGACTGTGTTGCTTGATTAGGGATGGGAGTTTCGAGTATCGATAACTGTTAAAATTAATTTCTAGCGGTGTCGTCGTTGGTGTAGTGGACGCAATTGCCACCTTCTGAGCGTGAGATCAAGGTTTTAGTTCCCAGATGGTAAAAAGTTTTATTGGGTTATTCCATCAGGAATATCTTAGTAGGTAGCATCTCGGCCGGTTAGCCGTGTGGTATCCGGCAGAGTAGAATAGAACCAACCCATTACACTCACGGGTGTTGTATAAGGCGACTAATGTCTGAGGCAGAACACCTTGAGCCTCCGTAGACCAGAGAATGGGCAGCAGCGTTTTCTGTTAGTCTTTCATCACTGCGATCTCCAATCCGCCTGCCAAGCGTGGAGATTACGGCTAATTCCTCCCACCATGGGAGAGGCTTATGTCCAGCAGTGGAAGTTATGGGCTGTTGTTGTTGTTGTAGCTTCTCGGAGCCTGGATTTGTAACCGGTTGACGGCAATAGCCCGCAGGACTTAGATAAGACAAGCGAAATGTTGAGCCTTCGGGAATTATGAGGCGTAATGTTATTAGAGATATAGAAAGAGAAAGGGGAGCCTTTGCCCAGAAGTGGGACAACATGTAGGCTAGCAAAAAAAAATGTCATGATAATTTCATTACAAGACTTGTAATTTACAAGTCTCCTTTTAAAACCTTTAATAAAATTTTTCGTTACAACATAGCTGAGTTAATTTATATTCATAAACAGGCTTTTCATGAAATTTTAACGCACTACGTGCTTTGTGGTGTGGTGACCACTGAAATTACCTTCGGCCTTTCTGCAAAATCAGATTGAAGTACACAACTGGATGGTTTATTCTGTGAATTGGTTTTTTACTTGTGGAAACAGAATATATTTTAGAAACTAAAAGAGCCTGGTGCCTCGTATCTGACAACTCTATGAAGGAACACCGAAATTAACTCAGAGATCAGTATCTTTTAGTCCAGACTTAATCTTGGTCTAGTGACATGAGGACCTAACAGATTCAGGACCCACCTACATCTAGCCATGGTAACTTATTTTTAACCGACTTCCAAAAGGAGGAGGTTCTCAATTCGATTGGTATTTTTTTTATGTATGTACACCGATTACGCTGCCATTTATGATCCGATTTACGTGATTCTTTTTTAGTTTGATGCAGAATAGTTGCCATTTAGTCCCATAAAAATTTAAAGTAGTTTGGCCTAGTAGTTATTTTTACGTCAGTTGTGTGGTATAATTTCATGTATGTTCACCGATTTCTCCTCGATTTGTAGAGCGATTCTTAAAATTCTTTTTTTATTTGAAAGAATATACTCCTGAGATGGTTGCATTTAAATTTGGTGAAGATCTGATGCTGGTCTTCGGAGATATACAATGGAACTCTTCAAAACTAGACGGTAAATCGGTCGTGATTGCTGCAATCGACGTAACTTCACGCCTGTATGCTCTGAGGGGTACGCAGATGTGTACAATACACCCAAATTTCGACAGTTTATAATATGTAGGTATGTTAAATTGCATTTATTATGGATAAGCCTATTTACCATGACATGTATTTTAACAATACAAAATAAATGCATAGCAAATATTTTTATAGGATATTACTAAAAATGGAAAAATTGAAAAACTTTTTTGCAAAAAAATAAAACCGACTTCAAAAAAAAAAAGTGAAAAATAACTTTAGCTTCTGAAGTCGGTGACAAAAAAAAACTAAATGAATCAAACAAAGGTCACACATTTTACATTAAAATTTGTAAAGTTTAAAACTCATTGAATGTCGATCAAAGTGTTCAGTATCGAGCAGCGGTAAACAGTTTCCATTTTGTGGTCTGTTTACCAGCTTATGACATGAAATAGCTTATTAGTTACTTAATTATTTTTTGTGGTCCTTTGTCCTTTCACATTATATCAAGATAATAGAAGCCACGTGTATCTGTCCTGTCCTTGGTTTTTGTGTCCTTGTTACCTTCTCGCTGCTAATTGGATATGAAAGCCTCTGCTCTCTGTTTTGTAACTTGTAATCACTTTATGTTAGTGTCTTTTACAAAACAAAAAAAGTTACGTACTCATCCAGTTTTTTCCCACAACGGCAGCTATGTCGTCTGCCCATCTCGCCGCCGGACGACCCACGTTCCTTTTACCAGTTCTTGGACGCCACTCAGTGACAGCCTTGATCCACCTGTCATCCCTGCGCCTTGCTAGGTGTCCTGCCCAACTCCATTTGAGTTCCGTAACGCGATTTCCAATATCGAAAGAATTAGACAAAGGTATATCTAAAAGTAGGCTTATGTTTTGCCAGATAAGCTGTAAGTCCCATGTATTAGGGAGCGAGCCTATTGCGATCAACCAGGCTCAAATCCAGACTCCATGGCTCTTAGTAATTCCTTATGGAAAACCCTAACAATACCATACCCGATTCCCCAGAGCACCCAGAGAACCCAGTAGCAATTAAAATATTACTAAATAGTTTTTGTAACAATATGCAAACGAGAACATGTGGTTTACTTGCAATTTATCATCGAAGAGTTAAACTAACTGGCCGGAATAAAATAGTGCTGCTATTTTTCACAACGGCCTTTTAAATTGTGAAAGTGTGGTCAAACTGAATTGTGTCGCAGCCATTGTGGAGGAGCGGTTTGATGTTCAACTCGACTATTCATCATTTTGCAAGTTATTTATTTTACAATAAAAATGTAGTTAACATTACTTGGCACTGAGTTTGCATACATGTAGTGGGAACGGTTCGAAATTTAATTCTATTCGGATACAGTGATTTGCCTCACTGATTCCTCTGCACATAATACTCACTAAAAATCTAATTTATTTATTTCAATCTTTTATGATCTTCTTCTTGTCTTCAGCGTTACCAGCCTATCACGGTGCCAATACTTTCCTGTGTGTCTTGGAATTTTTGGTTCTAGTTTTACAACATGACGCGATGCTTTCCTTCACCATTACGAAAGCAGTGGTGATGAAATAACTTACATAATTATAATAGTAAAATCGGCCCTCGTTCATCGGAGGTTCGACGCCGTAGACGCCTAAAGAGGATGGAAATCCTCTTTAGGCGTCTAAGTCGAATTTTATACTTAAATTCAACACTAGTACAGTTCTTTATGCAGTGACATAAAAAAGTGCGCGAGGATTTTTTTTTTTGTAAGCGGACCCTAAAGTGCCACCTGGGTTCGAACCTATTTTTATAATGACTATTCAAGTTTGTGTCTATTCGGTGTTCGGACTTAAAGACACACACACTCGACTGTAATTATATTTTTTTTTGGTCAAAACACGAGTATCGATAACCTATAATATCGATGGAATCTGCCAATCCCTATACCTAATCGAGGTTTCTCATTTACCCGCAGTGTATACTCGCATATCGTATTGACACAGTATTGACTCGGTGTTAAGGTAACGACTGAATAGCTAATCCTAAATAGGTGGAATATAGGTACAGTGGAACTCACACCATTTGCATTGGTGGTAAGACATTGACACAGCTATGTCGTATCGTACCCGTAAAGCTGATTTGCGTAGTACACTGAGTGGTTGTGTGTACTAGAGATGGAGGGATATTTAATAAGCTCATGTTTTGGTTTCATCAGTGTATATGATATTCGGTATTGCTTTGACAACAGTTGCATGATATATAAGGTACTCCTTTGATTCAAATAATGTTAAGACCAGGTTCTTAATCTGGTCCATATTTTGTTTGATATTGCTCTCTGATTTCTTTAATTCACTTTACTGGAGCATAAAAGCGGCTGGGACAGACTGAATGCGGATCGGCGCAGGAGAACAGTGTAGATCGCCCGTCTCGAGCAGTATTGACCGACAACATAAAAGCGTCTGGGACAGACTGAATGCGGATCGGCGCAGGAGAGCAGTGTAGATCGCCCGTCTCGAGCAGTATTGACCGACAACATAAAAGCGGCTGGGACAGACTGAATGCGGATCGGCGCAGGAGAGCAGTGTAGATCGCCCGTCTCGAGCAGTATTGACCGACTACATAAAAGCGGCTGGGACAGACTGAATGCGGATCGGCGCAGGAGAACAGTGTAGATCGCCCGTCTCGAGCAGTATTGACCGACTACATAAAAGCGGCTGGGACAGACTGAATGCGGATCGGCGCAGGAGAACAGTGTAGATCGCCCGTCTCGAGCAGTATTGACCGACAACATAAAAGCGGCTGGGACAGACTGAATGCGGATCGGCGCAGGAGAGCAGTGTAGATCGCCCGTCTCGAGCAGTATTGACCGACTACATAAAAGCGGCTGGGACAGACTGAATGCGGATCGGCGCAGGAGAACAGTGTAGATCGCCCGTCTCGAGCAGTATTGACCGACAACATAAAAGCGTCTGGGACAGACTGAATGCGGATCGGCGCAGGAGAGCAGTGTAGATCGCCCGTCTCGAGCAGTATTGACCGACAACATAAAAGCGGCTGGGACAGACTGAATGCGGATCGGCGCAGGAGAACAGTGTAGATCGCCCGTCTCGAGCAGTATTGACCGACAACATAAAAGCGTCTGGGACAGACTGAATGCGGATCGGCGCAGGAGAACAGTGTAGATCGCCCGTCTCGAGCAGTATTGACCGACAACATAAAAGCGTCTGGGACAGACTGAATGCGGATCGGCGCAGGAGAGCAGTGTAGATCGCCCGTCTCGAGCAGTATTGACCGACAACATAAAAGCGGCTGGGACAGACTGAATGCGGATCGGCGCAGGAGAGCAGTGTAGATCGCCCGTCTCGAGCAGTATTGACCGACAACATAAAAGCGGCTGGGACAGACTGAATGCGGATCGGCGCAGGAGAACAGTGTAGATCGCCCGTCTCGAGCAGTATTGACCGACAACATAAAAGCGTCTGGGACAGACTGAATGCGGATCGGCGCAGGAGAGCAGTGTAGATCGCCCGTCTCGAGCAGTATTGACCGACAACATAAAAGCGGCTGGGACAGACTGAATGCGGATCGGCGCAGGAGAGCAGTGTAGATCGCCCGTCTCGAGCAGTATTGACCGACTACATAAAAGCGGCTGGGACAGACTGAATGCGGATCGGCGCAGGACCAAGTGTTGTGGCTCGACTTTGGACAAGTATAAGTCCTGCAGTGAAATAAATGTTAAATTGATTGAGATGACCATGCATTTACCTACATTGCTGAAATGCTAACCTCGGTTTAATTATAAAAAGGTCATCGTTAAAGCCGTTTTTACAACTTGACGACCACTTAGTCCATTTAATTATAACGATTTAGGATTTTAGTTATAAAATGACCACATAAATCTAAAGTTGATCCTTTCTTTAGTATTGTATCCGTTGACATGATATTTTTTTTTATGAGAAAGATAAAATCAAACCATACAACCCATTTTAAATTGATGTATTATTAAACATCACTGATTTATTTCAAACACAGCTGATTCAGTCCATCATTCCTAGATTATCGCGGAAACAAATGTCAGCAAGCTCCATGAATATTATATGAGTGCAAAACTGACATATTTATATATCCTTTTATAATAACCGTGTGATTTGTGACCAGCGGCCATTTTGATTTGTGTGCTTCCTGTCAAATGTTGCGTTATTCGTTTTGTGTGTAACCAGTGATTTTTATGGGTGAGATTTGGCAGGACAATAAATTTTGTTTGCTTTTATTATCCATATTACTAAATTTTATAAATGTGAAAGTAACTGTACCAACTAGTCCAATTAGTCTGTTACTTTTGCACGCTGCAATGGCTGACTGGATGGCAGATGTACAGACCATGCGTTACATACACAGGCTCCTTTTTTATCCTGGTAATATTTGCGTTCCTGAAGGATTATTTTCGATCTTCGCGCGAGTGAAAGCGACTTTATACCTATGCTCATTTCTGTGTATAACTGTTCAAATATACTGGGTGTAAAAGACCTCATCACGAAGCCGTCAACCAAGCATTCTGTACATCAAACTAAGTAACTTTACGCAAACATTATTACTGGGAAACGACTTTTTTTGGGGTGAAAAATCATGTTTTGTGGTAGAACTCAATGTAACGCACTCAAAACATTGTGCTGATGGATGGATTAAATAGTACGGGGGTCGTGGGGGTGTTTAAAGTAAAAATCTTACTTTAAAAGTTGTATTTAAAAAAAAAACCTTGTCAAAAATTGGAACTTTGACCCCCAATATCTCCGTAACTAGAAGGTTCCCAGGTATGGTGTAGGTAGAACAAAAAAAAACATCGTAAAGACAAGGAGAAAAAGTGCCTTTCGGCTTCGTTAAGAGGTGTTTTACACCCTTTATAAAGCATCGGTGTATAAAGCGTCGGTAGAGTTTGTCAGACATGTACGGACAAAAATCACACGGTAATATTTGCATAATAACCTCTCGTTGGGCGTTGGTAGCTCTGCGCTTTTGCGTCGTTTGTTATTATTATTCTATTATTTTATTCGTTCCAAACTAACAAGGAGCAGGTTTTTTTGTAACAACTTTGCCACGCACTATTGGAAATACAGCATGTCTAACTATCGCAGTACGCTCTCAAAAAATATTTATTTTCAGCGGAAATAAATAATAAGGTGCATATGTAAATAGTATTTAATCCAAGTTTGTCATTGACACATAAATAATGGAATTAAATGTATAAAGTTTTCATCCATACTTGGTTGATATCCCGACGTGTCGTAGATACTAAGCGCTTCTCCTCCACTTTTATTATGCGCACAGCCAAAGTGTGGAACTCTCTGCCTGAGTCTGTGTTCCCACCCACATTAACCCGCCAGCCTTCAAAGCAAGAGTGAACAGGCATCTTCTGGGGACGCTCGTTCTATCATAGATCTCATCCATCGCTTTCCATCAGGCGTGATTGAGGTCAAGAGCAGTCCCATTTTGAAATTAAAAAAAAAAATCCGACAGTAAAGCCTAATAAATTAAATGTGTCATGCAGCAATTTGGTTTTGCACGAATTTTTGACCACCAAGGAAACGAGAGAAGCTCGTGCAAACTCAAACTCAAACTCAAACTCAAAGCATTTATTTCAATTAGACCATTACGGCACTTTTGAATGTCAAAGATACAAAGCTACAGTCCCAGTCACAAGACATAATAACTTAAGAAAGTACTGTAGTTGCATCTCGCTTGATGCAAGTCGCGTCGTAAATTGCGTCATCCGAGGTCGTGAACAGAGTCTTACACTTCTACAAATACTTTTTTTTCTCGCCTGTTTGATCCCACTGCTGGGCAACGGCCTCCCTCATGGCTCTCCAGTTGTGGCTATACAAATAGTTAGCCTCTAAAAAACCTTTCTCTATTCCAGACGCATAGATGCCATAAAGCCGCTCCAATGAGCTGCGACAGAGGCGAGGGGGCGGGGCCTCGCGATGCGCGGTGAGCCATGCCGCGGCGCCGGCGCAGGCTCGCGTCCCGCATCCGCGACTACGTGCGCGGGCTGCTCGCGTTCCTTTTCAGCAATGTGGGCGTCATAGTGCTGGTCGTCGCTTATACTATTGCAGGTAAGAAACATAATGAAAACGGAATTATCATGTGCCTGACCTTTTCCTAATTACATTAGGGTCGGCTTAAAGTTTAACCGGATTCAGCTGAAAGGTCAACGCACACTTAATGAGCACTAAGCATGATAAGAGTCACTTGACGCATTTTTAAATACTGATCCCAATATGAGGTGAACCTAATAAACCTGCAAACCATTATCGTCTCACAAAACCAGACAACTAGTCAACTAGGAAAGTTTATTTGTTTATTTATTATAAAATTCACAGTTCTTTACAATCTTAACCTAAACTATTTTAACTAATCCTACAGCCAATTAAGGATTTACAATTTAACATATAAACAAGTCTAGAAGTCAAGCATCTTTAGTTGTATCTGACAACGACTTAAATAAGTATAGAGTAATACAAACACTATTCGTTATGGTATTCTCAGAAATACCGCCTTACTAAACTTCTGTAACTAAGTTAAAACCGTTTTCCGCCAAAAAATAAAAATTCCAGCCATTTTCACAAAGAAAACAACACGCTTGTAACAACAAATTCCAATTTTACGCCAAATTCTGTTGGCCGAACATTTGCTGCAAAGTTGGTCGTCCATATCGAGTTACTGTAGCCAATTACTTGGCTTCTGATTAGAGAATAACAATCCATTAATGAACAAAGCTATTTCTGACCGTTTGAGGAGAGTACCTATACACTAAATTATTTTCTTGAGCTTTCCCATGTAATGTAACGTTCCTGAGAATGCTTGACACGGTTTTCGAAGTGATGCCCCGAGTGAGCGGTTACCTGTACTGTAACATATATCCCTCGACGAGGCGCCCTGTGCTACGTTTACGTTTAATTCAGTATTTTTGGAAAACTTACAGCTAGGCAGACACAACTAGTGACGACCGCATCGCACGTTTTGTCAGCGCTCATGTCTTTAATGAAATGTTTCAGAAATTCACTCCATTGTTATGTTTTGTTTCAAGAGCAATTGCTCTATGCTCTTGTATAGTCTAGTAGTCACCTTAGGCCATTCTCATACAAAGCCGCTCGTCCGCGGGGCGGGCGGAGGCGGGCGAAGCCAATGCTTAGGCGGTGCGCCGCGCGCAGAGGCGGTGAACGTGCAAAGCCTTCTCTACAAGTCTACAGATGCGTACGCGGACGCTGACAGATGCATCAACAGATGGATCACCACGAGCCGTTCACACGTCTGTAGGTCGATCAGTCTATGTTCATTCTCGACAAACGCAACTCGCATGTAACGCTTAAAAACTGGATATTGAGACAGTAGTTGCCGCAGCTGTTTATTTATTAGATTTATTTAAAAAACAGACAACATTCGGATTCGAGGCGGACTCATCTGCGGACGTTAAATGCCTACCACGGACGCGCAAATTACCCCCTCTATACGTCGGCGGACGCATCCGAAGATGACGTCTGCAGATGCATCTGTTTACGAGTAGAGGAGACGTCAACGAATTTCATGCAAGCCAACGTGACATGAGATCCGCTTCACCACCCAACCGCGCGGACAAGCGGTGTTGTGTAAGAATCGCCTTAAACAACCAACTTCAGCATTAATTACAGCTGAAGGCTTCGGAACGAGGGCACGTTTGATGCATCATCGCGAATACGGCTAATTAATGCCTGTAATATGATTGGCTATGTTAGGCTGGCTGTTCTTTGATTCTTTGTAGATCAGTCTCAGTTCATTGAAGGGTGGCTTGTGCACGTACACGTATGCATATGATTTTAAGTCATCATCTGCCTAGCCTTTTCCATGCATATGATTTTAAGTAGGGGAACAAAATTAAATGAATGTAGGGTACATTCATTTAATTTTTTTTCACACAGTACACACACTCAGGATTTTTTGAACCGGTTAACTACAGCCCTTTCAGTTTTTCTTGTTACAGTCGGATGTTTCATATCCATCAGTCTTTATTTTCGTTACAATAACTTGTTGTGGGGTTACTGCTGTCGGGGGTAGAATATCTATGAAGGACCTGTAGCTTTGTACTGTTATTAATTTTAGCTGACCACCGACTTGTCGTCAGTTCAAAAGTACCAGTCAGCTAACAGTTTGTTAAAATATAATGTTTTTTTGAGATTTGTAAATAACCGAGGGATTATTTCCAAAACCCACGCGAGTGAAGCCTTTAGAAAAAGCTCATAAGGAAAAGTCAGTCATAATTTAGAAGTCCTAACTCTTTTCTTCTCACTTTTTCCTTTGATAATCATTTTAAAAAGACCAGTAAATATCTTAAAGGATTGCTTACGTCATCAGTTCCGGTCCCTGTGAACGTGCAATCAAAGCGGTAATGTCGCAGTCAAAGCATCCATGTTCTATAGGACGGAGGGACATCAAAGGCAGTAATCAGTTTCAGGCGGATCAGGTATACAGGGGATTGCAATTACTCTGAGGGCTGTCTATTGATACCTGCGTATTTATGTAATTCTACAATAGTATACGAGAAAAGGTTTCTTTGTGAAGCGTTTGGCAAAGTAGTTGAAGCAATATTATAAGTCAACCAAAGACTTGATGTTGATCGAAACTTGATAAAATGAATATGAAAAGAAGATTGATTGCGATAAAAAAGAACTGCTTTTTATGTTGGACTGAAAACGCAATCCAGTTCTTTTTTAACAGTAAATAATGGAGTTTTGTTAGCTCTTTTCATTTCATCCTGTATGTTTTTCAAGAAAAAGATCTACTTAATAATACTACTGAGGTACTAATCTTATTTTATGCAAAAATAATGTCTGCCTTTCCTTAGATTGAGATTAAGTAACGTCCGTCTACTCTATCGCAAATAACTACTCAACAAAACAGATTACCAACAAATAATTATATATCAGTGCTAACACCCCAATATTCCCAGTTAACAAACCTCCATCGCCACTTAGGCCACCTAATTCCGATTCAAAACTCCATAAATATAATATGGCGACCACACAAAGGCAATGAATGGAATCAAAACCGCAGCAGTTGTGAGAGAGTGTTTGCCAATCGATTGTTCAGTGGGCACCTTTTAGTACACCACAAACGATTGTACGGCGGTGTTGCCAAATGCAATAAAACATGATGAATCGACGGGAGTTGTGTTACGGTAGGCGTACCTCTGATGTTGTTATGGCAGCCTGGTACATTTTTATGGGATGTTTTTTGTTAGGGGGCCGATTATGGTGCCTTGTGATGTTGTGCCATGAATTTATGATTAATTCATTATTAATTTGTTATACGAATTTATTAAAAATACATTTTTCTTTGAGATTTTGAATGTCTGTGACTCAACCTAGGAGTCTCACAGCGTTTTTTGATTAAACTCCTTCTACTGAGCGGTAGATTCAGGTAGTCAGAAGTTTTGATATAAATTGGTTTAAAACTAGGAAGCTAAACTAGTGTTAAAGTAGGAAACCTTACAAGTTTTACTACTTGTACTAGGTGCATTTGCAAAGTTACACTGCAACCACCGCACTAATTTGAGCAGAAGCCCTCAAAAAGCTAAACTTCATTCAATGCGCTTATACTGACGAAGTTTGTAGGTCCAGAATCTAGAAGAAAATTAATACTTACACTTTTTTTTTGGGGTAGGAAAGATTACAGAAAGCCACGATTGCTACGATTCTTAAATACACCTTTTGCTTCACGTTCTTGAATTGGTACTACTCACGTGACCTTTCTGCATTGAAGAACATCACCAATACGGTCATTATTAATTTACGTTCTAGTGCGTCCCTCTTGCTTTTCAACTAATAACGGGACGTACCTAATTAATTTCAATTTGGAGTCTAAAACGGTTCAATGATCAAGGATAGGCGAGGTTTTAGAGTCGATGTGGTGTATCTTCTGCTTCTATACTTCAATATAACTCGTATTATCTGCATTCGGCCTCCTCGAATGATCCTCAGCGGAATGATCACGCCAAAATATCAATAATTACTGTCGTTCCGCGATCCTTAACGCTTTTCCTTCCAAATCAAAGGGTATTGATTGTCCCACAATAATAGAATTATGCTTGTCGCTCCGCGTCATTAGACGGCTTGAAAGCCTGAAATTTACACTTGACTGAGCACTTTTAACTTTTACAACAACTCGCTGGGTATTTCCTTTGTCATTTTGATGAAGAATGAGGGGTTGGGAGGCTGCGTTATCGCATTAAGCCTCTGCACACGATCAAGGAATATTGGAAAGAGATGGATGCAAAAGAAATTCGGAGGGTGATGGTGCAATCAGCGATTAGAATTTTTCGTTTCGGTTTTGATTTTTGGAATGTCATTGATTTGTTTACATTCGGGTTAGTTAATTTTCTTGGTGGTAATCTTCATGGTGTTTATCTATCAAGAACGTATTGTTTGCAGCCAGTAAATTATTTCCTATAACACGGGACTTAAATATAACGAACTGGCGAACATTGGTTGATCTATGATAACACCTTGCAGAATCTTTCGGGAATTTCAGTGGTGATATTGTTACGTTGTGTTATATGTTTGTCTACCGAGATTTACTAACGGCCATTTGCTATAACTTACTTACGGATAACTGTCGGTTAACATGCCTTCGTCAACAGCTGTCGGTGTTTCTATAAACAAAGTTAGCTTGAACTATCCTATCCGCGTTACCTACCTGTCACTTGACTCATAGATAAATCAAAGAAAGTTTTTCTGTTACGTTTTGTTTCTAACCGGTCAGTAAGCAAAATGTCAAACAGACAGATAGCTACCTACCGAAATCGAACAGTAAGTTACCTATTGAAAATGGCCGTTAGGCAATGCTAGTACTAGTAAGACGTCAGCCCAAAAATATGCCAAAGGTTAATTTCTAGATATTAAATTAGTTCCTAGCCACCCGTGATACCCGTGTACCCTTGGTTAATGGAACCTTTGTGCACAAGATACTATTGATCAGACTTAATACCGGCTAGGTATTTAATCATAACTTCTATTTACCGCTATTCAAAAGGCTCTACACTGAAAGGAGGTTCGATGCGCCCACGGATATCCTTTGAACAGATTCTTAATTATGCGAGAAATGTAGACAAAGATGTCTAGAATCTGTAAACTGAACGGGATTCCTGGAAACCTTTACTGATATTGTTTAATTGTGCTTGTTATGCGAGGTACTGGATAATTTGTTACGTAATGAAACCTAAAATTGTGAAGAAGGCTGATTTATTTTCGTAACATACTTTTCTGTTCAAACATTTATAATGATTGGATTTTACTTGAGAATGTTTCCAACTACGATAAAAATACTTCGATTGTTAAGAAATAGATCCTCCCCAAGTTAGAGAGGAGTGACTCATGAGATGACGACTGAGAAGTGTGGTAGAAGAAGATATGATGCGAGGATCCCCAATAAATTGTGATAAGGGCTGGAGTATAATGATGGTGATGAAATATACCATGGTTTAGTTGTGAATAGAGATACTATCAATCAACTAGAACCATCAAATAAACTTTTGAAACTGCTTTTAAACCCATCAAGACATTCTGTCCGACTATACACGCTACCCACGAGTTCAAAGAGAAACTCTTCAACATGAAACTCGTGTATTTCTTGATGACATTATGATGCTCCGTAATTTATGTCCGCCGTCGGTAAATTAAAAGGAATCTGTCGTCGTGGCTCATGCCCGTGATAAATTAATAATAAGGCAATGTTTGGCATCAGATAAAAGTGATGAAGTAGCTATAGCAAACAAAAAACGAAGATGTCATCTATTAAAAAGACATCATTACGTTCAGTATGACAGTCTTTTCATGTCTATTTGATGGAATGATCATTGATCATCAAAGTGTTACGGAATTTGCTTTTGATACAGATTTCGTAACGATGGATATTATGAGACGAGGTCAACTAAGAATTAGGTATAAATAAATACTATCTTGTTCTGTTTGTATGCTACCCGTATCGACCAGTAAAGTGGCAGGGACAAAACTTACATTACACTAGTACACAAGATATTATTCACAGCTCGTCGCTATGTACTAACCCTTAGAGCGATTGAAGATAAAGCTACGCTTACTGAGGTTGGCCTGTGGATGGGTAACTACTAGTAACTACTAGTTACTACCTAGTTAATCTACATTAACGAGGTAGTAACTACTTACTACCTCGGAAAGCACGTTAAGCGATTGGTCATGACTGTCATTGATCTTGTACTATCGTTATGGGTAGTCAAAAGCCTGAAAGTCTGACAATCAGTCTTTCTTACCTTTTTTGGATTGTAGAGGTCGGTTAGGAAGTCGCTCCATGTAAGTTACTAATATTCACTTGCATTCGGTTAGACTAACAGCCGACCAAAATATAGTTGGAAAAGTGTGACATAAGATATTATCCGGCTCGAAGGACCAACGTAACAGGAAGGACTATTAAAATAATGTTCTCTTTCTACAGGTGCATTTATGTTTCAAGCGATAGAGGGTGGGAGCGAGATGAAGATGGACAAACAAATGACGCGTGAGCGCGAGAACCTGACGCAGTTCCTGTGGCAGAACGTCACTCTTGATTTGAACCTCTTCAACGAGACGGCTCTGAGGGAGAAGTGCGTATCACGTGGCCAGAACTTAATGAGTATCTAATAACAGAAATGCCTAAACAACTACTGCTGCTACTAGTTTTCATGATCCTCGTCCTAACAGTTCATAATAATAGAGATATAAATTCGCAGATAACACCGGAAGAACAGTTTACGTAGCCGTAAATAAACAAGGCCCATCGATGCTTAGAATAAGTTCAGCTTTGGAGATCGTTGCTCTTGTTATTCATACTTACATGGCAATCCGTTTGTAAAACTTGATGTTTCATATTTATTACCGATCGTGTATTGTGTCTCTTAAGGACTTTACATGATTGTAATGATCACTTTTCTGCTAATCAGGCCTGTATCATTTTACATCTAGTTTTCATCCATGAGAAGACTGACTATAGCAGACCCTAATCAAATCTTGTAATGTTTCTGATTTCCTCATAGGATTGGCGCTGAACTGCACAACTACCAGAGTAAGATAGTGAGGGCGGTACACAAGGGCTGGGACGGCGGCCGCTCCTCCCGACAGTGGAGCTTCTCATCTGCATTCCTGTATTCTCTTACTGTCATCACCACTATCGGTAAGGATTCAGTAAGATTAAGTATTACCAGGTTGTGTTAGGAAAGAGCACAGTGACGTTATGAGTAATGAAAAGTTGACCAAATTGAGAATTTGAGACCTTAGCTGTTTCAATAGTTGGAAATACGTAACAGCTGCCTTTTCCTGGATAGTCTATTATTCGATGGACATTTAATTCTGGCTTACTTTGGAAAAGCCATAGCGGGACTTTTTGAGCATATACGGTTTGATAAAAGTTGCAAACTGCAATTACAAGATACTGAGACTTGAAGAAACGCAATGGGTTGATCCACTTAAACCACATATGAAATGGGTAGTCAAGATCTTGTATTATATAGTGTATTGTCTATGGTCAGATCTCTGGTGGACCATCTTAGAGTCTCACATTACGTGCTGCATTTCACTACAAAGATAGTTGGTTTTTCTGGTCCTTATCAAATAATGCATTCACCAGGTTACGGGCACCTGTCTCCGAAGACTGACTGGGGCAAGGTGGTCACCATCCTGTACGCGCTGCTGGGGATGCCTCTGTTCCTGCTATATCTTACCAATGTTGGTAAGATTTGATCATCCGATTCTTGTATTTCTTTCTCATTTATGCATATTGTAATAAATATTAGAAAAGTCTCGTAGGCCCAGTTGTCGCTGAACTTGAAATCTTGGGGTCGATTTCTAGGTCGAGTAAAGTGTTATTGGGATTTGGGTTTCGCCGACTGGATTTTTCCCGTGTTCTGGTTGATGGCAATATGCTAGCCCCCTACCACATAAAATTTAACTCTTTCACTGATTGCTTCGCAGACACAATAGCTAGATAATCGCTCTAAATTATATGGAATCAGAGGACAATAAATAGGTTAAGACTAACTGGGCAATGTGAGTGTTACTATAGGTACACCTTCGCATAACCATTCGGAAAAAAAACAGGCGCTGTGTTTATATTAAGTACCTAGGTAGGTGTGCAAACAGATTTAAGTTTTTAGAAAGAAATATCAAGTGTACTCGTATAACACAGTAAAATTAAAAAGTGATGACTTTAAAAAAACCTTATCGAATTTGCTGGAGTCTGCAATTGTGATTAATCATTGAGGTGGACTATTTTAAAAAAAGGGTCCTTACTAAAAGATTTTAGTTTGCTCAGATGGATTTCTGCTAATTAAGACGGCTCATTAAGATCAAAAGTAAGAATGATTAGCAGAATCTCGATTTGATGTAAGCTTTAATTAAATAATTTAAAATATTATTAATGATTTCATTCGTATCTCAGAAGTCCGTCATGAGATGAGACTACTTATGAAATTGGGATAAGGGCTGTTAACTGATGATGATGATGATGATGATGATAAATCTGTAGATAGTATACAGCCTGTAGGTATAGTTCTCACTGCTGGGACACAGGTCTTCTTACCGTGCACAGTAGTGAAAATAGGTCAAATGTTTCACTTGAAATACCATTTTTTGTTATACTAATAAGCCTACTTGACAGTGATTTAAATTCCTACCACTTTAATGTTCATTTATTAAATGAAAATGTGCTGAAAACGAGCGCGATATTGGAACTTCAAACTAAACACGACGGCTTTCAAAATAAGCCAACCTTTCACCGCCAGCTAGTATAATATAAGCTGGAACGATGAAACGGCGTGGCGGCGCTACAGACTATCAACATGTCTTGATGTTTAAGTATAAATGCTTTACAACCTATGGATATAAGCTAAAAAAGGTTTTTTTACATGAGATGTAATGTAGTACCTAATGTGAAAGAGAAAGGAGTAGGTAAATACTGGTGTCGATTCTGTTGTGCACAAACTAAACTTAATTTAGGCTATCGCTATCTTTTTCTCTCTAATAAAACGAGAAAGAGGCGCACATAATTTAGAGCTGTCAAATTTACTTGGTTCTAATATTTCCATACAAATAAACGGTGCACGTAAAAACGTGTCGACTAAAAACACGGTGAAGCGCAAGGCATAAACTAGTTTGACACTTAGTTCATAGCTACAGCCGTCCTTTTCTCGCACTGCCTTTTAGTAAAAGATAGCAATAGCCTAAAATAAGTTTAGTTTGTGCACAACAGAATCGACAGCAATGCCGTGATGTCTGACAGGGTAGAACGGAAGAAGAAAACGGGTTTCACCGACCCCAAGTAGAATGGGGCAAGGGCAAGGGAAATGTTCCCAATGCTGGGACACAACCCTCCTTCCAATGAGGTGGAGTGTATGTCACGTGGGGCCTAACGCGTATTGAATAGAAAAGGATGTTATATGTCTTCAAACTTTTGGTTCTAGGACATGCCGGTTTCCTCACGATGGTTTCTTTAACACTGGTGATGAAACCAATGAAACACGATACTAAGTGAAGTGTCTACCTGGTTTCAAATCCACGACCTTATGACACAAAAACTGGGGCCCTTACAGTTCTTAAATGTGGTTCGCTACACTAAAGTATTCTGAAGACCTAGTGGTACAATCTTCCGTAGCTGTTGCTAAGAGAGCGTAATTGTATAGTTTTTAATTAAGAAATAATGTGTGAGTTTAATTAAGTAAACACAGAACATTGGTGTGTTCTGTTTACTGTTAGCTCGGAAGGAAGTTGTCATTTTTATAAACACATCCAACGAATAGATCTGTTTATAAATAACTGAGCTTATAAATTTTATTTCGTACACATTCAGACTGCTTGCTGTATTTTAGTTGTATGAACACGCGGACAGTGTTGATACAACATGTTGTCCTTCACGGAAGCAAGTGATAATTATACTATTGTATAATCAATAATTGCTTCGGTGAAGGACAATACAGGAATTCGATAAATTACTGATGTGTCTCTTGGGTTCAAACTTGAGACCTATGACTCGGCAGTCCGACTATCCCACCACTATAGGCCATCACCGCTTATAAAAACCCGTAAAACCTTTTCATTTTTCTCCGAATCATAATTTTCTCTTAACATTTTTGTGTACTTTAATTGAAAATCCAAGAATCGTGTAAATAGCTTGATTTGCTTAGGTTTTAAAACAATTAATTAGTATTTTTATTGGTAAACCACTTAGGAATTAGCTCGGCGTTTGTTCACAAAATTCGAAAAACAATTAGACTGGATAAATAATCTAATTAACTTTGAGGATTTTCAATCTAGAAAACAAAGAAGCAGATACTGGTAGCTAATTGGATTTTTAGTTTTTAAACCGTAGAGACCTTTGTAGGCTAGTCTGTTTATACAAACTTTTTTTAGGTCATCCTTCATTTAAAAAGGGTTTTATTTTTCTAAGGAAACTCGTTTGGGTTCAAGTTTGGATGTCCTGATTAAACCCAATCTTTGTTTAGCGTATACCCGACTGAATTGAAAACCATAATAAAGTTTTCCAAATTAAACAAAAAATACAGGTACCCTTTTAAATCGTGCAGAAACTGACCTTCTTATAAAATGTAGAGTATCTAGGCCTGCAAGAGTACAGCCCATGTTCGCAGCAGGGGGACATTATAGGCTGATTATGTTGTGTTAATGAAGTAGTACAATTGCAGGCGAGCTGCTGGCGCGCTGGTTCAAGTGTATCTACGCGCTCTTCTGTCTGTGCAGGGGGTGTCCAGGGTTCACCAGGAGAAGAACCGCCAGGTTACGGCTACAGGTAAACATTAACACTCTTTGATAATAACACAAGTATCATTCATTTTTATCATCGTTTTTTCGTTGTTACTTACACCTACTCACATTATTTTAAGATAGGTGAACTGTGTAAAAAATGAAATGGCTATTATGTTCACTTACATAATCTGGTCACTTCCGATTTTCGGTGAAGAAAATCGTAACTGTTAGGACAAAATAGCAGACAATAACTATGCAGTTTTTAACACGATGAAGAAGTTGAAGACAAACATACAAATTGCCCGTGCAAACCAATTCAAATCAGCCAATAAACTGACCCTCAAATCACGAGTTCAGTACTCCTAAACAAACAGTCATGGCACACCATCAATTACCAGTTAAACCTGACGGACTTGATCACTCCGTGCCGAGTGGGCGGGATATTTGCTACGAAATACTTCTTGGCCACAACCTACACGCACAAGCGACACACGACGAGCGACAGCGACTGCCGAGAAAAAATTAAACAAGTTTGACAAATAAATTAAACATTGTGTCTGAGGCCCGAAATCTACCTAAACGGAAACATGCGGATCGTTACGGAGACGTGCAAGATTTAACCAATCACAGGAGAGACACAGGATTTTAATTGGATGTGATTGGTTCATTCCCGCACCTCTCCTCTCCGTTGGTGGAGTCTGGGCCTACGGCCAGCCTCACGGCTTGGCCACCAGGTAACTATAAAACAACAGTGACTGCGGAGAAAGCAAAAGATAGAAGATGGTAAAAATCATGCCATGTGTCATTGCGGACGCAACATGCGTCGCGTCGCCCGAAACAGAGAAGCCTCGTTCACGACCTCGGGAAAACTTTGACATCGAGCATTGTAACCTTCAAGTATACCGCTACCGCGCTACCGCCGCGTCCTTCATTTGTTTTGTTCCCAGCTGTTGTCGCATGACACGTGTCGTGTGGGCGTAAACCTAGCTCGTGGTTGAACGGTAAACGGGGCCTTCAATGTTTGACTACCCTCCGACGGACAGAGATATTCCGTCACGCTCCCGAGCTAGCGCGAACGAAAGTGTTGACCGACGTGTGTGGACGAACGTAAATATTTATCAATAGATCTGCTGAAGCAACCACACATGTTGGTAATTAATACTCCGTGCAACTTTATATGCATATGTTAATATGCTCTGGAACAGCTGTCGGTTTAATATTGGCTTGTAGATAGCCAGACAGTAAATTACTGAATGACTGGTAATGGGTTACTCGCAAGTTCACCAAGAAGGGTGAACAGAAAAGTATGGCGTAGGTATGTAATTGGAAACGTCATCAGTGACTGCTGTTCTGACTACGTACTGTTTTAAATTGGGTTTCTCATTTTGCAGTTTCTGTTGATCTTTTATAACAGGGTTTCAGGGGTATTCAATCAAATCTTACTCATGTCAACTTACCTATTATGATCACTCTGGTCAAGCCTTCAGTAACCAATTTTAATGACTTAGATGAGATTTGAGATCGGTGTCAAATTTGTATTATTTTTGTTTGATCCTCTTGCGTTTATTTTAATAGAAATGTGTCTACTGTGCTGTACTTGTGGTGGGATTCTCAAGTCTTTTGTTTTATTTCCAGTATGACTTAAGTGAAGCGGAGAGTATAGAGCGGCCTCAGGCGTGGAGGGGCCGGTACCCAGAGTCTGACGTCACTCCAGAGTTCGTCATACCTCCAGTGGAGAGGTATCCACCGCCTCGAGGGTATCCTAGGTAAGTTTTAATCGTTTTGTACTAAACGAAGTTAATCGCTATTATTGTTAGTCTATTTCATATTTTCCCACCCAATCCCGCATACGAAAGCAAATTAATGTCTACAAATTCAATAGCTTCACAATCTCCCATTGGCATAGGACCTGATCCAGCAAATGCGTTTTATCTGCAATACTAATGGAGTACATGCACACGTCAGTACAGGCGGCCATGTTTACGATAGCGGTGTATTTAGAGCCGTCACTGACCATTCGTGGTTGAAGACTCACGGAATGTGCCAATGTTGTTTTGAAGATTAACTGTTGTACCTACTACATACTAAATGTCTGTCATGATCTGTGGTTGCTGTTGTTTCTAGGAGACTAGACCTGTTTATTCCGTGAAAGCTGCCTTACGCAGCATTAGTCTGATTAGTCATTAGTGAGTATTGATAGACAGTTAGTAATAGGTAGATATAACTAATCACTCATCAGTCATTCATTATCACTGATCCGTTTATTATCGTGGTCATACCGTTTAGGCGCAGAACGTGGCTTATTTTAGGGGTTTAGATTAGCGTCAGATAGATGGATGTGTGATGAATATTTGCTCTTTATTGAAAGGCGATCCATCGATATAATATAAGGTTGGTACTATAATTATGTTTTTACCATTGCCACTCGAAAAAGGGCATTTTATTCATCAATAACAGTGAATAAAACTCTCTTTTACTCACTGAGTGAATAAAGACATTTTGAATTTGGAACAAACACGAATTACGTACAAAAAAAAAACTCTGCTGCTGAAAGTACGTACTGGGAGGCTGAATGGAGCTATTCTATTCTAAATAAAAAAAAAAAACCCGCCAATTTAGTTACGTTCTTTTTTATCTGTTATTGTGGTTGTTTTGTGTTATTGGAAAATCTATTAACTTAAGTAATTATAATAAAATGAGTTCTCCGGAATAATTTCTTTCTAAAACAGCAGTTATAGTAGATGATTTGTTGCCGCCAAAATCTCGGGAGTTGTACCTGAAAACATACAATTTGTTCTGCGACTAGAAAACCACGAATGGCGCCAATTCCTTCTCTGAGTGCATATTTCTTAACTATTTCAATGAATTAACCAAGACTAAGAAGCCGTCGACACTTTGGAGCATATATTCTATGCTAAAAGCCAGTGAGAATCAAACACAACATTGATATTTCAAACTACTCAAAGTTAGTGACACACTTAAAACGGCTATCCGAGGGTAATAAGCCAAAGAAATCTAGAGTGCTTAGCTCCGAAAATATTGAACGTTTTCTAAATGATGCGCCTGACCACAGTTTTCTGGCCGTAAAAGTAAGTACCTACTTAATATATGTAGGTATATTTATTTACAAACCTACTGTGCTTTTAAGGTTTTCCTGTCAATACATATTTTTTAAATTATTGTTCACAGGTTGTGCTAATTTTCGACGTGAATGGAGCCTGTCGCAGTAATGAAATTATTACAGATAACTATAAACGACATCCAAAAACACTCGGATAATTTATTACTTATCGTTTTAACTGATACGAAGCCTTCTGCGCCACTATCTCCGGCGCGCCCTTCTACATCGAAAGGTTGTGAAACGACTATATTACAGCTGTCTCAGCAACAGAAACCACAAAATACGGCGACTTTGCCAAATACCCAAGTGTTGTCTAATACAACAGTTTCAAACCCAAACCAGCCTATAACACTAAATTTTAAAAATTGTTCTAATTTTACTATACATTTTTAATTTTAATTTAATATTTAATCCTTTGTTGTTATAATACTGATTATATAATAAAAACTGATAAATATAAATACCATGCTCCTTTTTATTTTCTCACAGTCAATGGTAAAAAGTAGAGTACACAACACGTGAATAAAAAATTTATCTCGGTACTTGTATCCCTCGCTCCGCTCAGGATTCTAATCTAGAATCCCTCGCTACGCTCGTGATTCTACTCTAGAATCCTTCGCTGCTCTCGGGATCCAACTTCGTACCTCGAACTAAATTCCCTTTTTATTCACTTGTTGTATAATCTACTATTATCTACACCCATGCTATAAATCCTCTATAAAGGTATCTGAAACAGTTAGCTTATGGCCAACATTAAAACAGCCAGTGTCATAATAACCATTATAACACCCAAACGGGTGTTATAATGTTGTACTGAATTTCATTATGCAACTCGTTTTAAAAAAAGAACATCCAATGTGGTAGTGAATCGAACGTCTAGCACGTGCGATTCACTACCACAGCGCCGTAATTAAAAAAAAAACTTATAGGTTAATTCGATTTCACGTCGTATCCCGCCATTTTTGTTCGACATTTGGATATTAGTATTGCATTATGTACTTTGTTGTTTACAAAAATGAGTGATACAAGCTTTGTGAATTTTGATAATTGAACAATCCAAAATGTAAATAATTATATTACTACCTATACACGGTTTGTTTGTAGTAAATACAAGCAATTAAACTTTCCAAGAATTTACATAGACTTCTTAGAACACTGCAACACCATAAGGTTTCAGAACCTTTTATGGAGGATTCATATCATGGATGTAGATAAAGTCTTGTATGCAACTGTACATAATTAGGTATTAAAACACTCATGTGATACTATTATCACACTCGGCTTCGCCTCGTGTGATAAACCCACATTCGTGTTTTAATACCCCTCATTATACAACAGTTGCATAAATAACTATTAGGTACCTACACATTTTACTGAGTAATTCAAGCTTTTGGGTATAAAACTTACATTTAATAATAATTTAATTGTGACACAACCGTATCAATTGTACATAATTAATAATAATTATGAACGCAAACGAATCCAAAAGAGTATATAAGGATCGTAGCGTCTCCATTGTGAGGATCGACCGGAGCACGCGGTGGAGCACACGGTGGAGGTGTGCCCCGCGTGGGCGGAGCACCGTCGTGTCCTCGAAGCGGCGATCGGCGGCGGCGACCTCTCGCGTCCGGCCCTGGTGCAAGCCATGGTCCGGAGCGAGACGGAATGGGACGCCGTCACCTCCTTCTGCGAAGCAGTAATGCTAGAGAAGGAGGCGGCGGAACGTGAGAGGGAGAGAACCTCTCAACGTCCCGGCCGCCGCGGGAGACGCCCCGGGCGTCGGGGGCCACCACCACGTGGCCCCCGGCCACCGTAGGCGCGGGCCTGTGGACGGTGGGCTATGGGCTAGCTCGCCGTCCGTCCGTCTCATGACGACAGGCCGTGTCGACGGCGCGTTCGTGTTCCACGCGCACCTCAAAGAGAGTCAGCAAAAAGGAAGGGGTCCGTAAGGATCGATGCCTGCCGGGGTTGCGGGACTGTTCGAAAGAGATACCGCGGCCCCGGAACACAAAGGGCGATGAAGGAACATGGATGGGTTTTAGTCAGTAAAAGTCTGACACTCCCTCCTGCTCCGCCCAGAGCGGGAGGAGTCATTTGATGATTTCCCATCCGAAAAAAAAGGATCGTAGCGTCTCCTTCTTGATTCTGTTCTCCTAGTACTTTCTGCTCAAATTCTAAATTGAGTTCTCTCGTTACAAACCTAAGTGTGCCAGAAAGAAAAAATAGCAACATCAACAAGAGGTTTGAGATGCTTTAATAAAATTCCATAAAGTATTCTTGAACTGAATGAGACGAAATTTAAAACATGTATCCAACGCACACTATAAGCAAGCTTATTACAAGTTGGGCGATTATATCGCTGATAAAAATGCTTGGCTCAATGCTGGTCCTGCTCCACATGGACAGGGGCACATAAATTAATAGCATTAAATAGAATTGTTGGAGCTGCTGAAAATTGTACAACTACCTTTGCATTGTATGGAATCAATCTCTAGTATTATATTATCGCATAGCCCATATTGTGTGAGTACTATGTACTAGAAAGCTATAATTCACTGAAATCCTAAGTTTCTTTTTTTCTTGACTTGAATGTGCCCTGGCGGTTGAGAGTATGTCATGCTCACTTTAATGTCTCGCTGATGGTGGCGCATGTGTCGGATCATTTAGTTCTCTTCAAAATGGTTGAGTTGAATGGTGCTGATCCATGCGTCATGTCCGTGAACGGACGCTGTCAGTTGTGACTGGACATCTCTTAGTTGCCATGGCTTATTTGAATGTTTATTTTTGAATTGTATTTTTAACCGACTTCCAAAAGGAGAAGGTTCTCAATTCGATTGTTTTTTTTTTATGTATGTACACCGATTACGGTGACATTTATGATCCGATTTACGTGATTCTTCTTTTGTTTGATGCGGAATAGTTGCCATTTGGTCCCATAAAAATTTAACATAGTTTGGCCCAGTAGTTTTCATTTTATGAAGATTTTTACTTCAGTCATGTGGTATAATTTCATGTATGTTCACCGATTTCTCCTCCATTTGTGGAGCGATTCTCAAAATTCTTTTTATTTGAAAGAGTATACTCCTGAAATGGTCGCATTTAAATTTGGCGAAGATCTGATGCTGGTCTTCGGAGATATACAATGGAACTCTTCAAAACTAGGTGGTAAATCGGTCGTGATTGCTGCAATCGCTTGGATGTTTATTGTTTAAACAACATCATGACGTACCATCACGCCTGTATGCTCTGAGGGGTACGCAGATGTGTACAATACACCCGAATTTCAACAGTTTAGGTATGTTAAGTTCCATTTATTGGGGATAAGCCTAATTACCATGACATGTATTGTTAACAATGTAAAATAAATGCATAGCAAATATTTGTATAGGATATTACAACTAAAAATGGAAAGATAAAAAAACTTTTTTGCAAAGAAATAAAACCGACTTCATAAAACACAAAAAAGTGAAAAATAACTTTACCTTCAGAAGTCAGTGACAAAAAAAAACTAAATAAATCAAACAAAGGTCACCGACTTCTGAAGCTAAAGTTATTTTTCACATTTTTGTGTTTTTTGAAGTCGGTTTTATTTTTTTGGAAAAAGTTTTTTTAATGTTTTTACTATGGACACTTTTAACGTGCACATCTTGCTACATTGTCATTGTTGTGTGTCTCACATAATATACCATCTTAACATGAATGATGTAACCAAGATTTAGTAACAACATTTTGATTTAAAAGAGTGTCCATGGAGTTTCTTGCCCGTTCTCCATAGCGATCTACGCTAGGGAATGGGCAACTACAGTACTTTCACAGTTTTTATGTCTTGTGACTGGGACTGTAGCTACATTTAATTTTCACCTTTGTTTAGTTTTCATTTTATGAAGATTTTTACTTCAGTCGTGTGGTATAATTTCATGTATGTTCACCGATTTCTCCTCCATTTGTGGAGCGATTCTCAAAATTCTTTTTTATTTGAAAGAGTATACTCCAGAAATGGTCGCATTTAAATTTGGCGAAGATCTGATGCTGGTCTTCGGAGATATACAATGGAACTCTTCAAAACTAGATGGTAAATCGGTCGTGATTGCTGCAATCGCTTGGATGTTTATTGTTTAAACAACATCATGACATACCATCACGCCTGTATGCTCTGGGGGTACGCAGATGTGTACAATACACCCGAATTTCGACAGTTTAGGTATGTTAAGTTCCATTTATTGGGGATAAGCTTAGGCTTATCCCATGCACAAGCTTTACCATGACATGTATTGTTAACAATGTAAAATAAATGCATAGCAAATATTTGTATAGGATATTACAACTAAAAATGGAAAGATAAAAAACTTTTTTGCAAAGAAATAAAACCGACTTCATAAAACACAAAAAATTGAAAAATAACTTTACCTTCAGAAGTCAGTGACAAAAAAAAACTAAATGAATCAAACAAAGGTCACCGACTTCTGAAGCTAAAGTATTTTTTTTACATTTTTGTGTTTTTTGAAGTCGGTTTTATTTTTTTGAAAAAAGTTTTTTATTGTTTTTACTATGGACACTTTTAACGTGCACATCTTGCTACATTGTTCTCACATAATATACCATCTTAACATGAATGATGTAATCAAGATTTAGTAACAACATTTTGATTTAAAAGAGTGTCCATGGAGTTTCTTGCCCGTTCTTCTCCATAGAGATCTACGCTAGGGAATGGGCAACTACAGTACTTTCACAGTTTTTATGTCTTGTGACTGGGACTGTAGCTACATTTAATTTTCACCTTTGTTTCGACCTTTCAAAAATGCCTATAACTGGCCTACTTGAAATAAATGCTTTGATTTGTTTCCTTGTAACTTTGGGAGCTGACTGTAATATATAAAAAACAGTTGAAATTTATCGTTGACGAAAAGGAATTCAATGTTTGAAGATTAAAATAGTTACGAGTTGGGACATTTTTCCTCTTGTGTTTTATTTAGTTGTAGAAATGGGAAAGTTACCCAACGGGACGTACCCTGTAAATAAGATTTGAAAACTTACAAATGAAAGTCAATGAACCCCAATCTACAATGTTCAAGAACAATGTTCTATACTACTGCTTTACAAGTCCTAATTGTACAGCGCGATTAGATTCCGAATCTAGAACAGGATTGCACCGAGATTCAGCAATCTGCATGCTCATTACGAATGGAATTCCTGACTCCCTAACTATGTTATTTCTCTCCGTTTGGCAGCACTCAAAACTATGCAAAGTTAGATTAGGAAAGCCAGTTCTCTTAAGAGTTTCTGTTTGTTCGGAATAAGACTTTGTGGAAATCAAACTAAACTTGTGTAGTCGCAAAGTGCAAGTCGGATTGTTGTAATTAGTGTTCCTGGAGATCTAGTAGACGCTGCTAAACGTAGAGTGAAGTGACTGGCATTTCCTAAGAACCCACCAACCCGATCCAATATGTTGTATGTGTGGATTTCACCCACGCTTTGAAAGAGAGTACGTGCGTCCCAGCTGTGGGAATATTATTAGCTGAATATGCTATAGATAGAAGTAGAGTTTCCCGTCTGAATTAAACAAACTATGCATATGTCAGAGTAGGCCCAGACATCAGAAGTAGAACTCAGATATGGCAATGCACAAATTTATTTCAATAGAACAATCAGTTATCTTTAATTTAGAAATACAGAAATAAAATAAAAATATTTAAATGAAATAACAAATAAAGGCAATAAGGGGCGGTCACATAGGGCAGTACTGACTGTCAGGGACAGTGGTCCATGCACCCACCGCAATAAGGACAGTACTCATTGTCAGAGACAATAGTCCACGACCAAGAACCGGGCAGTACTGACTGTCCAAAGACAGTGGTCCATGCACCAGGACGCACCCGTTGGAAATGCGTGCCGACTCTTTTTTTTTTCGAAATGGCATCTCGCAGTTCAACCTAGAGAGGTTGTCGTCTGCTTAACCGGACAATCCTGTGGGTGCCTTAAGTGTAAGGCCTCCAGCCAGGGCATAAAACTTAAAAACTAAACGACTACACCCTAAGGGCACCCCCTGCGGGGTACGGGCCTCGGCTTAGGGCGTCGCTGGGAGAGGACAGCAAGGGGACAGGCTGGATCTGTGTGATGTCATTAATTAGGGACTGATTTTGAACTACAGGCGCAGCAACGCGGGCTGGCACGAGCAAGGGACGGGGAGTGCTTGCCGACTCAACAGTGAAGCCGCTTATAAAGGCGTTCGCTCGGAAATCGAACGTTAACAAATTTAAAATATTTTACTGGCTGGATTGAACTCAAGTCAAATGGCCACATGACCAAAAGTGAACAACTCCTTCATGAAGCGTCCCCTAGCGCCATCTAGTCGCGGTCTTTCGCAGCTGCAATATTGGTTGCCGTCACATATGCAATATAGGGAACGTGCACAACGACGGTGGTGCCAACTGGCGTCACCAATCCGAATCATGTACCAAATTAATACTTGACATTGACATGTAAAACAAGTACACAGAATTAATTTTATTATTGAAAATGATTATTCTAGCTAATCATAATCCATTGTTGCATTTCTGGATGTACCAATACATCCACAAAAATGAAAATTAATCAAATAGCGTAAAATAATAAAATTCTATTACTTTCCAAAGAATAGTACTCTCATACCATGTATAAGTGAAAAACGCAAAAAATGGATAAATGCAGTAACAAAAATATTTGAACACAATTTGTTTTTGTTACACTCTGCATTGAAAAAGTTCAATAGCCTTCAAAATCAACCGTGCAAGCAAACATTAAATGGTACTGGCGTACCATTTAAACTTCAGCAAACACACATATGTTGCACTGAAGTTCACACCGAATATTCCTCAACAGTTAAACAAAGAGTCCACATGTACTCAGATTATAAACATGGATAAACAATAAAGTTTTTAGTTGGCTGCACTCCTTGTGGTTTCCTAAGTTTTGTATCTAAATGCTACGGAGGGCGTTCTAGTGATTGCTTAGTTATAACAAATGATTATGGATTAGACTGCACTGAAGTTCACACCGAATATTCCTCAACAGTTGAACAAAGAGTCCACATGTGCTCAGATTATAAACATTGGTATACAATAAAGTTTTTAGTTGGCTGCACTCCTTGTGGTTTCCTAAGTTTTGTATCTAAATGCTACGGAGGGCGTTCTAGTGATTGCTTAGTTATAACAAATGATTATGGATTAGACTGCACTGAAGTTCACACCGAATATTCCTCAACAGTTGAACAAAGAGTCCACATGTGCTCAGATTATAAACATTGGTATACAATAAAGTTTTTAGTTGGCCGCACTCCTTGTGGTTTCATAAGTTTTGTATCTAAATGCTACGGAGGGCGTTCTAGTGATTGCTTATAACAAATGATTATGGATTAGACTGCACTGAAGTTCGCACCGAATATTCCTCAACAGTTGAACAAAGAGTCCACATGTGCTCAGATTATAAACATTGGTATACAATAAAGTTTTTAGTTGGCTGCACTCCTTGTGGTTTCCTAAGTTTTGTATCTAAATGCTACGGAGGGCGTTCTAGTGATTGCTTAGTTATAACAAATGATTATGGATTAGACTGCACTGAAGTTCACACCGAATATTCCTCAACAGTTGAACAAAGAGTCCACATGTGCTCAGATTATAAACATTGGTATACAATAAAGTTTTTAGTTGGCTGCACTCCTTGTGGTTTCCTAAGTTTTGTATCTAAATGCTACGGAGGGCGTTCTAGTGATTGCTTAGTTATAACAAATGATTATGGATTAGACTGCACTGAAGTTCACACCGAATATTCCTCAACAGTTGAACAAAGAGTCCACATGTGCTCAGATTATAAACATTGGTATACAATAAAGTTTTTAGTTGGCCGCACTCCTTGTGGTTTCATAAGTTTTGTATCTAAATGCTACGGAGGGCGTTCTAGTGATTGCTTATAACAAATGATTATGGATTAGACTGCACTGAAGTTCGCACCGAATATTCCTCAACAGTTGAACAAAGAGTCCACATGTGCTCAGATTATAAACATTGGTATACAATAAAGTTTTTAGTTGGCCGCACTCCTTGTGGTTTCATAAGTTTTGTATCTAAATGCTACGGAGGGCGTTCCAGACTGCACTGAAGTTCACACCGAATATTCCTCAACAGTCTCCACATGAACTCAGATTATAAACATAGTTATACAATAAAGTTTTTAATTGGCTGCACTCCTTGTAGTTTCCTAAGTTTTTTATCTAAATGCTACGGAGGGCGTTATAGTGATTGCTTATACAAATGATTGTGGATTGATTTTTCTGCCTGGAGATACTGTTCTCGCTGATAAAGGATTCCCTTCCATTAAAACATGTGTTGAAAATAAGAAAGTTGTTTACGCCACCGTTTCTTCATGCACCACAGTTTTCATCAGAGAAAATAAACGAAACATACAAAATTCATATTGGTCAACATTCATGTTACGCTGACAAACATTATTGATAGACCGGAACCCATGTTTTATACCTTTTATCATAATCAAAAATAATACTTTTGAAGAGATTTGCGTGACAGGTGACGGCATAAGTTTCCTTTACTGTCCGCATAGTGTCTCTTTTGTCGTTTAGTGCTGCCACCTATAGTTCCTGCACGTTCCCTATATAAGGAACACTAATTGCACAGTACACTATGCACTGTAATTACACGACTAGCTGTTGCCCGAAACCTTAGTCCGGGTGAAAATATTATAAAATAATAAATATTTTGCTGCCCTATTTGAATCGGATTTTGTTAACAATATCAAGAGTGTTTTTTTTTTGTATGGAACCTTAACTGTGTTTGTGTAACAAGGTTTTTCTAAAATATTTTAAGTTACTTTGATAATTATCAGCTATCTGCCAGTAAAAGTCCCCTCAAAATCGGTTCAACCGTTTCGGAGATTGAACCAAAAGACATGTGACATCTACCAATCCACACTGGGCCCGCGTGGATCCACCACGCTATAGCCCATTCCCTCTCATTGAGAGGAGGCCTGTCCCAGCAGTGGCAGTGGGAACATTATGATGATATATTTTCATACACACTCAAAAGACGCAGTGAAAAGCTGTTATTTTGAAATTACAAACAGGCACTTCAGTTTTATTTATTTGTATCTATAGATTACCATAAATTTGGAAATCACGCAGCAAAACTAAAGAGGCCCACACTCAGTAGTGGGTACTAGACTGCCAGGGTTGATGCTGATCATGTCCAATTAATACTCTCGAATCACTCCACTCTCAATGGCTTTGTAATTTAGAGATCCGTAGAACCTCGGACCACTTCAATAGAACCCCGGAAGCGCAATATCCTGTGTATTTCAGATCGCAATTACATTAGGTAATTAATTCTTGCGTACGTCAATACAGACTAATGGTAATTATCGGTCTAGCATCTGATCATATTGTGCAGTATTTCGTTTGACTAAGCACAAATTAACAAAGGAGGTTAGAAATTGATACTACAGCAGGATATACTGTAGTGATTACATGGCGTTTTAATTAAATGAAATGGTTTGACTTTGACTTTACAGAAAAAGTAATGGAAATTTTAGGGTCGCTACGTAACTAGTAAAAAAGTACAGAAAGCAGACAGTAAGAAGCCAATCTTCTCAACATAAAATATGTTTATCAAAGCACCATTAAAATTTATTTAACACGGTGCTCGGTGTGAAACCACATAGCACTCACGTTTGCGTAACAGACAAATAAAATTCGTTTACAAAAAGCCCGCGGCGTTTTACTCAAAGAATTTCTTTAGACGGTTTAATTAGATAGTCATTAGACGTCTTTAATTAATTATATTACGTCCCTAATAAAGTTGTACAGCTGTGTGAAAGACACTTAATTTTACACGGTTTACGATGCTTTTTCATTAAATTTATTTCACAAATGTTGAAATTAAATGGCGGTGAAGGAGATTTTGTGTTTTTGTGAATAGTTAGGTACCTACTTGCTTAGTTACAGCCTATTTAATTTTAATAAATTTTTACAAGGTTTTATTTTGTTACATAGGTATAAATGTAGGTATTTTCCACCATTTCTCTGAATGACCTCTAACTGGATATATCAGTTTACCAGTATAGGGGAAACTAGTTCTCGGGCCAAAATTCGAGAGGGACGATCGAGTATCCCCCTATTCCTATAAACCAACTAAAATTCGTAGGGCAATCAATTCTGCCCTGCCCCAACACGAAGAAGAAGGAGAACAGTCTAAATGAATATGAAACATCTTTGTCCCAAGTACCAGGCGCCCAGAATATATGAGAAGCATATCGATGCCGCAGCCGGAGTACCCGCCGCACCCGCGCGCGGCCCGGCGCGGCTGCTCGGAGCCGGCTCCGCCCGCGGCGAGCGCGGCCTCCAGCGACTTCAGCTACGTCACCTTCGACGCGCAGACTATCACTGTGCCGATCAGCGTCTGTGTCACTATTATGGTTGGGTATGTAGCTTTATCTATAATTGGTGAATCTATGTATCTTTCTGCCATTATCCCAATTTATTAGGGGGCGGCGCAGCATGTCTTCTTCCACACTTCTCTATTAGACATCATCACATGAGTCTCTCTTTCTAACGATATCATCTTTCACACAATCCACTCTCGTCTCTTTGGTCTTCTTCTATTCTTGTAGCCATCCACATTCAAACTCAAAACCTAAATCGATCTTTATCACAAATTATTGATTGACACCTGTCAATCCTATCAAAGCGTCTCGCATTAGCACGACAACTTTTAACAAATCGACATAAGGTTTTCGGGCTTTCGACAGCTTATCAGTCATTGGGCCTTTTCAGTTTTGTTCAGTCATTTTTGACTCTTTCACCATAGTATTCGCTGATCGCTAGAAGTCACTTTGTCTAGATCATCATCTGCCTAGCCTTTTCCCAAGTTTTTGGGGTCGGCTTCCAGTCTAACCGGATGCAGCTGAATACCAGTATTTTATATGGAGCGACTGCCTATCTGACCTCCACAACCCAGTTAGTACTGGGTAATACGATACCCCTTGGTAAGACTGGTTGTCAGACTTTTTGGGCCACTGACTACCTGTAACGACTATCAAAGATCACAAATGACAGCCGGGACCAACTGCTTAACGTGTTTTCCGAGACACGGAGGAAACTCGGTATGCAATGGGTGGTCACCCATCCACAGACCAACCTAGGCAAGCACGGCTTAACCTAAAGATCGACCCGAGCGGCTGTTACTATTTAGCCACAAGCTCCTCTACACTCACACTCTCACTTCACTTTGTCTAGATCCTCGGGTACTAAATACTAAACAAGAGAACATTAAAATCATTTTTATCAAAATACTGATATATATCACACCTTTTTTTTTCGGATGGGATATCATCAAATGACTCCTCCCGCTCTGGGCGGAGCAGGAGGGAGTGTCAGACTTTTACTGACTAAAACTCATCTGTTCCTTCATCGCCCTTTGTGTTCCGGGGCCACGGTATCTCTTTCGAACAGTCCCGCAACCCCGGCAGGCATCGGTCCTTACGGACCCCTTCCCTTTTGCTGACTCTCTTTGAGGCGCGCGTGGAACACGAACGCGCCGTCGACACGGCCTGTCGTCATGAGACGGACGGACGGCGAGCTAGCCCATAGCCCACCGTCCACAGGCCATATAAATCACACCCTTGTTTTAGAAGTGTCCCAGGTAAGGCTGTCGCTGAATTAAGGCACAGCACAGTGCGTAGGTGGGTTTCCTAACATATTGAATACGAAGTGTTGCTCGCTACGTAGTCTGTATAATATGCCTTTTATTTCATTGTAAATATAAGGTTTCTCGGTTCCAGGCTAGTAGCTCTTACTTTTTCATTGCGGCATCGGCTTCTCTTAACCTAGCTTCTATCGAGTTAGTAATATCAGTGAGATAATAAGTTGTAAATCCGATTGAATAAATGTCAGGCCTCCAGTGATTTTACTTAAATTACTTTTCACAAGAATTTATTATTATTGTTCAGTAAATAAATCAAAACGTAATTTATAGAACTTTGATTGCTTTTATATTGAGTACCTATATTTCGAGAGCGGTATAAGATTTCTGACAGATATTAAATATCAATTGTATTTCTATTTCAAGAATTTACTTAGAGATGTTTTGATGGGCAAGCTTCTTAAGATTACGACTCTAAATACATTTTGTTATTTTCCCTTAAGCGAGACGTTTGGGATTTCATAAATACAATTTAATTGGCTATTTTAGCTTCAACCTGACAGATTATAAGCCTTACTTAAACGTTTTGGTATTTAATAAAGTGTAAATCTGTAGGTGTTAGTGATGTTAATGACTGGAAGCTTGTTAATTAGTTCTTTGATCTGAAATACTAAACGATAGCGAAATTTTCCTGTTTTCACTGTCACTCTCATAACCAAAATAAAACAATCAACACTAATAAATTTTGAATATTATTCTATGTTATGTAATGCTGCGGCCACACTACCGTGATACGACAATAATTATGGCCATAATTGAAACAACAACTAGGTGTAGCCACGATTTATGACCATAATTTTACAATGTCCATCAATATGCTAATGACGGTAGGCAATAGCTCCGGTGGCGGTCTTTTTGCGTGAGAGGCCATACTACAGTTTGTTCAGTGTCTTTGGTTTAGTGTGCGACATAAGCTCAACGGAAACGCACGCGCTGCGTGCCGAGTTGCCGACCGACATGGAGTGGTCGAATGGAAAGGTACTCGAGTTTTTGGAAGCATTCCAATTAATTGGGTCTTGCTTTGGCTTTGTTAAAATTTAAAAGATTCATATAATAATTCACACCCATAAAGTACAACAACACCGCAGCTTCAACTTCCATCTTAAAAAAAAATTTTTTTTTACAGCCTAGTCATTGCCTTAACTAGGTATACATCAGTGTAACCACACCACTTCACGCGGTAATTAAGGCCGCAATTTAATGCCATAATTATTGCGGTAAAAGGCCGTAGAAGGTAAGGTAGTGTGGCCGCAGCATAAGTGAGTGACAGTGAAAACAGGAAAAAATATTATTAGAAATAAGAATTTATTTAAACATTATGTACAAGCGCAATACGCAACACAACAATCCCAAATAACATAGGTTGAACAAAATATCTGGACTTCCTATATCACATTGGCTGACACAAATAATATAAAGAGTAATTTTTATTTCAACCGATGTACTGTTTGATGGTCTGTGACGGTTAAGTATCAGTTTCCGCCGAAACTGGGACCAGGGCCGAAGGTTCTGTTTCGGTTTCGTTTGAAAATCCTATTTCGGTCGGACACTAATAATTATAAAGCCTTTTGCTGGTACACAGGGTACCTCTCTGTGATTGCGGCACTCTAATGAATGCTTGAATACTGTAGCAATTTGGAATTATAACTCTCGGCTTTGAGTCGAGTGTTGAAAATCTATCAGTGGGCTTTTATTTGTTTGTTAATTAATCTTTTTTAAGTGTCCTATTCCTACCAGCATTTTTATGCTTCAAAATTCTAAGGATTGTTCCCACTTGTGTTTAAAATTCAAAGCCTGGGTGGGTCACACAGAGATCCTCTTACAAAAGATTAGTGATGTGTAATTGAATTGTGTAATGAATTGCATTGTACGTATTGTTGTGTTCCAGGTACATAATGTTCGGCTCAATGATCTTCGGGATGTGGGAGAAGTGGGACCAGCTCGACGGGGCTTACTTCTGCTTTATATCACTTAGCAGGTATTGTACATCCCGCTTAGTTTTACATTGCTGTTTGTTCTTCTTCGTCGTCGATGGCAAAATATTAAGAATGTAGTTATCTGCCCCTCGATAAATTATCGAATTTAACGAGGGGCAGATAACCTGAGAGAGCACTGTTTTCTTTTCGGCTCATTATGTAACTAAACCATCTAAGGCTGTTTTCCTTGATGTTGTCAGTAACTAGCGCGACTTCAAAAGATCCTCATTTGTGTTCGTTTCTCACTAATCTCGAGCGTCATGCCGCCAACCCAGCGTAGCATCTTCGCTGTTTTTACCGCTGGATCGAGCGTGGCTTCTTCTCTGCGAGAGGTGTGCTATATATATATCCACCACACAGACCCAGTGCGGTTTGGTAGTTGTGCCATGTTTGTTTCCAGGACATTAAGGGTTATTTTATGGTGTTTTACCTATTTATGTTGGTATTGTATACTTTCAGTATCGGGTTCGGCGACTTCGTGCCGGGTGAGCGGGTGTACACGCCGCGCATAGAGACCTCCTTCATCGTGTGCTCCATGTATCTCATGCTGGGAATGGCGCTAGTGGCCATGTGCTTCAACCTCATGCAGGTTTGTGGCAGTTTCTTTAGATATAACTAGGTACTGACTCTGGGGAACAGTAGACATTAGTATTTACATGCAGTATTTCTACTAGGAATATGTTTGGAATTGATTCACACACATGCGTAGCGTTTACAAAAATTCTAATCATTCTTCCAGTTACTCGTTACTCTAAGTCGCGTTTTCTGTGTAGTGCAACACAAATTAGCTTCGTCTTCAAGGACCCACCAAGCAGATCCACCGGTGGGTCTCCGAATACTGATGGGTCCCCCAAGACCTACTGACTGGTAGGACCTATGTGACTATTTAGTTTTATATCCCTTGAGACCCACCAGGAACTTAAATGTGCGAAAGATAACAATTACAAATAATCCTTTATGGGCGGCATGGGCACCGAGCCGTAGGCCGACGAAGGAAGCCGGCGAAGGCCCGGCACTTCGGGGACAGAAGTCAAAGAATGTTATTTAATATGCGAGTGAAGCGAGCATGGGTTTACGAACCTTTATCTTTGACGCTACGTTTCCTATTTTTACCCACGACGGAATGGATACGGAATATGCATTTGGGGTGAGAGGATGTTTTTTTGTTTGTTTGTGCAAATACATGTTGCCATTTTTCTCCAAAACTACTAGTCCGAGTGGGTCTTCGAAAACAATAAAATCTCAGAGGACCCACTAGTAGGTCTTGGGAGACACAACAGTATTCTTGAAGATGAACTGCACAAATTTTGTCAGCTTTTGATTTCACAGAATGGGCCTATTTATCAATGTTTTTCAATGATTATGTTTATAATGTGACTCCCAGTGGTTGTTGTCTATTAGTTAGTGTTAGATGATTTATACGTATTGTGTACCTCTTGAGGGAAAATCTTGTTTAATTAGGTTCTCAAATAAATAAAAGAAACAATTGAAAATACACTTTTTGGTCCTCTGATCCCCAAAGAATTTTTCATCACCAACGAATTCTGCCCTTTGCATTCCGTAGCTGGAAAAATACCAAAGCTACACACGCTTCGTATTCGTTTGTACTCTGAAGTCGTGCAATAATACTCGGTTTTCCGCCTTCCGCATCAAGACTGTCTCTTCTCATCATAATATTTGAATTACGGAATGCTCGACACAGAGCACGCGAGTGCCATCTGCAATCCTAAACTCTACACCGAATATTACATTAATTTCCTTTCAACATCAAGAGGTTGTTCTCTCACAGTCGTCACGACAAATGTTAGTGTTTCACACAAATTCTAGAACTCAAGGAATTTAGCATGTCGTATTATGTCGTTATGCATGTCGGTTTGTGAAAAATGTTTGGCTTTCAACTCCGTGAGTATCTTCCAGTCCGACACATAATTTTTCGTTCTGTTTTGTTGATGTTTGGTTTCATATATTGTCTTTTGTTTTTGTATGTAACCTGTCTATCTGTGGAATAGGGATGATATATCCTGACAAAAAAAAAAAGATTCTATGTTGTCTTCATTTTTGGTTTACGTGAAACAGGAAAAAATAAGTGTCCAATATTTTTTGGAAATCTATCAGACGGACTAATTAGTTTTTTTTGTCATCTACCTTATTAGCTTTTAGTTTTAAAGATTAGGTAAATAGATAATATGTATTCCGACACAATTTGTAACAAATCGTTGACTGGCGTCGTGTCGTCATGATGGTCTCGCAATGAGAGGTTTTCCTTTTGAGGTTTTAAAAAAAACTTAGTTTCCAAGAACTCTATAGATGGCGTTGAACTTACTATGCCAAAGCCAAAACGCTTGAAAAAAAAAACATTGTGTCACGTCACATACTCTCGTTGACTGACACTTTCATTTGCTTAACCTTCCGAATATAACCAACATTTCTCGCGCTTTGTTAAAATCAGTTTTTTTAGGTTCCGTTCCTTGCATTATCATACTTACTCCTAGCGCCATCTATCCAGCGACTAGGGAAGAGCTAAAAAGAAAATCCCTCATTAAAGATAGACAGACAATCCTAAAAACCTCCAAATAATTATGGTACGGTTTGTGGTTATCTTATAGTTGGCAGAAATAAATTAGTATTCTTCTGTCCTTATGTCAATTATTCTTTTTGCGGGGTCGATACAGCATGGGCCACAACTTCCATGCTTCTATAATACAGGGTGTTAAAGACCTCACCACGAAGCATTCTGTACATCAAACTAAGTAACTTTACGCAAAAATTATTGCTGGGAAACTACTTTTTTTTTTGGTGAAAAATTGCGTTTTGTGGTTGAACTCAATGTAACGCACTCAACACATTGTGCTATGGGTGGATTGAATAGTACGGGGGTCGTGGAGGTGGTTACAGTAAAAATCTTACATTAAAAACTTGTATTTAAAAAAAAAACTTGTCAAAAAGTTGGAACTTTGACCTCCAATATCTCCGTAACTAAAAGGTTCCCAGGTATGGTGTAGAACAAAAAAATGATCACAATGACGAGGAGAACAAGTGCCTTTCGGCTTCGTTTTAAGAGGTGTTTTACACCCTTTATAATACTCGCCATCTCATCATTCACCTCAGTTCTAGTCGTATCATCGTTCATACAGTCTATCCATCTTTTCTTTGGTCTTATAGCCATCCACACTCATACTCAAAACTCAAAGAAACAAAACGTTTGTTCCAGGAGCAAGTGATGCATTACTTCGCGGGTCTGAAGCGCGCCGTGAAGCGTCTCGGCCGCTGCAAGAGATGACAGCACCCTGTATATATGTACATAGACTAGTATACGAGCAATAATGTATTATATGTTACACTTAATAAAGACTTATTTGCTATGTTGTTACATGTTTCATTTGTGACTGTTAATTTTATAGGCTAAGCTTTAAAGATTTAGCGTCATCTATGACAGTTCCTGCAGCGCGACATCAGTTTTCTGAGCCATTAATATTTATGCAGAAAACATATGCTCCCGGCCGTGCCTCCAGAGGCACGGTGCATTGTTATTTTAATTGTGTCTGTAATTGCGGGTATTGAAGTGCTACCACATCATTCTGTCTGCCCACCACCACTAACATTCGGTTGGTCAGAGGATCCCCTTGTTCGGCTGAGGATGGAAAGTTCTCTACTCTGTTCTAAACTGTTCCTCATGCCTTTAAATAAATTCCGATTTAATCGTCACCAAATGATTCGTCAAGACGTTTTTTGAGTTTCTGTTCCCCCGTTATTGTCCTTCTCCTCTGCTGTAGTTTACTTTTACTCCCACGGCTAGTATTAATATATGAGCAGAAACATACGGGGTGTAAAAGACCTCATCACGAAGCCGTCAACCAAGCATTCTGAACATCAAACTAAGTAACTCAACGCAAAAATTATTGCTGGGAAACGACTTTTTTTTTGGGGTGAAAATTTATGTTTTGTGGTAGAACTCAATGTAACGCACTCAAAACATTGTACTGATGGATGGATTGAATAGTACGGGGGTCGTGGAGGTGCTTAAAATAAAAATCTTACATTAAAAACTTGTAGGTATTTAAAAAAAAAACTTGTCAAAAAGTTGAAACTTTGACCCCCAATATCTCCGTAACTAAAAGGTTCCCAATTATGGTGTCGAACAAAAAAAATATCGCAATGAAGAGGCGAACAAGTGCCTTTCGGCTTCGTTAAGAGGTGTTTTACACCCTTTATATCCACTTTCAGAAAGACATCCACAAATCCACAAGCTTTCTTAAAGAAGAAAATAAAATTACTTGTTTAACTGAAAGGATCTTTAAACAAAATGAAACACCCAACGCACACTACAAGACCGAGATTTGTCCAAGAAAACCTTAGGGACTTAAAAAGAACTTGCAGTTTAAGAAAAAATCCACCACTTACCAACATTAGGTGCTTAAGAATGCAGTGCATTCCTGTTCAGCTGCACTCCTTGGTGCCTTCCCAGGAGGCAGTGAAACGTAAAACCGTATGAATGGTCGCTTTTATGAGAGTTTTTTCTCGACGTATGAAAGCGTTCAGAATGTTGGGAAGGGAATTATGAGAGTGCTTTGCCTTTTGTTAATAATTTTAACGCGTGTTGAGATTTTTAATTATTTTGAGTGTAGCGTTAAAGAGCTTTGTGTTGGGGTAACGCCTTTACTTTCATTTTATTGCCACTAGTCTTAGAATACTTTTAGAGAGTACATAATAATTCTCATGTGATTTTAACGACTTTTCAACTGGTTTCGGTCTATCTAGCTCATCGATTTTTTCATTTTATATCAAACAAACTAGCTCTTGACTCAAAGTAATTACCGCTACAACAACATAAAGTAACAAATATTTAACTGCACTAACCGAAACAAAAAACTCTAAATAATTTACTTAACTAAAAGTCAACAGCCTCAAAGCTTGATGTAACTCAACTAAACAAGTTAGTGACGATTTCTGCGACAACATGAACCAAGTATGAATACGGAACCGTTAGTATGGTATAGTGCAAAGTTTATGTTCCACGCTTTTTGTGAGCAGGAGGTGCACTTGAATGCATTAGTTCGTTTGGGGCTCTGAGATCAGCGAGACTAGTTGTGAAGCGCGTTATGGGTGGATAAGTTGAACTCGAGCTTCGGAAACTCATAAAGTATGAGTGATAGTTAATAATATGATTTATTGTTTGACGAATTAGCAAAAGTTCTTCAATGTGTGTAAAGTAAAGATTCGGTATATACGAGCCAATATTGCTCATACAACGAAAGTACGTTTCTGCGCACGTAATGAATTACGCTAAACGTACTTTATTAATTATATTCTTACATAAATTCAGTCGTCACTAAACCTCAGCTACAAGCGGGTCGATCAATAATAACATTGCATCAAGTGCGGCTCAGATAACTAAACAATCGTAACTTAAACGTAATTAAACTATTGAACATAACAGTGGTTTGGTGTGAACTAACTATCTTCCTACAGCAACTACCGGGGTATCTGTCAACGATGAGATAACCTCAACACGGTCAGTATGTAAGTTAAGACAATAAATAATAAGTCCGCTTTCAGTCGTGGCGGTCAATCGCAGCGGATACCAGCCATCGAGGCAGGCTATATTTCTACAAATATATGCATAAATTCAAAATTTATCATATCAAGTGAATTCTTTATTTCCTCACTCTAAATAGTCTGCTGTAAGGCATAATCAATACCAAAAGCATGTCAAAAATCAGAATAACGAGCAAGTTGAAAGAGATTTAATTGACAAAGCCCCTGCTAAAGGAAATAATTGAAAGTTAACTCTTTAACTGTCGGTATTCTTATGGATTGTTATCTGGCAACATCGTGTTCCATATAACATTACCAAATATATTTGAGCGATCTCGACATTTTCGCCCCACGTTTAATACTTTAAAGAAACCTTTCACCCTAATATAATTCAGTACTTTGGCCGGATTTTACAACAGTTTTATTTGCCCCCTATTTACGTCCACATAAACCAAAACCTTCGTGACCAACAAAACGACATGTATAAAATACGTTTTATATCTAAATCTATACGACTTTACAAAATACAATCGCTTTTTATGTTTGTCTGTGTGACCATAATATGGCCCCCTAAACTACGCCATGAACGTTGTCGCAGATATCGTTCAGGGAATTTACTTAAATACCGCTTGTGTAAAATAAATTTAGTAATATTAAAGTTGCATAATTAATTATTATAAAAAATAGTCATGTATTTCAGCACTGGCAACACTAAAGGTCGATTATGCTGACAAAAATAAAGAAATTTTAATGTAATTATTAGGTCGTTAAACTGCGCAAATAGCCCTAGGCTAGTTCAAAATATAAAACACTATCATAAAATGTTTTAACAGTCGCTAGTTTTACGGGCTGACTACAAGAGGGTGTGCTATAAACTTTGGCGCTCAGTAGAATTGCTCGCACAAATTAAAGAGGTTAGTGGAGGAACTTGGCGATTACTCCTGCGCACTGCCATACGTTTTGGTCGGTTAAAACTTTCGACATTACGAGAATGGCTGGCTATTTATTTTATTTCAGGTTTTCTTTGCTGATTTTTCTCGAAAGATCGACGTTTGTGCGAATATTTGCTGTCAGCCAAATTTTTATTTTCGTGTAGTTTTGGTAGTAAATAAGTTTATGTTTGTCATAAGATTTATTTCGGGGTTGGTTTATTTGCTTAAGATTTGTTCAGCTTGTCTGAAGTTAAAGGCCACTTCAGAATCTTGTTTTTAATGGAAGCCATAACTAATTCATCAGCAAATTGTTGCAAAAAGGCCATCATTTCTTTAACAGCTCATTCTAGCTGTGTTATTTGGTTAGAACAACAGATGAGTGCTGTGTGATTCGGGGACAAAACTTGTACCTACCAAGCTTGCACTACCAAGCCTATACTGACCGCGTAATATTTCCATAACCGTATCAGTCATCACATATAATAACAACACGCCTGTTATTCCGAAATTTTAGACGGCGGTATACTTGGCAATAGCAAGCAAGCTTATTGCGATTAACCGTGCATACATCCAGACTGCGTGGATGTTACTGAGAAATTCCTGGTAGAATAATCTAATAAAACTTTTCCAGACCAACGAGGCAGCCATCACTTACGTTAATATCTTGCTGAAGCAAGTGAAGAACACGAAAAAATAAACCACCAGGATTTATGGCTGGTACGCCAACTAATGGGTTTCCTTCATCATTTAAAAGTGGTCATAACTTTAAAAGAACTTGTTTTAAAATACTTTAAAACCGTACGGTCGGAAGTATTAACTACTTGGTATAAAAATTACGGAGTTTTCCGACACTTGGGATGAGTTTAAGTAGTTCTCAAATAATGTTGGATAGTTCCTGCGCAGATACTAAGTAGTTACCTAGCTTAAAGAACTTCGCACATTCAACACTGTGTCTTGAGAGAAGTAAGTAAGTATAGATGATTCTGGATAGAAAGGGGTGATTCAAGAGATGACGACTTTTTAGTAAGGAAGAAGAAGAAGTATGGAAAAAGAAGATTGCGCTGCACAATTTATATGTAGTCATTCCATATAAATTGGGATAAGGTCAGGAAAATGACGAGGTAGGTATAAAACTATTAATTCCTGTTCTTGAGTTAGATGAACGTGGTGAGCAGAGAGGAGCTGTTGTGGCCCAGTGGTTACGGTTTAAACCTAGGTATGAACCCAGCCAGGGCACGCCACAATAGTGGCGATAAGTCCCCTCTTTGAGGAGTGGCTTGAGAGACGCCACGGCGTCCTCACCTTCCACCTGACGCAGGTCCTCACCGGACACGGTGTTTTCGGGAGGTTCCTGCACCGAATCGGGCGGGAGGAAACGCCCGGGTGTTTCCACTGCGAGGATCGACCGGAGTACGCGGTGGAGTACACGGTGGAGGTGTGCCCCGCGTGGGCGGATCACCGCCGTGTCCTCGAAGCGGCGATTGTCGGCGGCGACCTCTCGCGTCCGGCCCTGGTGCAAGCCATGGTCCGGAGCGAGATGGAGACGCCGTCACGTCCTTCTGCGAAGCAGTAATGCTAGAGAAGGAGGTTGCGGAAAGTGAGAGGGAGAGAACCTGTCAACGTTCCGGCCGCCGCGGGAGACGCCCCGGGCGTCGGGGGCCACCGTTGGCGCGGGCCTGTGGACGGTGGGCTATGGGCTAGCTCGTCGTCCGTCCGTCTCATAACGACAGGCCGTGTCGACGGCGCGTTCGTGTTCAGTCAGCAAAAAGTAAGGGGTCCGCAAGGACCGATGCCTGCCGGGGTTGCGGGACTGTTCGAAAGAGATACCGTGGCCCCGGAACACAAAGGGCGATGAAGGAACATGGATGGGTTTTAGTCAGTAAAAGTCTGACACTCCCTCCTGCTCCGCCCAGAGCAGGAGGAGTCATTTGATGATTTCTCATCCGAAAAAAAAAGGTATGAACCCAGCAGACACTTTAGTTTGTGCTATTTATTTCATGAGCACTGAATCACACTGACTGAATTAAATCTGTGACGGAAATCAGTATGTCCTAGAATCAAATACATTAACTTATTTTTGAATAAATATTTTCTACCTAGACAACAATAGTTTACAAGCACCCATCATATTTGCCCCAATCATCAATAAGCACGTCTTTACAAACGTTTACTAAAAGGTTCACAATCAATCTCTAAACGGCTACAGAACATAATAGAGGTGGTTAGTTTATTGTATGGTACCTTTAGTGGCACGTTATAGTTCATGTTTATGGTACTGTAGGTACCGGGCCACTTATTTTACGAGTTGTGTCGATTTGGTTGATGGAGCGTGCTTTAGTGGAGTATTGTTTGTTTGTGGGGGTTATTGATAGTTCGGTGATTAATGAATTTGGTTTTATTCCATGGACTTTGTGCAGCAACGTTAATTAAGCGTAGTTTTGATAATATCCTTCTGGGGTTTTTGGAATGTTGATTTTAAATGAATATGTTTTTTGTTCGTGGTTGTTCTAGTAGTCGCAAGCTCGTCTGTTAAGCATGAGGTCCTGGGTTCGATTCCCAGGTCGGCCAAAGTGTTATTGGGTTTTACCATGAGGATTTTGTCAGTAGCAGCCACGGAGTCTATAGATTTGTGATTTGTGCAATAGGTTCGTCCCAAATCACATGGAACTTAAACAAAACTGGCGAAATTTGGGTGTACTACTAGGAGATTATAGGCTTGATGTTTGATGTTATGTTTTTTGCGTGTGTATGTGCCAGTATTTCATTGCGACCTATAACGATCAGACAATTGTAGGAACCGAGTTATGTACCTACTACCACTTCCCAAGTCAAAATTCTTTACTTTACTTTAGTTATCCATCACCTCCCTTACTGTGACTTATATTTTGACTACGAACACAGCATGACGTATTTCCAGCCATTTATATTTCGTGGCGAGAAAGAAAAACTTATTTCATTTCGCTAGAACATCATACTTTAAATTCACAAACAAGAAACCCCGACAGTCGAATGACACGCACAAAAAAATCTACACCTCTAACGTTTATTCATATCAGCGGCAAACATACATCTCTCAGACCGCCGCAGATACGGCCGACATTCAGTATTGTTAAAAACGTACCCTCTTTTACGAGCACAATCGGGTAAATAGCACATAACGGGGCGGACGCGGTCATATAAAATGTATCACTCATACGGACTTGGGGGTTGATACGGCCATGTTGGCGGGTGTATTGTGTCCAATGCCGGCTGCATTCGTTTTGAATAGTAATTGTCTAAATAGACTTTGTCTGGGGTATGTGGAGCTCGTGGCTAAATAATAACAGCCAACCGGGTCGATCTTTAGGTTAAGCCGCGCCTGCCTAGGTTGGTCCGTGGATGGGTGACCACCTATTTCATGTACCGAGTTTCCTCCGTGCCTCGGGAAGCACGTTAAGCCATTGGTCCCGGCTGTCAATTGTAGATCTTTGAGAGTCGTTACAGGGAGTCGGTGGCCCAAAAAGTCTGACAACCAGTCTTACTAAGGGGTGTCGTATTACCCAGTGCTAACTGGGTTTTGGAGGTCAGATAGGCAGTCGCTCCATGTAAAATACTGGTATTCAGTTGCATCCTGTTAAACTGGAAACCGACCTCAACATAGTTGGGAAAAGGCTAGGCAGGATGATGTAATAAATGGATGATAATATTAAAAATAATCTATACTAATACTAATAATAATATAATATTATAAAGAGGTAACATTTGTGATTGTAAGTTTGTATGTTTGTAAGTTTGTATGTAGGGGGTAATCTCCGGAAGTAATGAACCAATTTTAAAAATGGTTTCACTGGTAGAAAGCTCCATTATTCGTGAGTGCTATAGGCTATATTTTATTCCCGTACTCCCACGGGAACGGGAACTACGCGGGTAAAACCGCGGGACGTCCGCTAGTGTCTTATAAAGGGTGTAAAAAACCTCTTAACGAAGCCGAAAGGCACTTGTTCTCCCCGTCATTGCGATCATTTTTTTTGTTCTACACCATACCTAGGAACTTTCTAGTTACGGAGATGGTGGGGGTTTTAGACAAGTTTTTTTAATTTTAAATACATGTTTTTAATGTAAGATTTTTACTTTAAAGACCTTCACGAGCCCCATATTATTCAATCCATCCATCAGCACAATGTTTTGAGTGCGTTACATTGAGTTTTACCACAAAACATGATTTTTCACCCCTAAAAAAAAAATCGTTTCCCAGCAATAATTTCTGCGTAAAGTTACTTAGTCTGATGTACAGAATGCTTGGTTGACGGTTTCCTGATGAGGTTGCTTACACCCTGTATAGATCTTCTTAATATCCTGTTAGGATCGTAGCAGGTGACGTTATCTAGTTCCTGCTTACCCCTATGTAACAAAGGCATGAGTTTGTGTATTTATATGACTAGGCTGATGACGATGAATAGCATAGCTTCACGCCTTGTAATCCCCGACGGGGTAGGCAAGAAGGTGTACTTACCAAGCACACCCATATATTTCACCAGTTATGTTAAAGTCCCATGTAATAGGGGTCGAGCCTATTGCCATCAACTGGGCACAAATCCAGACACCACGGAAGCTACTTAATACTGAAATTCCTGATGAAAAACACAAAAACACTTTGCCTGACCCAGGAATTGAATCTAGGACCTCAGACCAACGAGGCAGTCGTGTCTATGAATACTAATTCAATTTACAACCAATGTAGTCTATCCGATAGCCAACATTGGCACCAATACAGTCTTAAATAACGCCAAGATTAGGGTCGGGCCACACCTCACCGCGGCCGGGTAAGGATAACTGACTGTGACATATTTCTTTCTTCATTTCCATAGCGAATGACACTTTGAAGTAAAATGGCGCCTGGAAGGGTTTTCTTGTACCGTTATAGTGTCAACTTGTCATTTTGTACGGAAGCGCAGATGTCGGGGCTCGGGTGTTTTTTGTTTGTTTTTGAATAATAATGTAGTTGGAAGAATAGCTGCCTATCTTGGTTGTATTTCATCCTGTCAGTGATTGTTTAGGTCTTGAATGAAGGTTGAATTTTAGCAAAAAAGGTTTTTGGCCTTTTGTTTACGCATGTTTTTCTTGTACCGAATATATTTCTACAAAGTCAACTTGTATTCATGAACCAACTAGTAGCTGTCGATATAAGATGTGTAGCGTGACAAACTTGGCAATGAAATGCTGAGACATCACAATTCTCTGCAGTCATTTCCCAGTTATTATTTTATCTTAGACAACTGCGACCTTATTGCTGATATGATAAAGATCACTGTCTTTTTGACGGACTTGTGAGTGGAAGCAAAAAAGTCGACGAAACAAACAAAACTAACAGACATCCAAGAGAAAAGTTATTATCTTTCTGAAAATCTGTTATTTTCTTTTTTTGCAAAATGTTTTTTTTTTTGTCTTGACAAAGACATTTAAGCGCTTAAAGAACCATGACACACACAATACCCTGGCAGATCTCATGGCATGTCGTGACCACACCACCTTACAAATTTTATGAGCAGAGAAATGGTACCTACAGTAAAGTGGAGAGTTCCATAATACTCGTCTGTTTATATCATTTGGTGCTAACGGTCTGTGAGCACGACAGGTCGCGACAGTGAACATACTGTTAGTGTCGTACTTATTAAGACTGGTAATCGATGCAGAAAGAGTTCTCACTGATGGGCGACGTGCCTCTTTGTGAGGAGTGGGCCTGATTCTACCACGCGGGTCCAGCGTGGGTGAAGTTTGACGACACGGTTGGTGCAGTGGCTTGCTGCTGAGCTGCGTGTCGCGGGTTTGATTCTCGCACGGAGCAAATATTTGTAAACGTATATAGCCTACAGGTGGTTGTTCCGGGTCTGGCTGTTTACATCTGAGTTTAAATTTTTGTAAATGTACCCACGATAGGATAGGACAGGAGTGTTGTTCTGGTATTCGATGCAGATAGAGTTTGCAGCCGTTAATGTTGTTACCCGTGTGGTATCCGGCAGAGAAGAATAGAACCAACCCATTACACTCACGGGTGTCGTATAAGGCGACTAATGTCTGAGGCAGAACACCTTGCGCCTCCGTAGACCAGAGAATGGGCAGCAGCGTTTTCTGTTAGTCTGTCATCACTGCGATCTCCAATCCGCCTGCCAAGCGTGGAGATTACGGTAAATTCCTCCCATCATGGGAGAGGCTTATGTCCAGCAGTGGGCGTTATGGGCTGATGTAGTAGTGTAGTAATGTTCCCACTGGTGGGCCACGTACCTCTCAGGGAGAAGTGGGCTTGACTCCACCACGTCGGTCCAGCGCGGGTGAAGTTTGATGACACGGCAGTGTCTTGCTACTGAGCTGCGTGTTTGATTCACGCACGGAGCAAATATTTGTATATAGCCTACAGGTGGTTGATCCGGATACGGCTGTTTACATCTGAGTTTAAATTTTTGTAAAACCCACGGTAGGAGAAGACAGGAGAAATTCCGAGCGTGGGGCAACGTTTTGTTTTTTTTTTAATGTGTTCCTAGGTTCGAACTTTCATCCTACGACTCGTAAACCACTGCTGTCTCCACTAGGCTACCACTGAATTAATTTATAGTTATAAATGATAAACATTAAAACTTTCTCCCCTCTTTTCTTTCTAAACTCCAATAAATAACAACACAAAACACTATGTTAACTAAACAATATTACTTACACAAATAGAGTGCAAACGTCAGCTAGTTTCCTCCGCCATTCTTCTCAATTCTGTGAAAAAACTTCGCTGCGTACGCTCGACCAGATCAAGCTTTACATTTCCAGTATAAGTCGGTCTCTTGTCTACAGTTGATATCAAACGTTTTCAGTTGTTGACAGACTTGACAACAACTTAATTGCAACCATATTTGCTACGAAAATAAAGATCACTGTGTGTCAACAGTGAACAGAGTGAACAGTTCACTCCGGAGGCTGTTACTTTTTTTTCATATCATGTTCTTACGTCACCAAGAAAATAACAACAAAAAGTTCATCTGCTTATTTATTTCGTTTTCAAATCATTCGGTAGGCGAGTGAAAGAGGTTCCGGAATCCAGCATAGTTGAAAAATTCGTTCTGAGTACTGTCTTTGCGTGCTAATTTCCAGACTTACCGGATGGTGCTGAATACTACATTCAGAGTGACTGAAGCCCCTTGGTGAGACAAAAAGATGAAAATTTAAGATGAAAGCAAACATGAACGAAAAATTACAATATGAGGTCAGTTTATACTGGCATAGTTTAGTTTGGAAGTCGTCGTATGTCCGACAGTAGGTATATAATATATTCGTATCGACAGCGCAACGTACGTCGCTTCCTATTTGGCGGCGGATTTATGATTTCCGCTCGACGGTGTGTGGGGGCGGCCTTAGGAGGAGCGATAAGGTTGTAGCGGGCAGAAGATAAGCTGGAGCGGGTTGTGGATAGATTGGTAGATTAAATAATATTGATTTTTGTACATAATACATTGTTTTTCAGAAAATTGTTGTCAGGAAACACTTTCGATAAAGATGAAAGCCCTATCAAATGTGAGTAAAGTTTGTTGATAGATGTAGAAAAACGATGTGTCTATTGCACAAGTACAATAAGGAAGGTATGCAGTTTTTTATATCCATCATTCATCTTCACTCGGAAAAAAAAACTTCATTTTACTTGTTACCTATTTATGAAAACGTTCAGTAGAGAATATTGATATGTCAGAGGGTTATGAAACCTAATTTCAAAGTAACAAATAGGTACTCTTAAACCGTGTTATGTTCTCGATTAGTTTAAATAATTGCGCTTGGTACTAAATACCATCTTACTTCATGGCCATACAAACGGAGTTAGGAAGAGCGTCTCGTTTTTGTATTGTCAGCAGTTTTTTTTGTTTAATTGTTTATCGGATGGTGTTTTTCTCTATATATCATTGATTGGTAGGCTCTTTGTATAGCAACATTGATTAGGGTAATCATTGTACGCTTTATAATCGAAAGAACACGGGCAGGATCGAGAAGTGTGCGAAGACTACCGAGAAGGTGGCCAGATGAGCCAAATAAAGTTTTCGGAAGGAACTTGATAACCATGACACAAAACAGGCAAAAAATGGAGAGATTTGGAAGAGACAGCATTCAGTGGCAAAAAGTTGAAGAAGAAGAATCACTAGAGAGTCTTGTGGGTAAATAATAACAGCCGCAGGGGTTGAACCTCTAAGGTCAAGCAGCGCTTGCGAGTACATACCCAGTATGTACCAATTCCATACCGAGTTCTCAGCTCCGTGCCTCGGAAAGCACGTTAAGCCGTTTGGTCCCGGCTGTCCGAAAGTCAGACCAACAGACGTTATTAACCAGTTACTCGGTTCTGAGGGTCAGATAGGCAGTCGCTCTACGTAAAATACTTCCATTCAGCTGCATCTGGTTAGACTGGACGTTAACCCCAACATAGTTGGGAAAAGGCAGATGATAACAAATAAGCATATTACGCTTATATTTAATAGCTGACGTCCCGCGGTTTCACCCACGTAGTTCCCGTTCCCGTGGGAGTACGGGAATAAAATATAGCCTATAGCACGCACGAATAATGTAGCTTTCAACCAGTGAAACAATTTTTAAAATTGGTTCATTACTTCCGGAGATTACCCCTACGTACAAACTTACAAACAAATGTTACCTCTTTATAATATTGGTATAGATTAGCTTCTGAGACACAAACCTCATCTCTGTGAATCCATACATCATAATTTTAATCTTTTTCCAAATAAATATTTTTCTAAATAAAGTAATGTTCATTTCATTAAAGTCTCAATGAGCTGAGTGAGCGCTAAATAATTGAGCGATGTCCTCCGCCGGGACAAGACACAGCTATTTATTAGCTGCTTCATGAAAAAATACGGTGACAGAAAAGATTCCTGAAATCCTAGTCTTTCCTGCTCAGATGAAAATTGAAATAAATAACGGTTTTTTGTAAAGATTTACAACATAGATTTGGAGATCACCCGTTTCTAAAAGATTATTTAATTGAATCTGTTGTCGAAATCTCATGTTACTCTTTATGGTTTTTTTTTTTGGTGTTTCGGTCATAACAAGACGAGTACCTATAACGAAGGCATTTAAGTATAAACTAATGACGGGACGAGAAAAAGTGACAAAGTCGTAATCTACTCGCAATAACCTGCTGTAGCTGCAGCTAGTTGTGTCTACCGTGTCAAGCTTAAAATGTTATTGACAAAGTCGTAATCTACTCGCAATAACCCGCTGTAGCTGCAGCTAGTTGTGTCTACCGTGTCAAGCTTAAAATGTTATTGACAAAGTCGTAATCTACTCGCAATAACCTGCTGTAGCTGCAGCTAGTTGTGTCTACCGTGTCAAGCTTAAAATGTTATTGACAAAGTCGTAATCTACTCGCAATAACCCGCTGTAGCTGCAGCTAGTTGTGTCTACCGTGTCAAGCTTAAAATGTTATTGACAAAGTCGTAATCTACTCGCAATAACCCGCTGTAGCTGCAGCTAGTTGTGTCTACCGTGTCAAGCTTAAAATGTTATGTCATCTTGACTACGGACTTTGACAGATAATGCACTGTCAATGCCTTGTGTGCGCAGTCATTATTGGTCCGCACTTTTTACATCACTGCACATGCGATCATCGTTTTGCTATACCACTTCTTAGATCAATAGGACTTTTTCAAATTAAACATCATTATTTTTCAATTTATATGCGTCGTCTGATTTTTCTGGTACCTACGTAAAAAGCTTTGAACCCCGCAGAGTAACATTGCAAGTTAAAATAAGTTGTAAAAGTGCTGAAACGTACAAAAATGGTAAAATAATTTTATAAAACGCTGAAATGAACAAAAACATAAAATTGTTTGCAATTTTAATTTCGAAATATCAGACTCGAGTAAATGGATTAAAAAAACCAGCATTGTCATAAAAACGTAAGTACGTTTTATTTAATTTAAATAAATTGAAAGTGGTTAAAATCAAAATGAATATTCCGTTTTAAGCCCGTAGTTACCACAGTTATTGAGCATAAAGAAAATAATAATTGTTGTTGGATTTTTATTTTCGTTCCATTTAATATGACATGAGTATTTGATTTAAAGCAGGGCTGTCAGTTACGAGTTATGACTTTTACTTAGAGTGACAGCTGTCATTCTTTACAATAAATTACACTGAAGGGTTTGTTTAGCCATTATGCAGAGATTGCTTTTGAAGTACATTCATATTTTGTCCTCTGAAAGCCTCTGACCGATTTAGTACCTCATGGATGTAGTTTTCTATCAACATATTTACAAACAATTTACGCGTCAGGTCTATACTAAACAATTCGAAGATGTTTAAAACAGACTGATATATCCTTGTCAAACATGAATAAAAAACCTACTTATAAAATCCTATAGTCAGTCAGTTATTTAATTATATTGGGATTACATCGCAAAAAATCGTAACAAAGAAAGCGAAAATTATACACGTGTCAAAAATATAAGCATAATTCAAATTTTTTTCATGTTAGCCGATTATAAAAGGTTTCTAAATAACAACCCTCATCAGCCTTAATTAAATTAAATAAATAAGTACAAACAACCATATTTATTCAGTACAACCCTAACCAAAATGTGCCAGTCAAGAATAAATTTGAATAAAAAGAATTCCAATATAAAGGCTCACATTAGATTCGTATAACGTTTGGGTGTGAATGTACTCATAACACCCTTGTGCGTGTATGTACGAGACATTTAATTTTGTGCGTGCCTGTATTCTTTGTTCTTTAATTCTGTCTGACATTGTACTCGTATTTTTTTTATTCTTTCAGTAAATAATCGTATATGACGAGCAAATATTGGGTGAAAAGTAAAGCTGATCCAAAAATAAAATTGAGGTTGCATTATCATGTGTACTTTTCGTAATCCGTATAAGAGTGCGTTTCACCTATGTGTGAGGTAGCTGGGCCACAGTATAATTATAAGCAGTAGTTTGACTTCAAAGAAACGCCCGAAGCGCTCATGTAATTAAACGAGCACCCCTTCCCCCACCCATATGGCTACTTCAAGGTGCGAACAGACTGATCACGCCCACCGCGTCATTTTATTAACGATAAACCACACAGTATCCTGATATAAGCAACCCAGTCCTCTGATCGACAGTAGGCATTGTATTCAAGGACACGTCCGAGTCCGAGTCACACTACTGCTTTTAATTATACTGTGGCTGGGCGATGCGAAGATGCGTAGCGAGGCTGTGGAACGGTGTTAGCATTTTCGCCAGAGATATGCTAGGCCGCTGAGCGGTGCGAGGATGCGTAGCGACGCTGTGAAATGGTGTGAGCGCATTCACCAGAGATATGCTAGGCCGCTGAGCGGTGCGAGGATGCGTAGCGACGCTGTGAAATGGTGTGAGCGCATTCACCAGAGATATGCTAGGCCGCTGAGCGGTGCGAGGATGCGTAGCGACGCTGTGAAATGGTGTGAGCGCATTCACCAGAGATATGCTAGGCCGCTGAGCGGTGCGAGGATGCGTAGCGACGCTGTGGAACGGTGTGAGCGTATTCACCAGAGATATGCTAGGCCGCTGAGCGGTGCGAGGATGCGTAGCGACGCTGTAAAATGGTGTGAGCGTTTTCACCAGAGATATGCTAGGCCGCTGAGCGGTGCGAGGATGCGTAGCGACGCTGTGGAACGGTGTTAGCGTTTTCACCAGAGATATGCTAGGCCACTGAGCGGTGCGAGGATGCGTAGCGACGATGTGAAATTGTGTGAGCGTTTTCACCAGAGATATGCTAGGCCACTGAGCGGTGCGAGGATGCGTAGCGACGCTGTGAAATTGTGTGAGCGTTTTCACCAGAGATATGCTAGGCCGCTGAGCGGTGCGAGGATGCGTAGCGACGCTGTGAAATGGTGTGAGCGTTTTCACCAGAGATATGCTAGGCCGCTGAGCGGTGCGAGGATGTTTAGTGACACTGTGAAACCGACCGGTGCGGAGATGTGTAACGGGCTCGTTCCAGACTGAATGCTACTTTTGTGCTCGCATCCGTCCCTAGCACAAATCCTTTGCACACATCTCTCGCAACACATTCCTCGCACACATCTTTGCCTTGTTTTTATGTACAAAAACCTCGCTCCGCTGAGCCGTTTGCACTACAGCTGCCTTGAGCGAGGCTAGATAATTTCTATTGGTTCATAACAAACACATCCCTCCCTATGCATACTCGCAAATATCTGGTGGAAACGCAGCCTTATACTTTCCTTTGACGAGTAATAATTATTTAACATCTCGTTTCGTAATTTGAAATAACGGGATTTATTCGCAGAATGAGTAAGACTGTTTCTGTCTGAAATATAACATCTAGGTACTCATCTTTCTCTAATTACTGGAAGAGAAGATTGAATGGCTCGTTGGTCCAGTCCGTGTAGCATGACCACCGTAGAATCGGGTTTCTTCTAAGAAAGAATCGACAAATCTTTTGTTCATTCTCCTGTCATTTTGTCCATTCAATGACTGATAAACAAAAGATTAGCCGATTCTTTCTTCGAAGAAACCGTGTCATGCTACGCGGACAGTTGTTGCAAGCGCCACTAGTAATCATGAGATCCTGGTTTAGGTTCCCAGGTCAGGCAGTGTTATTGGGTGTTTCAATCAATAGTGTCTCAGTAGTAGCCTGGATGTGGCCCCGATTGATGGTAATAGGCACATGTCTGTCCAACCTTATAGGCATTACAGGAGTGATGTTATGTGATGACATAGCCTAGCAATAATTATCTCTGACCGCAATATTTTTTATAAAATAACAATTTTTAGTAGGTAAAAACTTTTACCTAATACAGCCAATGCTTTTAGCACGGTAACCGCCATAATTTAATTTCCCAGTTCGACTCTTTCATCCCGCGATAAGCGTGTAATATATCTCATTTCTGGGCCACCGTCCTAATTTAATAAATGTCCGTCTCGATTCGATTACCGAAGATATATTCAATCCCCGATCGTGAGGAATTGGATTAAAGATGAAAGAGAAGTGATATTATTCTATTAAATAAAATCTTTATCTCACTGTTGATGCAAGTACCTACTCGTATACGTCGTGTATCATCATCACCTACCTAGCCTTTTAACCTAAGTTGGAGTCGGCTTCTAGTCTAACTGGACATAGCTGAATACCAGTATCTACTTTTTAAAGAAGCTACTGCACATCTGCTGACCTGAACAACAAAAAAGGTCTAAGGTATTTTGAGAAACTGTCAGTTGAGACTGGTCATCTCATAGCTGCCAAGGTTCATTTTAATTACTTTATTCATAAATTTTTGATCTAATCTTTTACCCTGGATGCTCTTTGTGTGCACGTCTTTCTACATCGTTCTCACATACATGTATAATCTCAAAATTAATGATGTAACCAAGATTTTGTAACAATATTTTGATTTTGGTCTTCGTCGCTGCCGTCTTTGAGAGTGGACGTGTGCCAAATCATTGTTTAAAATATTAAAAGTGCGAAATAATTACGTACAGGACTTTAATTCTTAGTGCAAAGTGAAAGTGCTCAGTTTGCTTAGACATCGCATCAAGCTCCGTGGAATCATACTGCGCCGCGCGCCCGCCTTCACCTCTGCGAAAAGAGCACATTGCGCATAATTGCTGTCTCTTTCCACGGTCGCCTGCGCTCCCAAGAACATACGTCACGTTTACCGTAACACAGACCTACCTACGCACCAAAAGGACGAGTGACGTAAGGTGACTCATCATTGAGTTTCCGCAGTACAATGCATCGTTCACCACCTCCATCTCAGGAAGAGAACATCTGCCGCTCAGAACCTGACGTCTCCAAAGCAAGTTCTCAGGAGTTTAGCAACATTTCAACCCGTATAAAGCAGCCGTCACCCAGACGCAGTTGATTTTGAACATCAATTCACTACATTTAAAGAAGAAATCAAGTCCTTGCTCACGTCTATGTTTGAGTCCTGGAAGAAAGATCAAGAATGTACCATGTCTAAAATAGTGCGCGAAATTTCGGAAATCAAAAATCAACATGAAACAATAAAGGAAGAGATACAGAATATGGAAAAGTCTGTGGATTTCATGAGTACTAGGTGCAGTAATAATAAATAAATAAAATTCATTTAATTCAGATAACATGATCCATACAGTGACATTAAAAGTATTAAAAAATAAAATACATTAACACAAATACAAAAAATTCAAAAATAAATAACCATAAATTATTAAAATCAAGATAAAATTTACTCACAATTCAATTAAGATAAATAAAACATCAAATTTAAAATACGATTAAATAAAAATTAAAACAATCAAAATACAATAAGATAAAATAAAAATTAAAACAATCAAATTACCCGCTTAATAAGAGACACCCATATCGGAGAAGAGATCCTATCAGCAACAGTCTTCAGAATTCCGTTGCAGCTGCCACGCATTCTGCAGATCAGGGAAACAGTTTTCTTGCGAATGACGGCATGAAAGCCATCAGTTCGATACAGCGCGAACATCCCCGATGCACTACAGAAGCGAGGCAGCCCCAACATCATCCTGAAGATGTTGTTATACTGGACGCGCAGGACATCCAGCGATCTTTTGGTGTGCTTGACCCACAGATTTCCCGTATAAAAGCTTTGACAATAGGCTTTAAACAACGTTATTTTTACTTGTTCAGAGCAGCGGGAAAATCTGCGAGCCAGCATGTTACCTCTGACCGCTAAAGCCCTGCGCTCCCTCTCAATGTCCATATCATCATCAAGACCCTCGGTAATTAAGTGCCCCAGGTATTTAAATTTCGTGACACGGTTTATGTACAAGCCATTTAGGGTAATCTTATGAGAATACTCAGGGCATCCACCGGCGGCCCTAAAGACCATATATTCGGATTTTTGGACATTGTAAATAAGACCATGTGCAGCAGCATAGGACTCACATACCCTTAACAGCTCTCCAAGACCTCTCGCCGTCGGGCTCAGCAGCACCATGTCGTCCGCGTAACTAATGTTGTTGAGGCAGACGCCATCTATCGAACAACCGACACGCTTGCTGCTGAGCTCGACGATGAGGTCATTTATGTATAGGTTGAAAAGCTTGGGTGACGTCAAACCTCCCTGTCTCACCCCGCTTTCCAACGTATATGCTTCAGAGAGCGTATTATTCCACCTCACAAAATTTGTTTGGTGGGAATACCAATACCTAAGCAAATTGAGCACCCCAACCGGTATACCCGCATTCCCCAACTTTCTCCAGAGCACATCGTATGAGACAAGATCAAAAGCTTTGGAGAGGTCAAGGAAACACGCATATACCGGTGTTCTGCGGTCCATATAGTATTGGACAGTATGCTTGAGACCTACGATGGCAGCCTCTGTGGATAGCCCGGGTCTAAACCCAAACTGCGCGTCGTGTAATTTTATGTATTTATCTATGAAGGAATCAAGCACACCGTCCAGCACTTTAGCAATGATCGTTGCTAGAGATATGGGCCGATAGTTCCCACTGTCCGAGATATCCCCAGTCCTGTTCTTCACAATAGGCACTACGATGGTTTTCATTAAGTCATGTGGTAAGTATGAGTGACTCCAGCACATCGTGAAGAACAGGGCCAGGACCCTCGGCATGTGAACCCCAGCATGCCGCAGATGCTCCACACTAAGCCCATCGTGACCAGGAGATTTACCGCCCGTCATTCTCTTTAAAACGCGTCTCACTTGACTTGCCGTAAAATGTACAGGCGACTCCTCCCCCTCATATCCGGGCTCAGACCTAACAGACGAAACTGAAGGGCCCAGCGGGGAGCGCACCATAAAATGATCCCTGAACATATTCGCAATATCGACTGCTTCGCTTTTTCCATTCACGCTCACCGGGAGGCCAGGCTTAGCTTCATGCTTTCCAGTAGCTTTCCAGAACTTAGAAAAGTCCTTTGCCGATCTGTGTTTAGCCAGAATGTCCATCTTAAGCTGCTCTTGATTATTCTGGCACCACTTCAAGCGACTTTTGAATATTTTACGCGACTCGATCATTTCGTCATAAATAATGCCTGAAGTGGGCCGGTTGCAAGCTATCCACGTTTCGAACTTAAGCCTGGCCACTCTATGAGCTTCTCGGACATGCTTATTCCAGCCACACAAGTGCCTATTTTTATTTAATTTAGGGTCACGCTTCCCGCTAGACCCAACAGCAGTGACCTGGACACAAAGTTTAGTAACCTTGAACAGATGCAGCATGACTACAACCTCCAAATCCAAACCCTGGAAGAATCCATAGACGAACTACAGCGCATATCAAGACTGTCAAAGTTGGAAATTAAAAATCTGCCGAAAACCACAGACGAAAACAAGGATAGCATCGCTTCCATGGTACTTAAGATAGCTCATACTGTAAACGTAAGTATGTCGCAGTCAGATGTACGAGACATTATCGCCTTCCAATTAAAGGGTCAAACATAGTCATAGCTGAAATGACATCTCCCATGCTTAAATCAAAACTAATAACAGCCGTGAGGAAATACAACACATCAAACAAGCAAAATCAACTAAATACCAAATGCTTGGGATTCATCAATGACCCACAGCCAATATATGTTTCAGACAACTTAACACCTAAAACCAGGAGGTTGCACTTTTTAGCGAGAGACTTTGCGAAGTCTAATGAATATGAATTCTGTTGGGCAACCAATGGTAAAATATATTTAAGAAAGGCAGTTGGTAGTAAGCAAATATTAATAAAATCAGCTGAGCAACTGGCTTCTCTGAAAAAAACCCAATGACTGTATATTGGATGGTGTCTTCTTTTTTTAAGTAAGGTGTGTAAAACAGTTTCTACTCTCAATGAGTGTCTTGATTTTCTTTACTTTCTTTATTTTATACTTTTCAAAATTATCCTAAATGTAGATATTATTAACAAATGTTTATCTGTTTCGTGTCCCAATATCATTACAACAGCTGTAAAAAACATAAACATAATAAACCACACAAATACACAATTTCATCATAATTCAAACTCAATATACAAATCACAGCAACCAAAAAGTAACATTAATTACATATTAGTAAACATCACATATACACAATTACAACTACCCACATACAAATCACAAAATAAACAAACAATTCCAAACAACAATATTCTAATAAACCCTGGCCCACACAGTCTCCGATCGACATTTACTACCATAATTTTAACTGGGGACATAAACCTGAATATCAACCCTGACAATATGGATGCACGCTCGCACATGTATCTCAATATGCTTGCCACGCATGGTCTTTTGCCAGGACACAGCCTTCCAACCCGAGACAAAACCTGCTTAGATCACATAAATATAAAAACCGAATGTAGTTTGAATATCGTAATAATAAAATCATCTGTCACTGATCACTTTCCTGTATGTCTGACACTGGAATCACGCATTACCCGTAAAGTTTTAAATAAAATTCAAGAAAGGATAAATTATTATAAAACACATATAAACGGGTATTTTCGCGAATTTTTACCAAATATTAAAGGTAAAAATTCGCGAAAATAACCGTTTATATGTGTTTTATAATGTGTTTTGATCGTGAAAGTTTAAAAAAGGATAAATTATGTTAAAGTAACAGACCAAATAAGACACCACCTTTCAAATAGTACTATGTTCTACACAATAAATAGCGCTAATTCTGCGGTCCAAATTCTTGTAGACATAATAAACAACGCAATCAAAGCGAACAAAACAACCTCCGAAGTTCCTCATCGTAAAAGAGTATTTAAGCCGTGGATTACTCCAGGATTACTTCGATGTATAAGGCATAGGGACAAACTACATATGGACCACAAAAAGTACCCTAATGATAAAATCCTTAAAACTACCTACTTAAGATACCGTAACCATTGCAACGACATTTTAAACAAAGTCAGAGACACACACGAAAAATCAGAATTAAGGAAACATACAAAAAACCCAAAGGAAACCTGGAAGCTAGTCAAAGAAATCGCAAACATAAACTCAACACGTGAACCTAGCTTAGACTTACTCAAACTAGAAGATACCCCGGAGAAAGCAGTAAACCGTGTAAACAACTATTTTGTCAAAGTAGGTGAAACCCTAGCAAACAATATAAACGCACCTAACGACATCCCAACAAACAATAATGACCAACAAGTGTGTAACTCATTAGTTTTGCTTGAAACAGATGAGCAGGAAGTTGAGCAAATTATTTTAAACCTGAAAGAAGATTGCGCTAAAAGCTGGGACAATATACCTGTCAAGATAATTAAATTAGCTAGAGATGTTCTGGTCCCTGCTCTTGTTCATATTGTCAACTTAAGCTTTACCTCAGGAATATTCCCCACACTATTTAAACTCTCTGTAGTCCATCCTATCTACAAGTCTGGTGACAGGGCCGGTGTCAGCAACTACAGGCCAATCTCTGTGCTCCCAATACTATCTAAAATATTAGAAAAACTCATTAATAGCAGACTAACAAATTAGCTAAATAAAAATAAATTAATTTCCCCAAACCAATACGGCTTTGTATCAGGGAAATCTACAGAGGACGCAATAATAAAACTAACAGAGCATATTGCAGGTAAACTAGACAACAAATATAAATGCATAGGAGTCTTTCTAGACCTAGCAAAAGCTTTTGACACCGTCTCTGTCCCCAGGCTGGTGGAGAAGATGGAGAAAATAGGCATTCGAGGAACCCCTCTTAAATTACTAACGGACTATGTTACTAATAGAACTCAGATAGTAAAGATTGACAAGTATATAAGTAATAGCGCAAATATAGATTTTGGTGTACCACAGGGGAGTGTACTCGGTCCAAGTTTATTTCTCATCTATATTAATGAGATATGTAATTTAAATCTACAAAATGGTCAAATAATAACTTATGCAGACGACACGGCAATTCTTTTCCATGCAAATACATGGACAGAGGTTGCCGCTCTTACAAACGCCGGGCTGAGAACAGTTCTTAGATGCCTCAACTTAAACCTACTTACCCTTAACGTAGAAAAAACAAAATACCTTATGTTCTCGATAAAGAAGGCTCCACCATCTGCTAAAGAATTGGTTGAAGTCCGAGCACACACCTGTAACCTAAACAATATCAGTGAATGCAGGTGTCTCCCTATTGAAAAAACAAACTGTATAAAATATCTCGGAATACAAGTGGACGACCAGTTAAATTTTCACCACCACGTAAAAACACTAAGCTCTAGGGTAAGAACGTTAATAACAGTTTTTAAGAAGTTACGCAGGGTGTGCGACCCGAACCTGTTGAAAACAATCTATCTATCCCTGTGCCAGTCGGTATTGGAATACTGTATCTCTATATGGGGGAGTACACACAAAACTCATCTATTAAACCTAGAAAGAGCCCAGCGAGCAGTTCTCAAAGTAATACACAAAAAGAACTTCCAGTACCCAACGGAGCAGCTATATAGGGATTGTATGGTTTTAACGGTTCGACAACTTTATATCAGAAGGGTTCTGCTTTTAAGCCATAAAGGCTCAACGTACGATCCGGAAAGGATAAAAAGCAAACGAAGGAAGGACCTCGTTTTCGACCTGAAACCGTGTAAAACAGACTTCTTCAGGAGACAACCGTGCTACATGGGTCCATACTTTTATAACAAAATAAGTAAAAATATACAATTACATAACTTACCGATAAAAAAACTAAAACTTACAATAGATAACTTCCTACTCTCCCAAAATTATGTAGATACTGAAAATATATTAAAAAGTATAAAATAAAATAAAAGCCACACAGCCATTTATAAACGCAAACACACACACACACACATACACACATACGCATACACACCCACAACACACTCATACGCTCACTCACACAATATGTTCTTACTCACACGCATGATAGTAATAATAAATTAATAATATTGTATTACTTACATTTGCACCGCACCGCACTTGTAATGGCAGCTCGATCATGGTGGTGACGGAAGTAACTGGTGCTTATAGCACAGGAGTACTCCTAGTTTAAGCCCAGTTGCACTTGTTTTGAATCTTGCCAGTAAGTTAGTCTATTATGGTACAATAATTGTAAATAGGTTTAAGTCTTAAACAAATAAATATTGTTTATTGTTGTTGTTTATTTTAAAAGAGTGTCCATGGAGTTTCTTGCCGGTTCTTCTCCATAGAGATCTACGCTAGGGAATGGGCAACTACAGTACTTTCTCAAGTTATTATGCCTTGTGACTGGGACTGTAGCTTTGATTTTCTTTTTTGTATTTTTGACTTTCAAAAGTGCCGTAATGGTCTAATTGAAATAAATGCTTTGAGTTTGAGTTTGAGTTTGGAAATGTAGCAGTAGTTTAGGGATTTAAATAACAAAACAATTGAATACTTAAACCATTGCTAGCCAGCGTAAAACCAGCAAAAAACAATTTGCCATCTTTTTCCTAAATATGTTCATATCCAACAGGAAACGACGCAAAAACGGTTCAATATCCCGATATTGCGCATTATTTCGCGAATCCAATAAGAAACGCAATATATTCATGAAAGCATCGGTCTATTGACTGTTCCACTGCTATTATTTCAAAAAAGATTATTGTATTTGCATTCAACAAACTCGAGCAGCTTTACTTTGTACAAACTTATTGACGAAGTCCTCTGAGCGGAGTTGTGGAGCTAAGCTAGATGTACAAAGCTGGCGGCATTCACAGATTTAATATTCGTTGTAGCAGTTCTATAGTTTCTGCCGACTGCTATGGGAAAAAGGCGTGGCTATAACAACGTTTTCGATATTCGAAATTGCGTTATGGAACTCAAATGTTGGGCCGGACACTTAGCAACACGCGGTGAAAACAGTGAAGTAAAGATGTAACCAAGTGGCGAGTAGATGGTTTATAGACGACATTGTTGCCGTCACGAGTAAAACCTGGCTGGCACAAGGAACTTAGAGATAGGCACAAAATAAGAGAGGCCTAAACTAAGTAGTGGGTGAATTAATGCTGTGAATGAAGGTGATGATGATGGTAGAAGGTATTAAAAGGATCTAAATGTCTCAAACTCATTTAACCACTATGAACCCCAAGATTTTGATATATTACACACGTACATAATAATATACATATTTTAGCGCCTGACTATGATTCAAACTAAAAATTTTTATCCCAGCAGACGATGTAAACCTTCCCTAACAGTGCCAGCTCTCTGGCATGCCTTTGATCACAATAAAATGGCCAGCTATCGCAGCTATTTCTTATTTAACCTACTTTATAAGGAAGTCTAAGAAATGTTTCTTTGACTGAAGGTATTATGTTACTTCTTTATCGAAGCTTTGAAAGGAAATGCTGACAAAGTAGTTGAACAGAACCACACCCTAGAAGGACACACCGTCTTAACCATATTACTGATGTTCTTCATAAAGGTCAGGTGCGTAGTACTCGCAACCGGCGTGCGTTTTTGACATGATGTATGAACGTGGACAAGGCAAAAGCAGTCTTAAAATATTGTAGCAGGTGAATTCTGTAAATTACAGCTGAGACTAACGGTAAGTCATCATCTGCCTAGCTTTTTCCCAACTATGTTGGGGTCGGCTTCCAGTCTACTAGATGCAGCTGAATAACAGTATTTTACATGGAGCGACTGCCTATCTGACCTCCACAACCCAGTTAGTACTGGGTAATACGATACACCTTGGCAAGACTGGTTGTCAGTCTTTTTGGGTCACTGACTACCTCTGACGCCGGGATACTACAGAGTACCCGTGCAGCTAAAACGTGTAGCGACAAATTGGCGCTTTTGGAAGAGAGGTGCAGTTTTGTTGCGCGCTCGCGAAACTAGCAAAATCGTGTGACAGCGACATAATGTCTATTAAGTATTGTAATATAAGGGATACAATTAATGTGCTTTACTATTTATGATGCACAGTTAAATACGATTAATTTGATGTATAACATTATATGGTAATGAACTGAATACAAAAGTTATTAAAGTTTGCCGTGAACGCGAACCGAGTGTGACACGCGAAGAACACCGATTTTGCTCCCGTTTTTGACATTAGATGTTTATTTTTATAAACATATGTTGAAATTATACATGTCGGATCGTCAGGATTTTATTTCGCTAGGCTCAAGCATTTTGTGGGCAGAAGACGGGTTTCGTGCTATGAAAACACACTGGATGCGATACACTATTTTATTTCACATTGCACGTTTCGGCATGGTAGTTCCCATGGAGAAGAACCGGCAAGAAACTCCATGGTTACCCTTTTGAAACAGATACACTGGGTACACTAACAAATTACATGACATTACACCCAATAATACAGTAACACCTTAGTTCAGACAAAAGAGCAACAATATACAGAGAAGCAGAGTAACAATAATTAAGAGTAATACAACCTGTGCACCGGGCCACGCCTGAAGTCAGAATGTCCTTTCGCTGTGCGGCCCCTTTTAAACGCTAGTTTTGGAGGTGGGGTAACGGCGTAGCGCACTACGACGTAGCGTGCATTAACTCCGCCCCGCAGCGAGCAGGTGGGAGAACAACGTAGCATGCTACGACGTCGACGTAGCGTACACTTAGCTCCGCCTCGAATGACGTAGCGCGCTACCGCGTGGCCTGATACACGTGTTGTTTACAATGCGACGCCGACACGGCCATTCTGGACGTCCTCGTTCACTCAGCTTACAATGTTACATTTGAAACACGAAAAACTGATCAAGTACCATTTGGTCATCCTGATTTTGTTCCTGGACCGATCTACATAGACCCTTCAGATATTTGAACACTTGGTCCAGTCAGCTATGACTCTACAAGACTTGTTTCTTGGTCCGATCAACTTCTGACCCTACAAGATCAACCCCCTGGTCCGGCAAATTCTTTTGCCCTTCAGGTTTGTCCATTCAGTTAAACTGGACCGGACTTAGCTAGGCCGAACTAGTATCGTTCCTTTAGCTTTCAATTACGATCTCACTTAACGCACAACAGTTGATAATGTAAGCTACAGGTGCATCAGAATCGAAAGGAACCAGCATCGTCTGCATACTGGGTGTCATGCGACGGGGTGTCATACTATCTGTTTTTTTTTTTTTTTAAATCGGTTTTATACTACTAGCCAAAAAAAATTACATTTGTGCCTGTATTAAATTGCCGGTAGTCCCAGATAAACGTGGGAGTGGGTCTAATTCCACTTCTGATGTCGGATCGTCAGGATTTGATTTCGCTAGGCTCGAGCATTTTGTGGGCAAAAGACGGGTTTCGTGCTATGAAAACACACTGGATGTGATACACTATTTTATTTCACATTGCACGGTTCGGCATGGTACTTCCCATGGAGAAGAACCGGCAAGAAACTCCATGGTTACCCTTTTGAAACAGATACACTGGGTACACTAACAAATTACATGACATTACACCCAATAATACAGTAACACCTTAGTTCAGACAAAAGAGCAACAATATACAGAGAAGCAGAGTAACAATAATTAAGAGTAATACAACCTGTGCATCGGGCCACGCCTGAAGTCAGAATGTCCTTTCGCTGTGCGGCCCCTTTTAAACGCTAGTTTTGGAGGTGGGGTAACGGCGTAGCGCACTACGACGTAGCGTGAATTAACTCCGCCCCGCAGCGAGGAGGTGGGAGAACAACGTAGCATGCTACGACGCCGACGTAGCGTACACTTAGCTCCGCCTCGAATGACGTAGCGCGTTACCGCGTGGCCTGATACACGTGTTGTTTACAATGCGACGCCGACATACACATATTTAAGTAAAGAGTAAACTGTGTTTGATCCTAAGACGGAATGTTCAATAGGTTAGGAATTAAGACCGTGTGACCGCGTTTTGAGGCACCTCGAAGAATCAACCTCGTTTAAGGCGACTAATGTCTGAGGCAGAACACCTAGCGTCTCTGTAGACCAGAGAATGGGCAGCAGCGTTTTCTGTTAGTCTTTCATCACTGCGATCTCCAATCCGTCTGCCAACTACACTGACTACCTAACCTAACGGCTGTCAAAGAAGTGCAAATGACAGCCGGCACCAACGGCTTAAAGTGCTTATCGAGGCACAGAGGAAACCCAGTATGTAATGGGTGGTCACCCATCCACAGACCAACCTAGGCAAGCACGGCTTAACCTAAAGATCGACCCAAGCGGCTATTATTATTTAGCCACGAGCTCCTCCTGGGACTAACGGTAAGTAACAATAGTATATCATCATAAAATTATCAGCCGAAAAAATCCACTGCTGGACAAAGGGCTTACTCAATCGTTGCCACATTGACCGAGCCTGTGCTTCTTGAACAGATACAGTTATTTCTAAACAATAGTGAGGTGAGCCTATTGCCAGGCACGATTGTGGACTCCGTGACTGCGGTTGGCAAGCATCTGGTAGATAAAAGCAATAATACTCAACGACCTGGGAACTGATCCCAGATCTTAAATAATAAAATGCTTCCAAAAATAAACACCTGCTTCTAAACTTGGCCTAGTTTCAGTCTAAGACTAAACAAGTTGATTAAGTAACTAAGTAAGTGCTAAGTTGGAGCTCAGGAGCTAACTTGTTGTAATGAAGTCGATGATACTCGATACCTATTCCTGGAGGCCAGAAAGGTGGCTGTGTAGTGGAAGCGTAGCTGAAGATACTAAGCATGCTCCATATAGCATACACACACACACACACACACATACATACAAGATAATATGCAAGAAGGTGGCTGATGATGAAGAGTAATAGAAAAGTATGGGAGAAGAAGACATGACAGATAGGGGATTGCCCTTATGGCCTCGGAAAATTTGTATATTCGAAAGGATGGGGAGACTCTTCGGCGAACAGATTGTCGGTGAACCAAAACAGCCCGGTAGGTGCAACTTTGTAGCGTGGTCTTGGGTTCATTCAGAATCCGATTTGGGGTTCAGTTTTATTTCGCTGTGTTATTGATGCCATTCGTTAGTTCAACAACAACAACAACAGCCCATAAAGTCCATGCTGGACATAAGGCTCTCCCATGATGAGAGGAATTTGCCGTAATCTCCACGCTTGGCAGGCGGATTGGAGATCGCAGTGATGAAAGACTAACAGAAAACGCTGCTGCCCATTCTCTGGTCTACGGAGGCGCAAGGTGTTCTGCCTCAGACGTTAGTCGCCTTAGACGACATCCGCATTCGTTAGTTTGTATTTATGTTATTAAAATTTGGCGCCCTTATTATTAACAAAACCACTTAGTTATGTTTGTTGCCACGAAAACTAGTTATAGTTTTGTTTTTTTTCTACCGCGCCCTTTTTTACGTTTCATGGTCCTTTTTATCAAAACCTATTAGGCAGGTTTGCCAGAATTGCGCAAAACGTCTTTTTAAGTAATCGTCAGAGGTTTTGTGATGCAAAATACGTTACAAAATTACGTAACATAAATCATACCTAATCCCTGTAGGGGTAGGCAGAGGTGTACCTAATATTACACCCAGGTTAAGATATTTAAGTCCCATGTGAAAAGGACGAGTTTATTGTCGGATATAAATCTAGACTCCGTGGCTGCTATGAGAAATTCTTGACGGAAAACCCCAATAATATTTTAATATAATAATTCATTTATTTCACAAGTAACAAGGACTCATTAATACACAGAAATTAAATTCATAGCACAAATGATACACTAATAGAACACATAGAATACATTAAACAATAAAATAGGTACAACACAAAACAATAACCACACAAAACATATTTATACTGACAGCCGACCGCTGTAGGTGACGTGCAAGTCACTGCAGCGTCGGATGTATTGACAGTCGAGCCTGTTATTATATTTTGCCTGACCTGGGAATTAAACCGAGGACTTCATGCTTAGCAGTAAAATTCAATTCGCCTTTAACACAGTATTAACAACAGAGAATTTAATGAAAGCTGCTCAAATGAAGCGGTTGGTCGTAATTGTGGCGAAACAAAACATTGTCGTGATTATCGAGCTCTCAAATGTAGCCGCCAGACAGCCTGTGTAGTCGAGGTATAAGTGCTGGGTTTAATTGACAAGCGGTAGCGGAGGCGTTTGAGTCAAAAGTTGTGAAGTCGGGCAAAATGTCCATTGAATATTAGGTGATGGTGAACAGTTAGGAAGCGTTGATAGCCTAGGGATTGAAGTTGAATTTGCGAGGGAGAGGCTCATAATATCACAAGAATTAATCTTAGTTAAGGTATGGCTATAGTCTTATTGATAAGCTATGTGCAGATCGCGCTCGCTACCACCCATGTCTCGCATACCAGTGCCAATCGTATCAACCGCTACACGCATTGTTCTCGCTTCGCAAATTCGCAAATATCACAAATTGACAACATTAATTAAGTAGGGAAGTAATGATTACTCCGCGGTTTGTGGCTGACAGCAATAATATAGATACAGTTCCATGGGAACTGGCTACTGGAACGTACGGTAACATGTACGTATACCTAAAATATGTTAATTAAATTTGGAAATTTATTATTACCTTAGTAGGTATATGACATAGATTGTGTGAGGAATGATATTATGTAAGAAAAAGGAGTAAATGATAGCGTGCCGGCTGACAGAGAATGGAAATAAAATAAAAACCAGCCAAGTGCGAGTCGGACTTGCGCACGAAGGGTTCCGTACCATTATCAAACATCACGTTTGTTGTATGGAAGCCCCACTTAAGGCTGATGCTCCAGGGTAGCCCGCGAAATTCAAATTTTCTTACGTTTTTGGCAAATTGCAGGCCAGTGCTAGGTTGTATGTTGATTAAAATATTGGACGCGATTGTAAGACGTATGTAGTTACAGAATTATAATCATCAAAACCATCAATAGAACCCTCCAAGTTCATAAAGGTCGAGAAACGATTTTTTCAAGGTCAAAGTCATTGCTAGACCTTTATGAACTTGGAGGGTTCTATTGGCTTGCAATTTGCCAAAAACGTAAGAAAAATTGAATTTCGCGGGCTGGTCGAAGCATTCACCTTAAATATATATGTCGGATCCGGTCATGAGTACGGACGGGCGAATGGATCGAAAGCGCGCCAGTGGTGACATCACGCAACTTACTCACTAGTCTACCCCACCATGGCGGCTTTTACAGAGTCCTGATGTTAACACCTCGCGGCGAGGCGGACATTCTGGGTCTGATCGCAGCGGTGTTAAGACGTCTTGAAACTGTACCCGATTCATTGTGCCCAGTGTTAATGTGTGAAAGTGTAATGTCAAGTAATTTGCTAGACTCACTGTATCTGTTTGGAAAGAGTAACCATGGAGTTTCTTGCCGGTTCTTCTCCATGGAAACGACCAACCCGAACCGTGCAATGTGAAATAAAATAGTGAATCGAATCCAGTGTGTTTTCATAGCACAAAACCCGTCTTCTGCCCACAAAATGCTCGACCCTAGTGAAATAAATCCTAACACATATATTTTATTCTGTTTTTAGTATTTGTTGTTATAGCAGCAACAGAAATACATCATTTGTGAAAATTTCAACTATCTAGCTACGATTCATGAGACAAAAGCAGAATCTTTTGGTGACAGACAAATAGACAGACAGACTCACAGTCGTGTTTTAGTAATAGGGTCCCGTTTTTACCCTTTGGGTACGTAACTATAAAAGCGTCATGCGCCGACTTCAAGTAACATGGTACAAGGGCAGTGAAATGATTAGTAGGTCTAGATAGAGAACATTGTGTGGTAATCGGTTTTCATAGTAAGGGCACGTGATGCGGAGGAATGAGGAAAATTTCGTGAGGAAGGTTTTGATTACGAATGTGGATGGCTTTACGAGTGAGGGAATACCAGAGAAACGAAGGATGGAATTGTATAGCCATGATGAGCCATGAGATGACGAGTAAAAGAGAAGCATGAAAGAAAAAGATATACTACGCCGATCCCAAATAAATTGGGATAAGGACAGGCGTATAGTGATAAGTGGTTAGTATAAAACATTATCTGACAATTGGGCTTTCCAAGGGGTATCGGGGTACTGGGTAATAACCCAGTTACTGTGCTGTGGAGATCAGATATACAGGCATCATCATCATCATCATCAGCCTATTAATGTTCCCTCTGCTGGGACAGGCCTCCTCTATAAGAGAGAGGGAATGGGCTATAATCCACCTCGCGGGCCCAGTGCGGATTGGTAGATGTCACACGTCTTAGAATTTTTTGGTTCTAGGACATGCCGGTTTCCTAACGATGTTTTCCTTCACCTTTTTGAGAGCAGTGGTGATGAAATAAATTACACAAAGTAATGTGCCTGTCTGGGTTCAAACCCACGACTTTCTGTTCATAAGACAGGGCCGCCACCACTGGGCCACCGCTGCTCCACAGACTGCTAATATACAGTCACTGCTCTTTAAATTCTGGTATTAAAAGCTGCATGCGGTTAGACTGAAAGCCAACCCCAGCACGGTTATGCAAAAGTTAGGCCTATGATAACAATGAGGAACTAAGATTTTTTCAGTGCATTTCGTTAATTCCACCATCAAACTATGTAGGTTAGCATTGCTAGCTGTTACTGCAGCACAGTCTCAAAGCCAACATTATGCGCTCAGAGAAGTTAGTCGTCAATAACTTGATGAGTACACAAATAGATTCATTGAACAATGAATCTACGACGAACGACAACAATATCTTTGTGAATGATTATGCTAGGGATATATACTTAGTAAGTAGTATCATTTATGTCCGCTGTTTGATCAGTATTTGTAAGTGAGGAGCTCGTGGCTAAATAATAACAGCCGCTCGGGTCGATCTTTAGGTAAAGCCGTGCTTGCCTAGGTTGGGCTGTGAATGGGTGACCACCCATTACATACCGAGTTTCCTCCGTGCCTCGGAAAGCACGTTAAGCCGTTAGTCCCGGCTGTCATTTGTAGATCTTTGACAGTCGTTAGGTAGTCAGAGGCCCAATAAGTCTGACAACCAGTCTTACCAAGGGGTATCGTATTACCCGGTACTAACTGGGTTGTGGAGGTCAGATAGGCAGTCGCTCCATGTAAAATACTGGTATTCAGCTGCATCCGGTAAAACTGGAAGCCGACCCAATATACCAATACCCAATATAGTTGGGAAAAGGCTAGGCAGATGATGATGTTTGATCAGTATTCTTCTTCTTGAAAATACAGTCATTAGGCAGAGGTATTCCGCCGAATCTATAACTTCATGCTTAGCAGAAGCGCTTGTTACCTCTAAAACAGCAATGATATTACATGTTATTATACCTCTGCCTTACCTTTCAGAGATTACAGGTGATGTAAAGTTACAAGTTCACAGTAAATATTACAGGTGATGTAAAGTTACAAGTTCACAGTAAATATTACAGGTGATGTAAAGTTACAAGTTCACAGTAAATATTCGTAACTCGCCCCCCATTACATAGGACTTAAACATAACTGGCGAAATCTATGTCATCATCATCATCATCAGCTTATTAATGTTCCCACTGCTGGGACACAGACCTCCTCTTTAAGAGAGGGAGTGGGCTATAATCCACCACGCGGGCCGAGTGCGGATTGGTAGATGTCACATTTCTTCGAATTTTTTGGTTCTAGGACGTGCCGGTTTCTTCACGATGTTTTCCTTCACCTTTTTGAGAGCAGTGGTGATGAAATAAATTACACAAAGTAATGTGCCTGTCTTGGGTTCGAACCCATGACTTACTGTTCGTAAGTCGGGGCCGCCACCACTGGGCCACCGCTGCTCCAGCATGCTGAAATCTATGTATCTACTATTTATGTACCCCTACCAAACCCTTCGGGGATTGCAGGCGTGATGATAGTATATTAGTTACTTTCACCCCTAGGTAACAAAGATAAGACTAGCAGCGGCTAGAATCCATTCTAGCCACTGCTATTATGTGGTGGTAGTCTTATCTATTGCTTTCACTTTATTACTTAATGCTCTTATCACTTGCATTATAAAGCATTACCAATGAAAGAGCCTATTAATTTGATAACCAAAATTAATCTAGTCGTAAGCAGTGCTTCAGAACTTTAAGCCTAGATTATTCTAGAAAACTTGAAAATAACATCTTATATTCGAGGTGTAAAGCCTCATTCATCTAAGTTTAGAACTTTTAAGCGAACTAATCTTCACATTTTCTTTGAAAAACTTGTCTGTGGTAATTTTTCATAGCTGACACATTCTTAATTGCTTGTCAACGATATAGGACGGCTAAGTGTCTATTAAGTTGAAAATATCGCAGTGTCCTTGTGCAGGCGTGTTGTTATTGAGATGAGAACGTCGTTCCAAAGTCACTTTGCGGTGTTATGAGACGGTAAAGTTTCTAGACGAAGCCGAATTTTGAGTAATATGTTTTTAAATATGAAAATATGCCTTGTATTAAGTTTTAATTTTGGTTCAGATTTGAAATGTTTTCTGTAAGTTTTGACGTAGCAGAACAGGCTGTTTGTTTTTTCTTTAATTTCAGTGGTTGCCCAAATTTTATATTACTTCGTACATGAGTTATTCCCAATGGATTTGCTAGAGGTTTCGTTACTCTAAATTCACTAATGGCAAAAAAGGTATAAAAATATTAGGTATGAGATTTATTTTGTCTCGCTGAATTTTCAAGTAGGTACCCAATTCTTGGGATTCTTCAGCCCTCAATCATCTTGACAGACATGTTTTCCTGTAGTTTTCATAGAAATCCATTCGGGTTCTTCGTCTTTAAAATACTAAATAAATAGAACTAGCTACTTAGCTTTATCTTAATACACAAGTAGATGTAGCAGTCATTATATTTACATACTTATTTTATCAAATCTGGATCAGTAACTATCCCTCACATTTATTCAAACAAAGTAATTATCAAAATCTTCTCGTCCTTGTCCCATATTACTTGGGGTAGACGAAACACGTTTTTTTCGTTCAATTTCCACTTCACTTAACTTTTCATATAATTATTTTCCTTCACCTGAGTAGCTATCCTTCCACGTGACCTGAAACATCTATTATTTGCCTTAAACCCCAAAAGCTACAATCAAAGTTCCAATATCAACAACAACAATAATATTGTAGTTTCTATATCAATGAGCATACACATAACATTGAACAATTAAACACATGATTCAATAGAGCCAGTGTTTGGTGTTGTTTCAATACACGCGGGTAGCGAACACATAAATTAGTCGGGCGTGAATATGCATGAGAGGCTTCTCGATGCTGGGGTAAGCAGTGTTGACGGTGGAGGGTTACCTATATTGATTTGTGGGGAAAATGGAATCAGAGGAGTAGGGAATACAGCTCATGGCATACTACTATTAGTTGAATATTGTCTTCATGACTCGTTGAGCTTCATTGCTATTCTAGTGGTCGTTCCTGTTGATTCTGATTCTGATTAAAAGAGTGTCCATGGAGTTTCTTGCCCGTTCTTCTCCATAGAGATCTACGCTAGGGAATGGGAAACTACAGTACTTTCACAGTTTTTATGTCTTGTGACTGGGACTGTAGCTACATATAATTTTCATCTTTGTTTCGACAATTCAAAAGTGCCTGTAACTGGCTTACTTGAAATAAATGCTTTGATTTTGATTCTGAGTTTCAGGCGTTGTAGTGGTTGCGAATAGGGTGGCGGGCTTGTTATAAGGACTACTCGATGGACGTCATTTCGCTCATCGTGCTATGATTACGCTGCCTAAGATAGAAGTGCCAGCAGCCCGTAAAATTTTTCCTGACGTTTGTTGTACAAAATATGATTCACGACCGTAAACAATATGGCTTTACAGAGTTTTATCACCAGTACAACCGTCTAAGTTCATTTAACCCCATTGCATGAGTTTTTCATAAAATAATTATTTTTTTAATTGCGCGGAATACCCATGATTATTATTATAATAAGACTAGTATTTGCGTGGGTGCGCGAGCTGCGCGCAGCTCGCGTGTTGTCGTGTTCTTGAGAAGTATCCTTACCACCATAAAATTTTGAGAATCCATAGGAATCCTTAAAATAATTGGAAAATCCCCCCTAAAACATTCTAAAACCTAATTTAATAAAAAAAGAATTCATTAGAAACGTTAAAAGCTGAGTTATGCTTCACACACTTCGCTCCACTCAGCACCTACCTACCACCAGACAGGTTTCGGCGCCAACTATAATATTTGTTCAAACACCCAATGGCTATCTCTGACCGTTACGAAGTTATAGCCCTTTTATTTTTAGGGGAGGTTGGGGAGGGGAGGACACCCTTCGTATACAAATTTAAACACTCCTCAATAATAATTTATAGTAAAAATCAAAAAGCCGCTACGTGTCCTAGTTTCCGAGATACGATGGGGGGAGGGGTGAAGGGGGGGAGAGTGGGGAGTTTTGAAAAATGATTTTGACTAACTCTAGGCCCCTTCTTACGAATCTGAAAAAAAAAATGTTCCAAGTCTCTCAACATCCGAGATCCTCCTAAAGGGGGGAGAAGGGGGAAAAAAGGGTCAATTTTGAAAACTGGTTTTTACTTTTCCGAGCCTCTTCTATACGAATCCGTAGAAAACGAAAAATACGGGTCTCTTTGTTTCCGAGATACGATAAGGAGGGGGAGGAAGGGGGCGAAAAGGGGAGGTTTGGTACTTTTCCCATACTCCCCGCGAGTATTTACTTGTTTACGAATCTGTCAAAATATACCCCCCTCCCCATTCACCATCTGGGAGAACAATTATGACAATGAGTCAGTGAGTCAGTCAGTGGTAATCGAGCTTTATATAGTACTAGCTGTTGCCCGCGGCTTCGCCCGCGTGAAGGTCGGTAACTGTCCCACTGAATCATAATAAAGGGATAAATAGTGTCCTACATGTTAATCCAGGTTACAAACTATATATGTGCCAAATTTCACAATCATATCAATTTATTATTATCATCAAAATCACCATCACAACCACCATCATTATCACAATCACAATCACAATGACCATCACTGTCACAATCACTATCACAATCACTATCACTATCACAATCACTATCACAATCACAATCACTACCACAATCACTATCACAATCACTATCACAATCACTATCACAATCACAATCACTATCACAGTCACTATCACAGTCACTATCACAATCACTATCACAATCACTATCACAATCACTATCACAATCACTATTACAATCACTATCACAATCACTATCACAATCACCATCACTATCACAATCACACTCACCATCACATTCACAATCGCTATCCTCGTTATCACAATCATTATCATCGTAATCACAATCATCTTTGTCATTATCACAATCACCATCTCTGTCACAATCACAATCACCATCACCATCACAATCACCGTCACTATCACAATCACCATCACCATCACAATCACCATCAAAATCACTATCACAATCACCATCATCGTTATCACAATCATTATCGTCGTAATCACAATCATTATCATCGTAATAACAATCATTATCATCTCAATCACAATCATCATGATCACAATCGCCGTCACTATCACAAAATCAAGTTAAAACAATCACAATCACCATCACAATCATTCTCGCAATCACTATCCTCGTTATCACAATCATTATCATCGTAATCACAATCATCTTCAACATTATCACCGTCGCTGTCACAATCAAAATCACCATCACCATCGCTATCACTATCACAAACACCGTCACTATCACAATCACCATCACAATCACCATCAAAATCACTACCACAATCACCATCAAAATCACTACCACAATTACCATCATCGTTATCACAATCATCAACATCGTAAAACAATCATTATCATCATTGTAATAAATATCATCATCATCACAATCATTATCACAATCATCATCGTCGTAATCACAATCATCACAATAAATCAACAATAACCCTGTATAGAAGTCGAATCCGCCATCTTCTAGATTTCAAAATAAATGCCATTTTCGTAATCAGCACCCCTGATAATCTCGGTATCGACACCCATATTGATTTTTAGACATTTCAACCCCATCGCACCCCAACAGGGAATGATGTTATTTTAGGGCCGCCACATTAAATTTTAAAATCGTTGTTTTTGTAATACACCCAACCCAATTCACCATACAAACAATACCTATGTTGAATTTTAGGCTTTGTTACCTCATTTCCCCCTTTAGGGGTTGAATCCTGAAAAAACCTGAAACCCGTTTCTACTCATTTATCAATAGGAGCACTCCTATGAAGTTTCGAATAAAATAGTCTAACTAATCTTGTTTCCCCATACAAACTTTGGAACCCCGTTTAACCCCCTTAGGGGGTGAATTTTGAAAAATCCTTTCTTAGTGCACCCCTAGACCACATAAGGAACCTACTTGCCAAATTTGGAATCTCTAGACTCAGCGGTTTGGGCTGTGCATTGATTTTTATACTTTGCCACCCCATTTCTCCCTCTTAGGGGTTGAATTCTGAAAAAACCTGAAACCCGTTTCTACTCATTTATCAATAGGAGCACTCCTATGAAGTTTCGAATAAAATAGTCTAACTAATCTTGTTTCCCCATACAAACTTTGAAGCCCCTTTTAACCCCCTTAGGGGATGAATTTTGAAACATCCTTTCTTAGTGCACCCCTAGACCCCATAAAAAACCCATGTGCCAAATTTGGAATCTCTAGACTCAGTGGTTTGGGCTGTGTATTGTTTTTTATACTTTGCCACCCCATTTCCCCCTCTTAGGGGTTGAATTCTAAAAAAAACGTGAAACCGGTTTCTACTCATTTATTAATAGGAGCACTCCTGTGAAGTTGCGAATAAAATAGTCTAACTAATCTTGTTTCCCCATACAAACTTTGGAGCCCCGTTTAACCCCCTTAGGGGGTGAATTTTGAAAAATCCTTTCTTAGTGCACCCCTAGACCACATAAGGAACCTACTTGCCAAATTTGGAATCTGTAGACCCAGCGGTTTGGGCTGTGCGTTGATAGATGAGTCAGTCAGTCAGTCAGTCAGTCAGTCAGTCAGTCAGTTTCTTCTTTTATATATTTAGATAAAGCTTTATATAGTATAACTAGTATTTGCGTGGGTGCGCGAGCTGCGCGCAGCTCGCGTGTTGTCGTGTTCTTGAGAAGTATTCCTTACCATCATAAAATTTTGAGAATCCATAGGAATCCTTAAAATAATTGGAAAATCCGTTACAACTACCCCTATATCAGTATGAAAACCCTTAAGAACCCCTAAAACATTCTAAAAACTAAAACAATAAAAAAAAATGAGAATTCATTAAAATCGTTAAAAGCTGAGTTACGCTTCACCCACTCAACCTTCGTTACGCTGCGGAGGTCGCCGGCTCGCTTCGCTCGCCACCTCCCCCCTTCGCTCCACTCGGTCTCGCAGGTTCGCTCCACTCAGAACCTACCTACTACCAGACAGGTTTCGACGCCTACTATAATATTTGTTCAAACACATAATGGCTATCTCTGACCGTTACGAAGTTATAGCCCTTTTATTTTTAAGGGAGGTCGGGGAGGGGAGGATACCCTCCGTTTACAAATTTAAACGCTCCTCATTAATAATTTATAGTAAAAATCAAAAAGCCGCTACGTGTCCTAGTTTCCGAGATGCGATGGGGGGAGGGGTGAAGGGGGGGAGAGTGGGGAGTTTTGAAAAATGATTTTGACCAACTCTGGGCCCCCTTGTATGAATCTGAAAAAAAAAATGCTCCAAGTCTGTCAACTTCCGAGATCCGCCTAAAAGGGGTGAAAAGGGGGGCAAAGGGGGCAACTTCGAAAACCGGTTTTTACTTTTCCGAGCCTCCTCTACACGAATCTGAAAAAAAAATGTTCCGAGTCTCTCAACTTCCGAGATCCGCCTAAAGGGGGTGAAAAGGGGGGCAAGGGGGGCAATTTTGAAAACTTGTTTTTACTTTCCCGAGCCTCCTCTATATGAATCTGAAAAAAAAAACGTTCCAAATCCCTTGGTTTCCGAGATACGATAGGGGGGGGTGAGAAGGGGGGCGAAAAGGGGAGGTTTGGCACTTTTCCCATACTCGCGAGAGTCACTTGTTTACGAATCTGTCAAAATATACCCACCTCCCCATCCACCATCTGGGAGAACAATTCTGTCAGTGAGTGAGTCAGTCAGTCAGTGGTAATCGAGCTTTATATAGTATAACTAGTATTTGCGTGGGTGCGCGAGCTGCGCGCAGCTCGCGTGTTGTCGTGTTCTTGAGAAGTATTCCTCACCATCATAAAATTTTGAGAATCCATAAGAATCCTTAAAATAATTGGGAAAACCGTTACAACTACCCCTAAATCAGTATGAAAACCCTTAAAAACCCCTATAACATTCTAAATACCAATAAAAAAAATATTACCTATAAAAACCAAATAAAATTAAAGTAAAAAACCTTATTTAAAAAAACAGACCCATTAAAAAAAACACAACCCTAAAGTTTGCTTGTCGTCGGCCTGAGTTACGCTTCACCCACTCAACCTTCGTTACGCTACGGAGGTCGCCGGCTCGCTTCGCTCGCCACCTCCCCCCTTCTCTCCACTCGGTCTCGCAGGTTCGCTCCACTCGGGACTTACCACCACCAGACAGGTTTCGACGCCTACTATAATATTTGTCCCAACACATAATGGCTATCTCTGACCGTTACGAAGTTATAGCCCTTTTATTTTTAGGGGAGGTTGGGGAGTGAAGGATACCCTCCGTATACAAATTGAAACGCTCCTCAATAATAATTTATGTTAAAAAATAAAAAGCCGCAACGTGTCCTAGATTCCGAGATACGATGGGGAGAGGGGTGAAGGGGGGGAGAGTGGGGAGTTTTGAAAAATGATTTTGACTAACTCTAGGCCCCTTCTTAAGAATCTGAAAAAAAAATGTTCCAAGTCTCTCAACTTCCGAGATCCACCTCAAGGGGGGAGAAGGGGGCAAAAAGGGTCAATTTTGAAAACAGCTTCTTACTTTTCCGAGTCTCTTCTATACGAATCTGAAAAAAAAAAGTTCTAAGTCTCTTAACTTCCGAGATCCGCCTTAAGGGGGTGAAAAGGGGGGCAAGGGGGCAACTTTGAAAACTGGTTTTTACTTTCCCGTGCTTCCTCTATACGAATCTGAAAAAAAAAAGGTTCCAAGTCTCTTAACTTCTGAGATCCGCCTTAAGGGGGTGAAAATGGGGGCAAGAGGGGCAACTTTGAAAACTGGTTTTTACTTTCCCGAGCCTCCTCTATACGAATCTGAAAAAAAAAATCTTCCAAGTCTTATAACCTCTGAGATCCACCTAAAGGGGGTGAAAAGGAGGGCAAGGGGGGCAATTTTAAAAACTGGTTATTACTTTCCCGAGCCTCCTCTATACGAATCCGTAAAAAACGAAATATACGGGTCTCTTTGTTTCCGAGATACGATAGAGGGGGGGAAGGAGGGGGGTGAAAAGGGGAGGTTTGGCACTTTTCCCATACTCGCGGGAGTTACTTGTTTACGAATCTGTCAAAATATACCCCCCTCCCCATCCACCATCTGGGAGAACAATTATGTCAATGAGTCAGTGAGTCAGTGAGTGGTAATCGAGCTTTATATAGTATAACTAGTATTTGCGTGGGTGCGCGAGCTGCGCGCAGCTCGCGGGTTTTGTGTCCCTACCTACCTACTACCTACCTACTCCCTACCTACTACCTACCTACTCCCTACTTACTACCTACCTACTACCTACCTAATACCTACCTACTACTACCTACTACTACCTACCACTACCTACCACTACCTACTACTACCTACTACTACCTACTACTACCTACTACTAACTATTACTACCTACTACTACCTACCACCTACCTACTATCTACCTACAACCTACCTACCTACTCAGAACTATTCCCATTAAAAAAACATAACCCTAAAGTTGCTTGTCGTCGCCCCTGAGTTACGCTTCACCCACTCGACCTTCGTTACGCTACGGAGGTCGCCGGCTCGCTTCGCTCGCCACCTCCCCCCTTCGCTCCACTCGGTCTCGCAGTTTCGCTCCACTCGGTCTCGCAGTTTCGCTCCACTCAGGACCTACCACCACCGAACATGTTTGTTCAAACACCCAATGGCTATCTGTAACCGTTACGAAGTTACAACCCTTTCAATTTTAGGGGAGGTTGGGGAAGGGCGGAAAGGGTGTACAAATTTCAACGCCCCTCAATAATAATTTATAGTAAAAATCAAAAAGCCGCTACGTGTCCTAGTTTCCGAGATACGATGGGGGGAGGGGTGAAGGGGGGGAGAGTGGGGAGTTTTGAAAAATGATTTTGACTAACTCTGGGCCCCTTCTTACGAATCTGAAAAAAAAAATGTTCCAAGTCTCTCAACTTCCGAGATCCGCCTAAAGGGGGTGAAAAAGGGGGCAAGCGGGGCAACTTTGAAAACTGGTTATTACTTTCCCGAGCCTCCTCTATACGAATCCGTAAAAAGAAAAAAATACAGTTCTCTTAGTTTCCGAGATACGATAGGGAGGGGGAGGAAGGGGGGCGAAAAGGGGAGGTTTGGCACTTTTCCCATACTCGCGGGAGTTACTTGTTTACGAATCTGTCAAAATATACCCACCTCCCCATCCACCATCTGGGAGAACAATTCTGTCAGTGAGTCAGTCAGTCAGTCAGTGAGTGGTAATCGAGCTTTATATAGTATAACTAGTTTTTGCGTGGGTGCGCGAGCTGCGCGCAGCTCGCGTGTTGTCGTGTTCTTGAGAAGTATTCCTTACCATCATAAAATTTTGAGAATCCAAAGGAATCCTTAAAATAATTGGAAAAACCGTTACAACTACCCCTAAATCAGTATGAAAACCCTTAAGAACCCCTAAAACATTCTAAAACCTAATTAAATAAAATAAAAAAAGAGTTCATTAGAATCGTTAAAAGCTGAGTTACGTTTCACCCACTCAACCTTCGTTACGCTAAGGAGGTCGCCGGCTCGCTTCGCTCGCCACCTCCCCCCTTCGCTCCACTCGGTCTCGCAGGTTCGCTCCACTCAGAACCTATCACCACCGGACAGGTTTCGACGCCTACTATAATATTTGTTCAAGCACCCAATAGCTATCTCTAACCGTTACGAAGTTACAGCCCTTTCAATTTTAGGGGAGGTTGGGGAGGGGAGGATACACTCCGTATACAAATTTAAACGCTCGTCAGTAATCAAAAAGAAAAATCAAAAAGCCGCTACGTGTCCTAGTTTCCGAGATACGATGGGGGGAGGGGTGAAGGGGGGGAGAGTGGGGAGTTTTGAAAAATGATTTTGACTAACGCGTTGCCCCTATAGAAGAATCTGAAAAAAAAAATGATCCAAGTCTCTCAATTTCCGAGATCCGCCTAAAGGGGGGAGAAGGGGGAAAAAGGGGTCAATTTTGAAAACTGGTTTTTACTTCTCCGAGCCTCCTCTATACGAATCTGAAAAAAAAAATGTTCCAAGTCTCTTGGTTTCCGAGATACGATAGGGAGGGGGAGGAAGGGGGGCGAAAAGGGGAGGTTTGGCACTTTTCCCATACTCGCGGGAGTTAGTTGTTTACGAATCTGTCAAAATATACCCACCTCCCCATCCACCATCTGGGAGAACAATTATGTCAGTGAGTCAGTCAGTCAGTCAGTGAGTGGTAATCGAGCTTTATATAGTATAATATTGGTGGCCCAGTGGTGGCAGCCCCAACTTAAGAACAGTAAGTCGTGGGTTCGAACCCAGACAGGGACATTACTTTGTGCAATTTATATCATCACCACTGCTCTCAAAACGGTGAAGGAAAACATCGTGAGGAAACCGGCATGTCCTAGAACCAAACATTCGAAGACATGTAACATCTACCAACCCGCACTGGTCCCGCGTGGTGGATTATATAGCCCATTCCCTCTCATAGAGAGGAGGCCTCTGTCCCAGCAGTGGGAACATTATAGGCTGATGATGACCCATGATTAGTCATCGTATTACGATGCTTTTTATTGTACGTTACAGTATGCAGTTCCATAAAAATAGTAGTGGATGGCGGAGTAAGGAGAGGCTCATCCACTAAGGTGCTTTTACGTGTGCTTAGATCGTAACGGGCTTTTTGTAGTAAAATATATGAGATGTATTCTCGCTTGAATCAACACGGAAGAAGGAAATCTAACCAGAAAACATTCACCTTATGGAATTACAATTCCTCCATGTATGTTATCTTTTAATTTTGTAAAGTAGAAGAAAACATTACCAACACTGAAATAACTCAAAATAACTTTGTTTAAAACAACACAGTTCATTTAATTAATTTGCTTCCAATTATATACAGTTAAATTAAGCTTTAATTAACAACATGATTATAGGAAACGTAACTCTTAAATCATGCAATTGGATAATCCAATTAGCATATTCAATTAAATCTCCAAAATTAATCAACCGGAAAATGTTGGAAAATTTAATTACTGTGAAAAAAGAATCTTGAGGTCCGCTTGAGGCGGTTTTGAGTACAAATGAATTTCTTAAAGGTCACGAAATCATGAGTATTTGTCAAAGGGAACCTTTTTTTCGTGTCTTTTCAATCTGACCCCCGGCTGCGAGTGTTTTGTGTTGACTTACAATTGATTTCCGGAGGTTTTTGATGTGTCTCATGCTGTTGTATTCAATGTGAACTAAGTTAACGAGGGATAAAGTTCGAAGCTAGATAAAACAATATATTTTTAAATAATGGATCTTCCGATTTTTGACAATGTGACGTGATTGTTCTGTTCACATTGTATGTATACAGGGCGTTAACAACCTCATCACGAAGCCGCCAACCAAGCATTCTGTACATGACACTAAGTAACTTTACGCTAAAATGATTGCTGGGAAACGACTTTTGTTTTTGGTAAAAATCATGTTTTGTGGTAGAAGTAGAACTCAATGTAACGCACTCAAAACATAGAGTTGATGGACAGATTGAATAGTACGGGGGTTAAAGTTGGAATTTTGACCCCAATGTCTCTGTAACTAGAAGGTTCTCAGGTATGGTGTAGAACAAAAAAATATCGCAATGACTTGGAGAACACGTGCCTTTCGGCTTCCTTATGAGGTTTTTTACACCCTTTATAAAATGTAATGAGAACACGGTGTACAGTTCAAAAATAACCAATTCATGTTTTTATCAAACGCAGGTCAGTAGTCCCTAGTTTACATGGAGTAAGTGCAAGACAGCTTATAAGGCTTTTGGGCTTCCGACTACTCGTAACCGCTGTCAAAGGTCTACGAATGTCAGCCCAGACCGCGTGCTTTCCCAAACACAGAGAAGTCTTCGTGTTAAATGTAGATAAATGATACCTATCCACGGACCAACCTCGGCAAGCACTGCTTAACTTTGGATGAGTGTTATTATTTTCATAAAGAGCCCATTCTAAAACCCATATCTTCAACATACTATTAATTGAATGAGCTTTGCCATTCTTATTCTACACAGAACGCCGATACGCAGAACAGAATATTATATTTCAGATTTTCGCTGATATTTGTAAACAAGAACGCTGTTTACTTCAAATAATTTCTGAATAAATATGTTTCTAAAATAAGAAGTCTATTATTTTCGAATACAAATGATCTGGATTTTAATATTAAACCCATTGTTTGCAGTTCGTTCGCATTGTACTTACTACGTACAAGGTTGTACTCATATTATTTTCAAGATCGAAATGAAGAAATTCCACAGTGTCCTAAACAAAGCGAACGCCACGTAAGTTTTTTTAGGAGAACCAATACCGCACCCTTTCGGTTTTCCAAACAAATGAGAGACATAAATATTTGAAGATTCGCGCGACCTATCTCGTTGGTTAGAACACGAAGCTCGTCTCCAGATAACAATATAGACTCATCTCAGTCTTATCCCATTGAGAGAGATAGATTACTTAAGATAGACTTTCTGTTAAGAGTCATCTTAACTTTTTAATTATAACTCAGTATGAAACGTAATAAGCTTTTACCCTAGAGGTTGGATTATAAAACTAATTTAAGAACAGTCAATTAAGATGTTGATTAAAGAAAACATTGTTCTTGAGAACGTTATTTAAGTTCTTAAAAAGAAAAGAAAATGAATGATGCTGACATTTGTCAGCATCATTCATTGTATTTACATGGTATGGAAGTCTGCACAGCCCAAAGTGAATGGACCGTGGGTCGTAGCGGTATACTTCACGAAGAACATTTTAATTATTATTTTTTTCTCTAACCTCACCTCCTCGTTCTCGTTTGGGTGTACTAATAGGTACACCTCTGCTTAATACTTTGGAGAAAAAGGCGTGCTGTTACGCCCATCATCTGCGTTGCCTTTTTCCAACTATGTTGGGTTCAGCTTCCAGTCTAATCGGATGCAGGTGAATACTAGAACTTTACATGGAGCGACTGCCTATTTGACCTCCACAACCCAGTTAGTACTGGGTAATGCGATACCCATTGGTAAGACTGGTTGTTAAACTTTCGAGCCACTGACTACTTGTAACGACTATCAAAGATCTACAAATGACAGCCGGGATCAACGGCTTAACGTACGGAGGAAACTTGGTATGTAATGAGTGGCTACCAATCGACGGACAAACCAAGGAAAACGTGACTTAACCTAAAGATCGAACAAGCGGTTGTTATAACTTAGCCAAACGCTCTTCTTGTGCTTTTCTAGTGGTGTTACGCCCATCAGCATCAATTTAACACCAGCCTGTCTCCTCAAACGGCCGATAAAAATCCTCACATACTGACCATACTCACTACATTTTCAAAAAACGCTCGATACATCAGTATCACTTAAATGAATCCATCCCTCTTGCCCGTCGGAACAGATAGCTTCTTTCAATCGCTTCAGCATATACACCCCGTAGATAGATAGTAGCTATACAGTGGGATTTTAAACTGGTAGCTACAGTGTGTATGGGGAAATCCGAAACTATGTGAGATACAGGGAATCCTTGGGGAACATTAAAATAAACACGACCTGACCTGAGAATGGAACCCAGGACCTCAAGCCCAACAGTTGTGCTTGCAACCACTAGACCAACGAGGCAGTCCCCAAACTAACTAACTCTATGCGAAAATGATTGCTGGGAAACGACTTTTTATTTGGGATGGAAAATCACGGTTTATGGTAGGACTCAAATGTATCGCACAGATGCAATGATTAGGGCAGGAGTCATGAAGGTATTTAAAATAAAGTTATATCATTAAACATGTATAAAAAAAACTTGTGTTGGACTCAACAACAACTTTAACCTTCTGGCCCCAGATATGGCTCAGAAAAAAAAAATATCGCTTTGACGGGGAGAACAAGTGCCTTTCGGCTTCGATAACCGTCTTTTTTTCCCCCACTCTGTCCCAAATGTTAAATGAAACACTCTGTATACGGCACGTGGATAGTAGATAGCAGGTTTATATAAAAAGTAGCCGCGATTGAACTACCACTTGAGGTGGGCAGTTGGCCTGGCGAGGAGCTGGAAATGTAAGTGCGCTCATTGGATATGGCAATATGTTTGCTTCTAGGTACTAGCGATAGAACTGATCCCAGAATCTACCTCAAGCAGCAAATAGGCTGCAAAAAAGCTGTATATAAAGTTCGTTCTAAACTCTTATAATCCTAAAAATATTCTTCCTTACTGTTTTCGGTCACGGCGACCAATCTCGGTGAGGATAGCCATCGGCGCGGGAGATACTATAGTGCATAAGTGTTTGCGCAGGCACTGGTGCACTCGTTGAGAGATCAGATCAGGGCTGCTACTCTTTAATAGAAAAATATTGTAACGATAATTCATATGGAGTATCCAAATTACATTCCTACGTCTCTGTCCCCGTGCGGCGAGTAGCGACACTGATCGATGTTCCACCGCAATCTCTTCTCTGATGGATCGCGCCGAATTCGCTGCTACGGCCCACTACGAGCGCTCGTAGCGCTACGAGCTACGACGTAGCAATGCTACGCGGCTACGGGGCGTCCGGGCTATAAGCAATTTGCTGACGTATTGATGATTTAGTTCGCCCATCAATTTGAACAGGCAGTGATTTACAGCAGTTAACGTTAAAACGAAGGACTTGGTTAATAAACCGCTTGTGTCTGGCGATTTAAAGTTGATTGTTGTCTATTGAGGACGATTAATTTATAAATGCGATTAATTTTAAACACAAAGGACCTTAGTATGGATATTCGATGAGAAGGGTTGATCACATGTGACGAAGAGAGATGAATATGAATGTTGATGGATGGAGAGGGAGACTATGGCCGAAGAAGAGATGAATGATATAAAAGAAAAAGTAGTAAATGATAGCGTGACGGCTGACAGGGGACAATGGAAGAAAAAAACGAGTTGCACCCACCCCAAGTAATATAGTACAAGGGCAGGATGATGCTGATAAAATAACTTACCACACTATAATATAACTCTACAGGAATGCGAAGATATACAACTAGATTTAAATAAATATCTAAACCTTTTATTTCATCATCAGCCTATAATGTGCCCACTGCTGGGACACAGGCCTCCTCTCTGTGAGAGGGAGTGGGCTATAATCCACTGCGTGGGCCCAGTGCGGATTGGTAGATGTCACATGTCTTCGAATTTTTTTGTTCTAGGACATGCCGGTTTCCTTACGATGTTTTTTTCACCGTTTTGCGAGCAGCGGTGATGAAATAAATTACACAAAGTAATGTGCTAGTCTGGGTTCGAACCCACGACTTACTGTTCGTAAGTAGGGGCCGCCACTACTGGGCCATCGCTGCTACTCAACCTTTTATTTATCGCAGACTAATTATTAACATTATTTAAAATCCATTCATTCTATAAGTACCTAATAAAACTGTACATCTCAGTAAGTTATAGCGTACAGCCGAACGTGGTTCTGCTGCGACTGATATATTTCATGTTGATTTACGGTTAAACCACTGCAGTTAAGATAAAACTTCAAGTAGTACGTTGAAATACTGAGACCGCAATTGTAAGAAAATTCTGACTTTAATTTTTATTTACCAAGCCCAAACTACCAGAATGTCTACCTTTTTGGAAGTGTCAAAATTGGTATAAAGCAATGTGAATGTGTGGTGTGAATAAAGCATAAAACCCACAATTGCACGATGAAACAAAATTTAAAAATAACACCGTCTTGAAAAGTTATTTTTACTATGTTGTCTAGTTGTTTTTGGTTCTAGGTCATGGCAGATAAATTACACGAAGAGCCTGTCTGTCGGAGTCGGTACCACTGAGCCCACAGCTCCCTCAAAAGTTAGTAGCATGGTTCACTTTCATCAAACTCTCGGCTCATAATCTAGAGTTAGCGTGTAAAATAGTCAAGGCCAAAGTCCAAACGATTTCACTTTGACTTCCACATCATTTTAGTCGAGAAGATATTCAAATCAAACGCTCTGTAGCAATAAAATCATTTCAGCTGACAACAGAATTTTCGTCACTCAGCTTATATTTCGATACGGGCAAAGATATTCCTTTTATGTCAGGGGTTGTGAACCTGAGGTAAGTGACCGGATAGGTATTGAGGTTAAATTAAATACAAAATACCAAAAGATTAATTTTCATGCAAAATTCAGAGTTCAACTTCGAATTTTGAATTGACTTCGTCGGTACAATATGAATACTTTGTGGCGCGTTATCAAATTATATTATGTTTACAACGCCGAGATTAACTTTAACGTTGGCTTGTCATATTTTCGCCTAACAAATAATCACATTAGATTATAATAATTAGTAATACGCACATATAATGAAGCTCATGTCAACCGCCTACTTTATGTTTGTTCAAGTTGCACTATCTTTAGATCGACTGAATTTGAATTCGTTATGCTTCCCACTTTATATATCATCACCATCATCATTAGCAGCCTTATTCTTCCGTTCTTCCATATTCTGCGGGATCCTCAACCACTTAGACTTAAACGGCCTTTACACAAAATACTGATTAACATTAAAAAATGTTTCATAAATGCCACATCGCATAGGTAGACGTGTGAAGGTTGGCCTCACCTGCTCAATACCGGCGGAGATCCTGCGAGACGAGTCCCGAACGAAGCGAGCGCGACTCAATACGGCGTGCATTTGACTTGCATCTGTTGACGTTATGCAATCCCTAGGAATACTATAGGGCTACCCACTTGGTGAAGGCATTTTAGATCTCTTATTTTGTATCTGTTGAATCTGAAATATTCAATAATACAAGACATAATATTATGCCTCTCCCAAGCTCCACCAGAACACTTGGACTTCCGTCTTCCCTCTAGTCTGCCCCAGCCACCTTTTTATGGTCTGCTGCCAGTAAGTAGACATTTTAATACTTGAGATATCGCAATGTTTGCTGTTTTTTATATTTATTTACAATATACAATTTCGATAATCGAATAGTGTTTTATTGATTACGGTAAACACAGAGTTATTAATAGTCAGCATAAAATGTTTAACAATTAATAACCAAATCAAACAAACCGACATTTAATACGAAAATTGACACGATATAGAATTTAATAGTGTTCATTCATTTGTTTCGTTTGTCAAGCAAAATGTCAAACACAAAATATTAATTTATTCATCAAAAAGCTGTAGTTTGGCCTCGTCAAATATTGTAATATGTTAGTCAAATGCCACATAAAATTTAATATGCATTGTAATAATTAATTACAGTTAACTTTAGTACCGTTCAACGTAATTAATTTAAACTATTATCTCCGTTATCGCAATGATTCTAATATGCAAATTATGTTTCATAGTAGCAGTTAAATTAAACCGATTGGAACTGAAATGGTTATAGTTAATCTGAAATAGGTTCTATTGTTTTCAGTTTTAGCTACTATTAAATGTTGAAATAGTATTTGTAAACCGATTATACAAAATTATACGGAAAAACACGTAAATGATGGTACCTACTCTTTAGTTAGCTAAAGAGTACCATCATTTAACTTTTACTACTAAGTCAAGTGACAAGCGTTGCATCTTAGCTTGATATCTTGGGTTCGGTCGGCTAAAGTGTTATTAAGTCATTCCATCACGTCCATCAACTTTTCTGTAGCTGCCTGGAGCCTGGATTTTCACCTTGTTTATGGAAAATAGTCTCATCGCCTCGCCCTTATTACATGGGATTTAAGCACTGCTGGTGAAACCCGTCATAGGTTACAGATTATAATACAAGACAATATTATATATTATATAACTATACTAACTATACATACTATAACTAACTAAATATATACTATCTATATATAACTAACTAACTATATATACTATATTTATACATATAACTCATTTAACCAAAAGTTACCTTTTACCATTTTTTCCCAACAGTATTCATATTATTTATCCTTCTTTGAAATTTATCCGTAGAAATAAAAGTCGTCCCTAACATCCTTGATCCGGGAGGCGAGCTCCGAAATGCAATAGATTTAGCTTTTGTGCGCTGAATCGCGATATAATCCAATGCAGACTACCCCCGTTGTCTTTATGTGACGTTTATTAAACTAGCAAGCACTGTTAGGTACTGGGGTTTACTTTAATATCTGGTATTGAAAAAGGGATCAAATTCAGATATTTCAAAAATTAGCTTTGCACAAAAACCTATATTGACCATGTGTCAATATAGGTTTTTGGGATGAAAATCAAAGGATATGTCAAAATTCAACTCATGACAAAAGATCCGATTGACTGTGCATTTAGTTAAGTCAATCAAGAGCAGTCCTGATTCAGCTATAGAATATAGTGACAGACTCCGTAGAATGTAGTGGGTCGAGCTGGACGAAACCACATTAGCCCTGGATTGAAGCTGAAGTCATACGGCCTTTGCTAAGTAGTTGGACGATGCAGGCTTAAATAACCAGTCATCTGCCTAGCCTTTTCCCAACTATTTTGGGGTCGGCTTCCAGTTTTACCGGATGCAGCTGAATTATTATAATATTTTACATGGAGCGACTGCCTATCTGACCTCCACGACCCAGTTAGTACCGGGTAATACGATACCCCTTGGTAAGACTGGTTGCCAGACTTTTTGGGCCTCTGACTACCTAACGACTGTCAAAGATCTACAAATGACAGCCGGGACAAACGGCTTAACGTGCTTTCCGAGGCACGGAGGAAATTCGGTATGTAATGGGTGGTCACCCATCCACAGATCAAACTTAGGCAAGGACGGCTTAACCGAACGATCGACCCGAGCGGTTGTTATTATTTAGCCATATTAACCTGTATATAATAACCAGTAACTAGTAATATCAACTGCTGAAATAGGTTTGACAATTTCGTAGTTTCTATGTTGGTTTTTGATCCAAAAACAAGGTGTAATTGCTTCTAGTTGTCCTATAAGAAACAAAATCTAAATAATAATATATTTAATCGATTAACAATGTTAAATAGTAATCAGTAGTCATCATATAGTAACATATTGTATAATTGCACTTGGCTTAATGCTAGTTAACAAAACAGGTAGGCGTTGCAACCAGCACCCTTATTAAGTTATGAAATAACTAAAGTGTATTATGAGCACAACAAGTGGTACAAGCCTATATATACTTCAGTCTCAATAATGCATCCTAATTTAATTGCTAGAGTGAAGGATTCATACTGCTGCGGACAAATTATGGACTAGCTGTGGACATCGGACACAGACAGGGACAGAAACTTGAGCTACACGATAACTGACAAATGCTTGCACTGACTGGACAGGTCCACTCAAATCTGTGTGGTTCTTTCTTCAAAAGACCATCTCAGTCACTAATCTGCATAGTCCTCATGTGAATTGATCAAGATTTTATGTCAGGACTTCAAAAGAGACTATGACCTCTGAGTTTGTTTCGGCTGTTTCTTCTCAGAGTAGTCAGGTACGAAACACCGACCCCATCTAGTTTTAAAAAATGACGTGTAAAAATGTTTGTAAAAACCTACTTGCAAAATAAACATCATTTATCATTTATAGTGGATGAGAGAGCTGTCCGTGTTTGTTCTAACCGCGAATAATAAAACAATTGAATAAAGTAATTTATATCTTTTATTTTACATTGTACTTCACATAATTGTATTATGTATTTGGCATCGTACACAACAGAAGCATTTAATATTAATACACAATTATTACAAGTTTAACATGATTCGTAGAATTTGAGTTATATTTGAACATTATTAAATATTTCTTACATAATTAATAAAATTTGAGCATGGCTTGGCAACGAGAGGTTTATTATTAACATATTTTACTCGTAATTATTATGAGATGAATGGGAATTATTAAGGGAATGAAGTATTGAAAATTTATTAAATTAGTTCTGTAATATTGTAGGGAAGATCTGATAAACGCCCTCTCAACCGCGCTTGAATTAGATCACAGCCACTAAATTTAGAGGAAGTGGTTCATGTGGCTTACAGAACTATGTCAAGAATTTCAGGATAATCGTTGAGTATGAAGGAGTTTGAGTTGAGAATGAGAGGGATTAAAATTATTATACATCTTAGAAATTATCGGTATTATAACGAAAAGAGGTTTGTTTTTTAGATCTAGGTTAAAACAATCAAGCTATTTTTGAATTTCGATCTTAATTGTGGTAAAAGTTTAAGTTCAAAATACAAAAACTGACTCAAAGACTCGGACCAAAATTAAAATTTGTTAAAGACGGTATGAGATCGATACTAGGTATCAGACAAAAATACTAATATAACTTTCTTAACATTAATAAACTTTTAAATCACTTTCAAAATCAAAGCTTTAATTTCACCGAAACATCCATAAAAGTACTAGCACCCTCCTGAGCTAAGAGCGTCAGCACTCTAAGTTAAACCTGTTAAGAGCACTTAAGCGCTGACTCTTCCCTTTGTGTAAGTTCTTATCGAGCATTCCGACGGCTTCTTATTTGACAATATAACGTTACGTTCTCAAGGACTTCCGAACTTTATTACCGTGACCCGGAGTTCAAGGAGTTTTGATGTCGAGTTAATTGAATGGATTATAAATGTGACCTAAGTTACGTGGAAATGGCTTGAGCCAGTCAGAAAGACACTTTACATGAAATAAAAGCAGATTGCTTGGAAATGAAATAACTATAATCGCTCTAGAAAACATAAATAGTTGAATGTCCCATTTTATCGCTTCCTGGCTCTTTTCAACCTATTATACCCCGTATGCTGACGATCCTCAACGCGATTGGAAAAACCAACCCTGGATTAGACTTGTATGGTGAGTAGGGTTCGAAATTATCAAGATAATTATCGGATGAGTTATTATAATAATGATAATTTTCACTTCGAACCCTTTTTTTTTTTTTTTTGGATGGGAAATCATCAAATAACTCCTCCCGCTCTGGGCGGAGCAGGACTTTTACTGACTAAAACCCATCCATGTTCCTTCATCACCCTTTGTGTTCCGGGGCCGCGGTATCTCTTTCGAACAGTCCCGCAACCCCGGTAGGCATCGGTCCTTACGGACCCCTTCCTTTTTGCTGACTCTCTTTGAGGCGCGCGTGGAACACGAACGTGCCGTCGAGACGACCTGTCGTCATGAGACGGACGGACGGCGAGCTAGCCCGTTTGTCGCTGCAGCGGAGTTTCCCCCCGGCGTAGGGCCCCGCGCGCCATTCATGCAGGCGCGCGAGGACTATCGCCTCCAGATCCCATGGCGGCAATCCGGCAAGGAGGCTCGCCGCCTCGCGGGAGATCGTCCGGTACGCCCGGGCCAGCCTTACGGCTACCACCTTTTGGGGCGCGTTCAGATAGTGGGCGGCTCGCCGCCTCAAAGAACGTGCCCACACCGGGGCCCCGTAAAGGGCCATGGACCGCACGACTCCCGCGTAGAGCCTCCGGCAGGAGGCGTTCGGCCCCCCCAGGTTGGGCTCACTTCGAACCCTGAATGGAAGAAATCGTCTTCCATTGATGTTGAAATGTGTGCAGTTCTGTGAGAAGACAGAGTGATAGGATTTATTATATTAAGTATGAATACCTAATTACATAAAATAAATAATAAATAATGTTCTTAATTTTTTTTTTACGATCGCGATTGTATAAAACGCTATTAAAACTTAGATCGTATTTCATTACGACAAAGTTATATTGTGAAAATAGACCTTTAAGATTTAAATCCAATTAATAAAATTTTCCTTAGCAAATTCTTGGTTGATGTTTAAATTGAAACTGATTTGTAATTCATTCATACTTTACATAGTAACTACTCATAATGAATATTATGAAATTATATCTTGGTATTTCAATGAAGGCAAGAGATTAACAATCTTGGAATTTTTGAAGTATTGTAAAAGCGGTAGCGAGAAATTAATTCTTTCAGTTATTTTATGGAGGTATGAGGAACGGAATGGAAAGTTCCTTAACCCTTAATGTAGAGAGAGGACCCTTGGACTTGACGGGTGTTTTGTCGGGTGGACCACTCCCCGACGAAATGTCATAGATAACTCTTAGGCCCAGTTTCCACCATGTCGTGACAACAGATAATCGTGTACTTGTATGTATCGTGGCTTGTGTATTTAAATGGAGGTGTTCACATATAGGACGACACGATTACTGTCGTCCACGAGTTTTGCCAACTAAATACCAATGATATATAAATTGTCACGACATAGTGGGATCTTAGTGCGACATAAAATTCTGCGTAACTTCAAGTATGGTGCTTAGTTTGTATGAGACGTTGTAGAGGGCGCCACAATGTTAATGTCAGAGACTGAATATACTCTTGTCGTTGCTAGAAAAGTACACTATTGATTGTTTCTTTGAAAGATAATTTGTTTTGTTGTTTTGTTAGGTGGCAAAAGGCATTGTTTCATGGTAGGATGGTAGGTGATTACGTGATTTTTTTTGTTTTTAATTAAGATATGATAAGTTTAAAATCTTGACTTAGAAGAGTGTCTCCAACGTGTTCAGATCTGATACTCCTTGTAGTTCCAGTTCCAGGTCTTGTTGACGCTGTTGTAGTCGTTGTTGGGATTCATCTGCAGTTTGATCGTGAGGTCGGGCTGCAACAACAGATTGATATCATTACGATTGTATATATAAAGGAGAGGCGAGGTGTTAATGCAACATTTCGCTTGTTGAAGTATGTGTTTCATATTATAGAGGGCGAAACTTTGCCACATACTCAATTAAAATTATGCTTCAAATGCGTACGCACTAACTTACTTATGGCTATTCAATAACTAAATAAAAGGCAAATTGTATAAGACAAAACCGCCCCCAAAACCGCTCTTTACCATTTCTTAGCGTTTTAGATAAGGGAAGAAGTTTCGGAACAAATTCCTCAGCATCACATCTCTCATAATGTTATAATTAAATTACTTGACTGTATACTTAGTAATTATAATACATAAAACATTTTTTTTTTTTTGCAAGCCTACATAGTGTCCCACTGTTGGGCAAAGGCCTCCCCTTTCTCCTTCCATACCTCTCTACCCCCGGACATAGCATCAAACCCGTGAATAGATCTTACGTTCCGTAGGCCTATTACACCAATGACGTTACGCTAGAATAAGGCATTGTTCGATTTTGAACAATGCTTGCTTTTATGTGAAACCATGTTTAGTTTATGTATAAAACATTGTTATGAAGGAACTTATTTCAATAATGTTCAACTAAAAGTAGTACACCAATGTTTTGTTCTCTTTGCAAGAACTTTTAATAATCCTGTTCTATCTTGATGTTCCATTGTGCCAGTGAAAACATTGCAAGTTAAAACATCAGGAACAACATTCTTGTAGGTAAACAAGTTTTTGTACTGACAGCTCTATTATGTAATGAAGTAGAGTATTTACTTTGTTTATAATACTATCTCTATATTTTTCAATCCGTTTTTATTTTCATCCGCACCTACGTCATCCAATCTGTAGCAAATATATGAAGCCATTCTCCCACTGTTCAATCCTTGTAACATATAGCCATCACCGTTCAAACAATCTGGCTTGCAACTCGACAAAAACGCGTGACTCCATAAACAAAACACGACGTGATGTATGGCCATGCTGCACCCCAGCACAGCACAGACGTGACGTATCGCGGCGCAGCACGGCAGAGCGGCGTAACACCACATAAATCGTTACCCAACTCAAGTTTGACCTGATGTTCGAGCTGCCGTGTTGGTCAATGTCGCCTTTGTTTTTAAAAATGTAGATTTTGTATGTGGCTGACATTACTTTTTTCGGCAATAGATTTACGTTTTGGTTGTTGCTCTTTCTACTAGCTTAGGATCAGTCGCATTCCACCGTAGTGTTATATGTTTCCATCATAAAATCACACAAATTTAAAGCTAGAGGGACAAGATAGAACAGGGATGTATGATTATCAGTGGTAGGGGTGATCGAAAATTTACGAATATTGTAGTTTGTCATAACTAGTTACAGAAAAGCTATTGTGAATTCGCCGCGCGAATTAAGCCGTGTGGTATCCGGCAGAGTAGAATAGAACCAACCCATTACACTTACGGGTGTCGTATAAGGCGACTAATGTCTGAGGCAGAACACCTTGCGTCTCCGTAGACCAGAGAATGGACAGCAGCGTTTTCTGTTAGTCTTTCATCACTGCGATCTCCAATCCGCCTGCCAAGCGTGGAGATTACGGCAAATTCCTCCCATCATGGGAGAGGCTTATGTCCAGCAGTGGACGTTATGGGCTGATGTAGTAGTAGTAGTGTAGTATTGTGAATTCTGTTGAGTCGCTTTGTATAGGAATGTCAATGAATTAAGCCGTTTTTACATGAAATGGTACATTCATACAATGGTCTCAAAATTATCCGATTACGTCGTATAATCATTGTCATGATTGAATCAATGATATCGAATCGTCGTTAGCCCCTCTATAGGAGGCATTAGTATTAGTCGATGGTTCGCTAAAGTTGTGTCATTAAAGCGACGCCGACGCCTGCCCGACATTATCCCTCCCAGTTTTACAAACGTTTTCAACCGGGTGGCAAAGCGTTTTGTCATAGAAGGACATTCTGGATTTTTTTTTATGTGGGCATGCTTAATGTACGCCAATATTGAGTGAGATTGTAAGGATTCCTTCTTACTGTCTCCCTTTTTTTGTAATTTTTATCTTGCTCTTTATGGACAGATAAAGACCAAAACCATATACGATTTTTTAAATAATTTTTAAGTTTTTGTTTTAGATCCTTGTTTTTTCTAATGTTCTTTAGCTCAAGAAAATTGCGCCATGCTCCATTTACCTGGCCACCCTACCCACTCGGCTAATGCCGCAAGCTTCTTACCCACTAGTTCTTTCAGTGAATTTGAAATTTAAACTCCGGCGGCCATTAGTACGCCAAAGGATTATTTTAAATTGCCTCTCAGCCAGATTGACTTTAATTTTACAAACACTCACTTGACTGCACCGCCATTATTTTAAGGCTTTTTAAGGCTTTTTCATGTAAATTTCTTTAATGAACACTAGAGGTTACACGTAAGCGTGTAATGAAATAATAATATTTTGCCTCGTTAATGGTATTTGATTTATAATCCAGTTATGAAAAAAAGGTAAATTCAGCGAATTTTTAAGCTCTCTAAAAAGAGACACCGTCGGAATTAAAATTTGTTTAAAAAGTCCATTAACGAATTTGGGAGGCGAATTATTTTAATGGAATGGCTATAATTTGAAAGGCTTTTCTTAATGCTAGCGGGGATTTTATAAGCTACTGGTTATTCTTATTTATGTTAAAGATTTACTTTGAGGCTTGACAAGCTAGACAATCTTTTACAAAGCGTTTCGATGTCTTCAATGACTTTCAACTGGATTGGGAGTGGGGCTGTGCAATTGTCTCTCACCTGGAGCTCGCACACGATGCCGGGCGGCATCTTGTCCTGCATCACGCGCGGTAGGTTGGGCTGCGGCCCTGGCGCCTCCAGGTTGAGGGGCTCGTACTCATCGGACAGGCCACTGTCCGGGGACTCGGGTTGCTGCAGGTGGTTCTCGTACCCCTTGGGGCCCGCGCGGCTCTTGTGCACGCAGTAGTCGCCTGTGAACGGGTTCTGGTACGCTACCACTGTTCTGGAAACGTGAAAAAGGAAAATAAAGATATTAATCATCTTAGTTTGGGAATAAGTCGGTATAGGTACAGCATTTTAGACCCAACGATGTCGATTGGAAAGGCCAACAAAGGACTGCTATAGATGTATGATTAGAATAGGCATGGATGAAACTTTTTTTATGGAATAGGTCAGTTCATTCAAATAAGTGAGAACGCAAGTACTCTTTTGCTTTCGCGTATATAGCTTAAGCATATTTGCGTAAGTTGTTGATCAACCAGAAGTGAGCTAGATTTCTCCAGTCATAAAAACTTTGAAAACTGTTATAAATATTACACATAGCCGTACCGGCACTCGTGCGGTCTGGTTGTGTTTTTTGTTGCGTATCTAATTACTATCCTCGGTGCTCGAAGAGTTGTTTACGCATTGCAGTGACACGTGCCACAGGTGTGCGCCCGGACCTACCGGCTGCGTGTGCCTTTCACGATCGCGCCATGAATGATGACGTAATTGCTTCACCGCGCTGTGATACTCCCGCATTCCCTAATGATATACAGAGCTTATTGAATGATTCTTCGGACATGGATATTAATGATGATGACGGTAAAAACAAACAAAAGAGGGAAAGAGAAGACAGTACTGAAGACGAAGAAGGCTGGAAAGAAGTTAAGACGAGTAAAAAAAAGATCTGTCACGGAAGCTCACAGTCTGTAAAAGAGGAAAAGTACGAGGTATACGTTTCACATAAAGACCGCCTTCCGAAACAGTTTGCAATGGCACGTATTTTGAAAGAAAATACAATTTCTAAGATAAGAGAAGTTAAATATTTAAACCCTTTTAAAATACGCTTCCAATTTGAGTGTGAATCGGCTGCTCAGAACTTTATCATGTGTGAGAAGCTTTTGGAGAAAGGATGGAGGTTCCAGAAGGCCATGGAATTGTCTATCTGCTATGGCTTAATCAAGGATGTAGACGTCGATTTCACGGATGACGAGATCTTGAAAAATATTTCATGTCCGGCCCCCGCTAAGCTTTTATCATTCAAGAGGCTAGACCGTCGCAACAGGGATGAAGGTGGTTGGTGCCCCAGCGAGACCCTTCGACTGTGCTTTGAGGGTGATCATTTACCGGTATCAGTTCGGGTATGTGACATAAATATTAAAGTATTGCCTTACATACACCAAGTTTCACAATGTTCCCAATGTTGGAGGTTAGGACATGTGCGGAAAATGTGCCCCTCGAAAAACGTGGTGTGCCCGAAGTGTGGTGGGCATCATGACAATTGTGATACGTTAACGTTTTTGTGTGTTAACTGCAAGGGTAACCACATATCGCTCAGCAGGTCCTGTCCGGTTTACAAGAAAGAAAGAAGATTGAGAGAAATAATGTCAGAGTTTGGATGTACTTATAGAAAAGCCCTAGAATGTTATGTGCCTCCCGAAAAACCCACCCCCCCCGAAACTATCATCCCTCATCAAGCTCCGGCAGCTCAAGAAAATCGTTCTTCTTCCATACCTCCCGAAGACGGCTCTTTACAAACCCGAAATCCTACCTTTGCCAAAGTAGTTCAAACAAAGGCCACAGTCCACAAGATACAGACCCCTTCCACGTCTAGTAGGAACAATGATACCCCAAAGCCTCCGAAAAATAAAAAGAGCCCACTAAAAGAAGACTGGATGTTCTGGAATGCAGATGCAGACGAAGGAGACGTTCATCAATTGCCCGTTGATGACGAGGGTAAAGATAAATGTCCTTCTTTCAAAGAGCTGTGGGCCAGAATAAAGGAAGTTATCTACCTCAAAAAGACAGGTTTAATCTTCAAGATAAGGTGTGTCTTCCAGTTGTGCCTTGAATGGTTAACCCTAGTGTCAGTGAGTTTTGTTTCAGAATGGCCGTGGATAAAAGCATTGTTTAACTTTTTTATTCCTTGCGATGGCTAAAAAATCACTTAAGTTAAATATCTTGCAGTGGAATGCCCAAAGTATTAAGCCAAAGTTAGCATCGTTTCAAGAACTTTTGTGTCAGGAAAAAGTACATATTGCTGCCCTTAGTGAGACGTGGCTTGAGCCAGAATGTAATTTTAAAGTTAGTGGTTTTAATGTTTATCGCGTGGACCTGGGATGACTCATACGGTGGTGTAGCTATTATAGTACACAATTCTGTTAAGTCGCAGCTGCGTCGCGTTCTCGTCACTAACACAGGTATTGAGGTAGTGTGCGTGCAAGTATTTAACTGTGGCTCGTTTGAGAATATCGTTTCAGTTTATTGTCCATCGAGAATCGTAACCACTCAGCAGGACTGGGATAGTCTGTTTTCATTATGGCCATCCAACACGTTAATTCTAGGTGACTTCAATGCCCATCACGCTAGTTGGTCCTATAAAACTGACCGCAGAGGCAGTCTTATTCACGACTCATTAATGGACAACAACTTTATTTCTTTGAACGATGGAACACATACGCGAATTCGTTTAGTGGATAACAACCTACAACAATCTTCCCCAGATATTTCACTGGTTTCTATAGATATTGCGTTAAACTTTAATTGGACCGTTTCAAATGAAAATCTAGGCAGGGACCATTTAATTATTAAACTTTCAACATTGTGTACGTCATTCCTTCCCTCAGTTATTAAAAGAAATTTTGGAAAAGCAGACTGGACTTCATATAAAAAATATCTAGAAGAAAAATTTCTAAATTTATGTTTACCGAATGACCCCCAAAAAGCGTATGATTCATTTTTAGATATTTTGAATGACGCGGCTAATAAATTCATTCCGATGTTTAAATTTAATCAAAACCCTACTTCAAATTTCACTCCAAAACCATACTGGACTGCCGAACTGTCACAAACTGTAGCGCATCGTAGGTTAGCTTTATCTAAGTTCAGACGTAATCCGACACCCCAAAACCTAGATACTCTTAATGGTAGGATAAATACATCCCAAAGGTTAATCCGACAGGCTAGGGGAATGAACTTTCAAAAGTTTTGTTCCTCGGTTGATCACACTACATCGTCTAGTGAAATGTGGCGCAAAATGAGATGGCTGAAAGGTTACCGTTCGCCTAGACATTTTGTGGACGCTCAAAGTGCCACAAATCTTTTAAATTCCTTAACACCCGATTATGTGTCCCCACCGACCCCTACCGTTTACCATAGTAACCCTATATTAGAATGTGAGATCTCTATTCAGGAGCTAGATAAATGTATTAAATCTAAGGATACATCTCCTGGATGCGACGATATATCTTATTCTATGATTAAAAACTTACCTGATGTAGGTAAATCTGTATTACTTACTTTATTTAATTACTTTTTTCATCATAGTTTTGTTCCCTATCAGTGGCGCGACATTTGTATTGTACCTATTCCAAAACCTGGTCGTGACCCTAGTGACGCTTCTTCACTCCGACCTATATCGTTACTGTCGTGCATTTGCAAAATTTTCCATTATATTTTATACAGAAGATTGGAATGGTTTTTTGAAAAAAATAACGCATTTTCTGTGAATACAGTTGGCTTCCGTAGAGGTAGGTCGTGTTTAGACGGCTTAAGCTGCTTAATCACCACAATTCAAACTGGTTTCTCCGAGGGTTGTTCCACTATGGGTTGTTTTCTAGATATAGATAATGCTTACAATAATGTAAATAATTCTGTTTTAATAAATGTTTTAGATAGCTTTAAAGTTGGTTCCCGTATCTGTAAATATCTATGGAACTTTCTCCATAGAAGAGTACTCAAAATAAAAATTGGTAATAGCTTTATTAGTAGACATTCCGGTACTGGTCTAGCTCAGGGTGATCCATTATCCCCAATATTATTTAATATAGTAACGTCTGACATTTGTAAACGTGTGCAAAACAACATTTGTATATCCCAGTACGCGGATGACTTCGCCATATACGTGCAGTGTTCTTCTGTTAGCGAGGGCGAACGCAAGATCCAGTCTGCACTTGATATCATCAACAGCATGTTGACACAAGTAGGATTAAACATTTCCCCCGCCAAAAGTAAAATCTGTTTATTTAGTAGAGGTTTTAGAAGGCCAGTTATAGAAATATGTTTAAACGGTACTTTGTTAGAGTTAGTAGACCACGTCAAGTACCTAGGATTGTGGCTGGATAGAAGCCTTCGATGGAAGAAACATGTTAGTGAGGTCCGTGATCGAGTGCTTAAATTGATTAATATTTTTAGGGTTTTAGTTGTTCCTGGGTGGGGTGTTCATCCCAACCACTTAAGAAGATTGTATATTTCCCTTATTCGTAGCCGTATCGACTTCGGTAGCTTTTAACTAGACAATAGCGCCGACACACATTTAATTAAGTTGGACAGATTACAAAACATTTGTTTGCGGTTAATTGGTGGGTCAAAAGTACTCCGATCCACGTAATGGAATCTGAATTAATATTGCCCCCTCTTTTTATTCGCCGCCGATATTTAGCTGGTAAATTTTATTTAAAATCTAGGTGCTTCCGTTTTCCGTTAATCAATTTACTGGATAACCTACATGGTCTTTGTTACAATAATTCCTATTGGAGAAATAAGAAAAAGCCACTGTTAGTTTTGTCTCACGATGTTCTAAAGCAGGAACATATGTACTGCAACAATAAAGTTGGCATGTTTTCCATGGACACTTGGGTGAGCAATATGGACTTATCAGGTATTGTAAAGCCTTGTTTAGATTCAGTAGATAAACCCAAGCATTGTTATAATGTATATAACCTTAGAACAATATGTTGTACATCTCTGAATGCACAATACTCTGGCTTTTACTGTATGTATACGGACGGTTCTAGACGCGAGAATTACTGTGGCGCAGCTTTTTTCGATCCACAAACAGGTGCTTCTTATAAATTCAAATTGTATCTAAAGTTTCTATAATGCATTTAGAGCTAATTGCTATAGCTGAAGCTTTGGCTTATGTCGAATCTTTGGACGGTGATCGATTTGTCATTTTCACTGACTCAAAAAGTGCTCTTTTCCATCTGATGAGATGCACGAGTACTTCACCTTTTAGGGGCCTTCCACTGGCGTATAATATATTAAAAAGCTTTACTGATTTTGTTGCCAATCGTAAAATAATTGTATTGCAGTGGATTCCATCTCACGTTGGACTGGAGGGCAATGAGATGGTTGACCGTTTAGCAAACGAAGCAGGGTCTGATGGAGAAATGTATCCTTGTTTTCCTTGGCATACTGAGCTCTTACCCTTGGTCAGAGACAAATGTACTCAAGCGTGGTCAGAATACTTTGATGAAAGGTCTTTGACTAAGGGTATTTGGTACAAAACGATTCAGCCATCTCTTCCACGAGTGCTCTGGTTCAGCGAGGGCAGGATGAGCAGGCAAGAAGTCGTGACGGCTTTGAGACTCCGATCCGGTCACATACCGCTCAATAGCTTCGGATTCATGATGCGCAAGGTCGATTCACCAAATTGTGTTGTCTGTGGAGTCATAGAAGATGTGCATCATGTCCTGACGGAGTGTGCCCGTGTGGCTGTCCAAAGGCGTCAAGCTTTTGTCAATAGTTTTAATGTTGGCTTCTATAATAGCGTTCTGGCCTCACCATTGTCCGATGAGGCTAGAACACTTTATTCTATTATTATTACGGTTATAAGGTTGCGGGTAGGCTAGTTTAGTATATAAGTTACATATATAATGTTATTTAATTGTATATAATCATCGGGGTGACATATTCTTTAAAGAAAAAACCCCGTAAATAAATAAAGATTAAAAAAAAAAAAATATTACACATAATTATACCTTAGTTCCTCAGTAGCTTCCCCTTCCTTCTTGTGCGAAAACACAACCTTGGTCGGTCTCAGCAGTATCGCAATCTGAAACCAACAAGCGAATCTAAACTTCTTAATATTTTGATATCCCAATACAACTTGTGTAATTAATTCCGGAGACAAAGCAACGCCCCACAATTCGCGAAGATTTAGATTCGAGATTGATTCCAAATTAAATTACGGAAATAATTACAACTTGTAACTGTATAGGTAATTTGTTTGGTAATGGGAAATTGGGAAATGAAGTAGCAAATTATGGTTTAATTTGTCATTTATTTGTTTTCATGTTGACTGTCACATAGAAGTGTTAAGAGGGAACAGGGTCTGAAAGATAGGTATTTGAAGAAACTATTGCGTTGCGTTAAGCCTGTCCCCGCAGCGAGCAATAGGGACAGCTGTAGCTGACTATCAGCAAATGTGATTCGAATAAATGACTTCAGATTTGGTTTGGAATAGTTTCGGGAATACATGAATAAAAATACGAAAAACGAATTCTCTAAAACCTACTTGGGAACGAATGTTCGTTTCGAGAATCAATTTTAAAAGCTCGAGGACAAATATTTGCAAACAAATTCATGTTACGAAACGCGAATGTTCTCAGTGATTACTATATTTTTTGAGATAGAGTGACTGAGCTTATCAGATATAGCTCTTTGATACCGTAATACCAGGTGCATTAAAGTATTAGGTACTAAGTTTAAACACAAAACCGTAGGCGATGACATCGGCTCAAATACAATCAATAGTATATGTAGGAATCCAGAATCCAAAAATAAGAGCATACCAAATCAAAAATATGCAAATATTCTGTTTATCATTGAAATATCCCGAAAGTCGGGATGGCATAATATTTGATATTTTTCCGATGCCGATTGGGTTTATGTGGGAGCTCGGTGGTTTGTGGGGCTCAACCAAAACCCGTGGCTTATGCGTACTGTATGTTGTGCAGTAAATTATTATCATGAGATTTAAATGGGTGGTGTGGAAATAGCGAAAAACGGTAGGTTTATACTTTTTATTGATTACGAAAGTTTGAATGTATAATCTTAAAATAAATGTAAATTCTTCTTCAAATTTATTTTAGTTAGTTTAGTCTGCAAAAAGTAAAATTAGGCGTAGAGGAAATAGCATCCAATCTAATCAAATAAAAGTAAGGAAATCATACAATCTTGTTGGAGTCAATTTTGTAGATGACTGCATAACATTGTACTATCGAGAACACTCCCGCCTGACCACCACTAAGCTCATTATTGCTTGCACTCGCAACATAAAAACGCTCTCTAGCCCCGCCCCGTTGACTTTGTGTAGAAAAAATGAATGAAAAGATACCGAATCGGCCGGGCGCATTGACAACGCACACCAAACGAGAGTTATTGTTATTTTGCGCACCAAAGTTGACGCTTTCCTAATAGGCCTAAACTTTAAGGAGGCGTGACTCGGCGCCTCCGCATGATTTAAGCGACAAATAAATAAAATGGTCAGGCGGAAAAGACCCCGATAGTACCTATTTAAAAGCATTAATCACCGGACCTACTTAATATTGTTACCTTCGTATATACCGTAGGGATGTGAATAGTCAAGATTTGACGATGAATATAAGTACATACTTACCTCTCCATTTTGTCGCATTCTGTTAACTCGATAGAAACAGTAACCGCACATGAATAGTGTTAGACATAACTGGAACAAAAAGTAATTATACCTAAGTCAGTACACCATTTGGTTTTAACGTCTATCGGTAAAACATATAGGTATCAAACATCACCAGGCATTTGCTATTTTTGAATCTTAATTATTTAGCAAAATGATGAAGATTGAAGATTGCCTAGTGGTGTGTCCGTCGCGTCGGACTGCCAAGTCATAGGTCTTTTTTTCTTTTTTTTTTTTCGGATGGGAAATCATCAAATAACTCCTCCCGCTCTGGGTGGAGCAGGAGGGAGTGTCAGACTTTTACTGACTAAAACCCATCCATGTTCCTTCATCGCCCTTTGTGTTCCGGGGCCACGGTATCTCTTTCGAACAGTCCCGCAACCCCGGCAGGCATCGGTCCTTACGATCCCTTCCTTTTTGCTGACTCTCTTTGAGGCGCGCGTGGAACACGAACGCGCCGTCGACACGGCCTGTCGTCATGAGACGGACGGACGGCGAGCTAGCCCATAGCTCACCGTCCACAGGCCCGCGCCTACGGTGGCCGTGGGCCACGTGGTGGTGGCCCCCGACGCCCGGGGCGTCTCCCGCGGCGGCCGGGACGTTGAGAGGTTCTCTCCCTCTCACGTTCCGCCACCTCCTTCTCTAGCATTACTGCTTCGCAGAAGGAGGTGACAGCGTCCCATTCCGTCTCGCTCCGGACCATGGCTTGCACCAGGGCCGGACGCGAGAGGTCGGTTTCTCCCTTCCTCTGGTTTTTCGGATTTATGTGCGCATTGCATAATTATCACTCGCGTCGGTGAAGGAATACTTTGTGAGGAAACCAGCATGCCTGAGAGATATTTCTAGACGGCATGTAATGATAAATCAGAGGCCCATGGGCAGCATACAAACTCTCGGTTAGCCACTAACCACACGAAGCAAAATATGTCTGAAATCAGAATTGAAGGAAAACGAAAAACAACAAACTGACAAGAGCCCTTTCTATTCGCCTTGTTTGTAAACATAGCCTCACTAAGACACCGGCACCGTTACGGCCTAAGACAATGCAAATTGCGTCAATTATCAATTGATATGAAAAATGAAATTGTTTATTGCTTACTTTTCACCGTTTTCTTTGTACGTAGCGTGCAGTCGACAGCAGGTGCTATCCGTATTTCTTTCCCGCCGATCTCGAGAATGGCGCATTTAAATAAACTAGCGAGTAGCCAGGCAAACAGGTGTCGCAAACGACAACACGTTTGTGAACGAGAAACAATGCTAGTTGGATGCCAGGGGAATTGAATAGAAATTTAGCATCATGCTGTTGGAGCAATGCTTTTGCATTAGCGATTCTAACTGCCAATTAGTACCGCTAGACTAGGTTTGTCTATTATGCGTCAATAAAATTAAACATTTGTCTTCATAGTACAAATAATTGGGCAATTCATTACTTTGGATTGCCCAGCAGCGGGACAATACGGGCTAATAATCATGTAACCCAGCTTTTGTAAAATATATTTATTCAGACTTAAGAGAGTGTCCATGCAGTTTCTTGCCCGTTATTCTCTACTTTAGGGAATGGGCAACTACAGTATTTTCACAGTTTTTATGCTTTGTGTCTGTGACTGTGGCTACATTTCACTGTTGTCTTTGTTTCGACAGTTCAAAAGTGCCTTTAACTGGCCTACTTGAAATAAATGCTTTCATTTTGAATAATAATCAAAGCCAAAACAAAAACTAATATATCTGTTTTCATATCGTGCAATAGTCTTACAGCAGCTGGGCCTGGTATTGGGTGCACTTGCGTAGTGCCAACAGTGCCTTATTCCATTTTAAGTATCAAACGGCCCCCTATTCGGGTTCACTTCGGCTCCTCATACGCTTACTTTCTAAACATTACCCACGCCTAAGCACCAGAAAATTAGAACTATTTTCTAACAAAGTAAATTCAAATTAGAAAGCCTAATTGAACAGTGGTAGTTGGTAGGTAATTTAAGTACTTTACACCACACTAGCCTACCACCACAAATGTTCTCAGTACTCGACCCGTCACTAAACTAACTCACTAAACCGATGTAAACTCAACTTAAAGTTCTGCAAGTTGTAAGAACTTCATCCCAGTGTTTCTAGTTCTAATGCTAGGGCTTAGAGAGACTGGCCAAGCGCACCGACACTCCAGGATTTTAAATTTAAAGTTAGCTTTAAAATACGAAGAGAATTTTGTGAGGTACGTATAGAGTTATCTTGAAATGAAAATAATGACCCCATCTTGCTGGAACGGTGTAACACATTCTAAACTTTCAAGGAACAGTTACATGGTAATCTAGGTGTACAATAGTTTATTGTTGCCTAAAGCACCACTGCTGAGCTTGAAGTAAGTGTTATTGTGTCTTTACGTCAGACATTTCTCATGATCGGACGAGTGTCTGAATTTAAGCCAGTTTGTTGGCTACAATATGTTTGCCCCATAATACATTAGATTTAAACATAACTGTGGGTTTTATTAAGCTACCACCTTCGGCAATTACAAGTGGTTATTGTCTAGGTTATGACTATTTATTATCTTTTAGTCCAATATTGGTGCATATCTAATAATGCTCTATTTAAAGCCTCTATTTGAAGGTGCAAATAGATGCACTCGGATAAAACTACCACTTCCCAATCAGAAGTTTATCTGAACTACGATTAAAAATTTGAATCACCACTGAACTGAACATGTAGTGTCATAAATACGAGTAGCAGCACAGCGCACTTATTATTCAAGACATTCATCTGTTTCTTAGCTTATTAATTATACAACAGAACACCATAACTTATGGATATGGCTAAACAAGAGACGATCGCTTTAAAACGTGTCGTGTTTCTGCCACGACTTCAACAGGATTAGCATAGGTAAGCTTTTCATTAGCTGATGATGACTCCAACACATTTTTGACTTTCCCATAATAGTTACCGCTGATATAGTGTAATCTAGGCCACATGGAGTTCTCTTGAATTGTTAATAAGTACAACGTTATTTATAAATAGAGAACAGCAGTTGAAATTAAGACAGAACTAACTTACCAGTACGATTAACAGCAGTATATCAATGTAAATAATGATCATATTTCACTAAAACACTTTACACCTTATAAACAATCACCTAAGCATTATATTAATATAAAAATAAACTATTTTGCTAAACAAAACACTGACTGACTCAGAATATTCTTATCTGAAACTCTCTGAGATACCATTGGTTCATTAAAATATTGTTGGTATTTTTCTCGTTCATGATTGGTCAGAATGTTTTTTGGCCTTGTGCTCATTGGTTGAGTATCGATGTGAATCTGGGGATGCCAATGGGGTTGCTCTACAAACAAGGGATGATTCGTCTGCAGTGAGTTTGGTACGGAGCATTTGAAAATGCTGGACATTTTAATGCCTATCTAACTGTGTGCATCTCTGAGGCTGACCATGGTGACGGTTTGTATCTTTCTATATGTTTATGTTACTTATTATCTCCAAGGAACAGTGTCCTTAAACAACATCACAATGTTTTAATGTTACTTTCGGTTATCTTGCGGTAAGCCTTTCAATTTGTTTATTTTTAATTGACCGTGTGGTATCTGGCAGAGTAGAATAGAACCAACCCTTTACACTCACGGGTGTCGTATAAGGCGACTAATGTCTGAGGCAGAACACCTTGCGCCTCCGTAGACCAGAGAATGGGCAGCAGCGTTTTCTGTTTGTCTTTCATCACTGCAATCTCCAATCCGCCTGCCAAAGGTGGAGATTACGGCAAATTCCTCCCATCATGGGAGAGGCTTATGTCCAGCAGTGGACGTTATGGGCTGTTGTAGTAAGCCATTAAAAACGCCAGTGTACAATGTACTCCTCAGTGTCTTTCAGTCGTTTGCTCACTGCTGAACTTAACGCCGTCCACTCGTAATTCCTTGACTACGATTCCACGACGCTCAGCAGTCACAATAATGTGACTGAATACAGTTTTTAAAGACCTCAACCAGCTGGTGCATGTTTCTGGCCCGTTTGTGGTGGCTCTACTTACGCACAAACTATTCATTGACTTTCTTACAAGTGATCACGTGACGCCACCCGCCGCTGCCATCTTCCCTCTTTCTACATTCTATCCCATCTGTACCACTATCCTACTCTGTGGCACGCCAGTGGGTGCTGGCGCCAGCACTGTCGCGACGTCTGCCGCCACCGCTGCGACCTAGTTACGTACTCGCCTGCTAACTGATCTCTGCTCATACCTGTAGTGGCGTAGCGCAACGATGCCTACGTAGATATAAGGGTTTTTGAAATCAAAGTTGAAAGTGCAATAGACTTTAGTAGGGTTTCAATCGGGATAATGTTCTTTATTTAATGAAATGAAATGGAAACCTCAAACAGAATTCCAAGAAAAGTTAAAGTTAAAGTCTCGAGTTTTTTTAAGAGTTTACTGAAACAGATCAAAGAAAAAGAAATTAATAGGTATGATGACTGACTAAAAAAAGTATGATTCTATTTAGTCCGTAAGTTAGATTATCGAAAAATATTGGATACGTGTTTTTTGTTTTATCAAATTAATAAAAATTGACGAAGATAAAACGTGTCAAAGATCGTGAGTGGGGGCTTGTGACGTCACTTTTGATTAAGAAATTTGCTCAAATGTGACGTCACACGTCGTCGACACTAGTTTTCGACGCATTGTATCGTCTTCATTTTTTGTTTACGTGAAAAAAGAAAACATGTGTGTCTAATATGTTTTTGAAATCTATTTCTCGTCACCTTTATGTCATCATTTTTAATCGTAACTTGTACAATTACAGTTTACACTAAAGACAATTATTGTTGGTGGAGTGACCAACGTCTCATAATTTCTACGCTTTAGTTCAATAAAATATATCTGAACTTCCAAATGGGAATCAAATTTAATGATCTATCCATCTATTATGGTAACATGGCTCTAAATTCAGCAACTCGTGGTTGTCGTAATGTTTGTACGTCAACAGCTTAACGCAAAAAGTTCGCCTTTTAAAACTTCCTCAATGGTATTCCAATATCATAAAAAGCTATCACAAAACCCAAAAACATTTTAAGAAACCCACAGTTTTCCAAACAGCCATAACACATGTCAACCCCTTAAAATATATCCCCAAAGGAAAAAGTTTTGGGCAGAATTTCCCTTACCTTACTTTGGAAATAAGGCGATTGGGTCGAAAGTGTTAACTAAAACAAAACATTGTCGTCTTAAATGGCAGCAGGAGGAGAGCAGTCGGGTACCTGCTGTAGTAAACATGTTGGAGCAGAAGTTCAGCTACATATTTAACTTCACTACACAAATCAAATTAGCATAATATATTTTGACTTTGATAAACTTAGTAGTATGTCACGGATCAGTAACGTTGCAACAAAAGGTCAGTAGTTCAGGTGATTTGTAGAGAATTAAGCAAAAAACACCCCTCAAAGCTATAGAAGGTGGTGGTTGTGTGTTTTGTGTGACTAACTGATTGTTGAGCTCAGTGGCACGCTTTTTGGCTATTCTATTGAAGGTATGTTTGTCAATAGTAGTAGCACAGATAATATGTACTTCGCATTAGTTACGCGGACGGCGACGAGGTTTGCACGATGCACAAAAGAATTAAAAATAAATATTTTTAAGCCATTTTGCCAACCTCTGTAAACGTGCATTCTACGGTTTCGATATACGCAGAAAGCATACAATGCATTCAGAGTGGTTAGCTATTGACAAACTAATCTAACCAGATAGATGGTAGACCATAATGCGGGTGATGGTAAAAAAAAAAACGAGCAATTTTGTAATTTGTGCTTTTTCTTGTCAACGTTTGAGATTTTATTATTTTCGGGAGTCAGAACTAGTGTACCTACTTCCCCTTACTTCGCAGTGTCAAGACAAACAGCGTCCCGAATACCCGATAACTTTAAGTTGATACTCGGCTACCTGAGCTAAGGTACGCGCTTGTTCAGAGCGTGTACTTTAGAATCTGCTCAATAATACAGCGGCCAACTATGTGCGTAATATTTATTGTTTGCCGACTGTTTGTAAGACGTATGAATTAGTTAGCTGTTCGGGTTTGTTCGTGAAAGTTACTGTAATTGAGGAATGTGGTCAAGCTTGATTGTTCCGGTACACTTAATTGATAGCTCCAGTTTTATTATTAAGGAAGAAAACTGCTAGATTAGTTTTAAATAAGTGTTTGTTACTTTTGTTCAGCTGGCGCCTTCATAGGCCCTATGGACCTTGTTGTTCGCAATAAATAAATATTTGATTTAAGATTGGATTTGATAGGTGTTTGTTGAAATATTTTCCGCGAGATGGCGCTAAATGTTAAATGAATTTTTCTAAGTGACAAAAATTCAGCTCTTGCGACAGGGCTCCCGAAGACCTCTCTTTACGGACACTCGAAACATACATGACTGCTTGTATTTTCCGAAGGGGTGAGATGGTTTAAACTGTTGTTACTATTTCCTGTGGTGATGAATTGATGATAGGTCTATTAACCCGGTAGTAGGATGGGTTACCTCCTTAGATGATCCTTTTAAATACAGCCTACGTCTCTTTAAACATTGTATATCAGTCACCTCTGCTTATTCCTAAAAGTAAAAACCGTGATGGATAGGCTGTCATAATGAAAAGATACCAACATCAGGTGTTGGTTATATAAAGTTGTTAATTTCCGTCTGCCTCAAACGACGGTTAAATTAGACTTCATTAATTAACCGCTAAAAATAACGGTTAAAAATAACGGCTATTTTTGGGTCTGTTTACGTGCAAAAGTGCTTTTTATAACGGAGGGTCAAAGGATTGCTTGCAATAGAAATGAGGGTGAGTTTTTAGGTGCGTAATAATGCGGCCGCCTTTTAAATAAGTGAGAGATTTTTTTATTCAACACCGTAAGAGATTATAGAAAGTAAAATAAAATCACACCTGTGAGCCCCAAAGGGTTAGGCGAAGTAACTACTAGCCTACTGATATCAATAGGGCCCCAATCCAGAATCCGAGGCTGCTACTGAGAAATTCCGGATGGGATACCGCAATTTCACTTTGCCCAACCTGGGAATCGAGTCCAAGACTTCATGATCCGTAGCAGATAGTGCGACCACCACACCAAAGAGGCAGTCTTAAGGGGCTCCCCCATGGCACACTAGCGCCACTTTAGTAAAAAAAATCAGAACTCGTTAAATACACAATTAATATAAAATCTGATAGACAAAATCAATGCTTTAGAGTTCTAGATTATTGGCGTCTATTTAATTCATTAAAATATACTTCACTGTAGTTACAGTTAGAAAAATTGCTAAAAACGGCCGTTTTTTCCATTTTGTATTTGTAACGACAGCGAGCTATATTTCAATGAGTTATGCAGATGTAAATAATTTAGAAAACCAAAAGATTGATTTTAAGATGATAAATCCTTAAGATGATACATACCAAAACAATAATATTGTACCTGAAGATTCTCTGACAAAAGTAAACGATTATAACCAAATCGAACAATGAAGAACAAACCAACTTCTAAACAATCATCGAGCCGAGATCGAAACTCGACAACTATCGCTTCATATTCAGAATTAAGTTAGAATCACCTAACAATTACATAACAACACAAACAGCACTCGAATGGGACCTAGACCAAATTCAAATTAGATTTTAATCTATTTTATTGTTCTACTTCGCTCTTGTGCCGCCAAGTTTTAATTGATCGTAGGAATTAATGGCGTAATAAGCCTAGAGGTAAGATTTATCGGGACCGGTGTCAGGTTTACTACATCTACCGATGCTAGGACTAAGTATGATACGTTGGGACTTAGGTCTTGTGATTTGTTGTGTCTTCTGAGTTAGTTCTAGTAGTTAATAATGAGGAGGTTCATGTAGGTATGATGTATATAGTTTTGAAGGTAAAGGTACCTAATTTTCTATGTCAGTACCTGTGTTGTTGTGTGGACCAACCCGCACTGGCCTCGCGTGGTGGATTATAGCCCATTCCCTCTCATAGAGAGGAGGCCTCTGTCCCAGCAGTGGGAACATTAATAGGCTTGATGATGATGACCTATGTTGTACCCACGTAAATTAATGTTGTTTATCTGGTCTACGAAATATTCCAGTGACAGAAAAAGACCTGTACCATGCAAGATTGATCCATATCCTCCCGAAATAGAGAATAAGAGCCTCCCTTTTTCCTTTCGAGTTTCTCTATTTTGCCTCATAGTTATAAAAACATAAGGTCGACAATTCTGAGGCAGACGACAGGAAAGATCGTACATATCAGATCAGTAACATACTCGTAATTCTCAGAATGACGGTGCCAGCTTTAATTATAAATGACCCAGTTTTACCTTACCAGGTAAAAAGTATCTTTTTTAAACAAAAAGTTCAACAAAAATGGTTCAATTTCAAGGATAAATTAAACAGGATACGAAACAATTAAGGGTAGAATTTTCCTGGATTAATTAAGGGTGGTTTTTTTATTGCTATCTTTATTGAGGCAAGGTTAGCTACTGATAGATCATTAAAGACAATCGATCACTTAATTTTACCAAAAGATTGCTACCTACTTTATAATAATTCACAAAACTTCATTAACTTGAGTAACTACCAGCTATATGTTCAACTGGCATAGTGCACAGTGCTGCCACCGATTTAATACGTGTGCTGCGACAGCAACTACAAAGAGAATAAGTCAAAGATTTTTTTTAAAGCACGCCGTGGGCCCGCTGGTCTTCAAAATAGGGCTTGCGACGTGACGGTACTCAAGCGAAGGAAACAAACGAAGACGCGCGTAAGTGGCATCACCTGAGGTCGTGGCACGGGGTGTTTACATTAAATTTTATTTTAAATTACTTGTCCACATTCTTCCTATTCAATTTCTACCGATAACTGATTCTAGACAGGTATCAATTTCCCACCCTCTAAAATACCTTTTATCTTTATTTACAAATATGAAGTGTTTACCCAAAAGCAGGCCCTTAACAGTCGGACCTGAAGAAACTCGATCAGCCCACTAACTACTACCCGTGGGACTTCGCAACACGATATTATTTGAAAAGTAATCCTTTTGAAAACCGCTACGTACTGGTAAAAGATGTTTGTAACGGTATTTTTAAAGCGGCATTATTTTTAAGAAGTTTTTATTTGATTACGTTTTAGAGGTTTTAGAACAGCATGTATTAAAATGGCAGCTTTTTAACATTAAATGAGTTATGACTCTCCCGACACCGATATCAAAATGTTTTGTGATTGTGCTGACCTATAAAAGATGGTTACATTTTCTTTCCATAATATCTCTTTTATACGAAAACTCTAGGAATAAAACTCATATATAAAAGACGTGCAATTTAAGAATAAACCAGCGATAGGCGTAACATTTTTACGATAACCGATGATAACGCAAATGGAAACTTTTCCATTTCAGGTACAATGTTGCCAACTCAAATAAACATCCAACTTTTAAAATTACGTTTTATCTGTCGTGCACTCAGCTAGCCAACTTTTACGACAAAATCTCCCAAAAAAAGGAGCAAAATGTTTCACGTCGAAGTAAAGTTATACCCTTAATTATTTCCTCATTTCAGCACATCGGGGAAATTCGTGGAAAAATTTCAGTTGGAGAATAATAATTTTCTTTAAATATTCTTTTATAAGTTTATTAAATAAGAGCTCTTTTTGAGATTGAGTAATTGAAATGTAACAAGAACGTGGGTTATGAATAATTGTGCTGAAAATGTAAAGGTCAAGGGCACTTTCGAACAGTCTTTGATGTTCAGACACGTTCGTAGATAATTCGTACATTACTGTAAGTAGTTTACTACCATTTTAGATTCTGTGGCCTGAAAATACGAAAGCAGTGGTTAGTTTCTTTTGAATCAGTTATCTGGATAAGAACAACCACAGGGAGTAGACCAATGGCAATCAGTTCTAAAGCACTTCCAATTTTTACATCCGCTTTAATAGGACTAAAGGCATTTGTGACTTTTCTATAATGGATATCAATGTCACTTTGTCTATACCCACCTTTTAGTTGGCAGTTCAACAAATTTTGTAGTTATTTGGTCATTTCCTTGAGATGAGTTAATTACAACGTCTCCAAAAATATGACTACGATATTCAGACCAAGTCACTTTGATAAAACATTAAGCCACCCTATAAAAACACAAGACAAGATTGTTAAACAAATTGTGATATCAATAAAATTGACTCGTTAAGGGGCATGTTCTTAAAGAGGGCTAAGGAAATTGATTACCGGCAGAGTAAGATTTATAGGGCGAAGGATATTAGCAAATTATGATGGATGACTGGGAGGGACTTACTTACGGAGGCTTTATGTGTCGGTTATACGAGATTGATATGTTACGGGCTGACCTTGAAGTTGTTATTATGATATCATCAGTATTCATTTCGTAAGCGGTGCGCGTGTATGCCTAGATGAATGGGCGTGGATAAATCAAAATGTGTATGTTAAAATCGTAGTACTTGGTGTTCCTTACTCCAAGAACTAAGTGGGTGAACATTTTAAGAATAATAACAATAGCTGTTTTTTTTTAGGGTTCCGTACCCAAAGGGTAAAAATGGAACCCTATTACTAAGACTTCGCTGTCTGTCCGTCTGTCCGTCTGTCCGTCTGTCTGTCACTAGGCTGTATCTCATGAACCGTGACAGCTAGACAGTTGAAATTTTCACAGATGATGTATTTCTGTTGCCGCTATAACAACAAATACTAACAACTAAAAACAGAATAAAATTAATACTTAAGGGAGGCCCCCATACAACAAACGTGATTTTTTTGCCCTTTTTTTGATAATAATGGTACGGAACCCTTCGTGCGCGAGTCCGACTCGTACTTGGCCGGTTTTTTTGTACGGGCGTTTCAATTCACTACTGGTCAGCTTTTTGTGCTATTGTAAAATATTAGTGTTTAGTTTTAGTTAATGTTTGATTTAGTTCTTGTTATTGATGGAAAAGTACCTAAAGTAGTATTATCATAAAAGCAGAATATTGTATATGGGAGCTACATCTGCCAACAAACTGCTTAACAGTTTGGCAGTTCAAGTAACATTTTTTGTAATACGTTATCACCACGAATAAACGTTTTTTTTTTTACATATAAATAAAAATTAGAAAGAAAAATCTGATGTTCTTACAATTTCTATTAGAATGACAGTATTCTTAACTATAGGTGGGTAATCTTCCAAATCAGACGAGCTCGTGTGGCTGACTCTGGCAGAGCTACCATCAGGGATATTTTTTTTTTTTTTTTTTTTTTTTTTTTTTATTTTAAGGAACAGCAAACAGTTACATTATGTAAACTTAAAACTAGTATAACAATATTTGCATTTTGCTAATAATGTAACCCACAACACTGTCCACGGGTTATCATGATAATATTTAATAAAAAAAAAAACAATAATCGCCAGGGCTGACAAAACAAAAAAGTATAAACTAATAAAATGAACGAAAGATGACAAATAATAAGTATACAACCAAGACAGATTTAAAACAATAATTTGAAGATGATTATATTTATCTATTAACAAAAAGTATTAATTTTCTTCTTTTCTAATTTCCTTTTCTAAAGTTCTAAAGATAAGATTTTTGAATTTTCCTATTGGGCTATTAAAGATGTCAATATTTACAAAAGTTTTATTGTGCAAATCAACCATGCGGCGGATGGGCGAGCGCAGGCCGGAGTTGGTTCGGTAGGAGGGTATAGCAAACAGCGTACCTGCGCGCACCTGACGCCTGTGGAAGGTTCTAGGCACTGCATAGCAGATCATGTTATTAAGGTTTATGCAGTTGAATTTATTTCTAACAATTTTGTATAGCGTGAGAGCATCAAGGTATTCTCTACGGCACTTTAATGATAAAAGTTTGTACTTGCTGAGTAACTGGGCATAAGGTAGAAAAGATCTGTGGCACCTGTAGTGCATAGCACGTAGAAATTTGTATTGTACATTTTCAATAATTTCTGTGTATTTCTTATAATAGGGGTTCCATATCGAAACCGCATACTCCAATTGAGATCGGACTAGGGCTTTATACAAGCATAAATAAGATGAAGTTCTTTTAAAGTTAAGGGTCGACCGCATAATAAATCCGTACATCTGATAAGCCTTGTTTACAATTTTATAGATATGCAGGTCTAAGCAGAGTTTCGAGTCAAATATAACACCCAGATCCCTAATAGAGTTCAACCTAGCGAGTGGTGTTTGACATAGGGTGTATGTAAAATTAATAACATTCTTTTTTTTGGTGAAAGTAATGCAATTACACTTCGGTAAGCTTAACTTGAGCTTATTGTTGGCACAGTAGTCGGACAGTCGGTCCAGGTCCTGCTGGAAAAGAGTACAATCTTCAACAGTTTTCACTGATTTGTACACTTTCAGATCGTCTGCGTACAAAAGGAACTGAGTATGCTGAAAACATTTCGCTATGTCGTTGACAAATATGACAAATAATAAAGGCCCAAGGATAGAACCCTGTGGAACACCAGATGTTAACTTGGTAATGCTCGACCTGTATCCGTTGATTACAACACTCTGGCAGCGGTTCGTGATATAAGATGCGAACCAACGCAATAAGTTTCCTCTGATTCCATTGAAGGCGATTTTATTAAGTAATAATTCGTGATCCACCTTGTCAAAGGCCTTGCGAAAATCTGTGTACACAGTGTCCACTTGTTTATTAGCGTCAATGCCATCAAACAAGAAACTAGAGAAAGATAGAAGGTTTGTGGTAGTAGACCTATGTTTGACAAAGCCGTGTTGTTCCTGTATGATGTTATGGTGCAACAATGGGTATATTTCGTTATGAACGAGTTTCTCAAAAACCTTCGACAAGGAGGGGAGGATGGATACTGGACGGTAATTTTCTACGTTATTTTTGGAACCACTCTTGTGTACAGGTGTGATATTAGCGTATTTCCATCGGTTGGGAAACACACCTTCGGTGATACACTTATTGTAAATAATACTTAACGGTTTATAAATGCAAGCTGCAGTGTTCCGAAGAAACAGTGCTGGTATTCCATCAGGTCCAGGCCCTTTGGAGGGATCCAATGACTTGAGTTCTTTCAATACCTTTTCCTCGCTAAAGTGTAATTCAGTGGTAATATCTTATCTATTAATGTTGATAACACAAAAATTTAGTCGATATTTAGTCGAAATTAGTCGCCAAATATCAGATTTGGTCGGTCACTGGTTCAAAAGATATAAGGGCTTATTGTTGGCCCTGCTGGAGAGAGCCTACCCCAGCAGAGCCACATTAATAACTCAAAAACTAGGGCACCTAGCGAAGATCTGTTTTCTCCCATATTTACTCGCTAATTAGTCGAAATTAGTCGCCAAATATCAGAACTGGTCGGTCACTGGTTCAAAAGATATAAGGGCTTATTGTTGGCCCTGCTGGAGAGAGCCTACCCCAGCAGAGCCACATTAATAACTCAAAAACTAGGGCACCTAGCGAAGATCTGTTTTCTCCCATATTTACTCGCTAATTAGTCGAAATTAGTCGCCAAGTTACAAATTTAATCGGGTCCTAGTTCAGAAGATATAATGAGTTCAATTATTAAGGTATAGTCCAAGAGCTAGATCGAAGAGTTCACGAAAAATTGCCAAGAAAAATATTTCTGTTAATATGTGTAATATACTTCTAGTTTTATCGGTCTAAAGTCCTTAGAAATGACCGAGAGAGATAAATTCTCTATTAAATACATGTTAAATGTTTTTAATTATTAAGTTAGAGTGGCTTAAATTTCTTTGAAACCATTAAACCTTGCTCTTGGTCTATTTAGTGTCAAGATGTACAGTCGCATGCAACTGTTTTACTAATTTACAATGTTGAGCTCTAATTTACTTTAGAATAATAAATACGTTAAAATTATCGTACCTATCTTTAGTAAAATATACCACCATGTGACATGTCCAATGCACTTAAAAGCCCGTATTCGTAATTGTTCTTTTAATATTTTACACAAACAAACCTTCTCGCTGTACTCCCGGTGGATGACTAAAGAAAAAAATCTTTAGAGTTTAGAGCAAGTTTGTTAATTTACCTATTTTTTTTTATACTTTTAGCGGCGCGAACACCGCCGACGCGCCGGTGCTCGCTCTGTTCCCCGTTTTTGTATTTGCGGAATAGGTACATAAAGATAACAACATTCGAGTTCCTAACTATTCTTTAAGTTCCACTTTAAACTGGCCGACTTTAACTTAGGTACGTCACGGGCAACTCGTTCTAAGTAGCTCGTCTGTACACGCGCATCTATCTCTTTCTTACTTACCGTGTAAATGTAACGGAGCGCAGCGATCTATCTGCCAGCGACTAAATGCACACATTTTGTTCGATACCTAAATAATTACATATATTTATTGTAGATCTTGTTTTTAGGTAATGAATACTGCTTTCCTTTGGTGGGTTGAAGTTATAGAATTCCTCCAGACGTCGTATAGATACACCTGTCTAAAAACTACTTTAAGTATTTTGTACTTGGTTGTACCACTGTATGGGGAAATTGAATTCTCTAATATCTTTTTAATGACACACCGACTGAATCTGTAACTTGGCGACTAATTTCGACTAATTAGCGAGTAAATATGGGAGAAAACAGATCTTCGCTAGGTGCCCTAGTTTTTTAGTTATTAATGTGGCTCTGCTGGGGTAGGCTCTCTCCAGCAGGGCCAACAATAAGCCCTTATATCTTTTGAACCAGTGACCGACCAAATCTGATATTTGGCGACTAATTTCGACTAATTAGCGAGTAAATATGGGAGAAAACAGATCTTCGCTAGGTGCCCTAGTTTTTAGTTATTAATGTGGCTCTGCTGGGGTAGGCTCTCTCCAGCAGGGCCAACAATAAGCCCTTATATCTTTTGAACCAGTGACCGACCAAATCTGATATTTGGCGACTAATTTCGACTAAATAGCGATTAAATTTTTGTGTTATCAAAATTAAAATCCCGGATGGTGGCTCTGCCAGAGTCAGCCACACGACGAGCTCTATTTTCCTGTGTTGTTGGTGAGTAATTACCAAATAGGGATTCATCCTGAAGCATCATACAATTTTGTAATATTTCCGAAGACTTATTTGAGAAACGCGAAACGCATAACTCCGAGTATCTGCTAGTATATTAATAATCTATAACTTTTCCCTAAAAATCCTAATTATTTTCTAAATACATGCTATCATTCAAAACCAAAAGATAAACCCAAAAACAGCAATCCTCTAAGCATGATTACTCAATACGTTGGGGCAGTCCCTAATTCATTCGACCATATATTGTCCCCTTTAGGGACAGCTTTATAAGAACGATATTTCTACCGCAAATAATTACTAAACATATACTTCACCATTAGGAACCTGCCCGGAAACAGGGGTGTGCCGAAAAAGGGTGTAAATATACGCGAATATAATGCTGGACATAGGACACTTCCCTAAGGGATGAACGGCGGATCGTTGAAGCAAGGTTTTGCAAGGATGTGGTGTGTCGCTCCAACATGAACAAATTGTGCAGGATACTGTGTCAAGAAACACGCCAACGTTCATTTCCTAATTGCTGTTTTATCTTTCTTTAAGGCTGCTTCTCTGGACATCCTATTTGTAGCAAATATCTGATTTTGATCAAAATTATTATTGTGGCGGCTTGTTAATTTATTTATGAAGCTTACTTTACTTACTCCTCTGTCAGTATCGGTTCTCTGTGTTTGAGAAATCACGCAAGACAAGAACTTGTGTTTAATCGTCGTCTTCTGTAAATTCCTTAGACTTTTGCTGAAAAATAGAAAAATAAACGCCCTTACCGTTTTTCTTAATTTCATGATTAGCTGTATAGACCCTTCGCCTCTCAAGGGGCTATCCACTATGTAATCGGAAAATGTGGCGCGTAATTAAATATTGGGACTTGTTTAGTGAATTAGATTCAAGGTTGTTTCCCCAAGGGTAAGTGGGGGTCAATTCTCAAGGTTATTATGGGCGAAATGAGAAAAGATAAGGCTTAATAGGTATTGATATCAATTTCTGCGCTGCGCGTGTATATCTCTAGGTCAGGGGTTCCCAAACTTATTTTGTCTACTGCCCACTTTAAGAATAAATTATTTTTTAGCGCGCCCATTTTTTCACCTACTTATGAACCACTATAACTTCAAATTAAATTAATTATTGTGAGCTATATTAGCGGAGATTAAATATTCATTCTAAACGAGACTTTTACTATAACCCGCAAGAGTTAACTTGAGACCTGAGTGCAGTGTAGGTAGTACACAACGGCGCTCGGGTCTCAAGTTAACACTTACGGGCTATACCTGCCAATGAGAATGATTATTGAAAGGCAACTTTATAGTAATCAGACTGATTATCTTTTATTCAAAATAAAACAAACAATCGATTCTTCTCTCGATCTCGATCTCTTAATTAATATTAGTTGATGTTCACAAGTTGTAGTCGAGAGTTGAGAGCTCAGTTGGTCTAAGAGTCCTCCTAGATGAAATTATAAATCGCCCCTTCAGCCTCTACACAACGCCCCCATTATTTTCTGGGTCTCTTACTGCCCCCCTTTAGGCCTGCAGCGCCCACAAGGGGGCGTTATCGCCCACTTTGGGAAAGGCTGCTCTAGGTGGTTCTGCGATTTGTTGAAGGTCGCCTGGATATGCTGGATGTGGAAAGAATAGTAATAGCTCATATGTTCAGCAGTGGACATCTTTCGGTTGAATGATGTAGATTTTGACAATAACAGAATAACTTCTTACGAAAGAGTATCAAATATTAAAATAACTGTTCACTGCACTTACCTACACGTATTGTAGATCTGTAATAGTAAACAATCAATCCTAAAACAATTATTAATGCAAAGTTTGTCGGTCAGCCACTTATTTACCAACGCCTTAGCTGAACCAATGTTGATGTAATTTAGGCATACAAGAAGACCATGACCAGGGCTAGGACAAGGATGTTTTTTACGGGATAATTACACGCGAGTGAAGTCGCGGGGCCACTAATGTCTGAGGCAGAACACCTTGCGCCTCCGTAGACCAGAGAATGGGCAGCAGCGTTTTCTGTTAGTCTTTCATCACTGCGATTTCCAATCCGCCTGCCAAGCGTGGAGATTACGGCAAATTCCTCCCATCATGGGAGAGGCTTATGTCCAGCAGTGGACGTTATGGGCTGTTGTAGTAGTGTAGTAGCAGAAGTCGTGGGGAAAAGCTATTACAGCGTATCGTATATTATTATTATACGAAACATAAAATCTGTTGCAACATAAATAATATTATCTCATAATTGACTGTCAGTGTAGATATCGCAAGTGGAGATAATATCACGAAGTTTCCCTCTTCCCTGTCTCGGAACAGATGTCTCTTGTTATGTGACGGACGTGACGTAATTTGACGCGGAATGTGCCGCTGGTGTGATTAGTTACAAACAGAGAAATAATTGTATCGGCTAATATTATTTTCCTGATATGAGTAGTAGAATTGCCTCGTAGGTCGAGTAATCGCAAGTACTGCTTCTGAACATATTGCCTAGTATTCGATTTCTAGGTCGAGCAAAGTGTTGTTGGAGGTTTCCACCAGGTAAGTTTTGACTGGCAGTCCCGAGTTTGGATTTGTGTACTGTTGATGAAAATATACTCGCTTCTAAAACATGGGACTTTATAACTGCCAGAATGTGGGTGTACTTTAGTTACACCTCTGCCAAGCCTTGCGGGGGTAGCAAGTGTGATATTTGTTACGCCGCTAATAGAGGTAGTACAGCGGATTGAAGAAACTCATCTGAGGAAGAATGAATACCACTATAATATACTTTTCCGTATAAAGGTTACCTTCTTGACTAATATTTCTATTATATGAAACATCAAAAACACTCACACCTACAACGATTAACGCTACGCTGAAGGACTGGTAACGTTTTCACGCAAGAAATAAAATGCTAGGTCATTTTTTGCCCAGACCTACGAGGAAAACCTCCCTTTCAACATACTCCCGTACAATTTCTTCTGAGTTTCATAAAATACATACACACTTAACGTAATCGAGTACTATAATCTCTGTTGTTTTTACATAATTTCTTATATGTGTGGTGAGATATCTTCTTGAGTAGGATGTTGGAGGACTTTCTTGATAAAACAACTTATTCGGACTCCATGATTGTCAATGTATGTCATATAAGAACATTTCTATAATCACCATCCAAGATTGTAATTGCAGTATGTTGTTTAGGAACAGAAGGAAACTGCTGCATATCCTCTTCACGGGATGTTATGGGTAGCGGTACGAAAACTATTTATCATGTCTATAATCTCATTTGTGGAACTCACTAGCGTATTTAATCTGACCTTGTTCAGGTACTTGATAACTAAGGGCAGGCAAAGAATGAACCATTCACACTGAAAAATATCGACTACTTCGACCACTTCGAATCGAACGTAGCTCGTAACTGAAAACCCGAAGGTGGACAAAGAAAAATAAACCATCCCTGAATCCAGCACTTTCGATCAACATAAGTAAACGGAGTTCCCAGCTGAACTTACATTCAGGGTTCAGCAAGATAAAGTGGCCAAAATAAAAATCTTTCGCAGTTGTCAAATGAGGGCAGTTTGTCAGCCGGTAGAAACACGGTTCCGTATATATCATTACGGGGACAACGAATTGGGAATATTATTAAAAGTCCCGACTAACAGCGAGTACAATTTGTTACTTATTTTTGGAACCTTTTTTGTTGAGATTTCGTGTTTCTTTATTAAGAAATACTAGGCTTGTACGTTTATCATCTTTTACTGTAATGTTTTTGTGTAGCTTAATGTTTCTCACTGAAGTAAAATTACTTAAACTGACTAAAAAAGGTTGCTGTGTATTATACAATGTTTGTTATGCCATTTTCATATTATTTTAATGCGCTTAATTGTTTCGACATACCTACAGTGGTTAACAATGTCAAATTGCTACCGTAGACGTGCTGTTTACTGAACTATAAGTTTACTTATACTACATTCGTTGAATTACTGCCGAAATAAGTATATTTATTTGGTTTCATTTAGTTCAGCTCGTTACATAGTTATATGTTTTAAAACCAGCGTACGTTGTGCATGGCGGTGAAAGCGCTCTGATTAAAGGGCTTGCTCTGGGACAGTTCACATGGCGACCGCAGTCCGACGAGCCATCATATCTGATACTAGGATTGTAGACACGTGGAATAGAAACCGAAATAATACAATATTTTGATTTATTAGATTGTGTTATCTTGAGCTCTACGTATTTATCAGAGAGGTCATAGTAAGAGGAAGGCAAAATGTTTCAATTATTGAAGAACATCACGCATGTAATCACCTAAGGGTTAGGCAGAGCATTTCTCCACTTATTTTTATGTCCCATGGGGGATATAGGGGACCCCTATACCATGGGACATACACTTTATGCCGTCATCATCATCATCATCATCATTTCAGCCGAAAGACGTCCACTGCTGGACATAGGCCTCTCCCAAGTGTCGCCACATTGACCGGTCCCGTGCGACTCGCATCCAGCGTATTCCTGCAACCTTCACCAGGTCATCGGTCCACCTAGTGGGAGGCCTTCCAACGCAACGTCTTCCGGTTCGCGGTCGCCACTCCAGAACTTTTCGGCCCCATCGGCCATCCCTTCTGCGAGCAATGTGCCCTGCCCACTGCCACTTAAGTTTGGCAATTCTTCGGGCTACGTCGGTAACCTTTGTTCTCTTGCGGATGTCTTCATTTCTGATTCGATCGCGCAAGGAAACTCCGAGCATAGCCCTCTCCATTGCCCTTTGGGTGACTTTAAGCCTTCTGATGAGGCCCATTTTTGCCATCAACCGAGTACAATCCAGACAACGGGCTACTCCTGGTCTGCCTTGATAGCTTACTGGTCGCAAGCACTATAGCTGATCATGAAATCCTGGTTTTGTTTCCTGGGTCATGTTAAGAGCCTTTAAGTTTTCCCACCAGGAATTTCTATGCGTGCTAACTAAAATATATGTTATCGTTTATCGTGGTAATAACGTTAACCTCTGCTCCGCTCCCTTTAAAAAAACTGATTACATCGTCATTTCGCTACCGGTATAATCAAATCTGCAATTTAAAGGTCCTATGGTGCGTAACAGACGATCCTAAGGGAGTCATAATTTACCGCTTGTGGCATTTTTAGGGCACGTTGGAATAATGTGCTCAACCCGCAACCCGCAACCCGCAAACGAAAACGACGTAAAAAAGATGAAACCTTCTGATCTTTTTTTCCTTAAGATTTGATATAAATCTCTGGATGATTCTTTGTGAGTCTTTTCGTGTAAACGGGTTTGAACTATTGCTGATTATGCTGCATTCTATTTGTATTCGTAATTTTATTTGTCAGTAAGCACTAGTTTAATTAATTTACAACCGTCAAAAATGTTTTCCTAAAATTCCTGGCATAAGCCTGAAAACAAATATGTTAATAATGTTTGACACACCACACACATTACACCATACACACAAACACACCACACACATCACACCACACACACACCACACACACATCACATGACACCACGTCGTGACATCTTTGATGATGATATTTTGGTTTTAAGTTGGTCACAAGTTCTAGTCCACTTTCGGTTAATCCAAGTAGATGGTATCGAAACAATAGCGCTGCAATCAGTGTTGTGGCCGGTACTCGCTGCACTGACTGTTTGTGCATTTATTATATAACTAACGGTTTAGAACGTAATGTTTTATAAACTATTTTATTAAAGGGAAACACAAAAGTCCTGAGCTCTGCCTTTATCCACGCAAAGGCGGTATTTAATGTTCAAGTATAAAAACTTGATCCAGAAATCTATAGTGTGAAAGTGCAACCACTGAGCTTGCAATAACCAAATACAGATAGGTATCCTGGGACCTGGGATCAACATAATTATGTTGATCCCAGGTCCCAGCCTAATTAGGCTACTAATATCCAGTATACGAAACTAGATATTAGTTAAAAAAACACGCGAAACAATCACAAAAGGACCGCGATGGAGTCGCGATGCTGTAACTCATAGTATTCCTTCGCCTACGACTCTGCTAGTCTCAAGATACAGGTTCAAAATAAACGTTTGAGTTTATCCTTATGCCAGATACACCTCTCAGGACCGGCGGCACCTCTCAGGATTTTATTGAACCCAATGTTAGGGGTAGGGGCAGGTACATACATACTGGTCACACAACATTTGTGTCACAAGTAAATAAGAACATGAAGAATAAAAAACATGAACATGAAGAAGAAAGGGACTACACTTTTTGGATAACAAAGAAAAAAAATACCCTGATAAGATTAAATAAAATATAAGCAAAAATGACAGGGGCGCGGGCGACGATACTCCAGTTACTTCTCGGGTAGTGACATCATAAACAAACAATTGACGATCGAACATACTAATGCCAAAGATAGTGTTCCTCTTTCCTCGGATCGCCGTTGAGTTCGGTCGTGTCTACGGTTACGACTGATTTTGGTTTTTTATTTAAAAGTATTGTATTTATTCAATTTAAACTAAAATAATAATCCGTGAGCGAACTAAAAGTACCAGGCGCCCAGAACCAGTGAAGAGTACAATCTGCGTGAGTAGTGTAGACAACACACACACATACCACGTCTCTACAGCACACCAGTAACACTTGCAAGGACGTTGGCTCCGCCCAGCTGCCACCTCCACTGCGCAGACGTCGTCCCTCGCAGCGCACTACAGAACACATCTTAACTAACTGTCCGGCCGCTGTCCGCTAATATGGCTGCTACTCAACGCACACCGCCGTCAACACCTGTACCGGTACCTACACCTTTACCGGTACCTATGCAATCCTCGTCGTCGTTTCCGAATTTGGCAAATGCAGATTGTGGTAGTTATGGCTCCGACACTCAATTGGACTTTTCTTCAAACCGATGTGAAAAATCCGACGTGTCCAGGAACATATCACAGAGATCTTTTAAAAGAAAATTCGTTGAATCAGGTGTTGTCGAAATCAAGGCTATGTTTGAAAGTTTCCAGCAACAACAAAATCTTAAATTAGACCAACTCAACTCGGCAATGCACATTCTTCAAGAACAAGCCAATGACATCAAGAAAGATCTACAATTTGTCTCTGATAAGTATGACGCTTTCCTGGAACGTATGGGCAGATTGGAATTAGATAATTCCAAAAATAAAAAAACTATTGCTTATTTGGAGTCGAAAATCGAGTTACTGGAACGAAATTCTCGTGCTACTTCGGTTGAGATTCATAACATCCCTAAAGACCGCAACGAAAACAAGGAAACTTTACGCACCATTGTAAAAAATATTGGTAAAGTTATAGATCAGCCAATAAACGACTCAGATGTTTACGATGCCTTCCGAATCAAAACCAAAGTCGATAATAAGCACCCGATCATAATTCAATTCACTACAACGTTTACGAAGAACAATATGATCAAAAAATGTAGAACATTTAACAAGGACAATCCAAATAACAAGTTAAATACTTCGCACATTCAACTGGCTACAACATCTCAGTCCCAGCCAATTTATATCGATGAATTTTTGACACCCGCAGCCAAAAAACTTCGCTACATTGTGAAAAATTTCAAAACCGATAATAAGTATCATAGCTTCTGGAATTCTTATGGTAAAATATACTTAAAAGAAAAAGAAACATCTCGTCCAATTCGAATTGACTGCGAGGAAGATCTACTTAAATTAAAGTCCGATTGACTGGAACTTGTACTTACCGCCTATATTTTTTATCCTTTTTTCTTTAAAACATCACTAAAAACATTTTTTTGTTCCCTACACTTCACAAATAAACACTTTAACACTTACATCACACGTATACTATACTTTACACTTCACTCATACAGGATTACAGTCAATACTAAACTTAATATCTTCATTCTAAATAACACGAATGTAAACAGAACGTTGGTCTGCGAGCGTAATTATACTTGTTTACATCAACAACGATATTCCGATTCACGATTTGTACTTGTACAAAAGTTTAACAGGCCTACTGCGGTGACAATTTTTCTAAATACCCTGCAATTAAGATTATATCATACCTTCGAGTATGATTTATTTATTTCTGACAAAGTTTATACAATTAGGACTTTATTGCATAGTATTATAACACACTTTTACACACCACCGCACGAGTTCATACACAAGATATTATCATTTTCTAATGTATTGTTAAGCAACGGTCTTTTGCTTACTCAAGACTCGTATAACATGTTTTATATATTTTCATGCAGCACCTACATATTTATAACGTCACTATTCCCTAATAAATAAGTTCAATAGTACCAAAGACATTATCTCGGATTTAGATTGTATTTCCGTGGCTCGCTCGTTCACCTGCGATATTGACAATTGTCAAAACATTATAACTGACTCTGAACTATCTCTGAATGTTATACACCAAAACATCAGAAGCATTACGCGTAACACACCAGGTTTACTCACATTATTACAGAGATCGCAAATAGGTTGGGACTTCATTGTGCTGACGGAATGCTGGTTATCTTGTGCGCACAACATTCCGCTGTTGGAAGGTTATAATTACTACAAAACTAATAATATTCTAACTCAAAACGAAGGGGTTGTTGTATACTGCAAAAATACCATTGGCGTGTGCATAGAAGAACCTACCATTGCTGATTGTAACTGTCTATTGATCAAAATTAATCAAAATACGGCCATGCTAGCAGTTTACCGACCTGCTGGTTACAAAAACCTTAATAACTTTTTTACCTCTCTTGACCATTTTCTGTCTACTACCTCCAATATACAAAACTTTATTCTCATAGGTGACCTTAATGTGGACATAACAGAGACCAACACAGACTCAAATTCTGCTCATTACCTAAACCTTTTAGCATCCCATGGCATGTTGCCGGCTTATACCTTCCCTACACATAATAAAACATGCTTAGATCACATTATATTAAAAACTCGACTCCCTGCTTCTTGTTACGTAGCTGAAACCTCCATCACCGATCATGATGCTGTTTTCCTTAACCTAGATTTAAGTAAACTTAAAACCAAAACCAATAGAATAACTAAACGCCTAAATTACGAAAAAATTGACTCTGAAATTACAAATGCCAACTTTCAAGAATTGTATTCAATGACGGATGTTGATCTTGCTGTTCAATACTTTGTTAACTTAATTAATTGTATTATAATATCGAATACTATATTTCTTAAAACTTCCAACCGCAAGAAAATTACCAAGCCTTGGATAACGACTGGATTGTTGCGATGTATGAGGAATCGTGACAAACTGCACCAAAAGGCAAAAAAATATCCTAAAGACCAAAGCATATCGACAACCTATAAAAGATATAGAAACTTTTGTAACGAACTTCTAAAAAAGATAAAAAGGGAACATGACAAATCAGAACTTAAGACTGCTGCTAAAACTAATAACAAAGAGTTATGGAACAAAATAAAAGACATTACCCACTCGAAAACATCTAAAACCGAAGCCACACAGTTAATTAATACCAATGATCCTATTTCTTCGACTAATTTAATCAATGATTTTTTTGTTAATATCGGCAAAAATATTGCTGACCGCTGTTATTCGGGTAACAATATCCAGTCACTTCCGCTCCAGCCTCATTCCAACTCAATGGTGTTTTTCCCCACGGACTTGGAAGAGATCGGAAGCATAATTCTTAGTCTGAAATCTAGTTGCGCTGTTGGCTATGACAACATTTCTACCAGCATTTTGAAGAGATATAGACATATTCTCATTTCTCCAATTTATTTATCTGCAACCTCGCCATTGACTCTGGCAAATTTCCAAATGCCTGGAAAATAGCTGAGATTCGCCCCATCTTCAAAAGTGGCGATGGAGCCTGTGTCAACAACTATAGACCAATTTCCATCCTTCCGGCTTTGTCTAAGATTCTGGAAAGGATCATGAAAAAGCGCCTGGTCGACTACCTGGAAAACAACTCATTGCTATCTCCTTCCCAGTACGGCTTTCGATCTGGCCTGTCGACCAGCGATGCCATTCATGATCTTACTAAGTTTGTTTCCGATAAACTGGATGCGAATAAAAAAGTCATTGTAATCTTCATGGACCTGGCCAAAGCCTTTGACACAGTCTCCGTCCCACTGTTGCTGAAGAAATTAGAGAATATTGGTGTAAGGGGTACACAGCTTGAGCTTTTTTCTGACTACCTCACCAACAGATTCCAGAGAGTCAGGGTGCATGAATGGACTAGTAGTGACCTTCCCGTCGTGCATGGCGTGCCACAGGGTAGCATTCTCGGTCCCCCGTTATTTCTGACTTACATCAACGACCTCTGTGAGCTCAAGATGCCTGGTGGAAGGATCATAACTTTCGCCGATGACACAGCGCTTTTGTTTGAAGCTGACACCTGGCCCGAAGTATACTGCTACGCGCAGACAGGCTTTAATTTAGTGTTGTCATGGCTAGCTAGGAATAAACTCGCTCTCAATGTGGATAAGACAAAATATATTTCCTTTTTCATCAAGAAACCTTCTTGTGCACTTGATAATTTCAAAATTACGGCTCATACATCCTCGTGCATTTCTTCACATAGTGCTCACTGCTCGTGTCCCCAACTCCAGCGTACAGAATCTATCAAGTACCTGGGAGTTATTCTAGATAGCACTCTCAGCTTTCACCAACACATAAATTCTCTTTCCTCAAGAATCCGGAAATTAATGTTCGTTTTTAAAAATCTTCGACATGTTGCGGACACTGGCGTAATGAGAACAGTTTATTTTGCGTTGTGCCAATCGCTGATCTCTTACTGCATAACTGTATGGGGTGGTGCAACTAAAACAACAATGCTCAGGATTGAACGTTCGCAAAGGGCCGTTTTAAAGGTCAGTAATTTCTTGCCTTTCTTATTTCCCACCAAAGAACTTTATGAGCGAACTGCAGTATTAACTGTACGGCAACTGTTTATCTTAAATACCATATTGCGCAGACATTCTTCTCTTCCCTATGATCCCAGTCTTTTTGAGTACTGACTGTATCACCCGACACATTTACGCCTACACTCACCCTACCTCTCCTCACACACTTCACTTGCACACATCACCTACTCACTTCACCTGCACACTTCACAGGACACTTACTTCACACCCAGTACACTACACCATATCTAATTTTTATTTTTTGTTAATTAAGTTAGTCTGCCTTTTTCCCTTCTGCAATAAATCATTGTTCTGCAATAAATCACCTATGTATTCAATTTAGCTATTTTATTATTTGTAAATTACATTTAATTCGAGGTGAGAGCCTGGGGATCCGTCACACAGGGTATCCTAGTATGGACGCCAGTCTCTCACAAAGGAACATGTATTATGCATTATATTAAGAAGTCATTGTTACAACTATATTTAAGAAAACTATGTGAACCTTTGTGAAGAGAAAAAAATAAAGACATTGTATTGTATTGTGTTCTCACGCTGTAAGAGTGGTAATTTGGTCACAATAATCATACATTTTAAAATTCATTCATATTATGTTTACTTTCAAGAATCTTCATGTTTCGTATTTTATTTGGTAAAGTCATTGGGATAACTAAGTACCCCTTTCGGATCGGACAGAGGTTTTTTAACATATTGTATGGACAACAAATAAAACTGCATCCCCTTTTAAGTTAATGAACTTGGAACATCGGACTGACACCGCTATAAACATGAAAGGCCGTTAACTGACAGAACGCTAGTTAAAAAAACATGCAATCATTCAAGTCACCGCACAATAAAGGTAAGTAATACCACTCATTACCATATGCACACGAACAATAAGCTTATTGTTCCCTCTGTTGGGAAACAAGTGTTTTCTCAGTAAGCGGAAGTGGGCTATGTATATGCCCAGTGCGAGTCAATGGATGTCACCCGTTTTCTATTATTTGGTTCAATATCATGTTTCTTCACGATGATTTGAGAGCATCAGAGCATTAGTGATGTAATGATTTAGAGAGAAAAAAATGGTTTATTTGGCACATGCCACAAGTGCAAACAACATTAAACAAAAAAAAACTTATTTCCAAACGAGGAAAAGAGATAATTAGCGTAGCGTAGCCTACTTGCTCACTACACTAGCTTGCAAGCTACTAGCATGTGCTTCTTAACTAGCTGGTACTTCTATACATGTCTACCTTATACCATCAACCCCTTTTCCTGGCACAATGCCAAGCTGTAACCGAATGAGCCACGCACAAGGCACGCTAGATATATATCTCTACTAATAAAGCCAGTAATCATAATAAAATATTGATAATAGTATTGCCACAATAACTGCAATAGGGGAATATTGTTGATGTTATTTTAGGGGTTTAATGTTTGTGGAATTGTGGATTTGTATGATAATGGTGTCGATTCTGTTGTGCACGAACTAAACTTAATTTAGGCTATTGCTTTTTTTTACTAAAAGGCAGTGCCAGAAAAGGACGGCTATAGCTATGAACTAAGTTAAAGATGTCAAACTAGTTTATGCCTTGCGCTTCACCGTGTTTTTAGTCGACATGTTTTTACGTGCACCCTTCATTTTTATGAAAATATTAGTTCCAACTAAATTTGACAGCTCTAAATTACGTCCGTCTCTTTCTCGTTTTATTAGAGAGAAAAAAGATGACAATAGCCTAAATTAAGTTAAGTTTGTGCACAACAGAATCGGCACCAATATCTCGTTATGTTTTGGAAGATTTGTAATTGTTTCTGGTTTAAAGGATAATATTGTGGTTTGCAACCATCATGATTATTATTGTCATCATTTACCTTCCTTTTTCCCAATTGAATTATGGTGGGCGCAACATGTCTTCCTCTTCCATACCTTTCTCTTACACCGTTACCTATTGGTTCACCAACCTCTCCAAATGATTGTAGTAGGCAATAGGAGAATTGAACTCACGACCTCTTGTTCGCCAGTAAACTTAAACATTGGTCTATTCTAAAAGTTAACTCCGTTAACAAAACAATAAAAATAAAAATCATACACCCAACAAAATTACAAGGATAAAATGCAGGAATTTTACATAGGGTGACATAATAGGCGGTCTTAAATCAATAATAACATAGCCTTGAATCAGATCCATACGCGCTTGAGGAAAAGCCGGAAAAATAATAATCTGCCATCGAAAAAATATTGGCTTACGAAATTGACTTTGTCGTATGTCAAATAAGTGGCTAGAACGAATCAAAGTTCGCGGAGTGATGAGACGAAGCGAATAACACCGTAATGATGGTTTATAACTTTCTTCCCCGCATGTAAGGTGCTTAAATAAATTTATTATTTCGTACTAGAAAGAAAAATGCACCCTAAATCCATTTCATTATGGTTGAGTTTCAGGAATCCACGTTAAAAAACGCTGTAAGATTAGTTTGCAGGCTTTTATATCTTTGTAAAATATTCGCGGGCAGCAGAAAATTGCATGAATCTGTTGATGCCAACACATAAAAATATAATGTCTGCAATAAACGAAGATTTTTGTGGTTCCTCGTATTTTTAATGGTATGGTTATGGTTCCGTACTTATGTTTTCGCGGAATTACAATCTATTGGTAAGTCAATAATATTCTTATTGGTGGTGGTAGGTTATATTAATATTTATGATGTTTTGTTTTTCTGTTTAACTGCCAACAGTTAATTGATTGTATTAGTACAGCATAGCACATTCGGGCGATAGCATTTCGGGTGGACCGGGTGGAACACACGCTGACATTGTATGAGAGGGAGTGGGCCACTATTTACTTAATTTATAATGACTGGTTGAGTCGATACTGACAGATAGAGTCTGTCAGTATCGACTGTGGTACATTGATAGATACTTCAGAACATTATTTGTAAGCAATATGTCCGTACCGGTATCACCAAACCTTTATAGTACTACTATCATCACAAAAAAAAACTTTTCAATAATGATAGTTCAACAAGGCGACTCGGCAAACGTCGCAGAAGATAGCGGGACGAGTTGGACCCAACGACCAATAATTCCCACATTAGCCTTGAAATAAAATAAAAAAAACTTGAAGTCGTGGGGCCTTAGCCCAGTGGTGGGGTAACGTAGGCTAGCAGTAATTTACTATTAGTAGTAACTAACTGGTTTAAATGATAAAAACATAAGAACACCAAGCAGACGCAGTAGCATATATTATATCTATTACCATAATAAGATTATTTTTGGGCGATAGAATAGAAATTAACCCCCCACATGTCGTAGGGAGGTTAATTCCCCCCACATGTCGTCCCATACACAAGATCCTACGAACCGTTCATAACGCACCAGCCATTACAGACACAAATCACATACACACATCCTCTTATGAATATTAATCGTTTGAAAGTCTATTAGCCTCAGCTCTGAAGCCGGATTTGTACCAGCTGTAATAGTTAGATGATACAGGCTGTTCATACTGTGAACAAACTTCTTGTTTAGAACGGCCTAGTTGTGAGGTAGGGAAATGATGAACATAGGATTAGGCATATAACTGTCTCTGTCAGTTAGTAAGAATAACTATGGTGACTATAATTATTGTGGGAAACGGCGGCTGTTATTGATTTTCTGTTTACCTCAAACCCACGTAAATCTGTTGTTGGATGTGGCGAATACCAGTGTTTTACATGGAGCGTCTGTCTATATGACCTCCAAAACCCAGTTATTACTGGGTACTTTGGACATAAATGTTGCACCTTATTGGAGGCACATTATGTGCGCTGTGCACGTTAGTAGACGGCTGTATGTAATCCATATTTTAAGTAATTTAATTTTGTCACCTTAAGCTGCATAAAACTTGGCCAATTGTAACATAAATGGAAGAAGTCACTGGCTCCTGAAATACAGGTATTCTAACCTAGCTCTGGAGCCAGGGTCTCACATTTTTCTGTAACCTGTTTTTATGCCAATAAAGAAATTATTATTATATTTACACACACAGTTACCGAGTAAAGCCTTTAAGCGTTGCAAAGTATTTCGAAACGTAAAAATCTAGCAACTATTCCAAGTAAAACCGCAGGGAAACCTGTTGTATCAATAAATTAGCGTGAAACGGATCGCCGGGGCGGGGGTTGCTGTGCGCGGGGCGGGAGGGGGCAGCGCCGAACAAAGCGACCAAATAACTCAGCGCCGACGTCTGAAATGTGAAAAATTTAAATATTTTACAAAGAAAACTAGCGTTTTACGGTTTTTTTTTGTGGAATGGGTTACTTTTGTTCCTATTGTAGTTGTTATTTATAGCGAAAAAGATGCGGCTGAATGTTAACGTTTCTCGTTGTGGACCCAAAGTAGTTCAGTCAAGGCGGAGACGGAGAGAGAGGGATGGTTATTGAGGTTTTGTTTACAATATTTATTTATTTTGTTTTATACAGAAAGTATAAAACAAAATAAATGCGCTTGACTGTGTGTTTGTTGTGGACGAGTCGAGTACCGAAGATCGTAGCAGGTGGCGTACTGTAGAACGAATGAAAGGTTTATAGAGTGTCAATCTTGATTGCATTCATCAGTATTTCTAGTTGTGTAGTCTGTCACATAAAATAGCATCACCTGTGAGACCTGTCATCCTAAAGAAGAAGGGTTGAAGAGGTGTATAATAAAAGATAGACAACAATAACAATTTTCCCAGGAAATCTATTTTATTTGATTTGAACCCAGGACCTGATGAGCAGCAGGTATTCATTACTATTTATTTTTTGTTTGTTAAAAACGATTATTCTACTATTTTATTATATTTTCTCAATTAATTCTGTGTAAATGATAATTTGTGTTTGTGCTCCTTTTGAATGTAAAGTGTGTATTTTTATTTGTGCTAAACCTGACATGTAATTTTTATAATCTTTACATATTATAAAACAATGTCGCTCCCGCTGCTTGTACGCTTAGATCTTTTAAACTAAGCAACGGATTTTAATGCAGTTTTCAGCAATAGATAGAGTGATTTAAGAGGAAAGTTTATATGTATATGCTACATTGCAACCGTACGAAGCCGGGCGGGTCGCTAGTTATTAATAAATAAAACAAATTTGGCAGTCGCGCTTGACGAGACAGTATACAATGAGGTTTTTCTGCTCGTGTAGTCTGTGTTATCAAATTTGTAAGTTTATAGACAGTGAACCTCGATTGGCCACTTCGGTATAGATGCTCGTGTAGGCAGGCTTTTATATCGCAATCATCTCAATTGTCAATTACACGTAAGTTCATTGAATATAGATAATTTTGCTCAAACATTAACCCAATTTAAGAATTCTTTTTAAGAATTTATTGCTAAGGCGAAGTCGGGCAGAGGTTGGCATCAACAAAACAAGATTTTATTTTGCTGTTTCGGATAACTAGGAAGGAGAATGGCAAAATGTGCCCAAATCGTATCGGGCATGCAGGTGAGATGTTATATGTTATGTATAGAAATTGCTGTCACTTTATGTGTATGCGAAATAAAGGAGTGGCTAAAAATTTAGTTACCTTTTGATAAAAATCAGGATTTTCCCAACAAGAGTAAAACACTTATCAAGATCTTGAACTTCGTCTCTCAAACATTCTCCAAGTAATTCAATCATAGAACTTCAAACAATTTACGATTATCAATGTGGTTGATGTCTACAACAACCCAGCCTACTAAACTACAACTACAATCATGTAGCCCTACAACTGTGTACCATCGCAAACTTTGGTGAAAACGTTAAGGTCAAGATAGTCCGTTTGAGAGGGTCAATTGACCCGTTTTGACCCGTTATGGGGTGCGGTCAGATAAGGCAGCTATGGGTTAAATGATTTTGGGGACGGTTTATAGGCTGTTTGAGTTATAGTTTGTGGGTAGCTGTGATTGTGGCTGGCCGTGTGGTGGCCGAGAAAAGGATGACCCTTTCTCTAGCCAACTGTGTCAGGACAGCCGGTTATGAGGTGTGAAAAAGATGAGTAATGTCCTTCTGTTTGCTGTTGACAATAAATTGAGATTAACAGTGCGTTTGGTGAGCTGGTGAACATGTAGGTAGAGGTAAATGTAAAGCCCCTGTGTGAGGCCCCTGTGTTGGAGGACCCGCTTCTTCTCACAATGAGGAGCCCTGTGTCACGGTAACATCATACGCTAATTATACGTTATTACGTACCTACAGCTACTAAAAGACGAAATTACTCCCTCTTTTGAAAATTGCAGAGAAAAATATATTTTCAAATCGTAATTAAAAACGCGTTCGATCACAATCCACTGAGCTTCACCAGCAGACTTTTTAAAAACTTATCCGTTTGAACAGTTTGGAACAATACAGCAATCAATGGTAGAGGCTCGCTTCTTTAAAGCAGCTTCGATGAGAAAGGGTCAAATATTTCGATCACAAAATTGTCAACTTTCGCTCAAGTTTGAAGTTAAACGAAACGATTTGACTGGCGTAAGTCAGGCGTGGTAGCGTTTTTGAATAATCATCGTGGCAATGATGAATATCGTGAGAGAATACATACAGTAGGGTGTGTAATTCCAAGTCGTAATGATGTTAAAAACGACATACCCGTAGGTTTACAAAAATATTGTAAAAAATACTCTTTTAAATGTGACAAGGGTAAACAGGGCAAAATACTAGTTTATAAGATTATAATCCAGCTTGACTTGTGAAATATTCTCACAAGTGACTCGCAAACATAAATAAACAACAATCATAGCAAAAATGTGTCTCCCAAAGTTTTCACCTTTAGACAAACTTGTTGTCGACACTTCCTGACTAACGGCGTCCATTACTCAACTCTATTTGACTACTCAGCTTCGTAGTTTCATTTATTTCGCTGTCAAAGGCTAATTTATTATGTCTTGAACACTGCGAACGGTAATTGATTGAGAACAAATGGCTAGAAGACGACTGTTTAGTTTTGGGATGAGGTCGCACTGCAAGAGTAGTGTCGTGGCAGAACTTGCTTTTCGACTTAATAGTATTTTGTAAGAAAAAAACGCGCCCGTTATCGCATTTTCCAAGGCATAGGCGTTAGTTTGGAAAATAGGACGTTTTCACCAAATAATCGCGATGTATCCGATCCAGTCATCTTATCTGAGCGGTTTTTGTTTGAACCAATTCAATTGGAGGAGGCTCAGACAGTTCTAGACGATATTTGGTTTACCAAAAATCACGGATTCACGAGTCTACTTACATTCAATTGTTTTATTTAGGTGTTGGTCCAAGTTACTTCATGCTTCAAGTAAATTATTTTTTGACGTGACAACGTCTTATAAATTGGTTTGCCGGGTGACACTTCAAGAAACTGCGTTACGCTCCGCTCACGTTATGCGCTCACAATGAGAGCGAGTGAGAGGCACGCGTCCCTTCCACTCGGGCATGGTTAGCCCGCCTAAGAGCGAGGGAGACAGACATAAAAAGTTTATTTTACCACTCAAAGTCGTTGTCACGTAAAACTTTCGCCCGTATACCGACTTTACAGGCAACCAATTTTTTATTCCATTCTGGTTCCTGATGACTGACAATAGTGCGTCTTTGAAAGATATCGTAATGTAGTGCTCATTGATTATCGAAATTGATTTGATTATGTCAATTAATTAATCAATTGTTGAGCGCTTAGTTGACTGTGACAAGTTTTGGCTTTGAGGTCAAACTCTCAAGTCTTACATTGCGTTCAAAATTAAGAACTCGCTAGTAAGCATGACGTCGTCGTCGCCTCTGCATAAAAAGTGAGACTAAAAATGTTTTTTTTAAGTCTTTCAAAGTTAAAGCAAGTAGACACCACTTTTCAGTCACGGCCAATCGGCCATAGGGCATCATAGTCGATTAAATACCCACTATTTATCAAAACGCTATCGCTTATAGCTTTTACGGCATCCAATCGAGTAATGTTCAGACGCGGCCCACTGAGTCATGAAACGGATATTTTGTTTGAGGCAACTCTTTGTACACTCAACATTGTGAATTTTGTTGATGGCAACTTTCCGATATTTTCTCTTTAGCTGTCTTTAATGGCGGCGAGTTATCGGCTTTTAAATTCGTTGGGACAATGTGTATAGTGAATTGAGTTTCTGTGTAGTTTCGGGGATAGGATTATGTTTGGTAGTAGAAAGTTATCTCACGTTTAGGAGTGAATAATACTGGCACGCATTTTAACAGGTGTTTCGTTCAGTGTAATGAAGTCAAATCCATGCCTACTGCTCTAATACCTGCTCACTGCAGAAATTGATTGACGTTAGTGACAGCGCCAAACTCATAGCTTAGTTCTATGCTAATTCAGTCAAAATTGCCATTGACACGCTCAAAAGAGGATAAAAAAAAAACTAAATGAGCAACTTGCCTGGAAAACTAAACAGAAAAGTTAAAACTCGCATTAAAATTATTACAAACCATATTATTTTTTATTTTTTTTTAAATCTTTATTCTATTTTTTTGTCTTTGTTATTAAACTCCACTCATTTTTATCGGATTTTTAATTTAGACTTCCTTTATAAAATAAACGTCCCAACACTAGTATATACTAATAAAAAAAATAAAAAATAAAAAACTATTCCACTAATGGCACCTGCGAAAAATATTGATAGGTGCCCGAAATGGAATACCTCAGGTGCCATTACCTCAGGTGCCGTTAAAGCGGGTGCATAATGTGGCATACGTCATTATCATGCATGGTATACATAAGGTAACAATATTACATTTAAACAAAATCACATCGAATTCATATTATTACCAAAACAAACAAAAGGCACGAAATGTCATAAAAAAAATACACAACCAATATTTTTTGTTACATTTTTCGAATACCATTTCCCCAAAATAAATATCACCAAACATTGTATACAAAAAAAACTTATGCGGACTTTCGGCACCAAATAGGGTCACCCCGCAAATAAAATTGAAGTTTTATAACAAAATAAGAATATCGAAGAGAAAGGTTGTATCTTTACCCATATGTATCTCGTGTGATATTTAGCTGGGCTGCGGGGCGGAAGGGACGAAGACTACTAAATAATGAAGGGGTAGCCATAGGAACTGCGGACAGCCCTGACCGGACAATGGCTCGGTAGGGTTACCCGTTGGGTTGCCCCTGACTATAAGATAAGTTGGATGCGTGCAGTAACTCGCCACGTAATGCTCGTCGGCGTTTAGTCTTGATTGGAATTCGGTGATTTGTGTGTTCCCAGTTGTCCTCAGAATTGTTTCTGATTTGTTTTTTCGATCGACGGGTTTTTATTCTATCAACATTCTCTTTGTTTTATGTAGGAAACAAAAGTGTAGAGGGTTTGAAGTCAATACTATATCAGTGGTTCCCAACCTATTGGTCCGCGGATCACCGGTGGTCCGCAGGAGCCTCGAACATGGTCCGCGAAAGGAGCTTTAGAGGGCGAAGTGGTACAAATTCTAACCGATCGGAAATATAATGTTATTCGTACTTTTTAACTTACACAAAAGATGCAAGCTTAACCCAACCTTATTGAACCTATCAGAGGCGAGATGCTAAAATTTTTTGGAGAATCTACTAACATTCCTATTTCCAGAATGATTGCTAAATTTTTCAAGCTCACTTCGATCGCTTTTGTATTCTTGATTATCTTAATTCTAAAGGTTTCCATCCCATTTTCCGTTTTTTGCATTGAGTGAGTTAAAGACTCACCCCCAAGACATAATCCTGTCGATGTCCATGTGTGTATTTTTATCTAGGACCTTATGGCCCCTGTTAACAATAAATACACCAAAGTGGCCCCTGGTCCAAGAAAGCTTGGGAACCATTGGGCTAGATAATCAACTATATTCTACCTTTATTTTTTTTTTAACAAGGTGCTTTAAATAATATAAAAAGAGCTATCAAATCATCACCTTAATTTTATATGAAAATCAAAAGAAACAATTATTTTAATTCTGTCCATACGAGGCTTTGAGAAACATCAAGTAGACACTTAAGATCTGGCAGCTGTCAAATAAATCTTGATTATTATTATTATGGCCTTCGTGCTTTCCTACCGAACAAGAGGAAAATTAGTCTAAATAATAATTTCTACTATAAAAAATTCTGCAAATCATGAGTAAGTTAGCGATGTGTCTCTTTCTATAAATTCTCTTTTATTTACGTAAGTAAAAGTTTTTATACCGACTCAAGAGGTTTTCAGTTATTTCAATTCCGCCACGTATCTGAACTTTAATATTTCAAGTCCAAAAGGATTACTACTAACCTGTAGATGTTTTAATTTGAAACCAATCGTTTTTATTTATGCACTTTGTAATTTCAAATCCAATAGTTCGTTAGCTTAATTGCTAAAACATCGCTACTGCATAATAATGTTTTGAACTACGAAGACCGTTGCTAGGCCTACTAATAAAACCGGCCAAGAGCGAGTTGGTCTCGCGTACCGAGGGTTCCGTACAAACTTTTTAAAGAACAAACTTACTGTTCGATCCCTAGAAATGGCTATTGCACCAACCGCAAATAATAAGTATGTAATAGTAAAATCGCTCTTTTTTTGTTATTGAACTACATATTTACGGTTTTAAGATTTTTCCCTCTACATGTGCTGTAAGACCTTGTTTTTTGCCAAATTTCGTGTTTCTAGGTCAACAGATACTACCATATAGGTTTTCGACCCAAAACCTATATGGTACTTCCGGTTGACCTAGAATTGTCAATTTCGGCTAAAAGCAAGGTCTTACAGCATGACTAAAAGAAAAATTCCGAAAAATAAAAAAGGTTGAAAATTAAGGTAAATCTTGGTACTTACAAATTTTCGCGAAAATCTAATTTGCCTGTATCTTTTATCGTGTTGACTCAGGACCAATAATACACCTCAGTATCTGGTGTAAATTTCAAATTGTTAGGTCCACCCGTTCCTGAGAATATCAGTGGTGACAGACGGACAAGAAAGTGATAATAAAAGGGTTTCTTTTTTACCTTTTGAGGTACGGAACCCTAATAATATGTAAATAAGACTCTAGAGAATCTTTTTGACGCTTAGCTAAATTCGGAACTTACAACTTGTCAAAAAAACCTTTTATTTGAATAATAAATTTATTATGGAGTTGTTATATAATTACTTAGTCTCCAGATTGTTTCCCTATCTATAGCAACAACGGTTAAGGTACAGTGTCGACCAAAAGTCGATAGACAATCTCACAAAGCAATAGCTTGACGTTTAGTTTGACTTACGACCTTCTACTTTCAAGAAAATAGACATTGTCATCTACAAGTAAATGTAGTCCAAAATTTCAACATGGAAATATGTCAAGATGGCCTAGTGGTTAGGCGCGTCCACATCTAAGAGTGAATCAGTAAGTCGTGAGTTCAAATCTCACGTTGTTACTTTAGACTTTTTGTAAGTGTTTACTCGATTGGAAGTAATGGGACAGAAAAATATTCTCGTTTTGTTCACACATTTCATAAAGTTAGAAGAAGGTAGATCATAGAAAAATAAGTCAAGAATTTATATTTCTGTGAGGTAAACCTGAGTTTTATGAATATTTTACTTGATCGAAATGAACGTTGTCGTTTGGTTATGTTAAATTTGGTTAGTGACGTGTGGTTTAATAGATAGCGGTATTGTTGTTGGTATTTCTCAAAATGCAGGCAAATATTGATATTGAGGCGAGGGCGACTAATATTATCGTGCTGCATAAAAGTGGTCTTAATAAAACACAAATATCTGAAGAAACCGGACTAATGTGAGTATTATATTTATGAATTATTGTAACAAAGTTTTATTAAAAATTAAAGCCTACTTTGTTATTGTTTATTTATTTAGTGACTTAGGGATTAATAAATTGATTTTAAATCCATCATGAGGCATAAAAGATAAATAATTAGTGTTAATTATTGGATTTATAAACGCAGAGTGAATGATAACTTCAGTATTTTATTATAGCTGCCTAACATATTTTTTTTGTTTTTTTTATTTTAGAGGAATACTGTGAGTCAGATCAAAAGGCCTTGCTAGTCGAGAATGAAGTGGAAGCCGTCGCTTATTATCGATGCGCAGCGACGACATAATATATGGTTGGGGAATAAGCAACAAATGGTTTCACACCTACGAGACACTTTGTGGAATTATTTGACACCTCATCGCAAACTGTTCGCCGTGCCTTCCACGCTGAAGGCTTGTATCACGAAGACCAGCTAAGAAGCCCTTCTTGACAGAAAGAGTTATAGAAGAACGATTACGTTTCGCACGGGATTATTTAGATTTTTACTGGAATACTACCATGAGAAGACTCAAAAAACTGACTTTTTAAATAAAATCAAAAGGGTAGGCTTCATTTATGGCGCAAGAATAACACTCTGCTGGTCTGACAAAAACATAATCCCTAATACAGACTCATGTCGAATTATGGTTAATATGTGGGGATCATGTGGGGATGGCTAAGTGCAGCAGGGCCAGGAGAACTGGCTTTTATTCCTCCACGCGCCAACAGTTCTACTTAATTATGTAGAAGTATTAGAAGATGTCATGCTACAAAATTAATCCCAAGATGCTTTAGTTTTAATTAGATGTGTAACAAAATATTTAGTGAATATTAACTTATCCGTAATTATATTAATGATCTTAAATTGAGGTTTAGTTTCAATCTTCTTTTCTTCGGGAAAATGAACACTTAAACTATAACCTCAATACGAGTTACATTTATTGTGACGTCACAAAAAATATATTCATAAAGTCTAAATTATTTATATTAGTTTTCAATAAACTCTGCTGATTACCGATACCTATAATAAGTGGGTATCAACTATATGTTATATTTGTGTGATTAGAATATCCTTTCCTTGTTACTTAAGTATGTTATTATGAATTGAAAGTAAGTGGGTATACCGTATACAATAAAAAATCTTATGATCGGTTACAAGAGAACTTTTTTACATCTAGGTAGGAATGTGACGTTACAATTATCATGAAAGTTTGTTAATTTTATAAATAAATAAAACGAATAAACATTTTTGTTATCATTCACCACGACTTTTTTATTTCCACCTTCCAACACCGAACAGCTAAAATAATAAATAAATAGTTGAATAATAATACTATGTTTTTTTTTACTAATATTTAACTTATTCTTATAAAAAATAAATAATGTTACCAAGAAACAAATCCCCACACGTTGTTAACAGGATTTGAACTCGGATCTCTTTGATCGTGAATCCTACTGATTACCCCAACAGCTATCAACACATGGTCAATAGATGTGAATTTTAACTATCCAATGGTAAGAACAGGTCGCTACACAAATAAGGTTTGCTGCGTGTATAATAAAAGAAACGGAAATATATTCTTATGTTTCGTGGAGTGTGACGCGCGACATGCGATTGGGCGAACTCTGTGGCTGTGGTGTGCGTACTGTATTGAGCGTACAGTATTGAGACCACTTACACATATAGACGCACGGACGCTCGACCGTGCGTTCACAGCAATACAATTCTTAGCGTGCCTCAGCACTTAGAAACGCTTACTGTACTTGCCCCATACCAAAATAAATTCCACTCAATATTGTTTGCTTCTGAACCAACCATGTACCTACTCCCCTAACACAATAAGCTAACCGACAATCTACTCCAATCTACATGTAGTAAACCCATAAAACCACTCCACAATACATTTCCAGCATAACTTTGTTCACTTTATTCCGACTACCCGCAATTTGCAAGACAAATTACACAAAGGCTATCTCGCTGAGAGCCAGGTGAACTTTGGCTTTTAAATAAATAAAACTGCTGGCCCGACTCTGCGTCCACTATGTACTGTAGATGTACTTAAACACAAAGGCCATTTTTTGTTGCGGTCGAGACGCGCGGTCTGACCGCCCAGTATAAATCAGGCCTTATTAATTTCATAATATCTAAGTCTGTGTTTTGCAAAGTCTTAATTTAATTTGTTTTATAGCGTTTTATATTTAAATGTGTGGTTTCGAATAATGATACCTTTGTAATGGGAGATCAAGGCTTTTTCTAATCGTATTTTCGTGGAAATATTTCATTTGTTGGAACGTTTTATTTTCTTTTAATATGAAAGCCCGCAATTTAAATTCTCGCATATCAAGCGTGGATAAACATGAATGTCAAATGCAGTCACACTGTCATCATTAAAACAAATAATTTCGTGATAAGATAATAAATGTAAAGGATTATTTAAATCCAGCCCTAACTAATATTATTTAGGCATCTGTGCCGCCGCCGACTATTACTGATAAAAAAATAGAACTAGCAACTAGAAATGAATTGGCGAGCGAGTGTGTGCGAGTTTGTCGCTGGCCAATGAGCGAGTAGGTGACGGCGATGGGCATCGCTGAGCGACTCTCTTTGATAGCTCTTGTCTCTGCGACAAACGAGCTTGGTTGCTGAAATTTGCAATGTGAACAACCAACGATCAACAATTATGTCTCTTTTATTTACAAAAGACCTACTATTTTTTGGAATGTTTCCCAAAAAAAATAGTCGACAGCAAGGCCTTTCCTCGTCGGCAACGGCACATGTACCTGATGTGCTAATCGTAGGTAGGAATTATCTATTTATAGTCAACACCATACTTAATTTGGTCATAGCTTTACATTACGTCTCAAAAGTATCAGTGAACTTGGCCTTTTAGAGTGTTCACCCTTAACGTGTATACTCAAAACAGTGACTGCTAAAGTTGAGGCACGCTGTACATGAAATGTCAGCGTTGGCAGATAATTGACGCGAAACTTTACACTTAGTTAAAAGCAAAGTTAGTGTTATGTTAGAATTAGTTATGTGAGAATTGTGAGGTCCTTTTATGCTGAATTTGATTATAAAGACTTTAATATTGGACAAGACATCACTGTCAGGAGAAGCATGACGTCGTCGTGAGCAAAACAAGATTTTAATCCACTTCAAAAAATGGGATTCTGTATTCGACTAGTTATTTAAATTTGGAAGAATTGTGGTTAACATTGGTGTTGATTGGTCGCTACAGGTACAGGCTAAAACCAAACCACACAAAATAAGCAAGGTTAAAGGTTTTCAAATATTTTTTACGATGACTGTACATGTTTTCAGGTACACAGATTGAAAAAATCCCACACAGATTGAAAAATTCCACAAAACGTTTATTTGGATAAATCTTTTTCATGTAAAACGTGTAATAAAATCTTAATTAAACTTTGTTAAAATTTCAACCGATCTACTTCCCAAGTGTAAAAGAACATGATTAAAGCAAATAAAACATTGAAAGCGAAAATAAATTAACTGTAATGAAGTGGTGCCCGGTCACTCGCAGGCATAATTACTTGCAGGCGTTTCGAATAACTGGCATAATGTTCGAATAACTCGAATAATTGGTGTCACTTCATCGCCAGTGCTGTTTCCAGCATTTATTGCGTAATGACATCAAAGGCTTTTGGTTGTGCGTATTTTCGTTGGGCAGCTGGTAATTTTGCTATCGTTTTTTATATTTTTTATCCATTTTATAAAGGGTGTAAAAAGACTCTTAACGAAACCGAAAGGCACTTGTTTTCCCCATCATTGCGATCATTTTTTTTTTGTTATAGACCATACCTAGGAATATTAGAGATATTGGGGGTCAAAGTTCCAACTATTTCACAAGATTTTTTAATAAATTATGCGTTTGGGGTGAAAGGATGTTTGTTTGTGCAAATCCTTGTTGCCATTTTTATCCAAAACTACTAGTCCGATTTTGATGCAGTTTTCAGCTATGGGTTCGGGTTTGATTGGTGCATGTTTTTAAATAGGTGTTACGGTGACAACTCACCAGGGGGCGTTGCAGCAAACATTTGCTTGTGCACAACCAAAAAAAGTAGTCCGGTTTTGATGCAGTTTGTGGTTGATTACTGTGGGTCCTTAAATAGATGTTACGGTGGTAACTCACTAGAGGGCGCTGCAGTAATAAAACTAGCAGAGATGTATCTTCCATTCGGGCGAATGCCCGGGGTGACGCGTTAAGTACGTACATAATATCTATGCTCTCTAAAAAGTTAAAAATAGATAGAAAGTGGTTGCGATTAGAAAGTAATTGAAAAAGTATAAAATAATTTAAAAAACCCAACATGATAAAAAACCCAAGAATATCTGGGGGCTGCCAACACTAATTTAAATTCATCGTACATAAAAATAAGTATCATCATCAACTTCTAAAGGTCTCCACTGTAGAGGCAAGGCCTACCAATTTTAAGGGTGTAAGTATAGCTCTAAAAAATCTCAAGTTATTCACGTTACTATACGTATAAAACTGCAAAACTATTTCATTTAATGGCAGCCCCCGACGGAAATTCTTGGGTTTTTTTAAGTTGGGTTTTTAAATTATTTTATCCTTTTTTTCAATTACTTTTTAACCGTCATGAGTTTTTTCAAAATTTTGCTTTTTTTAATGTAAGAACTTTTCTTTAAACACCTCCACGACCTCCACACTATTTAATTCATCCATCAGCATAATGTTTTGAGTACGTTACATTGAGTCCCACCGTAAACGCTATTTTCATAAAAAAGTCGTTTCCCAGCAAAAAAATTACGCAAAAATGATTACTAACTATGGACTATCAAATCAACAGTCTTAAAAATAAGTCTTTGACAGAGTAAAATTGCCAATTTTGACACAAAATATTTGTATGATCACGCTGCCAAAAAGGGGAAACATTTTTGTAACTTTCAACGAAACTTTTCAAAGCTTTCAGGTAACTTACATCAAAACAACATATTACTTGAGTTCTCCAAAATCGTTTTATTATGGAGATAGACTGCCACTTTGTCAACGCCCTTTTCTGGTTTACATAAATATAGTTTGTGTGACGGAATTCGCTCGCACCCTACAAAAAACACATCCTCATCATAACCAATTTGACCTTCGCAATTAAAATTCATTAAAAAGTTAGAACACCTCGGCGAAATCAAATCAATCAAAGTGCGAGAGAGCGGGCGGTGTAATGAGAATTTTGAACTAACGACCGATGTGAACGGGCCTTAATTAATGGATCCTGTGTTAAGTTGCTGATAATGATGGATGGGTGTGCGGTGGCAGGTCAGGGGATGTGCTGTGTTTTAGAAGATGTGAAGTGAATTTTATTGGCTCTATCTGCAGTTGCTAAGTTTGGCACCTGGTCAAGAAACACATTTTTTTTTTATCGACTAAATTTTTCCTAAATTTAGGTCCACCCACGAATCTGAAATGGCGGGTAGGACTCTTAGCAAGACGTGGTGATGACAGGTGGAGTTGAGGCCTCACTTCATGGTTACTGAGAGACGGTAGAAGAAGTGTTATCCAACCAATAAGAATAAGAATAATTTATTTAAAAAGTAGATATTACAAAAGTGTAGTAACATTTAGGAGAATTGTATAATTAGTGCATAAAAGTAAACTATAACTACAGTATAATATAACAGTTGCAAGTAACAAAAATGTCGAATTCAAATGTTAGGTAGCGACCTGCCTGATCTAGGTTTATTTAAACCTGTGTTTCAGGCCATCACTTTACATTGTATAATTTAATTAGGGTAGTAGAAGCTTCAAAATAAAATAAAATAAATCTATTAACAACTATGACAAAAATCAAATTGGTACAACAACCTTAAATTAAACATTAAAACTAACTTAAGTAATAATAATCAAACTAGGACTTCTAGAAGTTTTTCTGTATCCGTGTAATTAAGTGTTGCCAAATAATCTGATATTACAAAACTACATTTCCTATAACTTAGACTAAAAAGTTTAGTTTCTTGTTGAGTCTATTATACAGAAAAGGTCCTAAAAACACATAAAATCGACTAGCAAAAGCATGTCTAGTTTGAGGCTTTGTGAAAACCAGGTCTTTCCTTCTCCTATCGGAAGGAACTGGGTCATAGGGAAGGGTAAAGTGCTGCTGTAGTATAAAGTGAAGAATAAATAATTGCCGTACTGTGAGCACATTACATGCTTTGTAGAGCAGCTGTGTTGGCAACCTAAACGGACGAAAGGTACCTTTAGAATTGCTCTTTGAGCACGTTCTAGAGGGAGAAGAATCGAATTTCCTGCGCCACCCCAGGACGTTATGCAATAGGTTAGAATAGACTGACACAACGCTAAATAAACCTGTTTTATTAATTTATAATCGGCTACATTACGTTACTTAAAAACATAAACTAGTTTGCGCACTCTATTTATTTATTAAAATCTCTTACAACTATCATTACAGGTATGTCCCTAATGCGATAGCTTGCTCTCAAAACTAACCAAACAAGAAAACGCCGGTATACCGTCCGGGCCCGATGAACGCTTCGGTTTCAGGCGCTCGAGTGCACATCTGACGTCCTCCAGACTAAGTGCATCAAGTTGTACCCGCGCACTGCTCGCCGCTCCCGCCGCCGCCGCCGCTTGAGCGTCTAACCGCGGCGGCTGATCGCTGTAAATCGATTCGAAAAAAATCGCGAACTGCTTAGCACACTCGTCATCCGATAAAAGCTCACCATCTTTTTTAATTGTTTTCTTGGTTACTGCACTTTTCTTTGATCGTATGTATTGCCAGAACCACTTAGGATCTTTAGCAAAGTGACACTGGATTTTATGTTGATGGACTTTGTGAGCAGTTTCTATAGATTTTTTAATAAGCGCTCTGTATTTTGAATATTCTACATAATCACTACTAAGTTTAGTTGATTTAAATATCTTGTGAAGTCTAGCTTTAGTTCTTAGGTCCCTTATTATTTAAATGTACCGCGACTTTGGATTAGGCTTTTTCCTGGGAACACACCCATCCAAAATGGTATTGAGATTACAGTAAAATAACTCCATAATTGCTTCCAAATCGGTCATCTCATACATGCTTCTCCAATCCACCGACCCTAACTTTGAATACAGTAATTCGTAATCTGCTTTGTAAAAGTTCCACTGCGGTCTAATATTACGCGCACATGAACCGGGCGTACCAGCAGGGGAAGCAGCGGGGTCGGGGGCGGCGGGCACAGCCGCGCTCGCGGGCGGCACGCGGACCGCGAGTGGCGGGTGATACGCGTCGACCGGCACGAGCGGCTCATCCGCCGCTACTACCGACACCTCACCGTAAAAACCAGAACTTAAAACCAAATCAAGCTGCCTATTTAAACAATTGGACACATTATTGCTTTGAGTGAATTCGCAAAATGATACGAAACATTCATAATAATATGTAGTACATATCTAGTACATAGCAACTCGATATGTTTACGGAAATTTAGATTGGAGTCAATTGTGACACCAAGATATTTCAAATGGTCAGCTTTTTCTAAAGTAGGGCAAGAACATGCAGTGTCAGCGTACGTGCTACAGGTATGCGCGTAAATGATTGGGTTAGTAAGCGGTGTGTTAGTATTTCTCATTGTAAATGAAATGTATTTTGTTTTATCAGCATTTAGTGTTAGGAAATTATTCTGGAGCCAGTTAGATACAATGTTGAAACCATTCTGAGCATGTTCATAGGCCTCAGCTCTTGATTTAGCTGCAAACAAAAGAGCAGTATCATCTGCATAAGACATTATAACACCATTTTCGAGTGGCAGGCTGCACAGGTCATTAATATAGATTAAAAATAATGTAGGACCTAATATGCTGCCTTGTGGAATTCCGAAACAAGTATTAAAAAGATCAGAACTTGTATTCGGACCAATTTTTACACATTGCTGTCGATCGCTAAGATAATCAGATAATAGTAGAAGCTGCGCTCCTCTTATCCCAAGTGTTTCAAGCTTCTGCAAAAGACTAGTGCAAGAAATAGTGTCAAAGGCCTTGGCAAGGTCTAGAAAAATACCAACTGTATGCATACTATTATCTAGATTTGTAGAAATGTAACTAATCAATTTGTTTACTGCTTGGCTAGTTGATTTTTTAGGCCTAAACCCAAATTGATTATCTGAAAGAAGTTTGTTATCTTCCAGGTATTTTATCAGTCTACTGTTTATGATTTTTTCTAAGATTTTTGATAGACCCGTTAGTACTGAAATGGGTCATTTTGTCTCCAGACTTGAAGATAGGTGTGACCACAGACTTTTTTAGCAATTTTGGAAATATCCCCTAGATAAACATAGCTGGAAGATGTGGGTAAACGGAGGGGCCAGTAGGTGTTGAAATCTTTTAAGTACGATATTGGGTATATCATCCCACCCAGTTGCGCAGACATCCTTTAAGCCGTTTATTATTCTAACTACTTCGTTGACGTCCGTATCTAATAAAACAAAAGAATTTAACAATGGGACTAACAATAATATATTGGGATTAGATTTCTCCAAAAACTGGTTTGGTAACCACTCCCTGTCAAATAGCCTCTCAGCCTTCTTAAGTTCTCAAAATAATTATGTAACAAACAAAATCTACCCATTACGAGCTATTTACACTCCCACTAACAAACGAACCATTTTACCTGCATCGCGTAATCCTAAAGCTGAACTGGAATTCGGGCAAAAAAAACTCCACTTTCCCTGTCCAACTTTTTTTTACACAAATCTCCAAAATTTCAGCAGTTATAAATCTCAGCCTAATTTAAAATCTGCTCGCTGAATAACTTTGAAACTTGCCTAAAATAATTATAATTTAGTATTTAATACTAAAATATCTTTACTTAGAGGCCCAAAAGGTTTTTAACTAAGTTAGGAATCTCGGAAGCTAAGAGAATTAAACTGGAGTTTAGTTTACAAATGCCATTAATGTGAGAGCACTTTGTGTTTGGACGAACGCTTTGAATTTGATAAATTGAAGCCTCTGAAGACCGGAGATTAATACCAATGAGCCTTTTAAATTATTATGTTTGTTTGAATTATGTACGCGTGAACTTTCAGCCGCAATGAATAGTGGAGTGTTAGGTATGGCCGAGGTTGATTTTATGAACGCACCAAAGTGGAAATTGCTAATTATTATCGTCACCTTATCATAGAGGAGGATATTGAGAGAAAAGTATTAAATAATATATAGAGATGGACAACCACATCATTCTGCGTCTGAAATGGCACCGAAAGACTTCATCTTACAGAAAAATCTGTAGGGTCTAGATTCCCAGACCGCACTTTGATTTCACAAAATAAAGTATTTATTTCTTACGAAGTGAAGCCCTCATTCTGTTTTCATTTATGGTGATTTCGTGGAAAAATGTTTTAAATTCTAACATAATTGATTAGAATTTAAATCATTTTCGATTTCCGAAATCACACGCGGTAACCACAATTTTATCAGGGTTATTTCACAATATCAAGATAAACACAAGGGATTAAGATACTGATAACTGATTGGATAACAACAACAAGTTTATGGCAGGAAGTCAGTAGTCCGTGGCGATGGAGACGAAGCACTTGATACTTCTGTGTGCGGCTGTGGTGGGCCTGGTGGAGGCAGGGAAACATGACATGTACTCCAGGTAAGATTGTTCTGGATTTTTTTATTAGAAGTTCTGGTGGCATAGTAGGTTCAAACCAAATAACCCAAACAGACGCTTTAGTTTGTGCAATTTATTTCATCAAATCCGGTCTAGGTAAAATATTCAGAGGAAATCGTCATTTCCTAGAACATATTGACAACTGACATTTGAAAAACTGCACTGCACCCGCATGTTCATCACAAAAAGGTTTGCGTCCCAGCAATGGGAAAGCTCTAAACTGATCATGGCAGCAAGTCTCTGTTACGTAAATCCGCTAGCTGTGAGAAGCACAGGAACATTCGTTGTGGCTATAATGATAACACGGCCTCTTTAACAGATTGTTGTTTTCAGTTATCTTTCAGTAATTTTTATAAATGATTTTTGACGTGACGATGTGTAACGTTAGCATCAAACACTGCTCACCAATATAACCTCTGCTACTTCCACAGATATTCAGTCTACAATGTCCAAGTCCGCGATAAATCTGACCAGAAGCTACTACATGAGCTGGAAGACCAACTGGACCTGGACATCTGGCAGCACGGCGTGGCCGGCATCAGGGAGGCACAGATCATGGTCAAGCCGGAGAAGAAGGCGGAGTTCCTGATGGCCTTGCATGTTCATGGAGTAGATAACTCTGTGCATTTGGAAGATGTTGCTGAGTTAGTCTTAGATATCTTTCTGTTTGGTCTTTGAATGATGTTGTCAGAGTACTTGGTACAATGAACTGCTCTGTCTTGCAATAAAGTCGTCTTCAGTGTTCGTCTTAGAAGGATATACCTACACTGACCATGTTGGTTCTTCATACAGTTATACCAATGACATTGCCAAATTAAATACGAAACATAAAATATTTATGCAAGTAAACCTAAGAATGAATTTTAAAATGCATGATTTTTGTATCCAAATTACCACCATTTCTCTAAAATCTAACAGTCTTTTAACACGTGACAACACCACCTATGTTCGATTGTCAATTGTTTGTTTATGCCGTCACTACCCGGTAAGCGATAGACCGGAGTGTCACCGTGTACCTGTGTTTCCTTATTTTAGTACATTTTATGTAATTATTATCAGTTATATTTTTCCTTCTTATCCAAATAGGATAACATAAATAGAGTCTAATCTCGATACCTAAAATTGCCTTCACGGATTGGACAGGGTTTTTTTTTAACATAATATCTTCAGTACGTATTACTTAGAACAATTTTGGTTGCACTTGAAATATTTAAAAGATCCGCTGAGAGTAACCACAATAATATTATAATTTCCAATTTGTTTTGTAGAGGCTTCGAGGAGCACGATCGTCAGATGGCCACATGGAGGTCCACGAGGACCAACAGGATGATATTCCAAGACTATCCGCGATACGCTGAAGTAAGTAGTAGAAATTACTTTCTGCAGCTTTTAAAATATTATGAGCCTGTTGTTACAGTGCAGGTCAAATAATTTGAGCCCAATCCGCCAAGTCTAATTCATCATGGTTAAGTTGAAAGTAAAATATTGAGCTTCTGTTTATTTCAGAGGGAAGAAGGTACCGCTCTATAGAATGAGTAATGCCGTTTCAGTGGTTCCGATGCTAAAATACAGCATTTTGTAAATGTGCCTGTAACAATAATACATCATTATTATTCCATTACAGAGTAGCATTGTTTGACGACCCGATTGGCGCAGCGGTAGTGAGGCTGCCTTACGTTCTTAGGGTGCCGGGTTCGAATCCCGGTCGGAGCAAATCGACTAATCCGTAGAATAAAGTCCGATCTGTAGGGTTGATAGTTTTCAGTAGAGGTTAGAGAAGTTGTTGACTTGTGTAACTCTTAAACGGTGAGACTTAACATTTAGATTTTTTGGTATGTTGTAAGAACGCCCAAGCCTAGTTAAATGCTATATAGCGTTTATTTCTTATCCTTTTATTTCACGAGATAGTGAGTCCCATATCAACATAGGACGTTTTATGGCGTAAGAGCGGGGGTCCGTTATGAACATTATACGTTGTTTTACGGAGACGTCTGAATTAAGTGACGCTCTATATTAACATGGGTCATTTTTTGTTGGAAATACCCATCCCTTATAAGTCCTTTGTGAATAACCACCTTGAAATGTTTACCATAATGTTAGCCAAATTATGACTACCTTGGAATATAACTGAATAAAAAATTAAATGAATATATAAAATCATTTATTAATGAAACAAAAAACTCAAAATAGATAGCAAAAAGTATTAGATGGCATCACTTTGAACAGCAATCACATCACAGTTAGGTACCTACGGACTTAAAATTAGCAGTCTAAAAGTTATAGATCTATGCACCTATTAGAACAATGCGCGCGCGCATGAAGTATTTTAAACTTAGCACTATTATAAAATCAACTATAACATTTTTTTATTATTAAAAATTACGTTTAGTCTTAATAATTTTACTAATCAGAAGCATCGTGACCTAGACGAGGTATTATACGTCTCAACAACAATCAAACTGTACGTATACCTCTGCCTTGATGGCTTAATAGTTAAAACTTAAAATAGTAATTAAATGACATAACGTATCACAGCATGGCTGCATGGTAACTAGGTAACCTACATGACTACGGCATGGACTTCATCATAACGACGGAAAATACGTTTATGAAGATATTTAAACTTCGCACTAGTTAATTGAAAATAAAGCATAATTATAACAACCAGCCTTCATAGTATTATCGAGAGATATATAGACGTGGGGGAGCACATAATATGTACTTAGCAGCAATTAAATTATACATAGGCAAACATTAAATTACTTAGTTGAGTTCTCATTATAATTAACATTGTTTCGCTAAATCTACTGATTATAAACTACAAAAAGAAAAAAAAGAAGCAACATAAAAGAAAAAAGAAAATTATTATTTCGATAGGTCATCATCCGATTCTTCAGAATAATCAACAGTGGTGTGATGTAGCAAAGAGTTAAAGTATGGATAATACTCTAAGGGAATTACTTCTGAGCGGCAAATATCCATTAAGTCTTTATAGTTAGCAAGAGGAACCACACTAGGTTCAGAATATGCAGGTAGTTTAGTTCGTACCGAGGTCTTCGTGTTAAGAAGTTCGTGGTAGTGTGATTCTAACTAACTGTTTTCTATTGTTTTCTAGATATGACCTGACTCAACCTGATTAAAATATTTTAGTGATTCGCGGTCATTAAAATATTATAATCAGGTTGAGTCAGGTCATATCTAGAAAACAATTAGTTAGAATCACACTACCGTCTGCATGAACTTCTCGAATGTTACTTCAGTTAATCTTTTTGCCCTTAATAATGTCTTTCATCCAGACCTTGTTATTAGCAAGACATTTAAAGTCAAATACTTCATTCTGGGTTACGTTGCGGACAACATAGGGTTCTCCTTCGTTCTTGGCCGATCTAAATATAAAGACTTAATGGATATGTGCCGCTCAGAAGTAATTCCTTTAGAGTATCATCCATACTTTAACTCTTTGCTACATCACACCACTGTTGATGTTTCTGAATAATCGGATGATGACCTATCGGAATAATTATTTTCTTTTTGTGGTTTATAATCTTTTGGGCGCCTCTGTCGTTTTCTAGTCGTTTTAGAAGTCACGGTGCGATCGCTTGAGTGAGAAGTAGCAGGCGAATTCATGGTGCGAAATGGCGATGACGAAATCACAGAGAAACTGTTTAAATGATTCGGGCAGAATGTGCTATCGCAGATCGAATGGACGTTAGTAGGAGACGGCATAGGAGTTGGCACTGACAGTTCCAAATTAACCGGGGTAGATCTGTGGTGAGAAACTTCTAACTCTTCAATCTGTATTAATGGTGAATTTTCGAAACGAGAAGGCACATCCAAAGAAAATGTACTAGGTTGATTTCGGTAAGCATTCTCGGCAGATGGATCAGACATGACATTCTGTATTGAGCCGTCGCAGGTAATTTCTTTGGTCGCACTTCTCGCCATATTATATGTCAGCTAGTTCCTGAATGATTTCTTCTGCACCAGAAGGCAAAGGAAACGTTTGTCGTATCATGGCGTTGTCATCAACATTCACAACTGTAATTTAAAAAAAAAACTAACTTATTATAGGTATTCATAGAATACTATTTATATTAAGAGAAATATACCTAGCAATTAATCAAACAAATCTCAAATAAAAAATCTTTATATTTAACGATATTTTTAATTGAACAACGTCTTAGCTGATTTCATTATCCCAGTAACAACGTCCCATCTTAATATCGAACCCACAAATCGTTTCAAAGGTTCCGTAGAAAAACGTCCCATATTTACAAAAAACGCTTAGAAGTTCAATAATGTTCGTATTAAATTGCCTTATTATTTCATAAGACCTGTACTTTTTACTGTTTATTATTACAGAAAGAATAATTACCCTGTGAATATGCATTAAAGCCAATCGTATTTTCGCACCAAAAATGCGTTTCTGTACCTCTCCGTCAAAAAACGTCCTATATAAAAATCGATCGCCCACAACTGTTTACTGAGCCAAAAAAGCATATAGACATTATGTTCATTAATTTATGAACTGTATAGTGTGTATCACGAAATAGTATAACTGAAATCGTCAACCCCCTTCTTCCAACAAACAGCGGCCGAACTGACGAACGGACGGGGCGCCCGCGCCGCCACCACTCTCCGCGCGCCGTCCCTTGGTCACTTCATGCGTTTTTACGCGGAGATAATGTCAGATTGAACGTTATTCGATTCTATATTTCCGAAACTAAATAAGATACAAAAATTCTAAAAACGCACGTCTGTAGAGTTCGTATTCCTTAACTCGTCTAGCTATTTAACTCGTTTTTGCTCCATGATCACATCGGACTCTGTTCTCCGGATAAGTCGAAATGTTTGTGTGATGAGCATGGACATTTGTTTCCGAGTCATGGATGTTTATATGTATAATAAGTATATATTTACAAACAAAAAGTATCTATGTAGTATATCAACTATCTGGTGTCCACGACACAAGCCTCGTTGCTTAGTGTGGCACTAGATGGCGCTGTGTGTAATGTCCAGCAATATTTATATTTATTTATATTTATTGTGCATGTGTTTTAATAGAGTAAATTACACTGACCAATTAAATTGCTCTCAGTGGCCCAGTTAGACATTATTTATTATTGTTTTCAGAAACATGTTTATAATTTTAGTGATAAATCATAAACTAACAAAATTCATTAATACTCCCCTAATCCGATGTTTGCGTGATTTAACCCCAAAACGAAACCAATGCTAGTTCACAACTGAACATTATCTACATATTAATTTGTGCGTTAAAAGCTTTGCGGGTTATCCCGAACTAGTTTGTAATACGATTCCGATGCCGCGTAGTCATTATAAATGTGTTTCTATTATTTTGTTATAGATACATTGGTTCAGTTTTAGCCTGTTTTAGTGAAAACGCTTTTGACGCTTCAATAATCGGCCTATTACTGTTGCATATTTGAATGGTTAGTCGTTCATCCTTATGAGCTAAACGAAGGCCACTGCAGAGCATAATCCCCCCCCAAGCGTCGCCATATATAGCCTGGCGTTGTGTTTTTGGCAGACAGATTCCCGTGTTCCTCCCAGGTGGCAGGCCCCCACACCGCTGTGCCGTCCAGTGCCATGGTCGCCACTCGAGACCCTTCCTTCCTTTCTTCTGTTCTGCGAGCAATGTGTCCACTTAGTGACTGTGTCATTATCATTCTGTAATATGAATTAAGATTATTGTTGTTTCACAGGTCGATGCGTACTTGGACAGAGTAGCCGCTCAGTATCCTAACTTGGTAACTCTAGTGAACGCTGAAAAAAGTTTCGAACAACGTAACATCAAGTATTTAAAGGTTTGTAATGAGCTATGGAGATATCAATATTATTTTATGAATAGTAATTTAGCTTTGAGAAATATATTAAATGTGTATAGTAGTATGTATATCCTTATTCACACTTCGCTAACTAAACTACGTATAACACCCTAAAAGATACATTCATACACTCCAACATACATTAATACACGACACTACACTTACGCGTGTACCATTATTTTCCCATTTGTAACCGACTTCAAAAAGGAGGAGGTTCTCAATTAGATTGGTATTTTTTAGGGTTCCGTACCCAAAGGGTAAAAACGGAACCCTATTACTAAGACTTGGCTGTCTGTCCGTCTGTCCGTCTGTCCGTCTGTCCATCTGTCCGTCTGTCCGTCTGTCCGTCTGTCTGTCACCAGGCTGTATCTCATGAACCGTGACAGCTAGACAGTTGAAATTTTCACAGATGATGTATTTCTATTGCCGCTATAACAACAAATACTAAAAACAGAATAAAATTAATATTTAAGGGGGGCTCCCATACAACAAACGTGATTTTTTTATAATAATTGGTACGGAACCCTTCGTGCGCGAGTACGACTCGCACTTGGCCGGTTTTTTTAATTCTGCTTTTATTACTATTTGTTATTATTTTTAATCTGATTGTCTCTTTGTGATCTTCTTGGTACCAAGAATGATGAAAGATGTTCTCACAAGATCGTCTCTAAACCTTTATTGTTTTGCTGTGGGTGGTTGGGGGGGGGGGGGGGGGGGGGGCTGGTGACCTGATAATTGAATTGAATTGAAAGATCACACTACACCCTTTTTCGACCGTCCTCAGATTTCGACCACCAACTTCGAAGACAAGAGCAAGCCTATCTACGTGATGACCACGATGATCCACGCGCGAGAGTGGGTGACGACTCCAATTGCTCTCTACTCCATATACAGGCTGGTTGAGAGTCTAAGGGCTGAAGACAGGGATGTGCTGAACGATGTGGACTGGATCATCTTGCCATTGCTCAATCCTGACGGCTATGAGTACACGCATACTAATGTAAGTATTCTTCACAGCCTTTTTGGTCTGGACGACGCGCGACGCAAGCACTACCAAAATATGGGTTCTCTTCTAGCTAAACTTTTCAGGAATTATTTTAATTGAATATTTCCTGCACCATAAAAAGGTGAAATGCGAAAGCATTATAGCAAGGTCAAAAATATTAAATTGTCGAACGTCACTTTTTTTAGGCACGTCTTTGGCGCAAAACAAGATCATTCAATACTACCAACCACCCGTCTTGTTACGGAGTAGATGGCAACAGGAACTTTGGCAAGGACTGGGCTACCATCGGAGTCAGCACAAACCCTTGCTCGGACATCTACCCTGGGCCCTTTAAATTCTCCGAAGTTGAGGTCAGGAATGTGAAGGACATTATGGAGGAGTACTTCGACAGGATTCAGTTGTTCATGGACATTCACAGTTATGGGAAGTACGTGACGTTTGGTTACGGGGATGAGAGCCTACCAGAAAATCGTGCTCAGCTGCACCATGTTGGATCAGCCATGGGCGCAGTGATCGATGCGAGGAAGCTGGCTCAAGCTAACTATTATCTGGTGGGGAACAGTGCCATCTTGATGTACAATACATCTGGATGTGCCCAGGATTATGGACAGGTTAGTTGCTCATATATATATTACTACATCAGCCCATAACGTCCACTGCTGGACATAAGCCTCTCCCATGATGGGAGGAATTTGCCGTAATCTCCACGCTTGGCAGGCGGATTGGAGATCGCAGTGATGACAGACTAACATAAAACGTTGCTGCCCATTCACTGGTCTACGGAGGCGCAAGGTGTTCTGCCTCAAACATTAGTCGCCTTTTACGACACCCGTGAGTGTAATGGGTTGGTTCTATTCTACTCTGCCGGATTGGTATCCGGGAATATAACAATTAGCCGTGTGGTCACGGCTAATTGTTATATTAGCTATGAATAATGTGAACACAGAAGAACACCAGTATGTTCTTATTTTTACTTAAAGCAGAGAGACTCATTGTTCAGAATAAGCACTTTGCACACTACGTGACCACGACAAAGATTTTTGGCCGCAGAAGTTCTGACCAGGAAATAAGTTTGGTCGCAAGGTCAGGTGTCCGACCAACTTCGTATACAAGACTGGTTATGCGATAAGTCGTGGTTGTGGCTGCGTAGTGGGTGAGGTCCCTAAAGCACCAGCGGTCAGTAAAGGCTAAAAAATAACAGTATTATTAAAATCTTAGTTCGCTTTCCAATAGTAGTATACAGTATTCCCCCGGAAAACGTATTTGATTATTATTCTCATTTAAAAATATCCAACTATCTGCATTTGACATTTTTAATCCACTTATAATCTTACAATGACGTCAAGTATTCAGATTCAAAGTTATGATTATCATTAGTCTAACAAACTTAACGTCGTCGTGTGTTGCTTGTCTTTGATAATATTATTAATAATACGATAACAATAGACTATCAGGCCTCCCCATCTTCTTACAGCTGTCGTCAAAATATCTAAACGGATTGTACCTGTAGATTTATCGTAGTGAATACAAACTGGAAAATGGCAGATTATAGACCAGTCCCGCACTCCATGTCAATGCGGTGATATGACTCACTAGATTTTCTAAGTGTTCATACAACTTCATTGTTGAAGAGCTAATTAATGCCCCTGACGCTGTTAGTAACTTGACCACCTACTGGGCTCAATTTACCCAAAGACTCCACAGAGAAGGATTATGTGTTTTGACGGTATTTACGCGACTGCAGAGAGGTTGGAGCAGGCACACGAAGCTGTTTGAACACTCTTTTAAGCCTTGTATTTACTTCTTGTAGCGTAAAAATATACAAAAACTACTGTAACACCGAGTACGACGCAATTAATTGAAGAACTAAAATCAAATTCTTGCTTATCGCTAAAATACTCCACGAGATGCAACCTGTCGGGCATTTATTGCCAACCAGACACAACAGGCGTCTGTTCGGTGGATCCTCCCTTTTCAACGGGGTATGAGGAACTTATGAAGTTCCCTGTTTCATAGACCCCTAAAACTTCAACTGCTAATAATCATTTCTCCTCCAGTATATAGGCCTTCCGTTCTCCTACACCCTGGAGCTGCCGAGCTACGGCTACGAATTCACAGTGCCTCCGCAGTACATGGACCAGATCAACGAGGAGACCTGGCCCGGCATCGCCGCCAGTGCCAGACTGGCCAGCGTCTACTACAAGGCGCGCTACAACGCTGCCACGACCACGCCTGCTCCTACCACTGCTGCTGTTACTGCGGACCCTGCTCCTGTCCCTCCTGCTGATACTACTGCTGCCCCTCCACCTTAGGTCGCTGACCCCACACATCGAGGAGACGTGACAGGTCATCGCTGGCAGGGTGACTCGGGTCTACTGCTGCTACCTTCTCCGCAAAATCCTGCACGAGTGAGAATGTATGAATGTATACGTTATGTATGGAGGATGACCGCAAGCAATTCTGTGTTATTATTGTTTCAAGATTCCCTGGAGTGTTTCGCAGCCGCTTTGTGAGTTAAGTTATTGCAATACCATTGTTTTTTTTTCAATATATTTTTATTTTTGTTAATTCGGTGTTTCTTTCATTTATTAAACTGGAAATTGGGTTAATAAAAGCCTATCAAATAACAAATGAATTAGATTTGACGTATTAATAAATTCTCAATAGTTAATAAAAATCTTCCGATGTCAGAATATAACAATATAGCACATTTTTATTGGATCAAGTAGCAATCAAGTCGTATCAATCATGTTAGTGGACCAAGGGACCTTAATATATCAATTATCTGTCAATTTGTGACAGTTGTAGCGGTCTCAGGAGATTGGTTCAGTTGCAGACTTTTCTTTTAAAAAGATAAAATATGAACCAATTGCTTCTTATCTAAAGACTAAAACTGGTAAATATTTTAATACTGTTTCGTTGTCGTGCAAAATAATTTTTTCTTTAAATTGCCTTAAATTATTTTAATTTTCACTACACTACACAGTAGATTACACCACCTGTCAAAAGAAAATTATAATTAATCATCATTTGCCCAGTTTTTTTCCAAATATTAATATATTTGACCCTAATGGGTCTTAGGGGTATTATTTTAAGCCGAGCTCGTCTCGTGCCTGTCTGACCTCCAGTTACTAGTTGTTAAAAAACACACACACCACGCTAAATTGCCGTGTTACATTATGCTATATCTTGGAATAAAACCACGCAAATTAATTAATTACGTGTTTATTTAGCTCTCCAGTACCGTGCTAGTCCACGCCACACACCAGAAGGAAGTTGCCAACGCACATAATAATAATCTTATACTACGGTATGACACTCTCCCCGCCTTTAAAAGTGAATGAATTAAAATTAATATACCTACCCACTACAGTAAACTTACCCTAACCTAACCTATCCTAGTAACTACTTATATATACTTACTTTGGGTTTACATTAATATACTAAAGTATAGCTACTTACATTTAAATTCTACATATGCTAAACTATGCAATTGATTGGCATGTCTTTTCCATTTAAATTCCTCTACTTGAACCAGGTAAGTAGTACCAGGCACTAGTATTTGAACAATACTACCCCTAGACCATTTCTTTCCCCTTCTGAAATCCTTCACCTTAACTTCATCACCCTCCTTTAAAGTCAGAATTCTATTTCCCTTTGCATAGCGTAGTTGTTTTTCTTGCGACTCAACTAAATTTTGATAGATGGGGGCTGGTCTTAGTAATGACAGTCTGTTGCGTAATTCTCTGCCCATCATTAATCGAGCAGGAGTAACACCACTAGTTTTATGGGTTGTGGTTCTATAATCGAAAAGAAATATGCCTAAGGCATAATTAAGTGATTTTCCACTGTTTATGATCTTAGTGATGTGAGATTTAAACGTCTCAAACCTTTCTGCAGCCCCATTGGCTGCAGGGTAGTGAGGGGGGGATGAAACTATGTTTAACACCTGTCGCCTTACAAAATTCTTGGAACTCGTGACTTGTAAAAGACGTGCCATTATCCGTTACTAAATGTACAGGAAAACCATAACGGATATACAATTACTTAAATTTTAGTATAGTTTGATGTTAGTCATTTGAAATGCCTCTGGCCACTTAGAATAACTATCTACAATTACCAGATACATTTTTCCTTGAAAGGGGCCTAAAAAATCTGCATAGATTCTATACCATGGTCCAGGGGGTAACGGCCAACACATTGATACAGCTGTAGAAGGATTATGTCTGTTAGTCAAACATAAATCACATGATTTGGAAATTTGTTCTATGGCCTCATTTAATTTAGGCCACCAAAAATATGCCTTTGCCATCTCAATCATTGTAGAACTGCCAAAGTGACAAATGTAATTCTTTTAATATAGATTCTCTTAAATTATTTGGTATGATAATTCTATGACCCCACATTACACAGTCACGATCTAAACTGATCTCATGCCTTCTTAAAAAATATGGTTTTAAGTTTTCATCTGTATTTTCTATAGGCCACCCATCACGACAATACATCAATATTTTTGACAAAGTTAAGTCTTTTTTTGTCTCTGTTTGTATTGATTTCCAATTTTGTGAAGCTAATTCTGACTCACTTAAATAATTAACCATTATGGTGTCATTTTCTTCCACTGCTAATCCGCTTATAGCTGTTATCTGTGATGGGTGATCTTGATAAATAATCTGCAGGATTTTTGCCTGTACCAATATGCTTAATTGTGTAGTTGAATGCTGACAAAAATATAGCATAATGCTGAAGGCGTTTGCAGCCATCTTTGGTATTGCCTTATGGGGTCCAAATATCCTCACCAATGCTGAATTATCTGTCTCCAGTTCAAAATGTCTCCCATAAGTGTAATTGTAAAACTTTGTAACACCAAAAAATATTGCCAGTGCCTCTTTATCTAAAGCTGTATATTTTTTTCAGTGTCATTTAAGTTTTTAGTAGCAAATGCTATTGGCCTAATTATGCTATCGGTACCTCGATTAGAAATTATAGCCCCCAGTCCATTTGAAGATGCATCACACGTTAGTACTAATGGAAGATCTGGGTTATAATGAGTTAAGCTTTCTGCGGATGCTAATTTTTCTTTAATAGATAGAAATGCTCCCTGACACTCATTGGTCCAGACAAATTTCCCCTTTTAAGTACACTCATAAAGTGGGTTTAAAATGGATGCCAAATCTTTCAGGAATCGCCCATAGTAATTATCATCATCTGCCTAGCCTTTTCCCAACTATGTTGGGGTTGGCTTCCAGTCTTACCGGATGCAGCTGAGTACCAGTATTTTACATAGAGCGACTGCCTATCTGACCTCCACAACCCAGTTAGTACCAGGTAATACGATACCCCTTGGTAAGACTGGTTGTCAGACTTTTTTGGGCCTCTGACTACCTAACGACTGTCAAAGATCTACAAATGACAGCCGGGACCAACGGCTTAACGTGCTTTCCGAGGCACGGAGGAAACTTGGTATGTATTGTGTGGTCACCCATCCACAGACCAACCTAGGCAAGCACGGCTTAACCTAACGATCGACCCGAGCGGCTGTTATTATTAAGCCACGAGCTCCTCAATCGCCCATTGTAATTAATTTTACCTTAAAACGATTTTAACATAGTGAGATTTTCCGGTGGGGGCAATTTAATAATTGGGTCAATATTTTCTTTTATTATTTGTATTCCGTCTTTGCTTATTCTATATCCGAATACGTCTATACTTTTCCTGAAAAACTTACATTTCCCGGCCTTTAACTTAAATTCACATTCATTCAATTTTATTAGTACTTGCTCTAATGTATTTTTCATTTCTGTTTTTCCACACATGTATTATTATCTATAAAAACAATTACATTGGGAATGTTTGCTAGTTTTTGTGGCATCAGTCTTTGGAAAGAGCCCGGCCCAGTGCTGACTCCATAAGGCAAGTATTTATATTTGAATGTTCCAACTTCTGTAACAATAACTGTTAAATCTTGGGATGCCTTGTCCAGTGGCGCCTGTATATAGGCTTCCTTTAAATCTAGCTCACAATAATACTCTGCATTTCTTAATTTGTTAAATACATCTTCAATATGGGGCAATGGGAACTGATCTATAGAACACACACAATATACACAATACTCGTCGCCACTGCTATACTACTCTGTCAAGAAAGTACCGGGAAAAGATCAATAATACACAAAATGTCTGTTATTCATCCAAATTTATTTTATCACCTTCAAAGTATGCTCCTTTAGAAACGATACACTTGCGCCAACGAATGATCCATTCATCAAAACATTTTTTAAACGCTGCTTCCGGAATTGAGTTCAGTTCTCGCCGCGAATTCTCATTTATGTCTTCTATCGATTGAAAACGGGTGCCACGAAGTGGTAATTTGAGTTTAGGAAAAAGAAAAAAGTCAGCAGGAGCCATATCTGGTGAATATGGTGGTTGCTGGATGGTATTTGTTGAGTGTTTGGTCAAAAATTCGTTCACAATGATAGCCTTGTGCGAAGGCGCATTGTCGTGGTGCAAAATCCAAGAATTTTCTTTCCACAAATCTGGCCTTTTTCGTCAAATTTGCTCTCTTAAACGCTGCATAACGCTCAAATAATATTCTTTATTTACCGTTAGACCTTCCGGTAAGAATTCAGAGTGCACAACACCGCGATAGTCACGATATTTAGTAGCGATAGTTCGATATTTTTGTCCATTATGAAATTCGCAATACACACTTTATATGATATTACTAAAACCAGCACTGTATTTAATATAAATAACAGATGCAACTCAAACTCCGCGCCAAAATGGAAAACAGTTGTGCCAATCTAACAACTACAAAAAAACAAAAATTTGAATTTGGAACCATAAACAAAATCATCCATTCCCGATACTTTTTTGACTGAATGTAGCTTGGCATAAAACCACGCAAATTAATGAATTACGTGTTTATTTAGCTCTCCAGTACCGTGTTAGTCCACGCCACACACCAGAAGTAAGTTGCCAACGCACATAATAATAATCTTATACTACGGTTTACACACACACGGTGTACACATTACATAAAACTGTCCCCAAAAAGACAGTTATTAAAGTTGGGAGTCAGTTTGTGGAACAATTACATGATTTCCTTGACTTCCCTAAACGAAAAGGTTTCCAAGGAGTATTATCTGATAAAAAACTGGCCAAGTACAAATCGGACTCGCGTACGAAGGGTTCCGTACCATTACCAAAAAACTTTTTTGCAAAAAATAAAACCGACTTCAAAAAACACAAAAAAGTGAAAAATAACTTTAGCTTCAGAAGTCGGTGACCTTTGTTTGATTAACTTAGTTTTTTGTCACCGACTTCTGAAGCTAAAGTTATTTTTAACTTTTTTGTGTTTTTTGAAGTCGGTTTTATTTTTTGCAAAAAAGTTTTTTATTTTTCCATTTTTAGTTGTTCCCAAACAAATATTTGCCATGAATTCATTTGACATTGTTAACAATAGATGTCATGATAATAGGCGTATCCCCAATATATGGAACTTAACACACCTTTTTATTTTTTCGGATAGCAAATCATCAAATTACCCCCCGTCCCGCTCTGGGCGGAGCGGCAGGGAGTGTCAGACTTTTACTGACTAAAACCCATCCGTGTTCCTTTTTAGCCCTTTGTGTTCCATTCCAGGGCCGCAGTATCTCTATAGAACAGTCCCTTTTGCTGACATCTCTTTGAGGCGCGTGCGGAACATGAACGCGCTAACTTAACATACCTAACTGTCGAAATCTTGGTGTATTGTACACATCTGCATACCCCCTCAGAGCATACAGGCGTGATGTTACATCATTTGAGGCGCGCGCGGAACTCGATCGCGCCAACTTAACATACCCAACTGTCGAAATCTGGGTGTATTGTACACATCTGTGTACCCCCTCAGAGCATAGAGGCGTGATGTTACGTCATGATGTTGTATAAACAATAAACATCCAAGCGATTGCAACATTCACGGTAGATTTGCCGTCTATTTTTGAAGAGTTCCATTGTATATCTCCGAAGATCAGCATCAGATGTTCATAAAATTTAAATGGGACCACACGAGAGGCATCAGCTTTCAAATAAAAAAAGAATCATCAAAATCGGTTCACCCAGTCGAAAGTTCTGAGGTAACAAACACAAAAAAAATAAAAAAAATACAGTCGAATTGAGAACCTCCTCTTTTTGGAAGTCGGTTGAAAATCACGTTTGTTGTATGGGAGCCCTTAAATATTTATTTTATTCTGTTTTAGTTTTATATTTGTTATTATAGCGGCAACAGAAATACCTACGTCCACCTGTCATCACACCTGTGAAAATTTCAACTGTCTAGCTATCACGGTTCATGAGATACAGCCTGATGATAGACATACATATGGACAGTGGAGTCTTAATAATAGGGTCCCGTTTTTACCCTTCGGGTACGGAACCCTAAAAGCTATTACTAATAGGCACACACAAGCATTGGTTATGATGATAACGCTATCAATATGTGGTCGCTAGGAAACTGAATGAAACACAAACTGATAAGGGTGATAATAAAATAGTAGTAGTATATGTGTATTTAAAATGTTTATCTTAATCTTAAATAGCCAAAATAGTAATGAACTAGATTATTTCTTTGTTAAAATGCTTTCTTTTATAACTTGTCGCCCACTTGCTTGTATAGTCTATGCAACACTTCCCGTACTCATTAAAAAATACATTTAACAAGATAAACAAAATGTTGTGTTACATATTTTTATTTACTATTTATGTACACACAATAAACAACAGAGGAAAATACATTAAAAATATGAGTACATAGGAACTGCTTATATCTTAAGAAATTTCTGCCAGCAGACCTGAAAAAGCAGAAATGAAAAAGAAATGTAGACAATAGTGTGTGTGTGTGTGTTTTATGCATATAACCAGACTGACAAACCGTTGTACCAAGGGGTATCGTGTTGTACCGCCTTCCGTATGTGGCTGAAAGTCCGCACGGACTGATCTGATTATGATCAAGGGTGGGTAAGCCTTTGTTTTAAAGTAGATTCTAGTGCATGGAAGATAAGGTCACAAATTCTATAGAACAAAATATACCTCCGATCCTTTCCTCCCTTGTTCTCTCTTAATAACGCGTAGAGCACTTCAACTTGCGGGGCGACTGGCGGGAAATTAAAACAAAGGAAATACCAAAATAACCGTACCACAGATTAAAGAAAAAAACGCAAGGTGAGCGCGTGCGCAGCTGTTACAGATGACGTATGAGTGCGACGTTGCCGCTCCATGCTTAACGAGCCACGTACTAACAGTGTTCCTACTGTTGACACAGTGGAGCACAGTGCCTTCATTCTACGGTAAACCTTCATTGAATTTGAAGACTATGTATTTGAGAGATATCATTAACACGTAGGCGATAGAGACAAACATTCAACATCAAACATTTACGAAATCTTATCTCAAAAATGCAAAGCACGCAGTGAAGGACGGAAATACCAGTGCTCTGTCTCTTTTTCTCTCACGCAGCTCACGTAAGCCCGTCTCTTGCTCTTGACAAGGAATGTTAGCAGTCTGGTAGTTTGGTTTATCCATGCTTGTGTGTGACACACCTGTGCACAGTGTTTCTGTGTGTCACAGCTCAGTCTGTCAGTTCGCAGTGAGTGCACAGTCGCGTGCGCACCTAATGTTTACGTTTTTTATTTAGTTTTGCTGTGTTTTGACAAGTAATAGTGCAAAATGTTTATGTCATACGAAGTATTTGCCACTTTCGGCATATCTGCAGTAAGTAACGTGTTTCTTTTTTCCTTGTTTTTTGGTTATCTTTGTTTCAAGATATTGGTAAGGATGTTATTGGTTCTGAATAGTAATGAGGTTCGATTTGATGACTTGATCACGTTGCCTTCTTGTTCCAAATAATGTGTCAAAGTGATACAGTTTTATTTTAATTCCTTTTGCTTGTAACAGTTTCGTGTAATGTCTTTGTTTACTGAAAAAGTGGGCGTATTTGTAAAATATAAAATGCGGAGTTTTGATCATGTTTTTGGGACCTAGAACCTTGAAGGCTTATGTGTATAAATTAAGTTTCATTAATTGAATTTTATTAATAAAAGGCTGGGCAAGCTTACAAATGAAACAGCCAGGGAGCTAAGAAAGACCATAATATAGAGATATCTTTTTAACCGACTTTAAAAAGGAGGAGGTTCTCAATTCGATTGGTATTTTTAATACACGGCTCTGATTAGCAACTTGCTGAGGAATAACGTAGGTAGTGCATACATATTACTGCATTTTATGCACGTACTTGTTAGATAAAGTTTATACATTCATTCAATGTTTTCAACTACATTTCAAGTCATGTGTATGAATAATATAATTATAATTGTCATGATATTTTCATAACAATAGACGAGAGCTAAACGTGGTTGTAAAGAGAAAATGTTTGTAGGTACCTAAGGATCTCCAGTCTCTTCTAAAAACAGTAATTGACATTGTTAATATTCCTCTACTGAAATATCGCCCATAAGATGACCCTTTTTTTTTTTTCGGATGGGAAATCATCAAATGACTTCTCCCACTCTGGGCGGAGCAGGAGGGAGTGTCAGACTTTTACTGACTAAAACCCATCCATGTTCCTTCATCGCCCTTTGTGTTCCGGGGCCACGGTATCTCTTTCGAACAGTCCCGCAATCCCGGCCATAAGATGACCCTCTGACCTAAAACATCTCACCATTGAATTCCAGATCCTGTCATTCACACTGTCAGTAACCCTGCTACTGATCCTGGCCGCCAAGAAGGGACTCCTGCGCGTGGGCGCTGGCAGCAAGCCCGCCAAGTTCAACCCGCTCCTGCTGCCAAGCGCGCCCATCACGGCCAAGATCGTCGAAATGACGCCACTAAAGGATCATAGAGCGATTTAGATGGAGACAGGGATATGTAGAAAGAGAGAGCAATATTTTTTTAATTGCTCCAGGTTCTTTGAGTTTGACACTCAAAAAGTTTTTGTTAGTTTTCCGTCCATGCTCAGAATAGTCACAAAACATTCCAAAAATGAAATTATTGTAGATCTACAGCATGCATCAGAAAGGCGACCATCGAATTGAACAACGTCGAGTACTTAGATATTGAAAATTTGAATGTGACAGTTGTAATTTTTTCACGCCATTAAGATGTTGGTTCCAATAAGTGGTTCAGTTTGGTGGTGTGTACCACGCTGCCACTCAAATATGACACTTGATACATGTTGTATTGATCAACAACACAATTTTCTTTGATCATGTGTGATTGATAAAATGATTTTATTATTTTGTTACCTTCTGATAGTTCTAGTCGAACAGTTTCTTTCAGAAAAGGTTATTTTGGAGAGAAAGATGTAGGTAATGTCTATGTATTAATGAGTATTCTATTCTAAAGGAGAATCTCTTTTTTTCTCGTTTTCTTTGTAATTCTAGTTAATTCAGAGCATCAAGTAACTGTTCATTAATTAAGTTGGTTCACAATGTGTAATTTTGTGGGTCTGTGGTATCCAATTGTTATTGCTTCATTAGATTGTATCGTATCCATTCCCGATGTAACTTTGCCATCCATTTTGATAATTATATTTTATAGTATTCAAAATAGAAAGATATAATACCAAAATTTTTACACAGCTCATTTTCTAATTCCAGGGTTAGAATAATTATAGCGGTCTCAACACTAATAGCGATATCTTCCAGACAAAACGTTTGGATACTGTGTATTAAAATTATTATTATTTACCTTGTAGCCATAAATAACTCGCTCTGAGTTATCGTCATCATCAAAAACTAACAAACCTTCATAACCCTGAATTATTTTAAAATAATAAATATACCTAAAACAGTTTTGTCTGAGACGCAGGCATACCTACAGACGTTCCCCATTATATGGTGTCTATGTAACTAGCTATTATAAAATTATATCTATGTAAGAATCGATTAACTAATAATTTCTCCTGCATCTAATAATTATGATATACCATCAGTATTTAACCTACCATAATTACCAATAACATTCATTAATTATAATTATATTACGTGCTTCCCGTAAAGCGGAATAACTTAATTATTAAATTAACATACAAATTAGTTCGTAAGTGCCATAATATCATAATGATTTATCGATCAATGTTAATGTTTCTTCTTTGTTTTGATTGAGGAGGATGATGTTATTATGATCATTCTAAATCTAAATTGTTTGGATAAAAGTGTTTAAATACATTTTAAATTAAAAATTCACATTTTCTAGGAGTGGGAGGAGTAAAATATTGATTTAGGCACTGGTCCAAAATGTACTGAAATTGCGTTTTTGGCTTTAGCTTTTAGCTGAGCAATATTTTGTCGATTCATGAAAATACGAATCTTTTGATAATGTGGCTTGTCAATAATAGCTACTGTTTATTTTATAAAAAATGTTATATCTGTACTAACCAAATGAATTTCAGAAACGTATTAAGTATTTAACAAATAATATAGCATTAAAATGTGTGTATATAATGACTCGTTAAATAAACTTGTAAAAATAATAAATCTTTGGTGTTATTTTCTCCAGCAATAACTAAATGTTATGTGATATTTATTATTTATTTAGAAGCTTTTTTCTTACACCTGTTCCAAAAATACTGAACTGGTGAAATCTGGGTGTACTATTAGGTACACCTCTGCCGATTTCTTCGGGGATTCCAGGCGTTATGTTATGTTCTAGGAATCTATACTATATATTATATATAATATATATATATATATATAATATTATAAAGCTGAAGAGTTTGTTTGTTTGTTTGTTTGTTTGAACGCGCTAATCTCTGGAACTACTTGTCCGATTTGAATGATTCTTTCAGTGTTGGGTAGTCCATTTATCGAGGAAGGTTATAGGCTATATAACACCACGCAACGACTAATAGGAGCGGAGCATAAGTGAAAAATGTTGCAAAAACGGGTAAAATTTGTTCCTTTTGAAAGCTTTTTCTCTCTTATGTGACGCAGACGAAGTTGCGTGGGTCAGCTAATAAATAATAATAACCAATTTTATTGTACAGTGTACACAGTTTGTGGCACATCTAATATGTTTATGGGGCATGCGATTTTAACCTGTAAGAAATTGTTACACTAACCTCAGATAATGGTAGATAATTACTCGAAATATTTACAGTGTAAACAATTGTTGGTTGGCCAATATTTTTTTATTTTTCCTTTATGCCAATAAAGGAAAAATAAAAAAATATTGGCCAACCAACAATTGTTTATGCCAATAAAGGAAAAATAAAAAAATAAAATAAACCCGACTGTTGTGTACCTACTAATAGGTATATAACTAACGCTATTTCCAATGAGTTTTGTAATGAAGGATAATGTTATGAATATTGAGAAAAGTATAGTAAGTAATTATCACGGTAACACTTAGGGCCTCAAAATGGTACCGATTCCAGGACAATTATACCACTGTGACTCAAGAAGAGAAACTTAATCGAGTAGACAGTAAGTGGGCAATAAATTTTGGTTTGTAAATACAGCTGCCTACCACTGAAGAAAGTGTAGAAAGCATTATAGACTATAATACCTCATCATCTGCCTAGCCTTTTCGCAAATATATTGGGGTCGGCTTCCAGTCTAACCGGATGCAGCTAAATACCAGTATTTTACATGGAGCGACTGCCTATTTGGCCTCCACAAGCCAGTTAGTATACTGGGTAATACGATACCCCTTGGTAAGACTGATTGTCAGACTTTTTGGGCCACTGACTACCTGTAACGACTGTCAAAGGTCTATAAATGACAGCTGGGACCAACAGCTTAACGTGCTTTCCGAGGCACGGAGGAAACTCGGTATGTAAGGGTGGTCATCCATCCACAGACCAAACTATGCAAGCACGGCTTAACCTAACGATCGACCCGAGCGGCTGTTATTATTTAGCCACGAGCTCGACTATAATACTTAATAGATTAATATTTTGTTGCTACTTTATACACTTTTTGGGTATGTAATAGTTGTATGCTCTAAACTGGAGTCTATTCAAATAACCAACTGATGTTATTGCCACCTTAAATAAATAAATAAATAAATTAACCTTTATTTTCAGACTACAGTCCATAACTTTGTTAGTATTTTAGTGTTAGTAACAATGGTGCTTATGTAATTAGGTTAGTATTGTTAGTGTTTACAACTTAAATATTTATTTAGTTAGACCTAAGACAGTCCCCACCCAGTGTCTCTGGAAGGGGCAGTCAGGTCTAGCAGCAATCATCTTCAAAATGCTGTTGTCACTACCATGCAGGCGCTGCAGTAAGGAAGCCGCTTTCTTTCGCATGATAGCGTGAAAGCCATCTGTGCGAGCCTCTGCGAACATTCCCGATGCACTACAACGCCACGGCAGTCCCAACAACCTTAACATATATCAACTTTATACTACATAGTGTAGGTAAATTAAGTTGATTTGATGGTTATGGTTAGGTTTATTTAATTGTGTACTAAACTAAGTGTAGCGCTATCTGGATCTTATAAGTAGGTTTACATACCTATATTTAAAATACAGTCATGTATATTTTTTACTTTTTGGAATCTTAATTACGGAAGCAAAAAGCATCTTAACATTTAACGGCTTTCTACTTTTTGTTATCGTCATTTCACCTCTTGAAAAGACAAATATAACCTAGGTACGGATAATTCTATTATCTATTATGTGCCCGCTTGGAGGCGCCACGCTCTGAGGACTAAGTACACCACTTTAACTCCGTGTGACTAATGCGAGCGAAGTTCCCCTTTGTTTTCCAAAGGGTAATGCCACGGTCGCCATATATTAACAGAAGATGATAAAAAACTTTTTATGTGCCGTCCCTTGACATCGGGATCTCTCCGAGTTATGGGCCAGGGGCATGTTGCTACTCATATTTCATTTTTGAGGTCGAAATCGTCGGAACTTTACTTTTTTGGGCACATATGTTCCCGCTGTATTTTTGTTTTCAAAACTTTTTACGAAACCTAAATAGCGACCTGAATTTAAATTGGTTTAGGGAAAACTGTAGGTAAATGTTAAATATTGTTTTGTTTTCAGAACGTTTTGAAAAACGTTTTTGTTCTCATTTTTCCGCTGCAAATAACGACCATTATTGAGGCGCAATTATTCAGCTCTGTTCGGAAAACTAATACGAGCTTTTGTAAAATGGAGGTACCATTTTGTTTTAAATTTTACACTAGAAAATTAAAATAGAGGAGAAAAAGTGTTGGCAGTAGTTATTGATTAAATTAGAGGCAAATTGATTTGTGCGCACTCTCCGCCGACGTCGCCATCGTCAGTACAAATTAAGGGTCGAACATTTCCTCGGGACGTCTCCTAGACGTCTCCTCGGCGTTTCAACCCAATTTCCTTCAAAAGCGAGGCGATGGAATTCGATTGAGCGACGTTTTCCGCTCGCTGGCAGTCGGCTTGATTTTATTACAGCCTCCGATGCTCCGCTAAAGCTCTTTAGTGGCTTTTTAAAAATATTCACGATTGGAGGGAAATGAGGTCCACGAGGCTCGCGGAATAGTTGGAATTGGTTTACGTTAGGAGGTTGTTTAGATCCCTCCCGAGGGAGGATCGCAATCTTCTCGAGTCGAAATGTCGAGGAAAGTAAGCAATTGCGTCGCGGTGGCAGATTTATTTAGTTATGCTAACTGTGGAGCTGCTGAGGGAAGCGAAGGTTGAGAATAAAGTTGGTTTGTTTACTTTGTTAGGAATTTTATTTCATAAATATATTAAACAAATCAGCTCCTGCAAACCAACAATAACACCAAGAGAGTTGGTAGCAATGTTTACTTGATTTCTAATGCAACAAATTGCGATGAGTAATGTATCTGGTAAAATTGGTGGTTGAGAAGTTTTCTCTACTTTATTACAGAGGCAATTATTTTATGCTAAAATTATTATTTGCCATTCTGCAATGAGTTACATGTTAATTAACCTTTGTTAGATACAGATACAGTCCTGCACCTCATAAAATAATAATAATAATAATAAATTTATTCAAAAATATATAAGGTAAACGTTTACAGTTTTTCTTAAATCTATGTCAAGTTCACTTATAAGCTGTGAGCCTGAACTAGGTAATCCTGTGTTTCAGGCGATTTGAGGTAACATTAATAAATTGATCAAATAATCACATACATATTAATACTATTGGTACCAATGTAAAAATGTATGTAAAAATTATACTATCTTAACTTAGCTAACTAATTTAAAAAAATAACAATTAACAATAATATGAACAATATTTAGTTTAGTACAAGTAATAACTTCTCTGTATCTTCATAGGACATAGTTTGAAGAGCTTTCTTAAGGATTTTCTTGCAGTTATTGTGATTTAATGAGTAGATGTTTACTTTTTTTAATTAAGCCTGTTATATAGTAGCGGTCCGAGGTACATATAAAACTTGGCTGTGAAAGCATGTTTTGTACTTTTTTGAGGGCAAACTATATCTTTCCGTCTTTTTTTAGTAAATTCAGTGCTGTATGGAAGTGCTGCGTGTTGTTTTAGTACAGTGCTCATAATAAATAACTGTCGAACTGTTAGTACTTCACAAGATTTATACAGGAGGTTAGTGGGGAAAAGGAAAGGGCGGCAAGTAGCCACCTTGAGAATAGCTCTTTGAGCTCTTTCAATGGGCAATAACAGAGTTTTACTCGTCCCACCCCATGAAGTAATGCAGTAAGTCAGAATTGACTGACAAAGAGCAAAATATACTTGCCTGAGTATTTTTGGATCTGTAATAGAACGTAGCTTTTTGAATATGAATATCAGCTTACGAATTCTATTATTTAGGGCTTCCATATGTTGTTTGAAGGAAAGGGTTTCATCTATTATAATACCCAGGTATTTTATTTTATCAGTCTTCCTAATATTGGGACATTTACACTGGCTATCTGCAGGGACTGGGCAACAGTGAGCATGCAACGCTGAGGGGATATTGGATATATGCTTACGCATCGAAAACTTAATATAATTTGTCTTCACTGCATTTAGAGTTAGTGAGTTATTTTGTAGCCATTTATTTACAATATTAAATCCGTGTTGTGCAAGCTTGTAGACTTCATTTTCTGAATCAGCCGAAAAAAGTAAAGCAGTGTCATCAGCGTAAGTTATGATAGTACCATGCTCTAGCTTTAGATTGCAAAGGTCATTTATGTAGATCAAAAATAGGGTGGGTCCTAGGATACTTCCTTGGGGAACACCAAAAAATGTGTTTTTTTGAACATCGCTGAGAACATCGCCAATCTTTACGCACTGAGAACGATCTTCTAAATAACTTTTGAATATTTTCAGTTGGGTGCCTCTTACACCCATGATCTCAAGCTTGCGCAATAGAATTGGAATGGAAACAGTGTCAAAAGCTTTGGCGAGGTCCAGGAAAATTCCTACTGTGTGGTTACCCTTGTCAAGTTCTTGCGCTAGATAATCAGTCAGATGATGTACCGCATCAGCAGTTGAAACTTTGGGTCTAAATCCAAACTGCCTTTCAGACAGAATAGATTTATCTTCCAAATATTTCAACAACCTTTTGTTTATTATTTTCTCCAATATTTTTGACATAGAAGGTAGTAAAGAAATAAGTCTATAATTAGTCACTTGCTCTTTGCAGCCTGATTTATAGACAGGGATAATTACAGCTTTTTTAAGACACTCTGGGAAATGACCTGATGATAAACAAATGCGGAAAATATAAGTCAGTGGTGGTACTAAAATGTCCTTAAATCTTTTAATAATTTTATTCGAAATGTTGTCCCAGCCAACTGCACAATCTTCTTTCAAGGTCATGATTATACTTTCTACTTCAGTCTCGTCAGTATCTAGCAGCGCGAAGGAAGTTAAAGCAGTGTTAGAAGTTAAAGGAATGCTCGTGAGGTTTTGGGATTGACTCAGATTTTTTTCTGCCAGACACTTTCCCACATTAACAAAGAAATTATTTGCTATGTTAGCGGATTCCACTGGTGACGAGTGTGCTTGTAATAAACTTGAAGATGACTCATATTGTTTTGTAGTATACGTTACGTCTTTAATATATTTCCAGATCTTTTTACTATTTGTTCCAGCCTTTTCCAATGCCACTTTGTCGTAGTTGCTTTTAATTTTTCTAAGAAGATCATTACAGAAATTTCAATATCTTTTGTACGAAAGTTGCAATACACCATTTTCTGGATTAGATTTAGCTTTCCTATGCAGTTTATCCCTATGTTTCATACAGCGAATAAGACCTGGGGTGATCCATGGTTTTATATTCTGTTTTTTGTTGCTTAACTGCGATACGACTGTGTTTTTCTGAATTGCATTTCGTAAGTTATCAATTACAAACAACATGCAAAACTGCGGGTCAGCGGAATTAAAGACTGGATCAAAATTGATGACGCGTAAATCTTCTTCAAGTCTATTTATATTAAGTTTAGAAATTTTGCGAGTGCCTTGTTTAGGTAATTTGCAATTTAGGGTTAGTAGGGCAGCGTTGTGATCGGTTATTGTTGAGTTAACAACAAGTGCAAGTGAGGGGAAATTCGATTTAAGCATAATATGATCCAAACAAGAGCCACTGTGATGTGTAGGAAAGCTGTGTGCTGGGAGCAGGCCATGAAAGGCGCATAGGTTGAGGTAGTCCTGAGCAGAAGCATCAGCACTTCCTGGAAGAATATTGATATTAATATCTCCAATTACAATCGTGTTTTTGTTGGATGATAGGTTTTGCAAGGTCTCATTCAGAGAGTCAGTAAAATTACTAGTATTTTTAAAAGACGGAGGTCGATATAATGCCAATATCGCAAAATCTGATCCAATTTTAACTAACAATCTGTTACAGTCATGCATATCAGGTTCCTCAACAGAGACGTTCAGATGATTTCTTGCATAAACTATCACACCATCATTTTGGTTGTAATTTATGGTACTTCTATACATATTATATCCCGGGATTAGTGGTATGTTATATTGTTTGACAAGCCAGCATTCGGTTAAAACAATAACGTCACAATTTATGTTTAACCGTTGCTGAAATGTACAAAAGCTATCAAAATTCTTAAAAACACTGCGAATATTTTGTGTTAATATGGTTAGTGGAGATTTGTAGCCGGATAGATATTGTTTGCAATTTTCAACTTCACAAACTTTGGCCTCAGATACAGAGAAATTATCTAAATCATTAATTAAACTATTCATCATAATGGTAGTGTAAATAAAAAATATAAAAAAGGTAAAAAAATAACTAATTAACGGCGCTCTTAGGCGCCTCCATAATCTACAGAATTGATGTACCTTTTTTCAGCCATTATTTTCGCCGGGCAGTCAGCAGCACCTGTGTTATGCTTATCTGGCTTTTTGAAATGCAAACAAGTAGCGCATTTTGGTTGGTCAGCCTTTTTTGGACATTCTTTTACTGAGTGACCTTGATCACCACAGTGACCGCAGGTATACGATGTCTGTCGACATGACTTGGCTGCATGTCCATACTGCTGGCACTTATAGCATCGTGTGACCAAAGTGAAGTCTCTCACAGGGCATGATGACCAATTTACAAAAACTCGGTCTTGTGATATCAGGGCTTTGCGTATTACTGCAGATACCTCAACAATGTAATTACATGTCTTAGAGTCTTTCTTACCTGACTTATGACTTAGTTTAATTAGGCTTAAAAACGTCTCAAGGCTGCAATCCTGAAGTTTTTCGGCTAGGTTCTGGTTGTACACACAAGTAAAAACCTCATTTTCCTGCATGCATGTCGGCACTCCTATAATTACAACCCTAGGCTTTCTTTTATGGGGCTCGTCGACTGTTAGGCCTGATTTGGTAAGCTGCACCGATTGTCTCAGCTTCTCAATGTCGTCCTTCGTCTCAGTGCTGATGATCACACCGCCGTTCTTCGTCTTGCGCAGGCCTCTCACGTGTAGCTTCATTTGTTCGGGGCTGATAATTTTCTGGACAAGAGTTTTCGTCTCATCGCTGGTCTTCAATTTGTCACTGGGATAGATGGCCACAGAACTTACGTGACTTGGCTGGATAAAATTGTTGGCACCTTTCTTTACCATGTCAGCAAAGGAAGATACCTGGGCAGGTTTCGTCGAATCTTCTATACTCAGCTTAAGATTCTGTAGCTGCTGCGAAAGGTCGAGTTGGTTTTCTAGAGTTCTGACGGCGTAGTGCGATTGAATGGCTTTAGCTTTGACGGACTGGTACTGGACGGCCATTTGCAATAGCGCACACCTCCTTCAGATTCTGTTCGATAGTCGCCATCCAGGTCTGAATTTCTGCCGTCGAGACAACTTCAGGGGCATCGTTCCTTTGGATAGGTGCTTGAGGCGTAGAGGCGGGTACGGCAACGGGCACAGGGGAAGAGGTGGCTACGGCAACGGGCACAGGTGTAGACGTGGCTACGGCAACGAGCACAGGTGTAGAGGTGGGTACGGCAACGGGCACAGGTGTAGAGGTGAGTGCGGCAACGGGCACAGGTGTATAGGTGGGTACGGCCCCGGGCAGAGGTGCACTGGTGATGGGCACAGGTGTAGAAGGCGGGGAGCGAACACATTTACTACTCCGGTTAAATGGACTGTCCTCCATTATGAATCAGGATAATATTTCTCCTGTTAAACCCCGTTCATTTCTACTAGTAATACACCTTAAACAAATGTATTGCACAAGTACGCGTTACTACTGGCTAATTGAAACTAGGTCACAATTTCGCAAGTGATTATTTGTTTATTGCAATAATTGTTCGATACGTCTGTTCACTACGACCGGCAATTATGCAAAAAAAGAATTAAAAAAAATACTTGGTAATAATTCCCCACTATCGCCAACCACGAAATTTTCTGCCATATAAACAGCGCTACAACAACACGGGTTACCAAAAAACTAAGCGTATGTAAAAAATGTCCTGGTATCCACTGCCGTAACTAAGTTGATAAAATAAACAAGTCTGAGCTGAACTACGGAAGAAGGCCTTGTTTGAAATGGGAATACTTGTTTTTTCCCACCAGTTATCCCGCGTGGCGGTCGGAAATTACCCCGAACATATTACTAGGATATAAAGTATCCTATGTACTACTCAGATTATGTCCATCAGGGAGCTGAATTCCACCGAAATTCGTCCTTAAGGAAAGGCAGACAGAGTTAAATGATAAATGATGTTTATTTTGCAAGTGGGTTTTTACAAACACTTTTACACGTCATTTTTTAAAACTAGATGGGGTCGGTGTTTCGTACCTGACTACTCTGAGAAGAAACAGCCGAAACAAACTCAGAGGTCATAGTTTCTTTTAAAGTCCAGACAAAATCTTGCTCAATTCACATGAGGACTATGCAGATAGTGCCTGAGATGGTCTTTTGAAGAAAGAACCATACAGATTTGAATAGACCTGTCCTGTCAGTGCAAGCATTTGTCAGTTAACGTGTAGCTCGGCTTATAACTCAAGGAGCTCAACGAAACGACGAACAATATCAAAGAAAGGACATTTTGGTAGGTCGCTTAGAGTACTCAAACTGCCAGACAGTTGTGGGAAAAAACAACAAAAAAATAAAAATGTGACCCACATGGTCCCCACATTCACAATAATCAAATAAAATTAATAACAAGTTATTTTCAAAATGAATGTAAATTAAAATCACAAAAATCATTAAATGTCACAATGATGATAAAAAAGTAAAATACTACTTTCACTTTATTTTTGGTTACTTTCACATATATAACATTATATGATAATTATTAAATATTTTTTATATATCTATCTATACTAATATTATAAAGAGGAAAACTTTGTTTGTTTGTCTATACTATAATATTATAAAGAGGAAAACTTTGTTTGTTTGTTTGTAATGAATAGGCTCAAAAACTACTGGACCGATTTAAAAAATTCTTTCACCATTCGAAAGCTACATTATCCACGAGTAACATGGGCTATATTTTATCCCCGTACTCCCACGGGAATGGGAACTACGCGGGTGAAACCGCGGGACGTCCGCTAGTGAGTTATTATTTTGACATTTATGATTATTTCTAATTTATTGATTATAATTTGCTGACTGTCAATTTAATGTTTAAGTATAATAAGTGGGTTGTGTTTTGTTTTATTTTTATTTATTTTTCTAATAATTTTTATTTAATGTACTGCTATTATATGATCTAACTGTTGATTGAAATAAAGGAATTGAATTGAATTGAATAACATTCGTTAAATAGCTGCTGGGCAGATCGATCCATCTTCAAAATAATGAGTCACCAATAACTGCCGCCAACTACTTTTACCTCAGTAAAACTAAATCAGTCGCTCACAGCTATCGGTGAGTTTAGTTTTCACATCAATTATATTCTCATACCTATGAAAGTTGAAACAGTTTTCATAGTCATAAGCCTGAAAGTTTCACAATCTGTTTGAATCCATATAATTATGGATAGGTGCTATTAACTAAATGGTTAGATATGGATCGGATTTAATCACTTCAAAGCGTATAAAGGAACTAGGTAAGTCAGAAATTAAGGAGAAATTATGTCACATGTATTCGAAATTTTTGGTTCTAGGACATGCCGGTTTCCTCACGATGTTTTCCTTCACCGTTTTGAGAGCACTACACTATACTACACTTACTAAATTATTTTGTGCTATTCGTTCTCTGTATGAAGATAATCCTCTAAGCTGTAGTAGGGAAACTACATTAGGCTTAAATATAATTCTTTTGTACCTTTTAAAAGGTTTCCAGAAAAACATAAATAAAAGAAAAACATTTGTAATACAAATCTTGTTTTAAAACAAATCACAAAAAGGTTACTTAAATTACAGCTTTGGACTTAGGTTTTAAACTGATTGAAAGAAAATGTTTTGATTTTCTAATCAAATGGTTTACGTGGAACCTTATAACTTAAAATAACTAGTTTTATAGCAATTAATTTGTCTTTGAAGTTTTGAAAGTGGCCTGTAATTAATTGCAATATGTGCTTAACTTTTGTTTGGGTATATTATTTAGTTTTTTATAAATTATCTTAAGTAGGTATGAGAGATTAGACCCATTAGATACATAAATAGTTATGTACTGTCAAAGTTTCTTTTGATATCTTAGGTCTTAACCTTCGACCCTATTGAAACTTTCAAGATTATTAATAAGATAAACTTTTCGTAATCGATCCGTAAATAAGCTTTTGAAAATGTAGAAAGTTTATTAAATATTTACGAATGTTATTATTTGAAAAAGTTTTCAGTAACGTGATCCAAGTATCTGCTGCTGTAAAATACTGGTATTCAGCTGCTTCCGGTTAGACTGGAAGCCGACCCTAACATACATAGTTGGGAAAAGGCTACGTAGATGATAATGTTGATGATCTAAGTATCTGCTCAAAAATGAAGTTTAAATCTACTACGATTTAAAATAAAACATATTTCAATCAACGGCAACGGTTCGAAAGTTTTCCCCGTCACCTCACAATAAAAGTAAAACTCGATAAAACTTACTTTCAACCATGAACAACCCTGAAAATAATCCTGACACCCGTACTTGTCTCGTATTTACGTCCTGCCCTGATTTACCGCCATCCTGCGATCCATCTAACCCTCCGCCGCTAACGGCCCACTTGCAACCAACCGATGAAACTGAATTAGTTGGGGACGAATCGTACCCCATTGTTTGGTGCCAATATACTTACTGTTTATTCAGTGGGGTCGCGACGACCCGCGGTATTGACGGCTTTTGGTCTTGTTCTTGTTTAGTTTTAATGCAACTTCTGAATGAGGGTTATCTCCAAGTTAGTATGGTTGTTTTGGTGAGTTCATTCCGAGTTCGTGTAGTGGGCTTTTGTGTGTGTTTTATTTTATCGATGATCAGGGTATGTTTGCAAGATGCTATCCTGGTGTTGATGGTTTTCAGTAGGAAATGTTAAAATAATGTTTTGAAATAAGGTGTATTTTTAAGTGCAACGTAGCTGCAAATTTTTGTACCTCGTAAATCGTTAAGAACTCAGATTCATTATGAAACTACTACTATACATTTTCTGAATCAGCTTTTTATTAAAAACTAGCTGACCCGCGCAACTTCGTCTGCGTCACATGAGAGAGAAAGAGAGGGTTAGAGAGAGTGTAACTCAACCTTAAAAGATAGACATAATTATTATGCTATCGCGGGTTTTTTTTTGAATTTTTTATGAGGAACAATTCCCTCATACATGATTGTTGCGTAACTTTAACCGTTTATGCAGCGCTCGCAACGGAAGCTCTCAAAAAAAAAACCCTGTTTTTGCAACATTTATCATTGATGCTTCGCTCCATTAGTAGTAGCGTGATGTTAGATAATCTATAGCCTTCCTCAAAAAATGGACTATTCAACACTAAAAGTGTTTTTTAAATTCGAATCAGTAGTTCCTGAAATTAGCGCGTTTAACCAACCAAACAAACAAACTCTTGAGCTTTATAAAATAAAGTATAGATTCAAGTTGGTAACAATTTAATTTCTCCGATATAATCTACTTATGTTTTTCCAAATAAGGGCTTGCCTCTACAGCCTTACGTTTTCATCCTTACACTCGATGACAGTCATACTTCCAGCTAGGTCAAAAGTTCTCATCAAAGGTGCAGGAAATTAGCCCAAACACGATTTTTCAATTATAAATGGGACCAACTTTGAGATATACCTAAGCTTTTCACAAAAAAAGGACCATGTAATTCGGACTTCTCTGTAAAAAGTTATGCGTGGTGATACATAAAAAATATACGCGTCGAATTGAGAACTTCCTTCTTTTTGTAACGTCGGATAAAAAACCAATATTCAGGCAACTGACACTGGCGAGGGTCATTCGATTCAGAAAATGGAGTGAAATGAACAACACCAACTATCGACCAAGAACCAAAACTGCTAAAATATAATGCACAGAAATAATGATGTAAATTTTCAAAGCAGCGTCATGTAGAACTAATCTAGAGTACCTTATATAAGCTATAATAACTTTTATAAAGCCGGTCAGTCGATTTCAAAGTTATCTGGTGAGCACATTATAATCATTATTACCATTCTAGTACAATAGATGTCACTGCATCATACATTTGATGATTAGTTCTTCTTGAACACTTTAAATTCATATATCTTCTGATAGAATTAACCGATTACGATGAAACAAAAAACTAAATAATACCTCAAGATACGTTGATTTTTATGTATAAAAGTTATCTATATTGGTTTCGTATATTTTACGTGATGCTTGATCATCGAAACAGACAAACAGATAAACAGACAAAAATTCCAAAAATGCTGGAAATGAGTTCTGTTTGTTATCCTTTACCACCCTGGTTTTTTTTTTAAATATTTTCGATGTACAAAAACAATTTTTCTACAGATTTATTATATGTTTATAGATTACTGGTTGTCAATTAAAAAAAAAATACTTTCTACTGTCTTGAAATTTGCATAACAGTAGCTGCTACAGATAACAAAAAAAAAATACTGCCATGGTGAACAAAAATATTAAAAAGCTGAAAATTAAAACTTGACACATTCGCTGATAAGCCCGGTAAATGTAAATATCAACTCTTTTTTTATACAAAAAATAATGAGAAAAAAACTGACAAAACAATCTGGCCGACGATTATTCTTTCCACTTTTAAAGAACAGCAATCTTTACAAAAAAGGACAATGCATACATTTTTTCTTACATTTTCTTCTTTGAAAGTCCGATGTCATTTAAAAAAGGAGTGCCTATATAGTTATAAAGAAAGGTATAAAAGAGCATCGAGTTAAATAAAGTTCAGAAGGCTCACTCAGTGTACATGACATGATGATTTTTTTTTTAACACCACGTAGGCTTGCGTCTGGCCGCAACTCGCCTGATGTGAAGCGACGATACTCTCGATATCTGTCCTCCCGACTCCCACAAACAATCAAAGGCAGACAATTTGTTATGGTTATCATTGAGGATTGTACTTAGAACGATTACTGCCAATGATTTTATTTGTGACGATTTTCGAGTGGAGACCGCGATCGCCTGTAGTGTAGCTGCTGGCATTAGCTGGATGAGCGTTGCAATTGAAGAGACCCAAGTCCAGTAGTGAACTGTTGAAGGCTGATGATGGTGATGATAGCTAAATCTGATGGATCTTCTGTCCCTTCTTAGACTATAGTAGAAAGGATCTCAGCGGCCAGCGAAGGTAGTTTAAAGGAGAATGTCTGGCGAAGGTAAGAGCTCACGGAGACCGATTATAATAACGGATAGCTTAATTAACTCGGCGCCCTTGTCGGTTATTTAAAAGAATATAACAGTAAACTGGCGGGCAGAATGCAGTGTTTTTAAGTACAAAGCTGTGCTGTGCGTTTTGACGAGGACAAGAACAAGAACTGTACACGCAAGAAATTTGTCATGTCAAGTTGTTTTGATTTTGTTTGAAATCCACATAATTTTGGGAGTGTCGTAAAATAGTGATCTATGAAATGTTTTTAGCAGTATTGTTAGGATCGTAAGTGACAGGGAAATCAACCAAGATGCTCTTTGTCTTCCACTTCAAATGGACAAACCGAGCGGCCCGGACTGCGCACTGGTTGCGGATGCTGAACTTTGACAAATAGTTCAGCCGTATAAGTCCAGTGTCTGCAGCCCGATCCGGAGTTCAGTCCGCTTGGTTTGACCGTACCATTAGAATGAGTTTCTGTGCGTTCACATACTGCAGCGTTTTATCCGCCCGTCTGTGCGCCCCAAGATTTTAACAAAACCGTTTGGAGCCGCCACTCAACGGCCATCGCTCTCATTTTGCCCCAACTCCGACACTCAACCTTAATAATAATCTAGATTCAAGAATACCATGAAAAATCAACACACTAACGTGTCTCTAAAAGAATGACAAGATATTTTTTATAAAAAGGGACTCTAATCTGCGCAACGGATCCAATTTGGTTTTTACTCTGTAATTTTGGTAGAAGTTTTTGTCAAGACGACTAATGGAAAATATAGGACTAGGTTAAGTTTTTCATGAACATTTTACAAGAGGTTTCATGAGGCAATGATGATACGGTCTAATTCGTAGAACACAAAATGAATCGAGTTTTTTGGGAAAATGTAGATATATATATACACAACGTAAGTAGGGTAATCTCTGGGATTTATTTTTGTCATCAATCTATAATGGTCTCTCGAATAGTATACCATTCAATTCAAATTCAATTCACCTATCTGTTTCTAGCTACCCTGCTAAAATTAATTAAGTTTGACGATTCGTGGTCTCCACTTAAGAACACGTCTGTTAAAACGGTCATTGGAACTGCGGCTTATATAGGCTAGCCCCTGTCATCCTTATTTTTCTCTATATTATTTTATAATAACGTATTCATTTTGTTGTGAACTGCGGTAAAAGCACATTCATACGCGAAAAAAGAAACCTCGACATTACAAGATACTCCCATTTGTGCCCAAATTACGGATATATTTGTTAAAACAACATAATAACAGTTAAAAATTAAAACATAAATCATATGACGTTGCCTGCACCCTGCACACGCGTGCAGTGCGCTGTTGTGTGAGCAAATATTTCAGTAACTTCACAACTAGTATAATAATATAACTTACTGGGCCCGTGTAACAACGCACATACGTTATCAACATCATTCTGGACCCAAAAAAACCAGCTGTGCAATGTACTGCATACGTGGGAACCATGTGTGGTCGGTTTGCCTTCCATCCTGAATGTATAGGCTGTTTATTATAACAGGAAAAAAAAGTTGTAAGTACATAAATGTGAAAAATTTGGTCTACGGGTCTGTAGGGTGTAAATCACCTCTTAACGAAGCCGAAAGGCACTTGTTCTCCCCGTCATTACGATCATTTTTTTGTTCTACACTATACCTGGGAACCTTCTAGTTACGGAGATATTGGGGGTCAAAGTGCCAACTTTTTGACAAGTTTTTTTTTTTAAATACAAGTTTTTAATGTAAGATTTTTAACACCTCCATGACCCCCGTACTATTCAATCTGTCCATCAGCACAATGTTTTAAGTGCGTTACATTGAGTTCTACCACAAAACATGACTTTTCACCCCAAAATAGAAAGTCGTATCCCAGCAATAATTTTTGCGTAAAGTTACTTAGTTTGATGTACAGAATGCTTGGTTGACGGCTTCGTGATGTGGTCTTTTTACACCCTGTATGTATAAATATCAATCATCTCATATCATTTACAAAAACACTTCACATACAGCTTTATAATAAACGCAGTCTTCTCGACGCCCCCCCACCCCCCCGCCCGACGCGCCCGGCTCCCCTCGCCTCTCGGGGGCCGTTACTTGACAATAGCAGCCTGGTGACATCATTAGCAAAATGGCGCCGAATTAACTTGTTCAACATTCAGCCACAGATTAACGTAATTGGCATTACAGACATCCTAATATTTCATTTATCCTTGCTTCTCATTAAGTTTGGAGGAGGAAGAAAAGTCAAAGAAGTTAATTTTTCTAATAAAGTTAAATGGCAATGGCAAATAATGTTATCAATTATCATGTGCGTAGAAAGAAAGACCTAGATGAGACTTACACAGACCAGGGAGGCATGGACTAACAGGAGGTCTATAATTAGCTATAGTGGGTGGAACAAGGCTGCCCATGTATTACGCATGAGCATCCCGGAGAGTCCAAGAGCCCTCTATCATCTCAATAATTTTCATAAATCCTTCAGTATATAAAAAACCGGTGGAGTCGGACTCGCGCATGAAGGGTTCCGTACCATAGTAGTAGGGAAACCTCCTTTATTTTTTAATTAATCTTTATTTTTATTATTTTTAGGGTTCCGTACCTCAAAAGGTAAAGAAGAACCCCTAAAAGATCACTTTCTTATCCGTCTGCCCGTCTGTCTGTCTGTCCGGCTGTCACCACGAATTTTCTCAGGAACGGGTGAACCTGGCAAGTTGAAAGGAGACAGTTTTTTTTAGGCCCTCTACGATGTTGCGGATATTCATATTACTTACACCAAAAAAATGTAACCATTTTATTCTAATAATAAACGAAAGATTACCTAGAAACGAAACCGGAATCTTAAAATCATAACAAATAAGTTGTATTATGATATTTTTTTGCGAGTCAAATCATTCCTGTTGTGGTCAATGCCATTTGACGGAAAATACTTACGTAAATAGGGGCGTTTTTTCCGTTTACAAAAAAAAAGTACGGTATCCATTGTTACTAATATCCGCTTTAATTAAAATATAATATAATATAAAAAGAAATAATATTAAACTGTGAGCTTTCTAATGCTATTTTAGAGGTTTCCGCTAAAATCTTTTAGATGGTATAGAAAATCATCATGGCACGGAACGTTGTAAATTCGTGTTTTTGGTGGTTGACTGACAACTTCATTTGACATTTGACGTGTTATTGTTTATTGTTAGATTCACGTTTTCATTTTCGAATTTCTCATCATTCCGGTTAGACATGGCTTAGCTAATATTACCACTGTAATCTAGAAATTATAAGGAAGAAATCTATATACGTTTCATTAATATCTGTATGTCTGTTACAATTTTATGTGGGTGGCCTGTTCTCCAAACAAAAAAAATTGTCTCCTTTATACCAATACTGAAGTCTATAGTCCCTATTAGATGCATAAAATCAAGGTCCTGAGTCAACACAATAAAAAGATATGGGCAAATTTAGATTTTCGCGAAAACTTGTGAGTACCTAAAGGAGACAATTTTTTTTGTTTGGAGAACAGGCCACCCACATAAAATTGTAACATACATACAGATATTAATGAAACGTATATAGATTTCTTCCTCATAATTTCTAGATTACAGTGGTAATATTAGCTAAGCCATGTCTTACCGGAATGATGAGAAATTCGAAAATGAAAACGTGAATCTAACAGTAAACAATAACAATAACACGTCAAATGTCAAATGAAGTTGTCAGTCAACCACCAAAAAGACGAATTTACAACGTTCCGTGCCATGATGGTTTTCTATACCATCTAAAAGATTTTAGCGGAAACCTCTAAAATAGCATTAGAAAGCTCACAGTTTAATATTATTTCTTTTTATATTATATTATATTTTAATTAAAAGCAGATATTAGTACCAATGGATACCGTACTTTTTTTTTGTAAACGGAAAAAACGCCCCTATTTACGTAAGTATTTTCCGTCAAATGTCATTGACCACAACAGGAATGATTTGACTCGCAAAAAAATATCATAATACAACTTATTTGTTATGATTTTAAGATTCCGGTTTCGTTTCTATGTAATCTTTCGTTTATTATTAGAATAAAATGGTTACTTTTTTTGGTGTAAGTAATATGAATATCCGCAACATCGAAGAGGGCCTAAAAAAAACTGTCTCCTTTCAACTGTCTAATAGCTATCACGGTTCATGATATACAGCCTAGTGACAGACAGACAGATAGTGGAGTTTTAATAAAAAGCTCCCGTTTTACCCTAAACACCAGGAACTCTTGTTCAAAAATTCCCAGGAGTTTAGAACGTGCGGTATCTGTCAGTTAATTTAACATATTGATGAAACTGCTTAATACTACTACTATTAATATCTTCTAAACGCTTCATAAATACATCATGCCTCTTAAACTAAAAGCCAAGGAAATAGATCACTAAACCCAAACACTATTTTAGTAGCAAGGAGACATTTATCGAATAAAGCTAATTACTTAACTCACATTACATGGAATATGTATGAACTGCGTGAGCACTACGAGATATCAAATATCAAGTGATACACTTATGTCAAGTGTCATAAATGTTGTTGTAGGTGTGTACTGAAAATTTTCGTTTCATGTCTCTGTTCTGTGTCGCATTAAATATTGATAGATAAATAGTGATTGTCATTCCGTTTAAGATCTCTGAATCAATTATTGGTTTAGCTTTTTATAGGATCATGGTATGAAATTGAATGATGCTGCTTTAGTGACTTACTTCATAATGCTAGACAGGTATTACAAAATCAAGGTTAGATTAAGGTAACTAGTGAAACTTCACTAACGTGATGTTGGTATCGATACCTAATTCTGATTAAGAGTCTTAAAACACTTTTTACGCAAATTCGTGATTTTTGACGCAGTAATTTTCGGCAGCAGTACCATATTTTCAATCTACAATGAATACGTTTCATTAGTTTTCGTTTGTCAATATTAAGACAAAATTACAACAAATAAAATTAAAGTACTATAATTCTGCGTCAATTCAGCTCGCTCCTCAGTCTCGTGTCAGTCTCGTCTCTAATTTTCGTCAATAACAATCGACAATCGTCCGGAGATCGCTATTATTACCGACTCGTGTACGCCGATCGAAATAATTCGATCCAGGAAGTAAATATCAAAAATTTGCGAAAAAAATGTAATAGGACTCTTAAGTAACTACAGCTGATACCTGTAGGGGGATACCTGTAGGGGGCCTCTATTGAATATAGTTATTAAATGAGCGCCATTTTGATTTCATAAACGCGTAACGTTTAGATTTTGAAGTAGGTCTAAGCCAGTCAGTATTTTTGTCTTAAACTTAACTTGTTACTCTATGTAAGATTTCTCTTTCTAGAATATCGCTTTCAATAAGTTTAACCTTCAATTAGCGCGTCCCCAATTTGTATCTCCACTAATTTAGAAGTTGTTCGTGTAAATCGTTCCAGTGTTACGGACAAGTCTTAGTTGTAAATTAAATATTAATATTTCTTCCGTCCCACTGAACGAGAACGTTTGTTAACTCGACAATTATATAAATTGATATTACTGAGATTTACAAATTGCTGACGTCTGTTTTGAGTGATCATCGAATATTACTCGTGATTTCAATTTGTGTTGTTTGCCGAATAATAGGCTTTTGTTTTTCATTTCGTTAGATAATTATACAATCAGCCTATGACCTTCCCACTGCTGGGCTACAAGCCTTCTCTCCGTGTTATTCTCTCCGATTAGGTGCTTGGGCCCAGTGCTGGTTGGTGACATATTTTTTTATTCTTATCTAGTAGATGTCGTTTTCCTCACAATGTAACTATTCTTTCACCATTATGAGAGCAAGGCAGCGGACGCCGTAGAAGGGCACACACTGATCTTATTGGTGAGGATCTTCAGAAAGGACAAGTGCGTAGTAGTCACAACTGGCGTGCGTGGATGACCTGATGTATGAACGTAGACGACGCGAAGAGAGTATGTATGGATTGTAGTAGGTGGCGTTTTGTGGTTTCTGCACAAGACGGATACCATAGCCATAGGAACAAGACGTGAGCTTATGTATGTAGTACATTATGTATGGTGATGAAACAAATACACAAAGAGTCTTGCTTTTTTACATTTTTCAGTATTAGCCCCGAGGCTGCTGGATTGTGGCTAGTTGATTGCAGGAGAGACTCGCCCCTTATAACGAAGTACTAAAACACGATTGGCGACATATAAGGCGGACTTCTGCCTATCCCTTCTGAATACGGGCGTGAAGTTTGAAACGACCTTGATAAATGCTCATTTCTCCTCCGTACACAAAGAGGCCATCGAAAACCGTTTGCTATTTCGACATTATTTACTATTCGAGATTACCCAAACTAATAGAAAAGCGTCAACAAGAAAATAGGCTCGTGTACGCATTTCGTCACCCACGCAGCAAGAAACACGACTCCTGCTGGAAGTATCTGTCCGCCCACGTAATAAATAAAAGCCAATAACGTAACCTAATATCATTTACATAAAAATTGGAAAAAAAACATCGAACAATTTCTGTCGTTCCTTCGTGAACATTATGATTATAACATTATATAACAGTTTGTGAGCAAATTAGCTTCTCGTCGTAGTTTATTGAAAACTTTTTTAGTAATTTTTTGGTTGTATGTTGTTTTCACGAAATTACGGGTGGTTTTTTTTTTACCACCATTCCACTTTCCAGCGTCGATAGCGCTAAAAGCGTATATTTTTTGCAACGAACCGCTCCGAACGCGCTAACGATTTGCGAATTATTCGCAAAAATTCGCAATTCTATAAAAACACTTGACGATCGCAAACTACAAGAGATATAGCTATATACACTCTACAATGAATAGCTGAATAGATTTGAAACCTATTTAACCAAAAATAAAGATAAATAATTATAATTTGATACCCTAAAAATAATGTAGAACTTGAAAAACAGCGATAAAAACGTACATTTCGCTAATAAATTATTAATTTGTGGAAAAATTATTAACTTTTTTACCAATTTTTTTATATTAATATAAACTAGACTATATTTTCTTTCCAACAAGACCATAAACGTGTAAATACCTTATCACCAACATAAAAAACAAATAATTAGAAACGAGGTACTCACTGTTTGTTTACATCCGCGGACTGACTCTGGCCTGCCGCTTGTGGGCGAAATGGTCCTCATACAAAACACAAAACACTTGTTTTTTGGTTTAAATAGTTGAACAATCTAATCATCTCACTAATTAAACACTAGTTTTCCCATTTCAAACACGTTTTAATCACTAAATCACGTATTTCTTCACACTACGCAATCACTGTAGGTACATAAAACTACTGCATTTTCACAGGCGAAATACTGCAATTTTGCGATTCGGAACCTAATTTGTGTTCTCGTAATACGATAATACAACTTCTCACGAACATTTTAAGGTATAACACTGCATTCCAGTAACAAATACGTAACTCGTAATTACTTGAAGTGTGACACTAACGCTAAAACGATGACGCAAAAAATTGTAACACTTGTTGACGGATTATATCTATGGTTTTTGGTATGGAGTTGAGGAATATTGTAGAGATGGGAAGTAAATCAGCCTATTCACGAATAAAGCACGTTTAGTCGATTATTAAATGATTAATTGACGGGGTATTTTATAAATGTTAATGGGGAATTAAGGTACCCGGACGCGGTTGGGGGTACGCACCTCCTGGGTATGTAGGGTACCCGGACGCTGTTCAATGGTAGGGTGTAAAACACCTCTTGACGAAAATGAAAGGCACTTATTTTCCTTGTCATTGCGATCATTTTTTTGTTCTACACCATACCTGGGAACCTTCTAGTTACGGAGATATAGGGGATCAAAGTTCCAACTTTTTGACAAGTTTTTTTTTTTAATACAAGTTTTTACCGTAAGATTTTTACTTTAAACCTCCACGACCCCCGTACTATTCAATACATCAATCAGCACAATGTGTTTAGTGCGTTACTTGAGTTCTAGCACAAAACATGATTTTTCACCCCAAAAAAAAAAGTCGTTTCCCAGCAATAATTTTTGCGTAAAGTTACTTAGTTTGATGTACAGAATGCTTCGTGATGAGGTCTTTTACACCCTGTCTAGTCTTAATTTTTTTTTTAAATGAAATTTTCACCTTAATGCCCTTATAAAATATGTTAAAAAAAAACCTGTCCAATCAGTTAGGGTATTTTTAGGTATTGAGAAAAAATATAACAAAAATACCCCGATAAAAATGAAATAAAATGTACTAAAATGAGGAATCCCGGTCGCTTATCTCGGGTAATGAGTGCAGTGACGTCATAAACAGACAAATGATGATCGAACTATGACTAATGCCGAAGATGGTGCTCTCACGTTTTAAGTTAGTTAGATTTTAGAGAACTGTTGGTAATTTTAATCGTAATTTTGGCACAAACATCATGCATTTTAAAATTAATTTATATGTTTACAATTTTTATATGGTAATGATAAAGATATACCCAAGGACATGGATAGGGTATGGACTGGTTTTTTTATCATATTGTAAACGACGTTTTTAGGTAATTTGTCAACTGTAAGTCACTGAACCATCAAGTAATCCACAATAATCCTGAAACACGTATGCAGAAAGTGTCCTCAGAGCATAATGCCGAAAGGGGCAAGTTATGTAGAAATACAATGCCTGTGCCAAAAAGCAATGCTCCACCAATGTGCTTAGCGATAATTTCGTAAATAAAAACAAATCCAACTGCGTAATCTAAAATTTAAGGAGTTTTTATTACTCGTTCAAACTTCGTAATAGGATATCTGACGTATGGTGTGTCATGTGTCACGCAGACAAGGATCTGTGTCGTGTCATTCGTGTCAAGTCGTGTTAACTCGTGTCAATGGACACGAGTACTTTATATTAAATCTCCGCCATCCTACACACACACGCTTATTGATATTGGATTGAAGAGATTGAAACCTCTTGTGAGGCTTATTGTTTTTTTTCAATGAATTTATTATTACGTCCATTTTGGTAAGTGTTTACTAAAATATTTATAGGATACTTCGCGATTTTTACTAATCACGGAATTAAAGTTTTAGTTGTTTCAGGTTGTTTTCTGCTGAATTAAGAAAACTAAAGACTTATGTTAAATCTTAATCCGAAGTTAGCAAAGAAATTATATCAGTCGTAAAAATTGTTTACAAATAACTGAGGCCCAATTCTGTAAAATTGCCAACTTGTCAATAGTGTGTCGGTAGTGTGTCAGTAGTGTTTCAATAGGCTAATCATTGACATTTAGTATTCTACAAATTATCTATGGTCATTGACTTACCACTGTAGTGCCATTGAAACGCCATATAAGAGTATGCTCCACTATAATGTGTCATGATGGCCAAAGTTACGGTAGTCTGTAAATATTTTAAGTGTAGGTATTTGAAAGTTGTGTCTATCGTGTTTGAAAAGTGTTTTGGCCATCGAACCGCCATTGTGAAGCTATCGAACAACGAAAACACTGAAAAATATTGTACCACCACACTATCGACAAACTACTGAGACACCACTGAAACGCCGTTGAAGTTTTTGCATAATACCAAATTGCAACAGTGGCAACATAATGTCTGTAGTGTGTCGATAGAGTGTCAATGGTGTGTTGCTTAACACAAAGTTACAGAATTGGGCCCCTGGTATAATTTCTTAGAAAAAATCTGTTTTTACCATGAATAAAAATGTCGCTAGCAAAACCCAATGCTTGAAAAACATTTTTGTTTCAATAACAACGCCAAGCAAGCGAGACAACGAAAAAAAAACATCTCAACGTTTATCGGGACTCGACAGAATTGAAATCGAGAACCATTCTTAAAAAAACAACGTTCTTCTAAAGAAAAATATTCAAAGCTTCACAAAGTATCGAATAATAACAATTGAGTCGATATTCGTCCGTCCAATACTGTTGGAAAGAGCTCCAGATTGCGTTTATAGTCGCCATGCCAGCAAACGACTGTCTATATAAAAATCGTAACTTCTATATGAAGACGTAAAAAGGTTTTATATGACACGATACGAGATCTAACGACCACTTAAATACTACAAAAGGCGGGGAATCGGGTCGAGGAACGTAATGCATCCCGATTTTTAGTAACTGTACTACAGGCTGTTAAAAATTGTGAGCTTTTTGGTGCTGATTATAATTTTGAATTCAGAGAAATTGACGCAGGGATGTATTGTGGATTGTGATGACTGTGTTGTATTGTGTTGTGGTTTGTTTTTGCTGCAAAACAACATTCATTCATGTTAGTTTGTATGACTGCACTATTTATTTTGTTTTTTTTTTTTCGTTCCCGAAATCTGTGAAATAAGTGTTTCCGAAATACAAATAGCTATACTTAAATATGTTTTCGAAATTGTCAATTTCAATAATATTCTTTTTAAGTTTGTGCAATCCGTACATCAAAACCTGTAAAAAAAACAATTAATTCTGATGCTCCAGGATAGCCCGCGAAATTCAAATTTTCTTACGTGTTTTTGTTTGGTCGAGGAACGACTTTTTCAAGGTTAAAGTCATTCCTCGACCTTTATGAACTTGGAAGGTTGTATTGATGGTTTTGATTATCATAATTCTGTAACTACACACGTCTTACAGTCGCGAACAATATTTTAATCAACACACAACCTAGCACTGGCCTGGAAATTGCAAAAATGTAAGAAAAATTGAATTTCGCGGGCTTCCCTGACGCTTTCACCTTAATGCAAACTCTTATTCGGTAATACTACACATTTATAATACTTTGTTACCTATGTATATTTTCCTCGCAACTCAATAAGCTCCGCCACACGACGTTATCACCCGACAATAATACAATCAGCCGGATTGACGTGACGTACCAGTCTCACTCCGCCCTAATGAGAGACAAAATATCATCTTACGTGTACGTGTAGGTACGTGTACGTGCTTAGCTGTCAGGTGTGATGAGTCTGTACTTGTTCCGCTGTAACTGTCATGTTGGTATAGTGTTTGCAAGCTTTGCACGAGGGGCCTAGGTTCAATTCCCATATTGAGAGCAAAGTGGTATTGGGTGCTTCTATAAGGTATTTATAAGTAAAAACTTTGATAACAGTTTTTTCGATTTTCGTGTGACCGGAGTTTCTATTGTTACGTCGTACTCATACCTACAATTACAAGTAGGTAGGTAGATAGTAGTAGGTAGGTACGTAGGACGAGTCTCGAATGATGTAGGTAAAGGAATTGTCATTGTAATTTCGACCATACGTCGAGGGCATAAAGTTCCTACTTCTTTATTTTGTACAAGTTGTGGAGGGACAATGACCCACTATGTAATTGTCTAGAACAATTCGAGTGAGTCGTGGATCTTTCTAGAAGGGTTGGTCACCATATAAATAGCGGACATGTTTGCGGGAGTGGCAGTCTGATTTCGGCTACGCAACGAAGCGAATCGAAGTGAACTAGTAAGTGCGATATCTAAGCGAATAGTGATCAGTAGTGTACTTGTGATTGAGTTTGAAGTGTTTTGTGATTATTTAAGTTATTCAGTTGTTTCATCGGTAGTAATTAATTTATCCCATACCCAGCTCGTAATCGGGATACTGACATTGATATTGAACTGGTACACTAGCAGCCAATCGGGAAGGTAACAGTAGCTTGACGCCCATACCTCGATAAACTAACTGTTTGAAATCCCTACTCCCTACTATATATATATTATATTATTATATATTATATATTATATATATATATATATATATTATATATATTATATATTATATATTTATTTATATATTTATATATATTATATATATTATATATTAATATTATAAATGCGAAAGTAACTCTGTCTGTCTGTCTGTCTGTCTGTCTGTTACCTTTTCACGCCTAAACCGCTGAACCGATTTTGATGAATTTTGGTATAGAGATAGATGGAACCTTGGGAAAGGACATAGGGTACTTTTTATCCAGATCCCGATCCCGATCCCGGAATTATACGGGTGGAAACGCAGAGTGCAGTTGTGTATCGTATATCCCTACTAAATGAATTTTGGTATAGAGATAGATGGAACCTTGGGAAAGGACATCTTTACTTTTTATCCAATGATTGTGATTACGATGATGATGATTGTGATGATGATGACGATGATTGTGATGATGATGATTGTGATGATGATGACGATGATTGTGATGATGATGATTTTGATTACGATTATAATGATTGTGATTACGATGATGATGATTGTGATAATGATGATTGTGATAACGATGATAATGATTGTGATTACAATGATAATAAGTGTGATAACGATGATGGTGATTGTGATAGTGATTGTGATTGTGATTGTAATAGTGATGGTGATTGTGATGGTGATTGTGATGGTGATTGTGATGGTGATTGTGATGGTGATTGTGTTGATGATTGTGATGGTGATTGTGATGGTGATTGTGATGGTGATTGTGATGGTGATTGTGATGGTGATTGTGATGGTGATTGTGATGGTGATTGTGATGGTGATTGTGATGGTGATTGTGATGGTGATTGTGATGGTGATTGTGATGGTGATAGTGATGGTGATTGTGATGGTGATTGTGATGGTGATTGTGATTGTGATTGTGATGGTGATTGTGATGGTGATTGAGATAGTGATGGTGAGTGTGATAATGACTGTGATTACGATGATAATTATTGAGATAACGATGATGGTGATTGTGATAGTTATTTTGATGATGATTGTGATGGTGATTGTGATAGTGATTGTGATAGTGATGGTGATGGTGAGTGTGATAATGACTGTGATTACGATGATAATTATTGTGATAACGATGATGGTGTGGTGATTGTGATAGTTATTTTGATGGTGATTGTGATGGTGATGGTGATTGTGATAGTAATTGTGATAGCGATAGTGATGGGGATAGTGATGGTGATTGTGATTGTGTTAGTGATTGTTATGGTGATTGTGACGGTGATTGTGATAATGATTGTGGTAATTATGGTGGTTGTGTTAATGATGATAATTGGTGATAATGATGGTGACTGTGATAGTGATGGTGATGGGGATTGTGATGGTGATTGTGATTGTGACAGTGATAGTGATGGTGATTGTGATAATGATGGCGGTTGTGATAGTGATGGTGATTGTAATAATAATAATTGTGATGATTATGAAATGCGGCACATAGATAGTTTATAACCTGGATTAACATGGAGGACACTATTATCCCTTTAGTATGATCCAGTGGGACAGTTACTGAACTTCACGCGGGCGAAGCCGCGGGCAACAGCTAGTAATAGTAATAAAAGCTAAAACGTACTGCCCAAAAATACTACACTGAAAATTGATGTGCTGGCGTTTTGTAGGTTCTGCTTACCCCCATGCGAAAAAGGTGTATTTTAGGCATATAAAATTGATCTGACAAATAAAAAAAAATTGTGTTGGTTGGGATTATGATACCGCAGAAATATACTGCTTGTTTGTATAAATAGCAATGTATTCAAAGCAGGGAAAGCGATAGCTAGCTAGGTAGCTACAATATATTTTTATAGTTAGTTCATGACTATATCACCCGACATGTTTACGGCCACGACATCATCCTACCTCTCCTCATACACTTCACTTGCACACGTCACCTGCTCACTTCACCAGCACACTTCAATTCACTTGCAATTTATTTATTATAGCTATGTGAACCTTTGTGAAGCGAGTAATTATAAAGATGTTGTAATTAGCTTCTGCCAGCGGCTTCGTCCGCGTGAAGTTTGATAATTGTCCCATGGGATCTTACTGCTAGGATAACAAGTACTTATCCTATGTTTTAATCTAGGTAATAAATTATCTGTGTACAAAATTTCATACAAATCCGTTGAGTAGTTTTTACGTGAAAGAGTACCAAACATCCAGACATAAATCCATACTCACAAACTTTTGCATTTACAATTTTAGTAGGAAGTAGGATAGAAGGATTTAATTATTATTAAAAATATACTGTTTTTTTTTTGTCTGATGTAGATAGATACAATCATTTTGTATTGTGTAGGTACACCATTAAAAATATAGGTATACAAATTACACGTTCCACATACAACAACAACAACAGCCCATAACGTCCATTGCTGGACATAAGCCTCTCCCATCCATCAGATGGGAGGAATTTGCCGTAATCTCCACGCTTGGCAGACGGACGCACAAGGTGTTCTGCCTCAGACATTAGTCGCCTTATACGATACCCCTGAGTGTAATGGGTTGGTTCTATCCTACTCTGCCGGATACCACACGGCCTACACCTATACGGCCACGTTCAATATATGACCTATTAAGTACACACGTTACATATTTTTTCCAGTCGGGACACTTTTCTTTGGAAGCATGATTTGTTGGCCCCCAGCTGGTGAGGGTAACAAACTAATATACGTAGGTTTATCAAATTTATATTTTAATTTACTTACTCACACTCAATACTTTCTGAAATTATATCTCAAAGAATGGTGAAAACCGCATCAAAATCAGTTACGTGGTTTAGAAGAATGTCGCAAACACGCAGCCTGACATGTGTCGCCACTTCATTTTATGACATGTATACATGTAAGTAGCTCTTGATATAGGACCATGGTAGATAAAGAGTATGGTAATTACTAGTAGTTACAAGTGTAAATCTAAAGTATTTCATTGTATGATTCATGGTTTGTAATATTACAATATGCACAAACAGAACAATATTTGTATGGCCTACAGATAGTTGTCCCGGGTCTGATTGTTTGTGTACCTATGTGAGTTTAAATGTTTGTATACCACCACCCACGATACAGGAGAAATGCCTAGAGTTGGGAGAAAAAAAAAAAAAAATAAGTTCATCACAACTTCGCTGCATCTATACAGATTTCCACATCCAGACCACGGCCTAGATTAGGTCATAGTATACTTTTTACCCTGGGATAATTTCCGACCTCCACGTGAGCGAAGCCGCGGACAAACGCTCGTTTTTGCCAACAAACAGGATGATGATAAGTATTTATATGATATTATATTACACAGGGTGTAAAAAACCTCATCACGAAGCCGTCAACCAAGCATTCTGTACATCAGACTAAGTATCTTTACGCAAAAATTATTGCTGGGAAACGACTTTTCTTTTTGGGGTGAAAAATCATGTTTTGTGGTAAAACTCAATGTAACGCACTCAAAACATTGTGCTGATGGATGGATAGAATAGTACGGGGGCCGCCGAAGTGTTTAAAGTAAAAATCTTACATTAAAAACTAATATTTAGAAAAAAACTGTCAAAAAATTGGAACTTTGACCCCCAATATCTCCGTAACTAGAAGGTTCCCAGGTATGGTGTAGAACAAAAAAAATATCGCAGTGACTAGGAGAACAAGTGGTTTTTGGCTTCGTTTTTTACACCCTTTATATACTCGTATATTGATCCTTATATTACTGTATGTCATAGCTAATATTATATTATAAATAGGTAAAAGTCTGTGAGTTTGTATAACGGTGGTAATAAAATTCTTTCACTAACAGGAAGCTACATATTATCCCCAAGTGATAAAGGCATTTAAAATGTTCCCGTGAGGAGATTCCGTACATAACAGGAGCGAAACCGCGAGCAATACCTATAGCAGGCTCATATTAACGAAGTTCTGAAATAGTTTCAGGCGAAGCCGGGTGGAACTGAAGTTTTATCCATGTATGCTTGTATGTGTGCTATAATAGTGTTATCAGCATAACACAAGCATAGTAAAGGATTTAAATAGGACAGCATATTATTATGTATACTTATCCGTTTGAATTCTGCAATCACAGACGTAAGAAAATATTCATTCAATACAACAACGTATTTAATTGTTATGTACCTAATCAAGACTCTATTCTTTATTCTCTTGCTATAATATGACTTAGTTTACTTATGCAAACCATAAACTAGCTTATAATAAAAAGATGTACCAAGTAATTGTATTCGAAGAATTGCCGTATGCTGATATTGATAGATACGTATGCGTGCCGGAATCTTGGATAAAATGGCGAGACTAATCGAAAGGAAAAGTTATCGTGGCGTACCTCGTAGAGGACCCATCACGTACACAAACGCGAGTTGAAAATTATGACGAATATTGGAGAGATGAAGTGTTTTTTGGCTAAAGCTGAGTGTGCTACAAGTGAGTACCCATAATTAATTATAATTATTGTTTACAAGATAGTTAACTGTGCGAAACGGAGAAATAGCGGAGCACACAGTTCATATACAGTGGAAGGGGCATCGAAGCACAAATGAATACCGCCTATTACACATCATTCAGATTAGAAACTATTAATCGGCATTATTTTGTCAGTGGGTTATCTTAGTTCCATACATTGTGATCGTTTTAAGAGTTCCGTACCCGAAGGGTAGAAACTGGACCCCATTACTAAGACTCTACTGTCCGTCTGTCTGTCACCAGGCTGTATCTCATCAACCGTGATAGCTAGACAGTTGAATTTTTCACAGATCATGTATTTCTGTTGCCGCTATACTAAAAACATAATAAACTAGATATTTAAGTGCCCAATAATTATTAGCGATCATCATATTTACCTTGAACCTAATGCTATAGCAATTAAGTTGAAAATCTATTAAAGAAATTTGACAGATTGTAGGAGCTTGATGTGCTGGCGTCTGTACATACATGAGGTGGTCAAAGGACCGGGGTTGCGGGACTGTAAGAGATACCGTGGCCCCGGAACACAAAGAGCGATGAAGGAACATGGATAGTTTTAGTCAGTAAAAGTCTGACACTACTCCCTCCTGCTCCGCCCAGAGCGGAAGGAGTCATTTGATAATTTCCCCCAAAAAAAAAGGTGGTCAAAGGAAATTCCTAATGGAAAAACTCAATAAAATTGCGACACATCGATCTCTTTACCGCTGGAGTTCTTTCACAGTCTGTTATGCTGTTGCTTCTAGTAAGTAGGTCTAATCTTATTGATGGGCTATTCCCCGTAATAGTGATGATACGTGCTGCGCAGACATAGGTGCACTCCCTCCCATGGCAACCTGACACGACCATTAATAGAGAGAAATAACTGCTGATTTATTTATTTACCTTATTTGATTGCAGATGGCTACAACGAAGCGGTTGCCTTGATAAAATATCTGAACGATAAGAGAATTCGCGAAATAGAGGATTCGGAAAAAAAATGGAATGTAGAAATTAGTACTACCCGAAATCGTAGGACTAGTGGGAAAAAAAAATCCCACTAGTTCTACCGTAGAACTGTGTAGTAAAACTAGTGGGTATGATCCAAGTGTTTATGACGTTTGTATTAGAGCTACAATTTTACGACGATCTTGTATCGCTAGATGACATAGGGTTGTTGCTAAACATTTGAGAATCTATTTATAAAAAAAACAGACAAGTACTATTCTGACTCGCTTGCCGAGGGTTCCGTACAAACCTGTATGTTGATGGTTTTTCCATCAAACCATTTAATATAACAACAAATACTAAAAACAGAATAAAATTAATATTTAAGGGGGGCTCCCATACAACAAACGTGATTTTTTTGCCCTTTTTTTTATAATAATGGTACGGAACCCTTCGTGCGCGAGTCCGACTCGCACTTGGCCGGTTTTTTTTATTTTACTTAGAGAAAATAAACAGTTAAGTTTTGAATATACAAGAGTTATAAATGTATAACGTTCAACATTTTCCACAACATATTAAAAGTTATAACTAACAGTACGCTATTCTAGGCTGTTAAAACAGAAAAGTAATTAATAGTGAACTAAAACATAGGCATGCAAACAGAAGAGAGAGAAAGAGAAAATCAGTAAATATTAAACTACATATTTTATAATATAACATTGTTTTGTAGATAAGACTTCAATTTTTTTAACAGAGACAGAAAAGATGTCGATGTCCACAAAGATCTTTTTGTATTGATTGGCAAGGCGGTATAGGGGTGCTCGCACGCATTTACTGCAAATACAGGTCTTGCGCGGATCCCACGGCATATCGTTGTTTTGGGTACTACATAACTGATTTTGTTGCAAATAGGTAGGTATCGATAAAATCTTAAGCACAGATCCAAAGGTCTTCAAGATGGCGTCGTCACTTAGAATTTTGGCCACTCGCCCAAAGCCATATTTTTTTACACTATGCCTGCAATTAGGATTCATTCCATCCACATTTGCATTTTCATTCCATTTACGTCTTCATTTTATTGATAGTGATCGAAATAAACTCCTTCTATACTCAGTACACACCGCTGCCTGACGTCTAACTTGACGTGACGTGACGTCAAACGAAGAGTGACGTCAGGGGATGTAGAAAGGCTTCTCAAACAAAATACTTTTTATACGCTTCGACGTTGTCACTGACAATGGACAGGAAACTAAACGGAGAGAGATGAAACAAGAACTGGTGCTTTAAAATTATGCTAAAAAAGGAATAATGTATGACCTTCATCGTGTTCTTCGTATTTGGTAGAAAGCTACTTATGAGTCAATTTCAACAACTCGATTTTTTACCTAATTTCCATGGACATTTTCATTTTCAGGTTTTTTGAAAAACTTTAATAACAAAGCGCAACATATCCACATTATATATACATTTTCTGAAAGGGGATATTATAATTAAATTACTTAGAGAGTTATTTTGGCCACCGAAATTGGCAAGCCACAGAAATTTTATTATTGCCACCGAAATTGTATTGGTGACACAGAAATTCTACGTTTGCACCGAAATTGTGAATTATTATATAAATACATTGTTTTTTAATAATAAGTAAAGAAAGATAAGGTTTAATGAAAAAACTGATATAATACGAATATCGTCGTTAATATATGTATATATTATCGTTGTAATTATGTAATGAACACCTGCATGTAACCCATGTATCACAAATAAGCGATTTGATCATTTTAATAAGCATTTCTAAAAATACAACGTGGTGTACTATTAATTGGATAAATTAGTCATATAAAATTAGCAATCAAGGAACTGATTATGTTTTTTACTTCTATGAAGAGAATGGGAAATCATCAAATGACTTCTCTCGCTCTGGGCGAAGCAGGAGGGACTTTCAGACTTTTACTGACTAAAACCTATTCATGTTAATTCATCGCCCTTTTTGTTCCGGGGCCACGGTATCTCTTTCGAACAGTCCCGCAACCCCGGCAGGCATCGGTCCTTGCGGACCCCTTCCTATTGCTGACTCTCTTTGAGGCGCGCGTGGAACACGAACGCGCCATCGACACGGTCTGTCGTCATGAGACGGACAGACGGCGAGCTAGCCCATAGCCCACAGGCCCACCACGTGGCCCCCGGCCACGACTGCATGTGCATGGACCGCACGACTCCTGCGTAGAGCCTCCGGCAGGGGGCGTTTGCCCCCCCCAGGTTGGGCAGGAACCGCCTGAAGGCAGCGCCGGTCCGTTCCAGTTTGGGGGCCAAACGTCGGAAGTGCTCCACGAAGATCCACTGGCTGTCAAAGACGAGTCCTAGGTACTTCAAAGTCGACTCGACCACACGACGAAGGTAGGTCGGCACCCGGTGATACTGGAGTGCCTACCTAATGCAGCTCCAGGGCATGGTGTTGAAGGCATTAGCTATGTCGAGAGACACCACCAAGACAACCCCACCCCGGGAAACCGCATATCCCGTCGTGAGGGCTCTCACGCGCATGATGGTGTCCACCATAAAGCGCCCCTTGCGGAAACCAAACTAGTGTTCCGCAAGATCCGGCCCCGACCCCGCAAGGTGCTCGGCGAGGCGGTTTGCAATTACTATTTCAAAGAGCCTTCCCACCTCGCCGAGCAGCACCACGGGCCGGTATGCGGACGGAGATTCCGCAGGGTGCCCCGGCTTCCTAATGAGGACCAGCTTTCCCGTCTTCCAACGAAGCGGGAACTGGCCTCTCTCCAAGCATGCGCTTAGGAGCACCTCTAGTCGGTGCCCGAGAGCCTCCGAGGCCAGGACCCAGGCTTTGCCAGGCAAGCCGTCGGGTCCCGGGGCGGTATTTTTGACACTGAGCCTACGTACCGCCACTCTCAGGTCTACCCCAGTCACTTCCGGAGTGTTTTCGTCGTCGTCCTGTTGGTCCGCTTCCAGCATCGCAGGCGGCGGAGCCATAGACGGAGGGGATGTTCCCCTCGCGAAGGGAACAGAGTACTCATCATGTCCTCCACGAGCTCAGGCCGGAGACTGCGTCAGTAGGGGGGCCCAGGTGCGGAGTTTATCCCGCACCATCTTGTAAGGGCGCCCCCATGGATCTCTGTCGAGAGTCCCCAGCATCTCCTCGCGAGCCAGATAATCTGCGCACGTCGCAGATGTCGGACATGGCCTCCTGGAACCTCCCTGCCTCATTGTCAACGTCGGCAGGTCTGGCTGGTGATGTCACCCAGGCCTGCACGATCGAGGCTTCCAGGAGGAGCTTTTGGAGGATGCAACCCTCAAAGTTCAGTTAATCCAATTGAATGACTTTTTCAAGAAATAGTAATAAAATTTTATTTTAATGTCCGGGGCTAAGGACCTAGTTCTGTCAAAGTAATTTCGGCATAACAAGTATTGATTCTTTTAAAAAATCTTCATTAACATTAATACAATAATTGATTGGTACAATTTCTGTGGAGTCGTGTAATTTCCGTGGGCCACGAGATGCCACGGAAACCACAGAAATTGCCCCATAGAAATTGGAAACTTGGCTATTTTATTTTTTTTACAAGAAACTATCAAGGCTATGACTATTATTTTCTATAATATTAAATGTGTACCAAAGGCTACTTAGCATGCATAAAAGTGATACCTTTATTTCTTGCGAAAATCCTTTTAAAACCTAATCACCGAAATTGCAAAATTTCGTTCCGAGTAAACTGAAATCACGTACTTATATTTTTGGCGGAAAGACCTGGCGATATGGTGCACTACCATTCTTACTGCACGTGAGAGCACGACTGTCTCTTGCCGAGCAGGGATTTATTGTTCGTTTAAACTCATTGGTGGAAGCTCAGGACGGTGTAACAAAATGACCATAGAAATTAGTAATTTCGCTTGGACAAACCTACCGTTGACATGTACTCATTAACTATGAGTCTACACATTCAAAACTTATTAACGTCTTGTAGGTCAATCATTACTTAACGCAATCAAAATACTTTTTCCTATATATGTTGGAGATTATCTTCCTGAGAGGTAAATGCTGTGTATGAAAGTGATTGTGGACAACACACAGAAATTGATAATTCATCATTTACCGATTTTTTTCATAAAAAGTAATAGTCTTGTAAATATAATTTAAGTGGCTTCATTTAGATTCATGTCACTTTAATTCTGAGAAAAAAAATCGTTGCATTATCTGTAAAGCAGCACTGCGATTTCAGCCTAGACGCGTAAATTTTTCGACTGAGAAATTCACTCTTATATGCCACAAATGGGACTTGTAACGGAAAAATATGCAGTATGAAGCTGCATCCGGTAAGACTGGAAGCCAAACGTAACATAGTTGGATAAAGGCTATGTGGCAGTTTTGGGAAGGGAATTCCATTATTTCACCCTTTTATGGGATGTGTGCGAAGTGGCATACAATTAGAGTACAACTGAAGGACGGTCGGAAGGTTGATGATGATGAGGGGATGAATTTTCAAACGTCTTTTATTAGTGCTTTTGTTGTAAAACCTACTAAGTAATAATACGTTTTGTTAGGTTTTATTGTCTTTTTGTAATGTAGATAAAAAGATATTTAAGTTTGAATTCTGAACTACTCAATTTTGAAGTTTAAAGAAATATAGCAACCATCGTACACGCTTACTTAGTTTTATTTTTTCATTTCGCTATTTCCACAATATTCAAATTACAATTACAACACGTTATCAGCACGAAGCTCTGTATAATTTACCTACGATCCAATTTAAAAGGAGATTGGTGGTGAAATTGAAGATACCTAGTTAACATGACGTCTGCAGTTTCTGGTATGTCGCTAAATGGTATTCCAATACTTTGTAATCGAGAAGGATATACTGTGTGGAAATTTAAAATGCGAATGTTATTAATCCATGAAGGATTGTGGGAAACTGTAAGCGGAGTAGTTGTCGAAGGGAATAAGACGCCCGACGATGTACGAAAGGATGAAAAGGCTCTTTCTAAAATATGCCTAACTGTGGATGGTGCTGCTATTTCTATTGTTCGACCAGCTAAGACCGCAAAGGAAGCGTGGGATACTCTTATGAAATCCTACGAGGATCGAAGTTTGGGTCGTAAACTGTCATTGGAACGTAAGTTGTACAGATACTCCTTATCTGATTTTTCTGATTTAGAAGCATACTTAACGGCAATAACTACAACAGCACTAGACCTGGCTGATATTGGCAAAACCATAGAAGATAGTTCTTTAGCAGCTATTATATTGGGAGGTCTAACGTCTCGCTACGAGCCCATGATAATGGCGCTTGAGAATGGGAGCGTTGAAGTCACAACAAATTTGGTGAGGACTAAGCTGTTGATCGAAATGACGAAAGAGACTAAAGATGATGTGACTGCGTTGCATACTAACAAGCAGGTTATTTGTTTTCGATGTAAGAAGCCAGGGCACAAGAGTCCTAATTGTCCTCTCAAAAAGAAGGAGAAAAAGGCAAAGGCGAGTTGCTCTACAGAAAGTTGTTCTAAAGATAAGGGACTGACTGCTTCTAGTTCAGGAAATATGGATGCATATGTCACGGAATTGGCTTTGGGTGGTGTCATGGAACTGGCTTTGTCTGCACCAAGTGCTCCGATGTCTGAGAAGTGGATTATCGACTCTGGTGCGTCTACTCACATGACTCCACATGCTGAATGGTTTAATAGTTACCGACCCTGTGACGGGAAGATAACTGTAGCAAATGGTAAAAGTTTGCCGGCTGTAGGTTTAGGAGATGTTGCTATTGACACAGAAAACAACTTTAAGAAGATTTTAAATGTTGTACATGTTCCTGGCCTAGATTGTAATTTACTCTCAGTCAAAAAGGCAGTAGAGAAAGATTTCTCGATTGTTTTTGATACAAATGGCTGTAATTTTTATAATTCTAATGATGTTTCTTTTATGAATGATCCTGTTTTAGAATAGAATAGAATAGAATAGAATAGAATATTCATTTATTCGTTAATGGACAGCAGCAACACAATAGAGCAGCACATACATATACATATAACAACAAAAAACTTAACAATTAATTAAACAGCTCAACTGCGCTGAGCATGCCCATAACGAAAGGGTAACCAACTCAGCATATGCTGGGTGTAAAACACTCAGCGCTGGTTTTCAGTAGGCCCCCCGCAGTGACACACGGATGAGGGTAGTAGACGTAGTAAATAAATAATGTTATTCTATTAAATGGGCATTTGTAAGTGTGTAATAAATAAATAATATACAATGAATATTTTTGTCACAGAGGATAACATAAATAAAGAAAGTGTATAGTGCCCGTAGACTCAATAATGCTGAGCATTGAGTTCAAAGTTCAAAGACAAAACTAGTCAGTACAATGGAATTACAAAGGAAGTCGGAGCAAAAGGATGATTGTACAAATGTATGGGTGTGTACGTAGGTATGTGTGATACACACACATGGATTCTGGCGATCGCAGACAACGGATTTACCACCGACGCGCAACTACCCACATTATTGCCGGTGAGTTCCTATGAAATAAATTCGAAATAGTAGTAAATGATAGATAGATAATAATTAGATTGTTAAATTAGATAAACGATTTGTCAATATTTATATCATTAAATTCAATTTGTGAACGAATTATAAATGTCTTAAGCCTTAACTTAAATGTATTTATGTTGTTTAAGTTCCTAATTGGTGGAGGGATATTATTCCAACATTTGGATGCTGCATACCGGAAGCTTCCTCGAAAAGCTGCAGTTCTGTGATGTGGTGTAGCCAGCTGCTGAGCACAACGCCTGGCCTTGTGCTGTCGGTGGTTATTTATCCACGTAAGCTTTGAGTACAGGTATGAGGGACATTTATATTTGATAACTCCAAAAAGAAGACATGCTAAGTGCAGCTTACGACGGGATTTCATTTTTAAAATGTTGTGCTTGTTTAAAAATGGTGTCAAGTGGCTCCTTGGTGGTACGTCAAAGCAAAACCGTGCGCAGGCATTTTGAACCCGCTGAATAAGTCTTTCGGTGCGTGCTAGTAGTCGTGGACCTACGACGGTATCAGCATAATTTAATTTGGATAAAACTAGGCTTTCAACGAGCTGTACACGCAGGTCCTCGTTTACATATGGGCGCATTTTATACAGGACTTTTAGGCGGTAAAAACAATTTCTCACGCAGCTTGCGATGTGAGCCTCGAAATTAAGGCCTTGGTCCATAATCAAACCCAGATTTCTCGCTTCATACACACGATCAATGTGTTGGCCCATCACAATTACGTTTGCAAGGTTACTGTTTATTTTACCCAGTTGCCCTTTGGATCCGAAAAGCATAAATTTAGTTTTGGCCGGGTTAAGTAGAAGAGAGTTCTGTCTTGACCAGTCCACAATCCTTGCCAGATCTTCGTTAATTAGTTTTACTGCACTCTCGTAATCTTCAGGTTTAAAGGCCAGGTATAATTGAATATCGTCTGCATAGATATGAAATTTACAGTTTTTTATAATATGAATAATATCGGCACTATATAGAATAAACAAAGGAGGACCCAGTATCGATCCCTGCGGAACCCCCTTTGCCACTGGGCTCATATTAGAAAAAACACTAGACCCATTCGCATCCCGAATTTCCACAAGCTGTTGACGATCACTAAGATAGCTTCCGAACCATTTAACGGTAGCGGCGTCGAATCCATAATATGTCATCTTAGAAAGCAAGAGACTCAAATTAATAGCATCAAATGCTCTAGAAAAGTCCAGCAGAACTAACAAAGTACAACACCCCTCATCTTGAGCTGATAATATGTTGTCTGTAACATCTAACAGAGCCGTTGCAGTACTACGCCCCCTCCTAAAACCGGATTGAGCCTCAGGGAGGATGTTATTTTGCTCAAGATATGCAGTTAGTTGGGCATTAACTACTTTTTCTAGTTGATGCGTATAGTTTTACGTTAGATTCTAAAAATATGAAAATGTTGATATAAAAAAAAAAACCATACGCTGCGGTAACCTCACAAATGGAGGGTCGCTGATTCGAAATAAGTTATATTCTAGAAATTGCGACGGCCTGACGGTGAACAGTTAGAAAACCCCTAGGTAGGTACTTGGGAGGCTTACCTTGCTGGCCACGTCTGCGATCAGCTCCAGAGGGACTGCTTCAACTGCACTCAAAGCCGAAGCCCACTTCACACACCGAAGTTCATAGTTCAAAAATGTTATTGCAAATGCGATGGGCCGATGGACCCGCGGGTTTTATTTATAGTGAAACCTGGACAATCTCAGCTATAATTTGAGATGATACCAGAGATGGCTCCTTTTAGTTTTTGGATGGTCAACGGACAGCACACGCGGCGGCGATTATGCGCAGACGCCATCTTGACTTTTTAGCTATTACGTGAAGATAGTCACGAAATGCAATGCGACCAGTGGAACTTCACACTGGTTGAGCTCCTTTAGCCGCGGCAGGAACAAAGCCCATGAAGTGACTGCTGGACACTTTCAACTAGGCGAGCCATCCCGTTTTCGTACCTAGTCAGTTCAAATGTCCAACGTCAAGCATTATATTTATTTATACGTAGGTTACACGCAAACACTATGTTGGCGTAACCATTTTCCCCGGCTTGAAAGATCCTACTTTCAAAACACAAAGAAAGCGAAATTATATTATAATTGCATATCGTCGCGAAAACTCTACCTCTAGCGAGGAAACCTAACAGAAAAATTAAGTTAGATGATAAAAGAAAACTTAGTTATTGTATTATAAAATTGTCCTAACCCTAACCTAAAACTACGCTAAGATTATTAATGCTTACTGAGTAGGGAGAGGGCACAACTTAACAATAGGTCTGCTCTGAAGCGTTCCACCTTGTACCTTCACTGATGCGACTCTACATATCCCTTTTTTGTCCGGAAAGATTTCGGTAATTAAACCTAACGGCCAGTGCAAGGGCATGACATTATCTTGCATTGAAACAACGACCATACCAACCCGTACTGGGTTAGAGGGAGTGTTCCATTTTTGCCTCGTTTGGAGGGTGTGCAGATATTCATTTCGCCACCGCTTCCAAAAAGATTGGACGAGTTGATCAGTTAACTCGTATCGTGAAATAAGGTGTAAACGAGTTTCAGTAACTTCGCGAGCGGGTAAAAACACAAGCGGTTTCGTATTAAGGAAATGTGCAGGTGTTAGAGCGGTAGGTTCTGACGGATCTGAGCTAAGTGCATAGAGTGGTCGAGAATTTAACAAAGCTTCGACTTGAGCTAACATAGTGTTAAGCTCATCAAAAGTGAGTATCTGTTGACCGACGACTTTCAGAAGATGCGTTTTAACACTCTTTACCTCACTTTCCCAGCACCCACCGAAGTGTGGTGCTCTACATGGGATGGTTTTGAGAGTTATTTTATGTTCCGCCAGTTCTGATTCCCAATAGGGGCGATATTCCTGTGACAAGAATTGGTAGAGATCGCGAAGATAAGAACGAGCACCAATGAAATTGGTGCCGTTGTCCGTATACAGACACTCGATGGGACCACGGCGAGATAGAAAGCGTTTTAGTGCTGACAAGAAGCTCGCGGTGCTGAGATCTGAGGCAACTTCCAGATGCAAAGCACGCGTTGTCAAGCACGTAAAAAGACAGATATAAGCTTTACGACTTCTTTGGCCTCTGCCGCGCACAGACGTTATCTTGAGCGGTCCAGCGTAATCACACCCAGTGTGTGAAAATGCTTTAGGAGCGACGTCAACACGTGACTGCGGCAGGTCAGCCATGATTGGAAAAACCGGTCGTGGCTTAGCGCGAAAGCAAATATTGCAGTTAAAAGTTATATGACGAACAATACGTCGTGCGGACAGAATCCAATACCTCTGTCTCAAAAGAGACAGAAGCAAGTTCGGACCTGTATGAAAGTTTTTCACATGATAGTGGGAAATTAAAAGTTTCACTATGTGGTCCTGTCGAGGAAGTAAAATTTGGTGACGCGAATCAAAGTCTAACTCAGAGTTGGCTAAGCGTCCACCAACGTGAATAAGTCCATTATGCAGAAACGGGCTAAGTTTCTGTAGTGGCCTTGAACATAATTGTTTGCGGTTTATGCGAACGAGATCTGATTCGAAATGGATCCGCTGAACAGAGCGCCACACTACTAATTCAGCGAACTCCAAGTCCGATGCGGTAACGGGTCCCTTCGGGAGACGTTTGAGGAATTTGACAAATTGTCTTTAGATATTTCATCCAAGAGGAAAACCTACTCGCACGATGGTACAGAATGTCTTCAGTTAGAAAACTGGTATCTGTATCAGAGGAGTCTGCTTTTGTAACTGAGGGTAGAGCCACAGGCTTCATCTCTGGCAGCTCTTGCACCTCACCGGACACAACGGGCTTCACGGGCCATTCGCGTCGGGGTGTTTTTAGCCATGGTGGTCCACTCATCCACAATGGATGATGAACTAGCTGGGCAGGAGTTAAGCCACGAGAAAGACAGTCACTAGGATTCTCAGATCCCTTGACATGGAAGAAATGCTCCGACGACAAGTTTTCTTGGATTTTAGCGATGCGATTGGCCACATAAGTGTGCCAGCGATGTGGCGAGGAATGAATCCAACTCAAAGTTACAGTTGAATCTGAGAACGCTACGACAGCCTCAATGGCGTATCGGGCGGAGTAGAGAACGAAAACTCGTTTGATCAGAATTGATAAAAGGAGTGCGGCGCATAGCTCTAAGCGAGCCAACGAAATAACCTTAAGAGGTGCGACTTTGGACTTTGCACATACCAGTGAGATGACGATGTCACCGTCTGGCTTGACTACGTGGGCATATACAGCACCACCGTAAGCTCTCTCACTGGCATCCGCAAAGCCCACTATTGAAACTTTACAATTTTCAATAACGCCAATATGACGTGCGAATTTAAGCTGAGAAACGCCAGGTAACTCAGCTTGAAATTGTTCCCAAAGGCGAACAATGCGATTCGGTGGGACCTCATCCCATCCTATTTTGACAAGCCACAAATCCTTGATCAGTAACTTAGCGTACAAAATCATGGGCGCGACTAATCCCAATACATCAAAAAGACGAGCGATAGACGACAAGATATTCCTTTTTGTGCAAGGGCGAACATCAGGGTTGACCTGGAATGCGAAATAGTCATGGTCGGGAAACCAGCGTAGCCCAAGAATTTTCAGGGTCGGATCCTTACTTAGATCGACACTGTGCGAGAGTCGCAATGACTCTGGAATAGCCTGAAGGACTTCAGCGCTATTACTTGACCATTTGGTCAACTCAAAATCACCAAGTGAAAATAATTTAATCAGTTGGTGAGATGACTCTATTGCTTGCTCTACATTAAAGGTAGAGCTTGCTATATCATCCATATAAATGTCTCGGCTTAGTATCTCACTGGCCAGAGGAAATTGGTGCCCTTCGTCCTTACACAATTGTTGAATGGTGCGAATCGCGACAAAAGGAGAGCACTTCAAGCCGAAAGGTAGAACTGAAAACTGAAAGATTTTTAAATCTTCATCTTCGTGAAAGCGATAGAGTATTCGTTGAAGCGGACGATCTTCAGGACGAATCCCTATTTTAAGATACATAGCTTTAACGTCGGAAGTTATGGCTACAGCGAAGAGTCTCAGGTTCAATAAGATATTTAGCAGGTCCGCTTGAAGAACGGGACCAGCGTAAAGGATATCATTTAACGAGGTACCATTGTCTGACTTCGCGCTTGCGTCAAGAACCACGCGTAACTTAGTGGTTGTCTTGTCTTCGCGAATGACAGCATGGTGTGGGATATAGAACGAGACTTCACCTGGCAAAACTCCTTTCACCAAAGAAATGTAGTTATTTTTGAGATAATCTTTAATGACGTCATCATAGAGAAGTTTGACGTTAGGGTGCGATTTAAATTTACGTTCGAGGCTAAGAAACCTTCGACGAGCAATTTCAAAAGAATTTCCTAGCGCAGAAGCGTCTGTCTTCAGTGGCAAAGCAGCGACATACTTGCCAGATGGGGTGCGAGTAGTGGTAGAACAATAAAACTGCTCGCAGTGTTTATCGTCCACACTTGTGATTGAAGAAGCCTGAACTTCCTCGATCTCCCAGAATCTACGCAAGTCGCAGCTTTCCAAAGAAGACGTCGCGCAAAACGACATCGTAGCGGTAGGAGGGTCTAAAATAGGCGCGTCTCCCATAAATATATATCCTAACACAGTCTCTAATGCATCTGGATATCCAACGATCGAAGTAACTTTACTTGGTTGCAATAACTTAGCAAACAACTTTACTCCAAGCAGGATGTCAATATTCCCCGGCATTCCCCAAGTATCATCAGCGAATAGATGCGAATCGATATGATTGAGATCAGCGACATCTATCGGGCACAATGGAAGCTGTCCTGTTATCTCGTCGAGAACCAGTGCCTCGATCGAGTACTTGGGTTGCGCGCGAAGGCGCGAGCTAAATGTGAAGTCTACTGAACCGCGGACCGACTGAGACGTACCACCGATACCTTTAACCGTGACTATAGAATCGTCACGTATTGATAGTCCAAGCATACGACAACATCGGGTGGTAATATAGTTCTTCTGTGAACCCGGGTCCAATAGACAGCGCACAACAAAATCCTTCCCCTTTCTACCTACCACTAACACTTTCGCAGTAGCTAAAACCTCCGTAGTGCGAGTACTATTTTGAGCCGAAGCCGAATGAGTACACAAAGAAACGCGTTCCTGATCCGGGGTCTGGTCTACGGCACTAACAGACGGCGCGGCGCTGACTGCCGGCGCGGGTGTCGGTTGGGGAGGCGGCGGTTGATCAAAATGTAACAGGGAATGATGTTTACCGTTGCATTTCTTGCACGAGAATTTTGATTGACATTTAGATACGGTGTGTTGACTACTAAGGCAATTACCGCAGAAGCGATTATCTTTTATATATTTAAATTTGTCATTCGTATTCAATTTTAAAAAGGCACTACACTTATATAAGTTTGTGTGCACCGACTGACAAAGCGAACATTTAGGTGACGTAGCTACATACACCTGCGATACCCTACTGGAGGGTGCGGGGGGGGGACTTAGCGCTGGCGCCAGCAGACGAGCGCTCAGGCTTCTGCGGCGCGGTGCTATAAAGTATTTTTACCTGTTCTCGTACGAACTTCACGAAATAATCGTAGTCGACGCTTTGAGGATCTTTTAACGTGCGAAGTGACATTTCGTAATGTTTTGCGATGTCGGAGTCTACTAACTTAAGACCCGCGTACATAAAGATAAAATCAGACATGTTGTCGATTTTTAATTGTTTGAGTCCAGCCACAATAGCGGTGTATCTATCAAAAACCTTTTCTACATTAGCAGGCGACGAACCAGCTGCCTTTAAAGAAAACAGCTGATTTAAATAATTAACGGCTAAAGCGCGCGTGTCCTGATATTTAGCGATAAGCGCGTCCCAGATAACATGATAATTTTCTGCAGCAGGAACAATACCGGCGGCCACGCCCTTGGCTTTGCCTTTGAGATGACCCAACAAATAATGAATGCGATCAGAATCCGAAAGATCGGGGTTTGTATGAATCACCCGTTTAAATGTCTCATAAAAGAACGGAAAGTTCTGAATGTGACCATCAAAGGTAGGTAATTCGATTCGAGGTATTTTGATATGCGAAGATCCTGCCTTATTCGAGCTAGGAGACTCTTTTGTTGCGGTTAGGGAACTCAAAACACCTTTGATTTCGCACGCCAGATCGTCAAATGACGACAATGAACTATAATTAACCTCATATGTTGGATTAAGTTTCATTGAAATAATGTTTATATTATCAATAGCAGTTATGAACTCGGTACGAATTAGATCAATTAATTGAGCTTGCGCAATAAAAGTGTCCCGCGATCTTTCGGTATTGAGGTTTATTATAGAATCAAATAACTTTTGTGTGCGAGCAAAGTATGCGGCGCGTTTGCCCTCATACATTTTTAGTTTATTTTGTAAATCTTCCATTTTAAATTACAATAGAACTCAATAATAAATTTACACAAAAATATCAATTCGGAACCCACTTATATCTCAGAACACGGAACCCTAACAAGCTAGTACGAAAACTGTGAATCAAAACAAAAGAAACTTTAATGCTTGATCAGGTAAAAACAATAAAAGAGGTAGGAACCACTTTTCCTGACCTGCGGAACCCTAGTACCAAAAAATGGCAACAAGGTGCGGTAAACAACTGAATTATTATTAAATAATAAATCAGTGTTAAATAATTGTATACGGAACTAACTTTCGCCTTAGCACGCGGAACCCTAATGGAACGCGTAAGCAATAGTCCAACAAAAATAACACAATTAAATAAATAGGTACGGAATCACTTCTCCGACCGTGCGCATGACCTATCACAATAACTTAATGAAGGCTACTTAAACAATAATCAACTTTTTATAAATACGATAAACCCTCTCGGTAAGTACGTATTTAGAATATGTCCCGTACGAAACCTTCCGATAGGCAACCACCTACAACAAAGGATTAAGTGTAGATAAAGAAAAAATGCGTTGCGGGAATATACCTAGGTAGGTATGTCGATAAATATCTAATGTACCTATCTAGATGTAACTCAACACGGAATAATCACAAGTGTATGTACTTAGACCGGTTGAACCTAAATAACTTATAGGTGCGATGAGAGTTAACAAACCAAAGTTCAAAAAACAACTTTAGTATTAGCAGGTATGGTGGAAATAATATCCAACCATGCAAAAACTTACTTTACGTAGGTGTAATACAGAAATAACTTATCCGATCTCACAACTGTTGCGTTAGGTAAGTGCGGTGTAGATAAACAATCAAATGTTGTAATCTAAAAATAAATTTTAAATATTTTTAATGCGATTAATTTAACTAAATTGCAATAATTTAATCAAATGCGGAGTGGACTGTATTGCGATTAAATACTCGTACAATACGAGGCGATTTAATAAGATAACATTACCTACAAAACTTCATTTAATTAGAACTACTTAAATCAATCTGTAACAAAAATACCATGACCGTTTTACAATGATTGTGCACGACGCGCGGTATACAACCCACGAACCTACCCGCTAAAACCAAATGTTGGCCTATAACGCGCAGTTCTTGGAAAATTCCCTATGTCACGACACAAATCACTGTAATAGTATATAAGTATATGATTTTCGATATGATTTAGTAATATTAATGTGAAATTACACAACTAAAAATATGAATTGTAACGGGACTTCGATATAGAATGCAGATGATTTTAGACCTTACGTATAACGCAATAAGGACGAGTTTCCTAAAACGATATGCAATTTTACGTAAATTATTTCTAGATTTTTATAGCTTATAGGACTATTCTATCCGGCTCGAAGGACCAAAATGATGCGTATAGTTTTACGTTAGATTCTAAAAATATGAAAATGTTGATATAAAAAAAAACCATACGCTGCGGTAACCTCACAAATGGAGGGTCGCTGATTCGAAATAAGTTATATTCTAGAAATTGCGACGGCCTGACGGTGAACAGTTAGAAAACCCCTAGGTAGGTACTTGGGAGGCTTACCTTGCTGGCCACGTCTGCGATCAGCTCCAGAGGGACTGCTTCAACTGCACTCAAAGCCGAAGCCCACTTCACACACCGAAGTTCATAGTTCAAAAATGTTATTGCAAATGCGATGGGCCGATGGACCCGCGGGTTTTATTTATAGTGAAACCTGGACAATCTCAGCTATAATTTGAGATGATACCAGAGATGGCTCCTTTTAGTTTTTGGATGGTCAACGGACAGCACACGCGGCGGCGATTATGCGCAGACGCCATCTTGACTTTTTAGCTATTACGTGAAGATAGTCACGAAATGCAATGCGGCCAGTGGAACTTCACACTGGTTGAGCTCCTTTAGCCGCGGCAGGAACAAAGCCCATGAAGTGACTGCTGGACACTTTCAACTAGGCGAGCCATCCCGTTTTCGTACCTAGTCAGTTCAAATGTCCAACGTCAAGCATTATATTTATTTATACGTAGGTTACACGCAAACACCATGTTGGCGTAACCACTAGTACTTTTGATAAAAAGGGTAAAATACTTACAGGCCTTAAGTCTTTTACAGTAGTTGGGTTCGCGATTTTAGGAATCGGACGCACAACGGCTATTTTCCATAGATCAGGAAAGGTCGAGGTTGAAATGGAATGATTAATAATGGAAGTAAGGATATCCAAAGTCTGTGGAAGAGTCAGAAGAAACATGTCCAGTGTAATGTGGTTGAAACCCTCTGCATTTGATTTGAGTTTTGATAAAATCTTCATTATGTCTGATTGACCTACAGTTTCAATAGCGAATACGCCGTCATTAAATCTATGAGACTCATAGTAACCTAGACATGTAGATGGTGCTATTATATCACCTGGGACATTCAAGAAGTGAGAATTAATTTTATCTGGGTCATTGAAAATATGAGAGGGTAAATCAGTTTCACTTTTAAAAGGTAGCAAAGTGGTCTTTAAATTGCTCCACAAAGCTTTGGGTTGTTTTATTTTACCATTAATATTAAACTTGAAATACGCAACTTTTTCGTAATATAGGGACTTGTTCACTAGACTTTTTAATTCCTTGTAATATTCAATCTTACTCTCAAAACCCGAATTCCTACAACGCACATGTGCTTGATTGCGCAAGTACATCATCAACTTGATGTTATCTGTTATCCATGGATATGATTTTTGTCTTATAAGCTGGGTCTTACGGGGAGCGTGTTTGTCAAAAAGGGAAGTAATACCAAAATTGAGGTGAGCCACCATAGCATTGACGTCAACTGATACAGGTCGCGCAAGCCAATCTATAGAGTTCAAGTCTTCCTTAAACTTCTCCATCTGTATATTTTTGAGGTTTCTACTTGTTACAACCCTGGGTAGTAGTTTTTCTTTTTTTAAATTAAAAACGGCTAAAACAAAAGCATGTGCGCCTAGCGCGACTATCCAGTCAACTTCTATGCTGATCACCCTTGCATCTGTACACACTAAGTCAATAAGAGTCTCGCTAGTGGCCGTAAAGTGAGTAGCAGAAGTGACCATTTGACTTAAGTCAAGGCTATTTAGAAACGCTTTTAATTTAGCAGTTTTAGAGTCAGTTTGGTTAAGACAATTAATGTTAAAATCTCCCAACAAAACGGTATATTTACATGACGCTACGGAATTTATTGAACATGTTAACGCGTCCAAAAATATGTCAACATCCATCCACGGCGGTCTATACGCTGTGCCAATGGCGATTTTTACACCATTCGCGCTCAAAACAAGCCACATTTGTTCCACTGACTCATGAAGCGGGTCAACAGGGTGCGCATGGGTGCGCACATTCATCCCGCGCTTGATATAAAACCCAATGCCACCGCCGCGTCCACCGCGCACGGTCACCGGGCGCGGAACGTGTCGCAGCCGGTACCCAGGCACGGCGGGCGCGCGCCCCTCCTCACCCGTCCTAAGCCAGGTCTCATTTATTACCATTATACAAACATCATGACGTTCCAATGCGGCGATAAACTCATCGTGGTTAGTGCCTAGCGATCCAGCGTTGAGTAATCCAAACTTAAGGTGCTTCGCACTCATTACAATGTTTTAGTGGCACCAAACATCACAATGGAATACTTCGTACAAGGGCACACTATAAGATTGCAGACAACTATCGGGTTTTCGTAACATGTTTTTGTTTCGTAATAATATGTGATAATATAGTATAATAATAATACTGAAATATTTGTCCGTGTCAAAAAACGTGTACAGAATACTAATATCGTGTTAATTAATAGTGCATATGTTGATAAATAATAATTATATAGGGAAGTATTTTGTAGTAAATAAATAGTCTTCAGTGGATAAAATATCATAAACTTATTTTGAAGGGAAATAGGTATCATCAAATCTGTGTCACTGCGTAAAATACAAACCAAAAATAGTGCCCCCTTTAGCCAGGGCATACTGCGGCCAAACAAGTACAGAAAAAGCGAACAAAAAACAACAAAAAAGATTATAAAAGAAACAGGAAAAAAACAAATAATATTATGTAATTTTAGTACTAGACGAGTTAGGAACAAGCTATTTAAAATGAGCCATTTCCAAAAATTCGGCCCAAATCTAGATCGGAGCGAATACGTTGCGCAGGGACACCATCCTCTTTCTTCACGTAGATGCGGCCCTCTTTTGTCCACACATACTTAAATTTATATTTCTGCCCAGCCTCACGCGCGTTATAGAACAGCTTCCCGTTAATCGGCGTCAACCGTTCGTTTAAATAAAACCTCTGAGAGGGCCCATGCAATTCAAGATCGGCAGTGGTAAGGCCGCGTCGCACGCGCGCTGCTTTCAACAGTTGGTCGCGGACAGCGCGGCGCGACAGTCGCACAGCGAGCGCGCGCGGTCGTGGCGGCTCCGCTATGTCAACACTGCCAGTAGTAGTAAAGTTACGGCGCACCATACCAACACGCTCCGCGTTCACTATTTCGCGCTCGTCGATGTTAACTCCCAATTTTAGAGATACCACTTTCAGGATGTGTAGCGGGCTCTCATCTTTTGTTTCAGGTATACCCGTTATGATGACGTCATTAATTAGGAGCTCCTGGTCGCGTTCATTCAGCTGTAGCTTGAGTTCAGCAATGGTCTCCTCAAGATGGTCGTAGGAAGATGGTTTTTTTTCCTCAAAACGTTTCTCGAGGTAGGAAACCTTGCCCTCAACGACTACCATACGCTCCCTACATAAGCCGAGATCCGACTTCAAACTCGCCATCTCATCTCGGAACTGTCGTAACTCCACTCTCATAGCACTGAGCTCCTCACGGAAACATCGAATCTCGTAGGCTACGTTGAGCTCCTGAAGCTGCGGCTGTGCTATTTTCTCTTTGGGGGTGGGGTGAGAGGCAGGGGTTGGTAGTATCGGAGGAGGCTGAATAGTTGTCGGCTGAATGTTTGGCTGGATGGTTGTAGCTGGCTGGTCAGTTGCTGGCTGGATGGTAGTAGCAGACTGGATGATAGTTGCAGTCGGGCTAGTTCCTGGCTGGCTATTGCTATTTTTGCTGGGTTATATTTGGATGGCTAACTAAGCTACCATCAGACGGGCCTTTAACAGGTGTAGCCGAATTGTCCGTTCTCGGTATCTTTGCCTTACAGGTCGGGCACAACCAGTTAGTTGACACCTTTGTTGTCGTAACGCCAATGCACGCAGGATGATATGACCCAGGACACTTAGTGCAGCGAATGCCCTCAGACATAGCCATAAACTTACCGCAGCCACCACATTTCGCCATGATTGATCCGTCTGTTTGGGTTCCACACAATTTCCAGTTATAGATTCGAGTTACCACTAAGGAGTCACAGATGGCGTTGATTGTATGCAATGTGTAACTAACTGACTGTAATTTGTCCTGTAATTTTCAGTAGGCGCGAGTTATTGCAATGATCCACACACAAATTGTCACTATGTACTCAGTTGCACTATTTTATTGTGTTTCTGCAAATCACTTGAGGTTTAATTTATTTGTGAATAGTTTAGGGTAGATGATTTTCACTATTTTATTAGGATTTTTATTTTATGCTTTTATTATTGTATTACTGAGCACTGACACTGTTCCACAATATATGTTAAGTACTGTATCCCGTCGATGACTTTTAGCAATAAAGTTTTTAGATAATCACTGTTATTATATTTTTAAACTCGTAACTGTGGTAAGCTAGTCAGCTGTTACCGACATCCGTGTCGTCACTCGTTTTACATGGTTCTATTTGTGGTTGATTGTACACTTTAGATTGTACAGTAAAACCGCAAGGTGTTTCAGCTTATAATGTTCACACTAATTTGTCCCAGTTTCAGCTTTGGCATAAGCGTCTGGGACATCTCTGCCGAATTGGTATGGATCTACTCAAAAAAGGTCTAGCTGTTGGTGTTGAGTATACTGAGGTTGACAAAGAACCATGCGTAGCTTGTGTAAAGGGTAAGCAGGCCCGGAAGCCTTTCAAAGGGATAAAGTATAAGAAGGCTTCGTCACCATTAGAATTGGTCCATACGGACGTTTGTGGTCCCCTGACCACTGAATCTTTTAAAGGTAATAAATATTTTATTATTTTTGTAGATGACTATACACGTTTTATAACCCTTTATTGTATGTCATCTAAGACAGAAGTTCAGAAGTATTTTTGTGCTTTCCAAGCACTTGTTGAAAGACAGACTGGCACTAAGATTCGAACCCTTCGGTCAGACAATGGTACTGAGTATGTCAACAAGGAGCTGACAGACTATTTGCAGGCTCAAGGGATTCGACATGAAACGTCTGTACCATACAGTCCTCAACAAAATGGGGTAAGTGAACGTTGCAATCGTAGTATTTTAGAGAAGGCTCGTTCCTTGCTGGCACAGAGCTCTCTGTCGAAAGCTTTTTGGCAGGATGCTATTGAGACTAGTGTTTATTTAAAGAATAGGTCACCTCATCGTGCACTTGATGGTAAGACGCCATATGAAATGTGGTGTGGTAGAAAACCCGACCTGTCTCATTTAAAGGTGTTTGGTTGCCGAGCTTTAGTTCACGTGCCTTCATGCCGATACCACACATTCTTCAGATACCACATCGCCACAGGAGATTTCTATCTCATCTGCTTCTACTTCTTCACCTTCTATGGAGCTAGAGCAAGTTGACGATTTTGTGGACGCGACTGATGAAGCTGGTGGGGTTGGTGACACGGAGTCTTTACATTCGGGTGAACAACTTGATCTGTCCTTGGTTCCTTCAGATGAACCTAACGATGTTTGTCCTGAGAGAAGGTATCCTGAAAGAGTACGTAAACCTCCAGATTATTATTCATACGGTACTCACGGTGTTGATTTATTGTATGATGATCCGAAAAGTTATCGTGAAGCTATTAATAGCGATGATAAAGATAACTGGATCTCCGCAATGAAGGATGAGTACAATGCCTTATTAAATAAGCAGACTTGGACATTAGTGGATAAACCAAATAAAAAGGTTATTCCATGTAAATGGGTGATCAAGATAAAGAGGGACGCGAACGGTGCAATAGTTCAGTATAAGGCGCGACTAGTTGCCAAAGGTTTTAGTCAAGTTTGGGGGACTGACTATAACGAGACTTTTGCCCCTGTGGTTCGAAATTCATCTTTGCGTACCCTTATAGCGTTAGCGGCAGAAATGGATTTAAAGATCCAACACATGGATGTCGATACCGCATTCCTCAACGGGGATTTAGAGGAGGAGGTGTACATGCAACAGCCTGAGGGATTTGCTGAGCAAGGGGCAGAAGGTAAAGTCTGTTTGCTCAGAAAATCCATTTATGGTTTGAAGCAGGCAGCTCGAGCCTGGAATATCAAGTTGCATCAAATTTTATCAAAAATTGGTTTTGCACGAATATCTGCGGAATCATGTGTTTACTGGAAAAAGTTTGGTAATGAAACCATAATACTTGCAGTCTATGTTGACGATCTAATTGTCTTTTACAAATAAAAAAGTTTGTTTGACGCTGTCAAAAATGATTTGGAAATTTTTTTCTCGCTAATAGATTTGGGTGCATTGTCGTATTGTTTAGGCTTAAATATTAACCGTGTTGACGATAAAATCGTAGTCAGTCAGAAGACCTATATCCAGGCAGTGTTGGACCGGTTTAATATGCGAGATTGCAAGGAGATGTCTACACCTTTGGAGAATAACAAGTTGGAGAGAGGTAATCCAACATCTTTTGGTGAATATCCTTACCAAAACTTGATAGGATGTCTCATGTACCTAGCTGTAAACACGAGACCTGATGTAGCTTATGCCATAAGCTATTTAAGTCAGTTTAATAACTGTTATGATAAGAGGCATTGGTTGGCCGCTAAAAGGGTGTTGCAGTATTTGAAAGGTACTATGGATTACTCTATTACTTACAGGAAAGACGGTAGACATCTGTGTGGATACACGGATGCTGACTGGGCAAACTGTGTACATGACCGTCGGTCGTACACTGGTTACTACTTCACGCTAGCGGGTGGACCTATTAGCTGGGAGTGTAAGAAGCAGCCGACGGTAGCATTATCGTCTACAGAAGCTGAGTATATGTCCTTGGCCAGTGCTGCAAAGGAGGCTATTTTCCTCAGACGGTTAGTGTGTGACATTACAGGTTTTGCTGATAGGGTGTTGCTATACAACGATAGTCAAAGTGCACAGAAACTTGTGCTAAATCCAATCCACCACAACAGAACCAAACACATTGATACGAGATATCATTTTATTCGTGAAAAGGTTACTGAGGGTCTTATAGATATAAAGTTTATACCTACGGATAAAATGACAGCCGATGTTTTAACCAAGCCCTTAAGGCGCATCGCTCATCTTAGGTGCGTTGTTAATATGGGTTTAGTGATAAATAGGTAGAATAGTTTTTTATTTATTTATTTTTCGTCGGTTTAATGTCATGTGTGTGTTTTTTTGTCATCTGGTAGTAATGTTGTTCTTTTCTATTGTGCTTAGCATTACTGCTTTATCTTTTTATTTCCATTAAGGGCGGATGTTGTAAAACCTACTAAGTAATAATACTTTTTGTTAGGTTTTATTGTCTTTTTGTAATGTAGATAAAAAGATATTTAAGTTTGAATTCTGAACTACTCAATTTTGAAGTTTAAAGAAATATAGCAACCATCGTACATGCTTACTTAGTTTTATTTTTTCATTTCGCTATTTCCACAATATTCAAATTACAATTACAACAGCTTTTCTTCGTTACATGAGCATGCTTCTGGATGAAGTAGTAGTTAGGATTTCCGTTGTCCGTCAGGTTTTACCTTTGAGTACATAATAATACCAACACATGCTATGTTCTTAACGAACAGGGTCCCATTTCACAACGTACCTATTCATTGAGTAAACCCTTCTTTACTCCAACCTCACAATAGCACGAACTACGAACGCTATAGTTTGCAGTTTTTCCCCCGAGAGGCCATTTGTCTCGAGGCCTGCCGCCGTGACAGATATCCTCCGCGCTTTGACACAGCTCCTTTATACAAGGGCGATATACAGCTATGTGTAGGCTATATGGGGCTATGGGCGATATGACCCAATTTGGAATTTACGCGCTGCGATACGGACTGTGAAAGATTCCGTTTCTATTTTACGGTATAAACATAATATCGATGCGACTTTTTCGGAAACGTGTAAATTTTTTTACACGACTGCCCAAAAAAAGGAGTGTTATGTTTTCAGGGTTCATGTATGTATGTATGTGTGTATTGCATGTATGTATGTTTGTGTGTATATATCTCATGTACGTATGTAAGTTTGTGAGTTTGTTTATTCCACCATAACTTCTGAATGCCTAAACCAATTTCGATGTACTATCGTTAAAATCCTTGTGATACCCCGGGTAACTTAAGCTAGTGAAAAATTATTTTTTTTTGCTACTGCTATATTTTTTTTATTTTTTTATTTTCCTTTATTGGCCAACCAACAATTGTTTACATTGTAAATATTTCGAGTAATTATCTACCATTATCTGAGGTTAGTGTAACAATTTATTACAGGTTAGCACCGCATAAACATAATTAGATGTGCCACAAGCACTGTGCACTGTACAATAAAATTGGTGTCTAATTAACTAAAATTAACAAGTTTAAATTAACATTATGTGCAAGAATATAAAACTAATATTAACAGTAAAAGTAAAATTCAATAGAACCACAAACAGACACAACAAAACAGAAAAAAAATTGAAATAAAATTAAAATTACAATTAAAATCACAATCAATTTAGAACCTAAACCCATAATCAAAATCAATATGGGTATCAAATTAAAGGGCTCATCATGAGAATTTTAAAATGGTAAATTATGACCATTTTTTAATGTAAAAAGATGAGATATATACCTATTTAAATAAATAAGATACGCGCGGATGACTAGGCAGGTTTGTGAACTTTAAAGTGACCAAAAGAGTACACCAAAATAAATAAAATGCGAAATTCTCCATCTGTCGGGACCCATTAAATAATCTAGACTAAAATCATTACATCCAATATGGGTCCCGACTGTTGCAGTCAATATGTTCCGTATTAGAATTTATTATTGAACTTGTATTTTTTCTTTTCAGTTTTTACTTAAAGTTATTAGTTAGTTTTTACGCAGTCGGGTTTTTTGTTGTACCTACTTTAAGACTAATCAATTGAGAAAATAAGAATTGTCAAATATGTAAGGAGGTAGGGGGTAGGGGGGGGGGTAAGTAGGTTTGTCAATCGGTCGGCTTGCTCAAGTCATTCATATCAGAATCACAGTTCTAATCTTTTAGTGTGGTAGAACCTTTAGTTGTAAGTATATACAGTATGTATCTCTGTATGTCTTCATAATGTACTCTTTATTATTCAGTATTACACGAGGTGTCATCCTAATTACTTGTGTTTGTCTCCACTCCATAACGACCACCATACATGGCGACCCTGCCAGTGGGTGGTCCGTCGGACGGCGCCACGCGGATACAGTTACAGAGGCTGCAAGCAATAGAATTCCTGCGTCTAGATAAGGAGTGTTAACTATAAACAATTGTGTCTCGATGCACTGGTTTAAGACTTTTAAGAGCACAATGTTTTATTACGATTTCGATTCGCATCTATTATTTCCGCTCGAGCGTTTTTCTTCAGTATTGACCGAAATTACGGTTACAATAATTACTACAACGACTAAAAATGGGATCACAGCAGTCTTATGAGAAGGAGGAAGTGGTGATAGCCCAGACGGCATCTGGATCTGGGGTGAATTCGGCGGCTATTGAACAACTACGAGGCCACGCATCCACTAGGGAAGTTCTATCAATTGAAAAGTGTAGTGAATAAACACACATTATTGATAGTTCATTACGCACTCGCTGACTCATTAATCAGTTATGGACTTATTGTGTATGGACGTACTTTTAAAACATATTTACTAGAAATAAAGAATCTACAGACAAGACTGATCAAGTTCCTGGTTAGCAAAACAGGTAAAGTGTAACAAAGAGTACGATAAATTATTCTCCATTTGTAAAATCTTGCCGGTAGATATGAAAGTTGAGTATTTGATAGGGTTAGAACACTATTATAGTGATACATTCAAAGTAAATGTTAAAAATAAGTTTAACACAAGGAGTGTGAGAGAGTGTTCAATGTTA